>OV702283.1:476791055-478202305 GCA_916181665.1 Avena sativa
CAAGTTTTACCTATAATAGATATTTCAAAAGAATCCATAGGATCATAACATTCATCCTCATCTTTTTCATCTAATGAGCTTCCTGTTTCAGCAATTTCTTCTTCCATAGGCTCCTGCAAGGCATTAGTCTCTTCCATTTTTGGAAAACACCTATTAAAATATTCAATAATATAGCCATTTTCTTCCTTCTAATTATCAAAGCAAAATTTAAGTATCTCATAAACCTCATGTTCATAAGGTGCATCATCAGTATTTTCATGCAAACTGGCAAGTTCAAATGCACCCTTGAAGGCAATAAATTCTTCAATTCGTTCCACATCGTCAAAGTCATAATTTCCTTTAACATAAGAAGATATGGTAACATTATCATTATACTCACATTGAAAAGGCAAGTGTTTATACCTCCTACAGCAACAAGCTTTATCAAAGCAATAAGTAACATTATAAGTAGAGCACACCTCTCTAGCAATAGTATTCAACTTATCAATTTGTTCCCATAAGTGTTTCCCTTTTTTGACAAACGATGTTCCTTATAATAATACTTTTGTTCTTCCGTGAACCTACCTTGCCAATAAGAACTAGTTTCAAAGAAACCATCCATTGATAGAAAGCATGACCAAGCAAGGCAATAACAGACCAGCAACTACAGTAGGAACTAATTTTTTTGTGTTTTTGAATGGAGAAAGCAAGCCAAACTAAACTAATTTTTTTGGGTTTTTTGGAAAAAGGCAAACAAAAACAAACAAAATAAACAAAGAAAACTAAAAACAAAGTAAAGAACAGGGAAGTGAAGGACTCCCCTTGTGAAGACGTCCTTAGCCTCCCCAGCAACTGCGCCAGAAAATAGCTTGATGGCGCCCACCACTTGTCGTGGGATGCTTCGTTGGAAACCCCAAGAGCAAGGTATGAAGCAGCACAGCAGGAAGTTTCCCTCAGTAAGAAACCGAGGTTATCGAACTAGTAGGAGGAAGGAAACATCACACAGGTGTTGCTGGCAACATGGAGACCTGCACAACACAAACTTAAGACTTTGCCCCAACGAATCAGTGAGGTTGTCAAGCTCACCGGTTTGCTGTAACAAAGGATTAAACGCATGGTGTAGAAGCTAATGGTTTGCAGCAAGTAAACAAGTAACAATGGAGGATGTATCAATGGTAAAGATTGGACCGTGGTCCATAGTTCACTAGAGATTATCTCCTTAGATAAACAATATGGCATAAAGGGTAAACAAATTACAGCAGGGCAATTGATAGGAATTGAGCAAGGCATAACAATGCAATTATTAGTCAGATAGATCCTATGAGATTCGATTGGGCAATACAACAAGATACATAGACCGCCATCCAATTGCATCTATGACTAGAAGTCCACCTTCAGGTTATCATCTGAACCCCCTCCAGTATTAAGTTGCAAGCAACAGACAATTGCTTTAAGAAAAGTGTGTAACGTAAATAGTCCACATGTTCCATAAACAAGAGACCATTGTTTTCTCCCTAGTAGCAACAGAACATCTACAACCGAAGAGATTTCTATCACTTTCCTTAGAAACTAGAGGCATGAACCCACTATCGAGCATAAATACTCCCTCTTGGAGTCACTAGCAACTACATGGCCAAGATAGCTACTAACAACGGAGAGCATGCAAGATCACAAACAACACAGACATGATAGAGTCATAAAGACAAAACCATTAATCAAACCAACATAATAATCTCAATATCCATCGGATTCCCACAAACACAACATGCATGATTACAAATAGATTAGATCTTGATCATGAACGGAGCTCACTAGATCTATACATGAAAGCACAAAGGAGGAGATACAACCATCTAGCTACTAACATTGACCCATAGTCCAAGGTGGAACTACTCACGAATCATACCTGAGAGAAGGCCTCCGGGGTGATCTCCCCTCCGGCAGGGTGCCGGGAAGAACTTCAGATCCCCCCGATCTAGGGACGATGGTGGCGGCGGCTACAGACGATTTCGTAGATATTTGATCGGGTGCTTAGGGTTTCTGCATCGGGGGCTTCTTATAGGCGAAGGGGGAGGCTGAGGCGGTGGCTAGGGGCCCCACACCCTAGCCAGGCGCGGGCCCACCTGTGGCCGCGCCGGGGGGTGGGGGTAGGGGGTGTGGCCCCTCTGGCTCACCTCCCCGGCTCCCCTCTGGCCTTCTTGTTTCTCACGGAAAGTAATTGACTTTGACGTTTGTACCGTCTAATTCCAAGAATATTTCTTTACTAATTTTTCTAAAACCAAAAACAGCAGAAAACATGCATTTCGCACTGTTAAAACTTGTTAATAGGTTAGTACCAGAAAACATGTAAAAAACACCTCAAAGTGTAGATAAGTAAATCAAAGTAGATAGTAAACAAGCATGGAGCATCAAAAATTATAGATATGTTTTCGACGTATCACCCACGTCAAGTGGATCCAGTGATATAGAATTGAGAACAACCCTAAAAAAGTAGCATCCATCAAATTCACTAAATCGTAGTAGCACGGTCATAATTTTTGGAAGAACTAGTGAAACAGTCAGTAATAAACCCTAATTAGTTAAATAGGATAATAGAACAATGAATCCAATTAAAAAGTTAATTAGTGAATGTCTGTATAAAACTATGATGGGACATGCTTAGATAACCCATAGCATCGCGTGCACGTACGATCATTAGTAACACATGACACTCGAGGCACAAAGAAACAATTTAAATTTGGTGGAAACTAGTAAGTGCTTCGCGCTGATGGAACACCGTTGACATTAAATCTTGAAGTACCCTGGACGATTCGCACACGACGTTGCTTACGAGCCAGCCATTTAGTGGGCCAAAGCAAGGGAATCTTTTGGACTTGTATCTTATAGGAATCGTCCAAGCAAGTCATGTGCACAGTGCTTCCGATCTTGAAGACACAGGACCCCTCAAAATATGGAAAAATCAGCCCACGAGGCTTTGAGGGAGTGGTGACGGACTACATCGGAAATCTAAATATATTTTCATATAGATCCAGTGAAGCAATATAGCGATCGGCATGATAAACTTACGATATCACAAACACGGAAAAAATATAAACACACCACCATTCTGTAAACGCGTCGTGCATATTGTTGTCCAGTACATCAACCAGCAGGTAGCTTTTAAATATTGAGGTGACAATGCAGCCACTATATATATATATATATATACGCATTGATTGACTCAGATACTTACAAGTTCTATACTAGTATAACACTTGCTGATCGATATGATCAGGATTCCGACTGAGCTACCGTACGTCGTGCACAGAACGCATATATATATTATACAGGCCACATTAATCTCAGCTAGTATTTTGTTTGGAAGAACACAAAAATAAAACTCAAAACTAGCTAGGAGTACCAGTGCCTACCATTGAAGCTTGCATCTGCCTTGTACCGACGGAACTTGTCTATAAACGAAGCCGTTGCCACGTACTTCCTCTGTTTTAAAATATAAGATGTTTTAGATTTGTGAAAAAATGTATTTAGACTTTTTTAGTATCTAGACTCACTTTAAACCTAAGTGAACCTACCTACTAAAAATAGTCTAGATACATTTATTTGCTTTACAAAGCTAAAACATCTTGTATTTTAAAACAGAGGGAGTGTGTCTTTTTTTTTTGCAAATGGATGATTTATTACATAAAAGGTTTAATAGTTGTATCCGGTCTCTGTATAACTAAGATACATGCAGTTGTTAACGGTTCCATATAAAACAAAGAAACTAAAAAAATGATAAATACATGAAATCATCGTGTATGCTGCATAACGTCTAAGAAGATAGAGGGACAATCCTAATACCACGCTGCCATACATGTTGGGTAAAATTATCTCTCAATGTATCCTTCCAACATGTACGTAACTTCATATACAGTTCATGAAACTTCATACGTTGTAGAGACGATCATAAATCAAATGTAGTTGTGCATCGGTAGATAACCTACGAAAAGTGGACATTTTATCATTAAAACCATGCTCATTTCCACATTGCCATAGTAATCATATAATGGTAAGAACTGCCATCCTCATAGGATTCTAAACTTGTAATCAATCTCATCTAGCCAATTGCCAAATATGTTGGCACTTCTACGGGAAGTATATAACCCAGAAACTAATTGGATGACTGACCATATAGAACGAAAAAATTTAATTGTCTCATCATGTTATTGCTTAATTCCATACACCAATTCCTCTTTAGTGGTTTCTTCATCAACCAAATGTTTTGTTTTTATCAGCGACCGGCACATCAGGCTGCACCAATGCTCTATTCATAGAATCTATAGAGAATTTACCAGTTTCATGAAACTCGTAAGAACCTTTTGATAGTTGCACTGTGGTTAAACGTTGTAACAGATCATTCCACGACGCAAGTATATGTCCAATGATGTCTCTCCTCAATGTCACATTGGGAGAAGATTATATCACGGTGGTAATGGTGTCCCCCCTGTGACGAACAATGTTGTATAGAGTTGCATATTGTTTACGGAGTATAGCATTTCCAAGCCACTTATCCTCCTAGAAATGAATCTTCGATCCATCCTTAATAAAAAAAAGGGGCAAAGCGGAAAGTGCTTCTTCATAGCCGTCAACCCAGCCCAAAAGTGTAAATCTTCTTACTTCTAAAGCACTTGAGACAATGCCTTCAAACCAACATATTGCCTCCTTAGGAGGGTTTTTCATACACAATCCTCAGTAAGTAGCTTGAAAAGCCATTTACCCAATATATAGATTAGTATTCTTGACCTCAAGGTCATGAATCCATAATCCACCTTGCTCTTTGGGACAACAAACCAGACTCCCCCTAGTAGGAAGAGGGCTATCCGTAGTGCACTGAAAAAGAAGTCAGTGGCGCATGCTTGGTGCACCACGGATATTACACCACTGATAATATCTTATCCATGTCGCACCTCGATGTGCGCCACGGATAAGCGTGGTGCACCTTGATGTGCGCCATGGATAAGTGTGGCGCATGGGTGTTTTGTGCACCACTGACCACATTTTCAAATTTCAAAAAAGGCGGGATATCCAAAATTATCTGTGGCGCATGTGGGTTTGGTGCACCAATGATAAAATTTTAGAATTTCAAAAAAATGCGGGATCTCTGCCATCGCCTCGTCGTCGTCAGTGGGCTGCCGGAGGAGGGTGCGGCCAGAGGAGAGGAGGAGGATGAGAGGAGTAGGAGGAGGAGGAGGAGGAGAAAGAGAGCAGGAGGATAGGGGAGGAGGAGGAATACCGAAGGAGGAGGATAAAGAGAGGAGGAGGATACAGAGAGGAGGAGGAGAGGGGGGAGAAGAAGAGAGGAGGAGGAGAGGGGGAGGAGGAGGAAGAAGAAAAAGACCATAGGAGGAGCAAGGAGGAAGGAAGGAAGAAGAAGAAGAATAAGAAGAAGAAGAAAGGAGGAGGAGGAAGAATAAGAAGAGAGGAGGAGGAAGAAGAGAGGAGATGGAATAAGTGGAGGAGGAGGGGAATGGGAGGGGAGGAGGAAGATAAGAGAAGGGAATTGCCGGGGTGGGGACTAAAATTTGAATCCCACCCAAACTTATTTGTGGCGCACCCTATTGTGGTGTTCCACGGATAAGTTGCCTTTTTTTTCATGTAGGAAAAAATCTTCTTTTGCCAGAACTTTTTATCCTTTTTGAATTTTGAGATTCTAAAAAATCGCTAAATGACCTAGGATCGTTGGGAGCGGATGTCGAATCTTTTTCTCGTCATTTTGATATATTATATATTTTTTCCCGATATCATATGCAAATATTATGACCATTTTACCGTGGCATGACCTTATTTTGCAAAAAAGGTCGAAATTCATATTTGTTTATTTTTCTACAAACTAAACCACATAGTCTACCTATATATGAAAGGATTCTACTTTTGAAGTGTTTTTTATTTTCTTTAATTTTTTGCAAAACAAAAAAGGCGATCCACTAGGGTCTATGGAGAGCAGTTTTTTTCAAAATATGTTGCGCCACAGATATTCTGCCACCTTTTTAGAGGGGTAGGCCCACACATATCTGTGGCACATCGAAACTTATTCCCACATACGACGCCATTGATACCTGACTTATTTGTGGCGCACATCGATTTCATGCGCCATGGATATGCCACCCATGGATGGTGGTGACCCCCGGCAATGTGCCCACGTATGCGTGGCGCACCATTTTTCGAGTGCGCCACTGGTAAGCCTATATCAGTGGCGCATCTTCCTGGCGTGCGCCACGGATAACTATCCGTGGGGCACCCTTTGGATGTGCCCCTGGTTATGACCCTTCTGGATAAGTATTTTCTTACTAGTGATCCTTTCAGCCCGGTTCATATTCTTTTTTCTCGCTATCTTCTTTCTAAAATAATATAGATGGGAAATAATCCAATCTATGAAAGACTCCTTTAGGCCTTGTAAAATGTGAGGATTCTTTACACGTGAGACTTGAAGAACTCATCTTGACCTAATGTGTAGCATCGAGTCGTGTTGTGAAATCCTATCAGTGTATTTGCTACTAGTTATGGAGTCTGTAAAACACGACATGAAGCGCACGATAGAATTCTATCTGATCCAGCAATCTACAGGCTTGAAGTGCCCAATGGAGATCTCTAGTGGAGCCTTCCTGGCAGATCGCCAACCTCCCATGTCGTCGTTCGCCGTCTTGCAAAAGTAGGCAGGAGATATCGGCGGGTACCGCCACCACCACAGGGAGATGAGGGGCTGAGCCGTGCCGAGTCCCCTGAACCAGTTTTCGTTTCTCCCTCTTAGTCAGGGCAGCTGGCAAGTTCATCGAAGAAGTCCGCGGACACCGCCCACACTTCCTGGACCATCTCCGTCGGAAGAGCCTCTACGTCCAGGGTCGCGGGAGATCCTGCCATGCAAGGAGGATGGGTCCTCCACCACCACCAACTATGCTAGGGGATGAGATCAAGCCTCCGCCGTCAGCTGCATATCCTTTGTTCGATAACATCCTCCTTGCAGCGGAAGGGGATCGAGGGTAGAGGGGAAACGGGGTGGCAGCGGCCAGCGTTCCGCTTGAGCAACCCCTCCTAGGAGCGACATGAACGTGGGGATTTTTTTCTCAACGACTTGTGTCGCTCCACGTAAATAAAGTCAACTTTTTTGTTTTCTCATAGTAAGTTTATGATTATCACTATATGCATCTTATTTATTTTATAATAAATTATATTGATTAAAAAAATTCTTTGATGGAGCAAATTGAATACTTTAGAATGCATTAGAGGTATGTGCAAAATCATCTACCAAAACATCTCCATAAGTAGACATGCTTTACAAACTTCCCAATGCTCTGATTGCTCCATTTTCGAAGGAACTGAGTTCGTCGTAGCCAAAAACGACCTTGTATCGGCGACGAAATCAGAAAAGATGCGGCAGCTCTGGGGCCCCATTCTGGCGACGGCAGCCACCGGCGAGTGAGGTGGAGTGAGGAGGAGGTCGCAAGTTGTTTTGGGCCCTCGACGGAGGCAACATGTGGATGCCGGTGTGAAAGCCGACGGGGATGAGTGGCGTAGCAGGTGTCGTGGGAATGGCCACGGCAGATGCTGCAATCGGCAGCGAGTAGTAGAACGAAGGGCAAGGGCGGCCAGCCATCTGCGGTGCGAGATGAGGGCGGAGACACAAGGTTTTACCCAGGTTCTCCCCCCGGAGGGTAAAGACCTACTCCTTCTAGATTGTATTATGGAGAAAGTACAAGGGCGAGCTCGACGACTAGGCGGCGAATCGCTGGGGTGTATGATGGAACGTGCCCTCTATGTGTACCCTAGGAAGGTTTATATAGGCTCACCTCGCTAGGGTTTACAGATCTACAACCGAATTAGTTAAGGATTCGGAGGGTTCTTGACCTAATCCGACTGGGCCTAGCTACGTTTCTGGGCCTCCAGCTTCCAGTCACCTGAGTCCTCGCGAAGTCTCGATCCAGTCGTAGTCCTGCAGGCCCACTCGCTGGCATCTTGGGCCAATAGGAAACGTCCTGCTGGGTATACCCCGGTAGACATATCCCCATCAGTAGTCCCCGATGCCGTCGTTGATTCGTCGCAGGTGTTCACTAGCAGTCGGAGTATGCGGGTCCAATTTGGACGCCCAGTCGAATCGGTGGTGGACTCCTGAACAAGGAAAGAACTAGTCATTTTAGTCGCAATAGCGGCGACCAATCAGATCGCAGCTTGGCGAACAGGTCGGCGAACAGTTAAGTCACTATTATAGTGATCGGGTCGGCGAATCGTCAAGTCGCTAAAGACAGCGAGTCGAGTGGACGAAGTTGGACCGTCAGCGCTGGTCAAACTAGCCATTGGGTAACCCAACGGTAATATCAGCGTAATTACCGCGTGGTAACGGCTCTCCAAAAATGGCGGGTAACAGGCACTATATAAGGAGAGTGATGGGCGAGGGGAAAACACTTCTCTCACTTCCTCTGATCTCGTGCATTCTCAATTCTCCATTCCGCGCAGCGACCAGAGCGAACCAGAGCGATTCACAGCCCCAGATCCCTCAATCGATGGCCCCTCCTGCGGAACCATCGGGCAGATCCAAGTGTATGAAGGCGCTGCTGAAGTCGTTCGAGGAGGCGGGGATCCTCCGTGCCGGGAGATGGCGCATCCCCGCAGCCGGAGAGGTGATCCCAAACCCGCACGAGGGGGAATTTGTCTGCTTCACCAGCCATCTGGAGCGGGGGCTCGGATTCCCCACCTCCCTCTTCTTCCGCCGCTTCTGCGCCTATTATGACAACCAACCGTCGGACCTAGGGCCGCACAGCATCGAGCAGCTCGCCATCTTCGTGGCGTTCTACGAGTTCTACCTGAGTTGTTGGACGTACTTCCCCCTATGGAAAGATCTGTTCCATGGGAGGATCAGCCGCGAAGAGGCAGGCGGCCTTGTGTTATCCGCGGGCGGCCTGACCTTTCAGCTGAAGTAAAAGGCGTCTTTCTTTGATCTGATTCTGCCCGCCAAAGCAGCAAACGAATGGAAGAAGGGCTGGTTCTACGTGACCGAATCGCCGCCAGGCGACGAGGTGGCTCTCCCAACGTACTCCATCGACCGGCCCGAGCCGCGTCGGCTCCAAGTCACCAAGCTTCAGCTAGATCGGCGGATGGTCATCGACGATATGTTGCAGACCATACGCAACCTGAAGAAGAAGGGCCTCCAAACCATCAACCTCTACAACTGTTGGCTCGAACGACGGCTCGTGCCTCTGGCCAGTCGCTCCCATTATATGTACGAGTACACAGGAAAGGACGACCCAACCAAGTCTTGCCATGCCGAGTGGAGACTCAACGACTACACCTTTGCCCTGAAGAAGATCACCCTGGCGGTGTATCTCGATGCGAAGTCCAGGGTCGCACCTTACACCGCGAAGCGCCAAGCCCCAACGGTGAGTTCCTTTATTTCCCATACACTCGCAGTCGCAGGTTTGCATTCGCGGTCATGCTAACTTTGCTTGGCTGTTGCAGCTATTCCAAGTGGTGGAAGGTTGGCTTCCACCCACAGATGACGAGAACTCGAACTCGTCCGCCGAAGACGAGAGCGAGTCTTCTCCCGATAAGGGCGATGCCAGAAGTGACAGGGGCGGTGACGATGATGATGACAACGATGGCGACGAAGCTGTGGAGGTCGTCGCTCCCACGGTTCGCAAGACCCGTGGGCAACATCAATGCGAGCTCGAGGCCAGCAAGAGTCTCGAGGCCCACAACAACGACGATGACGAGCTCCCCGAGCACACATCACAGCGCGACGCTACGCCGTCAAAGAAGAAGCCACAGCCACCAAAGAAGAAGAAGAGACCGGCTAAGCCGGTGTCACCGCCTCGGACTACGAGTAGCTCTGATGCTTCCAGTGCAGCCGAGGAAGCTACAGCCGACGCGCCGGCGCGTGCGGTCTCAATGACCGGTGCGGTCGTGGCAGAAGATGAGGTGCCACTGGCGTCGCTGCCTCCGCCCTTCGTCCCAGTCCTTTGGCTTGTGGCCTCCCCAGCCGCTGGGAGTTCGCCGCCGAAGGGAGTTCCCACAGCAATCACGACCGAGGCTCCCGCGGCGGCTTCGTCCTCGAAGAATCCGTCGGTGACTTGGGCGAAGAGTGTGTTCGAGACGGGCCTCAGTCGGAAACTGGGTCCAGAGTTGGAGAAGCCGGCCAGCATTCGCACTGGCCTGCGTTTCCTCCCAGTCGCCAAGTGAGTGTTTTTTCATTCTTTTCATTTGTCTGCTTTATCTATGTCCGACTGGCGATTTCACTAATGGAGTTGTTCCGTAGAACTGGAGTGAAGAAGATAGGTCACCCTTCGGTGGCCAAGGTTCCATCGGGTGTTGCGGAGGAGCCAGTCGACCCTTCGAAGAATAGGAAGGGCGACGAGGTCGAGGCGCCTGCTGAAGGTGCGAAGATAGCAAAGGGCGACGAGGTCGTCATGATTTCAGACGAGCCGGCGGTCGCCTCGAGCGAGGCTCCGATGGTGGTGGACACGGCCCCGAGGGCCATAGTGTACACGGAGTCGCAGCAGGCGGAGCCCATAGCCTCGGTTGGGGCGACAGGCCCACCTTCGAGTGGTGCAGGAGCCGCGGTGGCGACGTTCCCGCGCTTTATGGCGAGGGCCTCCGCGGCGAGTGCATCGGTGCCGTCGAGCCAAATGCCCGAGGCCGCTGGCACGGAGGTCGTGCAGCGTCACGGGCGTCCTCCTTTCATTCTCCCATCTGTGGACGTAATGGAGCTTCACGGCATGCTTGGGGCCGCCATCCAGGTATGTCTAGTCCCTGAGGATCGGGCCACTGAATTTCAGTGGTCGGATTCTTATTGCTTTTTGAGTCCAGTCCCTGAGTGGCTAGTCGCTAAATTTCAGCGGCTAGGCACTTAGGATTTTTTTCGCTGTCCAGTCCCCGAGTGGCTAGTCGCTGAATTTCAGTGGCTAGGCACTTAGGAATTTTTTCGATGTCCTGTCCCCGAGTGGCTAGTCGCTGAATTTCAGCGGCTAGGTACTTAGGAATTTTTTCGCTGTTCAGTCCCCGAGTGGCTAGTCGCTGAATTTCAACGGCTAGGCACTTAGGAATTTTTTCGCAGCTGAGACTTCTATTGTTTCGCAGGGCCTGCAGCGCGAGTCGGCGGAGTGACTTGCCACGAAGGGCCGTCTGGAGGGGGAGCTCCTCGTTGTCCGTGAGATGAACGAGTGGCTTCGAGCGGCTGCGAGTGAGTGGTTGTCAGGTGTGATGCTGGTCGTAGACCTTGTGCTTCTTGCATTACTAATTTTGTTGGTGCAGATGACAATGCGTCCACGGTGGAAAAGGCACGTCAAGGCGTGGTCCCGGCGAGTGAGCTGACGGCTGCGCAATCGTCCTTGAGCGCCACAGACAAGCGGATCGCTGACCTGGAACGGGAACTCAAGGAGGCGCGGGCGGAGGCGACCTCGGCGGATGGTAGAGCCAAGGCGGCCGTTGCGTCCGCTGCTGAGGAACAGAAGTTGTCAGACACGCTCGTAGCCGGGCTGTAGAATGACCTGTCCAGTCTTCAGGACTTCATCACGGAGCTTTGTCGGCCGCTGATTGGTCGGTTCTCTGTTTTTGACGAGTCCCCAAGCGTGTGGGTCGCTTTGTTTTTGCTTGAGCGTTACTTACTCTTTGCCTTGTGTGCTTGCAGGAAGAATTACTGACGGTGCTGAAGAGGTGCAGTCGTATGATGTGCGGGAGTGTGTCACCACACTGGTTGACTCCGCCGCCTTGTCTAGGACCTGCATTCGGGCGTGCCTACAGGAGATCTCGCCAACGGAGGTGATTCCCAGCGACCTCGTTGAAGTCTGGCGCTACCTGGAGAAGGCCCCTGCCGTGGTTGACTTCATGGCGCGATCGGCGTTTTGTCGAGGTGTTGCGACTGCGCTGAGCCTTGGGCTCGTGCACTTCCCCCACGACTTCGATCTCGACGACGTCACGAGTGGGTACCCTTCGTCGACTGGCAAGGTCGAGATCGACGAGGTGCTGAGCTGACCGAGCGTGCTGCGGTGTTCTCCGACCGGGTGTGGGCGATGGGTGACCTTCTCACGTACCAGGAGTCGGTGGTCGCCCCGAACGAACCCGAGCTGGCGCACCGCGACTTCAAGGTGGAGCAACCTTTTCGAGCGGCCATGGAGGGTGAGCTCACGACGTACCCGTCGAAACCGTGGGTTCCTTTTATCCGCCGTTGCCGGAGTGATGGTGCCTCGTCGTCGAAGCCTGCGGAATAGACTAGTTTTCCGATCAGCGTTAGGTGGAATAAATATGTAACTGCCCTTGTAAGCGACCAAATTTTGCTGCTTTGAAGGAATGCAAGGATGCTTTTGTCAATATGCTTGATTTAATTTTTGTTGTACGAGTCCCTGAGCACGTCCGCCCTTTTATGGGGTTTACCTCGTTGTTATGTGTATGTATGTTCTTAACACTGTTATTGAATTGGGGTCGACTCGTCATGGCTTGGAAAGCCAGTCACATGGCGACTCCAAGGGGTGTTCTGTACTTAGCCGTTTTCCCGGGCGCGAACGGGGTCGGGTGGCCGAGTCCCCGAGCGTGGTACTTGGCTGTTCTAGTTGCATGCCCAAGGTAGGTGAGGACGGGGTGCGTTGTATTGGCGCGTCACTCCACATGATCCGTAGGACCAGTCGCGTGGAGACTCCAGGACGCGCTCTCATACTTGGCGTCTTCCCTCGTCGCTCATGATTGGGCTGGCGTCAGTCCCCGAGCATGGTACTTAGCCGTTCGAGTCACTGCGCCAAGGATGCGGAGGACTGGGTCGCTGTGGGAAGCGAGTGCGGTTGTCTTGGCTTGGAAAGTTAGTCGAGCGAGGCGACTCCGTTGGGGCTCCGGGTTGGCTTTTTTCGTGGACGATGCGAGGCCCAAAATTGTCGGTGCCCTTGTACCGCACTACTTGGCCGTGTCGGTCGCATAACCAAGGGTTGACTTCCGCGAGTAGCATAGTGTTGTTGTTACGAGTGCGAGTGGCACAAGATACGAAGAGTGGAGACAAATTTTGCGAATCGGTCTTCTTTATTTCATAGCGGGTAGGAGGTACATTTCTGGAGTTCTAAGAGTAGAACTTCCGTAAGAGGTTTACATTCCATGGCTGCTTGACGTCGAGTTTTTCATCGCCTCGGACGTCGGTGAGGTAGTAGGCGTCGTTGCCTAGGACGCGCCCGATGACGAATGGTCCCTCCCAGTTGGTCCACTGCTTGGCGGTATGCCTCCATGCTGGGGGAGACTGCATCGCAGGTGCCGACGACTTGCCCGGCGATGAGGTCGGAATCGCCGTAACAGCGCAGACGATTGATGTTCATCTCCTTGGCTGCTCGCATGCCGTGGAGTAGCGCCTCGTACTCGGCCATGTTGTTGGTGCAGGGGGTGAAGTCGAGGTACATGATGTAGTGTAGCTTGTCGCCCTTTGGATATGTGAGGACGATCCCTGCCCCTGCACCGTCTGCATTCTTGGAGCCATCAAAGTGTAAGCTCCAGTAATGGAGGTATGGCAGTTTCTCTGGCTGCTGGGCCTCCTCCCAGTCAGCGAGAAAGTCTGCGAGAGCCTGCGACTTGATCGCCTTGCGCGGCTCGTACCTGATGTTGTGGACTCTGATCTTGTTGGCCCACTTTGCGCCTCGCCCGGTCGCCTCACGCTTGCGGATGATGTCCTGCAACGATGCTGAGAAAACGACCGTTATTGGGTGTTCTTGGAAGTAGTGTGGCAGTCGCCGCTGGGCTCTAAAGACCGCATATACCAATTTTTGGTACTGCAAGTAGCGCTGGCGCGACTCGGTGAGGACTTCGCTGATGTAGTATACAGGTCGCTGCACCGGGTGTTCCTTGCCTTCGCCTGGTCGTTCGACGACCATGACGGCGCTGACGACTCGCTCGGAAGCCGCGACGTAGATGAGCATGGGCTCTTTGTCGACGGGGGCAACGAGTAGCGGTGCCGCTAGTAGCACCACCTTGAGAGAGTGGAGCGCGTCGTCTGCCTCCTTGTCCCACTGGAAAGTGGGGTTCTTGCGCATTAGGCGGCAGAGAGGCATTGCCTTCTCGCCTATCCGGGGGATGAAGTGGCTGAGAGCCGCGACCCGTCCCGCTAGCTTCTGGACGTCGCGCAGGCACTCGGGTTTGCCGAGCCGGGCGATCGTGTTGATCTTGGTGGGGTTCGTCTCGATCCCGCGCTTGGAGACGACGTACCCCAGTAACTGTCCAGTGGGTACGCCAAAGGTGCACTTCCCTGGGTTCAGCTTTATCTTGTACCTCCGCAGGTTTGCGAAGGTTTCCTCCAAGTCGGCGAGTAGGTCGCCCTGGCGAGTGGACTTCACCACCATGTCTTCGATGTAGACGTGGATGCTGTGGCCAATTTGGCTCGCAAGGCACTCCTGCATGTACCTCTGGTAGGTCGCCCTGGCGTTCTTGAGGCCGAAGGTCATGGCGGTGTAGCAAAAGGCTCTGAATAGCGTGATGAACGTCATCTTCTCCTTGTCCTCGACTGCCATTTTGATCTAGTTATAACCAGAGTAGGCGTCAAGGAAACATAGCGACTCTGAGCCCGCGGTCGAGTCGATGATCTGGTCGATCCGCGGGAGGACGAATTGCTCCTTTGGGCAGGCGCTGTTGAGGTTTGTGTAGTCGATACACATTCTCCACGTCCCATTTTTCTTCTCGACCAAGACTGGGTTTGCCCGTCACTTAGAGTATTTGATTGGCCGAATGAAGCCTGCGGCGAGTAGACGCTGCACCTCCTCGGTGATTGCTCGGCGGCGCTCTTCATTGAAGGGTCACAACGACTGCTTGACGGGTCGCACTTTGGGGTCGGCGTTGAGTTTGTGCTCAGGGAGTTCCCTCGGGACACCAGGCATGTCGGAGGGTTTCCATGCGAACATGTAGCAATTCTCACGGAGGAACTTGATGAGTGCGCCTTCCTATGCCGGGCTCATGCCCGTTCCAATCGTCACCGCCTGGCTGGAGTCGACTGGGACCAGCTAGATGGAGTGAGTGTGCATCGTTGCCTCGAAGGCGGTGGAGCCACCGCCCTCCGAGTTGGGATTCTTGAGTATGGTGGGGTCGTCATTGTTGACCCCGCTCGCATACTTGGCGAGCTCCTCTGCGTGGTTGGATTCTGCCGCGATGACAGCGTCGGCGAGCTCGGCGCCTTTGGCCTCGCACTCTGCGGCCATGTCGGGGTCGCCATGGACGGTGATGATGTCGCACGGCCCGGGGAGCTTCATCGTGTTGTACGCATAGTAAGGCGCTGCCATGAATTTGGTGAACGCCTGGCGCCCCAGGACGCAGTGGTAGGGGCCGTTGAACGGCACCAGCTCGAAGACGATCCGCTCGGTGCGAAAGTTCGCTGGTGTGCCGAAGGTGACTGGCAGCGTCACCTTGTCGATCGGGTACACCTTCCGACCGGGGACGATGTCGTGGAAGGTGGTGTAGTTCGCCTGAATGTGTCCACGTATAGGATGTTGATGGAGCCGCCACCATCCATCAATGTCCTGGGGAGCCAATAATCTCCCACCTTGGGCTTGATGACCAAGGTGAAATGGATCGTATGGGCACCTAGAGGGGGGGTGAATAGGTGCTAACCAATTTTTAATACTTTTTCAATTTTAGGCTTGACACAAAGTAAATTCTCTAGATATGCAACTACGAGAATTTCCCTATATGTAACCCTAACTACTAAGCATGTAAAAGAGGAGCGAGGAAACCGTAGTGGAGCACGCAGAGACACAGGGATTTGTTTTACCGCAGTTCCTTCCTTGTTAAGGGAAGTACATCTACGTTGGAGGGGTGGGCGGTTCTAAGTCCACCACGCCACAATAGGACTCACCCTATTCTCCGATGGACTCGCCACGAGAGGCCTGATCCACCTTCTCCACTATTGGATCCCTTCGAGGCGGGAACCGGTGCCTTTTACAACACTATCGGGGCACACACCCACAACCGAATTGGGGGCTCCCGAGATGACAACAAGCTGCCACAAGAACAAGGTTTATCAATATAAACTAGGATCTAGATATTTGCAAGAAATACTAGATCGGAGGTTCTCCAAATGAATGGAGAGGAGATGAAGCGCTTGATTGCTGATGATGAAGATCGAGTTCTCCTCCTTCGATTCCCCAAGGGATGGGGCCTTTGGGTGGATCTAGGTCGAGCACTCTTGGATGAAGCTTTCAGATCTGATCTGGTCTTTTTCGAGATGAATCAAGAGTTCTGGCAGGAGGGGGATGGCTGGCTTAAATATCCCCTCCCCAGATCTGGCCGTTGCACAACTTTGGGGGCAGATTATCCGCCCCCCCCCCCCCACTTGGGGCGGATTATCCGCCCCCTGGGAAAACTCCGCCCCAAGTGCAGATTCTCCGGGGGAAACTTCGCCCCCTCTCTGGGGCTTGCGCCTTGGTGAAGCTTGGTGAAGATCTTGGGGGGCGGATAATCCGGCCCCCTTGAGGGGCGGATTATCCGGCCAGACCGGAAAGTTCGGCCAAAACTCTGCCCCCTCTCTGGGGCTTGCGCCTTGGCGAAGAGCAGGGGGGCGGATTATCCGGCCTGGCCGGAAAATCTGGCCAAAATTCCGCCCCCCTTCTGGGGATTGTGCCTGTTTGGGCAAAGGGAGGGGTGGATTATCCGCCCCTGGTGGGGCCGGATTATCCGCCCCCAAAGGCAGAGTTCTTTTCCCTTTATTCTCAAATAGAGTTGCAACACTTCAACACACATTAAATGATCCTTGGTATTGTTATCTCACACACAAAACACTAGGGATTAAGAAATGTTCTTTCAATCTCCCCATTTTTGGTGTTAGATGACAATACTAGGGTTTGCAATAAAACCGGCAAAAGCCACCTTAAATAATGAAAGACGCTCCCCCTAGATGTGTGCATATTAAAGATTTGCATTTGAATACAAATACACACACTAGGGAGAACACTACTTTAAGGTTTGGGAAATAAGGTCATACCACCGGGATGAGAATATAGCCAAAGCATACATAGATAATCCAATGAATCCATATGCCATCAAATATGCTCTACAATTCCAGAAATCCATTAGGTCCACAATATATAAATCCAGAATTACAAGAATACCAAACATAGTGGAGTATGACAAAGTCTTACATAGAAAAACACAAAAAGCAAACAAGTTCACGCTAGAAAAGGCACAAACAAGCAAATAAAAACGACTAAAATCGAAGAGCTTGTGCCCGACCCTTGCAAATCCACGAGACCTAATAGAACTACTTCTCCCGCTTTGGCATCGAAACGCCAAAAAGGAAGAAGAGCGATGCTAACTCCCCTGGAGATCACTCCTCCTCATCCTCGTCGTAGTCATTCCCGTCCCCTTCCTCTTCATCATACTCATCATCATCGTCATCAGCTGGAGGAGTGGGTGCCCTCGGTGGAGGAGGAAAGAGAAAACTCTCGAGCTCGCCATAGTTGATCCCTGAGGTGTTCTACTGAGCATACGGATCCGGAGCAGTGGGAGGAGGTGGATTGCCAGTGGCACCTGAGACATGGTGGAGGATAAGCTGCTGCGTGTGATCCCTCACATGATCCCTGCGGTACGCCTCATATTGGCCCTTGTGAATGTCAATACCCATGCAAAGAATGTTCCGCTGGAACCAATTAAGCTGCTTGACCTCACGTGCCATTGGGGAAACCGTGGAACGACGACCACTAGCCCGAGCATCACGCATGAAGGACTCCGGGGCAGTGGAAGGGTGATGGATCTTCTGAGCCTTGTTGTATATTTTATTGGGCTTGTGAAGTCCATACAGAGCAGTGCCAAAATCCTCACGTGGCAACATATGCTTGACGAGCATCATTATGAACGGAGCATAAGGAATAGAGAGCATGTTGATCATAGCATCCGTCATCTCATGAAAAATATAGTCCATGACATCCAGTTTGTAACCTGTGGCTGATCCAGAGTTAGTGGCACACTCGTGAGCAAACACAAGAAGCGGAACCAGGTGACCACGGATCCTGTCATTGTTGCCACCACTAGGAGCGATGCAGTCCCTAAAAATGCTAACAAGGGTTGCATACAGGGTAGAGAGACCAGCAAAAGTACCAGCGACTCCATCAGAGGAAAGGCAAGGAGCAAGTGCAGTATCCTTGGAGGGCTTCAGAGGAGAAATGATACGGTGGCCCGAAGGAGTGTCGCGGCCATGGAAAGCATAACCAAGAACCTGCCCAAAGGTGCGAAAGTCCGACTGAATCATGGTTGTCCCTGTCATCCACTTCATAGTGCGGCGCTCATCACTGCAAATCACCAGAGTTGAGAAGAACTGTCGCACCACAGAGGAATCATAATCGCATTGGATAGTCATGAGGTGGTGTAGCCCCATCTTGTTGGTCACATCTAGTGCCTCAATGAGCCTTGTCTTGGATTGAGCCTCAGTCAAATTGATGGGACGCATGGGGCGAATCTTGAGAGTAGCATAGACATCATCATGAATAGCCCGAAAGTGAGCATTCCAAAACATTTCGTCCTCGGGGGGACCATCGCTGTCAGCCTCATCATAATAATCAGTCTGACGAATGGTGGCGTACTGAAGACTGTCCATAGCCTTGTAATTGGGCCGAGACTGTTTGCCCTTGCGAGATGCGGTCCTCTTAGTTTTCTTACTTGCCTCTGCCATCCGTTCAGCCTCTCTTGCTGCTCTGCTGACCTCGGTCTCATCAATGAATTTCCCGTCTGTAGTGGGCTTGAGATAACGGGGACGGGGACGACGGACGAAGGTCTTGGTCGGCTTGAAACCACATGTGAACAACATTAGAGGGATAGCATGGAGATAAGTATACACACAAGTCCAGGAGAAAAACATGAAGAAGGAGTAGCAGTGCAACCCCATAACCAATGAAGTGCATGGGTAGAAGTAGAACCAAAACAGACCAAAATTTGCTGTCCAGGCCGGATTATCCGGCCCTGGCAGGGGCGGATAATCCGCCCCCTGCAGAAAATTTCTGGATTGGCTCAGATCTACCATGGCAAAGCAGATCGGGTACTAGGGTTGCAAGGCTACTGATTCTAGCATGTAAGGAACAACACCAAGAACCTTCTACAACGATATTTCCACCAAATAAAATACATCCCATACAAAAGGAGAGAGATGAGGGAGTTACCCTCACTCATTGGAGGAAAATCACGGAGGAGAAGATACCCAGAGGCGAGGTGAAGAAGATCCGGGGAGAGCCTGGAGAATCCGGTGGTCGAATCGACTCCGGGAGAGGCGGATGCTCCGGCGGCAGCTGGGGGCAGAGGTAGGGTTGGGGGAGGACTGGCTACTCTGTTTGAGCCTGCCCTCCCCGACCCAGCCTATAAGGGGAAGATTTTTCCCGGGGATGATAATCCGCCCCCCACTTAAGGCGGATAATCCCCCCCCCGAAATTCTGGAAAGTGCAGAATCAGGCCAGAGCAACCTAGCAAACCTCTCGAAGGTGTTTGACATGACGTGTGTGAAAGAATAGATGGTTCAAGAAGGGAGAGAAAGGCTTGGGTTGAGAGCATCAAACTGAGATGGTACGACACACCCAGATTTGCAAGAATCAAATCAATCAAAAGCCAAATTTGAGTGAGTTTTTCATAAGAACAAGAGGTAAGCAGGAAAAACCAACGGAACCCATGTAAAACCAACTCTTCTCAAGGAAGAGGGCGGTGGCCGAAGCCACCATGTTGGAGCGCATGGCATGACACCGCGAAGATGTATCTTGAGTTCAAAACCAATGCTCATCGATGACCCACATATCACAAAATGATATTAAGGGAAATGATTTGACTTGCTTTCGGCATTATGGGGGGGAGGGTTTGCCTAATAAATTAGGACCACACTCCCCCTATGTCTATGCCCGCATCTAAACCAAATACATGAATAAGAGCAAGTGAGTGTGCAAGGGTAGTCAAGCCAAGCTCCTTGAATCTATGATATTTAGCTCATTCCTCAAATAACAAAATCTTGCTTCATCAAGAGGCTTCGTGAAAATATAAGGAAGTTGGTTCTTCGTGCTCACAAAGGATAGGGCAATATCACCACGAGCAACATGATCCCGAATAAAGTGGTTGCGAATCTCTATATGTTTTGTTCTTGTATGCTCCATGGGATTGTAAGAAATTTTGATAGCACTTTCATTGTCGCATAATAGAGGCACTTTGTCACAATTGACACCATATTCCTTTAAAGTTTGCCTCATCCATAAAAATTGTGTACACGCACTTGTAGCAGCAACATATTCAGCTTCGGCGGTTGAAAGTGAAATACAATTCTGTTTCTTTGATGACCAACACACGAGAGACCTGCCCAAGAATTGGCATGCACCAGAGGTTGATTTCCTATCATCTTTGTCACCAGCCCAGTCTGAATCAGTGTAACCACATAGAGAGAAACTTGAACCCTTGGGATACCATAACCCAAAATTTGGGGAATGAACCAAATATCGGAAGATTCGCTTGACTGCCACTAAGTGGCTTTCTTTAGGAGCGGCTTGGTACCTTGCACACACTCCTACACTTAACACGATATCGGGCCTAGATGCGCAAAGGTAAAGGAGAGAGCCGATCATGGATCGGTATACCTTTTGATCCACGTCTTTACCCTTGGGATTGAGCTCAAGATGACACTTTGTTTGCATAGGGGTAGCAACGCCATTGAGATCCGTCATCTTGAACCTTTTGAGCATGTCTTGGATGTACTTAGCTTGATTAATAAAGGTTCCCTCTCTAAGTTGTTTGATCTCAAATCCAAGAAAGAACCTGAGCTCACCCATCATGGACATCTCAAACCTGTCAGTCATAAGCCAAAAATTCATTGTTAAAAGCTTGGTTAGTAGAGCCAAAAATAATGTCATCTACATAAAGTTGGCATACAAAAAGATCCCCATTAACCTTCTTAGTAAAAAGAGTGGGATCGATTTGCCCAACTTCGAATCCACGGTCTAGCAAAAGCTCTTTAAGGTGCTCATACCACGCACGTGGGGCTTGTTTAAGGCCATAGAGCGCCTTATCGAGTTTGTAGACATGGTTCGGAAATTTGGGGTCCTCAAACCCCGGGGGCTGCTTGACGTATACTAACTCATGTAGAGGACCATTAAGGAAAGCGCTCTTAACATCCATTTGTTGTAATTTAAAATTACGATGGGCTGCATATGCAAGAAGGATACGGATGGACTCAAGGCGAGCCACAGGAGCGTAGGTCTCGCCAAAATCAATTCCTTCCACCTGAGAGAATCCTTGAGCCACGATTCGTGCTTTATTCCTCACAACAATTCCATTTTCATCCTGTTTGTTCTTGAAGATCCACTTGGTGCCGATAACATTGCGGCAATCCTTTGGTTTTTCTACGAGCTTCCAAACTTTGTTGCGTTCGAAGTTATTTAATTCTTCATGCATTGCGACAACCCAATCGGGGTCTTCAAGAGCATCAAAAACCTTCTTCGGTTCAACCATGGAAATGTGAGCTTGATGATCACAAAAGCTTGCAAGCTCTCTTCTAGTGGATACCCTTCGTCGTAGATCACCCACAACCTTGTCAAGAGTGTGACCTCTTAGTTCAAGGTTCCGATCAGCACGAGCCTCAATGTCCTTATTGTTTCTAGGAGGAGTGGATTCAATAGTTGTATCCTTGTCTTGATTACTGCCCTGCCCTTGATCTTGGTCACCGTTACTGCTAGAAGATTGTTGCTGAACATTTTCTTCAGGCCCGGATAATCCGCCCCTTGGAGAGGCCGGACTATCCGGCCTGGGAGGTGAAGTACCAGAACCATCTTCCTGAGAAAGCCTGACTGGAGTTGGAGACCCAGGGCCGGATACTCCGCCCTGTTGGAGATATGCCCTAGAGGCAATAATAAATGTAGTTATTATTATATCTTTGTGTTTATGATAAATGTTTATATTCATGCTATAATAGTATTAACAAGGAAACATTAATACTTGTGTGATTTGTAAACTTAATTTGAAGTCCCTAGTATAGCCTCTATACTTCACTAGCTTGTTGGTTGATTAAATGATTGTGGTTTCCATATCATGAACATTGAGATGTTATCAACAACAAGATCATATCGTTAGGAGAATGATATGGTGGACATACTCCTATTGATAAGCGTAGCATAAAGATCAAGTCATTTCAATAGTTCAATTGCTATATGCTTTCTGATACATAGTAACCTAATTCCTTCGACCATGAGATCATGCATATCACCTTTACCGGATGGATGCTTTGATGACATCAAACACCACACCGTAACTGGGTGGCTATAAAGGTGGCATTAAGTGTTCGGAAAGTATTGGTTGAAACACATGGATCAAGAGTGGGATTTGTCCATCCACATGACGGATAGATATACTCTGGGCCCTCTCGGTGGAATGTCATCCAATTGGCTTGCAAGCATGTGACTTGGTCACAAGGGATCACATATCACGGGAACGAGAAAAGAGTACTTATCTGTAACGAGGTTGAACTAGGTATGCAGAGATACCGACGATCATAACCTCGGATAAGTAAACTATCGTGAGACAAAGGGAAATTGGTATCGTATGTAAGTGGTTCATTCGATCGCAAAGTAATCGTAGAAATATGTGGGAGCCATATGAATTTCCAGATTCCTCTATTGGTTATTGTTCGGAGAAGTGTCTCGATCATGTCCGCATAATTCACGAACCGTAGGGAGACACACTTAAGGATTCGACGTTGTTTTGAGTAGTTATGGTATTATGAGAAAGAGACCGAATGTTGTTCGGAGTCTCGGATGGGATCCGGGATATCACGAGGTGATCCGGAATGGTCCGTAGAATAAGATTCATATAAGGAAAGTCCCGTTTCGGAGTTCGGGAATGATTCCGGTGTTTTCATCGGGAATGTTCTAGAAGGTTCCGGATTGTCCGGCACTCCGGGGGGGAGGGTACATGAGTGTGTCATGGAATGATTGCATCATGTACTAAGTGTTCTTGCTGTTCCAAAAAACATGAAAGTCAAATTGCCAGTTTGAAAGTCAAACGGCTAAAACAGGAAACTGGGGGAAACAGGAAACTGTGGGAAACAAGCAAGAGGAGTTGGAACCAACTTGGAGGAGGAGTCCCACTCCTCCAGTCCGGCGCCCAGCCCTAGGCCGAGTTGGGGAGGGACTCCCTCCCTCCCCTGGCGCGCCTAGCCCCTCCACCCATAAAAGGAGGGACAGGGCTCCTCCTTGAGACACACAAGTTTCCACCTCTAATCTCAGGTTTAGAGCCGTTTGGTTTAGAGCTTCTAATTGCTTTAGCCTGCGGTTTAGAGCCTTCTAATTGGTGTGTCTAATCTCTAGACCACTAATAGATCTCTCTCATAATCCACCATACTCGCTCCGGCTTAAGGCGAAGCCCTGCGGGATCTCCCCTCTACTTCCGGTACCACGCCGTTGTGCTGCCGGAATCGCGAGGAGAGTGCTACAACCTCCACTGCCTGCTGGAACAAGGGAGAGGAAGGTCTTCGTCGAGTACCGAACGTGTGACCGACTGCGGAAGCGCTGCCGGAACGCAGCGCCGGAAGGATCGTCCACACGATCTTGAGATCGGAAAGAGTACGACTACATCACCCACGAGAATCCGCTCTCGTTAAACACTTTGGAATCTTCGAGGGTAAGTTATTCCATCGACTCGTTGCTACAATCTAGTAGATAGATCTTGGCTTGTTTGTTTGTATGCGATAGAAAATTTTTGTTTTCCATGCTACGAACCCCTACAGTGGTATCAGAGCCGTGTCTATATGTAGATCTGTTGCACGAGTAGAACACAATGGTCATTGTGGGTGTTGATGCTTTTATTGTCGATTGCTTTTTGTGTACTTTGCATCTTGTGGTATGTTGGGATGAAGCGGCCCGGGCTAACCTTACATGACATCGTTCATGAGACTTGCTCCACGCTTGACATGCAACTTGTATTGCATAAGTGGCTTTGCGGGTGCCTGTTTCTCCTAGCATAGTTAAGATCCAATTTACAACGGGTAATCAACAATGCTAGTATCAATGTTGTGGTTCTTGTTCGTAAGTTAGAACGACACTTATTGAAAGCCCCAAACCACGTAAAATATGCAAAGGAAGTAGAAGCGTCTAACTTTGTTTTGCAGGGGTGTGCAGTGATGTGATATGGCCATGATTGTGATTATATTTGATGTATGCAATGTTCCTTATTGTAAGTTGGCAACCGGCAGGAGCCATATGGTTGTCTTTAATTTATGTTAAGACTCGCGTGTCTATTCAAAGTAGTTGTAATAGTTGAAGCCGGTGGACGACAACCATGGTGAAGCGTCATTGACCTTGATGCAATGCCGGTGATGATGGAGATCATGTTCGTGTTTGAAGATGGAGATCGGAAGCACAAAGAAGAAAGGCCATATCATATCACATATTATGAATTGCATGTGATGTTAATCCTTTATGCATCTTGTATTGCTTAGTAGACGACGGTAGCATTATAAGATGATCCCTCATGCACATGAATTTCAAATCATAAAGTGTTCGCCCTTAGTTAGCACCGTTGCTAAAGCTTGTTGTTTCGAAGCACCACGTGATGATCGGGTGTGTTAGATTCTGCAAGTGTATACAACATGAGCAAGCCAAATTTGCTCATGCAGAAACTAAGGTTTGATCTTGACGAGCCTAGCATGTACAGACATGGTCTCGGAACAAGGATTACCGAAAGGTAAAGCATGAATCGTATAGTAGATATGATGAACATGATGATTGTTCGCCATTGAAACTATATCAACTCTCGTGATGATCGGTGTTGATGTAGTAGATTTGGTTCATGTGATCACTAAAACAATGTGAGGGATGTTGTTTTGAGTGGGAGTTCACCTAGTTTAATTTCATTAATTAATTTGAACTCAATTTGTCATAAACTTAGTCTAAACTATTGCAAATATGTTGTAGATCAATGGCAGCCCCTACCATCAATTTTAATGCGTTCCTAGAGAAAGAAAAGTTGAAAAACAATGGAAGCAACTTCGCGGATTGGTTCCGCAATTTGAGGATTGTCCTCACAGCTGGTAATTTGACCTATGTGCTGGATGCACCGCTGGGTTACCCACCTGCAGCTGATGCTTCCGATGAAGTAAAGAATGTTTACCTCGCTCGGAAGAATCAGTACTCCATAGTTCAGTGTGCTATCTTGTATGGTTTAGAATCGGAGCTTCAGAAAAGGTTTGAAGAGTCAGACCCATATGATATTGTCGAGGATCTCAAATTGATTTTTGAGACTCGTGCGGCAATTGAAAGCTATGAGGCTTCTGAAAAGTTCTTTAACTGCAAGATGGAAGAGGGCAGCTCATGTGCTTAAGATGTCTAGGCACGCAAACAAACTTCAAAGCTTGGGTATAGTGATTCCTAATGCTTTGGGGATTTACCGCGTCCTCCAGTCACTGCCACCAAGTTACAGGAACTTTGTGATGAACTACAACATGCAGAACATGAACAAAGAGTTGCCAGAACTGTTTGCTATGTTAAAGTCTGCAGAAGTGGAGATCAAGAAAGAGCACCAAGTGTTGATGGTCAATAAGACCACCAAACTCAAGAAAGGCAAGTCTAAGCAAAAGGGACACTTCAAGAAGGGTGGTGAGAAAGTTACCACGCCGACGAAGAAAACCAAGGCTGGACCAAAGCCTGAAACTGAGTGCTTTTACTGCAAGGGAGAAGGTCAATGGAAGCGGAATTGCCCAAAGTACTTGGCGGATCTGAAGAACGGCAACATCAATAAGAAAGGTATATCTGATATACATGTTATTGATGTGTATCTCACTAGTACTCGTAGTAGTGCCTGGGTATTTGATACTGGTTCGGTTGCTCATATTTGTAACTCGAAACAGGTGCTGCAGAATAAACGGAAGCTAGCGAAAACGAGGTGACGATGCGCGTGGGAAACGGATCAAAGGTTGATGTGATCGCGGTCGGCACGCTACCTCTTCATCTACCATCGGGATTAGTTTTATACTTAAATAATTGTTATTTAGTGCCTGCGTTGAGCATGAACATTATATTGGGATCTTGTTTATTGCGAGACGGTTACTTGTTTAAGTCAGAGAATAATGGTTGTTCGATTTATATGAGTAATATGTTTTACGCACATGCACCTTTGATAGATGGTCTATTCTTATTGAATCTCGATAGTGGAAATACACATATCAACAATATTGAGGCTAAACGTTTGAAATCAAGCGATAATTCGACCTATATGTCACACTGTCGTCTTGGTCACATTGGAGTGAAGCGTATGAAGAAACTCCATTCCGATGGACTTCTTGAATCACTTGATTTTGAATCACTTGAAAGATGCGAAGCATGTCTGATGGGAAAAATGACTAAGACTCCATTTTCTGGTATGATGGAGCGAGCTACGGACTTATTGGAAATCATACATACTGATGTGTGTGGTCCAATGAGTGTAGCATCGCGCGGTGGTTATCATTATGTTCTTACCTTCACAGATGACTTGAGTAGATATGGGTATGTCTATTTCATGAAACATAAGTCCGAAACTTTTGAGAAGTTTAAGGAGTTTCAAAGTGAGGTAGAGAATCAACGTAACAAGAAGATTAAATTTCTACGTTCTGATCGTGGAGGTGAATATCTAAGTTACGAGTTTGGCGAGCATTTAAAGAAGTGCGGAATACTTTCACAATTGACACCGCCGGGAACACCACAGCGTAATGGTGTGTCCGAACGTCGTAATCGAACTCTTTTAGATATGGTTCGTTCTATGATGTCACTTACATATTTACCGCTATCATTTTGGGGTTATGCATTAGAAACAGCCGCATTCACTTTAAATAGGGCACCGTCTAAATCCGTTGAAACGACACCGTATGAATTATGGTTTGGCAAGAAACCTAAATTGTCGTTCCTTAAAGTTTGGGGATGCGAAGCCTATGTAAAGAAGTTACAGCCGGACAAGCTTGAACCCAAAGCGGAAAAATGCGTCTTCATAGGATACCCGAAGGAAACTATTGGGTATACCTTCTATCATAGATCCGAAGGCAAAATCTTCGTTGCCAAGAATGGATCCTTTCTAGAGAAGGAATTTCTCTCGAAAGAAGTGACTGGAAGGAAAGTAGAACTCGACGAGGTTGTCGAACCTTCTCTCGAAATTGCGAGTAGCGCAGCACCGGAAGAAGTTCCTGTGGTGCCTGCACCAATTAGAGAGGAAGCTAATGATGATGATCATGAAACTTCGGTTGAAGTTGCTACAGAGCCTCGGAGGTCAAAGAGAACTCGTACCACTCCAGATTGGTATGATTCCGTTATGAGTGTCATGTTGGTGGACAACACCGATGACCCCGAGACATGAGGAAGCGATGATGAGCCCAGATTCCAATAAATGGCAAGAAGCCATGAAATCCGAGATTGGATCCATGTACGAAAACCAAGTATGGACTTTGGTGGACTTACCGGATGGCCGGAAGGCTGTCGAGAACAAATGGATTTTCAAGAAGAAAACAGATGCTGATGGTAATGTTACTGTCTATAAAGCTCGACTTGTCGCAAAAGGGTTTCGACAAATTCAAGGAGTTGACTACGATGAGACTTTCTCACCAGTAGCGAATCTAAAGTCTGTGAGGATTATGTTAGCAATCGCTGCATATTATGATTATGAGATATGGCAGATGGATGTCAAAACAGCATTCCTCAATGGAGATATTGATGAAGAGTTGTATATGATGCAACCCAAAGGTTTTGTCAATCCTAAAGATGCTAACAAGGTATGCAAACTTCAACGGTCCATCTATGGATTGAAGCAAGCATCCCGAAGTTGGAATCAACGTTTTGATAAGGTAATCAAAAGTTTTGGTTTTATACAAACTTATGGAGAAGCTTGTATTTACAAGAAAGTGAGTGGGAGCTCTGTAGCATTCTTAATACTATATGTGGATGACATATTGTTGATTGGGAATAATGTAGACCTTCTTAATAGTGTCAAGGAATATTTGAATAATAGTTTTTCAATGAAGGATCTTGGCGAAGCAGCTTACATATTAGGCATAAAGATTTATAGAGATAGATCGAAATGCCAAATACCATTGTCACAGAGTACATATTTGGACAATGTTCTAAAGAATTTTGGAATGGAAGAAAGCAAGAAAGGGTTCCTGCCCATGTTGCCCAATACGACCTTGAGTAAAACTCAAAGTCCAACATCGGCAGAAGATAGAGAAAGGATGAGTAAGACTCCCTATGCCTCAACCATAGGATCTCTAATGTATGCCATGCTATGTACTAGACCCGACATTGCATATGCTGTTAGTTTAACTAGCAGATATCAAAGTGATCCAGGAGTGGATCATTGGACAGCGGTCAAAAACATCCTTAAGTACTTGAGAAGAACTAAGGATATGGTTCTTTCTTATGGAGGTGATGAACAGCTCGTTGTTAATGGTTACACCGATGCTAGTTGGAACACCGATCCGGATGATTCTAAATCACAATCTGGATACGTATTTATTTTGAATGGTGCAGCAGTTAGCTGGAGGAGTGCAAAGCAAAGCGTTGTGGCGAGATCTTCAACTGAATCGGAATACATGGCTGCTTCGGAGGCTTCACAAGAAGCGATATGGATGAAAGAGTTCATTACAGAGCTGGGTGTGGTTCCAAGTGCGCTGGACCCAATGTCTATCTACTGTGATAACATGGGCGCCATAGCCAATGCGCAAGAACCAAGGTCACACAAGAAGCTGAAGCATATCAAGCTGCGTTTTAACGCTATTCGAGAACATATCCAGGATGGGGATATAAAGATTTGCAAAGTACACACAGATCTGAATGTGGTGGATCCGTTGACTAAACCTCTCCCGAGGGCAAAACATGACCAACACCAAACTGCCATGGGTGTTCGGTATATTACCATGTAATCTAGATTAGATGACTCTAGTGCAAGTGGGAGACTGTTGGAGATATGCCCTAGAGGCAATAATAAATGTAGTTATTATTATATCTTTGTGTTTATGATAAATGTTTATATTCATGCTATAATAGTATTAACAAGGAAACATTAATACTTGTGTGATTTGTAAACTTAATTTGAAGTCCCTAGTATAGCCTCTATACTTCACTAGCTTGTTGGTTGATTAAATGATTGTGGTTTCCATATCATGAACATTGAGATGTTATCAACAACAAGATCATATCGTTAGGAGAATGATATGGTGGACATACTCCTATTGATAAGCGTAGCATAAAGATCAAGTCATTTCAATAGTTCAATTGCTATATGCTTTCTGATACATAGTAACCTAATTCCTTCGACCATGAGATCATGCATATCACCTTTACCGGATGGATGCTTAGATGACATCAAACACCACACCGTAACTGGGTGGCTATAAAGGTGGCATTAAGTGTTCGGAAAGTATTGGTTGAAACACATGGATCAAGAGTGGGATTTGTCCATCCACATGATGGATAGATATACTCTGGGCCCTCACGGTGGAATGTCATCCAATTGGCTTGCAAGAATGTGACTTGGTCACAAGGGATCACATATCAAGGGAACGAGAAAAGAGTACTTATCTGTAACGAGGTTGAACTAGGTATGCAGAGATACCGACGATCATAACCTCGGATAAGTAAACTATCGTGAGACAAAGGGAAATTGGTATCGTATGTAAGTGGTTCATTCGATCGCAAAGTAATCGTAGAAATATGTGGGAGCCATATGAATTTCCAGATTCCTCTATTGGTTATTGTTCGGAGAAGTCTCGATCATGTCCGCATAATTCACGAACCGTAGGGAGACACACTTAAGGATTCGACGTTGTTTTGAGTAGTTATGGTATTATGAGAAAGAGACCGAATGTTGTTTGGAGTCTCGAATGGGATCCGGGATATCACGAGGTGATCCGGAATGGTCCGGAGAATAAGATTCATATAAGGAAAGTCCCATTTCGGAGTTCAGGAATGATTCCGGTGTTTTCATCGGGAATGTTCTAGAAGGTTCCGGATTGTCCGGCACTCCGGGGGGGAGGGTACATGAGTGTGTCATTGAATGATTGCATCATGTACTAAGTGTTCTTGCTGTTCCAAAAAACATGAAAGTCAAATTGCCAGTTTGAAAGTCAAACGGCTAAAACAGGAAACTGTGGGAAACAGGAAACTGTGGGAAACAAGCAAGAGGAGTTGGAACCAACTTGGAGGAGGAGTCCCACTCCTCCAGGCCGGCGCCCAGCCCTAGGCCGAGTTGGGGAGGGACTCCCTCCCTCCCATGGTGCTCCTAGCCCCTCCACCCATAAAAGGAGGGCCAGTGCTCCTCCTTGAGACACACAAGTTTCCACCGCTAATCTCAGGTTTAGAGCCGTTTGGTTTAGAGCTTCTAATTGCTTTAGCCTGCGGTTTAGAGCCTTCTAATTGGTGTGTCTAATCTCTAGACCACTAATAGCCCTCTCTCATAATCCACCATACTCGCAACGGCTTAAGGCGAAGCCCTGCGGGATCTCCCCTCTACTTCCGGTACCACGCCGTTGTGCTGCCGGAATCGCGAGGAGAGTGCTACAACCTCTGCTGCCTGCTGGAACAAGGGAGAGGAAGGTCTTCGTCGAGTACCAAACGTGTGACCGACTGCGGAAGCGCTGCCGGAACGCAGCGCCGGAAGGATCGTCCACACGATCTTGAGATCGGAAAGAGTACGACTACATCACCCACGAGAATCCGCTCTCGTTAAACACTTTGGAATCTTCGAGGGTAAGTTATTCCATCGACTCGTTGCTACAATCTAGTAGTTAGATCTTGGCTTGTTTGTTTGTATGCGATAGAAAAAATTTGTTTTCCATGCTACGAACCCCTAGACGCCCCTGGGGGCCGGAGAATCCGGCCTGGGAGCTTCAGAGATGTTGATTTCTCCTTCGGATCCTATGGAACGAGTTGGAGTGACAGGGGCGGATTGTCCGCCCCTTGGAGGGGGCGGATAGTCCGGCCTGGGACTACCAGCTTGTCCAGTGGACAGATGGTCTTCAGCAGATTGTGGTGTTGGTGCAGGATTGTCTCCAACAGTAGGAGCTTGTTGATCTTGTGTAGATGAGGGCTCCACATGTGTGGAGCATTGTCCTTCCCGATCCGCCACAAGGGGTTCCTCAATGGGGCGAAAAAATCTCACGCCCATTCTTCTTATGGCATCTTGGGGTATTTCAACATCTGCATCACAAACCTCAACTTGCCCTACAAAGGAGCCATTATTTTCATCGAACTCCACACTACAAGATTCTACAACAATCCCAGTGAGCTTGTTGTAGACTCTATAAGTGTGGGATTCGGCACCGTAACCAACAAAAATACCTTCTAAAGCCTTGGACTCAAATTTTGACAAACGGACACCTTTAATAAGAAAGAAACACTTACACCCGAATACCCTGAAGTATGAGATGTTGGGTTTGTTACCGGTAAGTATTTCATATGGGGTCTTGTCCAAGATCTTCCGAAGGTAGAGCCGGTTTGATGAGTGACAAGCAGTGGATATGGCTTCAGCCCAAAAATTATAAGGAGACTTGAATTCAGCTAGCATAGATCTTACCATATCCATCAAAGTCCGGTTCTTCCTCTCGGCTACACCATTTTGTTGAGGGGTGTACGCATCAGAATATTGGTTTCTAATCCCCTCTTCGCTAAGAAACTCGTTTAAAGTGTAGTTCTTGAATTCTGAGTCGTTGTCACTTCTAATTTCCAAGATGGGAACATTGTGTTGACGTTGAACTTCATTGGCAAAGTCGATGACAGTTTGTTGAGTCTCACTTTTCAGCTTGAAAAAATATACCCATGTATATCTTGAGTAATTATCGACGATGACCAAGACTTGCATGAGAAGGAGGACCAAATAAATCCACGTGAAGTAATTCCAAGATCCTCTTTGATGACACAATAGTCTTCCTCTTGTGGGGAGAATCATGCATTTTTCCTTCAACACAAGCCCTGCAAACACGATCTTTGGCAAAAGAGACATTATCTTTTAGTCCAAGGATGTGGCCACCCTTTTGGATACTTTGCAAAGTTCTCATGTTGACATGGGCTAAACGGCGATGCCATAGCCAGCCCACGTCGGTCTTTCCGAATAGACACATCAGACCCGAAGTGGTTTTCCCCGAGAAGTCCACCACATACAGGTCATTTTCGACGTATCCAACGAAAGCAACCTTTAGAGACTTGCTCCATAAGAGTACCACCAAATCATCATCGATAAAAACAGCAAAACCCATCTTGCCAAGGGCACGAACAGAAAGAAGATTGTAGCCAAGGGTCTCAACAAGCATGACGTCCACGAGAGAGATATCGTGGGCAACCACAACCTTGCCAAGACCCAATACCTGAGATTTAGACTTATCACCATAGGAGACTGTGATATTATCATGATTTGGACGCATCTCCGTGATGATCTCCTTGCTTCCGGTCATATGACTAGTGCAGCCACTATCCAGCACCCATTTCGACCCACCGGAAGCATAGCCCTGCAAGAAAATTACTTCTTGGTTTTAGGTACCCATTTTTCAATGGGTCCTTTCATGTTAGTAACAAGGGTCTTTGGGACCCAAATATACCAAGCAATATATTCATCAAAAGGACCAACATAATAAGCATACACATCGCCATAGTCATCACAAAAGAGTTCATAATTCGGATTGTGAGACCCTGCAAAACCAATATTATTAGTCGTGTCTTTTGTGACAACCTTCTCAGCAGTGCTTGTCTTTAATTGCACATTCTTGGTCTTGTTCTTCTTGGTTTTCTTCTTCTTGGACTTGGTGACATACCCAAGTCCCTCTTTACCATGATTTGACCTTTGCTTGCCAAGGACTTCATCAAGCACACCTTTGTCCTTTGTAGTGATGTCCTTGATCACTTCTTTTTCCACACTAGCATTTTTCTTGTTACTATATGTTGAGTTGGACGAGCTAGGAGTATCATATTCGGCCAATCGACTTTGAAGCTGATCATGTGACTCATTGAGAGTAGAGAACTCGTTTTACAACGCCTTGTGAGCATTGTCAAGTTTCTCCAATTACTCGGAGAGTCTATCATGAGCAGCCCCAAAGTCAATCCTTTCTTTCTTTAACTTCTTTGCCTTGGTGACAGCATTGTCACGTTCCTTAACGAGTTTAGTCACAATTTCTTCATGTGACTCTTCCATAGACTCAAGCCTCTCTTCAAGAGAGACCCGAGCTTCTTCTTCTTCTTCAAGAGCATTTTTTAGGGATGCAATTTCTATTGCATCCTCCCTTTCAATTCTGCCATTTTCTTCAAGGAGTGATTCGTTTTGGGCCAGCTGATCCATAAGAGCCTCAAAACGAACTTTGTGCTCACCTTGCAAGTTAGTATAGAAATAATCCAAAGCAATAATCTCTTCTTTAACCTTAAGACTAGCAGGATCATCCATGTCTATCATAGCCTTGGGAAAAGAAGAGTTAGAAGAAGTTACCTCGGAGCTTCTTGCCATGAGGCAAGTAGCATTCTTGTTGATGATGTTTTCGTTCGGAGAGTCGAAGAGAGATGTTGATGTAGATGTGGTGGCTATAGCAGCCACCTCTTGAGAGCTATCGTCCTCGTCCTCATCTTCACTCCCCGATGAATATTCTTCTTGAGCCACTAGAACAATCTTTGGTTGCTTCTTGAAAGGAGCATTCTTCTTTACAAACTGTTTCTTACGTGGAGCTTTTGATTTGTCCTTGAAAATGAGTCTTCCTCCATTATCCTCTCTACTTTGATATGGACACTCAGCTACGAAGTGCAGCCGGTCACCACAATTAAAGCATGTTCTCAGCTTGGGACCATTTTATTTTCTTCCATAGGCTCCACTCTTGCGATCTAGTTCAGCTTTAGCCTTGGCTGGATATTTCCAAAAGTTTCTTGCATAAAGAGCCAAGTATTGACCGTGGATCCTTTTTATATCTTCGGGACAGTCCAGACCTTCTACCGCATATTCATCATGATCAATCACACTAGTCTTCAAAGCCATGTTGACCCCCTTTTGCATCCCCATAGCTCGAGCACGAGCATCTTCGGCATTCTTGGCAGCCACTTTGAAGGTGGCCATTTCTTGCATTACCTCATTGGATGACATGAGGTGATAGTTATGCCTACCTTGGAGACTTTTCAAATCTGTGGGCTCAAATGGCATAAGATCACTGACATACTTGCGCTTGATCCAAGCATCATCAACATGAGCTGCACCGTGGTTTCTGAAGGTTGTGGCTATTGCCTTGAGCCTCCCATACATGTCCTCATGGTCTTCTCCATCCAGCATATAAAATCCTTCATCTTCATTGCTCAAGGCATCATATCTATTCCTTCTCATACTTTCATTTCCGATGAAGAGCTCGGTGAGAGCATCCCAAGCTTCTTTAGTTGTGCTAAGATGCTGAATGTGTGGCATGTCTTTTTCACCCACACCAAGCTGTATCATGTGTAGAGCTGTAGCATTGAGTTGGCTATCGACCACTTCTCTTCTTGTGAGATTGTTAGGATTTCCAACATGAAGACCATTTTCGATGATCTTCCACATCTCTATGGAGGAACTGCATACATGAGATTTCATCAAAAATTGCCATTGAGAGAAAGTAGATGCTGAAAGTTTGGGTGGATCACCCCTATTATGTATATGTGGGTGAGGAATAGGCGGATCAGGGGAATACACATGAGAAACCTCATTGTATCCATCCTTACCGCTATCCTTTTTCGAGGAGGAGATCTTGCTAGTATCATCACCTACCACTTCGTTATCTTTGGAAACAGTTTTACCCGTTTCCTTGGATTGCGGAGTGGTATCCTCAGAGTTAGATGGAGGTGATGCTGCGGATGTGGAGAGACGCATTATCAATTGACGCATATCTTCCATCTTAGCCTCCATTGAACTCACCAAGGTTGTTTCCAACGTCTTGAGATCGTTCATGGTGACTACCTCCGGAGCATCACTCCCATCTCCCTTGGAACCCATACTTCTCTTGGGCGGTTAAGCCTGAAATAAGAGCCGAGGCTCTGATACCAATTGAAATGGATCGTATGGGCACCTAGAGGGGGGTGAATAGGTGCTAACCAATTTTTAATACTTTTTCAATTTTAGGCTTGACACAAAGTAAATTCTCTAGATATGCAACTACGAGAATTTCCCTATATGTAACCCTAACTACTAAGCACGTAAAAGAGGAGCGAGGAAACCGTAGTGGAGCACGCGGAGACACAGGGATTTGTTTTACCGCAGTTTCTTCCTTGTTAAGGGAAGTACATCTGCGTTGGAGGGGTGGGCGGTTCGAAGACCACCACGCCACAATAGGCCTCACCCTATTCTCCGATGGATCTCGCCACGAGAGGCCTGATCCACCTTCTCCACTATTGGATCCCTTCGAGGCGGGAACCGGTGCCTTTTACAACACTATCGGGGCACACACCCACAACCGAATTGGGGGATCCCGAGATGACAACAAGCTGCCACAAGAACAAGGTTTATCAATGTAAACAAAAACGAGGATCTAGATATTTGCAAGAAATACTAGATCGGAGGTTCTCCAAATGAATGGAGAGGAGATGAAGCGCTTGATTGCTGATGATGAAGATCGAGTTCTCCTCCTTCGATTCCCCAAGGGATGGGGCCTTTGGGTGGATCTAGGTGGAGCACTCTTGGATGAAGCTTTCAGATCTGATCTGGTCTTTTTCGAGATGAATCAAGAGTTCTGGCAGGAGGGGGATGGCTGGCTTAAATATCCCCTCCCCAGATCTGGCCGTTGCACAACTTTGGGGGCGGATTATCTGCCCCCCACTTGGGGCGGATTATCCGCCCCCTGGGAAAACTCCTCCCAGAGGGCGGATTCTCCGGGGGAAACTCCGCCCCCTCTCTGGGGCTTACGCCTTGGTGAAGCTTGGTGAAGATCTTGGGGGCGGATAATCCGGCCCCCCTGAGGGGCAGATTATCCGGCCAGACCGGAAAGTCCGGCCAAAACTCCGCCCCCTCTCTGGGGCTTGCGCCTTGGCGAAGAGCAGGGGGGCAGATTATCCTGCCCCCCTAAGGGGCGGATTATCCGGCGGGGCCGGAAAATCCGGCCAAAATTCCGCCCCCCTTCCGGGGCTTGCGCCTGTTTGGGCAAAGGGAGGGGTGGATTATCCGCCCCTTGTGGGGCCGGATTATCCGCCCCCAAAGGCAGAGTTCTTTTCCCTTTATTCTCAAATAGAGCTACAACACTTCAACACACATTAAATGATCCTTGGTATTGTTATCTAACACACAAAACACTAGGGATTAAGAAATGTTCTTTCACAAGGCAACTCGGCCCGGATATTCGATCCGTGGCGAGTGGTCCTCGTGGCTCCAGGTGATTGGTTGCTCGGACCAGTTAAGGAACTAGGGGATGTCGATCTGGGACACCGCATTAACAGCTACAGCGCGGGCGATGACCTTCTTCTCACGCTTCGTGTTGAAGCCTCTAAAGGTGTGGAGCGAGCCGGCGTTGTTGCCGAATTTGCCGCCGTTTGGCGGGTGGTTATCGGGGTCTTCCCTTGCGCGCGTGCCTTCTCGATCTCCCTCAAGGAGTGGCAGTCGGCGGTCGTGTGCGTGGCAGGTTTCCCCTCCCTGATGTGGAACACACAGGGCTGGTTGAGGAGAACAGCGGGAGGCCATTCACGACGATGTTCTCCATCGGGGTGGAGAACAGCGGGAGGCCATTCGCATCTCGCTCCCGCGAGGAGACTAGGATTCTCGGCTGATCCCGGGGGGCGTGCGGCCTGGTGGTGGTGGGGCGCCGTTAGCCGTCGCACCTGGTGGCGGCCGGGAACTTCCTCCTGGCGGTGCGTTTTCGTAGATCGCGCGCTTGGCTATACGAACCGGATCGTTCTCATCGTTGAATTTAAGGGGGCAGCCCTGAACGGTGGGGTTCAGGCGCGACCTGATGCGAAGTTGGTGGTAGCGCGAAAGCTCCTGCGCTGTCACCTGCTCGAGGCGGAATTTTTGCGCTCGGCTTGTTCCTTGCGGACCGCCTCCTCCAGTCGCACGCGGAGTTCCTCGATCTCCGTTGCCGTCGCGGTCGGCGGGATCAGCGTGGAGAAGGGGTCTGGCGGGGGGTCCGCGCCATTCGCCATGTAGGCCGCGACGTTGCGGCCAGATCCGACGTGGAGGTCGCCGGAGTTCTCCGACCCGGAATCGAAGTCGAAGATCCCAAGAATGGAGGGGTCCTCGAAGTCTCCCACGTTGGAGACCTGGGTGATAGAGCCCGCGGATGACGCGGTGACGATAGATCCGGCGGCCGATGCCGGGGTCGCCGAGTCGGCGGTCGTCGTTGAGGGCCGCTTCGTCCGCAGACATGGTAGTTTTGGCCACATTGCTATTGGCCGAGCCGTGCTCGGAGGCGAGGCGGTGGATGGTGCAGACCTGGCTCTCAGAGAGCCGGTCGCGTGGTGGCGACTGGCGGATGCGAGCCGAGTCCTCCGAGGCGATGACGTCGGTGAAGCCGACGAAGAGGCTGATTGTGCCGACCGGCATGATCATGTTGTGCGTGACGGGGCGAGCCGCCAGGACGTAGCTGCTCGGCAAGATCTGAAGGATCTCGCCGATTGCAATCTTGCGGCCGGTGGCGATCGTGTCGTTGATGGGCAGATTGGATCTCGCCGCAGAACACCGGACTGACCGGCCAGGCCCCACGGTGGGCGCCACTATTGTGGGAATGGCCACGACAGATGCTGCAATCGGCAGCGAGTAGTAGAACGAAGGGCAAGGATGGCCAGCCATCTGCGGTGCGAGATTAGGGCGGAGACACAAGGTTTTACCAAGGTTCGCCCCCGGAGGGTAAAGACCTACTCCTGCTAGATTGTATTATGGAGAAAGTACAAGGGCGAGCCGCCGGGACGTAGCTGCTCGGCAAGATCTGAAGGATCTCGCCGATTGCAATCATGCGGCCGGTGGCGATCATGTCGTTGATGGGCAGATTGGATCTCGCCGCAGAACACCGGCCTGACCGGCCAGGCCCCACGGTGGGCGCCACTATTGTGGGAATGGCCACGACAGATGCTGCAATCGGCAGCGAGTAGTAGAACGAAGGGAAAGGGTGTCCAGCCATCTGCGGTGCGAGATTAGGGCGGAGACACAAGGTTTTACCAAGGTTCGCCCCCGGAGGGTAAAGACCTACTCCTGCTAGATTGTATTATGGAGAAAGTACAAGGGCGAGCCGCCAGGACGTAGCTGCTCGGCAAGATCTGAAGAATCTCGCCGATTGCAATCATGCGGCCGGTGGCGATCATGTCGTTGATGGGCAGATTGGATCTCGCCGCAGAACACCGGCCTGACCGGCCAGGCCCCACGGTGGGCGCCACTATTGTGGGAATGGCCACGACAGATGCTGCAATCGGCAGCGAGTAGTAGAACGAAGGGCAAGGGTGGCCAGGCGAGTCGCTGGGATGTATGATGGAACGTGTCCTCTATGCGTACCCTAGGGAGGTTTATATAGGCTCATCTCGCTAGGGTTTACAGATCTACACCCAAATTAGTTAAGGATTCAGAGGGTTCTTGACTTAATCCGACTAGGCCTAGCTACGTTTCTAGGTCTCCAGCTTCCAGTCGCCTGAGTCCTCGCCAAGTCTCGATCCAGTCGTCGTCCTGCATGCCCACTCGCTGGCAGCTTGGGCCAATAGGAAACGTCCTGCTGGGTATACCCCGTTGGCGCGCAGCTAGATGGGGAATATTTTGCACATCGAGGTTGTGGCCGCCTATATTTTCGAGTCACCGAGGGCTGTTCCTAAAAAAATGATAATCTAAAGGGGATGCAAGTTCAACTAGGTGTGGTTTAGATCCCTAAACATGAATCTTTTTTACTCATCTATAGGTTTTTGAGAGTTCGGCTAGAGATGCTGTTACGCGACATTTCTGATGTACCACTTGATCTGAATTTACCAAACTTTACATGTGGGAAACCAACTCACATAGACAGATAGAGGGGAAGAGACCCAGAGAGAGGGAGAGAGAGGATAGTGAGAGCTAGAGAGCAATATAAACTAGAGAGGCAACATATATTTGCAGAAATTATGTACTTGTGTCATAACTCATACATACGTCTTGATCAGTTTGATTGCATATATATTGCTGAAACCTAATAACCTTCACATATCTGTACAAATTCCTTTCAACCTGCTTTCTTGAGTTCAAAGCAAGGCTTTCCATCATTCTTCAGATGTTCCATCACAAGCAATTCTGGAAAAAATAAGTTTTGTAAAAATAAATTTGATGGGAAATCAACATATATCTTTACATGTAACACAGTTCGTTTGGGCGCTCATATTTACGAGATGAGTGAAAGAGGATGCCTGCTTGTCAGTTTACTTTACCGGCGGACGACAGAGTTGGCTCCCTCTTGATGAAGCGCACCATGAGGCCGTTCTTCATGTACAGGGAGGTGTTGATCTTAGGCTTCACCACCTGCCGTGGCAGTGGCACCACCTCCACCACGAACGTCTCCAGCACCGCTGCCGCCAGAGTCTTCATCTGCGTGTACGCGTACCGCTTGCCCAGGCACATCCTTGGCCCGGCATTGAACACGACGTACTTGTACGGGCTCTCGGCTTCTCCGGCGAAGGCCCTGCCCTTCATCCACCGCTCCGGACGGAACTCCAGGCAGTCGTGTCCCCACGCCGCCGGGTCGCGTCCCATGGCGTACGTGTTGTATATCACCCTCTGGCGTCCTTGGATCACCGTGCCGTCGGGGAGCACGTCGTCCTCGACCGCCTCCTTGAAGTCGACGGGCACCGGCGGGTAGAGGCGCATCGACTCCGTCAACGCCGCGTGGAGGTAGTCCATCTTGTTGACGTCCCCGTGCGCAGCTCGAACGTCGTTGAGGACGCACGCCTCCACGTCGCGGTGTCCCGCGAGCAGCCAGAAGAACCAGACCAGCGCGACGGCGCTCGTCTCGCGCCCCGCGAGGATGAAGCTGATGCAGAAGTCACGGAGGAACTCGTCCGAGTGGTCGTCGGACATGAGACGGGAGAGGAGGTCGCGCCGGCCGTCCAGGCTCCCGGTCTTAAGCAGCTCGGTGCGGCGCTCGGACACGGTTCGGTCGGCGAACTCCCGCACGGAGAATGCCGCCTCGGCAAGGCGGCGCTCGCCGCCCACGCGGAGGAGGCGCTTGGCCTTCCAGACGAACGGCGGCGTCACGAATCGGACGACCGAGAGCTCCGTGGCGCGCTCGAAGGCGCGCGCGAAGGGCACGTCGGGGAGGCTGTCGGCGAGGGAGCCAGCGTCAACCCCGAACGCCGCGACGCAGATGTTGTCGAAGCCGAAGCGCAGGAGGACTTCCTGGAGGTCCACGGCCACGCTACCCCGCTGCAGCCGATGGAGCAGCGGCATGAGGCGGCCATGTACCAGCTGCTCCAAGGTGGTGGCCGAGAACTCCAGGAACTGAGGCGAGTGCATCTCAGCCGCTGCCGGGCGGCGCTGGGCGCGCCACACGTCACCGTCGGCGTTGAAGATGCCGTCGCCCAGCAGCTCCGCGAACCGCTCGCGGTAGTAGGGGCCCTTGGGGTAGTTGGAGAAGTTGGTCTTTAGCACGTGCTCGACGTTGGCCGGTACGGAGGTGACGACGCCTGAGGTGCCGTTGCCCCATATGCCGCGGTACGGGAACGTTCCACCGGAACGTACCAGCGCGGCGGCGCTCCACTCATACACGTCGTCGAGGTTCACCAAGATGGTGGGGATGATGCCCAACATCGGCCACAGCATGGGCCTGCAGCCGCGCGACGTCAGGCGTGCCATGGCGGCGCTGCACGCGAAGAGCAACACGGCGGCCACGGCCAGGTCGGACACCCGGACGACGACGTACTCCTGCAGCGCTGCAGCCTCCAGAAACGATTTCCAAAGCGCCATTGTCGATCCCCTCGGATGTGTTTGGTGCCCGTCCATCTTGCAACTCATGATGCGAGGTGAATGGCGTGTTTGAAGGCAGAGCTGGACACGAACCAGCTCGGGCTGGGCTCGGTGAGAGACGCGTTTCAGCACAAGAAAAACTGCTGGCTCGGCTTGGGCTGGCAAGTTGGGCCCTTCGGTCCGGATAAATGGGCTTGCCCCGAGCTTGCTAGAAACTCCGTCCATACCGAGCTGACCCTGTGAAAACTCCCCGGTTCAAATTTATACAACAAAATCCAGCAAGTAAATATTCAAAAAAATTCATGAAACTTCCCAGAATAGTACTCTCTCAATCTCAAAATAGATGTCGTGGATTTGTCAAAATTTGAATAAATCTAGACACTATTTAGTATATAGATACGTCCAAATTTTGACAAATTCCCGACATCTATTTTAAGACGAAAGGATTAATTAAATATGTATGAATACATTCCAATGAATAGAATCAATTAAGAACATAAAATTTTCACCATTTTCACCTACATTTTAATGTAACAGCAGATGACATGCCCTAGCATATTTTTTCAAAATTTAAAAGATTTTGGATATGCCCGTGGTGTATGGCGCGTGGCCGAGCTCGGTCTGCAGCGACCCACAGTGTTCCATGTTCTACCCTCGTCGATTACTGGATGAGGGGGAGGGGGTGATGAGATGGCGAGCTGGACAGAGCAGAGTCGGCCGGCCTTTTGCCCTGCATCGGTCCATAAATTTGGGCTGAACTCGGTCCATCTCAGGCCAAGCCCAGCTCCATTGCACTGGGCCGAGCAAAAGCTCGCCCCCGAGCGTCTAGCCGTATCCGTATTTATATGTTTATTATCTATATTATACTTCCTCCGTTTAAAATATAAAATGTTTTAGCTTTGTAAGTAAATGTGTCTAGACTAGTTTTAGTGTGTAGATTCGGAGTGAATCTCTATGAACCTACGCACTAAAACTAGTCTAGATACATACTTCACATAGCTAAAACATCTTATATTATGAAACGGATGGAGTAGCTAAAAAGAGCAGGTCCAACACATGTTGTAAATTATCTCATGCTAAAATCCATTAGCAGCGCCTAATTTACACATTTAGCGCACGGCGCTGGCAGCAGCTTCACCCGAAACTGCAAATTACAACGTGCGACCAGCACAAACAACATACACATATATAGAATCATGAAGATCAAACATAGCAAAATAAACCTACAATAAATTGTCTAGTTATCAACTTATCATTACTACAACACAAAAGCACGTCAAAAATACAACAAATATAACAACTTGTTTATCAACAATACAACAAATTGTTTTTTACAATACAACAAACATACAAATATGTGGAGTACGGGGGAGATCAGAATCACCGAATCGAATGGCGTGGGAGGCCGTGAAAAAGAGTACGCGCCGACGGCGGATTGCTTCATTTACTGCACCGGTGGTGCCGGGATGGCCATGTGGAGGTGCGGCGGCGGATCTACAACTGAAGGGAGCTGGCGGGGATGAATTAGTGCGGCGGCATCGCTGGAGTGGGTGAGCAGAAATGGAGAAGGCAAGGACGGGAGCATGCGGATATTTTAGCCTTACAGTTGCTCCTTCGTGCGCATGTCGAAAGAATGCAGATGCAGCGCGCTGGAGCCGGTACCTCAAAATTTTCATGCCGGATAGCGCAAAATGCTGCGCACACTATATTTTTCCGTACGTGCTATTTGGCAGCGTATGCTGGAGCGCGGAAGAATAATGCAATCAGCACGGTAAACTAGAGGTTTTTACCGACGGGCGCATTATAGCGTCTCTGTTGGAGTTTCTCTAATAAAAGGAGGAGTGTTCCTGTCCTTTGTCGGTACAGAAAAGATCATTTTGTCCTTGGAGTTTCGAATTTATTACCACCTGTGCAAGCGGTTAGTCAATCATTCGCCATATTCCCAGATCCCCTACCCCCACATGTCTCGACCGTGCCGTTCCCGGATTCCCGCCCCCTACCGGTCATGGTTGCGCCCCTGTTGACCAACTATAGGTGGTGAATGCGTAAATATATTGTATCAGTATGATAGAGTGGATGGAAATGTCTATCTAGACAACACATTTGTCTCTGCAATCTTGAAACGAGACAAATCACAACATCATCGCGCCATAAAATGGTTGCATCTTTATGTGAATCATGATTTGGTCAGAGTTATCTCAATCGATATGCATCTCATCAAATATGTTTTCAACATGTGTGTTCGTTATTTTTTAATACACTATATTTACTTGAGGTCTTCCTTCCAATAAACTTTAGTAAGACCCACTAATAGTTAGCAGTCATTAATGCGAAAAAGTTTGATCCAAGTATTGGACTCAGCTGGTGCTAGAATGAGTCGAATTGACCTCACTCTTATGGAAGGATCTATTGACATTGATTTTCTCTTGGCATTGTGTGTGCCACAATATCTAATACCTTTTTCTCATATAACAGTTAAAGCGACTTGAGAAGAACCTGAAGATTGCATCTCAAATGAAGGACCTTGACGGTGGTGAAAAGTGAAAGGACCTCAATGTCACAACATGGGCCAATAGTCGAACATTTCCAAGAACGAGTGCAAACCATTGGGTATGTTGAACACTCATTCGAATCTTAATGACTTTCAAAATTGATGTATTTGTGTTTGTACAATTAGTAGATCAATTGCATTAGTTGGTGCACATAGGTACATTGAATATTATACATGATTTTTCTAAATGAGAGGCTAAATTGGTGTCATGTAATTGTGTAGCGCGTCACCGTCACGTGGGTTGTTCATGCTTAATTATATGGAATATTGGACAGGTGATATATTCTATGATCATGTCATCCAGGTATGTCATTTTCGTTCAGCATAACATTATTAAATTCCTAAATCTCAAATATTTGTTTTAACAAAATATTTTTGAATACTATTTTGTAGGAGAACATGATAGAATTTTGACAAAAAAGTGCTCATCATATTGTTAGATTCTAAATTGCATAAGATAAAAATAAATATGGTATACTAACATCCTAGCAATCAAGAAAATATGTCTAATTATGATTGTGGAGGGTCCAGAGCGACTATACTTGCATGATGGAGATGAAGTCACGAACATCCTACTATAGTCCACATCATGCCCACATACCACGAGTTAGCTGAGCACTTTGCAAGCACATCATGTCGATTCAACACGATGAGTGTCTAAGTAAGCAACGTGTTAAAAAATAAAGTGTTAATATGCGTTGCTATGATTTTTTTTATTGCTAGCATTTTCTTTACGGGAAGGAATGGTTAAGAAACACCAAACCTTAGCCAATAGGCTTTAGTCTTAAGAAAATCCAGGACATACCCAGGATGGACAAGCCTATATATGGACAATGAGTGTTTCAACCTGGACATACACAGAGTGGCATGTGACCAAATCCTACTAACGGAATAGACTAATGTGCACAACATGGATCTATGTTTCCGTGTAAGTTATTATAATATTTTTTTTCATTTTTATCACTATATTTATTCTTTTCTAGACAGCGGTTGTCGAGTCCACACGAGGACAAAAGTGGAGCATCAGGCAAAATATCCGGCCGCTGGCAGCATTGTTCGATAGTTGGCCCGTGATAGGCTACCAAAACTCTTCATGCAAATTGGTAACTATAATTCACTTGTTCATCCATTTCCAATTATATGTGTTTTTAATGGTTGTCCCAATGGACGTCTTGCTTTCTTTAGCATCCATGGGCCACTTTACCTCATTCTTCATCTATATGCATGCCTCTTTTGTACCTATTTTGGATCCTCTCCATACTTCCATCATTGGAGAGTAAATTCCTTCAATCTCAGAACATGCAATTGAAGTTACAAAGAATCACAATCTATCTAAGAGAATCACTCCCGTTAGCACAACCTGGCTTGGCCAAGTAGACCACCAGTTAATATTCCAGAAACTTCAGACATGTGAACATCTCTAAAACTAAAGTCACATGTTTTACTCCCTTCTTTACTATTCAATAACATAATGATGAGGTATTCATCCACAGGGACTTCGTTTGGTTATTTAGCTTTTTACATTATCTTCTCATGGAATGGTAAAGAATTAGTTCATCCAATATACATGGTTGGTACTCTACCTTGCATATTTTTATTTTTATTCACATAAATACTCATGCTAATGACAGGTACTGTTTGTACATGATATTTACGAGTCAAGAAAACGAAAGAACTTTTTGATGCACTTGCTCAAGTACACCATGAAAATGAAGCACACACTAATATCCCTCATGTCATCTAAGGAGCATCAAGGAGTAAGATATTAGCTAATAAAATAAGTTAGCATGGATGCTTATTTCATATTCGAATGATGTCAAATTATGGGCGACTTCTTTTCAGCTTATAGAATAGATTCTAGGCAAAAACGCACAAGCCCAAAAGAATGGGTCCGATTCTGTCCGGCTTTTTTCCACTTTGAATCTAATTTTGCTTGTAAAACCAGAATCGGGTCGGGGCTGCTTTTGGCAAGATTCCCGGGATTCTCAGAACTGAATGAAACGTTATTCACACATAGACGTATCGTTAGCGATATTTACAAAGAAATGCCACCGGACAGAATTAGGAAAAAAGAAAAAGAGCCAGGAGCTAGAGCCAAGCACGCACGGGCAAGGAGCCACGCACGCAGTATCGCTGGACTCATGCACTAGTGCAGACGGGGTCCTTTAACACCGGTTCCTAAGTCCCTCTAACAGCGGTTGTAGAACCGATGTTGAGGGTTCGGTGTTAGAGCCCCTCTTTAACACCGGTTCTTATATGAACCGGTGTTAAAGGGTGGAGCACGTGGGGCTGCCGCAGCGCTCAGCCCCCTCCCCCCTTTAACACCGGTTCGAACCGGTGTTAAAGGTTCTGTGCCGCGGCAGGAAAAAGAGATAAATCTCTGCCGCGGCAGAGTTCTACCACAACAGGAAAACGGCCTAAATCTCTACCGCGGCAGAGTTCTGCCGCCGCCCCGTTCTGGGCGTATTTCTGTGGCACGGCGGGGACGGGGAGGGGAGGGAATCGATCGGGAGCGGTATATACACATACATCGTCATCGGTACATACGAGTACATGAATAATTAAGCAACTATTATTATACACAAACATCGTGTCATTGTGTGGTATTCTCTGTAAACGTTGAAGCATCAAGTACAAGACAAACACGTCCAAGCATCTAAAGAGTTTTTGGATATCTAAAGAGTTCTTCGCCAGGCGTGATGACCTCATCAAGTATGAACCCCGCCAATTCCTCTTGAATGGCTCGTATGCGGTCAAATAGTAGGAGTTGGTCCCACATCCGTTCGATCTAAATATATATGAAGAATGGGGTCAATATATATAAGAATAAAACTTAACAAAATAATGTTGTGTACTTTTTTTACTTACTCTAAGTTGTTCTAGTGTGGCTTGGCCCGTCGCACATATCGTGTTGCGAATGAACTCGCAAACATAGTATCCACATAAGTTATTGCCGGGTCCCTGATGCGTGCACTTTACGAGAATAGAGAGTTCAATCAAAATAATAATCAATAAAGCATGATATAATGGAATTGGAAGCAGAATCAAAGAGATACGCAGACCTAGCTAGTATTACTTATATTTTGGTCTACAAATTTTAGTTCTTCTGACCATTCACCCACGGCCCTGCCCGTGAACCGTCCGGAAAAAAATGGATAAAGGAGTAATTAATTACTTGTTGTCACGAAAGTTGCCAATCTAGTGCGATAATATGATTGAAATTACCTTGGAGCATCTCTATAAAGTCTTCCCATAGCTCTTTTTCTTTTCGTAACGAGTCCATGACAAGGACTTTTCCTGAGTCAGGTTGAATGACTAGCAGAATAAAGTGGAACCTACGCACGCATAACTCATCATCAGTTACACTTAACATCGAGTAAGCCGAAACAGAATGTGTACAAGAGAGGGTAACAGTACTCACGAGAAGTTGTAAGGCAATAGTATTTCCTTTTGGTTTGTTTTCTCGGTAAAGACCTTAGCAAGAAATATTCTGTTTGCCCGGGTTTTGGTTCTTACCACTTCTTCATGAACTCTATTTGGGTCAACGAACCCAATGTCAAAAGGGCCTCCTTTCATGCATTCCATAACCTTTTTCCTGCATAATAGTATATACATATATGGTGAGCATATATATATATATACATGCAATTAATGAAGTGAATGAGATGAGATAGAAATTACAGAAATAGTACTTACACACAATAAAGGCTGATGGCAGCTTTGTCGAGTTCCTTCTGATTGAATAGAAAATGCAAGTCTTGAATGTTGAAGTCGATCTCGTCGTCTCCGCACAAGAAAATCTGATCTCTTATATGCGCCATGATCCATTCTTCCTTTCTCGTCTTGCAGAAATCAAGATACCACTTGTGCAATCTTCGCATCTTTGTTGGTAGATTCTTGAGCTCCTCTTTCTTGACGAGATTCTTTCCATACTTCCATGGCTGTATGGGGTTGACATCGCCTGTGAGAATGTTGTCTCCCATGAGGTTCAAGTATGCAATGTAAGTCATCCCCATCTCATTTGCATTTCTTTGTAGCTCTGCCTCGTAATCATTTACAGGAGGAGCGTTCCGTGTGTCGAACACTTGGAGCGGGGCGCATGATTGCTTTTCCTGCTCTCCGAGCATGGGAACTATTTTCTGGGGTGCCGCACAACTGCTACTTTCAGTCTCCCTCCGCCTTGCATCCCCCTTCAAAATCTGGCGCTCGTAGTCCGGCACAAGTGGGGTTTCAGGTTTCAAAAGATTATTGTAAAACTTCTCCACCACCGCCGGATCTATTTTCTCCTTTGGCTTGGCCCGTCTAGGTGCAAAGAATTTCTTGACCTCTTCTTCCAAGATCCTATTGGTCTCCTCGTCGCTACTATTCCACGGTAAAACCGGCAATGGCTTGGCGGAAGGCTGCGGGACGTAGTTACTTGAATTCTTTGGCGTACGGTTTCCTGCGGATTTCTTCGTGGCAGTGCTAGTGATGCTCTTCGTGGCAGTTCTCTTCCGCTTACACTGAGGAGATGGCTGGCGTTCCGGAGATGGCTGCCGCGCAGGAGATGGCTGGCGCGCCAGAGATGGTTGTCGCGCAGGAGATGGCTGAAGCGCCGGAGATGGCTGCCGCGCAGGAGATGGCTGAAGCGCCGGAGACGACATGGGAGTATTCTGATGACTTGGAGATGGCTGAGGCGACTCAGACTGCTGACGTTGCGGAGACGGCGGGGGTTCCAGTGGCCTCCAATTTGGAAGCACGATGTGTTCCTTCTTCCAAAGAATGGTTGTTTTCACCTTCTTCCTAGGGGCCTCGCCCTCAACATCGCCAGGATCGTCTCGTCTGATCTTATACCGCAGTGCAGTGCATACCGGGCATGCATCCAAATTCTCGTACTTCTCACCGCGGTAGAGGATGCAGTCATTAATGCGTGCATGTATCTTCTGCACGTCTAATCCTAGAGGGCAGACAACCTTCTTTGCTTGGTATGTACTGTCGGGCAACTCATTATTTCTTGAAAGATTTTTTACCAACAATTTTGAAAATATGCTGTCAGTCACACCTTTCTCTGCCTTCCATTGCAGCAAATCCAGTGTGGTACCTAGCTTTTTGTGGCCATCTTCGCAAGTTGGTTACAACAATGTTTTGTGATCCTTTAACATCTGCTCCAGCTTCTTCTCCTTTTCAGTTTCACATTCTTCCTTTGCATCAGTAATGGACCGACCAAGATCGTCATCAGCGGGCCCATCTGCTGCCTCTTGATCTTCATTATCTACCTCCGTTGCAGTATCATCATATTCAGGATACATATTATGATAGTTGTCATCATCCTCTTCTTCTTCGTTGTCTTCCATCACAACCCCTTTTTCTCCGTGCTTGGTCCAACAATTATAGCTGGGCATGAAACCAGATCAAAGCAGGTGGGCGTGAATGGTTCTGGTATTTGAGTAGTCTTTCTTGTTCTGACAGTGAACACACGAACAACACATAAAACCATTGTGACCACGGTTTGCATTAGCCACAACGATGAAATTTTGGAGGCCCGTAATGTACTTGGAAGTGCGTCGGTCACCGTACATCCATTGTCGGTTCATCTGCATTAATATATAGTATATATCAAAAATTAATAGGGAGATAACCATTTATATATAGTACATCAATGACAGATGAAAGGATAGTTGCCGACCTCGACCGAGAAGGAAAGATCAACGAGAAAACTTATTTTGAGCTCTCGGGCATTTCACCGAACACCTCTTGTGCATAGGAAAAAAACACAAACTAGCACACCTCACACCCTCTTGCTAGGATACAAAATGAGAGAGTGAAAAAATGGAAGAGAGGGGTGTGGGCTGCGGTGTGTTATATAACACCCCCTTTAACACCGGTTCAAGCCACGAACCGGTGTCAAAGGGGGGGGGCTGCGCGGGCCACTGGTGCAGGGGCCTTTAACACCGGTTCGTGCCACGTGTTAAAGTTGGGCTCCTTTTTGCTGCACGGGCCACGCTGGTACGGACCCCCCTTTAACACCGGTTCGTAGAAGAACCGGTGTATTTCCAGGCTCAACCAAAGGCCTCGTTTCCACTAGTGATGGCAACTGCACGTACCGACGGTAATCTTTTTTGCATACGTAGTAGCCACACAAAATATATATATATACGCTCATAATATGTACTATCTTCGTCTTAAAATAGTTGTTTTAGATTTGTCAAAATTTAGGTGAATCTAGACATTATTTAGTATATATAGATTCATTCAAATTTTGAAAAATTTAAGACATCTATTTTAAGACGGAGGGAGTAGTTATCGTTTGATGTTTTTGCTACTCTCTCATGAAAATATACAACTTATGGTATTATCTCATTTGACTATTTTATAATCTTCTTTATTCATTCTATCTCATTATGTGCTAAAAACTAGGGTACGTATGAAATTTAGGGGCATTACATACATTTTACAACCCAACCCATCAAACAAGCCAAATGTCTAGAAGCCAAAAGGAATGGAAAGAACCTGATTCTATGAACTTCTCCCCAACACAACTTTTTCCTATAATCTCCCAAAATCTAGCTTCTCTAGAATCACAAGCTAAAAAGAAGTCGGCCTATACTGGTTATCGAATCTTATGGGTTCTGAAATTTTTTGTGGTTTTCTTTCTCATTATGTGAAAATTTTAAATGTATTGTATTATATTGATATATGATGCGAGAAAAAATAAGAGCCTTAGCAACCCACGGGTCATTTCATTAGTTATCGTATAGGCCCTCCCCACAGCGTATGTGAATCATGTTACATTATTTGGAAAGTTTAGTCTATCTAATAACTAACTGCTGACACCTCCAACAAACGCATGCTTAGATAACTTGCATGCACGATCTTATTAGTTTTTTTTTTGAACCAATCTTATTAGTTATTGGATAGCACATAACACACAGCTGGAAACACACAAAGCATCAATGTCATTCTTCTTTACATTTAGTGTGGATCAAGATGCTCAAATATACGCTCAACCACAAGCTAAGACTGTCTGCTTTTCGGCCTTACTTAGAAAAGCTTCGAAACAGATTGCCCGGGTGGGTTGGGAAAGCTACACCTATCAGTGGTCGTGCAATCCTGGTAAAAGCCTCTCTTAGGTCCATGGCCTCCCACTTACTTTCGGCTATTGCCGTCCCTGCTGGAACCATTCTTGCTTTCGACAAAATTTGTCGGGCTTTCTTTTGGGCTGGCGATGACCATGTTACCGGTGGTCAATGCAAAGTTGCTTGGGACAAGCTTTGCGCTCCTGTTTCCAAAGGCGGTCTTGGTTTCCGATGCCTTAGGACTCACAATCAGGCTTTGTTGATGAAGTTTCTTTCTAAGCTTCACTCCGATAGTTCACTTCCGTGGGCACAGTGGCTACGACGTAGATTTGGTTGGTCCCAAAACCGCGACTTGGGGTACACCCATTACCTTGACTCAGTTGTCTGGCAGGATTTACTCTCTTGCTTGCCCTCCTTTCGATGTCTAACAAAAGTGGCCATCGGATCGGGTACGGCTACCTCTTTCTGGCATGATCTTTGGATAGATGACCTAACCCTGGACATTCGTTTCCCAGCCCTTTACTCCCACATCACAAACAAAAACTTCTCGGTAGCCTTCTGCTGTCATTCGACGTCTGTTCTGTTAGACACTCTCCCGCGTCTCTCTCATGCAGCGTCTTCGGAGCTCTCGGATCTGCAGGCGCTTGTAGCTTCCGTTAACCTAAATGATAGTGTCCCGGACGTTAGAGTCGCGCGTTCGGACGGCAGGCCTCTAACCACTAAAACAGCATACTTGGCAGCTTTTGATCATTTGCAGGAGGTCCACTTCGCAACTACCACTTGGAAGAATTTTGCGACGAATCGGTGCCGTATCTTCCTCTGGCTGGCGGATCGGGACAGGCTTTTCACTAATGAGCGCAGGTTCAGGAGAGGCATTGCGTCCTCTGATTCTTGCCCGTTCTGCTCTTCGACGGAGTCTTCGGTTCACTTGTTGCTTCACTGTCCTTCGGTTTTGCCATTCTGGATCGCGGTGCCCGCCCTGCACGATGATGTTATGTCTTGTTTCTCGCTCAGGGATCTCTGGGATGGCTCTTCTGCTTGCCAAGTGAGAACTTCGGTAATCATATGCGCTCTCTGGAATATTTGGAAGCGAAGAAACACAAAAGTCTTTAGGAACGAGGTCCAGCCTATCCACCTCGTTTTTCGCAGGTGTGCCGACAACATCTCTCTTAGCGGAGGATTGGGCGGTGAGGTTCTACCACCTTGCGAGAAATGAGTAGTCCACCTTCAGTCTAATTCTTTTTCTTGGTGTACAGTTTTCACCTCTATGTATTTTCCCATACACCCAACAAACTCTTGCTTACCCTTGCTAGGCTATAGACAGTTTTGTTTAGTTTCTCTTTTTTTGGTTGCTCCCTTGCGGTTTTTTGTAATGACTTTCGCTATGTCGGCTATTTAATGAAATTGGTTCAGGCCGGCCTTGTGCCCGCCGTTGATTACTCAAAAAAAAAAAAGGACATCGCAAACTCACGATTCTGTAAACGCGGCTTGCCTTTTTTTTACACATTCAATTGTTGTCCAGCACAACCAGCAAAAAATATTCTAGGTAGCCTTTTGGTATCCATGTTAATGATTTGATGCAGCTGCCATATCTCACATTGTTTATATATTGAGATACTTACAAGCTTTATAACATACCACCTAATCACCGATGATGGAGATGAACGACCATCGTGTGCAGAGAAAATTAGAGAGAGTGCATGTATTGGGTGATTCATATTCCCTAGTATTTTGTTTGGAATAAACACAAAAATAATTAAACTTAAAACTAGAAACAATAGTTCCTGCCAAAATAAAAATGGAGAAGGAAAAATAAAACAGGAAACAACGGATTGGAAAAATAATAATGAGCGGTGGATATTTTCCAATACTATGTTAAAAGGTTTTGTCCGTTTGCGATTTGCAGTTGCTATAAGTTGTTTTTTTAGTGCCACCCGATGTTAAGTACACCAATTAATGTTACCAAGTCCGAATGAACCTGCAAAGGTACAGTCGCCAGGAATTGTAGTAGGAGACACATATCTCGCTGTAAGCTTGTAATAACCGACAAAATTCCAAGATCATGGCGACCCCCATTGATGTTGTTGCCGACGACAAGTACGCCGTGCCCATGCCGCCGGTGCCGTACGTGCTGTCCTTCACGGACCTGTGCTACAGCGTGAGAAAAGGCCGCGGCGGCGGGCTGATGGGCAGACGATGCTTGCCGTCGCGCCGCAGCGGCCACCTTGTTGCATCCACGGACACCAACACCAATAGTACAAAGGTGCTTCTCTCCGGCATCACCGGGGAGGCGCGCGAGGGCGAGCTGTTCGCGGTCATGGGCGCAAGCGGTTCCGGCAAGTCCACCCTGGTGGACGCCCTCGCCGGTCGGATCGCCCGCGGCAGCCTCCACGGCTCCGTCACGCTCAACGGCGAGCCCCTCCACGGCCGCTGCCTCCGCGCCATATCCGCCTACGTGATGCAGGAGGACCTGCTGCACCCGATGCTCACCGTGCGCGAGACGCTGCTGTTCGCCGCCGAGCTCCGCCTCTCCCGCGCGCTCTCTTGTGCTAGGAAAAGGGAGCGCGTGGACGCCCTCCTCGAGCAGCTCGATCTCTCTGGTGCCGCTGACACGGTCATCGGCGACGAGGACCACCGTGGGGTGTCGGGCGGCGAGAGGCGCCGCGTTTCCATCGGCACGGACATCGTCCATGACCCTATCCTCCTCTTCCTCGACGAGCCCACCTCCGGCCTCGACTCCACCAGCGCGCTCATGGTGGTTCAGGTGCTCCGGACCATCGCCCGCAGCGGCAGCGTCGTCGTCTTGACCATCCACCAACCCAGCTCCCGCATCCTCGCCATCCTTGGCCGCCTTCTGTTGTTATCACAAGGACGTGCCGTGTACGCTGGCACACCGGCAGGACTCAAGCCCTACTTCTCTGACTTGGTCGGCACGCCCGTCCCGGATAACGTGAACCTGGCCGAGTTCGCACTGGACACCATCCAAGACCTCGAGCGCCAGCAGCCCAACGGCGCCGTCCCGCTCGCCGACTTCTATGCCAGGATGACGATGCAGCACAGCAACACCAAGAATGACGTCGTCAGCGGCACATTGATGATGCCGCTGGAGTCGGCTGTCGCCGAGAGCGTCTCCCGTGGGAAGCTGGTGGCCGGCGGGATGAGCGTCGTCACGGGGATGCTGTCGTCGTCGTCGTCGTCGTCGGTGCCGAAATTCGCGAACCCGTTGATGACAGAGGTATGGGTGCTGGCCAAGCGGTCCTTCACAAACACGCGCCGTATGCCGGAGCTATTCGGGATGCGCCTGGCCACGATGATGGTGATGGCCCTCATCCTGTCCACCGTCTTCTTGCACGTGGACGACACACGCAAGGGTGTCCTGGAGCGGCTTAGCTTCTTCGCCATAACCATGTCCACCATGCTCTACCTCTGCGCCGACGCTCTGCCCGTCTTCATCATGGAGCGCCACATCTACCTGCGGGAGACGTCCCACAACGCGTACCGTCGGATCTCCTATGTTCTGGCTAACACCGCCGTCTCGTTCCCACCGCTCGTCATCCTGTCTCTTGTGTTCGCGGTCACCACCTTCTTCCTGGTGGGTCTCGCCGGCGGTGCTTCCTCCTTGGCCTTCTTCTCCCTGGTCGTGCTGGCCACCATGTGGGCGGCCACTGGCATTGTCATGTTCCTGTCAGCTGCCTTGCCGCACGTGATGCTAGCGTACACGGTGGTGGCGGCGATCTTCTCCTCCTTCCGCCTCTTCTCCGGCTTCTACATCAACCGGGACAGGATCCCCACCTACTGGATATGGTTCCACTACATGTCACTCGTCAAGTACCCGTACCAAGCGGTGGTCCAGACCGAGTTCATCAGCAACCCCAACAGGTGCTTCACCCGCGGAATTCAGGTTTTCGACGGCACGCCCATCGCCGGCATGTCGGAGTCCGTCAAGATGAAGGTGCTTGCCGCCATCAGCACCGCGCTCGACAGCAACGTCACGGCTAGCACGTGCATCGTCACGGGCTCCGACGTGCTCGCACAGCATGCTGTCACGGACGTGGGGAAGTGGACTTGCCTCCTGCTCATGTTGCTATTCGGGATCTTCTTCCGTGCTCTCTTCTATCTTGCCTTGCTCCTCGGGAGTAAGAACAAAAGGAAATGATTTTTTTTAATGAAAAGGAAACGATAAATATTGATGTGTTACCACCGATTTTTAATTTTTTCATTGAGACATGTAACAACGTTTTTGGTTCCTAGCTACCTCTCAGCCGCCAGCTGAGATGTAACTATTTATGACATATGAACAACAAATTTTAACCTCATGAACAAAAAAAGTTGTATGAGATGAACAAAAAATGTACCGACGAACAAAATATTTGTTCTGCGTGAACAACAATTTTATGTTGCGTGCACTTTTTCTCAATCGCAACCCACATGCAACACCCAGATAGTACGAAAGTAATGTACCCCAGAGTTATTCGCTAGGTTTCTTTCCGAACTCCGGTTAGTCTGGTCTCCCTTTGGTTATCTGACATCTAGTGGTGGCAAAGAAACCACTTCCGTGTCGCCATCCTCCCCCCCCCCCCCCCCCACCCCCACCACCACCACCACAAGGCGACAGCGGGGAAAACCCTCGACGTTGCCAAAAAAACCCTCCCTATGTAGTTCCTCACTGCCACTGCCGCCGGCCTCTTCCACAGCGACAGGCTCAGCGCGGAAGGTGCTAGGGTTGGTGGACGGTGACGACTATGCACTTGGTACGGGTGTCGGCTGTGTTTCTAGTTCGCCCGTGGCTGCCGAAATGGAGCTCCCTGGTCGATGCGGCGATCATCTTCCTCAACGATGTTGGGGAGGCGGCGGTGTTGCGGATCTGGGTCCCATCCAGATCCGAGTCGTTGTTATGATTCCAACCGTACGGCAGAGCGAAGCGGAGGATGTGTTGCTATGACTCGCAGGTGGGCACGGAGCGGGTTCTATTACTGCAAAATACCTTAGCGGGTCAGGTATCGACATTGTTGATGATATAGGCGTTCGTCAGCAGTATACAATCACTGGAAACACTCGTCGTTCGAACTACTTGCATTAACAATTAAATTCATTTTCTCCCATCATCTGTGGCTAAACACTAATATTCCAGTGATGTGCACATAAACTATCTATATCGAAAGTATTGCATTAAGTGACCACTAAAAACTACGCGTGGATCGTCAACATGCAGCCGTCATTTGTAGTGTTCGTCTGTCATTGTATATTCACCGTTAACTAACAGATTTTATGCCAGATTGTCATTAGTATGTTAATACTAACGTTTTTCATTGATCGTATCTGATAGTTTCAATGGTGAAGAGTCATCTGCTTTATGTCTGTCACCCTATTGTTTCAAGCACTAACACATATTTCACGGGACCGTCATTTATTAAGTAATTAGAAATAAAAAATAAATACACATATTTCCTATTTGAATACAATGTATGATGGGAATGTACAAAAGCAGGCGCATATAAATTCATATACATCCATAAGTCGCCATTTGCGATAATTATTTAACTTTGAAAGGCAGAACATCATGTCAAGATCAAAATACTGTACTTCTAATGTAGCTCATCAAGTTCATAGGTCGAAAAGAATAATTATCTTAGAACAAAGATCCTCATCTTATTTTGGGGACACTACTACGAGCAAAATAGAAAAAATCATTGAACTTGTCACCACCGAGACCCTTTATCTTCACACACAGAGCAACAAGTATTGCATTGACATCAAAAATTCTTTCCCCATCCTTGTTCATGAACATGTTCATCTCCTACTTGGCAGCTTCATACTTGGACTTTTGAAGAAGGGACGTTCCCTCTTGGAGGATGACAATACTATCCCAAAGATCCTTGGAGGTGTCAATGTCACTAACTTCAGGGTTTAGGGTTTAGGTGGTGAATGGCACTCCAAATTTTGTCACAAGCCATGGCATTTAGTTTTCGATCATAGTACTCTCGTGAAGTAAGGTTGGTTGGATCACGTGGATTGAACCTATTGACCATAACTTCCCAAAGCTCCACACTGCATCTGCGAAGATAAGATTATGTTCGTACACGAACACATCACCGTGTACCTCGACGCCGAGCGTGATAGCTGGCAGCACGTGCCGAGGGAGTCTAGCCGGAAGCGTGGTACGCAAGACAGTCCGGCGGGTGCTTTTGAAGACTTGAAACCCCGCTCGCCCGGAAGGGACCCCGTCAGGGCGGCGCGGTGGCTATGGGCTTCCCTAGGTCGGCCTGACTGCCCCTAGAGCATCATGGATTTGCAGCCCTCCGGTATGAAGAATTACGGATGAACAAGAAGAAAGAGACAAAGGGAGAGGGATAAAAGTATATCAACACGAAAAAGTAGTAGATGTGTTTGTTCGATTGGTGTTGGTTCAATCGTCCTGCATCCCTCAGGTATATAAGGAGAGGCTGGATTTCCGTGCAGGAAAGGGGCTTGGAATCACGTCCAACACCCTAGTTAGGGTTAAATTCGGATGGTCTGGTCCGAACTTCCCGTAACTGTTCTACCAAAAACTGGTATGTACCTTCCGACCAACTTTTGAGGTAGCAAATAAGCTCAGGTCAGAATCTCGTAAAACACAAAGTAGTTTGTCTCAAAAAAAAGGAAGAACATTGATGTTGGCCACTTCTCCATCCGACTTGATCTTGATCGTATTTTCCCCTTGTTTTTATCAAACTTGGATTCTGACCAAACTATTTTAGTTATATTCGGTCGTATTATAATTCTGAAGGTCGTATAGTTCCTCAGCTGAAGATGGCTCCAAAATAAACGCAGTTCGTTTCGCAAAATTGAAGAACTTTAATGTTTTGCACTTTTTCATCCGAGTTGATCTTAACTGCTTAATTTAAGTCGTAAGTAGATTGGTCGAATTAGAAGGTTTTCTGGGTCGCTCGGTCCATTTCTCTCCTAGAGACAAACATAAGATATGGTCCGACGACCCTTGTTTTGGCCCTGCTAATTCGGTCCCTAACAATATTTTGGCTTACAAATTTGCATACTAACTTAGATCAAGATGATTCAAAAACCAAAGTTGCTTGTTTCAACGAGACACATAACTTTCATGTTGGACACTTTTCATTTGAGGTTCTCTTAAAGTAGTCATAGTGGAAGCCAGTCTCCGAGTCGTCTCTGAATGCTAGCATAATCTTCTATCAAGCATGATCATAACTTGACTTGATACGGTTGGTATGGTGTATCTTCTATGATGATTAATAACCCTTCGAGTGGACCTTTCCGAGTGTCTCACCATTTGTCTTGGTCAGCTACGAGCCCAAAACGAGTGCCAACACATGTCCTCCTGTTTTCTGGTAGAGCTTGTGTGCCAAAAAATAATTTGCTCCACCTTTAATATAAGGACAATGTTAACACTCCATCGGCCACTAGTTCTTAGGGCGATAACTCTATATCGGTCATATGTGCCAAGGGCGATAAATATATATCGTCTATTTTATGTCCAGGCTTGTTGCCGCTTGGGTATAATTTACTCAAATAATTTGTGTTGAGAATAATCACCTCATCTTGACTATTGATGAATATCACAATTGCCTTCATGAACAACTCCCACAATGGACCTCGCGCAGCGAACCACTATCAGTGTATTGCCATTATAGTGATTAGTAGGAGTATGATTTTGTCACTGTTGTGGGATCTGAACCTGGATAAGATGTGTTACCTCAGACCCGCCAACTCGCCACCTTACCTCACTACTCTAAACATGCTATGTGTGGAACACTCCATGGTGTACTCATCGATAATACCAAGACAGTAGTCATGTATGGGTAAAATAAGAAGCTTGTGCATAAATTACTTTTATGAAAAATAAGAAGTGATTGTTATCAATCCTGGCGTGTTATTTGTCTTACATGAGCTACATGTTGAAGAAGTTTAAACACATGTGAAGCCCTACTCAGTGAGAAGTATCTAGGTATTACACTTCTGGAGCTAGTTATACGTCATTATGATTGTATCAATGTTATATAATGTAAAAAAGATGAGACTAGCTGGGACTAGCCCTTATTTCATTGTATATGTGTTATATTGTGAGTCCATTCTATCTTAGTTGTATGATCCTTATTTTTGTTTGAAGTTATATAGTGTTTTCCATCTGTTTCGATTTAGATAATGATTATTTATTTACTAGCAAATTGAAATCTGAAAAACATGAATCTGACAATTGGGATCTTCTTGTTAGTACTAACAACTAGGGACACTATCTAGAACCTCACAACCCATTGTATAAAAAAAACTAAAATTGTCGAGAAAAAAGGCCGCGGCCCAAAATAAAAAAGGTTGTGATGTGGGCTTGGCCCATTACCTTATCAAAATCGAGAAAAAACTATAAATAGAATGATTTTTTGGGCTATACACCAAAATAGATTAGACTGATTAATATACGCACCATTTGGTTTTGTCATAGATCTGCTATGTAGGATCTGATGTGGACTTGTCGATTGCCCGTGATCAAAGTTTTGGTCATAGACTCTTTAACCATCTATTTTGTTCATAACTATTTATGACCAATTAAAAAAAGTCATATGTTATTTTTAGTGGAGCTTAGAACATCTCCAACAGCCTTAGTATATTGGATTGCTAAAAATTGAGTATAGGAAGAGGAGAGAGATGATTTAGCAATCCAAACAAAGATCTACTTTGCTAGCCTTCCGATAATAACAATTGCCAAATTTGTGGGACCCACATGTCAATGGGTCTCTCCTTCGTCTCTCCCCTTTTTCCTCTACTCTTCTTCCCCATCCTTCCTTCCCAGTGGGAAATCCAAGGCCAAAATTCGACGGGAGCGGGAGGGGGCGCTGGAAGGGGAAGGGGCACGTGAGTAGGATGGGGGAGCGTCCTTCTCCGACGGCACCAGGGGGCGGGGGTAGGGCGAGGCACGCGGGGGAGTTGTCGTCCTCCGGCGCAGGGCCAAGGCGAGGGGACGACGAGGGGACGAGGAGCAAGGTGAGGGGCCGTGGGCGGGAGCACCAGGGCTGCGTCTCGAGCTTCCCCTGCACCAGCGACGACCTCCCCGGTCCGAATTGGTTGCCAGGACTACGGGTGAGGCGAGCGATGTAGAGCTCGACTCGGCAGCGGGGGAGGTGCCTGGGGAGGCGGCGGGGCATGGCCCGAACGGAGACGGGGGAGGCGGCACATGGCCAGAACGGCGATGAGGGAGGCGGTGGGGAGGCGGCCGGTGTTCGCGGCTCGCACGGGGAAGTTTCCGCTAGGGCGGTTGGCTCTCTCTCGTGTCGGTTTCGGGAATATACCAAGTCGCTCTAGACTTTGAAAATTTGCCAAGCGAGGGTGTCATTTTGCTCATCTGAGTAAATTTTTTGGCATGGGGACCACATATAGCAATGCTGCTGGAGCTAGTTTTTTGGCCAAATTGCTAAAAAAAGCAGTTTTTAGCAATCCTAGTAAAATATAGGAAGGATCTTGGAGATGCTCTTAGTGTGTGACCAACTAGTTTTGGTATCATAGACGGAAAACTATCTTTTAGTGACGAATACGGGCTGTCACATGATAGCAAATATTTTATAATTACCATTTTTGACGATGACGAATCCAGCTTGGCCTGATTACGAAATAGTTCATCCAAGAAGTGAATTATAGTGAATTAGTACTCCCTCCGATCCTAAATAAGTGTCGTCATTTTGAACTAGAGTTAGTTTAAAACCGTGACACTTATTTAGGATCGGAGGGAGTACTCCCTCCGTTAGGGATTATAAGGCCTAAGAGCTTTTTTAAAATGTTAGGAATTGTAAGTCCTCTCTCATTTATTAGTCTCTTTCCTTCAATGCATGTTCTTTTTTTTCTCTATCTTCTCTCATGCATGTGTAACTATTGGTGCATGTAGTAATCAAAAGGGAGAGTTATTGATTTTCTTAATCCTATCAAAATGGTCCATAGACCTTATAATCCCTAACAGAGGGAGTAGTATGTATGGAACTATGGATTGCTTTCAGAATTTTTTCTCTCACAAAACAATGGTCGATCCCAGGCAAATATCTCTTTCTCGAAAAATTCATGGACGCAAAACACGAGGTATCCAGCCGGTGTGGCTACTCATATGTATTAAGGGAAAGTCATTTCTAAGGACAACTTCACATGCATAAGTCTCATCTATCGCATCTTCTGCTTCGAGATTGATGCGTTTATCTAAATTTTTTTAGCCCGCACATGGATGACATCATACTAACATCACTAATTGAAACAGAATTGAAACCGACCGAAACTTCATTGAAACGGTTTATAAATAGCACATAAATGTTTCATAAGTTTGAAAAAGTTTCACAAATATTTCAGTTTTTTTGGTCAGCATTGGCTGAAGCTAACTGTGAGCACTCCTCCGCCAAAGTTGAAATCCTTGTGTTGTATATATTACCCACCTAATGTAGGTAGCCATTAGAGCACAACAACTTGTGCAAGCGCGAGATAACCAACTACCTAGCGCCAGCCTTACGTATTGGAAAACCACATGGCCACCTACGTTGACCTTTGCACCGACGAGCAGCAGTACGTGTCGGCCATGCCGCCGGTGCCGTACGTGCTGTCCTTCACGGACCTGTGCTACAGCGTGAGAAAAGGCCGCGGCGGCGGGCTGTCGCGCCGCAGCAGCAACCGCCTCGCATCAACGGACTTGCCGCCCACTAACCCCAATACAAAGGCGCTTCTCTCCGGCATCTCCGGTGAGGCGCGCGACGGCGAGCTGTTCGCGGTCATGGGCGCAAGCGGGTCGGGCAAGTCCACGCTCCTGGACGCTCTCGCCGGCCGGATCGCCCAACACAGCCTCCGTGGCGCCGTCGCGCTCAACGGCGAGCCCCTCCACAGCGGCCGCCTCCGTGCCATTTCGGCCTACGTGATGCAGGAGGACCTGCTGCATCCGATGCTCACCGTGCGCGAGACAATGTCGTTCGCTGCGGACCTCCGCCTCTCCCGCGCTCTCTCTCCTGCCGGCAAAAGGGAGCGCGTCGACGTGCTCCTCGGCCAGCTCGGCCTCTCTGGCGCTGCGGATACCGTCATCGGCGACGAGGACCACCGCGGGGTATCGGGAGGCGAGCGGCGCCGCGTCTCCATTGGCGTGGACATCGTCCACGGCCCTATCCTACTCTTCCTCGACGAGCCCACCTCTGGCCTCGACTCCTCCAGCGCGCTCGTGGTGGTCCAGGTGCTCCGCACCCTTGCGCGCAGCGGCAGCGTTGTCGTCTTCACCATTCACCAGCCCAGCGCGCGCATCCTGGCCACCATCGGCCGCATTCTGTTGTTATCGCGCGGACGCACTATGTATGCTGGCACGCCGGAAGGACTCAGTCCCTTCTTCTCTGAGTTCGTCGGCGCGCCCATCCCGGACAACGAGAGCCCGGCCGAGTTCGCGCTCGACACCATCCGGGACCTGGAGCGCCAGCCCGACGGCGCGGTGCCGCTCGCCGATTTCAATGCCAGGTGGCAGCATAGAAACACCAAGAATAACTTCAGAAGCACACTGATAAGCCCACTAATGCCGCTGGAGTTGTCCGTCGCCGAGAGCGTCTCCCGTGGGAAGCTGGTGGCCGGGATGCTATCGTCGTCGTCGGTGCCGAAGTTCGCGAACCCGTTGATGACAGAGGTATGGGTGCTGACCAAGCGGTCCTTCATCAACGAGCGGCGCATGCCAGAAATCTTCGGAACGCAGCTCACCATGAACATGGTGTTCGGCTTTATCCTATCTACCGTGTTCCTGCAGCTGGACGACACGCCCAAGAGCGTCGAGGAGAGGCTCGGCTTCTTCGCCATGGCCATGTCCTCCATATTCTACGGCTGCGCCAACCGGCTGGCGGTCTTCATCCAGGAGCGCCATATCTACCTCCGGGAGACGGCCCATAACGCCTACCGCCCGATGTCCTATGTTGTGGCAAACGCCGTCGTGACGTTCCCTTCGCTAGTCATCCTGTCACTTGTGTTCGTGCTCACCACCTTCTTCCCTGTCGGTCTCGCCGGCGGTGGTGCGTCCTTGGCCTTCTTCTGGATGGTCGTGCTTGCCTCAATGTGGTCGGGCACTGGCCTCGCGCTGTTCCTGTCGGCAGCGCTGCCGCATATCATTCTGGCGTACACGGCGGTGGCGGCCATCCTCGCCTATTTCTTCATCTTCTCCGGCTTCTTCATCAACCGGGACAGGATCCCAATCTACTGGATATGGTTCCACTACATCTCGCTCGTCAAGTACCCGTACCAAGCGGCGATGCAGAACGAGTTCAGCGACCCTAACAGGTGCTTTACGCGCGGAATTCAGGTGTTCGACGGCACGCCCATTGCCGGCATGTCCGAGGCTGTCAAGATGAAGGTACTCGCCGCAATCGGTACCGCGCTCGAAAGCAACATCACGGCCAGCACCTGCGTTGTCACCGCCGCCGACGTGCTCGCGCAGCAGGCCGTCACGGATGTAGGCAAGTGGACTTGCCTCCTGTTGACAGCGCTATCCGGCTTCTTTTTGCGTGCTCTCTTCTATCTTGTCTTGCTCGTCGGGAGCAAGAACAAACGGAGATGAATGCTCTATGTTGTTTTGCTCTGATGTTCTATGTTGTCTTGCACTAAATCACTCATTACTGCGACAGAGAGGCACAACTAGGAAGTAGACACAACATATATACCCCCACCAACCACAGAATAGAATTTACATCACATTTAGCTCCCTCAAGGGCAAGGGCATTTGCATCTCTCCTAGCGAACCTGATGAGAACCAAGTACGGCTCTGGATCTTGATATCTTTAATTATCGCTGCTTTGCTAGAGAAATCTGGCTTCCTGCTATTGAGTGCCGAGGCGAGTAATTTCTCTGAGCCTCCATGTTCTCTCCCTTGTTGGCTCTCCTCTTTCTTGCTGGCTTTCACGCTGGGTTCCAAGAATTGCATAGGTGGAAAATGTTGGGCCGCGGGCCGATAAACAATTTTTTTATCTAACGCGGTGCTCTCAAGATCCAGCTTAGGTAATAGGCCACGAAATTTACCACTAGACGTGCATGTGCGGAAATGTAGCACGCCAGGTGATGCAGTGCCGATCGATCTCACGAACGGCTCCCCCGGATCCCCACGAACTCCTTCGCCAGATCCCTTTGTCTCCGGCGTCACACTTGCAACACCTCTATCGGTATCCACACGTATATGTAGGAGCACGGGTAGAGGACTGCTAGATCCTGTCTAACACGATTTGGGAGTGGAGAAAGTAACGGCAAGGTCAGGGACTATCCCTTATCGCTTCACTTATATACAGACCTAGTTCGGCTCAACTCTTGTGATCCATTTAGGCTATAACTCAACTACCACATAGATCTCATCCACATGGGCTACTTACCCTTAAGTGTGTGACCCTAAAGGTTCATGAATACATGGACACGACATGAGCTACACCTTCAAATATCATGTCATGGCTTTGAGTCTCACTCACTCTCATGAACACTTGGTCTCAAGTCGATAGATGGTAGCGGCCTCTAGCAAGACGTGCCATCTCCCAAGTGCCATAAAGTCTGGAAGAAAAACTTTCAATGTGACTTTCGTCCAAGTCCCTTTACCACACGATATACCTTATTAAGCTATACGCGAGTTGTTGCCATCCCTTTAATAGCTTAACCCTCTTCTCGTTCCGTGATATACAATTCACTGGACTAACTCTTAGTCTGACTCCTCAGTTACCACTTAACTAAGTAGCGCATGGAATGCTTTCGAATTATATCACACGAGAGGGCCAAGAGATATCTCTCCATTACAGAGGGGCAAATCCCATCCTGGTAAACCATGTCACGCAACTTGATTCACAACCAACCCGAACTCTACCTTTATAACTTCCCATTTACGAAAAAGCGTTTGATAGAACCTAAGTTGGCGATCCACAACTCAAATCATGCGATCACCTCAAGTCAAAGGATTCTATTGTATGAGACTGCAAATGACAATATGCTAGTTGCATCTCAACCGTGGGTCAGTTTGACTCGCTAAACTCTTTAGTCAAGTCCTGGAATAGCATCACCATCTCCATGACAAGTGGAACTGGGTCATCAAGCCAACTTCACATTAGTCTAAGTTGTGTGTCCAGCACAACCTCTACCACTAAGGACATCTTGTAAGAACAACATGAATATATAGTTCCATAATCGAATCACGTATTCGATGATATATATCAAATTTTCACACATGGGATAACTTAATAACTTTATGAATACTTTAGGAAATATCATCACCATGATTGCCTCTAGGAAATATTCCTAACAGAAATCGACATCCGCTAGTAGAAAACAGGGCTTTCGTCTAGAGCCCTCCGGAGCATTAGTCCCGGGTGTGTTAGGAACCGGGACTATGCTCACATTAGTCCCGGTTCGAACAGCTTGGACGCTAGTAACCTTTAGTCCCGGTTCGGACGGGACCTTTAGTCCCGGTTTGTAATTCAAACCGAGACTAAAGGGGTGGAGACGGGTGCAGACATAGGCAACACCCTTTAGTCCCGGTTGAAGACATAAACTGGACTAAAGATGGACTTTTAGTCCCGGTTTGAGACATCAACCGGGACAAAAAAATATTGGCAAAAAAACTTTGGCCGGTTCTGCCACGGCAGGAAAATGGGCAAAAAAAACCTTTCGCGGTAGGATATTTCTGTCCACCGCACCCCCCTGAGATCGCCTTTTCAAATTTCAAAATCATGCCACAAAATTATAAAAATAAAACCCTTCAGACTGTAGTTATATTAAGTGACTTAGTTGTTATGAAAAATAACAAACATGAATTCACAAAGAACAAAGTGACAAGCATAGGAAGATAAAACAAGAGTAACTTCAAAATTTTCAACATAAAGAGGGGAAACTTAATATTGTTGAGATGCATAAAACCATGTTTCCCTCTCTCATAGTAACTTTCAGTAGCATCATGAATAAAATTAACAATATAACTTTCACATAAAACTTTCTTATCATGAGCCACATGCATAAAATAATTATTACTCTCCACATAAGCATGGTCATCATTATTAATTGTAGTGGGAGCAAATTCAACAAAATAGCTATCATTATTATTCTTATCACCATAATCATCAAAAATAGGAGGCATATTGTAATCATAATTAATTTTTTTCTCAATAGTAGGTGGACTGAAAATATCATATTCATCATTGTAATCATTATATATTGGAGGTTTGGTATCATCATAAGCAATAGAATAGCTGTCTTCCAAAGCCGGGGAACTAAAAAGATTATTTTCATAGAAACTAGTTTCCCCAAGCTTAGACGTTTTTATAGCATTATCAATAATGGTGTCCAAAGAATTCATACTAATAACATTGATATTAGCATGCAAATAAAGTTCCATAGGTTTTTTAATTTTCTCTTCAAACACTTCATGTCCTAACTCAAGATAAACACTATAAAGCTCTCTAATTTTTGTTGTTGTTTTCCATTAAGCCTAACTAGTGAAAACTGATACATCGGAAACGTATCTATAATTTTTGATGCTCAATGCTTGTTTTGTATCTACTTTGCTTTGTTTTGTCCACCCTTTGAGGTGTTTTTATATATTTTCTGGAACTAACCTATTAACAAGTTGCCACAGTGCCAGTTGCCTGTTTTCTTCTATTTTTGGTTCCAGAAAGGAAGAAAATCAATATTCTCGGAATTGGACGGGACAAAAGCCAAAGTCAATAACTTTCCGTGAGGGACACGAATCCATAAGGAGGGACGGAGAGGCACCAGAGGGTGGCCAGACCCCCCTGGGCGCGGCTAGGCCTGGCCCGCGCCTGGGGAGGGTGTGGGCCCTTTGGCCGCCTCCTCGGAGTCCCCTTTCGCCTATAAGAAGCCTCCGACCCAAAAACCCTAGGGAATCCAGAATAAATCCACGAAAACCTCTGCTGCCCCGCCGCCACCGAAAGGGAGATTCGGGGGACAGAAAGTCTCTGTTCCGGCACCCTGCCGGGACGGGGAAGTGCCCCCCGGAGCCATCTCCATCGATCTCCATCACCATCTTCATCACCGTTGCTGATTCCCATAATGAGGAGGGAGTAGTTCTTCCTCAGGGCTAAGGGCTCTACCGGTAGCTATGTGTTCATCTCTCTCTATGCATGATCTTGTGGTCATGAGCTTTGTAATCAAGTAGATCTACCTTGCTACTCAAGTGCTTCATTAGATCTCTGCTCTCCCCATGTGTGTGAAAGTGACAGCGTGCACACCATGGTGGCACTTAGGTTTGAGTCTACATAAATACTCTTTGTGCTTTAATAGATCTATGCCTTTCCCCACGTGTGTGAAAGTGATAGAGTGCATACTGTGTGTGGCACTTTGGCTAGATTGAATATTTGTTATGAGTTATATTTGGAGTTGGATGTCTCTATAAAATTGTGGTGTTTGTTGGAACCATCTCGTGCTCAAGGTGACAGTGTGGGCTTATCTAGATTGGGGAATACGGACTTTGTGGAGTGCTGTTATAGCCCTACCATGGATTAGAGTGTCCAACCGGAGAGTAGTTAAGAGTAGTATCATGAAGAGAGGATATTTATATGAGAGAGTGTTCACTAGTGAAAGTATGATCCCTAGGCCTTGTTTCTAAACATTGAGACACCGTTTGCATCTAGATCTGTTGCATGTTTGCTTGCTTCCAATCTTTACCTCACCATCAAGCTATTTTCTGGCACCGGTACCACTTGTATTTCACTATCTCTTCGCCGAGCTAGTGCACCTATACACCTGACAAGTGTATTGGGTGTGTTGGGAACACAAGAGACTTCTTGTATCTTGATTGCAGGGTTGCTTGAGAGGGAATACCTTTGACCACTTACTTCCTGAGTTTGATAAACCTTGGGTAATCCACTTAAGGGAAACCTGCTCCTGTTCTACAAACCTCTGCACTTGGAGGCCCAACAACTGTCTACAAGAATAGAAGTGCATAGAGATAGTGAAATTCAAGTGATAAGGATGATTATAAGACAACGGTGATAGAAAATACTTTGATGGCGTGTTGTTGACGTGGCAGAAAAGAGCTTGACGGGAGGAAGAAACTAAAGGCAATCTGAAACAAAGATGACAACAAGCAAACATGCAACAGATCTAGTTCTAAACGGTGTTACAATGCTTAGAAACAAGGCCTAGGGATCATACTTTCACTAGTGAACACTCTCATATAAATATCTTCTCTTCATGATTCTACTCTAAACTACTCTCCGGTTGGATAACTCTAATCCATGGTAGGGCTATAACAACACACCTCAAATTTTGCAATCCCCATCTAGATAACCCCACACTGTCTCCTTGAGCGCTAGATGGTTCCAACAAACACCACAATTTCATAGAGACAACCAACTCAAATTATACCCATGATAAGTATTTATGTAATCTCTAGCCCAAGTGCCACACGGTGTGCACGCTGTCACTTTCACACACGTGGGGATAGCCGGAGATTGATTAAAGCACTTGAGTAGCAGAGTAGATCTACTTGATTACAAAGCTCATGACCACAACAAGGTCATGCATATATAGAGAGAGATGAACACATAGCTACAGCTAGATCCCTTAGCCTCGAGGAAGAACTACTCCCTCCTCATCATGGGAGTCAGGAACGGCGATGGAGATGGTGGTGAAGATCGATGGAGATGGTGGTGGAGATCGAAGGAGATGGCTCCGGGGGCAATTCCCCGTCCCGGCAGGGTGCCGGAACAGAAACTTCTGTCCCCCGAATCTCCTCTTTGGTGGTGGCGGCGCTGCGAAACTTTTTGTGAATGTATGCTGGATGTTTTAGGGTTTCTGCATTGGAGGCTTCTTATAGGCGAAGAGGCGAGGCGAGGAGGCAGCCAGGGGGGCACACCCCCTAGTGGCGCCACCAGGGGGGTACCCGCGCTACCATAGGGTGTGCCCACCCTGGTGCCCTCCTCCGTCTCTCCTTCGGGCTCCGGGAGTCTTCTGGAAAAATAGTGACTTTGGCTTTTGTCCCGTCCAATTCCGAGAATATTTTTTTCTAGCTTTTCTGAGACAAAAACAGCAGAAAACAGATAACTGACACAGTGGGATCTTGTCAATAGATTAGTTCCAGAAAATGTATAAAAATATCTCAAAGTATAGACAAAACATAAGATAGTTGGCATAAAACAAGCATGGAACATCAAAAATTATAGATACGTTTACGAGGTATCAGCATGCTAAACCGTTTCCAATATTTGTGAGAACCCAAAATTATTTTAAAATTTTCAAGCAACATAAGTTCAGTAAGAAACAAAAAACTGATATTTGCTATTGTATTAGGAAAAAAAACGTGACGTGGGTTGATGGTGCTGCTGGTAGTACGTGTAGCCCCAGCTTATTTATATAAATGAAAAACACATCCAACAGCATAGAAAACCACACAGTTAGAAAACTAAAACCGTGTCGGGTATGTCAACCAAAGCCGATGATTGGGTACCCCAACTGTGTGAGGAAACAATTAACTGGCACTTCGTCTACCTCATGTAGCGAATGTTCCATAAACCGTATGGGATATGTGATCTATACTAGGGATAGTGCTTTGCATACTATCTAACTGAACAGCTATGTTCCAGTCAATGGATCCCTCTAGATATCAAGGAAATCGTGAGCTAGGGAAATATATACAAGGGGGAGTGCGGGCCACGATCAACAAGAACCATAATAATATTTGGTCACCCACACGCTATATATATATTGACTAGAGCAGTTGTGGTGAGCGAACGGCCGAACGCCATGGGTACAGCTACATGCAGGCATTAGAAATAGTGATATGATTACCAGCAAAAATAAAAATAACATAGCGATATAATCAACATACGAGATCATGAACACTACAAAAAGAAATTATTATAAACGCTCCATTCCATAAACGTGTGGTTTAATTTTTTCAAGCACTCAATTGCACGTTATTTGTCCAAGTAATACAACAAAATAATGGAGGTACCCTATGCGTGGGCCTTCAGTATACTCATGTTTAATACTTTTAATAGTGGTCATGATCCTTTCCATTCGTGGCCAACCACAACAACAACAAAAATTGTCCAGATCAAATGGACGTGCACATTATATACAGCCACAAACTTACATTTATCTGTATTTAAAAAACTAGTATTTTAGGTAATCCCTTCGTATCAATTTATTAGGCTAACACGTAGTTTTAAAAAGTTTAACCATAATTTTGATTAAAAAGTATGAACTATGTTCGTAAAAACTATATCATTTGAAAATGTCAATAATCCACATCGCAACCAGGAAAATTCAGATCGCACACCAGAAGCAAAGATCAAGGGATTGCCAACTTGAATGAATGTTGTGGTGTTTTCTATCCTAGAGGATTAACCATGCCTTTATGCAAAGACAATTCCAAAGAACACAAGCGGTTGTTTAAAGCAGTGGCGGCGACCGCCAAGTTCATAACAAATGTAGATAAATGCACCAACAAAATAGGCTCAGTCATATGAACCATTTCATATGACCAAGTTAACTCACCTGTCGATGTTAGGGTTCATCTTCAATTTAGACTAGCATCTTCATCTATGTCCGCTCGCCCTCTCATAGCTTTATGCAAATTCGCCTAATCTAGTAAGTTCTTTAACTCCACATTAGTTACTAATGCTTTGTATGACAACTCGTTGATCGTTTGTCTTAGCTCTTCTCGGACAGCCCATTCTACAACGATTTCTTCCTGATCACACAAAGACTTCGACTTGGACTTGGACAATGAAAACCCAGCTTTACGCAGAAACGTGCTTTTCTGAATACCTTCCCTTCAGTCAATGCACGGTGGGCCTTGAGCCCCAGCATCCACCCTTCAAGTACATCCCATCTACTAATCCCGTGAGTGTTTGGATTGTGGATTGTACTATAAGTAGGATGTGAACTGTGGATGCAAGGTCTCAAGGCACTACGTGCACAGAACGGGGTTCCATCTAAAGCAAATGGGGCGTTTGTAATTTTCATGCAAAGCACATCACATTGGAAACGTTCTTTTGAAATATATCAAATTGAGGAGGTTTTTTTTTGGTATTCCGTTGAGTAAATGAGTTTCTGGACATGCACATAAACTAGTTCATTTTGAACAACAAATGTGTGATAGACTGTTCACGAAATCGGAATAAACATTTTGGTGTACCATTGTAGGGATCTACAGAATGATAAATAATTCAAGACATTTGCATGGAATGGAATGGAGAAAATTTGCACCCTCTTTTGTACAAAACAAAGAATATATGATAGGAAGTTCAAAAACTACATGTCTTTCACATGTGGTCCTCTTCTATGTGCTACTTGCCAAAAAGAGGGATAAAGTTGAATTTTGACAACTTCTAAAAAACATGTGTTAACTTTGATTGGATTAAAGCCAAAATGTCACAACAAAAAAACTCCATTATCCATATGTAGTGAATAGTTATAATAAAGTTTGATACAAGATGCAAAATAATCACCGTAATGTAAACCAAACACATAAGAAAAGAAAACATCAAGCTAATAACACAAGGAAAGTCATCCTCGTTATTTGAAATAACAATCTAATCACATGGTGGCTCTTGCATCACCCTTTGAAAATCATCTATCTGCAAAGATGATTGGAGAATTTGCACCCTCGTTGATATCTGAATTAGTCGAATGGGATCACGATTTTCATACACTAGCTTCTAAAGATCAGCGACGGCATCTGGGCTATCTTTAATAGTATAACTCCATGCTATGTTTGATTCTCTGATCTGCCGAGTGGTCGGGTCAAAATCCTTTTGGAGAAGTCTAATCTTATCTTCTGCCATGAACCCTTCTTCTTATTCTTCTTCTTGGTTCCTAGAAATGTTTGCATCACTCACACGATTAATATCTGGGGTACGAACCTTGTTGGCAATACCTGAAGGGTTTCGCGGCATAGTAAATCAAAATTTTCTACGGATGCGAACAGAGGGAAAGCCAAGATCTAATCTAGGAGATGCAATCAACGAGAGAGATTGGATTAGATCTTCATACCCTTGAAGATTCGCACAGCGGAACGTCCGTCGGAACGTGGGTGATGTAGTCGTACTCGCTTCTCCTCCTCGCGATCCGATCCGATCTAGCACCACAAGTGGCGGTGCCTCCGTGAGATGCACACGTGCAGCACCTCGACGTCTCCTCCTTCCTCGGACCAGCAAGTATGGTGGAGAGATAGATTGGATCTACAACACGACGGCGTGGTGTATATGGTGGAGAATTTCTGCAGTAGGGCTTCGCCTACAAACAGTCGGGAGGGAGAGAGGAAAGCTAGCAAGGCGGCTAGGGTTTGGAGGAGAGGTGTGGGGGGTTGGTGCGCCCCCACCCCTCTTTATATAGAGGGGGGCGCAGCCCTAGCCCCTCCCCCAAGCCCAAAGGATAAGGAGTGGGGGGCATGGACTCTCCCCTCTTCTAGAAACCCTATCTCTAGTTTAAACGATTTAAACTCTCTAGGATCGGCTGGGCCCTATGGGGCCTTGTGCCCCTGGCCCAATGCGTCCAGGACACTCCCTCATAGGCCCATGCCCCCTCCCGGAAGGTGGGGCCACGTTGGTCCCCTTCCGGAAGGTTCTAGAAGCTTCCGGTACAATACCGATTAACCCGGAACAATTCCGAACTCCAAAAACTGCACTGCCTTATATGAATCTTATTCTCCGGACCATTCCGGAACCTCTCGTGATGTCCCGGATCCCATCCGAGACTCCGAACAAAAATTCATAAACCAATTATCCAATCTATCCTAGCGTCGAGATACATTAAGTGTGTGACCCTGCGGGTTCGAGAATATGCAGACATGATCTTCTATCAATAATCAACAGCGGGGTCTGGGCACCCATATTGACTCCCACACATTCATCGATGATCATATCAGATGAACCATGATGCCAGGATTCAATCAATCCCATATATATATTCCCTTCGTCTCGCGATATTTTACTTGCCCGAGATTCGATCGTCGGTACCGTCATACCTAGTTCAATCTCGTTCACAGCAAGTACTTTACTCGTTCCGTAATCCGATATCACTTTGTGATTAACTCCTTAACCACATGCTTGCAAGCGGTGTTGATATCGATTACCGAGTGGGCCCGAAGTATATCTCCCCGACTTGGGAGGGACAAATTCCATCTCGATACATACAACCCAACAGATACTTTCCGATCACCTGAGAGACACCTTTATGATCACCCTCTCATAGGATGACGTTTGATGACCTCAAAGCTTTCTTCCGATACCAGGGAGTTGCATTATCTCATGGTCTAAGGAATACAATATTTGATATAGGAAAAGCTTCGCAAAGATGAACACGATGAAACGATCTAATTGCTTCGCTTAGTTTGGGTCTGTCCATCATATCATTCTCCCAATGATATGATCTCATTATCAATTGACAACTCATGTCTATGGTTAGGAAACCTTAACCATCATTGATCAATGAGCTAGTCCTTAGAGGCGTACCAGGGACACGGTGTTGTTCACAAACCACACAAGTATTAATGTTTCCGCTTAATACAATTCTAGCATGGAATATAAACTTTATCATGAACAAGAATTATAATAATAAGATCTTTATTATTGCCTCTAGGGCATAATTCCAACAGTCTCCCACTTGCACTAGAGTCAATAATCTAGTTTACATCTGGCAACAATCTCACACCCATGGCACTGAGGTGTTGATCATGTTTTACACGTGGAAGAGGTTTAGTCAATGGATCTGCGACATTCAGATCCGTATGTACTTTGCTAATCTTCAGATCTCCATCTGCTATATAATCTCGGATTATATGAAACTTGCGGTTGATATGCTTGGTCTTTGGATGATATCTTGGTTCCTTAGCGAGTGCTATGGCGCCAGTGTTGTCACACAATATCTCCAGTGGGTCCAATGCACTTGGAACCACGCCAAGCTCAGTGATGAAGTTTCTGATCCAAACTCCTTCACTCGACGCTTCTGCAGCAGCCATGTATTCCGCTTCTACTGTAGATCCCGCGATCACGCTTTGCTTGCAGCTTCTCCAGCTCACAGCTCCTCCATTCAAAATATAAACGTATCATGTCTGAGATTTGGAATCATCCTTGTCGGTGTCGAAACTAGCATCGACGTAACCTTTTACGACAAGCTGTTCATCACCCCCATAGACTAAGAACATTTCTTTAGTTCTATTTAGGTACTTTAGGATGTTCTTCACGGCTGTCCAGTGTTCCACTCCTGGATCACTTTGATATCTGCTCGTCAAACTAAGAGCATTGGACACATCCGGTCTAGTACACAGCATGGCATACATGATGGAACCTATGACCGAGGCATAAGGCACTTTGCTCATAGCTTCCCTATCATTTACCGTAGCTGGACACTGAGCCTTGCTCAATATCTTACCTGACAACATAGGCACTGAACCTTTCTTTGCCTTATCCATTCTGAACCTTTTCAGAACTTTGTCTAGGTATGTACTCTGGCTTAAAGCTATCAGGCGTCTTTGTCTATCTCTATAGATTTTGATGCCCAATATATAAGCAGCTTCACCTAGGTCTTTCATTGAAAAACACTTGTTCAAATAACTCTTCACATCGTTAAGCATGTTGATGTCATTTCCGATAATCAATATGTCATCCACATACAGTACCAGAAACGTCACCGATCTCCCACTCACTTTCTTGTAGATACAAGCTTCGTAGCAATTTGGAACAAATCCAAAACTCTTGATCACTTGATCAAAACGAAGGTTCCAACTCCGAGATGCTTGCTTCAGTCCATAAATGGAACGCTGAAGTTTGCATACTTTACTAGCATCCTTAGGATCGACAAAACCTTCGGGTTGCATCATATACAACTCTTCATCAATGTTCCCATTGAGGAAAGCAGTCTTGACATCCATCTGCCATATTTCATAATCATGAAACGCAGCAATTGCTAATAAAATCCGAATGGACTTAAACATCGCTACGGGAGAGAAAGTCTCATCGTAGTCAACACCTTGAACTTGTCGAAAACCTTTTGCGACAAGTCGTGCTTTATAGACGGTAATATTACCATCCGCGTCCGTTTTCTTCTTGAATATCCATTTGCACTCAACGGCCTTTCGGTCGCTAGGAGGATCCACCAAAGTCCATACTTGGTTTTCGCTCATGGATCCCAATTCGGATTTCATGGCTTCCAGCCATTTCTCAGAGTCTGGGCTCATCATCGCTTCCTCATAGTTCGTAGGTTCACTGTCTTCTACCAACAAGACAGTCAAGACAGGGTTGCCGTACCACTCAGGAGGGGCACGCGACCTTGTCGACCTGCGACGTTCAGTAGCAGCATCGTCCGAAGCTTCATGATCCTTGTCATTAGCTTCCTCTATTGTTGGTGAAGGCGGCACTGGAACAATTTCAGGTGTTGCGCTACTCTCCTATTCAAGAGAAGGTTTAATAACCTCGTATAACTCTACTTTCCTCCCACTCACTTCTTTCGAGAGAAACTCCTTCTCAAGAAAGGAACCGTTCTTTGCGACAAACACTTTGCCTTCGGTTCTGTGATAGAAGGTATACCCAATAGTTTCCTTAGGGTATCCTATGAAGACGCATTTCTCCGCTTTGGGTTCGAGCTTGTCCGGCATCAACTTCTTGACGTAAGCTTCGCATCCCCAAACTTTAAGAAACGATAACTTAGGTTTAGCACCAAACCACAGTTCATACGGTGTCGTCTCAACAGATTTAGATGGAGCCCTATTTGTAGTGAATGCAGCGGTTTCTAATGCATAACCCTAAAATGATAACGGCAAATCAGTAAGAGACATCATTGATCGGACCATATCTAATAGGGTTCGATTCCGGCGTTCAGACACACCATTGCGCTGTGGTGTTCCGGGTGGCGTGAGTTGTGAAACGATTCCACTTGCTTTAAGATGCGTGAGAAAATCATAACTCAAATATTCACCTCCACGATCAGGTCGTAGCAACTTAATCTTTCTGTTACGATGGTTCTCCACTTCATTCTGAAATTCCTTGAACTTTTCAAATGTTTCAGATTTATGTTTCATTAAATAGATATACCCATATCTACTTAAGTCATCGGTAAAACTGAGGAAATAGCGATATCCACCGCGCGTCGAAACACTCATCGGTCCGCATACATCGGTATGTATGATTTCCAACAAGTCCGTTGCTCGCTCCATCATACCGGAGAACGGGGTTTTGAACATCTTGCCCATGAGGCATGGTTCGCATGTGTCAAATGATTCAAAATCAAGAGACTCCAAAAGTCCATCAGAATGGAGTTTCTTCATGCGCTTTACACCAATATGACCTAGACGACAGTGCCACAAATAAGTAGTATTATCACTATCTACTTTGCATCTCTTAGCCTCAATGTTATGGATGTGTGTTTCATCCCTTTCGAGATTTAGAAGAAATAAACCATTCACAAGAGGTGCATGACCATAAAAGATGTTACTCATATAAATAGAACAACCATTATTCTCCGATTTAAATGAATAACCGTCTTGCAATAAACACGATCCAGAAATAATGTTCATGCTCAACGCAGGCACATAATAACACTTATTAAGGTTTAAAACTAATCCCGAAGGTAAAACTAAGGAGAGCGTGCCGACGGCCATCACATCAACTCTTGATCCGTTGCCAACGCGCATCGTCACCTCATCCCTCGCAAGACGCCGTCTATTCCGTAGCTCCTGTTTCGAGTTACAAATATTAGCAACTGAACCGGTATCAAATACCCAGGCACTACAACGAGGGCTAGTAAGGAAAACATCAATAACATGTATATCAAATATACCTTTGATGGTGCCAGCCTTCTTGTCCGCTAAGTACTTCGGACAGTTGCGCTTCCAGTGACCCTTGTCCTTACAATAGAAGCACTCAGTGTCGGGCTTAGGACCAGACTTGAGCTTCTTCTCAGCAGGGGCATTGCGCTTGCCGCCGCCCTTCTTGAAGGGTTTCTTTGCTCTCTTACCTTTCTTAAAGGAGGGCTTGTTGACCATCAACACATGATTATCCTTCTTGATGTCCACCTCTGCAGCCTTCAGCTTTGCGAAGAGCTCGGTGATCGTATCAGTGGAACCAATCTGATTATGAGTCACTACAAAACTTTTGTAGCTGGGAGGGAGTGATTGCAGAACCCTGTCAATCTTGAGCTCCTCTGGAATCGTGCATTCCAGTTGCTCAAGACGTTGAGTGTAGCCCGACATCTTTATGGCGTGCTCACTAACGGAACTCCCTTCCTCCATCTTGCAGTTAAAGAACTTCTCGAAGATCTCATATCTCTCAGAACGGGTCTGAGTCTGAAAAATGGTTTTCAGCTCCTCGAGAATCTCGAAGGGCCCGGGATACTCTTCAAAACGATTTTGAAGTTCCGGTTCCATAGCAAACAACATGGTGCTCTTAATCACACCATAATCATCTTTGCGCGACTGATAGACAGCTTTCTCATCAGCCGGCGCAGTTGCAGCAGGGGGGTCACCTAACGCTTTCCCAAGGACATAGTCCTTTTGTCCGCCAGACAGAATGATTCTTAGATTGCGAAACCAATTGGTGAAGTTCGACCCATTGTTTCTAAGATTTTCCTTCTCAGCAAAAACGTTGAAGTTGAAGTTGGACTTGGCCATGTGATCTACAGTATTTGCAAGTACAATTTAGACTATGTTCATGATAAATAGTTCAATTTAATCAAATTACTAGATGAACTCCCACTAAATTCAACATCCCTCAAGTTGTTTAGTGAACACGATCCAAATTCACCACACCTAATCCGATCATCACGAGAAGAGATGTGGTTTCAATGGTGGACAACAAAGTGTCGATCATATCACTCATATGACTCATGCTTAACCTTTCGGTTCTTGTGTTCCGAGGCCATGTCTGTACATGCTAGGCTCGTCAAGCTAGACCCAAGTATTTCTGCGTGTGCAAAACTGGCTTGCACCCGTTGTATGTGAGCGTAGAGTCTATAGCACCCGATCATCACGTGATGCTTGGACACGACGAACTTTCGCAACGGTGCATACTTGGGGAGAACACAATTTTTATCTTGATCTTTAAGTGAGGAATCATCTTATAATGCTACCGTCGCGATCTAAGCATAATAAGATACATAAAGGGATAAACATCACATGCATATAACTTTATGTGACATGGTATAGCCAATCCTCGCGCAATGATCTCCATCTTGTGCGTTCCGGCATGATCTCCATCACTCCACCATGATTTCCTCCACCACGAATAGCAACTACAACTATTGCTAACTACTTAGCGATAAAGTAAAGCTATTACATGGCGTATAAGAAGTTGACTCGCAGGTCATACACAATTATAAAGACAACCATATGGCTCCTGCCGGTTGTGTACTCATCGACATGCAAGTCGTGAAACATTACAAAACATGATCATCGCATACAATATACACATCACATCTTGGGCCATACCATATCACAGAAAACACTCCCTACAAAAACAAGTTAGACGCCTCTACTTTGTCGTTGCATGTTTTACGTGGCTTATGGGAGTAGATGCTAAGAACGATTCTTACCTACGGAAATCCACAACGGTGATATTATGGTTGCCAAACTTCGGTGTTAATCCCATGACAACTATAGTGAGAGAAACTGACATCCACCAGCCGCATATGTGGAACAAGCCACAAGTCAAGTGCGGAGCCGGTCTCGCGAATGACGTCGCGTAAGGTTGGCCTGGACCGCTTCAATCTCACTATCCCGCGTCATAAGAAGAACACAAACAAGAGTCTTGCAACAGAAAACATCAACGCCCGCAACAACCATGTTGCGTTCTACTCGTGAAACACATCTACGCATAGATCTAGCTCTGATACCACTGAAGGGTTTCGCGGCATAGTAATTAAAAAATTTCTACGGATGCGAACAGAGGGAAAACCAAGATCTAATCTAGGAGATGCAATCAACGAGAGAGATTGGATTAGATCTTCATACCCTTGAAGATTCGCACAGCGGAACGTTCGTCGGAACGTGGGTGATGTAGTCGTACTCGCTTCTCCTCCTCGCGATCCGATCCGATCTAGCACCACAAGTGGCGGTGCCTCCGTGAGATGCACACGTGCAGCACCTCGACGTCTCCTCCTTCCACGGACCAGCAAGTATGGTGGAGAGATAGATTGGATCTACAACACGACGGCGTGGTGTATATGGTGGAGAATTTCTGCAGCAGGGCTTCGCCTACAAACAGTCGGGAGGGAGAGAGGAAAGCTAGCAAGGCGGCTAGGGTTTGGAGGAGAGGTGTGGGGGGTTGGTGCGCCCCCACCCCTCTTTATATAGAGGGGGGCGCAGCCCTAGCCCCTCCCCCAAGCCCAAAGGATAAGGAGTGGGGGGCATGGACTCTCCCCTCTTCTAGAAACCCTATCTCTAGTTTAAACGATTTAAACTCTCTAGGATCGGCTGGGCCCTATGGGGCCTTGTGCCCCTGGCCCAATGCGGCCAGGACACTCCCTCATAGGCCCATGCCCCCTCCCGGAAGGTGGGGCCACGTTGGTCCCCTTCCGGAAGGTTCTAGAAGCTTCCGGTACAATACCGATTAACCCGGAACAATTCCGAACTCCAAAAACTGCACTGCCTTATATGAATCTTATTCTCCGGACCATTCCGGAACCTCTCGTGATGTCCCGGATCCCATACGAGACTCCGAACAAAAATTCATAAACCAATTATCCAATCTATCCTAGCGTCGAGATACGTTAAGTGTGTGACCCTGCGGGTTCGAGAATATGCAGACATGATCTTCTATCAATAATCAACAGCTGGGTCTGGGCACCCATATTGACTCCCACACATTCATCGATGATCATATCGGATGAACCACGATGTCAGGATTCAATCAATTCCATATATATATTCCCTTCGTCTCGCGATATTTTACTTGCCCGAGATTCGATCGTCGGTACCGTCATACCTAGTTCAATCTCGTTCACAGCAAGTACTTTACTCGTTCCGTAATCCGATATCACTTTGTGATTAACTCCTTAACCACATGCTTGCAAGCGGTGTTGATATCGATTACCGAGTGGGCCCGAAGTATATCTCTCCGACTTGGGAGGGACAAATTCCATCTCGATACATACAACCCAACAGATACTTTCCGATCACCTGAGAGACACCTTTATGATCACCCTCTCATAGGATGACGTTTGATGACCTCAAAGCTTTCTTCCGGTACCAGGGAGTTGCATTATCTCATGGTCTAAGGAATACAATATTTGACATAGGAAAAGCTTCGCAAAGATGAACACGATGAAACGATCTAATTGCTTCGCTTAGTTTGGGTCTGTCCATCATATCATTCTCCCAATGATATGATCTCATTATCAATTGACAACTCATGTCTATGGTTAGGAAACCTTAACCATCATTGATCAATGAGCTAGTCCTTAGAGGCGTACCAGGGACACGGTGTTGTTCACAAACCACACAAGTATTAATGTTTCCGCTTAATAAAATTCTAGCATGGAATATAAACTTTATCATGAATAAGAATTATAATAATAACATCTTTATTATTGCCTCTAGGGCATAATTCCAACAGTCTCCCACTTGCACTAGAGTCAATAATCTAGTTTACATCTGGCAACAATCTCACACCCATGGCACCACTTCAACGACTTTATGTATGGAATAGATTTACTGAAGGCATGTCAAATTTCAGTTGAAACTCTATGATAGGTTGCTTCCAAAATTTCCAGGGAATCAACTGATGGTATTGAAGTGTAGTCACTGTATCGAAAACTACAGATAGTTTTCAAAGGTTCAACTTCTTACTATGAATTTTCATTCTGAAAGATTGCGAAAGTAAAGATTGCATTGATATTGATCCCTTGGGCTGTTTATATAGTACTAGAAGACTGGGGGGCAAGAATACTACTAGATATAGAATTGGATTACAAACTTAAACTACCTAATATTGCCAAACCATGACATACTCTAATACCCCCTGCAGTCGGATCGGTAGTGACGCGAACATCAGGAGAGTCGCGGACGGTCTGACTAGAGCATAATCCGAAGTTGTGGATTAGAGAGGATGTCGGTGGATGTCGATGTCGATGTAGCCGAAAGTGAGGCGCTGTAGTGGTGGTTGATGGTGCCGTTGGTGAAGTTGTCGCCGTTGATGAAGTCGATGACGTTGATGATGTTGTGTTGTGGTTGATGTCGTCGTTGAGCCCGGAGAATTCGCCGTAGTGGTTGAGGTAGACATAGTTTGAGAAGTAGCTCGACCCGCAATGCCGAGCTTGCCAGACTCGGGAGCGTGTCGGGGACGAAGGCACGCGTCGGTGTTGCCGATACCGGACGTGCGAAGACAGGGTCCACCATGAGCCATGTGTGCCAGAGCCGGATTGATGAGCAAAGAAAATTTTCCGTAAACGGTCGGTGTAGAAGTTGTCCGCCATGTCGGAGTAGACGAAGTGGCTGCAAGAAGAAAATTGAGCACAAACTTGTGCAAATAAAAAATTAGACTGCGAATCTGGCGGCAAGGTCGTGGTGGACGAAGACGATGGTGGTAGATGTCGATGGCGATTGAGTTGTTGTGGTAGTCGATTTTGGGGATTATAACCGTATTTTCTGCTTGTATAAGCGCGGCGTCACTCGTGGAGAATAACTTGTTGACGTTGACGATGACCACGATTGGTGGTGGCGGCGACGATGTGGCGATGTTGTTGGTGTAGATGGTTGTCGGCGATGATGACCACGAGTGATGAAGGTGCAACCCTTTGTTGACGGCGAGACACGTACTTGGGACGTGTGTCCCGGTTGATGTTGGTGAAGATGATCCGGCGCGATCGATGACGATGGAGCCGGAGATGCGTCGACGCCGAGGTTGAAGTAGAGGCGCGTGACGACATGCGGCTGTGGACGACGCAATCCAACCTATGATCGGCGAAATAAGAAGAAACACCGGTCAAGCAGCCAGCGAGAAAATTTTGACGAAGTAAGATCTAATATACTATTGCCCGGCCCCCGGCGGAGAACGATCTCCCCGGGGGCGACGCGACGGAAGAGGTGGCTAAACCCTAGGCGGAGCGAACCGCCCAAAGACCATGAAAGATTGTGGAAGTAAAGATTGCATTGATATTGATTGTTGTGTTTTCATCATGAGCCTTTGGGCTGTTTATATAGTACTAGAAGACTTGGGAGGCAAGAAGACTACTAGAGATAGAATTGGATTACAAACTTAAACTACATAATATTGCCAAACCGTGACATACTCTAACACATTCATACCCTATTTCATAAAAAATCAAAATAAAAAAAGAAAACACAAAAGTAATTAAAATCTCGGCGCATAGTTCCCTGTTACGTCTACTCGTTTCAATGAAAATGTTGAACAAGTATTATGTTATATGGCTTAACATGCATAACATTCTTATGTTTTAAGCCAAATGACCAAAATCATGGCCATAACTACGTTTGATATGTAGGTGCATCTTGGTATAATAAAGAGTAAACCGAATGGGCGGTTCTAATTCTTTCTCCGCACCTTCACTTTGGTCCCTATTCTTTAAAATTACACATCTAGGTCCTAAATCTTTCATAAATGATTCATGTGAGGTCCTAAATCGGTTTGACTGGAGTTGACCGGTGCCACGTCGGGCAGTGAGGCCCACGAGGCTTACCAGGTCACCACGCATATTTGTGAATAAGCCCTCAAGGTTCTATTTTTTCTAAAACACGACCCCTAAGCGATATTTTGCAAATTTTAATAGAGTTGGTGACAAGCATGCCGATGCCCACCTTGTTCCCTCATCGTCGGCATGCACCGAGCCTCCATCGCGCAGGCGTGCATCAGCTTCACACGATGTATCCCATGCCGCCTGGACGAGCTCTTTGCCTACACGTGTTATTCCCACAATTATTTCGTGTGTGCTGCCGCTGTTTTCGATCTAGCCTAGATTGGCATTTCCCCCAAACCAATCTCATCGACCAGCTGACCCATGCCTACAAACCACCTGCTTCTGCTTTGTGTTGGTGATGTGTCCTCGTGTCAAAGATGGACAAGAAGGGATAGGTCCAGAAATCGCCATCTAGTCGTCCGCCGCTGCCATTCACCCTCCTGCCGCTTTCGATTCACCATCCCGTCGTCGTTCTGGTTCTGCCCACGAACTAGGGTTCGGGCTAGGCGGGAAGGGGCCGGCCAGGGCAAGATGGACAGGGACGGGCAGGGAAGGGGCGTCCATGGAAGAGGGAGGCCATGGGAAGGTCGCTAGGGAGGCGGGCGGGGGATTACCTCTCCGCCGTCGAGGTCCTGATCAAACGGAGGCTCATGGGATCCAAAGAGTAGACCACCTTTTAGAAGAACAGAACCTCGGGGTCTTATTCACAAATATGCGCAGTGACCTGGTAAGCCTCGTTGGCCTCACTGCCAACGTGACATCGGTCAACTCCGGTCAAACCGATTTAGAACCTCAGATGAATCACTTACAAAAGATTTAGGATCTAAATGTGCAATTTCAAAAAATAGGGATCAAAGTGAAGGTACCCGGAAAGAATTAGGACCGCCCGTACAGTTTACTCTATAATAAACCGTTTCCAACATTGTGAACCAAAAATTATTTTAAAATTTTCAAATGACATAAGTTTAATAAGGGACACGAAAAAACTAATATTTGGTAGTGTATTTGGATGAAATGTCTAGTAGGACGTGTAGCCCCAGCTTATATAAATGGAAAACACATATATATGACAACATAGACAAACACACGGTTAGTTAGAAAACTAAATTAAAACCGCGTGGGATATATTGACCAAGCTGAATACGCCGATGGCCAGGTCCCGTCGGCGTAGGCCCTAAATGCCGTCGGCGTAGGCTGGCCCGACGGCTGCCGTCGGCGTAATGCCCCGTAGGCGTAGCCTCTTCTCCCGTCGGCGTATAAAAGCCGTCGGCAAAGCCGTCGGCGTAGACCATATGGGGCCCACCTAGATAACTAACGGCCGTTTGGCTACGCCGACGGCTTTACCGTCGGCGTAGATTTTTTCAATTTTTTTTTCCAATTTTTTTTTTCAAAATGTATTTTTGAAATTTTTTTTTTTTAACATTTTTCTATTGTTTAACTTGTTAATCTCACATGGACATTTTTAATTCTAAGTATACTTAGTCTTAAGTCAAATTGCACAATTAGTCAAACTTCCGAACCGGTCACCTATCCTAATACTACTCCAGCCCCAGCACGCTTAACTTCTTCGTTCCTTACACATGAGCTTCCGACAAACAAACTAGAACTTATTGTGAATATTATCATATCAAACCTATTAACCATTACACTATAATGTTAGACATATTTGTTTTTTTACATTCCATACAATTTTTTGAGTAAACAACAATAAATAAGTAATAATAATATTGAATTCAAATAAAAATAAAATAAATTTTATTTATTTTGCTTTTTTTATTTAAATTTGAATAATTCATATCTACAAATCCGTAAATCACAATTCGACAAATAATATATCCAAATAGATCAGAAAAATGAGAGGAATCCAAATATGACATCCCTATCATCTATTTAATTATATATCATAAATTTTAAATATTAGACCAACTGAAACTATGTCAAGATTCATGAAACACCCCGCTTTTGGCACTCTTAGCTCGGGAATGAACTTGCATTAGATCTCTGATGAAATGGAATATTGTGAACCTAAAAATGATTTTTACAAAACATCATGAGCAATATATCATGTACCTGGAGTTCAAATCTAACTCATTACCTACCGATTCAGCAGGAATTTGTCTTTTTCACGAGAGATGAACGGAAAGGTTTGAGATTCCTAGGTTGGGAAATTGTCCATTCAATATGGTCTAGTATTTTTGAAAAATATGGTATTATCATTTTGAAACTTTCATTTGGTGGTTGCTTCACAAAAACACCCCGTTTTTTTCACTCAGAAAATGAAAAATGGCTTTTCGGTGCGACGAAAAGGAAAACTTCCTCCTGCAACATTGTTCACCATCCCATGATACACATGTGTGCACAATATGGACACATTATCTCAAACTATACCACGATTATAGCAATAACATTGGTCATTTGACCTGAAATCCAGAAAACCTCGATTGAGATAGGCCATTTTGTGAAGGTTTTTTTAAGACTCAATGAATATATCAAGTCTGGTATTTTTCCATGGAACTATGTCATATAATATGACACCACGCGAAGTTTTGCATTGTTTCGATCGTTTTTTAATTTTTTATGCACATTTGAAACTATCGTCAAACTTCCTAAATCGAGGGGCATGATGATTCTTAGCTCGGGGACGAGTCTCACTAAACTTGCATTAGATCTCTGATGAAATGGCATATTGTGAACCTAAAAATGATTTTTACAAAAAATCATGAGCATTATATCATGTACCTGTAGTTCATATCTAACTCATTTCCTATCGATTCAGCAGGAATTTGTCTTTTTCACGAGAGGTGAACGGAAAGGTTTGAGATTCCTAGGTTGGGAAATTGTCCATTCAATATGGTCTAGTATTTTTGAAAAATGTGGTATTATCATTTTGAAACTTTCATTTGGTGGTTGCTTCACAAAAACACCCCGTTTTTTGCACTCGGAAAATGAAAAATGGTTTTTCGGTGCGACGAAAAGGAAAACTTCCTCCTGCAACATTGTTCACCATCCCATGATACACATGTGTGCACAATATGGACACATTATCTCAAACTATACCACGATTATAGCAATAACATTGGTCATTTGACCTGAAATCCAGAAAACCTCGATTGAGATAGGCCATTTTGTGAAGGTTTTTTTAAGACTCAATGAATATATCAAGTCTGGTATTTTTCCATGGAACTATGTCATATAATATGACACCACGCGAAGTTTTGCATTGTTTCGATCGTTTTTTACTTTTTTATGCACATTTCAAACTATCGTCAAACTTCCTAATCGAGGGGCATGATGATTCTTAGCTCGGGGACGAGTCTCACTAAACTTGCATTAGATCTCTGATGAAATGGCATATTGTGAACCTAAAAATTATTTTTACAAAAAATCATGAGCATTATATCATGTACCTGTAGTTCAAATCTAACTCATTTCCTATCGATTCAGCAGAAATTTGTATTTTTCACGAGAGGTGAACGGAAAGGTTTGAGATTCTTAGGTTGGGAAATTGTCCATTCAATATGGTCTAGTATTTTTTAAAAATGTGGTATTATCATTTTGAAACTTTCATTTGGTGGTTGCTTCACAAAAACACCCCGTTTTTTGCACTCGGAAAATGAAAAATGGCTTTTCGGTGTGACGAAAAGAAAAACTTCCTCCTGCAACATTGTTCACCATCCCATGATACACATGTATGCACAATATGGATACATTATCTCAAACTATACCACGATTATAGCAATAACATTGGTCATTTGACCTGAAATCCAGAAAACCTCGATTGAGATAGGCCATTTTGTGAAGGTTTTTTTAAGACTCAATGAATATATCAAGTCTGGTATTTTTCCATGGAACTATGTCATATAATATGACACCACGCGAAGTTTTGCATTATTTCGATCTTTTTTTAATTTTTTATGCACATTTCAAACTATTGTCAAACTTCCTAAATTGAGGGGCATGATGATTCTTAGCTCGGGGACGAGTCTCACTAAACTTGCATTAGATATCTGATGAAATGGCATATTGTGAACCTAAAAATGATTTTTACAAAAAATCATGAGCAATATATCATGTACCTGTAGTTCAAATCTAATTAATTTCCTCCCGATTTAGCACGAATTTGTCTTTTTCACGAGAGGTGAACGGAAAGGTTTGAGATTCCTAGGTTGAAAAATTGTCCATTCAATATGGTCTAGTATTTTTGAAAAATATGGTATTATCATTTTGAAACTTTCTTTTGGTGGTTGCTTCACAAAACACCCCGTTTTTTGCACTTGAAAAATGAAAAATATGTTATACGAAAGTATTTGTATTTTTTATGTATTTTTTTGAATAAAAATATATAATATTTGTGTTTATATAGATATATCTTATTTTCTGCAAATTTTGATATATTATATGTATTTTTCTAAATTTAAATGATTTAGTTATGATTTTTCTAAGATTAATATGGCAAAAAAAGAAAAATAGATACGCCGACGGCAAAGCCGTCGGCATAGGTCTAAAACCTACGCAGTCGGCGTAGACTTGATGCCGTTGCTCTGCCGTTAGCCCAATAGGCTACGCCGACGGTCATGTTTACGCCGACGGCGGCCGTCGGCCTATTTATTCTACGTCGACGGCAAAACTGGGCCAACAGCCCGTCAAGCTACGCCGACGGCCCCGACATTTTGTCGTCGGCGTATAAAAAGGCCGTCGGCCTATTTAGTTATTCCCGTAGTGACTGTGTGGGGAATAACAAAAACTCAAATGACAGAATATTACAGACCGTTTCGGATATTGCACGGACGGACACGCGCAGTCGAAGCATGATAACAAACTTATGTGTGAAGCTGGACACTTCACACACGGTTTAGAAAGTCGTGTGTAAACAACTGGCACTTCGTCTACCTCACGTAGCGAAGGTTTCATTAATCGCGTGAGATATGCGATTTCAGTCATGTGCGATTGCCCGGTCCATACTGTACTATAGCGATAGTGCTTTGCATACTGCCTAACTGAGCTGAACAGCTATGTTCCAGTCAAGGGATCCCTCTAGATATCAAGGAAAATATTCCCTCTGTTTTAAAATATAAGATGTTTTAGTTTTATAAAGAAAATATATTTAAATCCTTTTTAATATATATGTAGGTTTGAAGTGAACCTCTATGAACCTAAGTACACACTAAAGATAGTCTAAATACATTTTCTTCACAAAGTTAAAAAATCTTATATTATAAAATAGAGGGAGTATATATGTGGGAGTCCTATCAACACGAACCACAACGATAGACATACCGGAACATTCGATCACCCCACGCTATATTATTGACTAGAGCTTTTGTTATGAGCGAATGACCGAACGTCACGGGTGCAGGGCATTAGAAATATTGATATATATGATCACCTTACGATCATGGGTTACCCGCAAAAATAATTAAAATAGCGATATATATATATATATATATATATATATATATATGATCACCTTACGATCGAGATCACGAACTCAAAAGAAAAATTGCACTTTATTGTCCGGTAATACAAGCAAAAAACTAAAATAATGGCGGCAGCCTATATGCGTGGGCCTTTAGTATATTCACGCGTTGAATACTTAATACGCCCTTCCATCGTGGCTAACCACAACAACTGGCCGCGCACTATCTCTCCCACTCTCCGTGCTCCTCGAGACAACCGCACGGTGGTGCGGTTCTTCTTCAGATTTTCTAGCTAAAGTATCAGCGGCAACTGTCTTCTATTCTAAGACAGTGGGAAAAAAAACTTATACAAATTTACAATAGAGAGTATTAGTGCATTCCTCGTACATGGCTGCTACAGGTCCAATAGAATTGCTTCCAAGCTGCATTACCTCAACCACATTCAGATAGTCTGAATTCACTTCATCAATGTGATTGCAGCCAATGCACCCAGCTAAAATTAGTCGTCCATATCTATAATCTAAGTGTCGTTTTTGCTCAAGTATATATAGATGGTATGGAATTCCACAACAACTCACAACCAAGAAAAAGCCCTTCTCATCCCTCAAAATATAGCACAGGTACTCCCTGTGCCTGTATCCATATCAAAGACAGTACTATCGACATTGAGCTGAACCGAAAAATTTCCCTTGGCTTCATCCACCCATGCCTAGCGACACCGACTAGCTCCGATCCTCTTTTTTTTTTCCCTTGAGTAGTTTATCGCCAACACTGCAATAGGCTGCGTCGTACTGGGGATTGGATCACTTCACCACTCGTAGCAAAGATTCCAATACCGTGGAGCCCTTATTAGTGTCAAAAGAGCATACATGCGATGTAAGACGGCACTACAGGAATGGGAAGCTACGCCGACGGCCAGTCGCTACGCCGACGGCCAAACATCGGGGCCGTCGGCGTAGCAATCGTCTAGGCCAGCTTCGCCAAGCAGCCGTCGGCGTAGAATTGCCCTCGGCATATCCTATGCTACGCCGACGGCTGCCCTCGGCGTAGCATACGCCGACGGCTGCCCTCGGCGTAGCTATTTTTTATTTTATCTCATTAAACTTTGAAAAATCATAACTAAATTATTCTAATTCGGAAAAATACAAATAATATATCAAAATTTGCAGAAAAATAAGACCTATCTATCTACACTCAAATATTACACATTTATAAATAAAAATTAAGTAAAACATAAGAAATTATATATAGTTTAAAATGGGCATAAAAAATTCAAAAATGATCGAAACAATGCGAAACCTTCGCGTGGTGTTATATTATGTGACATAGTTAGAAGGAAAAATATCAAACTTGGTATATTGATTATGTCTCAAAAAACCTTCACAAAATGACCTATCTCATTCGAGGTTTCTTGGCTTTCGGGTCAAATGACCAATGTTATGGCTAGAATCAAGACATAGTTTGTGATAATGTGCCCATATTGTGCATACACATGCATCATGGGATGGCGAACAATGTTGCAGGAGAAAGTTTTCCTTTTCGTCGCACCAAAAAGCCATTTCCCATTTTCTGAGCACAAAACACGGACGATTTTGTAAAGCAACCACCAAATGGCTAATTCAAAATGGTACCACCACATTTTACAAAAATACTATACCACCTTATATAGACAATGTCCCAATAGGGGAATCCGAAACCTTTCCGTCCACCTCTGGTGAAAAAGACAAATTCCTGCCGAATCGGCAGAAAGTGGGTCAGATATGAACTACAGGTACATGATCCGATGCTCATGTTTTTTTACAAAAATCATTTTTAGGTTCACAATATGCTATTTTATAAAAGATCCAATGCAAGTTTAGCGAGGCTCGGCCCCGAGCTAAGAATCTTCATGCCCGTCGTTCGACAAAGTTTGACGATAATTTAAAAGGGGCATAAAAAATTCAAAAACGATCGAAACAATGCGAAACCTTCGCGTGGTGTCATATTATGTGACATAGTTATAAGGAAAAATATTAAACTTGATATATTGATTATGTCTCAAAAAACCTTCACAAAATGACCTATCTCATTCGAGGTTTCTTGGCTTTCGGGTCAAATGACCAATGTTATGGCTAGAATCAAGGCATAGTTTGTGATAATGTGCCCATATTGTGCATACACATGCACCATGGGATGGCGAACAATGTTGCAGGAGAAAGTTTTCCTTTTCGTCGCACCAAAAAGCCATTTCCCATTTTCTGAGCACAAAACACGGACGATTTTGTAAAGCAACCACCAAATGGCTAATTCAAAATGGTACCACCACATTTTACAAAAATACTATACCACCTTATATAGACAATGTCCCAATAGGGGAATCCGAAACCTTTTCGTTCACCTCTGGTGAAAAAGACAAATTCCTGCCGAATCGGCAGAAAGTGGGTCAGATATGAACTACAGGTACATGATCCGATGCTCATGTTTTTTTACAAAAATCATTTTTAGGTTCACAATATGCTATTTTATCAAAGATCCAATGCAAGTTTAGCGAGGCTCGGCCCCGAGCTAAGAATCTTCATGCCCGCCGTTCTACAAAGTTTAACGATAATTTAAAAGGGGCATAAAAAATTCAAAAACGATCGAAACAATGCGACACCTTCGCGTGGTGTCATATTATGTGACATAGTTATAAGGAAAAATATTAAACTTGATATATTGATTATGTCTCAAAAAAACCTTCACAAAATGACCTATCTCATTCGAGGTTTCTTGGCTTTCGGGTCAAATGACCAATGTTATGGCTAGAATCAAGGCATAGTTTGTGATAATGTGCCCATATTGTGCATACACATGCACCATGGGATGGCGAACAATGTTGCAGGAGAAAGTTTTCCTTTTCGTCGCACCAAAAAGCCATTTCCCATTTTCTGAGCACAAAACACGGACGATTTTGTAAAGCAACCACCAAATGGCTAATTCAAAATGGTACCACCACATTTTACAAAAATACTATACCACCTTATATAGACAATGTCCCAATAGGGGAATCCGAAACCTTTTCGTTCACCTCTGGTGAAAAAGACAAATTCCTGCCGAATCGGTAGAAAGGGGGTCAGATATGAACTACAGGTACATGATCCGATGCTCATGTTTTTTTACAAAAATCATTTTTAGGTTCACAATATGCTATTTTATCAAAGATCCAATGCAAGTTTAGCGAGGCTCGGCCCCGAGCTAAGAATCTTCATGCCCGCCGTTCTACAAAGTTTAACGATAATTTAAAAGGGGCATAAAAAATTCAAAAACGATCGAAACAATGCGACACCTTCGCGTGGTGTCATATTATGTGACATAGTTATAAGGAAAAATATTAAACTTGATATATTGATTATGTCTCAAAAAAACCTTGACAAAATGACCTATCTCATTCGAGGTTTCTTGGCTTTCGGGTCAAATGATCAATGTTATGGCTAGAATCAAGTCATAGTTTGTGATAATGTTCCCATATTGTGCATACACATGCATCATGGGATGGCGAACAATATTGCAGGAGGAAGTTTTCCTTTTCGTCGTACCAAAAAGCCATTTCCTATTTTCCGATCATAAAAAACGGACGATTTTGTGAAGCAACCACCAAATGGCTAATTCAAAATGCTACCACCATATTTTACTAAAACAATATACCACCTTATATGGACAATGTCCCAATAGGGGGTTCCGAAACCTTTCCGTCCACCTCTGATAAAAAAGACAAATTCCTGCCGAATCGGCAGAAAGTGGGTCAGATATGAACTACAAGTACATGATCCGATGCTCATGTTTTTTTACAAAAATCATTTTTAGGTTCACAATATGCTATTTTATCAAAGATCCAATGCAAGTTTAGCGAGGCTCGGCCCCGAGCTAAGAATCTTCATGTCCGTCGTTCGACAAAGTTTGACGATAGTTTAAAACGGGCATAAAAAATTCAAAAACGATCGAAACAATGCGAAACCTTCGCGTGGTGTCATATTATGTGACATAGTTATAAGCAAAAATATTAAACTTGATATATTGATTATGTTTCAAAAAAAACCTTGACAAAATGACCTATCTCATTCGAGGTTTCTTGGCTTTCGGGTCAAATGACCAATGTTATGGCTAGAATCAAGGCATAGTTTGTGATAATGTTCCCATACTGTGCATACACATGCATCATGGGATGGCGAACAATGTTGCAGGAGGAATGCAAGTTTTCCTTTTCATCGCACCAAAAAGCCATTTTTCATTATCCGAGCGCAAAAAGGGAATTTTCTACAGCAACCACCAAATAGATAATTCAAAAACGGAGGGTTTGTGATTAGTTGATATGGATATCATATTTGGATTCCTCTCATTTTTCTGATCAATTTAGACATATTATTTGTTAAATTCCGATTTATAGATTTAAAGATATTAATTATTCCATATTAAATAGAAAAATACAAAAAAGTAAAATTATTATATTTTTATTTGAATTCAATAATATTTTTACTTATTCATTAATGTTTATTTAAATAATTGTTTGTAATTTCAAAAAATACAAACATGTGACATGTTGATATAAGGGTTAATAGGATTGGTATCATAGTATTGACAACAATGTATAAATTACTTTGCGGAAACAGATTCTGAAGGAACGAGGAAGTTAAGCGTGCTGGAGCTGGAGTAGTATTAGGATGGGTGACCTTCCGGGAAGTTCGACCAAGACTGCAATTTAATTAAGTATTAAGTGTAATTAGTGTTAGAAATGTTCAAAGTGAGAGATTAACGAGTCAAACAGTTCAAAGATTCAAAAATTAAGAAAATAAAATAAAATAAATTTTTTTAAAAAAAAAATATTTTTGCAACCGGTCGACAAGCTATGCCGACGGCCGCTACGCCGACGGCATTGCCCTCGGCGTAGCATACGCCGACGGCATTTTGATACGCCGACGGCCTCTATGTGCTCCGCCGAGGGAGCCCTTTGCCGAGGAGGCTACGCCGAGGGCAGCCGTCGGCGTAGCATACGCCGAGGGCATTTTAGGCTACGCCGACGGCTTTTTGCCCTCGGCGTAGCGCGCGCGTCCTGTAGTGCGGTCCATGCCAAGCATAACTCATATATATTTCCTTCACTCTTGGACACAGAAAAAGGGCGTGACGAACACTCTCACATGACATTTTGCATAATAACTGACATTGAGAACTATATATGTTGCATATGGCGAATTGCAACAAGAACACTACCGTACCGTTGCAAGGAATCACATTTGCCCAGTAGTGCCCTCCAACAGTGGATCTTTGATATTCAAAATCCTACATCATACTCCTAGCAAATGCGATATTCAAAATCCTTTATGCATCAATAGGCCATAGAATTTCCCCGTATAAATTTCTCATCCCAAGTTTCACTCTCTTGGTTAATGAGTTCAAAAACTTTGGTACACACGATATTGCCTCTCCTTGTAGCAATTTTTCGAGTAGGACTACTAGGAATCTACGGACCACTCCAAATATTAATACGCAACTCTCCGGATATGTCCTCTTTTAAAGGTTTGTATTCCGTCCCATATACTTTTTCAGGTGTAGGAACTCCCACTACAGGAACACGTCACTACGCCGACGGCCAGAAGTCGTCGGCATAGGCCTAATTGCCTTCGGCGTAGCCCCGTCGGCGTAATACAACATTGGCCTAGACTAATATATCGTCGACGTAGACGGCTACGCCGACAGCTTAGCCATCGGCATAGTTTAGATGGCCGTGAACACCAACCAAAAAAGGTGGTGCCTTCTACCAATACGGTTCGCCTCTGTTTCTAGAAACTCGCCGAGGTCGTGGGCTTTCCAAGTAGGCCCCAACGCTTTTCGGATAAATTTCCATAGAAACTGAGCAGCAGGGCATATGAATATAATGTGGGTGCACGTCTCCGGCATCCCACATAACAGACACATCCCATTGCCGGGACCATTGCGTTTCGACACCTCTACCCTCGAAGGAAGACGATCCCGTAGCAGCTGCCAAGGGAAGATACGCAAGCTCGGAGGTAGGAGAGACTTCCAAAGGTGTGTCGTCCAAGGTAGCTATAGGCCCTGGAAGAGGGACCTATAAGCTGAACTAACTGACAAGGCTCCCGAAGGAGACTGGCCCCATGTTACCTTATCCCTCTCCTATGAGAGGGACAAGGGTAAGGAGCCCGACAGCCTCACGAAGTCAACCGCCTTAGCGTCATTGAAGGACCTCTGGAACGGGATGTTCTAGTGGCCTTCATGGGCAGCCTCGGCGACCAACATCGTGGGGGCTGCGCAGATGGCAAACAGTGCTGGGAATTCCTGGTATAGGGATACCCCCTGTAACCAGGGGTCAAGCCAAAACAGGACTTACCGACCATTTTCCACCATGAATAGAGAGCCCCCGATGGATGAAGTGCTTAATGTCTTGGATGGCCCGCCAGAACCGAGACCCCTCCCGGCGCTCACACGCCATCAGGGGGCGGCCCCGAAGGTACTTTACCTTAATGAGTTGGAGCCAAAGGCCTCCATCATCTTGGACAATCCGCCAGACCCATTTCAGTAATAAGGCCACATTGAATCGGCGAGAGTCCAGGACTCCTAGCCACCCCCAGGATTTTTGGGGTACAGATATCCGCCCACTTCACCATATGATACTTCTGGTGCCCATCTCTGGCCACTCAAAAGAACCTAGACGGCTCTTTCACAAGCTCTGCATGAGTTCCCTCACGGAGAAGGTAAAGGCCCATCTGATACGTGGTGAGGCTAGACAGGCAGGAGTTAATCAGGGTAGTTTTGCTTCCCTTGGATGTGAGGCGTGCACGCCACGGTTTAGCTTTGGTACGAACCTTCGCTACCATGGGGGCAAGATTCGTAATTAGCACCCGAGAGTCGCGCATGGGCATTCCCAAGTAGGTATTGGGGAAGTCCGCCAGCCGGAAGTTCAAGCGGTCTGCGATGCGCTGCCTCTCTTCCTCGGGGAAACCCAGAATCATAATTTCGCTCTTGTTAAAGTTGATCTTGAGACCCGACAAGGATTCAAAGCAAAGGGGCAGGAACTTGAGATTAATGATGTCAAGCTCTGACCCCTACACCATGATAATCGTATCATCCGCATACTGGAGGTGGGTGATTCCACCTCCGGGGATTAGATGTCCTACCACACTCGAGATGTTGCCAGCGATCTTGGCTTTGTCCAAGATCTCTGCCAGGGCATCCACCACGTTAAAGAGAGGGGGAGAGATCGGATCCTCTTGTTTAACTCCGTAGGAGGGTCAAAAATATGGACTCACTTCCCCATTAACGTTGATCGTTGTGCTACCACTCATGATAAATGCATAATCCAAGAAATAACCATGTCCTCTGGCCCCGGGCTTGATGACTGGGTGATTTCTTGAATTATGCAATTTGTCATGAGTGGTAGCACAACGATCGACGTTAATGGAAAAACGAGTCCATATTTTTGACCGATATATTTGATGACAGTGGGCCCCATCAAGCCCTCGACGTTCGAAGACTTGTCTAAGGAATGCTCAATCAAATTTATCGTAAGCCTTCTAAAAGTATAACTTGAGAAAAACCCCTTTCTGATGGCGAACCGTCACCTCATAAATGATTTCATGTAGCGCAAGTACATCATCATGAATCAGGCGTCCCTTAAGAAAGGTAAACTGGAGCGGGTGGTCAGGCGTTCCATGACAAGAGCAAGACGAATGTCGCAGACCTTAACGAAGATCCTCTAAATGACGTTGATCACCTCGATTGGCCGGAATTGGCGGATATTTGTGGCTCCCACTAACTTAGGATCAGGGTAATCAAGCTAAAATTTAGCTGCGACATGACAAGAGTCCCAGTGCCGCAGCTGAAGTATGTGTGTCGTCCCTCCCAGTCTGGCTTTTGTTCCCTCAATGTCATTAGCTAGGTCCCGCCCAACAGCCCGCCAACACAACCCATCTGCTCAATAAATACTTCCACTCCCGTCTCACCTCATCACATCACCACAACCTTTTTGTGCCGCCACCACCAGCGCCAGCTCAGCCATGGCGCGGGATGAGCAGTCGGCGGAGACCGTGAACCGGGGCAAGGAGACGTCGAGCCCGGACGCCGAGTCCCCCACGTTCTCGGTGTGGGAGCGCCGCTGGCTGCCGCCGGACGTCCTGCAGTCGGTGAGTCTCAGGTACGTGCGGCTGGGGTATCGCTATCTCTTGAGCAACGGCGTGTACCTGGCCACTATCCCGGTCATCCTGCTCGTTTGCGGCACCGAGGCCGGCAGCCTCAGCAGCGGCGATCTGTGGCGCAAGGTTTGGGACGAGGCCACCTACGACCTCGCCGCCGTGATCGCCGTCCTCGCCTGCAGCATCTCCCTCTACATCTTCTCCAGGCCCAGGCCCATCTACCTCATCGACTTTGCCACGTACAAGCCCGCCGACGAACTCAAGGTAAAGTATTATTCATCGATCTCTTACATGCATAAATATGCATGCTTAATTACAAGTCACATAGAGTATAGTTTTTTTTAATGATGTACCCACATATCATATGAGGATTAAACTGTACTTTCTATCTCTCAATACAAGACGTTTTGGTAGGCTTAAATAGCCTATACATCGTAACATATTATATTTTGGAACGGGGGTAAAAGGTCATATTTTCTATTTTGATAGGTAGTCCCTCCGTTTACAATTAGGACCTCGGGTTTTATGTTTAGTAAAGTTCAAGCTTTGTAAAGTTTTAAAAATATATTAGAGAAATATCAATATCTAAAATATTAAAACTATTGTATGCATTAGAATAATCACCATAAAGTATATGATTCAAATCACATGCATTTGGTATATATTATGATTACATATTACTAGTGGACACACCGATAGCGAGGAGGACGAACTGACAGAGAGAGGAATCTAATATGTTAGATCCAACGACAATGGCTACATGTCCGAGGAGCACCCTTGTGGTTTCGTAACAACCTGGCATAGGTGCTGAGCTTATCGTGTACTACAGTTTGTTAATTTCTTGACTCAATAAATGAATGTTTTTGTTACAACAGCCCTAATAGTCGTTTTTTTTTTGCTTCCTTTTGGACCACAATGGGATGATCGATGCATGTGTTTGTGCAATTTACTCTTCCGGAAATGAAAGAGAAAAATCGTGTGGTCACAATATAATGATGCAGGTCTCGAAAGCGGAGTTCATCTCTCTGGCGCGCAAATCCGGCAAGTTCGACGAGGAGAGCCTAGCGTTCCAGGCGCGGCTGCTGGCCAGGTCCGGCATCGGGGACGAGTCCTACATGCCCCAGTGCGTCTTCCAGCCGGCGGACACCACCGACTGCGCGACCATGAAGGAAGGCCGGGCCGAGGCCTCCGTCGCCATGTTCGCGGCCCTCGACGAGCTCTTCGACAAGTGCCGCGTCCGGCCAAGGGACGTCGGAGTCCTCGTGGTCAACTGCAGCGTCTTCAACCCGACGCCGTCCCTCGCGGCCATGATCGTGAACCACTACAAGATGCGCAGCAACATCCTTAGCTACAACCTTGGTGGCATGGGGTGCAGCGCAGGGGTTATTTCCATGGACGTCGCCCGCGAAACGCTGCTGGCCAGCGGCGGCGCCGGGCTGGCAGTCGTGGTGAGCATGGAGGCGGTGTCCTTCACCTGGTACGCCGGGAAGCGCCGGTCGATGCTCATCCCGAACGCCTTCTTCCGCGCCGGGTGCGCCGCCGTGCTGCTGTCCAGTCGGCGCCTGGACCGCCGCCGCGCCAAGTACCAGCTGGAGCACGTGGTGCGCACGAACACGGGCGCCGACGACCGCGGCTTCCGAGCCGTGTACCAGGAGGAGGACGAGCAGCGGATCAAGGGCATGTCCATCAGCCGCGACCTGGTGGAGGTCACCGGGCACGCGCTGAAGACCCACCTCACCAACCTCGGCCCGCTGGTGCACCTGTTCTCCGACCAGCTCCTCGTCTTCGCCGGTGCGCTGTTCCGATCCAAGAAGTCGACGGCGGCGCCCTACGTCCCGGACTTGAGGAGCGCGTTCGAGCACTTGTGCCTGCACGCGGCGAGCCGCGACATGCTGGAGCAGCTGCAACGGGACCTGGGGCTCCGCGACGCCGACCTGGAGGCCTCCCGTGCGACGCTGCACCGGTTCGGCAACACGTCGAGCAGCAGCATCTGGTACGAGCTTGCGTACCTGGAGGCCAAGGGCCGCGTCCGCCGGGGCGACCGTGTGTGGCAGCTCGCATGCAGCTCCGGGTTCAAGTGCCACAGCGCCGTGTGGCGCGCTCTTGGCCGCGTGCGCCGCCCTTCATCGAGCTCTTGGCTGGACTGCGTTGACCAATACCCGGAACGCATGGACGCCTGATGATCGCCAGCCATATATATATATATATATATATATATATATATATATATATATATATATATATATATACGAGATAAAATGAAATGAAATGAAAGGTGTAAGTGCAAGGTGGAAATGAAATGAAATGAAATCTTTTCATACAAACACAACGGGAAGCTTGAGCTTTTTTTTTTAGGCAACTATGGCGGGCTAAAGCCGGCCTGAACCATTTTCATTAATCATTGAACCCGGATACAAACACAACGGCTACCACATGTAGCACACAACACTCACACGAGAAACGGCACAAAACAAATAGAAAAAGGGGGAAACCAGACAGGTGCAAAGCCTACAACACCACCAAGCATCATACTTAACACCCAGCAACTCCGGAATAGATGTGAAGAACATGGACGAGTGCTGTTGGATCAATACAAAGGAATCCATAGTCGAGAGAACGCTGAGAAATGAAACCCGCTTGCAGAGTGGTCACCACCCACCTTGCAGAACTAGGAGAGTCACAGCCGCCGTCGAAGGGCATCCCCTTGCCGAGGTCACCACCGAAGGGCAAGGTTCCGCCGAGACTGCCATTGCACCTCCTCTTGGCCTCAAACACGACGACCAACACCAAATGAGTGAACCAAACACAAAGCAAGGCCACAAGAAACCCATACGCCATCGAAGGACCACGATCACCGAGACATCACCGCTAGCACGAACCTCCCATAAAGAAGGTCAACCAAAGTTGCATGAAGCAGGGGCGGATCTACACCCCGGGCAACCCGGGCCATGGCCCGGGGTGTAGACAAAATTTTCAGCTATATATTAGTATACATACACTAGTTTATCTAAAATTTATCATAATTTTAACATATAATACTATCTTGGCCCTGGGTTTGGCAAAATTCTAGATCCGCCACTGGCATGAAGTACCATAGAACTTATCTTTGGCACGGAGACGGAGAGCATTACACGAAGCCCGGTGCTTGTAGAGCACGACCATGGCCGCCAAGAGAGCCAACACTAGCAGGGTAATTGGTTCCAAAGTGATGCTTCCAAGGAAGGGGACGACACCCGCAGGCACCACCATCACCAGCACAAATCAGTGCAGGGCTTTCGCCCGGAACCGCAGCACCTAGTACTATATACCATAAGTACATATAGAAAACTGTATGGCCGAGGTGAGTGGGGTTCCTTTGCGACGCCTCCAATGAGGTGCATGGCGCCCTCGGTTGTCGCCGAGGCAGAGCTTTCGCCTGTAACCCCAACAACTGTTGGAGATATTCCCAAGAGGCAATAATAAAGTGGTTATTATCATATCTTCATACTTATGATAAATTTTTACATACCATGCTATAATTGTATTAACAGGAAACATTAATACTTGTGTGATTTGTAAACATAAAAGAGTCCCTAGTAAAGCCTCTTGTTAAACTAGCTTGTTGGTTAATATATAATCATGGTTTCCTGATCATGAACATAGGGATGTTATTAACAACAAGATCATATCATTGGGAGAATGATATGATGGACATACTCCTATAGTTAAGCTTAGCATAAAAGATCAAGTCATTTAATATAGTTCATTTGCTATAAGCTTTCTGATACATAGTAACCTAATTCCTTCGACCATGAGATCATGCTTATCACCATCACCGGAAGGATGCTTTGATGACATCAAACACCACACCGTAACTGGGTGGCTATAAAGGTGGCATTGATTGTTCGGAAAGTATTGGTTGAGACACATGGATCAAGAGTGGGATTTTTCCATCCATATGACGGATAGATATACTCTGGGCCCTCTCGGTGGAATGTCATCCAATTAGCTTGCAAGCATGTGACTGGCTCACAAGGGATCACATATCACGGGAACGAGAAAATAGTACTTATCGGTAACGAGGTTGAACTAGGTATGCAGAGATACCGACGATCATAACCTCGGATGAGTAAACTATCGTGAGACAAAGGGAAATTGGTATCGTATGTAAGTGGTTCATTCGATCGCAAAGTAATCGTAGAAATATGTGGGAGCCATATGAATTTCCAGATTCCTCTATTGGTTATTGTTCGGAGAAGTGTCTCGATCATGTCCGCATAATTCACGAACCGTAGGGAGACACACTTAAGGATTCGACGTTGTTTGAGTAGTTATGGTATTATGAGAAAGAGACCGAATGTTGTTCGGAGTCTCGGATGGGATCCGGGATATCACGAGGTGATCCGGAATGGTCCGGAGAATAAGATTCATATAAGGAAAGTCCCGTTTCGGAGTTCGGAAATGATTCCGGTGTTTTCATCGGGAATGTTTTAGAAGGTTCCGGAATGTCCGGCACTCCGGGGGGGAAGGGGTACATGAATGTGTCATTACATATTGGGATGATTGCATCATGTACTAAGTGTTCTTGCTGTTCCAAATAAAGGATTAAATTGAATCCTAAAACAGAAAAGTCAAATGTCCAGTTTGAAAGTCAAACGGCTAAAACAAGAAACTGTGGGAAACAAGCAAGAGGTGGTTGGAACCGACTTGGGGGAGGAGTCCCTCCAAGCCGGCGCGCCAACCAAGGCCGACTTGGGGAGGGACTCCCCTCCCCTTGGCCGCACCCTCCCACCTATAAAAGGAGGGGCAGGGCCTCCTCCTCTAGACACACAAGTTCCTATCCTCTAATCTCTGGTTTAGAGCCGTTTTGGTTTAGAGCTTCTAATTGCCCTAGCCTTCGGTTTAGAGCCTTCTAATTGGTGTGTCTAAACCATAGACCACTAATAGTTCTCTCTCATACTCCACCATACTCGCTCCGGCTTAAGGCGAAGCCCTGCGGGATCTCCCCTCTACTTCCGGTACCATGCCGTTGTGCTGCCGGAATCGCGAGGAGAGTGCTACAACCTTCGCTGCCTGCTGGAACAAGGGAGAGGAAGGTCTTCGTCGAGTACCGAACGTGTGACCGACTGCGGGAGCTCTTCCGGAACGCAGCGCCGGAAGGATCGTCTACGCGATCTTGAGATCGGAAAGAGTACGACTACATCACCCACGAGAATCCGCTCTCGTTAAACACTTTGGAATCTTCGAGGGTAAGTTATTCCATCGACTCGTTGCTACAATCTAGTAGATAGATCTTGGCTTGTTTGTTTGTATGCGATAGAAATTTTTTGTTTTCCATGCTACGAAACCCTACAGTGGTATCAGAGCCGGTGATGATGGAGATCATGTTCGTGCTTGAAGATGGAGATCAGAAGCACAAAGAAGAAAGGCCATATCATATCACATATATATTGAATTGCATGTGATGTTAATCCTTTATGCATCTTGTATTGCTTAGTAGACGACGGTAGCATTATAAGATGATCCCTCATGCACATGAATTTCAAGTCATAAAGTGTTCACCCTTAGTTAGCATCGTTGCTAAAGCTTGTTGTTTCGAAGCACCACGTGATGATCGGGTGTGTTAGATTCCGCAAGTGTATACAACGTGAGCAAGCCAGATTTGCTCATGCGGAAACTGAGGTTTGATCTTGACGAGCCTAGCATGTACAGACATGGTCTCGGAACACGGATCACCGAAAGGTAAAGCATGAATCATATAGTAGATATGATGAACATGACGATTGTTCGCCATTGAAACTATATCAACTCTCGTGATGATCGGTGTTGATGTGGTGGATTTGGTTTGTGTGATCACTAAAACAATGTGAGGGATATTGTTTTGAGTGGGAGTTCACCTAGATTAACTTTATTAATTAATTTGAACTCAATTTGTCATGAACTTAGTCTAAACTATTGCAAATATGTTGTAGATCAATGGCAGCCCCTACCATCAATTTTAATGCGTTCCTAGAGAAAGAAAAGTTGAAAAACAATGGAAGCAACTTCGCGGATTAGTTCCGCAATTTGAGGATTGTCCTCACAGCTGGTAATTTGACCTATGTGCTGGATGCACCGCTGGGTGACCCACCTGCAGATGATGCTCCCGATGAAGTAAAGAATGTTTACCTCGCTCGGAAGAATCAGTACTCCATAGTTCAGTGTGCTATCTTGTATGGTTTGGAATCGGAGCTTCAGAAAAGGTTTGAGGATTCAGACCCATATGATATTGTCGAGGATCTCAAATTGATTTTTAGACTCATGCGGCAATTGAAAGCTATGAGGCTTCTGAAAAGTTCTTTAACTGCAAGATGGAAGAGGGCAGCTCCGTCAGTGAGCATGTGCTTAAGATGTCTGGGCACGCAAACAAACTTCAAAGCTTGGGTATAGTGATTCCTAATGCTTTGGGGATTTACCGTGTCCTCCAATCACTACCACCAAGTTACAAGAACTTTGTGATGAACTACAACATGCAGAACATGAACAAGACGTTGCCAGAACTCTTTGCCATGTTGAAATCTGCAGAAGTGGAGATCAAGAAAGAGCACCAAGTGTTGTTGGTCAATAAGACCACCAAATTCAAGAAAGGCAAGTCTAAGCAAAAGGGACACTTCAAGAAGGGTGGTAAGAAAGTTACCACGCCGTCAAAGAAGACCAAGGATGGACCTAAGCCTGATACTGAGTGCTTTTACTGCAAGGGAGAAGGTCACTGGAAGCGGAATTGCCCAAAGTACTTGGCGGATTTGAAGAACGGCAACATCAAGAAGAAAGGTATATCTGATATACATGTTATTGATGTGTATCTCACTAGTACTCGTAGTAGTGCCTGGGTATTTGATACTGGTTCGGTTGCTCATATTTGTAACTCGAAACAGGTGCTGCAGAATAAACGGAAGCTAGCGAAGAACGAGGTGACGATGCGCGTGGGAAACGGATCAAAGGTTGATGTGATCGCGGTCGGCACGCTACCCCTTCATCTACCATCGGGATTAGTTTTATACTTAAATAATTGTTATTTGGTGCCTGCGTTGAGCATGAACATTATATCAGGGATCTTGTTTATTGCGAGACGGTTACTTGTTTAAGTCCGAGAATAATGGTTGTTCGATTTATATGAGTAATATGTTTTACGCACATGCACCTTTGATAGATGGTCTATTCTTATTGAATCTCGATAGTGGAAATACACATATCAACAACATTGAGGCTAAACGTTTGAAATCAAGCGATAATTCGACCTATATGTGGCACTGTCGTCTTGGTCACATTGGAGTGAAACGTATGAAGAAACTCCATTCCGATGGACTTCTTGAATCACTTGATTTTGAATCACTTGAAAGATGCGAAGCATGTCTGATGGGTAAAATGACTAAGACTCCATTTTCTGGTATGATGGAGCGAGCTACGGACTTATTGGAAATCATACATACCGATGTGTGTGGTCCAATGAGTGTAGCATCGCGCGGTGGTTATCGTTATGTTCTTACCTTCACGGATGACTTGAGTAGATATGGGTATATCTATTTCATGAAACATAAGTCCGAAACTTTTGAGAAGTTTAAGGAGTTTCAAAGTGAGGTAGAGAATCAACGTAACAAGAAGATTAAATTTCTACGTTCTGATCGTGGAGGTGAATATCTAAGTTACGAGTTTGGCGAGCATTTGAAGAAATGCGGAATACTTTCACAATTGACACCACCGGGAACACCACAGCGTAATGGTGTGTCCGAATGTCGTAATCGAACTCTCTTAGATATGGTTCGTTCTATGATGTCACTTACAGATTTACCGCTATCATTTTGGGGTTATGCATTAGAAACAGCCGCATTCACTTTAAATAGGGCACCATCTAAATCCGTTGAAACGACACCGTATGAATTATGGTTTGGGAAGAAACCTAAATTGTCGTTCCTTAAAGTTTGGGGATGCGAAGCCTATGTAAAGAAGTTACATCCGGACAAGCTAGAACCCAAAGCGGAAAAATGCGTCTTCATAGGATACCCGAAGGAAACTATTGGGTATACCTTCTATCATAGATCCGAAGGAAAAATCTTCGTTGCCAAGAATGGATCCTTTCTAGAGAAGGAATTTCTCTCGAAAGAAGTGACTGGAAGGAAAGTAGAACTCGACGAGGTTGTCGAACCTTCTCTCGAAATTGTGAGTAGCGCAGCACCGGAAGAAGTTCATGTGGTGCCTGCGCCAATAAGAGAGGAAGCTAATGATGGTGATCATGAAACTTCGGTTGAAGTTGCTACAGAGCCTCGGAGATCAACGAGAACTCGTACCACTCCAGATTGGTATGATTCCGTTATGAATGTCATGTTGGTGGATAACACCGATGACCCCGAGACAAATGAGGAAGCAATGATGAGCCCAGATTCCAATAAATGGCAAGAAGCCATGAAATCCGAGATTGGATCCATGTACGAAAACCAAGTATGGACTTTGGTGGACTTACCGGATGGCCGAAAGGCTGTCGAGAACAAATGGATTTTCAAGAAGAAAACAGATGCTGATGGTAATGTTACTGTCTATAAAGCTCGACTTGTCGCAAAAGGGTTTCGACAAATTCAAGGAGTTGACTACGATGAGACTTTCTCACCGGTAGCGAAGCTAAAGTCTGTGAGGATTATGTTAGCAATCGCTGCATATTATGATTATGAGATATGGCAGATGGATGTCAAAACAGCATTCCTCAATGGAGACATTGATGAAGAGTTGTATATGATGCAACCCAAAGGTTTTGTCGATCCTAAAGATGCTAACAAGGTATGCAAACTTCAACGGTCCATCTATGGATTGAAGCAAGCATCCCGAAGTTGGAATCAACGTTTTGATAAGGTAATCAAAAGTTTTGGTTTTATACAAACTTATGGAGAAGCTTGTATTTACAAGAAAGTGAGTGGGAGCTCTGTAGCATTCTTAATACTGTATGTGGATGACATATTGTTGATTGGGAATGATGTAGACCTTCTTAATAGTGTCAAAGAATATTTGAATAATAGTTTTTCAATGAAGGATCTTGGCGAAGCAGCTTACATATTAGGCATAAAGATTTATAGATATAGATCAAAACGCCAAATATCATTGTCACATTACATATTTGGACAAAGTTCTGAAGAGGTTTGGAATGGAAGGAAGCAAGAAAGGGTTCTTGCCCATGTTGCCCAATACGACCTTGAGTAAAACTCAAAGTCCGACATCGGCAGAAGATAGAGAAAGGAAGAGTAAGACTCCCTATGCCTTAGCCATAGGATCTCTAATGTATGTCATGCTATGTACTAGACCCGACATTGCATATGCTGTTAGTTTGACTAGCAGATATCAAAGTGATCCAGGAGTGGATCATTGGACAGCGGTCAAAAACATCCTTAAGTACTTGAGAAGAACTAAGGATATGGTTCTTTCTTATGGAGGTGATGAACAGCTCGTTGTTAATGGTTACACCGATGCTAATTGGAACACCGATTCGGATGATTCTAAATCACAATCCGGATACGTATTTATTTTGAATGGTGCAGCAGTTAGCTGGAGGAGTGCAAAGCAAAGCGTTGTGGCGAGATCTTCAACTGAATCGGAATACATGGCTGCTTCAGAAGCTTCACAAGAAGCGATATGGATGAAAGAGTTCATTACAGAGCTGGGTGTGGTTCCTAGTGCGCTGGACCCAATGTCTATCTACTGTGATAACATGGGCGCCATAGCCAATGCGCAAGAACCAAGGTCACACAAGAAGCTGAAGCACATCAAGCTACATTTTCACGCTATTCGAGAACATATCCAGGATGGGGATATAAAGATTTGCAAAGTACACACAGATCTGAATGTGGCGGATCCGTTGACTAAACCTCTCCCGAGGGCAAAACATGACCAACACCAAACTGCCATGGGTGTTCGGTATATTACCATGTAATCTAGATTAGATGACTCTAGTGCAAGTGGGAGACTATTGGAGATATGCCCTAGAGGCAATAATAAATATAGTTATTATTATATCTTTGTGTTTATGATAAATGTTTACATTCATGCTATAATAGTATTAACAAGGAAACATTGATACTTGTGTGATTTGTAAACTTAATTTGAAGTCCCTAGTATAGCCTCTATACTTCACTAGCTTGTTGGTTGATAGATGATTGTGGTTTCCCTATCATGAACATTGAGATGTTATCAACAACAAGATCATATCGTTAGGAGAATGATATGGTGGACATACTCCTATAGATAAGCGTAGCATAAAGATCAAGTCATTTCAATAGTTCAATTTCTATATGCTTTCTGATACATAGTAACCTAATTCCTTCGACCATGAGATCATGCATATCACCTTTACCGGATGGATGCTTTGATGACATCAAACACCACACCGTAACTGGGTGGCTATAAAGGTGGCATTGAGTGTTCAGAAAGTATTGGTTGAGACACATGGATCAAGAGTGGGATTTGGCCATCCATATGACGGATAGATATACTCTGGGCCCTCTCGGTGGAATGTCATCCAATTAGCTTGCAAGCATGTGACTGGCTCACAAGGGATCACATATCACGGGAACGAGAAAAGAGTACTTATCGGTAACGAGGTTGAACTAGGTATGCAGAGATACCGACGATCATAACCTCGGATGAGTAAACTATCGTGAGACAAAGGGAAATTGGTATCGTATGTAAGTGGTTCATTCGATCGCAAAGTAATCGTAGAAAAATGTGGGAGCCATATGAATTTCCAGATTCCTCTATTGGTTATTGTTTGGAGAAGTGTCTCGATCATGTCCGCATAATTCACGACCCGTAGGGAGACACACTTAAGGATTCGACGTTGTTTGAGTAGTTATGGTATTATGAGAAAGAGACCGAATGTTGTTCGGAGTCTCGGATGGGATCCGAGATATCACGAGGTGATCCGGAATGGTCCAGAGAATAAGATTCATATAAGGAAAGTCCCGTTTCGGAGTTCGGAAATGATTCCGGTGTTTTCATCGGGAATGTTCTAGAAGGTTCCGGAATGTCCGGCACTCCGGGGGGGAAGGGGTACATGAATGTTTCATTACATATTGGGATGATTGCATCATGTACTAAGTGTTCTTGCTGTTCCAAATAAAGGATTAAATTGAATCCTAAAATAGAAAAGTCAAATGTCCAGTTTGAAAGTCAAACGGCTAAAACAAGAAACTGTGGGAAACAAGCAAGAGGTGGTTGGAACCGACTTGGGGGAGGAGTCCCTCCAAGCCGGCGCGCCAACCAAGGCCGACTTGGGGAGGGACTCCCCTCCCCTTGGCCGCGCCCTCCCACCTATAAAAGGAGGGGCAGGGCCTCCTCCTCTAGACACACAAGTTCCTATCCTCTAATCTCCGGTTTAGAGCCGTTTTGGTTTAGAGCTTCTAATTGCCCTAGCCTTCGGTTTAGAGCCTTCTAATTGGTGTGTCTAAACCATAGACCACTAATAGTTCTCTCTCATACTCCACCATACTCGCTCCGGCTTAAGGCGAAGCCCTGCGGGATCTCCCCTCTACTTCCGGTACCACGCCGTTGTGCTGCCGGAATCGCGAGGAGAGTGCTACAACCTCCGCTGCCTGCTGGAACAAGGGAGAGGAAGGTCTTCGTCGAGTACCGAAAGTGTGACCGACTGCGGGAGCGCTGCCGGAACGCAGCGCCGGAAGGATCGTCTACGCGATCTTGAGATCGGAAAGAGTACGACTACATCACCCACGAGAATCCGCTCTCGTTAAACACTTTGGAATCTTCGAGGGTAAGTTATTCCATCGACTCGTTGCTACAATCTAGTAGATAGATCTTAGCTTGTTTGTTTGTATGCGATAGAAATTTTTTGTTTTCCATGCTACGAAACCCTACACTCCCCTCCTAGCACACAAGATTGCCCCCTCTAAACCTAACCCTAGCTGCCGCCGCCCACCATAGCCGCCGCCTAGGGTTTCTCCCCTAGCCGCCGACTTGGGCACCTCCAAGTCCTAGCCGCCGGCCCTAGCACCTCTTCCTCAGTGTGTCTAAACCCTAGATGGCTGAGGGCTCTCTCATAGTCCACCATACTCGCTCCGGCTTAAGGCGAAGCCCTGCGAGATCTCCCCTCTACTTCCGGTACCACGCCGTCGTACTTCCGGAATCGCGAGGAGAGTGCTACAACCTCCGCTTCCTACTGGAACAAGGGAGAGGAAGGTCTTCATCGAGTACCGAACGTGTGACCGACTGGGGAAGTGCTGCCGGAACGCAGCGCCGGAAGGATCATCTACGCGATCTTGAGATCGGAAAGTGTACGACTACATCACCCACGAGAATCTGCTCTCGTTAACCGCTTTGGAATCTTCGAGGGTGAGTTCCTCTATCGACTCGTTGCTACAATCTAGTAGATAGATCTTGGCTTGTTTGTTTGTATGCGGTAGAATTTTTTTGTTTTCCATGCTACGAACCCCTACAGTGGTATCAGATCCGTGTCTATTTGTAGATCTGTTGCACAAGTAGAACACAATGGTCATTGTGGGCGTTGATGCTTTTGTTGTCGATTGCTTCTTGTGTACTTTGCATCTTGCGGGATGATGGGATGAAGCGGCCCGGGCTAACCTTACATGACATCGTTCATTAGACTTGCTCCACGCTTGAGATGCAACTTGTATTGCATAAGTGGCTTTGCGGGTGCCTGTTTCTCCCAACATAGTTAAGATTCAATTTACAACGGGTGATTGACAATACTAGTATCAATGTTGTGGTTCTTGTTTGTAAGTTAGAGCGACACTTATTGAAAGCCCCAAACCACGTAAAATATGCAAAGAAAATTAGAGGCGTCTGACTTTGTTTTGCAGGGGTGTGCTGTGATGTGATATGGCCATGATTGTGATTATATTTGATGTATGCAATGTTCCTTATTGTAAGTTGGCAACCGGCAGGAGCCATATGGTTGTCTTTAAATTCTGTTAAGACCCGCGTGTCTATTCAAAGTAGTTGTAATAGTTGAAGCTGATGGACGACAACCATGGAGAGGCGTCATTGACCTTGATGCAATGCCGGTGATGATGGAAATCATGTTCGTGCTTGAAGATGGAGATCGGAAGCACAAGAAGAAAGGCCATATCATATCACATATTATGAATTGCATGTGATGTTAATCCTTTTATGCATCTTGTATTGCTTAGTTCATGATGGTAGCATTATAATATGATCCCTCAAGCACACAATTTCAAGTTTTAAAGTGTTCATCCTTAGTAAGCACCGTTGCTAAAGCTCGTTGTTTCGAAGCACCACGTGATGATCGGGTGTGTTAGATTTTGTGAGTGTATACAACGTGAGCAAGCCAGATTTGCTCATGCGGAAGCTAAGGTTTGATCTTGACGAGCCTAGCATGTACAGACATGGTCTCGGAACACGGATCACCGAAAGGTAAAGCATGAGTCATATAGTAGATATGATGAACATGATGATTGTTCGCCGTTGAAGCTACATCAACTCTCGTGATGATCGGTTTTGATGTGGTGGATTTGGTTCGTGTGATCACTAAAACAATGTGAGGGATATTGTTTTGAGTGGGAGTTCAACGGAAATATGATTAAAAGTTGAACACTATTTATCATAACTTAAATCAAAGTGAATTTGCATAATTGTTGTAGTCATTGGCATCCGTTTACCACCTTACGCTTAGTTAAAATTGAGATGATAGAACTATAGAATTCTGGTTAGTTACTTTACGAACTGGTATCGTATTGTTTTGAAGTGTTAATCTAAAGTTTAAAAGTCCTATTGCAAACTTTCAGTAAGTTCCGGTTACTCCATGAAGTTTAATAATTGGTATTAAAACAAGAGTGACAATTCCAAGAGTTAGTGTATGAGTATCATGTTTGTCTCCATGATTCTTGATATTCAAAGGATTGTCTTAATATCCAGGTTATCTAGGATCTGAAAGAGTTGTTTCAGAAACCATGATGTGTGGAAGATATTGTGATATCTGAAATGAAGTTTTGGTTACAACATGATAGAGTATAATATGGCAAAAGTCATGTTCTCATATTTGATGAGAATTTGCAAAAGGTTGGAGACACTAGTTGTCCTAATCCACCAAAAGGTTTTGGAGAGCAACATTATACTCGCGATTCACCGTTATAAGCTAAAAGTAGCTTGATCATGGATAATTCCATGATGAGGGTGAATATTTGATGTAGGTAAAATGTTTACTACACCAAGAGATTACTAAAGAATGGAATTTGAAAGCACACCAAACATTTGGATGGTGATCTACTTCAAAGTGCAAGTCCAAAGACATTGGTATTTAATTATACACGCTTTGGACTATGTGTCATATGTATGGATCCACTATTGATATTGATAGATTTTTCCAAACAGAAAGGAAATACTGAAAGAGAATCTCATAAATATATGGCAGAAAAGAAAAGACTAGAATTGTTCAGCTTAAGTATATAGATGATATACATGTTATGGATATATTCTTTGCTTGTTAAACAATGTGGTTCTTAAGTATTTGATACTAAATTTGTTGGTATGAATCGCCATACGAAACAACAAAATTCATGAACTAAATGGCCTAAGTAACTAGCAAAAGAATATGTGATGATGTTCATCGAGAACAAATAAAGGGTTATTGTGTTGCTCGTTAAACGTCAAAGCTTGCCTTCAAGATTTGTTTTATCAGGTATTATGAGAACAAAAGGGTTGTACAAATAATTGTCGTAATCCATAAAAGATGGATGATTCACAAATCTTGTTGGAGAAATCACATCCATAAAACTAGTGCTAAAAATTCTGAAAGACAAATTGATTGAAAGATCACTTAGGAAGTGACATCGCCGTTTAAATTATATTGGAAAGAAAACATGAAGAAACTCCATGTGGATGGAATTTGGAGTCTTTTTTATTTTGATCAAATGATGCTTGTGAAACTTTCCTAGAGATAATTAAAACTTTGTTCATAGGACAAAAAGGGAACGAATGACTAGATTATTGGAACTTGTACATATTGTTGTATGAAGTCCATTATGTGTAGTCAAGAGCGATGGATTTCAATTTCATATGCTTTCTCCGAAAATTTGAGTGAATATATGAATATTTACTTAATAAGGATGAAGTATGAAACATTTGAAAAGTTCAAAGACTTTCAAGATGAAGGCAAAATCATTGTAACAAGTATATAAATAGTTTATGATAAGATCATAAAGGAAGATATTTGAGTTACAAGTTTAGCATAATACCTAAGATTTAAGGAATCGTTCTGTGGATTTGCATGTCCCGAAACACCATAAGAGTATGGAGCGTTCGAGATATGTAATTAAACCTTGTTTGACATGGTAAGATCGAAGGTGTAATTCATAAAAAACTGCCATTATATTTTAAAGATTAAAAGCTTTAGAGATTACCATTTTTCACTGAAAAGAGCTTCATCATAATCCGTTGAAATGACACCATATAAAGTTATGGTTTGGGATAAAACCCAAGTAGTCCTTTCTTAAACATTGGTATGCTATGCATAAGAAAGATGTTTGCAACCAAAGTCGGATGAACCTGTCTTTCTATTACTGTTAAGTATTCCTCCATAACACCGGAGACAAAAGTGTTTGTCACTTAGAACGTCAAGTTTCTTTGAGAAGGGATTTTCGTGAAAAGATAAGTGGGAGGACAATAGAACTTTGATAAGGTTAAAAGAACCTTAGCTATATGTGCAAAGTTGCGCAGCGCCGAAAAGTGTTCCGGAGGCAGCAACAATGCTCATGGCTCACGTGCCTCAAAGGTTGTGGTTACGACGGTCAAAGTTTCTATTGAACCAAGTAGGTCGAGTAAACAATCAAATACCAAGATTTGAGGCTTGAATCATTATTTGAGAATAATGAACGTACTACATACAAAGAAGCGATGATGGGCCCTGACTCCGTCTAATGGCTTGAAGCCATAAAATCCGTGATAGTTCCATATACGAGAGATCAAGTTTTGAACTACCCTCTGGAAAGGTACAAGACCTTACAGTCATATTTGGATCTATAAAGAAATAGACATGGATGTTTCACATCTATGAAATGGTCGATATGTTGGGAAAGAGTTCACAACAATGTTCAAAGGTTGACTATGACAAGATTTGATCTTTCATAGCGATATTTAGTCTAGACGGATTAATGTAGCAACCACGACATATAATTTTGTTATGTGTTGAATAAACAAAACAAGTTCTTCTAATAGAATGATTACCAAGGACGTGTGCATGACACGGTCCAAAGGGTTTTGTTAATTCAAAGGATGCTAAAAGCATATGCAAACTTCAATGGTTGAAGTGTGCATCGCGGAGTTGGAATCTTCACTATGATGAAACTGTTAAAAGAGTTTAAATTCATCAGAGACAATGAAGATGCTTGCATTTGCAAGAAATTAAGTGGGAGTGCTAAGACATGTTTCTAATACATTATGTGGAAGACATATTGTTGATTAAAAATGATGTATCTTTTATTAACACATATTAAGAATTTCATCCCGATGAAAGACTTAGGAAAAACCCAAATATTTGGCATCAATAGACGCTAATATGGTTGTGCCGAAAGTACATAGATGATATATTGAATGAGTTCAATATAGAAACTACAAGAAAGGTTCTTGTCGCACAGAAAGGATTGAATGAGTTCAATATTGATGATATATTCAAGTGTATTGACACTGTATAAGTGAAACAAAGATTCAAGTATAGATTGATACTTGATGTATAAAATCACAAAAGGTAATTATATCAATCATACTGTGATATGTACAAATCCAGATATGTCATATACTCTAAATGTTATGAGCATACACCAGAATGATTCATAACATGATCATTGGACAATAGTAAGGATATTCTTATGATCTTTCGGAAGAACTAAGAGTATATTATTTGTATAAGTGACAAATAGATGGTTAGTTCATTGTAAAAGTACTACATTGATACTAGTTTTGTCACAAATTACAAATTAAGTTTATTTCAATCTAAACTAACGGTGGCACAATATGATGGAAAGTAAGTTCCATAATGAATTTGGATGAATTCCAAAGTTAAGACATTGTGACAGATACTACAACAAAAGGCTAAGTATATGACTGCTATAATAGCAGCTAAAGAGGGCATTTGTGTCAAGTAGTTTGTTATCAAACTAGGTGTAGTTCACAGCGGGATAATACTATGAAGATATATTGTACGACAATATTATCAACATGTTTTAACCCCATAGAACTAAAGGTCTCACCAAAGGACCAAAATTATACAAATCCATCTCATTAGAGAATGAGTGATGCGTAGAGACGCAAAGACATGCAATTACACACGGACCTGGAAGTGTCAGATCCGAAGATCAGTTGACCACTAGCAATCGCGTACATACAACACCGGAAAGCCATAGGTGTTGAATATACAAATGTTTGAAACTAGATTATTGACTCTAGTGCAAGTGGGAGACTGTTGGAGATATGCCCAAGAGGCAATAATAAAGTGGTTATTATCATATCTTCATACTTATGATAAATGTTTACATACCATGCTATAATTGTATTAACAGGAAACATTAATACTTGTGTGATTTGTAAACATAAAAGAGTCCCTAGTAAAGCCTCTTGTTAAACTAGCTTGTTGGTTAATATATGATCATGGTTTCCTGATCATGAACATAGGGATGTTATTAACAACAGGGTCATATCATTGGGAGAATGATATGATGGACATACTCCTATAGTTAAGCGTAGCATAAAAGATCAAGTCATTTAATATAGTTCATTTGCTATAAGCTTTCTGATACATAGTAACCTAATTCCTTCGACCATGAGATCATGCTTATCACCATCACCGAAAGGATGCTTTGATGACATCAAACACCACACCGTAACTGGGTGGCTATAAAGATGGCATTGAGTGTTCGGAAAGTATGGGTTGAGACACATGGATCAAGAGTGGGATTTGTCCATCCATATGACTGATAGATATACCCCGGGCCCTCTCGGTGGAATGTCATCCAATTAGCTTGAAAGAATGTGACTGGCTCACAAGGGATCACAGACCACGGGAACGAGAAAAGAGTACTTATCGTTAACGAGGTTGAACTAGGTATGCAGAGATACCGACGATCAAAACCTCAGATAAGTAAACTATCATGAGACAAAGGGAAATTGGTATCGTATGTAAGTGGTTCATTCGATCGCAAAGTAATCGTATAAATATGTGGGAGCCATATGAATTTCCAGATTCCTCTATTGGTTATTGTTCGGAGAAGTGTCTCGATCATGTCCGCATAATTCACGAACCGTAGGGAGACACACTTAAGGATTCGATGTTGTTGAGTAGTTATGGAATGATGAGTAAGAGACCGAATGTTGTTCGGAGTCTCGGATGAGATCCGGGATATCACGAGGAGATCCGGAATGGTCCGGAGAATAAGATTCATATAAGGAAAGTCCTGTTTCGGAGTTGGGGAATGGTTCCGGTGTTTTCATCGGGAATGTTCTAGAAGGTTCCGGAATGTCCGGCACTCCGGAGGGGAAGGGTACATGAATGTGTCATACCAAGTTGGAATGATTGCATCATGTACTAAGTGTCATCGCTGAACAAAATAAAGGGCTTAATCAAATCCTAGTTTGAAAAGTCAAACGCCAATTTGAAAAGTCAAACGGCTATTTTGGAAAGTGGAGGGAAGTGGAAACCGAGTTGGGGAGGAGTCCCTCCTCCACCGCCGGCCCACTTGGGATCCGAGTTGGGGAGGGATTCCCCTCCCCTTGGCCGGCGCCTCCCTCCTATAAGAGGAGGGGCATGGCTCCCCTCCTAGCACACAAGATTTCCCCCTCTAAACCTAACCCTAGCCGCCGCAGCCCACCATAGCCGCCGCCGCCCACCATAGCCGCCGCCTAGGGTTTCTCCCCTAGCCGCCGACTTGGGCACCTCCAAGCCCTAGCCACCGGCCCTAGCAACTCTTCCTTGGTGTGTCTAAACCCTAGATGGCCGAGGGCTCTCTCATAGTCCACCATACTCGCTCCGGCTTAAGGCGAAGCCCTGCGAGATCTCCCCTCTACTTCCGGTACCACGCCGTCGTACTGCCGGAATCGCGAGGAGAGTGCTACAACCTCCGCTGCTTGCTGGAACAAGGGAGAGGAAGGTCTTCATCGAGTACCGAACGTGTGACCGACTACGGAAGCGCTGCCGGAACGCAGCGCCGGAAGGATCGTCTACGCGATCTTGAGATCGGCAAGTGTACGACTACATCACCCACGAGAATCTGCTCTTGTTAACCGCTTTGGAATCTTCGAGGGTGAGTTCCTCTATCGACTCGTTGCTACAATCTAGTAGATAGATCTTGGCTTGTTTGTTTGTATGCGGTAGAAATTTTTTGTTTTCCATGCTACGAACCCCTACAACAACAACCTCAAGGATACTAACCGATAGAGACCGGCAAGGCTGACTCACAGCTACCCAGCAAGGAACAACACGGAAGAGCATACCAAGCCATATACCAGGAGCTGGCCATGGGCAGGGTCTTAGGGAAATTGCCTCTTGCCGGCTGGAGCAGAACCGACGAGAGCAAACGCGGCACCGGAGCACAGCGGGATTCACACGCAGGAGCCGACATGGCCGGCCAAATACTTGGGTAAAAACGTCTCCAGAGGCTGATCTGGAGGTTGAGCATGAAGGAGTGGGGTGGTACGGGGGAACATGTGGGCGGATTCGACAGCGAGCGACGAGAGGCGACGTAGTGGATGGGCTCTAGCGGAGGGAAGAAGGGTGGGCGGCGAAGCGGGGGAGCTACACGGCGTCGTGGGGGTGCCCAGTAGAGAGGCATGTACGAGCTCGATCTGGAGAAGGTCGAGCACGAGAAAACATATCCCGCCGCCACCAGCCGCCGGCGAGCTTTGCCCAACGACGTCAGCTCGCTGCTGCGAGGGAAGGTCGTGGAGTACGGGTGGCGGCGGCGGGTTTCTAGGTTCCTGCCCGTGTCGCCTCACACGGAGGCGACGCGGGGGATGTTGTCATAGTGGCTAGCTTGAGCTTTCTATAATGGACATGACTACGCTGCGGAATTGGTGAAATGACATGTAAAATATGACATTAAACTTCAAGAGGTATATATATGTTTATGACAGCCACTCATCTTGTCGAATGGGTTAATTACATTGGTGGTCAATGAAAACCTTGCCTCCCTCTGTCCCAAAAAAGATGTCGGACGGGTCATTTTGCAAAAAAAAAGCCCTCGTAACTCGTAAGATGCCTCACCAAACCCGAGGTCAACATTGCTCGTATTCCTCGCTCTCTCCCCTCTTCCTTGCTCGACACCCACCGCCTTGCTCCACCACCATCGCTCCTGCCCCTCGCCACCGCCGCCTTTTTTCCTCTGCACCGCGCTGCCGCCTCCACTTCCTCTCGTGCTTCGCTGCCACCTCTCTTTTCCTCCCACACGTCGTCCTCTTTATCCTCGAGTTCAAGATGGGGTTTCCCTCCCCCCATTCCGGCGGCCGGATATGCAGCAGCGGTGGCTGAGAGCTACGAGACCACCATCACTGTACGAGGCCGGCGTGCACCCAACTGACTGCTGTTGACGGGAGCTGCTGCTGCCAGAGCAAAAGTCGCTTCTTCTTAGAGCTGAATCCGCCGACCACCGCACCGGCTTTCTTCTGCTGCCATTGGTTGCCATCCAGGGGCCTCTGCAAGGCCGGTGCCCCTCCTACCATGTGATCACGGTCTCTCCTGGTCTATTTTTACAAAATCACAAAATCCAGACTGTGAATTATCCAAAGTGAATTCTTGTCCCATGTTAATATGTATGTACTCATTTCATATTAATTTTGTGCCTGCCTGAAGATATTTACACCAATTCTTGTTGTGTTTTGACCTGTCAATATCTGATTCTGAAATTGTCGGTCTCGATTATTTGTGTTATTCTATCGATGCAATGCAGTTGCTCAACTGGTCTAGGAATTTTCTGTAGAGACCTAATAACGATTCCTATTGTCACAATACTGAAATGGCTTAAGAAGAAGAACAGAGGCATAATTTCTCCTAGATGCTAGCTTTCCTAGGTTTATTAATTTGGTACTACTGTTAAGCTAAACAATTTCATAATTTTTGGGGGAAATGTTCCATCAGGATCTTGAAACCCGTTTGTCTGCTTGCTGCACTGCAATTTGGGTTTCTCGGACTACCTGATTGAGGTGCCTATGATGTTGATATACCGAAAGATACTAACTGCTATGGTAATATCATTTTGAACATTTTGGGCATAATTTGAAGTTTCCTTTTTCTTTCATTTTTAAAGGGAAGAGCATAGTTTGAGAATGCAGGTTGAGAAGTGTCAAATAACTTCAGGGTTTATTGAAGACCGAACATCAAGGTTCACATGATCTTATTTGGTAAGGTGTTGGTCATATATGCTGAGTAATAATCATGCATATTCTAGTTTCACAAACTCTTCCACTTTGGTAGTGCCTATATTACCAGACTAAGAAAAACAAAGATTCATTTGATGCCCTCATCTAAGCAATTTCTGGTAGTGTTAGAGTAGATGGTTACTATAAATCTCACCATAAGTTCTAGATTCCTTTATGTGAGAAGATACACCAATTTCTGGTAGTGTTAGATTATTTCTTACTAGTGTTACATTTCTATCATGTAGGAGAGGACATGCATCCTATGCAAGCAGTACTAGTACTCATTTCCCAAATTCTGGACATTGCTGAAATCTAAACCGATATTTATATTGACAGAAACTAATCAGCCAACTGACAGAAGCAGCCAGGGGTGGAGCCAGGATTTTACCTTGAGGGGGGCAAAGAAAATATCTATCACACGAAAGATAAAACAATGGTCTATAATTTTTTTATTGGCAGTGTTTACCTTGGGCTAAGAAGTTTAAATAAAGATAGATTTATTTTTGAAAAAATTAAGAACATCTTTATAGCGAGGCGGATTCAGGGATAAGATTTGGGAAGTCAATATAATGTGTTATGAAACCTAAAAATCAATTGCCTCGTAAAAATAAAATAATAATAACTAACCAGATTAGTAGGTTGTAATCCACACTAGTTGTCATATAAAAACACCGAATTGTTTAATTATTTACAGTGATAACTTGTGTGATGTAGCTTTAGAACTGAGTGTTTATCAAAAAAATCCATGAAAGATATATGAATGTGTGGTCTGCTGGACTCAATTGCACAACCCCATACCATAGCCAGGGGCCGACGATATGCAATATCGCATTATCAACCGGGTGCCAAAGCGAATAGCACCACAACAGTGCCGGCGGATGGCGAGATCTGGCAGAAGCCCTAGTAGTAGGATGCTGATTTCGATTAATCTGATATATTTTGAGACAAGGGCCAAATGGACTGCTGATGCATGCAAAAGAATGTATACAACTTCTAGGACACGATGACCTAAACTTGGGCAAATGAGCCATCTGTTTAGTTATACTTCCAAATATTCGCACACAAGTTCGAAGCTACCGAATAAAGCTAGGCTTAAGACTAATCAAGCAATTATATACTTCCATCAATATGTGTATATTTTAGATACTTATTCCGGCTTAATGGTTGAGGGGGGCGAATGGTTGGGGGGTGTCTAGCCCCTGCTAGCCCCCCCTTGGCTCCGCCCCTGGAAGCAGCAAGATTATTGTTTATGAAAAAATGGACTAGGAGAAGTTCTAGAAGCAGTAAGATGTTTATGATGCAAGATCAGGATCATTGTATATGAATAGTTGACTAGCTATTCAGTGACGAACTGATAGCAAGTACTCCCATGTAACATGTGTCTCCATTCTCCAACCATTAATGCTTTACACCATCGGGAATGTCCACCGCCACCGGGTATCTGTGGATACAGGAAGCCCATGGCCCATCGGCGTCGTTGGGTGCGGGCTTGATGCACTCCCACGCTGCGCTGTTGCACTTGAATCCAGAGCCGAAACCGATCATCCAGACGCGGTCGCCCTTGCGCATGCGGCCCTTGGCCTCGATGTAGGCCAGCTCGTACCACACCGAGCTACTGGAGGTGTTGCCGAACCGGTGCAGCGTCATCCTCGACGGCTCCACCTGCTCGTCGGAAAGTCCGAGGCTCCTCTGCAGCTCGTCGATCACCGCGCGGCCGCCTGCGTGGATGCACAAGTGCTCGAACGCGGTGCGGAAATCCGGGATGTACGGCGCCCTGACCCGCCTGCTGCTTATCACCTTCCGTGTAACCATGGAGAAGGCGAACCTGAGCTTCTCCGTGAACGGCAGGACGAGCGGCCCCATTGCGGCGATGTTGGCCTTGAGCGAATGGCCGGCGGTCTTTACCAGGTCCTTGCTGAGGTTCATCCCGCGTTGGCCTTCGCCGTCTTCCTCCAGGTACACGCACCGGTACGCGCTGTCCCGCGCGCCCGTGAGCGTGCGCACCACGTGCTTCAGGCGGAACCGCGCCTTGGCCGAGGACGTGGACAGCAGCGCCGCCGCGCCGCCTACGCGGAAGATGCAGTTGGGCAGGAGCTTGGCGCGGTCGTTGCCGGTGTAGCCGCTCAGCGTCAAGGTCTCCGTCGACACCACCAGCGCGTGCGCCCCGCGGCGGGCCGCCTGCAGGAGGCTCCTCGCGAGCCCCACGGCGACGGGCCCGGCGCTGCACCCCATGCCGGACAGGTTCACGCTGCGGATGTCGGAACGCAGCTTGTACCTGTTCACGATGATGTCGACCAACGATGGGATGGGGCAGAACAAGCTGGAGTTGACGATGAGTATGTCGATGGCGGCGTCGGGGGCGATGATGCTGGTCTTGGCGAGCAGGTCGTCGATGGCCGAGAACGCCACGAGCTCGAACTCCGCACGGGCTGCGTCCAGCGTACAGTGCGTGTACGGTAGTATGTACTCGGCCACCCTGGGCATGCATGTCTCTTCCCCGAGACCCGAGCGCTCGAGGAGGCGGCTCATGAACTCGATGCTGCTGTCGTTCAGGTGGGGCATCTGTTTGGCGTGCTCCACGAACGTGGCGAACGGGACGCGGCAGTTTTGCGGGGTGCGGAAGCCGGCGTAGTCGACGAGGTACACCGTACGCGCACGCCGCATCAGGTAGATGACGATTGCCGCTGTGGCCGGGAGGAAGAAGAAGGCTAGGAAGAGGTGTATGCTACGGATGTCATGGAGCCGGCCGCTAGAAAGCTCCTCCGGCCCGAGCAACGCCACCACGGCCAGGCCTAGGGCGGCAGCGGCAAGCGAGACGGTGGTCGCGATGGCAGTCGAATTGTCCACGGCCCGCTGGTACAGCGCATTGAGACCCATGTACCCGATCGGCGGCGGCCTCATGCTCCTTCTTGATCGATCCTTACTATTTACGTGTGGATATTCTAGGTGCCTTTCTTACTAGTACGAGTTATATAGTTCTAGAGGGCCTGATGGGGGCGGACTTATAAGAGCAACTCCAACATACGATTAGAAACAGGTCGTGTGCTAAATAACCGCCAATTTAGCGCGTGGTGCTAAAATTCGGACTCCAACGGCCACGTAAATTAGGGACAGCACAAAACTGCATCCGACGCATTAAATATAGTGCTTTGGCAAGCGCACGCAGCAAATCTCCAGCTTGCGCTGCAACGCTCGAGCGCATCCGGTGGACGGATGTTTTGCGCGCCCTATATTTAGCGCATCCGGTGGAGGCGTCGTTGCCAGTTTCACGCAGCAAAACTGAATCCAGCGTGCACCAAAACCATTTCCAGCGCCAAATTTTCCAGCGTCTGTTAGTGTTGCTCTAAGGGCAACTACAACGCGGGAGGGACACATTTCGTGAGGTGTCAGTTATAGTCTGCGGACAAAAGGAGAAAGATCCAAACAATCGACCCAACGGAGAGAGACTAAGATGTCTTTTGAGCCTAAATTTCGGCTCGGAACGTGTCCACGCAGACAAAAGACATATTCGTGTCCTCCAAGTGTCCAACTGAACCCACCGGTCAGCGAGCCAGAAACCCCTACCTGGTCATATATCCGTCGTTGGGGAGGGTATTCACTACAGGAACAAGTCAAAGCGCAGATGGCCAGATGCTACACTGACGACTATTTGTCGGGGCCGTCGACGTAGGCCCCAAGGCGGACAACCGAGTAAACATGTATATCGTTGGCATAGGATGGAATAGGCCAACGGCAGCCGACGATGTAGACCGAACCGTCGGCATAGGGGCTTAGCCGCAACGGCGATGCGACGGCATCAAAGCTACGTTATGGGCCTAGGTTTCACAAACCCCTACCTGGTCATATAGCTGTCGTTGGGGAGGGTATTGGTTACCCAAACCTCAAACCCAAAATTATCCAAATCCATAATTTTCTAGTTTATCCATACCCAAAATAATTGGGAATTACCCAATGGATTTGGGCATTACCCATGGACGCGGATGAATTCCCGCGGGAAACAGCAACGGAGGTGCTCGACCGACGTGAAGATACTGCCGAAGAAGGCAGCGCTAAAGACGCTTGCCAGCGTAAAGCGGAGAGACCGCATCGGCAACGTGTAATTCGACTGTGTCAAAATGCATTATATACGAGTTCACAAGATTAGCTTGTGTATAATAAGCTCTTTCTGTCCGGCGTGGTATATATCTTAATTCAATCCTACCGCCATCTAGAAGACCTGCTTTTATGCGATAGCGTGGTTGGAACAAATATTGCAGCATGTCTACTGGGTTTCTATATACATGACTAACTATATGGTGTCAAGTGGGATTCTGCCAAAGTCCTACTTTTAGTTTATTTTTCAAAATCTATTATAAATTTTAAGCAAAAAATTATAGTAGTATTAAATTTTGACAAATAAACTAAAGATGAGATTTTAGTGGGATCCCATTTGACACCCTAACTACATATAACATCTAGAGTGTTTGACAAATGAATTAAACGTGGGATTTTAGTGGGATCCCACTTAACACGCTAACTGCATATAACATCTAGAGTTTCGACGTGGCACGTGGTGAGTACTGCTTGGGGCAGATTTCCTTGATATCTCAATGGACCCTATATCTTCAAGTAAAATGTCCAGGTGCAGTGCCTGGTGTTAGCTAGTACATCGAAACATTAACCAATTTTTGCGAGTAGTCATGGTGCTACTGACCTCCACCCAACTAATTAACATGCATGGTGCGCACACACGACATATATATATATATCAATCTGCCTCCAGGCCAACAAAAAAAAACATTTTGTAGTTCAAACGGACATTTCAGCCGTCCAACTGGATTCGTTGTGGAAAGGAAACGTCATTTAATTGTTCCTAGAACAAGCATGCAGCACCACGCATGATATTATCTACTAATAAAAATCCTTTAAGCAATATAGTTTGATAGGCCAAATATTCTAGTATGTCAAAATAATAGTAAGATTATAGCCATGTCATGTGTTGATCGTGGCTGCCTTACTGCTCACCATTCCTTGACCCGGCATCCTATATATGCAAGTAAATTTAATTTCAGGCCGAGTTTTTTTTCTGATATGGACATAGCTGTTCCCTTAAGACTACCATAGGTTAGGCTGAGAATGGTGCGGTTTGTTCTGGTCGTGGAATTCATTTTGGTCCAAAATCGTGGTGGTTCTAAACTGTTTCACCAAGGATTGGGTTGGGTTCAAATTGCGACGCACAAAACACGTCAACCCGTGGGTTGACCTCATAGTCGCAACATCAAATCCAAGGTGAAAATTTTACCATGCAGGGTGTAAATTCAAAGTCTGGCCTTAACTAGTTGTGTCTGGCAATGACCTTGTTGAAGGCATTGTTTTGTGAGCAAGGACTTTCTACAGGATGAAAAGTTATGACCTTTGATCGGGCGATGACGGTGATTGTGCTATATTTCCTTCTTAAAGGCGTCGCTATTGGAGATGTTGGACTTCTGGTATTGTTCTGGCGGGGTTAGTGTTACTACTACTAAGGATCTGATCGATATAGTTGAACATTTCTTTTTTTTAATTCTTTTTCCTTTTTTGTTTGTATTCATCTGTATTGCCAATAGGGTATGCGTTATTGTAGAGGCTGGGTGTAATTGGTATCGGTGTGATATTAATATATGCTCATTTCCAGAAAAAATAGTTACAACATGAAATCCTATGAAACAAAACAATCTATGCACCAGCTGCACCTATAGATATTCTATACATGTGGTATAGAACTCATATAGTACTCGGAGACTAGGTACAACTCGCACACGACACCATACTGGTGTCCAGATCATGCTTAATGCTAATAATCACCTCCTTAAGCATGATATGCCCTTCTCTTTGACCTAGGTACCAAATGCGCTAATTGATTTTTGGTGGTGTTTGATCCTTGTAGAACCCATGCCACCAACTTTACTTTCACTAGCTTCTCCTTGGCTTGACGGCGAACGTCCACTTTGTACACATCTTTGGTACTGAATAGTTGCTTATTGTAGTTCCTCTTCACAAGATTATTTATCGTCTCAAATACGTTCTTCGGATATAAACCGATGACATGTTGTATGCGTGTGCAAGTGTCGGTCGTAGTCGCCCTGACTTCGATGCTATCAGAGACGGCGCGATGTACTATTCTACGCATGACACAACGTTGTATCCTACATGCGAGGCATCGGACGAACTTGTGTCCTCGTGTGCTTCTTCTTCTGTTTGATGTCCTCCTGGTGCCTTTCCCCCAATGATTCGCTTCATCATGGTTGATATGTCGGAAACGTATCTATAATTTTTGTTGTTCCATGCTTGTTTAGTATCTATTTTGCTTTTCTTTGTCTTACTTTGAGGTGTATTTTTATATTTTCTGGAACTAACCTATTAACAAGTTGCCACAGTGCGAGTTGCCTGTTTTCTTCTATTTTTTGGTTCCAGAAAGGTAGAAAATCAATATTCTTGGAATTGGACGGGACAAAAGCCAAAGTCAACAACTTTCTATGGGGAACACGAAGTCCAGAGGGGAGACGGAGAGGCGTTCCAGGGCGGCCACACCCCCCTAGGAGCGGCCAGGGGTGGGCCCGCACCTAGGCAGGGTGTGGGGCCCCTGGCCACCTCCTCGGCCTCCCCCTTTGTCTATAAGAAGCCCCCGATGCCTAAACCCTAAGCACCCGATCAAAATTCCACAAACCGTCTATAGCCACCACCACCATCGTCCCTAGATCGGGGGATCTAGAGTTCTTCCCGGCACTCTGCTGGAGGGGAGATCATCCCGGAGGCCTTCTTCTCCGGTATGATTCGTGAGTAGTTCCACCTTGGACTATGGGTCGATGTAGTAGCTAGATGGTTGCATCTCCTTCCTTGTGCTTTCATGTATAGATCTTGTGAGCTTTGTTCATGATCAAGATCTAATTTATTTGCAATTATGCATGTTGTGTTTGTGGGGATCCGATGGATATTGAGATTATTATGTTGGATTGATTAATGGTTTTATCTTTATGATTCTATCATGTTTGTGTTGTTTGTGATCTTGCATGCTCTCCGTTGTTGTGGCTATCTTGGACAAGTAGTTGATGATGACTCCAAGAGGGAGTATTTATGCTCGATAGTAGGTTCATGCCTCTAGTTTCCAAGGGAAGTGGCAGAAATCTCTTCGGTTGTAGATGTGCTGTTGCCACTAGGGGGAAACAACGGTCTCTTATTCATGGAACATGTGGACTGTTTACCTTACACACTTTGCTGAAAGCAGTTGTCTGTTGCTTGCAACTTAATACTGGAGGGGGTTCAGATGATAACCTGAAGCTAGACTTCTAGTCATAGATGCAGTTGGATGGCGGTCTATGTATCTTGTTGTATTGCCCAATCGAATCTCATAGGATCTTTCTAACTAGTATTGCATTGTTATGTCTTGCTCAGTTCTTGTCAATTGCCCTGTTGTAATTTGATTACCCTTAATGCCATGTTGTTTATCTAAGGAGAGCACCTCTAGTGAACTATGGACCCTGGTCCAATCTTTACCATTGATACAACTTCCACTGTTACTTGTTTACTTGCTGCAAACCATTACCTTCCACACCATACAATTACGCCTTTGTTACAACAAACTAGTGAGCTTGACAACCTCACTGATTCGTTGGGATAATGTCTTGAGTTTGTGTTGTTTAGGTCTCCACGTTGTTTGCAACACCTATGTGACGTTTCCTTCCTCCTTCTGGTTCGATAACCTCGGTCTCTACTGAGGGAAGACTTGCTTTTGTGCTCATCACACCTTGCTCTTGGGGTTTCCAACGAAGTGCTCCACGTCAAGCACCAATGGGCATCATGCCCTGCTTCTCCTCCTTACCAGGCCTTCGGATGGAGCCTCTCCTTCTCGTTACATATGAAACAACGGTTGGAGATATATCCTAGAGGCGAATAATAAAGTATGTTAATTATCATATCTCATTAATTCATAATAAGTTTTACTATAACTGTATCAATCGGAAACATTGGTACACGTGTGGTATGTAAACAAACCAAGTCCTTAGTAGCCTCTGTTCAACTAGTTCATTAGTCAACGGATGATCAAGGTTTCCTGATCATGGACATTTATGTCAATTGACAATGAGGCCATGTCATTGGGTGAATGATGTGATGGCCACACACCCTCCTGAAGTATTGTAATGAGATCTAGCCACAAAGTTAAACATTGCAATAACTAGAAAAACATAGTAACTCAATCATTTTACTATTAGATCATATCTAATCACTATCATCGGAGGCTACATTGACTACATCATCCGTCACACCATAATAGGGTGATCATAAAGGTGTATCTTAGGTATTCCGAAGGGGTAGGTTCAGGCGTATGCATCAAGATCAGGATTTTCTCATCAGTGTTACCGATAGATACGCTGGGCCCACTTGGTGAGATTACATCTACTTAGTTTGCAAACATGTAACTAGGTCACGGGAATGTAATATCATATAAACGAGTAAATGTATTTATCGGTAGCAAGGTCGAACTAGGTATAGAGATACCGAAGATCAGATCTTGGACAAACTAGGTATCATATAGTAAAGGGAATGAGACTCGACATTTAAGGTTCAAGCGATCAAGTTATTTCGTGGAATGCATGGGAGACATCATGGGTTTTTGGATCCCGATGTTGGTTGTTGATCATAAGCATTCCCAAACCATAGGGTGGCACTCTTAAGGATAGATGACGCTTTGGAGTTGATTCGAGATCGTTGGAGAAAGAGGAGATAGAACTGGAAATGTTCCGTGTGGATCTGAATGTTGTTTGGAGTGACCAAAAAGGAGTTTCACATCACATGGAATTAAAAAATATGTGGTTAATGTTAATCTATTAAATTAATATTAAAATAATGTTCAAATTTAATTTTAAGGGGCAGATCACCTTAAATTGGCCCCTCCCGGAGGGAAGGCCCATTTGGGGCTAGCCGGCCCAATTATGCATAAGGGGTGGGGAGACTAGGGTTTGGGCACGGGTTGTGGGGCCCACTTTTGGCCGCCGCTCACACCCCTCCATGGGCCCCCTCCGTACGGCTCTCTCCCATCCCGCTATATAAGGAGGGGGCTTGGGGGAGGAGGAGCACACAATTCCCCTTGAGGCAATTTCCTCTCTTTCTCACAAGTGTGGTTCCGCAATTGGAACAAGCATATAGGGCTAAATGTTTTTACATCGTACACATGCCATCGTCCTGTTGGACTCTCGTTCCGAATCAATCTTCTTTAGCTTCTTCGCTGGACCAGAGCTCAGGGTACATATTCTATACCGGATGCGTGTAGAACGTCAAAGGTGCTTCCAGCCGCTTCTACGCCTGCACGACCTCGAGGTTGGTGTTTACGTATGACTACATCATCAATGTTTGTTGGAACATAATTCTTTCGATCTTCAAGGGTATGAACACCGAATCCCTTTGTTACCTTACATCTAATAGAATAGATCATGGCTATATGGTTCTCGTTGTTAGGAATTTTTTCCTGCTGCGGAACCGTTCAACATGAAATGTGCTTCTCTCTTCCATATTCGTTGTTGTCTTCCCATAGCTGGACAACCTTTTATGGACGTACCAAAGCTTCACCAGGGCCGCCTCCTTCTGGCATGTAGCTTGCTAGTCTACTATACTATTCTCATTCTGGGCCTATAATGCATGTAAAATGCATACATGAACTTTGTAGTTTGTTAACATGTTTATGCACATATTTGCATCATATATAATGTTATATCAATGTTTTAGATTTATTTTTGGGGATCTACCAATAATTCCTTTTATTTGGATATAACCCTACAGGGCAGAAAAACCGTTTTCAAGTTTTTGATGTTTGAGGACCTATACGGAGTCAAATGGACCTGAGATTTTGGGGGTGTCAATATTTATCAACGAGAAGCATATGGAGTGCAAGAACCTCACCTAGAGGGCCAGGAGGCCCAAAAGAGCCCAAGTGGCGCGCCCAGCCCATGGGGGTTCCACCTGCCCTCTTTTCCTCCTCGGTCGTCTGGTCGCCTTGATTCTTTAGCTTATGGAGTTCTCTTGACCTAAAAACCCATATATAAGGATACAGCAAGAAGTTCTCTACATAGGGCACACCAGAGACAGAAAACCAAGAATAGAGAGTCTAATGGTCGCCATCGGAGGAAGATTGGAGGGGGAAACGCTGCCAAAATCGCCTGTGGCCGCCTCTCCTCCTTCACCAAGGTCTCCTCATCACTCTCCATGATGAGAGGGGAGTATTCCACCCCCTGGAGTTTGGGTTTATGGTGGTAAGTTGATCTAATCTCTCCATGTATGATCATTGTTGAAGTCCATATGATGTGTCTTGCATGAGTATGGATCTATCTATGTAATTCCTATGGTGGATACTGTGTTTTATTCATTTACCGTTGTGTGGGATCTTGTATGGTTTGTCATACTTTGGGGATATTCTATGATGCATGTAATAGTTTAGATCTATACATAATGCCTTGTTTATCCATATCATGAGGTGATTGACACCACCAAGTGGGGGTAGATGAGAGAGATGTGATAATACTAACAACATATCACAACATATGAATCATTGTAGTAGTGTTTAGAATTTTTTCCATTAAGGAGTATGATGTATGTAGGTAATGGGTGGCCGGGTGACAGTGGCATATGTATTGAGTGACAATAATGCATCCCAACATCCTTTATCGTCTAGGGATAAAATGGGAGAAGTATGATGTGTGGTGTGACAAAAACCAAATGCTAGTCTTATTGAAAGGGTGACCAGGCAACACAAAGGAGTACTTCTTTTACCTATGTGTTTTAGGACATGTAGCCACCATAAAAGTACCATTAAACCATTGCAATTGTGTGTACCTTTACTATCTATAACATGATAATCACCATAGATGGAGAAGAGAGGATTAAGTGAACCCATGTTCATTATTCCCATAATATAAAACCCTTGTCTTGTCCTCTTGCATTGAAGAGGATGTGGACACTTTTACATTCTTGTTTTGTTGCATTAAATTTGCATCTATTAAATCGACCATCTTGTTCCTTAACTTGTTTAGTGCATAATCAACTAAAATTTGTGACACTTTAGTTGTAAAGAATAGATAGCTTTTCCTTCTTGCTCTTATGGATCGATACCCTACTTCCACATTGAGAGGTACTACGGTGATCCCCTGCACTTGGGGGTTATCAAGATACTTTTCTAGCGCCCTTGCCGGGAGTGTAGTGCTTAACTTTATGTTATTGTGTGCACTAAACTTTAGATTTGTTTTAGTTTGTTTTATACCTTGAAATTATCTAAGCTTGGGGAGGTTTCTTTAACTTGTTTGGTTGTGAGTTTCTCATTAGATTTACTTTCAGTTATGTATCAATTTTTACTCTCCTTAGTTAAAAAAACACAAGAAAATTAGTTCATTTGTTATGTTCATGGAATGTATGAATCACATAATTATGCAACCCCCTATGGTTGAATCAATTAATGTTGATCAAACAAAGTTAGTAATGGAAGCATTGAATGAAATTGGCAATGAATTATGTGATAGGTATAATTTATCTTGTTGCATAGATCAATATTCAAAGCATATAAATTTCCAATGCAAGCTTGAGAGTATGCCTATAATTGCTTCCTACCATAATAATGAATTTATGAACGCTGATATGAAGGCAGCTAAAGAATTTACTATTGTAATGGGATTTCTTGAGATAGTTATGTTGGTAGAAAATGAAACTTATAGCCTCACACCAAAATTTGCTACAACGCTTGAACAACTCTTGAAACTTTTTTGTAAAAATACCTATATCCTTGAGTATTATAACAATCTTGTTGCTATCAAAGAGAGTTATGATGGCTTGAAGGAACAAGAAGAAAAATATATAGAAGGGGAAAAGAAACAAGATGATAAAAGCCCAAGCTTGGGGATGTCCATGCACCACAAAGAAGGAGAAAAGAATGAAGAATAAAAATATATATGGTCCAACCTAATCTTGGGGATGTATGGGAACCTCTCATAGATGATAAAGGAGATAGCACCAAGCTACCACATGATCTCCACATCACTTGAATCAAGTAAGTAAAGCCTAGCTATATGGATATAAAGAAAGCGCTTTTCTAAAGGAAACACGGTCATTTATTTTTATACATTCTTGCTGTAGTTAAAGAGTACTTTTAGTGTCTTTTCTGTAGTTTAGTAATAAAGTACCAAGTGGAACCCATTTTGGATGTTAAACATATCGAGTAGCAAATTTATGCAGAACAGTTTTAAGTGCATAAATTTTCTAATTTTCTGTGTAAATCTGATTGCGCTCGTACTTACATAAAATTTACAACTTTTCATCCTCTGTATGCACAAAAATTGTCTTAGATTCTTGACATGTTTAAGTGGGTGAAATAAATTCGTTTTGCTGCTGCTAAAAATCTGGATATATTATGCCATGTTTTGTTTTAACCATTCTCAAGTATCCTAAAATGATTTTTATGAGTCATATTATCTGTTAGGGATGTGTAGAAACATTATATGCTTGATGGAACATTTAGAAAGAATTTTGTCTTCGATATATATGCAGCAACTATTATGTTTTTGTTCCACTAATGTCACCACCTAGAAAAGAGATGGAAGAAAAGTTTTGTGTTGAAGTTTTTTGACAGAGAATAGAGAAACAACACACCAAGAGCAATGTAAGGATGGTGAAAACCATAAGGTTGGGGAATCCCAAGGAATCGCATTAGACTTATTAAACTCTCGGTTTGCAAACCTCTAAACTTTGTTTTTCGAGCAACATAAAAGTATCGTAGAAACTTGGAGCATCTGTTTTGTTTATTTTACTTTTGTTTGCAATAAAAGGACCATTATCATGAATCATTATGCATGTTTATGATTAAGCTACTGAAAAGAACTTTTCCATGATGAAATTAAAACTGAATATGAATTCCATGAAATAAATGAAAAGGGGGGATAAAAGTAAAAAAGCTAAAATAATTCATGTTGTGTCTAGTTTTTAAGCTCAAGTGCTTTATATGAAGTATGATTTGTTTGTGCCTATTAATTTATATTTATTTTCTCATGTATATTTATGTTCAACCATAAGGATCAAGGTGAGAAAATAAATGTTGGCATTATGAACTAGATGGCACACTCTTTAGATCTCTTTTTTCTAAGCCTTCATAATGCAAGCTAAGACTTGTTCCAAACCCCCTAAACTGGATTAGGAATATCCAGCTATTAGTGGAAAAAGCTACCTTCAAGTATAATATGTGTGTTATTTCTCCAAATATTCTTAAAACATCCCTTTTGTGTAATTTAAAGCTCATATGAAAATAAGGTTTGGGGTGATACCACTATGGAACTTGTTGTACTTGTTTGTTAGCCAAACCATGCTGTCATGGCACAAGCTTAAAATATCTGTTATTGCAATATCATGTTTGTTCTTACGTTGTCCTGCACTACACACTGGAGTAGGCACAAGGAAAGAGAAAATTCTCCTAGGATGCTATCCAAACCCATGCATGACATGGTGGAAACTTACAGCATGACAATCGATGACACACTGGAGTATGCATAAGGATTTCTCTCGGAGGTGCTCAAACCACCTACAACCTGAGTCAGCCGCCCATGAGCCACCACCATGCGCGCCGAAGCCCGCCAACCATCATCCCCGCCGAAGCCAACTCCGCACCTCCAAGACAAGCACGCCGGTGGCTCGAATTTTCGAGCCTTCTGGTGGTTTCATTCCTTGAAATATAACTGAGGAGAACATCTCAAGGAAAGACATGAAACTAAGAAGTGAGTCTTCTAGTCGGGCATTAAAGTAAGAAGTATCCAAAAAAGTACAGGCATAAAACACCAATACCGATTATAAGAAGATTATCTTATTCTAAGGTTCATCAAAGTGTGCTTGAAGGTTTGTTTTGTCCCTCATTTGTTTTAGCACACTATTACTTATTATTTAACATGTTTATAGATGTGCAAAAGATTCAACTTGATATTACACTTGCATCTTATGTTTCATTGAGAGGATTTGAACCTATGAACTTTACATGATGATGACAGAAGAAAAAGTTACAAACTCCAAAGTCCATGTTTATTTTTCTCACCTTTATGCTCGAGGACGAGCATAGGTTAAGCTTAGAGATGTTGATACATGTAAAATGCATACATGAACTTTGTAGTTTGTTCACATGTTTATCCACATATTTGCATCATATATAATGTTATATCCATGTTTTACATTGATTTTTGGGGATTTACTAATGATCCCCTTTATTTTGGTTATAACATTATAGGGCAGAAAAACCCTGTTTTTAGTGTTTTTTGATGTTCCAGGACCTATACGGAGTCAAAATGGACCTGAGCTTTTGGGGAAGTCAATATTTATCCACGATATGCATCTGGAGTGCAAGAACATCATATGGAGGGCCAGGAGGTCCAAAAGAGCCCATGTGGTGTGCCACCTGCCCTCTTTCCCTCCTCGGTCGTCCGATCGTCTTGGTTCTTTTGCCTACGGAGTTCTCTTGACCTAAAAACCCTATATAAGGATCCCCCGGGGAGTCCTCGGCATGTAGCACACTAGAGATAGAAAACACCAAGAACAAAGATTCTGCTGGCCGCTGCCGGAGGAAGATTGGAGGGGGAACCGCTGTCAGAATCGCCTCCGGCCGCCTCTCCTCCTTCACCAACGCCTCCTCACCACTCTCCATGATGAGAGGGGAGTATTCCACCCCCCGGACTTTGGGTTTATGGTGGTAATTTGATCTAATCTCTCCATGTATGATCATTGTTGAAGTCCATATGATGTGCCTTCCATGAGTATGGATCTATCTATGTAATTTCTATGGTGTATACGTGTTATTCATTTACCGTTGTGTTGGATCTTGTATGGTTTGTAATACTTAGGGGATATTCTATGATGCATGTAATATTTTAGATCGATACATAATGCCTTGTTTATCCATATCATGATGTGATTGACACCACCGAGTGGGGGTAGATGAGAGTGATGTGATAATACTCACAACATATCACAACATATGTATCATTGCACTAGTGTTTAGAATATTTTTCATTATGAAGTATGATGTATGTAGGTAATGGGTGGCCGAGTGACAGCGGCATATGTATTGAGGGACAACAATGCAGCCCAACATCCTTTATCTAGGGGTAAAAGGGAGAAGTGTGATGTGTGGTGACAAAAACCAAATGCTAGCCTTATTATTGCAAGGGTGACCTAGCAACACAAAGGAGTACTTCTTTCACCTATGTGTTTTACGACATGTAGCCACTGTAAAAGTATATCATTAAAACATTGCAATTGTGTGTACCTTTACTATCTATAACATGATAATCACCATAGATGGAGAAGAGAGGATTAAGTGAACCCATGAACCCATGTCCACTGTTCCCATAATAGAAAACCCTTCTCTTGTCCTCTTGCATTGAAGAGGATCGAGACACTTTTACATTCTTGTTTTGTTACATTAAATTTGCATCTACTAAATCGACCATCTTGTTCCTTAACTTGTTTAGTGCATAAAAAAACTAAAATTTGTGACACTTTAGTTGTAAAGAATAGATAAATTTTCCTACTTGCTTCTCTAGATTGATACCCTACTTTCACATTGAGAGGTACTACGGTGATCCCCTGCACTTAGGGGTTGTCAGCCTCCTAATGGATCCCCTTCTGCTCGGCCTAGCCCGTCAGCGTATGGGCTTGCTGGTGGCATTACTTGACCACCTGATACAGTTATCGATTGACTCTCCTGGTTGTTCCCATCCCACAAGGACCAGGGACACACACCAAATTGTTCTGTGCACGGATATATAGAACGACATCAAATCGTGCCGATCATGCACAGCTGCCATAACGCCTAAGTTATGCCAGCCTACAATGGGTTGTGGCGTTAGCGCATAACTTTCATCTTAGCACTAGCTCGGAGGATGACAATGCACTGAGAGAAAAAATCGCAGCATATGCTCTTTCTCCCGCAATTATCCCTTATGGCGTTCGTTTTGCCGCCCCTATGCTAGCGCGGTTATTAGGCATGTGCCTTAGCACTTATAACCGCCAGGGCCTGCCTCCGTGTTGTAGTGATCAGCCATCATCTTTACCATATATATGAGGTAGCCAGTCTTTTCATGCAAGTTAGGGTATCTCATATACCTTTACAATTAGAATTTAACTATTATCTCTATTCCTAAACTAGGTAACTTTTTTCTGGCTTTTACTGGACCTTTACCCAAGTGTTTGTTTGTCGCCTCCCGAGTCGAACTGCCAGTGATCCTTCCATGTAGGAGTATAAGTTTTCCTTCATCTTCACGTCGTCATAGATACAGATCCATGGGATAATAGGCATAAACGGGTACGAAGTATGCCTTCTTAAGAGTCAATCCTTATTGCGGTTGATATTTTCATGCATGAACTGACAAGAAAACTGATGCATCCTTCGTGTTGTCCGTAAGTGTCAATCTGTGCTGGAGCTCCTGAAACAGCTTCTGGATCCTTCCGGTCCCTTGTTTTTTTCATAGTTGACTTGTTCCTTGACTTCATCCCGATCAGGCTTGGTTCAAAGCCGGCACAAAATGGGTGAAAACAATATGTTCCATTCCCAAGTTCGTCAAATTCTTCTTGTGGATCCTTTCCAACTAAGTCCCTGATCTTCATGCCTAAGTTGTTTTAGCATCCATCTTGCCTTCTTGAGCGCGGTGAAAAATCTCCTTATAGTGTCGAATTTCCTTTTGGTTAGACATTGTATGCCTTCTGCATAGAATCCGGCTCACAACCAAATGCGTCCATGAGCTTCCTAAATTCTTTTAACTTCTACCCTTCTAGTCTTTCAGTCGGTTCAAATGGGTGTCAGCAGTAAGATATGCATGCATGTGTTCATAGGGTGAGCAAATGTGCGTGTTGTGAATATCCGCGTTGTATTGTGTTTCTTGAAAAATATTGTTAGACTCGGGTAAAGAAGTGTTTAAATTCTTCTAGATGGGATATTTCGGTAGAATTTTCACTAAATAGGTAACATGGGTCACAAATACACAACCACGGAAAGAATATGTGGAATTCACCCTTCTATTAAATAAAACTCACATTTTGTGAGTAAAAATAAAGTGGAAGTTATATATCAAGTTTCTAACCACGTACACCACGTGGTAAATTAAAGTCTCAAGTTAGACCCAAGGTATTGGCTAGGAGAAGAAGGGGATATGGAAAAAAAAATTGGTGAGTAATTGTTGATTTTTTTTTTCAAAATGGAGACTTAGCCTCGGTCTCTGCATCGGTAGATGCATACGACCTTTTTATTAAATTTATTATAGTTAAAGTATTACAATGGATTACATCATGGATCGCACATAAAGTGGCTCTGCATCAATATGATAACCTATAATCAAAACGCCAGTTGCACCGACTGTATAGTAATTGTTGATCTGGTTAGAGAAGAATGTCCGTGCAAAGTTGTGGCAAAAAAGAAAAGCAGTCTGTGGGGAATACGGGCCCAAGTCAACGCCTCATACAGAGCTATAATAAAATGCAAACGTGGCTTTACCATATGTCACCAGAAAATTGATTTTTGGGTTGTAATTAATGAACTATGTACTCTCTGTGTTTTAAAATATAAGATTTTTTGGATTTGTAAAGCAAATGTATCTAGACTATTTTTAGTATATAGATTCATTCAGGTTTAGAATAAATCTACACTCTAAAAAAATCTAGATATATTTTATTTAGAAACCTAAAACATTTTATATTTTAAAATAAAGAAAGTAGAATAGAAGATATGCTCCTATGATCATGATGTCGACCACCAATATGAGATACTGTATTATATTACTCCCTCCGTCCAAGAATAGATGTCTTGGATTTTTGAAATTTTTAATGAATCTATATACTAAATAGTGTCTAGATTCATTCAAATTTTGACAAATTTGAGATATCTATTTTAGGACAGAGGGAGTATAAAACTTGTAATCATCTCAGTTGATCGATGTGAGATATTGGAGATGCACCAACAGGAGCGTCAATATTTTCAAATGTTTCGTCACTCATATGCTACCCGTATTATTTTTATGTTATGCTTGCTGTACTACTGACAACAACGCGTATAATTGACTATGTTACAAAATGCACTTTACACGCGTTCTCAGAGCGGCGCGTGTGTATAATAAGCTCTTTCTGTTCAATCTTAGCGCCATATCTAGAAAACCTGCTTTTATGCGATAGCGTGGTTGGCAGAGAGATATTGCAGCCTGTTTACTGGATTTCTATATATATACAGGACAGCCGATATAACATCCATAGTTTCGACGTGGGGCACGAGCTTGGGGGGCAGATTTCCTTGCTGATATCTCAAAGGATACCATATATCTTCAAGTAAAATGTCCAGTTGCCTGGTGTTAGCTACATCGAAACATTAACCAATTTGCGAGTAATCAATCATACTAACCACCACCCAACTAATTAACATGCATGGTGCGCACACACAACCTATATATATATATATATATATTTCTGCCCTCCAGGCCAAGAAAAAAATCATACTGTACTGTAGTGGACTTCGAACGGATATTAATTCCAGCCGTACGTACAACTGCTGGATTCTTTGTTGAAAGGCAAACTCATATAATTGTTTCTAAATCGAGCATGCAGCAGCACGCATGACATTATCTAATGAAAACTGGTTGGCCCAATATTCTAGTCCGTCAAAATAATAAGATTATCGTCGTGTCCTATGTTGATTGTGGATAACTGGATATGCCTTATATATTGCTGAACATTTCCTTGATAAGGCATCCCAAATATACAGGTAATTTTTTTTTTGAAAAAGAGTATATATTAATATCACACGGATACTAATTACATCCAGTCTCTGCAATAACGCATGCCCTAGTGGCTCTACAGATGCACACAACCAAGAAAAAAAGAAAGAAAAATTACAAAAAAGAAAAATCCCGCTACAGAGAACTAATCCTCAAAGCAACGACACTGACACCATCAGAACAACACCAGTAGTTCTTCACTCCAATAATAACGTCTTCAAGAAGGAAACAGTGCCCAAGCGCCGTCGTTGCCTGATCAAAGATCATAGATTTTCACCCTGGAGAAAGTCCTCGCTCACAAAATAATGCCTTCAACAAGGTCATTGCCAGGCACAACCAGTTAAGGCCAGACCTTTGATTTTCACCCTGCAAGGTAAGACTAGAAACCCCCCTGTGTTGTCTTCCCGCACCAACAGTCGCTGCAATGAGTCCCAGATCACGCAGCTAGTTCTGCATTGCCACAAGAACAAAAATCACCACCGCTACCCTCATATTTCTGCTTTCCTGACATTCTCTGCATCTTGTTGAATAATAAAGCAATTTACCAAGTGAATTACACATAATAAACGCTAGATAAAACATGATTAGAATAAAAGACAAAATACTAATCATGTGAAATACCGAAAACATATTAAGACAGGTAACCAAACAGACTGCAAGACATAAGTCTTGAGATGCGATCAGAACAAGATTTATAAAGAAAACATGACGACAGCGACATCAGAAGAGGAACCGCCGGTGTTCATGTTGGCACCGTCGTTAGCCATGTCATCGAGGAAGAGGGTGCTGATGTCGGGGAAGAAGTCCTCGTTGGGGAAGACGTCGGCGCAATCGTTATCCGAGAGGGAGTCCGTGATGAAGCCAGTAGTCGTGCCGATAGCGCTCCCCCAAAACCTTATCGCCCTTCTCCTGTACAGGACTCGAAGCAGCGGGGTCTCGGAGGCCTACTGTCCCGGCTAGCGGTGCACGACACAAGACGGGATGGGGAAGATCTAGGTAGCGCAATGCTCTGGAACTGGAGGCGCAGAGAATGTGTGACAGTATGAATGAGATGAGGCGCGACCTCTCTCTCTTATAGGCACAGAGGGGAAGGTAGACAGACTGCGCAGAAGATGAAACGAATGGACGGGAGGTGAAGCGAACAGGCGGCAGCCCACCGGACAGCCTCTACTCAGTTCGTATTCATTTAACTCGTATTAAAAGTCCATTCAAAGCGAACGTTTCAGCTTCTGTACATCTGTTCATATACCATTCATGCGTGGCAAAATAAAGCTCGGCTCGGCGAGATTCCCGCAACCCGCGGCGCGCGCGCGTCGTGACGAGGCGTGGCGAGGCGAGCGAGGAGGAGGAGCGTGCGTGTGGAACCCTCTCCTTCTCCTTCTCATCCTTTTACCAAGTGGTAGGAGAGCTCACCTTATAAGCTGGTTCAACTTCCACTCAACTAGCAATGTGGGACTAAACATTTGTCCCAGCTCTTGCCTTGCATGAATGGGCCACATGGGCCTCTAGAATTTTCAGGAATTATTGAAATGGAAAATGGGCTAGACTATTTGGGCCAAAATTCCAACAATCCCCCATCAGATCCCAGAGGCACATGTAATTTGCCTTTGGTTTCAAAACACTGTTTATATACCGATACTATAGTGGAGACTGTTAAGTTGAACTTCCACCTAGAATTCTATGCTACACTAGTTTACGACTTGTACAGTGGACTATGCCTTGAACTGCAAGTTTGCTGCAACCTAGCTTCACACGAAGCCTTGACCGATACTGGGCTACCGTGGGACTTCCCCGCGGGTGGAGCTTATACGTCATACTCCATGATCTTTCATGAGTTTATTAGAGAGCACCCTACTCTCATAGACTGCGACGTTTTAACAGACAGACTCATATAGGTGTGTTCTTCAAAAGATGTTCTACAGGACAACATCTTTGCTTAGGATAAGCCACTTATAACACATTAAGATAATAAATCAACCTGCCGTGCAGAATAGGAAAGTATTGCATCTTTTATGGAGTGGCGTTTATTAAAGTAGGGATATTTTCCTCTCAGCTAACCAACAGCTTGTCTCCTAATTCTAATTCACGGGATCTCCGATCACATAGAGTGGTTTACCACTATGGAAAACTCATAGTGTGGGTCTCATACCCATCTCCTTCGATGCATTTTCTATCACATTGCGTGATAGTCCCTTTGTGAAGGGATTTGCCAAGTTTTTAGATGTTTGGATATAATCCAATGCAATAACTCCGGAGTTTCTCATTTTCCTGACTGATTTCAGTCTCATCTTCACATGTCTTGAGGACTTCATATTATCCTTAGAACTGTTCACCTTAATAATCACAGTTTGATTATCACAATTCATTAGAATTGCGGGTATAGGTTTTTCAACCACAGGTAAGTCCATCAAAAGTTCACGAAGCCACTCTGCTTCAACAGTGGCCATGTCTAGTGCTATGAGTTCTGCTTCCATAGTTGACCTCGTTAAGATGGTCTGCTTGCAAGACTTCCAAGAAACAACGCCACCACCAAGTGTGAAAACATATCCACTCGTGGCCTTTATCTCGTCAGTATCAGAGATCCAATTTGAATCACTATAACCCTCTAGTACCCTCGGATACCCGGTATAGTATATGCCATAGCTCGCAGTGCCTTTTAGATATCGCATAACTCTCTCAAGAGCATGTCAGTGATCATCTCCTGGATTTGAGACAAATCGACTGAGTTTGCTTACAGCAAAGGCAATGTCAGGTCTCGTGGCACTAGCTAAATACATAAGCGAGCCAATGATTTGAGAGTATCTTAGTTGGTCTCTAGCATTTCCTCGATTCTTTCAAAGCAACGCACTAGGATCATACGGTGTAAGAGAAAAATTGACGTCGCTGTACCCAAAACGACTCAAGATCTTTTCCACATAGTGGGACTGAAGCAGTGTAATCCCACCATCGTCATCTCTCAATAGCTTGATGTTCAGGATGACATCAGCTACTCCCAGATTCTTCATCTCAAAGGAATGAGATAAGAAATCTTTGACCTCCTTAATTGCATTAAGGTTGGTTCCGAAAATCAGTATGTCATCAACATACAAACAAAGGATGACTCCCCCACCCCCACCATGGCGATAGTATACACACTTGTCACTTCGTTTACAACAAAGCCTGCAGCGGTTAAGGTTTTATCAAATTTTTCGTGCCACTGCTTAGGTGCTTGTTTAAGACCATACAAAGACTTCAGTAGCTTGCACACTTTTCTTTCTTGACCATTTACTACAAAACCATCCGGTTGATGAAGGGAATATGCCCTGAGAGGCAATAATAAAATGTTTATTATGTGTATTCCAAGTATATGATAGATGTTTATTTTGCATGCTATAATTGTATTAATACGGAAACGTTAATACATGTGTGTTTAATAAACAAACAGAAAGTTCCTAGTTATGCCTATCTCATAAACTAGTTCGTTGATTAACAAGATGATCACGGTTTCCTGACACTACAAGAAATGTGTTATTCTATGACCTTATAATAGTGACCGTGAACAAAATCGTCATAGAGTTATGACGATTTTGCATGAGATGGTCGTAAGCAGTTCAAGAGGGCCTATACCCTAGAAAATTACGACGATTTTGCTAAAAATTGTCATAGTTATTTTAGATGAAATCGTCATAATCTGGTGGAAGAAGCTAATGGTGTTACTTGTAGCTCACTATGACGATTTTAAATCGTCATATTGTCCAAATTAGGATAACTTGAAATGAGTAGTCGACCACATCAACAATTGCGCCTATGTGGCGTGTCTATGTGTCAGTTTTTTACATGTCTTATCCACGTGTCAATATTCGCTCATATGTCAATATTTATTAGGATTATATTAGTCAAAAAGAGACATACGAATTATTAGGTATAATTTAGTATAATTATATTAATATATATTTTTAATAGAAATCTCAAAATTTATATTACATAAATAGGAGAATTATTAGTCAAAAAAGTATCTGTAGAGGGGTTAGAACCCACGACCAAGCGGTCAAACAAGGTCAAGCGTAACCAGTAGGCCAGCCAACTACTTCTGTACATTTACAATCCCAACGTGGTTTTAATCGCAACGTCTTATACCTTTTTCAAAGTATTTGTGTCGATTCTTTGTGAGTTGCCTGCAACCAATCAGAACATAGAACTACTTTTCTCACGGATGACCCATGTAAAATCAAAATCTGAGCCGTCTAGCTCCAAACTCCCTCCCACCACCCATTTCCCTCCATCTATTACAATTTCTCCCGCCTAGCCCGCTCCCCAAATTTTCGCTGGAAATGACGGAAACACGCCACCATCGCATTGCTGCACCATAAAATATCTAGGGGCAATTTCGTGAAACTATACACCTGCCAATAACTCCACGGGAACCGCAGTCTCCTTCGAACCCTAGCCGATTCTTCCACAACCCTAATCTCACACACAGGCAGCCTCTCCTCTCCCCCTGCAGCCGCCGCCCGCACGTAGGTTGTACTCCGCCATCGCCGCCATGCTGGTTGCTCTCCACCATCGCCGCCACCTTCCTCTTCGGCTAGTAGCTTCCCCGAAGAATCTCACCAACCACACCGCACCAGATCTTCTCCCCTCACCGCTGCCGCCACCACCACCCACCTCCTCTCTTTCCTTCCTATCGCGTCAGATCGACCGCGAGGCCTCCCGAGCCAGATCCCCATCGATCGAAAGCCCTCAAGAGCCTCCCTTATCCTTCCAACCCCGCATCGACTGGAGCCCTCCCGAGCCAGATCCCTACCTCTCTTCGTCAGGGGGCTAGCCGCCACAGACGCTCCTCCATCCCCCTATGCTGCTGTCGGGAGCCTCATCGTCGAGTACGCAGGGCCTGGAGCGTCCACTTCGAGTACCTCACCTACTTCGAGGACCGCGTCATGGGGGTGGGGTGGGTGGGGGTTGCTCCGCTACGGCTCCTTCACCGAGCTCGAGGACGCAGATCAGGCTGTCGAGAACCTGTTGCTATGGAGGGAGGAGGCGGCGCAGGTGGAGATGGGGAGGTCGCCAACGCCCACTCCTTCATCATCAAGCTCCATTCCGTGGTTCTTTCAAGGGTCGCAAGAACACATCAAGCTCTGATAATATCTCATCCAGTGAGTCTGTTTAAGTTGGTTCAATTATCTTTAAACTGAAATGAACACGGCGTAGGTTCAATTAGATTAGAACCAATCAGTTTTGACATAGGTTTGAATTTGTGTATATATTTATCAGCAAGAGTGCATACGTACTCTTTATTCTTTTCAGTTTGATGGTCACATGACACTAAGTTTTTGTGGTTATGCTTGTCCGCTTAATAAATGGACCTTGCCAATTGACGGTTTTTCTTAGAACAAGGTTTAGGAAATTCTATATATTTGGTCAACTCTTGTGGTTAATCACACTTCCATTCCTTGCAGTACAGCCGAACTAGAGGAAGAAGAGACATGATTATCCATACATTTGTTATTGTTGCTGACTAACATTACTTTGGGTTGTTGATGACATCATTTGAGGTACTTCTTATATAAAATAAGAAGTGCTTGAATATTCACCGCTAGGATATTTTCTTCAGCTTCACTACTAGGGAAACAATACGTAGAAATGCTTTGCATCATGCGCTATAAAATATTAATCTTGTGATTCACTACTAGGGAAACAATACGTAGAAATGCTTTGCATCATGCGATATAAAATATTAATCTTGTGACTATTAGGCCATTATATTCTGCTTCCGTAGAAGGTAAAGGAGAATGGAATTTTCTACTATAATTTTAGTCATCGACTCCTACTATTTATCTATCAGAGGTGCTACTAGTTTTTAGGAGTACCTTCTATGTTCTATATGATGATAATCTTAGCAGACCCCATTCCTTAATCGATAGCAGCTAGATTCATGTTCTTGTGCCGTTGATAAAATCTACACTACATGTTTCTTTCTTGGTTTATTTATTACTGAGTTGCTGGTCTCACTTGTATGTCACTTGTATCCTCCATCGACCTCAAGTCATCATCTTATAGTACTGCTGCTATAGATTAAGTATCAAGTCCCTCTTCTACAGCAATGTTATGACCGTATACTGTATTCCTTAATTTGTAAATGTTGTGTAGACTTGCTTCTACGGTTCCTTCTTTAATATATTCTTACTGTGTAACTGTAGCATAAATGTATTCTTATTCTTATATTTGTGCACTTCTTATACAAGAAATAGACTTGCTTCTGCAGTTTCTTCTTTCTATTCATCGGAGATATGCTATACAGCAACACTTCCTCTAGTAGCAGTAGCAGTACGGTAGGAAATGACCTCTAGCGTGGTAAGGAGAAATTTAATTTGTAGTTAGCAATGATCTGTACCAAATGTTAGATGTTTCACTTGTTTATTTTGTTAAGGTTTTAGAGTAATTTGCAGATCTTTACTAAATAAATTACCTAGTTATCCCTCATATGCCATGTTACTATTTTGGTGCTGCTGCTTTTCATATTTTACCCACATAATAGTTTCAATAGACTTACTTTTTAAATAAAGGCTTTAACTTATCACTTCTATTGTTGCTTAACTAAGTTTAGAATGACTGATATATCGATACATGCTTGTAGAAGCCTACTGTGAATTGAGAAGACATGGAGATCGCAGGTACTCCCGAATCTGCGGGGTTGGGGTTCTCTTGTTCGTTGCATCTACCTTGACATCGGATGTATCATGCGCAAGATCCCTGCTAGTGAGTTCCAGACCGTCCACCGCGACATGATTCCAGGTTAGATGGATTGATTACACCCTCCCTGCAGTTTGAGTTTGATGGATTGTTCATTTTGATTTATCCGATGCTAGCTTTGATGGTAAATTTAGTCCTGATTAGATGATAAGTTTAGTGCTGGTTATCTGACCAGGTTTTTTGTGTGTGGAAAAACATCTTGTATCCATGTTCTCTGGTTATCTGGACCAAGATCTCCTGCTAGCTGTGTTTCTCTCCTATATCACTGCATTTTCTAGTGTCTATTAATTATTGCTGACCTATGTCACTCCTTCCAAATCAAATATATGAAAAACTTTCCATGACAACCAGCAACAAACACATGTTATGTTTAACAGTTTATGAATTGGTACCATGGCTAGTTTCTATTCATATGTCTATACAAAAGGATGAGAAAATGATGATTACATCATGCTTGTTTATCTGTTGTCATGTTTGTTTATGTACAGGTTTGAGAGGTTATTGCTCATGTTCCTGAAGTTGCCTGGAGCCGGAACAACTATCCCCTTTGTCTTGTAGTTGATAGACAGAAGGATGGTCTGGATTCTCAAATTTGATATCTTTGGTCCCTCTTTTGTGCATTATTAATGTCAATTACTAAAGTATTGCCTGATGTTTGTTTGTTTATTTGTAGGATGTTTGATACAAATACAACAACATTGCAAGAAAGAATGTCCTTCGGAGGAAGTTACATGGTGTCATCTCTGCTTAATTGTAATAGTACTATTGTGTGTGAACCTGGTTGTAATAGTACTATTGTGTGTGAACCTGGTTGTATGTCATGGTGTCTTGTAATTCAAATGGAGTCAGATCTATTCAGTTATTTAGATTCTACCTACTGTTTCATTGTATATTTATTAGAAAATTTACCTTATTTAATATGTGTTTGATATATATAATTGGGCAACTAAACCTAAGGAGGCCAAGACCCAAACAGTGTTGCACTATCAAAAGTCTGCATATGTTTTGTAACAAGGCCATGGCCCATAAAAATATGGATAAAAAGCTTGAAAATATACAATTAATGGACGTGAAACGGACAAAGCCCACCAATAGTTGATCCTAAAAAGGCCACGACCTAGAAGAATAAAATGGTCTTGGCCCATATAAGAAACCAAACTAGACTGGGCCGAATTTATTGCGACGGTCCCATTTCGTCATAGTTTTGCCATGTCGAATCGGCCACGTAGGATCTGACCTGGCTTAGCTAGATGGTCCATGACGATATTGAATCGTCATAGAAGTTATGACGATCCAATATCGTCATAGACAGTTATGACGATTTTATAAAAAACGTCGTTATAGTTCATTTGCGACACTCAGCTTTCGACAATCTTATTTTCGTCATAGAATCGTCATAGATGGACTACTGTGACGATTCTGTGACGAAAATGGAGGGTCATAGAATCCCAGATTCCTTGTAGTGTGATCATAGACATTGGATGTTGTTAATAACGAGATCACAACATTAGTGTAATGGTGTGATGAACATTCATCCGAAGTATAGCATTACGATCAAAGTCATTGAGTTTATATTGCTATAAACAAACTACGAAGTAGTCCTAATCCTTAGACCATGAGATCATGCCAATCACTAACACCGGAAGAGTTTCTTGTTGACATCAAACGTCACTCCGTAACTGAGTGATTATAAAGATGGCTTCAAATCTACTAAAGTGTTATGTTGAGAATCATGTATAAAGAGTGGAATTTTTTCATCCCGATGACGGATATATATGCTCTGGGCCCTCTCGGTGATATCACATTGGTTAGCTTGCAAGCAAGTGATTTGATCACTAGAATGTTATATCACGGGAACGAGAAAAGAGTGCATGTCAGTAACGAGATCAAACTAGGTATGGAGATACCGATGATTGAATCTCGGACATGTAATATATCGTGAAACAAAAGGATTAAGATACAAGCATAAAAGGTTCCGACGATCACAGGAAAAGTCATCGTTGAATGTGTGGGAGTCAGTATGGATCTCCAGGTCCCGCTACTGATTATTGATCGGAGAAGGGTCTCGATCATGCCCGCATTATTCGCGAACCGTAGGGTGACACACTTAAGGGACACTGGCATCCAGTTGGAGCAAATGTTTCATGCCGAAAGAATAAACAAGCGCAAGAATTTATTTCACTAGATACCGAAACAGGTTTTCGGGTGAAATTGCATAAAGAGGTTATGCATGTGAAATGTAATTATAGCAAGGGGTTATTTGTGAATGTTTGTCATTAAAGTAATTGACAAAATTCTGAAAAAAATAAAAGAGTTTTATTTAATGAGAGTTTGCATTAAATTTGGTGGAAATTTAATGGGAATTTGAGTGGACTTTTGAGTGGAGGGAATTTAAAGGAATTTTGTGAGTGGAGTGTCCACCCACATGAAGAGGGGAGGGCAAGGGGGAATCCCCCATGCGCCGTCCACCCCCTTGGGGTACCCCCTCCTCCTATAAAAGGAGCCCCCCTCCTCACATGTCTCTCACACCTCCTCGTTAAGGATCTCTCTCCCCCTCTAGAATTTATCCCCCATGGTCTCGGACTAGCGAGATACATGTTCCCGGTGGCTATTCGGCAAGAAAGGGTTGTGCTTCCGCTGCATCGCTGGAGCGAGGAGGCGGAGGTTGCCCGGTGTCTTGTACGTGTGTGCGAGCACGGATGTGCTGCTGCTTTGCGGCGCTAGGACTTCCTCTCGATCTTGAGATCGGCAAGAGATCGTCTACATCAACCACGAGTTGAACTCGTTAAGCTTTGTCGGTCTTCAAGGGTATGTTCTCTACGGATATACATCATACCGTTGTTTGTATCTATTAGATAGATCTTGGTACATAGTTCCCATCGTAGGAAAATTTTTGTTTTCTATGCTGCGAACCCTATATTTGATACATATAAATTTCCTCATCCAACTCTCCATTTAGGAAAGCCGTCTTAACGTCCATTTGATGAACGAGAAGACCGTGTGAGGCAGCCAGAGAAAGTAGTACTCGAATGGTGGTCAACCTTGCTACAGGTGAGTAAGTGTCAAAGAAGTCTTCACCTTCCTTTTGGGTATAACCCTTGGCCACAAGCCTTGCCTTGTACTTCTCAATAGTACCATCATGCCTTAGTTTCTTCTTGAACACCCATTTACATCCTACAGGTTTGCACCCATAAGGACGATCAGTGATCTCCCATGTTTCATTAGCTAAGATGGAATTCATCTCACTATGAATAGCTTCCTTCCAGTAGTCAGCATCAGGAGATGCATAAGCTTCTAAATGTAAGTGGGAGTGTCATCCACAAGGTACACAATGAAATCATCACCAAAAGACTTTGCAGTCCTTTGTCTCTTGCTCCTTTTAGGAATTTCATTATCATCCTACTTAGGACTTTCGGAGTGTTCAATCGGAATGGTAGGTTCAGAGAATATAGCAAATTCCTGATTAGATGAACTAGGTATCTCCAGATTTTATGAGTTAAGTTTATCCTTCATTGGAAAGATATCCTCAAAGAAATTCGCATCAGTCGACTCCATGATTGTACCGACATGAATGTCAGGTACTTCAGATTTTACTATCAAGAATCTATGACCAATGCTATGAAAAGCATAGCCCAGAAAAACACAATCAATGGTTTTTGGTCCAAGCTTGCGCTTCTTGGGGATTGGTACATTAACCTTTGCCAAACAACCCCAAGTACGTAAGTAAGAGAGTTTTAATCTTTTCTTCTCCCATTCTTCGAATGGAGTAATTTCTTTGTTCTTTGTGGGAACTCGGTTTAGGACATGACACGCGGTCAATAGTGCCTCCCCCCACCATTCCTTAGAAAGACCCGATGTGTCTAACATGGCGTTAACCAAATCTGTTAGAGTACGGTTCTTTCTTTCGGCTACTCCATTTGACTGGGGTGAGTAGGGAGGCGTCCTCTCATGAATTATGCCATGTTCCGCACAAAAGGAATCAAACTCGTTGGAAAAATACTCTCCACCACGATCAGACCTAAGCCTCTTAATCTTTCGATCAAGTTGATTTTCTGCCTCAGCTTTATAGATTTTGAAGAAACTCAAAGCCTCATCTTTTGATTTCAGAAGATACACATGACAATATCTCGTAGAGTCGTCGATCAAAGTCATGAAATATTTCTTTCCACCTTTTGTCAACACACCATTCATCTCACAAAGATCAGAATGTATGAGCTCTAGTGGTGTTAAATTTCTCATTTCTGCAGTCATATGTGACTTGCGAGGTTGTTTAGCTTGCACGCAGACTTGGCACTTAGATCCCTTAACAGTTGAGAAATCAGGGATCAAATTCATTTTGGCTAGCCGCGTCATACAACCAAAATTAATATGACAAAGACGAGAGTGCCAGACATTTGATTCAAAATTCGTGTAAATATGATTAACAACTTTATTACAAATATCTGACAGAGATAAGCGGAACAAGCCTCTGCACTCATAGCCTTTACCAACAAAGGTTCCATACTTCGAAATTACAAATTTATTGGAGTTGAATACAATCTTGTAACCATCTCGACACAGAAGAGATCCGCTAACAAGATTTTTATTTATTGAGGGAACATGATGCACGTTCTTCAGGCGTACGGCCTTTCCCGAAGTGAACTTCAGATCGACCGTACCAACACCATGACCAGAAGCATGCGAGTCGTTCCTCATCAGCACGGTTTGAGTCCCTCTGACCCAACATCTTTCATCTCAACGTCGCCCATGACAACATTAGTAGCCTTGCTGCCTTTCCCATGCTGGCGCTTGTCAAAGCGGTTGGGACAAGCAGGAGCCCAATGATTAGGATCACCGCACACATGACAAGCACCTTTCCTCTTATCAGTCTTCTTCTTGAAGCTGATGGACTGAGAGGCCTTGTTCTTTCCATCAAACTTTCCTTTGTCGTCAAACTTGCCTTTGTTCTTGAACTTGTGAGGCTGGAAGTTCCTTTTCTGTACCAGATTGGCATTAGAACCTCCCTCGGTACCTCGAGCATGTGTGTCTTTTGCTCTCGCCTTCTCTTCCACATCAAGAGTCCCAATGAGATCTGTCACGGAAAACTCTTATCTCTTGTGCTTCAGAGAAGTAGCAAAATTCCTCCATGACTGGGGAAGTTTGGCAATGATGCCTCCGGCAACAAACTTTTCCGGTAACACACAAGTGAAGTGCTCAAGCTCCCTGGCAAGTGACTGTATCTCATGAGCCTGCTCCACAATGGAACGGTCATCAACCATCTTATAGTCATAGAATTGTTCCATGACATATAGTTCACTGCCAGCATAGGAGACTCCAAATTTTCTCTCGAGCGCATCCCACATATCTTTGCCATTGCTAAATGACAGATATGAATCGACAATATTGTCGCCAAGGATGCTGATCAAGGCAGTCTTGAAAGTGGTATCAAGTTTTTGGAACGCCTCTTCCTGGGCGGGATTAAGTTCCCCCTCAGATGCGCCATAGATGGCGTTATAGCATCTCATGGTCTGAAACCAGAGCACTGCTCTCGCACGCCATCGTTTGTAATTCACACCTTCAAACACAGGTGGCTTCATAGAAGCAATAAAGCCACTTGGGGCAAATTGCCTGAAATAAGGTTTTTGGATTGTTGAATAATAGAGCAATTTACCAAGTGAATTACACATAATAAACGCTAGATAAAACATGATTAGAATAAAAGACAAAATACTAATCATGTGAAATAGAGAAAACATATTAAGACAGGTAACCAAACAGATTGCAAGACATAAGTCTTGAGATGCGATCAGAACAAGATTTATAAAGAAAACATACACGGCAGCGGCAGCAGAAGAGGAACCGCCGGTGTTCGTGTTGGCACCGTTGTTAGCCATGTCGTCGAGGAAGAGGGTGCTGATGTCGGGGAAGAAGTCCTCGTTGGGGAAGACGTCGGCGCAATCTGTATCCGAGAGGGAGTCCGTGATGAAGCCAGTAGTCGCGCCGATAGCGCTCCCCAAAAACCTTATCGCCCTTCTCCCGTACAGGACTCGAAGCAGCGGGGTCTCGGAGGCCTACTGTCCCGGCTAGAGGTGCACGCCACAAGACGAGATGGGGAAGATCTAGGTAGCGCAATGCTCTGAAACTGGAGGCGCAGAGAATGTGTGACAGTATGACTGAGAGGAGACGCGACCTCTCTCTCTTATAGGCACAGAGGGGAAGATAGACAGACTGCGCAGAAGATGAAACGAACGGACGGAAGCCCACCGGACAGCCTCGTATTAAAATTCCATTCAAAGCGAACGTTTCAGCTTCTGTACATCTGTTCATATACCATTCATGCGTGGCAAAATAAAGCTCGGCTCAGCGAGATTCCCGCAACCCGCAACCCGCGGCGCGCGCGCGCGTCGTGACGAGGCGAGCGAGCGAGGAGGAGCGCGCGTGTGGAACTCTCTCCTTCTCCTTCTCGTCCTTTTACCAAGTGGTAGAAGAGCTCACCTTATAAGCTGGTCCAACTTCCACTCAACTAGCAATGTGGGACTAAACATTTGTCCCAGCTCTTGCCTTGCATGAATGGGCCACATGGGCCTCTAGGATTTTCAGGAATAATTGAAATGGAAAATGGGCTAGACTATTTGGGCCAAAATTCCAACACATCTGACTTCACCATGGATCTAAGAATATCACTTGGTGGGAACAAACAACAGAGCTTCGCAATGCTCCCACTGAAACCAAACGGCTAGAAAAACAAAGTGCGCACGACCGAATATCTTCCGATCAAGCAATATCCAGGCATGATACACCCATGAGAGTTCGCCGGCGGAGCCTTCCGGAACCCGCCTCTCCATACCAGATCCACGAGGGCAGACATCAAGCAGATATTCGTCTTCGTGCAAAAGAAACCAAAAGACCGCCTCCTTTATTAGATCCGATACAGCGATCCCCACACCGCCGGCCGGTTTCCGGAGAACGGATCAAGCAGGCAATTAGGGTTAGAGAGCCGATCTAGGTAAATTTAATTTCAGGCCGAGATTTTTAATATGAACATAGCTGTTCCCTTGAGACTACCATGGGTCAGGCTGAGAATGGTGCAGTTTGGTTTGGGTCCAACCCGTATGTGAACACATATGTGAAACACAAATCGCTTGGCCACCTGATGCAGCAGCCGATCAACTCGCATGAGCTAGCAGTCGAGCAGCCGATCCTGCTGCAATTTTTCATAGCACATAGTCTTCGGATCTCTGCATGTAACTTTGGCGACATAAATCCTGGCCAAGGTACGGAAGACTCACATGTCAGTGACCCAAAGTCACATCTAGTTACATCTTTAAAACGGAGTCCCTGCTGGTATGAAGGGTAGCCCCCAGATGCCCTTGCTTGGCTCACTAGTAACGGGATCGGTTCATGGTGGTGGTTTTTGGGGATATCAAACTTCAGTTGGATTATTGTAATTCGTTCACGCGGTATATATATGTATTTATGGGCTGATCGGACAAGACATATTTGAGGTAGTCGTATAACGGATAAAATAAGCTAAACCAAGCATGCATGTTCAGTGATGGTCTCAACCTGCATATTTTGCACACCTTCATGTTCGTCTTTTTTTAACATTTGGATTGCGCTTGTTACTGGCGCTAAGGAGAGGTATTTTTTTCTACGAGTAACTGAGGAGGTATTAATAATTCACTTCACACCGTAGCTACATAGTTTTTTATGTTCGAATTTGATGCACAACTCGTGATGCAGAAACACAATATGGCAAACATTTATCCATAATGTCTCCTCTTAAAATTATATCTCGTCTATTATTTATCTCTGTTATATACACTTTACTTAATCTTATATTGATAAATCGGAGACACCGCACGAGCTCTCACGTTAACTCCGACCGTAAATAAATTGAACTCATTGATCACAGAGGCAAATTCATGTTTTTTTTGCCGGTAACAACTCCATGCTAACGGCTAAGGTATTGCATCTGACGACCTAAGGATCCCTGTAGCTTACTACTCTTAGTGAGCAATCCTTATGTTTTTTTTGGGAAGTTGCATCAGCCGGCTATAAGAATCTGTTTAGTTTACTACCATAGAAAATAAACGTCCAAAAAATATTACAACAGAAACTCAGCGCATGAGCATGTATTTATGTTTCACGACGTGACGATAGGAAATGGTTTTTTGGTCTCCACAGCTCTACTTGAACAACAGGACTCGAGGAGGTGATCCACCGCATCGAGTATCATATTTATATTAGTTTCTGTTGCGTGATTTCCTGGAATAAAGAGGTTTCGTGTTGTCAAAAATAAAACAGGATTACAGGATGTCACGATGATAATTTGGCTATGGAAGGTTTAGCCAAGCTGATCCATCAAGCTCGGGAGAGGGGTTTAGTTTCTAGGCTTGTTCCTCATATAGTTCCAGAGGGGATTGCCATCCTGAAGTATGCAGATGATACTATTATCCTAGTGCAGGATGTTTTAGATCAGGTTGTTTATGTTAAACTGATTCTATATATGTTTGAAGCCATGTATGGCCTAAAAATTAATTTTGAAAAGAGTGAACTCTTGATGGTTCTTGATGATGAAGACAAAGGTTTGTTGTATGTAGACATGTTTTTATGTCAACTTAGTACTTGGCCCATCAAATATCTTGGTGTCCTTGTGTGTGGCACCAGGTCACATGTGGCTGATTTGGACTCCTTATCGGATAGGTTAAAAAAGAAACTTGATGGATGGGTAGGTCATACTTCTTCTATTGGGGGTAGACTGAATTTGATTCAATCATCCCTTAGTAGAACACTCATCTACCACTTGTCTATTTACCTATTGCCTAATTCTAATATTGAAGATTTTACTAAGATTATCAGGATTTTCTTTTGGCAAGGGTATGGGAACAAAAAGAAATATTACATGGTTAAGTGGTCTCATGTGTGTGTTCCCAAGAAAAAAAGGGGGTTTAGGAATTAAGAACATCAAGTTGTTTAATATTTTCTTATTGTGTAATGGTGGTAGAAATTGGAACACGATCAAGGGTTATGGCAAGATTTAGTGAAAGAAAAATATGGGATAGTATGAAAAATGATTCTGCTGCTTGGAAAGATCTATTGAAAACAAGATCAATTTATCTTGCTGGTAGATCCATGATTGTGGGAGGTGGGAGAGAGACAGATTTTTGGCATAACAATTGGGTGGGCTTTGCACCTTTGTGTGAGGTTTTACCCATGTTGTATGATGTTTGTTTACAGAAATTGGGAACTATTAGGGAAATGTCAGATAGTGGATGGAATTTTACCTTTAGGAGATGGCTTGACCCTCCTTTGCAGGGGCAGCTCCATAAGTTCAGGGATGTATTGGCTACAGTAGCTCTGAATAATGTGCCATACAAACCTAAATGGAAATATACAAAATGTGGTGTGTTTACAGTCAAGTCATTATACAACAAATTATCTTCTGTGGGTAGGGATGGACCTTTTAGATAATTTTGGAAAGCTAAGTTCGCACTTAAGATCAAGATTTGGCTTTGGTTAATTTGGTATAATGCGATTGTAACTAAAGATAATATGAAAAGAAGAAAGTGGGTGGGAGACTATTCCTGTATGTTTTTGCTCTCAAGAGGAATCCATTAATCATCTTTTCTTCACTTGTCCTGCAGCTGCGTATATGTGGAGTACTGTTTGTACTTTTCTGTGTGCGGAAACTAGGCCCACTTGTTTCACACAGTACTTTTGGTGGATAGCTAAATTTTTTCCTTTTGGAACAAACATTCAAATTATTTGTGTTGCTGCCTTTTGCTGGGATATATGGAAAACTCTTAATAGAGCTTGCTTTGATAAGAATTTCATTCGCGCCGGTGGATTTGATTTGTTACATGTGTGTTTTCTTGCGTTATTGGTCAGGACTTCGAAATGAACATGAAAAAGAAAGTTTGGTAGTTGGAGCGCATAACCTGCAACAAATGGTGCTGGGGATTCATGAGATGGCAAGGAGGAATCCGAGCTTAAGGATTGAGGATGCTGCTGGGAATGAAGATCAGGAGGTCTACGTCGACTGAAGCTCCGGCTGTTATCATCAAAAGTTTAAAACATATTTGAGGATGTTGTTATCCTGCTGTTTAAGTTCCTGAAGTTTAAATAGGATTTGTGATGGCATGAGAGTAGCTTGTTTGGATATTATACTTCTTAGTTTCCTCGTGTCGTTTTGGGTAGGTTTTGGATGCATGGTTGGCTTTTGAGGGGATGTGGTTTATTTTGTTTCTGGTTAAAACTTGCTCTAGTTTCTTCTTGGCAGTTGTTATGGTTTCTAGAACATATCCATATAGTGCTATGATCCTGTTTTTTATTTTCTTAGATTTCTTTGGTATTTGGATTCTATTCTGTTATCATGTGATATTGGAACCCATCTCCATGTTTGGAGGTGTATGAAAAAAAGGATGTCACGGTGATTGAGTTATGGCTCGATAAGCTCCTCCTTTGTTGCCAGATGTTGGCAGCTATATTGAAATTATGCAAAGACAAAGTAATAATTGTAGCGTGGAGGAAGGTTTATATGCATGCTAAACAAGACAGAAATTTAGAATGTGTGGTGCATTTTTATTAGTAGTTAACAACTTTTGCATGATACACAGTAACACAAATGGATGATCGGTGAGTTAATATTATTTCTTTAGAGAGTATATAGTACAGTTCTTTATCTGGGATAAGCAAAAAAATGTTTTTTGTTATACTCTTAGGCTACATGCATCTGTGATGTAGAGGCAATGAGTATTGAAAAAAATTGACTTCCAAAAAAGGTGCCAAAGAATCAACTCCGCAAAAAAATTGTTGTTTTTTGCTGATCGCGAAAATCTACAAAACAAACAATGAAAATCTCAAAAATGGTTATATTCTCTGTAGATATTGATGAATGTTGATAGTGAAATCCACACTAATTTAGTATAAGTATCCTTTAAAGAAATATTTACATTTTTTCATGGGGCGTCATAATGAAAGTGGGATTTTAAATAAATATGGTCTACTCCATGAAGAAAATAGAAGACTGCTAGGAGTTTGTCTCTATTAAGTTATATACCTCTGAAAGAAATCATTGAGTGTATAACTCCTTCATGTATTATTGTGATGGTACCCAGGAGAAAGCGTTTGTCCAGGCGGCGCTCAAACCCATCTAGGGTTCCGTACTCCCGCTGGCGAGCCGCTCGTCTGCTCCGTCTCTATGGCCTCGGGGCCGCGTGGGTGTGGCGGATCATGGTCCCTCTCTAGCGGGAGGTTTCTCATTCTTTGTTTAGGTCTTTTTTTAGTATCTTTCTCAGGATGTTGAGGCGGGGACTTCATCTTTAAGTCAAAATAAAGTTCTCCCTGACCTATCCTTGCTCCGATGCTGCATCTAGCGCTGGCGGTTGGCACATGAAGTCGTGTGTAAGGTGGATCTCCTGGATCTGATCCGTTTTCGTGTTTGTTGGTGTGAGTTCAGGTCAGTCTCTTCTGATTTACGGTTGTCATCTTTGACGATAGTTGCTGCTCTAGTGCGCTGGTCTTTTGGGGTCTTAGCAAGACGATTTCTCATTTGTCTACTACAACAAGCTCTACTACGGCAACCTTTGCCCGGTTCTGGTGATGGAGGGGCGAGGATGGTTACGTGCCTTTGGCTCATGCTGACCTATTTGTAATTTTTATTATTTTTAGCTTTTCTTGTAATGTTGTTGATTATTAATAAATCGCTGGAATTTCGCAAAAAAAAAGTAAATTCATGTGTAAAACCGAGGTCACTTGCCACTATATGTAAACAATATGCATCTAATGTTGCGAATACTTGACTACTAAAAAAGCGTAATTATAATGCATATAATCCAATGACACGTCCATGGATTATAAATCATATGGACGTGTGCCTAAAACAAGAAAAACAGTTAGATACACATCATTAATTATAGAGAAAAAATAATTACTTTGTATGACATTTATAATTCTTACAAACTATTGTACTTAAAAAGGCAGATTTAAGTGTATGCAAAATACATTAAGTTCTAGCTCATGCAAGTGCACGGGACAATGACAAGTTACTACTATAACTGAAATAAAAAGAGAAGGCGCTTTGTAGCAGGTTGCTATGCTTGTTGTGTTTTGCTCGTCTAGAGGCCGACACACTGCGTGTACTGAGCGTATGCCTCCGATTGCATGCCAATTGGGGCGCGGATGAGTTGATCTGGAATATCGAAGGCGTCTATGAGTTCGGGAGCTACGAGCCTCACTTGGTAACTGAGGTAGTCCACCAGTTTGCGGATAGCCTGCAAGTATAAATGGGATCATCAGGTCTTGTTTCTTCTTTGCAAATAGAATTTGTTTTGCATATTAGCATTATTGGGAGAGGGCGACGCCGGTGCGACCAGCAGGCACGGACCTTAGCTTTGTTTGGCGTGACATAGTTGACATTCCGATATGTCCCGATGTCTTTCCAGATCCTATCGAGCGCATAAAGGTCACACACTAGTTTCAATACTTCACGTGTTTTCTCATCAGGGCAACTGCATATACATATACATCATAAGTCATTTTAAAAGAAAAATGGGGAGCATATGCATCAATCGATGCACATCATAAACCGTTGTTGGCACATTAACATTTTTACTATATACAACTCAAAAGGGACACAAATAACATCTGAATGGAAAGTAGCCGTCTATGCAAACAACATCAAATTTTATATGTTAAAAGATAAATCTACTACTGAGCAGCCATGGTAAGAACAATGTAACCAAGGAGGAACATAGAGTTGTACCTTCTCACAGCTTCTATAAACCTAACAAGGATGACAGACTCAATATGCGACTCTGCGAGGGCGATCAGATGGTTTAGACATTTGTTCCATGCACCAAAACCTCCAAGTATCTTCATATGCTTCAGAAGTCGAACGGCAACACTACGCAGTAATCGTGATGTTCGGTACTGAGAAAAGAGTTTACCCGGTCAATCAGTGTAGGAATTTAGCGAACTTGTACTGAGATTATCACGAACATATGACGACTCACTCTGAATGCATTCAGCTGAAAGTTAGGATCCCGTAGATGATCTTCCCCTTCCAATCGGGCAGTAACAATATTTGGCCGAGACAAATAGGCGCTCATGGAGTCTCTCAAGTAGTTCCAGGTGACCGAGAGTGTTCCTCCCTTGAATTTTTCCTCATATTGCTTTAGGAGATGTCTAGCAACCTGCATGATAAAAGATACATTATGTGACGTATAAGTAACTTCATATGAAATTCAATGACTATTTCAAACTTCATTTTATCCACAACACATAATAATTAACCGTGTGCTCTAGAATGTAAACGATACTTATTAGTACCTGCTGTAAAAGAACTGTATTGTCTCCTTCAAAAGTTTGAAATATATCATGGTCATTCCGTAGAACACCAAAACGATTTACAGCAGCGTACCCATGGCCACCACACGATTCTCTGCAGATGCTAATAGATTTTGATATGTACGAAGTTATGTAGGATTTCAACCCAGATGCAAGCACATGGACATCAGCAATAAGATCCTCATCACTGGTCTTCTTCATTTCTGAATACTTATCTACCAAATGCACTCTGGCGAAGTGAAATGCATACGCTGATGCCAACATAGGCATTAGCTTGTGCTGGTGAGACTGGTAATCCAGGATACTGATTTCAGGTTGCCTACGTGGACCAAATTGTTGACGCAATAGAGCATACCTAACAGCAATGGTTACTGCAGTCTTGAGTACACCCACAGAACTAAATGCAAGACCAGCTCGTCCCCCGACAAGCTCGCCGAGGGTGGCTGCAAATCTTCTGTTGATGGTGGGTAGACTGCTTGTGTATTTTCCATCTCTCGCCACATCACCAAATCGGTTCAGAAGATTGTCACGGGGTATTCTAACTGAACAGAACTTCAGGGCACCAGTATCAACACCATTCAGGCCTATCTTTTGCCCACAATCATGGATCTCGATACCTGGTAGAACAACGTGGGTTTCAAGGTCCCGAATCGGGACAATAAAGGCATGGATTCCCATGTCAGCAGGTTCCCCTCCTTCTCCTTCTCCCTCAAGTGGTAAAATTAACCTCGCAAAAACAGTAGCGAGTTTTGCTTGCAGATATGCGAGGCCAATCCACCACTTAATGGCTCCATCATTTGGGGTATCAATAATAAACTCATCAGTAACTGGATCAAATGTGGCAGTAGTCTGTATGGCTTGAACATTGGATCCTGCCAGATAGCAACAAACAAAAAGGAAGATGATGTTTTAAAATTATTGCGAACAGTGTTTTAGGTACTCAGGTACATGTCCCCGTGTCCATTTAAAAGGTGCGTACAAAGATTGGTTGAAGACAGTTAACTTGCAAACAAAAGTGTGTACTAAACAAAAAATCCGAATACCAATAAGATAAGTTGAAAGACAGTCTAACCATGATGCAGTTCTGTCATAGCAAAACAGCCTGGATATTCCAAATTATCGATTTTGTCGAAGTACTTTTCTATGTGCTTCTTGGTTCCCAAATTTATTACAGATCCACCCCAAAGACTGCATTAACTGAAGGCAAGTTAGTGGTTTATAACAACGGACATACAAGGACAATGTGCTTAGCATCTAAGACAAACAAATGAATGTAAACTGATGTGTCTGATGTTCTGCTAAGATCGCCAAATTTCATAATAATAGGACAGACCATCGTTCAACATAGCCCGCTGGGGACACTTTTTGTGAACTACCATATGCATACATACCCTAAATAATCCCAAGACGTGATACTGAATTGCAGTGACGGCTCCAGGTTTCAGAGGGTTGGTATTCATTTTGAAAGATGGTATTCATTTTGCCAAAAATGTCACCGTTTTTGCTTATTTTTTACTATTTTATTTAAAGTTCATTATTTTCTCAAAACCATTGGTATCCACTTGAATACCAAGGAAGACCCCTGGCGCCACCCCTGCTGAATTGTTATGACTGGTATAAAAGATGAGGAATGGAAATTCCCGCCATTTCACAATAGTAGTTGTGCATGTAATCGCTCTCTAGGGCAGGCAATCAAATACTAGTACTAACTCACGAGCTAGCACCTGATCGCAAACCAATCTTAACCAAAGTTATGCACCCACAGACCATCATAATTGATAATTGGTGTGCTTGTTTTGTTATCACTTATAATTAGCTAGGCCTCCACTACTGCATGAGAAATGCAATCACCTATTATAACAACAAAAAATATAAACCCATGTGCATTGAAGATGAAACTATGTTCTCATGGTCCATATCACTCATAATTCATAAGTGCTTGTCCCATCAAACAGTGCAATTGCAACCCATCCATAAAAGGAGTAGGGGGTCGAGCTAGAATGCATATCCAAGATCGGCCCTCCTCCTAAATACAATAAACAGTATTGTCATGAACATCGTGAATCGAGAAGATGTTTTGGTTGCCGATGTATTGTCCCAAACCCAACTGAATATTATATTTAGAATGGCTTTAACCGGTAATAAGTCAACTTGGTGGTTACACTTGTGTCAGAGAGTAGTGATTGTCCATTTATCTCACGAACTTGGTAATTTTGTTTGGAAACTAACGAAAACAGGTTTAATTACAGCTAACTCTATGTATGTGGACATTTTTTTTGATAAAGGGCGCTTTATTACTTACAAGGTTTAAGAATACATTCGACTTCTGCATATGTAAGATGCACATAGTCGATAATAGTCCAAAGTTTCAAATAAAATAACAAAAGACGAATTACATATCATAGTGAGAAATTGTAAAAACGCCTAAGATGATGATGAAGGGCCGATCCGAAGATTATGCTGACATACATGTATGTGGACATGATGAATAAAAACACTAGATTTCTAATCACATACATGTGAAAGTTGAATATCTCACTAAATTTTAAATATGCATGTGGTTCCTGAAAAATAAGGTGTCACTCAATAAGGATAACTTAACTATAAGGAATTGGTAGTGCTGTAAATAGTTTTGATTATGTGACTTAGAGGAGGCTATAGAAATTTGTTTCTTTTATGCATTTGCAATTGTATTGTTTGCGTATATTTTATATTGCCTACAATATCCCACCTCCAACCAATATCACTCATACGTTTGGGAATTAGTTAAATGAAATTGATAAGAAAAACAAGGCTAGAATAGGCATTTGTATTTCACTTTTATGTTGGTCTACTTGGACACTAGAAACAATATTATCTATGCCTACTAGATGCAACCGACTAATGATGGTTGCGCATGATATCTACAACCAATCTGGTTTGCAGCGTATTAATATACTTCGGAATGAACAGTTGCTACATGCCTCTAGTATGCCTCTAGTTTGCAGCGTATTAATACTAATGATGACGGTCATGAACAACCATATAGGTATTATCACACTGAAATTGGAACCATATTAATTCATTGAAAGCATTCCACTGTTAACCATACGGATGGCCGTGTCATAGGCTCTCGTCCCAATTTTGGTTGTGCCACTAGTTTCCGCAATTTAGGCCACGCCACTAGTTTTCTCGAGCTTTTGAACTAGCCGGATACTTTGGAGTGGCGATTTGGTGCATATGGGCACCAGCGATCCCGTTATTTTTTAATCGAGAAAATCAAATTTCTGAGTTTCAAAAAATTCTGAAAATATATTGGGGCTTAGCCAGCTATGTATACTAAAAACGTGCAAAATATCAATTGAAATTAAGGAATAAAATGAAAAAAACTGTAGATGTGAATATGGTGATTCCAAATCTCTTAAAAACCCGAATCTTTGTCATTTTTGTGTAGCTTAGAACAAAAAAAAAATTTCAAAATGAGTTTTTGCACGTTTGTGGGATACACCATTAGCTACTTTTAGGATTTTATTTCATAATTTTTTAAAAGTTGTAAATATAGTATTTTATTAATATAGAGAGAGAGAGCACCGAAGCCAACAAAAGACTTTCCACATACTTTGGCGAAACATTATAGCCTAGTTTGGCAACAAAGTTTTTTCTAAAACTGAAGTATATTAATACCATAGTATTTTGTGCCTAGCAAAATAATACTTCAGTTTTTCTCTTTTCTTAGTTTTAGAAAAAAGAACTTCTTTCTCAAATACTTCAAAAAAACCATAGTTTTAGAGAATACTTCAGTTTTAAAACCATATTATTTGTTGGATCCAAACACCTCAAAGTATTTAATAAGAAGCCTTACTTATATATGGAGTAGCTGTATAGGAGAAAGCACGAACCTATAGTGGGCGCCGAGCCTTATGGCAAGGGAGAAGTCAAACGCGCCGATGGCCTCCATCAAGGCGAAGTACTGGGCGGGGTCGGCCACCATGAGGCTGAGCGGCCGCAACCCGGCGTCCCGCACCAGCGCGGACATCTGCCGGATGCAAAGCTCCTGGTGCGCCGACGAGGGGAGCTCCATGGGCGTCGGAAGAAACTCCGGCCTCGTCAAGCAGAACTCGCCCACCCGCTCCTGCACTGACCGATGACGCTCCCGCAGGTACCCTTTGAGCGCCTCCACGTCCGTGTACTTGGCCGCGTCGGGAGCCGGCGGATCGGAAGGAGGCGGCTGGAGGGATAGGCGTCGGAGGAGGCGCATCGCCAGCGTGGAGTCAGCTTCTTCGCGCACGACGGTGCCGGAGTTGGGCGTGGTCACCATGGCGACGGTGGTGTGCGGGCGGACCGGGATTGGGAAAGACAAGACGACGACGTTGGTTGGTGCTTCGGCACTGCCAATGTGAAGCCGAGGACGATGCTTTAAACAAACCCCGCCGAAACGGTTCCTTCGAGAGGCGTATCTTTGAACAATAACGCCCCTTTAATTATCGCATATTACTTATAACTCTCGAATCCATTTCAGATAACTGAATCCCTAGCTGCAGTGAAGACTCCCGAGCCCCAGGGATCCTTTTTTTTTTGCCAGGAAAGGGGAATATATTAATCAGTAGGTTGACTACACTCAGAGTTTATCGTCTCCGCGACATCTGGTGGGAAACCTCTGGCTGTTCTTCCCTTTACTCGTCCTAATTGGGCGAGCCCATGGCTAACGCCATTAGCCTCCCGACTAATCTTACTTATTTCCACCTCCCTTTCCCTCACTAGTTCAAGAATAGATCTCACCAGCATAGCGTGGCGCAACAAGTTTGTATTAGTACAATTTATTAGCTTGACTGCTTCGGCATAGTCTGTTTCTACTTGGATCGGCAGTTCTGTCCAGTTCATCGCAAGAGCTAGTCCTTCTTCCATAGCCGCGAGCTCCGCTTCAAGTGCATCCCCACAGGTCATCAGTTGTCTGCAAGCCGCGACGATCACCTCGCTCGTGTGGTTCCGGAGTATGAAACAATCCAAAACATAGACTCCCGAGCCCCAGGGATCCTTAAGTATGAAACAATCCAAAATAAGTTTTCATAGTTTATAAGATATATCTGAACACTTCTGCTTTGGTGTCTCCCCATCCGTTTTAATTTTGACAACAAAAACTCGATATTGACTCGTTTTCCGAAGACCGTACAAACTCAACCGAAGCCTTAATGGTCCTCTTAGACATATACTTACCGAACTATACTCAGAGGCATATAGCAGCATCAACAAAATTTTAAAATGTGGCTTGCAAAGACGTAGATCGTCATAATGGGACCTAAGAACAACTGGTGAGAACATGGAGTATACTCAGCTCGACGGCCTATACGAAGTTATACATAGCCTAGATATGGATTTCGATGGGTCGAAATAAAACTGGCCCATGCAAATTTAAGTTTAAGGGGGGGGGGGGGGGGGGGGGGGAGGGGGGACACACCGAAGCACACCTCCTATCTGAACTTTTATTCAGATGCAATTGTTGTAAAACATTACAAAACTTTTGAAACATGACATTTAATTTTTTTTTCTTGAAATAAAGGGTTGCATATAAATCTTCCTCCATTTTCTGTTTCTCCGAAACACATTACTCTTGGTGCAATGCTATACTAAAAAAGAGTTAACACTAAAAAATATATGTTTCATGTCATGGTGGAGAAAATATAGGAATTTGTATTTACATGTCCCACTATGGCCTCTACCACTTTGTGCGCTTATCGTTTATCTATCATCACTCTTGACCTCTTCCATCGAAATTAGCTTCACAAACAACCAACTAAGCGTTTTCATCGGCTCACGTCATTGCCATCATGTGGACCGAGACCCTAACACATGTGGCCCATGCTTACATGTGGGACCCACACTTACTTCTGGGGCCCGCACTTATAGGTGCGATCGCGCTAATATGATCGGATGAGGGCTTCTGAATTAGATTGAAATTGGAACAACCGACCGCCTGAAGAGGGGTTCTTCCCTCTTCTCGAAAGACCTGTGCGTTCAATATCCAGGTCTTTGGTCTATCCAGATGGAATGTACAGACGGAGCCCGATATTCTACACTTTACTTTCTATCCGAAATAGTGGAGAGACGTGTAATACATTTGTTCTTACAATTGATACGATTAGACGTGATAATGGCTAGCGGAGAGGCAATGCCTGGCATAGTTGTGCTACCCCTAAAATATTTTAGGTTGTTCATGCACTGGATAGTCAAATGACCCGTGCGCTCAATGTCCATGTCCAAGTGTGCATTCCATGCACTCGAGAAGCTGTCGTGTTGATGCACGCGCTCGTAATTATGCACACATCACCACCCCTTTGAATGTTGTGAAATTCTCAATCGGAAGTTCGTGATACCCTGCCCATTTTTGTGCAAACATGGTTCTTACCATGATCGAGAATATTTATCAATGAACAAAATATGGTATAGAAAATATCCAATATTTAACACAAGTAAAAAAAAATCTGGTACCCCACTCCCTTCGAGGCTTGGTGCAATGACATGACGCTGTTTTAGCATGAAAAACACCCAACTGTACGGGAACACCACAGATCCTTCGAGGTGCTGCTTATTTGATCATATTTCAGTCTATTCATCGATGAATCATTAATTACGCATAAGAAGTATAACAAAGGAAAACGCTTTCACACACTTCTCCTATAGCTGAAGTAGTAGGCACCTGATACCATTAATCACGCAACATGGTACTATATCGTTGTTCTGTCGAGCAGTTTGCGTACATAAATATGTGAGTACCAGCTTGGAGACATTGAGATCGATGTAACATTTATCGAGAGGCCGAGATCCTTCTAGAAAGGTTATTGAGGAACAACTTGGATGTGAGAAGGCATGAGCATTTGATATGGAACCGAGATGTAAAAGGATGCATCGTCATGCGATAGAGCGCTCTCTTGACACGCACTGGCGCATAGCGCACGACAAAGTGTGATATGCAGTGCCGTATTCCAAGGGGATACATGGCCACATCCACGGCACCCTTCTGTTGGAAATATGCCCCCAAATATAATAATAGAGTTGTTATTATCATATTTCTTGTTCTAGATAAGTGTTTATTCGTCATAATTTTATTAAACCGAAACTAAAATACATGTGTGGTTAAGATAAAAAAACATTGTGTCCTTAGTAAGGCTCTACTAGACTAGCTTGTTGATGAAGTGATGAATAAGGTCTCCTAACTATGGGCATGTGTTATCATTTAATAACAAGGCCATGTCATGAGGAGAATGATATGATAGACAAACTCAAATCTAAACATAACATTTGATCGTGTCAATAAGTTTAATTGCTGAAGTTTTTTGATTGTCAAGTACATTTCCTTAGACCATGAGATCGATCATGTTACACCCATGTGTATCTCAAAAAGGATAAAAAGGAACATATGAGAACTATTCAATACTAAATTAATTAAGAAAATACTATCCCCGCATGAGAGCATATTTTCTAACTAAGAGGCTAATTTCCTCTCAAAGTAGTGTTCATCCGGCTTCCATTCTTTATAAAGCAATCTCCTATAGTGAACGGCGATACTAAGGTATTTAAATGGTAGTGAGCGAGCTTGCCTCACATATGAAAATACTCTTGTATCCTTCCCCTTCTTGCTTTGCATTACGAAAACAAAATATTTCAATCATGTAGAAATTGACTTTAGTGTGGAGAAAAGTTCAAAGATACATAATATCAATCTTGTGCACAAAAAGAATTCTATATTGTTGAATGAGAATTCCACCTTCAACTAAGTGAGGTATGAGATCCACCTATTTGGCCATCTTCTTTGGCTCTCAAAATAAGGATTTCTAGCCCTGATACCGACACTCCCCCCTCACAAACCTCGCTACCCATTCGCACACCACGTAGGTGCAAATCCCTTCATACGCAAGGCTCGTCGAAGAAAAGACCATTTGACTTTGTCAACGTTTTTTCAAAATATATCTTATAAAGAATGACATCCATCTTTTTACTATGCAACTCACGGATAGTTCATGAAGAATGACTACCCCTTCGAGTATGTTTCTACCTGGCATAAAAGCCGGCTAGGTCGGTTGCACAACATTTTGAGCAATGCCAATCACACAGTTTGTACCAACCTTGGTAAAGAAATTGAAACCAACATTTAGGAGGAAAAAAAGGTCTGTATTGCTCAATTCCAGCGGCATCTTCTTTCTTAGGCAACAGAGTAATAATACCAAAGTTAAGCATAAACAACGGCAATGGACAAGTCTGCAACTGATCAAACTTAGCCATTAAATCTGTTTTTACAACCTCCTAGAAAGCTTGATAAACCCCAAATGAAACCCATCAGGTCATGGAGCCTTGTTGCGTTTCAGTCTGAGAGATAGTAGCGAAAAGTTCATTCTCAGTGAAGTCGGTTATCAATACCTCATTCTCGGAAATCCTAGACTTACGGAATGGTTTCTACGGAAAATACCTATGGGATGATGTGGAAACTAAGGGTTGGTTCAAATTTTTTTCCTTCCATGATTTCATGACTAAAAATCCATCCGGGTGATTCCACGTCTGTCCGTAGCGGTGATTCCATAAAAATTCGCCCGTAGATGTAGCATTGCTCCCTCATTTTCCACAGAGGATAACTGAGCTATATCACCAATGTCGTCTTTATTTAGAGAGAAAAAATTGGTCTTCGGCGTCTTAAATAATTTCTTATAATATTGTGTGATGAAGCAAGATATGCATTATTAGAACCGCAAGTATCTCAACCAGTTCGATACACGGTATTTATGGCTGCACTGGAACGACAACACGCATGGGTTGGGTAACGTGGTGGCACGAATATCTCAGTCTGCAGGTGCTGAAGTTGATGTATACTTATATATAGGAATACGTTTATTGTATTACTAAGTTATACTATCAGTTGTATGCCAGGGTATAATGTCGTAATCGTGCCACCCTCTTCCTTCATATCTCGCCTATCTGCCATTCAATGCCTCGCTTGCACAATGATAACGTAGCCATATGCTCCCTCAGCACTGTTGGTGAGCTTTTTGTAGCCGTTTCTTTGCACGTATTTGCACGTTAATTCATCAACAGATATATCCCCAATAGTCTCATCCCAACACGACCCCGTTGACTATCACCGAGGAGAATAATAGCTCTATGGAATAAAAATATATTTGGCTCTTTTCACGTTTGTGGTCTGTCGGAACTTAATTAGGATACTGCACGTCCTTTCTCGATGCATGCTCCCCCATCATCCATGCTCCCCGTCTTCTGATGTTTGTGACTTTGTGTTCTTTAATACAGGATAGCAATGGTGATTTGAGTCTTCGCAGCGGTTGTATGATCTGTGACTCACAATAACGACTAATTGTGGGGCGACAATATAAGGGGAGTTTCTAGTCTTGTGAAAATCCAAATTTTGACCTTAATCGGTTGTGTCTGGCAATGTTCTTGTTGAAGAGATTGTTTCGCGAATGTGGACTTTCTCTAGGGTAAAGACCCTATGATCTTTGATCGGACAACGATGACGCTCGTGCACTGTTCTGTAGTGACCTCGGATCGAGTAAAGATCCTAAGTCCATATGATTAACATGCTAGTCCCTGAATCATTAGCTAGCACTCACAGTCGATGAAATATCATGTAAAACACAAGTCTTTATTATATGATCGAATAATCCAAAGTTTATATTATTATAACATAAGCAAAATATATATAATTTTTTTTTGAATCAAGGTTTTTGCATAAGATGCCATGATGAATGAAATGCAATTTTTGAATCAAGGTTTTCGCATAAGATACCATGATGAATGAAATGCAATTTTTTTGAAGTCTCAATTTATAAATCCCGGGATGTTACATGTTTCCTTTTTGAAGAGGTCGCTATTGGAGTGGTTGGACTACTGGTGTTATTCTGGTGGTGTTAGTGTCGTTGTTTTGAGGAATCGTTCTCTGTAAACTTTTTTTAGTTCTTATCTTTTCTAGGTTATGTGCATCTATAAAGCCACTAGGGCATGCGTTGTTGTAGAGGCTGAATATAATTGGTATCTAATGATATTGATATATATTTTTTCCAAAAAGTGAATCAATTACCATGTAGGGCCAGAAAACCCCAACTAAACAACGATCTGTTCGGGGTACTTCATGCAATTCATATAAAACTGTAGAATTGATCTTGTTTACAAGCGAGACCTGGTCCAAAATAAATACATTGCCCTATTTAGAACAAAAGCCTACCAAACCTATTAGGAGAAGGAACCATATCGTACAAAAGACTCTAGTCCACCAAACTCAGTAAACACACAACACCAACTAAGGGACCCTCCACCCCGACTTACAACACTCGACGCCAGAGAAACACGCGATCCACAACACTAAACAACCCAGCCATCTCGTAGCCCATGAGACCAGGGCGACTGTCTGAGCTTGAAATCACCCCAAACCTAGGGCTGCCTCCACCCTGACTTGCATCGCTCGAAACCAAAGCCAAACACGAGCCACAATGCCGCACTATTGAGCCATCTCATAGCCTGATGACCCACTAGTATAGGGGATCGTAACAGTCTTCGCGGGTAGTATTACCCAATTTATTGATTCGACACAAGGGGAGCCAAACAGTACTTGCAAGCCTTAACAACTAAGTTGTCAATTCAGCTGTAATTGGAAATAGTTCTTGCTCACAGAAGTTTATCGGTAACAACAGTTTGTAGTAGCAACAGTAAAGCAACAGTAGCAGTGGAACAAGAGCAATAGTAACAGTAACAGTAAACAGTGGGATTCAAGTGTTGTAGGCATAGGGATGGATGAACGGGCGTTGCATGGACGAGTCTAAACATGTAACTTCAAGATCAAGGGCATTGCAGATAAGTAATAATAAGCATCCAAGTACTAAACAATCCTAGGCATGTGCTCCATATATAGTCATGCGTGCTCGCAATGAGAACTTGCACAACATCTTCTGTCTAGCCAGCCCGTTGCAGCGGGGCCTCTAGGGAACTACTGGCAATTAAGATGCCCCTTTTAATAGAGCACTGGAGCAAAGCATTAACACTCCGTGAACACATGTGATCCTCACACCACAGTCATCCCCTCCGATTGTCCCAATTTCTGTCACTTCGGGGCCTTTGGTTCCGGACAATGATATGTGTACACAACTTGCAGATAAGATCACAAACAATACTATCATAATGATTCAATAATAAGACCAGTTCTGAGATCATGGTACTCGGGCCCTAGTGACAAGCATTAAGCACAACAAGTTGCAACAAAGTCAAATAGCACTAATAGAGATACTAGGCAGTATGCCCTAACAATCTTATTCGATTACATGATAGAACTCATCCAATCCCTACCATACCCATAGCCTACTGCGGGAGATTAATCACTCATGGATGAGGGAAACATGGATGGTTGATGGAGAGGCGTTGGTGATGACGATGGCGATGATCCTCTCCAAATTTCCCGTCCCGGCAGGATGCCAGAACGGAGTTTCTGGATCCGAATCTTGGTTTCTGGTGGTGGCGGCGCAGCGGAACTCTTTCTGGAAAAACATCGAACCGCCCCCCCCCCTGAGTTTTTAGGTCAGAAGGCATCTTATAGGCGAAGAGGGAGGCCGAGGGGGTGCCTGGGGTGGCTGCACCCCCAGGCGCGGCCAGGCCTGGCCCCCGCCTGGAAGGGGTGTGCCCCCCCCAGGCCTCTTCTTCGTCTCGTACTCTGGCTCCGTGTGTCTTCTGGTGAAATATGATTTTTGGCATATCTTCCTGGATTTTTCCTGATAGTTGATTTTCTGCACAAAAACTAGACACCAAGGTAATTCTGCTGAAAACAGCATCAGTTCGTGTTAGTTGTATCCAAATCACACAAGTTTAGAGGAGAAAAAATAGCAAAAGTGTTCAGGAAAGTAGATATGTTTTGGACGTATCAACTCCCCCAATCTTAGCTTATTTCTTGTCCTCAAGCAATTCAGTTAAAAACTGAGTTCGATAAAAGAACTTTCACGAACACATTTGCTTCATATGATGTATATACTCTCAGCACAGGAGTAGCTGCTTAGACAATTCATAAAAAAGAGTACGCAACTAAGTCTACTCAATAGTCAATGCAAGCTATGAAGAGGAACCAACTCAATAATAATAAGTAGCATGAAACATAAACATAAGCAACATTGCAATGCTCATAAGAAGGTATGATAGAGTGGTATATCGCTTGCCTTTGTTTGTAGAGCACAATAAAAATGTCAAGAAACCTCTGAAGTTCAAGTGAAGACTAGAGATAAAGATATAAGAGATATAAGCATCAAAGTCATGACATAATTAACCAAGTTTTGAGATAAACACAAGAATGAGAACTATGCTCTCAAGAAGGTGCTCATAATATAAGTGGTGACTCAACAAGGAAGTGAAAAGGTTTTGAAAAGTTTTAAAGGCTTCCAAATGCTGAAAGTAAGGTACTCATTAGCTTGGAGCTCTCGGTGCCCCTATGATAGGCATCTTTATGTGGTTAAGGTGAAAGTGAGGTCCAATCTGAGTTATATTCTTGACAGACCATAAACTGAAAATCCCATGTCCCTTGAGTACGAGGGCCGCTCCATGTGCTATTCAACTTTGGTTACCTGTAAGTTCTTGTTATTTTAAATACATGCATATCATAGAGAACCACCAACGGGGTACCCCTTGCACATGATATATGAGCTATCCCATGGTCAAAATGACAAGGCAAAGCAGACAATGAGCATCTCAGCGATATTTTTATTTACTATGTGCATAGCTTTTTATTGAGGATTCTTCATAAATGCTCATTATGATGATGCTGCAAGTCTCCACCATGATTAGTGATATGTCGGAAACGTATCTATAATTTTTGATTTTCCATGCTTGTTTAGTATCTACTTTGCTTTGCTTTGTCTATACTTTGAGGTGTTTTTATATGTTTTCTGGAACTAACCTATTAACAAGTTGTCACAGTGCCAGTTGCCTGTTTTCTTCTGTTTTTGGTTCCAGAAAGGCAGAAAATCAATATTCTTGGAATTGGACGGGACAAAAGCCAAAGTCAATATTTTCCCGGAGCAACATGGAACCACGAAACAGAGCCGGAGGGGGCCAGAGGGTGGCCAGATCCCCTAGGAGCGAGCCCACCCTAGGACGCCCCTGGGGAGGGTGTAGGCCCCCTAGCCACCTACTCGTCCTCCCACTTCGCCTATAAGATCCCCCTGATGATAAAACCCTAGGGAATCCAGAAGAAATCCACGAAAACCTCTGTTGCGTTGCCGCCACCGAAGGAGATATTCGGGGGATAGAAAGTATCTGTTCCGGCACCCTTCCGGGACGGGGAAGTGCCCCTAGAGCTATCTCCATCGATCTCCACCACCATCTCCATCACCGTTGTTGATTCCCATGATGAGGAGGGAGTAGTTCTTCCTCAAGGCTAAGGGCTCTACCAGTAGCTATGTGTTCATCTCTCTCTCTCTATGTGTGATCATGTTGTGGTCATGAGCTTTGTAATCTAGTAGATCTACCTTACTACTCAAGTGCTTCATTAGATCTCTGCTCTCCCCATGTGTGTGAAAGTGACAGCGTGCATGCCATGGTTGCACTTAGGCTTGAGTCTACATAAATACTCTTTGTGCTTTAATAGATCTATGCTTTTCCCCACGTCTGTGAAAGTGACAGCATGCATACTGTGTGTGGCACTTTGTCTAGATTGAATATCTGTTATGACTTATATTTGGATTTGGATGTCTCTATGAAATTGTGGTGTTTGTTGGAACCATCTAGCGCTCAAGGTGACAGTGTGGGGTTATCTAGATTGGGGAAGGCGGACTTTGACGTGTGCTGCTATAGCCCTACCAATGATTAGAGTGTTCAACCGGAGAATAGTTAAGAATAGTATCATGAAGAGAGGATATTTATATGAGTGAGTGTTCACTAGTGAAAGTATGATCCCTAGGCCTTGTTTCTAAGCATTGAAACACCGTTTTCTACTAGATCTGTTGCATGTTTGCTTGCTTTAGTATTTACCTCCACGTCAAGCTCCATCAAAGTATTTTCTGGCACCATTACCCCACGTCAAGAAAAAGTCAGAATCTCTTTTATGGCACTGTTACCACTTGTATTTCACTATCTCTCGCCGAACTAGTGCACCTATATTGAGTTTGTTGGGGACACAAGAGACTTCTTGTATCTTGATTGAAGGGTTGCTTGAGAGGGAACACCTTTGACCACTTCCTCCCTGAGTTCGATAAACCTTGGGTAATCCACTTAAGGAAAACTTGCTGCTGTTCTACAAACCTCTGCACTTGGAGGCCCAACAACTGTCTACAAGAATAGAAGTGCGCAGACATCAAGCTCTTTTCTGGCGCCGTTGCCGGGGAGGTAAGGTAAAAGGTACTCACATCCTCCGGTGGGAGTGATCGAAGTTATTTCCTTTAGATTCTCAATTTTGTCTTTTTTTTCTTGTTTTCACTAGTTAGGCTTAATGGAAAACAACAACAAAATTAGAGAGCTCTATAGCATTTATCTTGAGTTAGGACATGAAGTGTTTGAAGAGAAAATTAAAAAACCTATGGAGCTTTATTTGCATGCTAATAGCAATGTTATTAGTATGAATTCTTTAGACACCATTGTTGCTAATGCTATGGAAAAGTCTAAGCTTGGGGAAGCTAGTTTTGATGAAAATGATCTTTATTCCCCCAGATTTAGAGGAGAAGGTTTTCTTTGATGATACTTTACCTCCAATATATGATGATTACAATGATGAATATGATATTTTCAGTCCACCTACTATTGAGGAGGAAATTAATTGTGACTACAATATGCCTCATTATGGTGATGAAAATAATAATGATAGCTATTTTGTTGAATTTGCTCCCACTACAATTAATAAGAATGACTATTCTTATATGGAGAGTAATAATCATTATATGCATGTGGCTCATGATAAGAATGTTTTATATGATAGTTATATTGTTAATTTTATTCATGATGCTACTGAAAGTTAATATAAGAGAGGGAAACATGGTTTTATGTATCTCAATAATATTAAGTTTCCCCTCTTTATGTTGAAAATTTTGAAGCTGCACTTGTTTTGCTTTCCTATGCTTGTTGCTTTGTTCTTTCAAGACTTGTTTCTTTACAAGATTCCTATACATAGGAAGTGGGTTAGACTTGTTGGGTTCACAGCATAGAAAACAAAAAAATTCCTATGATGGGAACTATGTACCAAGATCTATCTATTAGATACAAACAACGGGCGGATGTATATCCGTAGAGAACATACCCTTGAAGACCGACAAATCTTAACGAGTTCAACTCGTGGTTGATGTAGACGATCTCTTGCCGATCTCAAGATCGAGAGGAAGTCCTAGCGCCGCAAAGCAGCAGCGCATCCGTGCTCGCACACACGTACAAGACACCGAGCAACATCCGTATGTACTTTACAAATCTTTATATCTCCATCCTTGACATGCTCGCGGATGGAGTGAAACCGACACTTAATATGCTTGGAATGCTTGTGAGACCTTGGCTCTTTGGCATTGGCAATGGCACCATTGTTGTCACAATAGATCACCATTGGGTCCAACGCGTTTGTAGCCACACCTAGTTCGGATATGAACTCCTTCATCCAAACTGCTTCCTGAGCCGCTTCCGAAGCAGCAACATATTCGGCCTCCGACGTTGATCCCGCCACCACAGGTTGTTTGGAGCTCCTCCAACTAACCGCTCCGCCATTCATGAGAAATACGTATATGGATTGAGACTTAGAGTCATCCGAATCGGTGTCAAAGCTAGCGTCAACATAACACTTAGCGACGAGCTCTTCTTCACCTCCGTATACAAGAAACATATCCTTAGTTCCTCGCAAGTACTTAAGGATATTCTTGACCGCTTTCCAGTGTTCCGAACCTGGATCCGATTGGTACCTACTAGTCAAACTAATAGCATGGCGTACATTATAGAGCCTATGGCTGAAGCATAGCAGACTTTGTCCATTTTCTCACTTTCTTCCGCCGTAGCCGGACTTTGAATCTTAATCAATGTCGTGCCTTGTGTCATAGGTAAGAACCCCTTCTTACTATCTTCCATTTTAAACTTCTTTAAAATCTTATCAAGATATGTACTTTGCGATAGTCCTATTAGGCGCCTAGATCTATCTCTATATATCTTTATGCCTAATATGTATGACGCTTCACCTAGGTCCTTCATTGAAAATTTGTTGTTTAGATAACTTTTAACACTGTTTAAAATATCTATATCATTTCCGATCAATAATATGTCATCCACATATAGTATCAGAAATGCCACATTGCTCCCACTCACTTTCTTGTAAATACAAGCTTCTCCATAAGTTTGGAAAAATCCAAACTCTTTGATCACCTCATCAAAGCGGAGATTCCAACTTCGTGATGCTTGCTTCAATCCATAGATGGATCGCTGAAGCTTGCACACCTTGTTAGCATCCTTGGGATCGACAAAACCCTTTGGTTGTATCATGTACAACTCTTCTTCAATATTACCATTGAGAAACGCGGTTTTGACATCCATCTGCCATATCTCATAATCGAAATATGCAGCAATTGCTAACATAATCCTAACTGACATTAGCATCGCTACGGGAGAGAAAGTCTCATCGTAGTCAACTCCTTGAATTTGTCGAAACCCCTTTGCGACAAGTCGAGCTTTATAGACGGTCACATTACCATCAGCATCAGTTTTCCTTTTGAAAATCCATTTGTTCTCCACGGCCTTTCGGTCGTGAGGTAATTCCACCAAGTTCCAAACTTGATGTTCATACATGGATTCCATCTTGGATTTCATGGCTTCTAACCATTTGTTGGAATCCGGGCTCATCATTGCTTCTTCATACGTCGCAGGGTCATCATTTTCATCAACCATGAAATTCATGACAGGATTTCCGTACAGCTCGGGAGCTGCATGCGTCCTGCTAGACCTGCGAGGTTTGGTAGTACTCTCTTTTGGAGTTTCATGATCATTATCATTAGTTCCTTCTTCAACTGGTGAAGCCAACTCCATAACAACTTCCGGCGCTGTGCTACTCACCATACTTTGAAGAGAAGGTTCACTAACCTCTTCGAGTTCTACTTTCCAACTACTCACGCCTTTCATGAGAAACTCTTTCTCTAGAAAGCATCCATTCTTGGCAACAAAAACCTTGCCCTCGGATCTGTGACAGAAGGAATACCCAATTGTTTCCTTAGGGTATCCTATGAAGACGCATTTTTCCTCTTTGGGTTCGAGTATATCCGGTTGAAGTTTCTTCACATAAACATCGCATCCCCAAACTTTAAGAAATGACAGCTTAGGTTTGTTTCCAAAACATAATTCATACGGTGTCTTTTCAACGAATTTAGATGGTGCCCGATTTAAAGTGAATGCAGCAGTTTCTAGTGCATAACCTCAAAATGACAATGGCAAGTCCGTCAGAGACATCATAGATCGAACCATATCTAATAAAGTACGATTACGACGTTCCGACACACCATTTCGCTGTGGTGTTCCGGCAGGTGTGAGTTGTGAAACAATTCCACACTCTTTCACGTGAGTGATGAACTCGTAACTTAGATACTCACCTCCACGGTCAGACCGTAGAAATTTGATCTTTCTATTACGATGATTTTCCACTTCATTCTGAAATTCTTTGAACTTTTCAAATGTTTCAGACTTATGTTTCATCAAGTAGATATAACCATATCTACTCAAATCATCCGTGAAAGTAACAAAATAACGATATCCACCTCGCGCCGACACACTCATTGGACCACATACATCAGAATGTATGATTTCAAATAAATCTGTCGCCCGTTCCATTGAACCGGAAAACGGCGTTCTAGTCATCTTGCCCATAAGGCATGGCTCACATGTATCAAATGATTCATAATCAAGTGATTCCAAAAGTCCATCCGAATGGAGCTTCTTCATGCGTTTAACGCCAATATGACCTAGACGGCAGTGCCACATATATGCCGATATATCATCATTAAGTTTAATCCTTTTAGCATCAACATTATGAATATGTGTAACATTATCATCGAGATCTAATAGAAATAAACCATTCATCATCGGTGCATGACCATAAAAGATTTCATTCATATAAATGGAACAACCATTGTTCTCGGATTTAAATGAATAACCACTTCGCATCAAACACGATCCAGATACAATGTTCATGCTCAGTGCAGGCAACAGATAACATTTATTCAAGTTTATAACTAATCCCGATGGTAAGTGGAGAGGCAGCGTTCCGACGGTGATCACATCAACGCTTGATCCATTGACGACACGCATCTTGACCTCACCCCTTGCTAGCGGTCGCTTGTTCCGCAGCCCCTGATTCGAGTTACAAATATTAGCAACTGAACCGGTATCAAATACCCAGGTGCTACTGCGAGCACTAGTCAAGTACATATCAATAACATGTATATCATATATACCTTTGTTTACCTTGACGGCCTTCTTGTCTGCCAAATACTTGGGGCATTTGCGCTTCCAGTGGCCCGTCCCCTTACAATAGTAGCACTCGGTATCAGACTTAGGTCCAACTCGGGGTTTCTTTTCAGGCGCGGCAACAGGCTTGCCGCCCTTACTTCCCTTCCGTTTTCCCTTCTTGTCTTTCTTGAAACCAGTGTTCCTATTGATCATCAACACTTGATGTTCCTTTTTGATCTCCACTTCTGCAGTTTTAAGCATTGACAGAAGCTCGGGGAGAGACTTCTTCATGCCTTGCATATTATAGTTCATCACGAAGCTCTTATAGCTAGGTGGCGGAGACTGAAGAACACGATGGATTCCTAAGTCAATGGGAATCGTTATTCCCAAGGACACAAGCTTATCGGCGTAACCCGACATCTTGAGTACATGCTCACTAATGGAGCTGAGCTCTTCTATCATGCAGGTAAAGAACTTTTCTGAAGCGTTGTAGCTCTCTACAGCAACATGTGTGTCGAAAATCATTTTCAACTCACCCATTATACCAAATGCATTGCCGTTTTAGAAACGTTTTCGAAGTTCCGGCTCTAGCCCATACAATATGCCGCAATGAACTGAGTTGTGGTCCTCCTGACGAGTCTGATAGACATTCTTCTCCTCATCAGGGGCATCCTCAAAAGGTGGGGGGCCTAGCGGCGCTTCTAGCACATATTGCTTTTGTGCAGCAGAGAGGAGAATCCTCAAATTCATGGCCCATTCGGTAAAGTTGCTACCGTTCGTTGCAAGTTTCTCTTTCTCCATGAACACATTGAAATTAAAAGCAGGTGGTGCCATCTACAACAAAATTGTAAAGTTTAGACTAAGTTTATTATAGATTGAGTTCAACTAATCCATATTACAAATATACTCACACTCAAAAACGACACCCCTCGTGCCTTTTTGGTGATTACATGAACCAAATCCACTACACCAAGTCCGATCATCACGTGAGTCGGTATAGCTTCAAAGGCGAGCATCAAATGGGCATCATATATACTATATGACTCATTCTTAACCTTTCGGTCCGTGTTCCGAGGCCATGTCTGTACATGCTAGGCTCGCCAAGTTAGAACCTTAGTATTCGCGTGTGTAACTGTTTTACACCCGATATATGGTCGTGGATCCAAGAATACCCGATCATCACGTGATGTCTTGGAGCGACGAAAACATAATCTGTGCATACTAAAGGAAGAACACATTCTTATCATCTTATTATGCTAACAAAGCGCTAAACAAGCAATATAAGATGCTATCAAACATCATATGTTTATTAGTGAAATGATATGGTTCCCGCATATGATCTCTATCATGTGCATCGTGGTATGATCACTATCATACCTTTATGTGTAAATCCAAGGTCTATGGAGTTTACACGCTATGTGTGTTGTAAGAGTATCATCTCATACTTCTACTTACAACATCACCATATCATGACACTAGCCCAACAACAATCTAAACTAGACGCCTCTAATTTATCCATTGCAAGTTTTACGTGGCTTAGGGCTTTCGGAGATAGAAAATTTATTACCTACGAACATGGACCACAACGAGGATAACCAAATTGTTGACAACTCATTACAAAATATATATTGACTATAGTAGGAGAGACAGACACCCGCTAGCCACTTATGCAAACTAGTTGCATGTCAAGAATGGAACAGGTTTCATGTGCGAGGACATGTAAAGTTTATCCGGGCCGCTTCATCCCATTATGCCACCAATATCCAAAATTACAACTAAGGAGCAACAACATGATCATCATGTAGGGTTCGCAGCATAGAAAACAAAAAATTTCCTACGATGTGAACTATATACCAAGATCTATCTACTAGATACAAACAATGAGCGGATGTATATCCGTAGAGAACATACCCTTGAAAACCGACAAAGCTTAACGAGTTCAACTCGTGGTTGATGTAGACGATCTCTTGCCGATCTCAAGATAGAGAGGAAGTCCTAGCGCCGCAAATCAGCAGCGCATCCGTGCTCGCACACACGTTCGAGGCACCAAGCAACCTCCGCCTCCTCGCTCCAGCGATGCAGCGGAAGCACAACTCTTTCTTGCCGAATAGCCACCGGGAACATGTATCTCGCTAGTCCGAGACCATGGGGGATAAATTCTAGAGGGGGAGAGAGATCCTTCACGAGGAGGTGTGAGAGACAAGTGAGGAGGGGGGATCCTTTTATAGGAGGAGGGGGACCCCAAGGGGGTGGCCGGCGCATGGGGGCTGCCCCCTTGCCCTCCCCTCTTCATGTGGGTGGACACTCCATTCACAAATCTCCTTTAAATTCCCTCCACTCAAAAGTCCACTCAAATTCCCATTAAATTTCCACCAAATTTAATGCAAACTCTCATTAAATAAAATTATTTTATTTTATTCAGAATTTTGTCAATTACTTTAATGACAAACATTCACAAATAACCCCTTGCTAGAATTCTATTTCACATGCATAACCACTTTATGCAATTTCACCCGAAAACCTGTTTCGGTATCTAGTGAAATAAATTCCTGCGCTTGTTCATTCTTTCGGCATGAAACATTTGCTCCAATTGGATGTCGGTGTCTCTTAAGTGTGTCACCCTACGGTTCGTGAATAATGCGGACATGATCGAGACCCCTCTCGGATCAATAATCAGAAGCGGGATCTGGAGACCCATACTGACTCCCACACATTCAACGTTGACTTTCTTGTGATCGTCGGAACCTTTTACGCTAGTATCTTAATCCCTTTGTTTCACGATATATTACATGTCCGAGATTCGATCATCGGTATCTCCATACCTAGTTTGGTCTCGTTACCGACATGCACTCTTTTCTCGTTCCTGTGATATAACATTCTAGTGATCAAATCACTTGCTTGCAAGCTAATCAATGTGATATCATCGAGAGGGCCCAGAGTATATCTATCCGTCATCGGGATGAACAAATTCCACTCTCGATCCATGAGCCTCAACATAACACTTTATTAGTTCTGAATCCATCTTTATAATCACCCTGTTACGGTGTGATGTTTGATGTTATCAAGAAACTCTTCCGGTGTTAGTGATTGACATGATCTCATGGTCTAAGGATTAGGATCACTTCGTAAGTTGTTATAGCAATATAAACTCAATGACTTTGATCGTAATGCTATACTTCGGATGAATGTTCATCACACCATTACACTAATGTTGTGATCCCGTTATTAACAACATCCAATGTCCATGATCCGGAAACCTTGATCATCTTGTTAATCAACGAGCTAGTTTATGAGAGAGGCATAACTAGGAACTTTCTGTTTGTTTATTAAACACACATGTATTAACGTTTCCGTATTAATACAATTATAGCATGCAAAATAAACATCTATCATATACTTGGAATACACATAATAAACACTTTATTATTGCCTCTCAGGGCATATTCCCTTCAGTCTCCCACTTGCACTAGAGACAATAATCTAGTTACATAGTGATAAATCTAACACCCATTGAGTTCTGGTGTTGATCATGTTTTGCTCTAGGGAGAGTTTTAGTCAACGGATATGCTACATTGATATCCGTATGTACTTTACAAATCTTTATATCTCCATCCTTGACATGCTCGCGGATGGAGTGAAACCGGCGCTTAATATGCTTGGAATGCTTATGAGACCTTGGCTCTTTGGCATTGGCAATGGCACCATTGTTGTCACAATAGATCAACATTGGGTCCAACGCGTTTGCCACCACTCCTAGTTCGGATATGAACTCCTTCATCCAAACTGCTTCCTGAGCCGCTTCTGAAGCAGCAACATAATCGGCCTCCGTTGTTGATCCCGCTACCACAGGTTGTTTGGAGCTCCTCCAACTAACCGCTCCGCCATTCATGAGAAATACGTATTCGGATTGAGACTTAGATTCATCCGGATCGGTGTCAAAGCTAGCGTCGACATAACACTTAGCGACGAGCTCTTCTTCACCTCCGTATACAAGAAACATATCCTTAGTTCTTCGTAAGTACTTAAGGATATTCTTGACCGCTATCCAGTGTTCCGAACCTGGATCCGATTGGTACCTACTAGTCAAACTAATAGCATGTGCCACATCCGGTCTTGTACATAGCATGGCGTACATTATAGAGCCTATGGCTGAAGCATAGGGGACTTTGTCCATTATCTCTCTTTCTTCCGCCGAAGCCGGACTTTGAATCTTACTCAATGTCTTGCCTTGAAACATAGGTAAGAACCCCTTCTTACTTCCGTCCATTTTAAACTTCTTTAAAATCTTATCAAGGTATGTACTTTGCGATAGCCCTATTAGGCGCCTAGATCTATCTCTATAGATCTTTATGCCTAATATGTATGACGCTTCACCTAGGTCCTTCATTGAAAATTTGCTGTTTAGATAACTTTTAACACTGTTTAAAAGATCTATATCATTTCCGATCAATAATATGTCATCCACATATAATATCAGAAATGCCACATTGCTCCCACTCACTTTCTTGTAAATACAAGCTTCTCCATAAGTTTGGACAAATCCAAACTCTTTGATCACCTCATCAAAGCGGAGATTCCAACTTCGTGATGCTTGCTTCAATCCATAGATGGATCGCTGAAGCTTGCACACCTTGTTAGCATCCTTAGGATCGATAAAACCCTTTGGTTGTATCATATACAACTCTTCTTCAATATTACCATTGAGAAACGAGGTTTTGACATCCATCTGCCATATCTCATAATCGAAATATGCAGCAATTGCTAACATAATCCTAACTGACTTTAGCATCTCTACGGGAGAGAAAGTCTCATCGTAGTCAACTCCTTGAATTTGTCGAAACCCCTTTGCGACAAGTCGAGCTTTATAGACGGTCACATTACCATCAGCATCAGTTTTCCTTTTGAAAATCCATTTGTTCTCCACGGCCTTTCGGTCATGAGGTAATTCCACCAAGTTCCAAACTTGATTTTCATACATGGATTCCATCTCGGATTTCATGGCTTCTAACCATTTGTTGGAATCCGGGCTCATCATCGCTTCTTCATACGTCGCAGGGTCATCATTTTCATCAACCATGAAATTCATGACAGGATTTCCATACAGCTCGGGAGCTGCACGCGTCCTGTTTGACCTGCGAGGTTCCATAGTACTCTCTTTCGGAGTTTCATGATCATTATCATTAGTTCCCTCTTCAACAGGTGGAGCCAACTCCGGAACAACTTCCGGCGCTGCGCTACTCGCCATACTTTGAAGAGAAGGTTCCACAACCTCTTCGAGTTCTACCTTCAGACTACTCACACCTTTCGCGAGAAACTCTTTCTCTAGAAAGGATCCATTCTTGGCAACAAAAACCTTGCCCTCGGATCTGTGATAGAAGGAATACCCAATAGTTTCTTTAGGGTATCCTATATGAAGACGCATTTTTCCACTTTGGGTTCGAGTTTATCCGGTTGAAGTTTCTTCACATAAACATCGCATCCCCAAACTTTAAGAAATGACAGCTTAGGTTTGTTTCCAAACCACAATTCATACGGTGTATTTTTAACGGATTTAGATGGTGCCTGATTTAAAGTGAATGCAGCAGTTTCTAGTGCATAACCCCAAAATGACAACGGCAAGTCCGTCAGAGATATCATAGATCGAACCATATCTAATAAAGTACGATTACGACGTTCCGACACACCATTTCGCTGTGGTGTTCCGGCAGGTGTGAGTTGTGAAACAATTCCACACTCTTTCATGTGAGTGCTAAACTCGTAACTTAGATACTCACCTCCACGGTCGGACCGTAGAAATTTGATCTTTCTATTACGATGATTTTCCACTTCATTCTGAAATTCCTTGAACTTTTCAAAGGTTTCAGACTTGTGTTTCATCAAGTAGATATAACCGTATCTACTCAAATCATCCGTGAAAGTAACAAAATAACGATATCCACCTCGCGCCGACACACTCATTGGACCACATACATCAGAATGTATGATTTCCAATAAATCTGTCGCCCGTTCCATTGAACCGGAAAACGGCGTTCTAGTCATCTTGCCCATAAGGCATGGCTCACATGTATCAAATGATTCATAATCAAGTGATTCCAAAAGTCCATCCGAATGGAGCTTCTTCATGCGTTTAACGCCAATATGACCTAGACGGCAGTGCCACATATATGCGGATATATCATCATTAAGTTTAATCCTTTTAGCATCAACATTATGAATATGTGTAACATTATCATCGAGATCTAATAGAAATAAACCATTCATCATCGGTGCATGACCATAAAAGATTTCATTCATATAAATGGAACAACCATTGTTCTCGGATTTAAATGAATAACCACTTCGCATCAAACACGATCCAGATACAATGTTCATGCTCAGTGCAGGCACCAGATAACATTTATTCAAGTTTATAACTAATCCCGATGGTAAGTGGAGAGGCAGCGTTCTGACGGCGATCACATCAACGCTTGATCCATTGCCGACACGCATCTTGACCTCACCCCTTGCTAGCGGTCGCTTGTTCCGCAACCCCTGATTCGAGTTACAAATATTAGCAACTGAACCGGTATCAAATACCCAGGTGCTACTGCGAGCACTAGTCAAGTACACATCAATAACATGTATATCATATATACCTTTGTTTGCCTTGCCGGCCTTCTTGTCTGCCAGATACGTGGGGCAGTTGCGCTTCCAGTGGCCAGTCCCCTTACAATAGTAGCACTCGGAATCAGACTTAGGTCCAACCCGGGGTTTCTTTTCAGGCGTGGCAACAGGCTTGCCGCCCTTACTTCCCTTCCGTTTTCCCTTCTTGTCTTTCTTGAAACCAGTGTTCCTATTGATCATCAACACTTGATGTTCCTTTTTGATCTCCACTTCTGCAGTTTTAAGCATTGACAGAAGCTCGGGGAGAGACTTCTTCATGCCTTGCATATTATAGTTCATCACGAAGCTCTTATAGCTAGGTGGCAGAGACTGCAGAACATGATGGATGCCTAAGTCAATGGGAATCGATATTCCCAAGGACACAAGCTTATCGGCGTAACCCGACATCTTGAGTACATGCTCACTAACGGAGTTGTGCTCTTCCATCATGCAGCTAAAGAACTTTTCTAAAGCGTTGTAGCTCTCTACAGCAGCATGTGTGTCGAAAATCATTTTCAACTCACCCATTGTATCAAATGCATTGCCGTTTTCGAAACGCTTTCGAAGTTAGCCCATACAATATGCCGCAATGAACTAAGTTGTGGTCCTCCTGACGAGTCTGATAGACATTCTTCTCCTCGTCAGGGGCATCATCTAAAGGTGGGGGTCTAACGGCGCTTCTAGCACATATTGCTTTTGTGCAGCAGAGAGGAGAATCTTCAAATTCATGGCCCATTCGGTAAAGTTGCTACCGTTCGTTGCTAGTTTCTCTTTCTCCATGAACACATTGAAATTAAAAGCAGGTGGTGCCATCTACAACAGAATTTGTAAAGTTTAGACTAAGTGTATGATAGATTGAGTTCAACTAATCTATATTACAAATGAACTCCCACTCAAAAACGACATCCCTTGTGCCTTTTTGGTGATTACATGAACCAAATCCACTACACCAAGTCCGATCATCACGGGAGTCGGTATAGCTTCAAAGGCGAGCATCAAATGGGCATCATATCACCTATATGACTCATGCTTAACCTTTCGGTCCGTGTTCCGAGGCCATGTCTGTACATGCTAGGCTCGCCAAGTTAGAACCTTAGTATTCGCGTGTGTAACTGTTTTACACCCGAAATATGGTCGTGGATCCAAGAACACCCGATCATCACGTGATGTCTTGGAGGGACGAAAACATAATCGGTGCATACTAAAGGAAGAACACATTCTTATCTTGATATTTAAATGAGGGATCATCTTATTATGCTAACAAAGCGCTAAACAAGCAATATAAGATGCTATCAAACATCATATGTTTATTAGTGAAATTATATGGTTCCCGCAGATGATCTCTATCATGTGCATTGTGGTATGATAACTATCATACCTATATGTGTAAATCCAAGGTCTATGGATTTTACACGCTATGTGTGTTGTAAGAGTATCATCTCATACTTCTACTTACAACACTACCATATCATAACACTAGCCCAGCAACAATCTAAACTAGACGCCTCTAATTTATCCATTGCAAGTTTTACGTGGCTTAGGGCTTTCGAGATAGAACCGTTCTTACCTACGAACATGAAACACAACGAGGATAATCAAATTGCTGACAACTCGCTTGCAAAATAGATATTGACTATAGTAGGAGAGACAGACACCCGCTAGCCACTTATACAAACTAGTTGCATGTCAAGCGTGGAACAAGTCTCCTGTGCGAGGACATGTAAAGTTTGTCCGGGCCGCTTCATCCCACTATGCCACCAATATCCAAAATTACAACAAAGGAGCAACAACATGATCATCATCGCCCACATACTCATATGTGTACAACCCGTGTAAAGTATCTACGCATAGATCCGGCTCTGATACCACTGTAGGGTTCGCAGCATAGAAAACAAAAAATTTCCTACGATGTGAACTATATACCAAGATCTATCTACTAGATACAAACAACGGGCGGATGTATATCCGTAGAGAACATACCCTTGAAGACCGACAAAGCTTAACGAGTTCAACTCGTGGTTGATGTAGACGATCTCTTGCCGATCTCAAGATCGAGAGGAAGTCCTAGCGCCGCAAATCAGTAGCGCATCCGTGCTCGCACACACGTTCGAGGCACCAAGCAACCTCCGCCTCCTCGCTCCAGCGATGCAGCGGAAGCACAACTCTTTCTTTCCGAATAGCCACCGGGAACATGTATCTCGCTAGTTCGAGACCATGGGGGATAAATTCTAGAGGGGGAGAGAGATCCTTCACGAGGAGGTGTGAGAGACAAGTGAGGAGGGGGGCTCCTTTTATAGGAGGAGGGGGAACCCCAAGGGGGTGGCTGGCGCATGGGGGCTGCCCCCTTTCCCTCCCCTCTTCATGTGGGTGGACACTCCACTCACAAATCTCCTTTAAATTCCCTCCACTCAAAAGTCCACTCAAATTCCCATTAAATTTCCACCAAATTTAATGCAAACTCTCATTAAATAAAACTCTTTTATTTTATTCAGAATTTTGTCATTTACTTTAATGAAAAACATTCACAAATAACCCCTTGCTAGAATTCTATTTCACATGCATAACCACTTTATGCAATTTCATCCGAAAACCTGTTTCGGTATCTAGTGAAATAAATTCCTTCGCTTGTTCATTCTTTCGGCATGAAACATTTGCTCCAATTGGATGTCGGTGTCTCTTAAGTGTGTCACCCTACGGTTCGTGAATAATGCGGACATGATCGAGACCCCTCTCGGATCAATAATCAGAAGCGGGATCTGGAGACCCATACTGACTCCCACACATTCAACGATGACTTTCTTGTGATCGTCGGAACCTTTTACGCTAGTATCTTAATCCCTTTGTTTCACGATATATTACATGTCCGAGATTCGATCATCGGTATCTCCATACCTAGTTTGGTCTCGTTACCGACATGCACTCTTTTCTCGTTCCTGTGATATAACATTCTAGTGATCAAATCACTTGCTTGCAAGCTAATCAATGTGATATCATCGAGAGGGCCCAGAGTATATCTATCCGTCATCGGGATGAACAAATTCCACTCTCGATCCATGAGCCTCAACATAACACTTTATTAGTTCTGAATCCATCTTTATAATCACCCTATTACGGTGTGACGTTTGATGTTATCAAGAAACTCTTCCGGTGTTAGTGATTGACATGATCTCATGGTCTAAGGATTAGGATCACTTCGTAAGTTGTTATAGCAATATAAACTCAATGACTTTGATCGTAATGCTATACTTCGGATGAATGTTCATCACACCATTACACTAATGTTGTGATCCCGTTATTAACAACATCCAATGTCCATGATCCGGAAACCTTGATCATCTTGTTAATCAACGAGCTAGTTTATGAGAGAGGCATAACTAGGAACTTTCTGTTTGTTTATTAAACACACATGTATTAACGTTTCCGTATTAATACAATTATAGCATGCAAAATAAACATCTATCATATACTTGGAATACACATAATAAACACTTTATTATTGCCTCTCAGGGCATATTCCCTTCACATCATCGCCCACATACACATATGTGTACTACACGTGTAAAGTATCTACGCATAGATCCGGCTCTGATACCATTGTTGGGTTCACAGCATAGAAAACAAAAAATTTCCTACGATGGAAACTATGTACCAAGATCTATCTATTAGATACAAACAACGAGCCGATGTATATCCGTAGAGAACATACTCTTGAAGACCGACAAATCTTAACGAGTTCAACTCGTGGTTGATGTAGACGATCTCTTGCCAATCTCAAGATCGAGAGGAAGTCCTAGCGCCGCAAAGCAGCAGCGCATCGGTGCTCGCACACACGTACAAGACACCGAGCAACCTCCGCCTCCTCGCTCCAGCGATGCAGCGAAAGAACAACCCTTTCTTGCTGAATAGCCACCGGGAACATGTATCTCGCTAGTCCGAGACCATGGGGGATAAATTCTAGAGGGGGAGAGATATCCTTCACGAGGAGGTGTGAGTGAGAGAGAGGAGAGGGGGTGCCTTTTATAGGAGGAGCGGGGGGAACCCCAAGGGGGTGGCCGGCGCATGGGGGCTGCCCCCTTACCCTCCCCTCTTCATGTGGGTGGACACTCCACTCACAAAAATCCATTCAAATCCCTCCACTCAAACTTGCCATTAAATTTCCACCAAATTTAATGCAAACTCTCATTAAATAAAACTCTTTTATTTATTCAGAATTTTTTCAATTACTTTAATGACAAACATTCACAAATAACCCCTTTCTAGAATTCTATTTCACATGCATAACCTCTTTATGCAATTTCACCCGAAAACCCGTTTCGATATCTAGTGAAATAAATTCCTGCACTTATTTATTCTTTCGGCATGAAACATTTGCTCCAACTGATGTCAGTGTCCCTTAAGTGTGTCACCCTATGGTTCGCGAATAATGCGGACATGATCGAGACCCTTCTCCAATCAATAATCAGTAGCGGGACCTGGAGATCCATACTGACTCCCACACATTCAACGATGACTTTCCTGTGATCGTCAGAACCTTTTATGCTTGTATCTTAATCCCTTTGTTTCACGATATATTACATGTCCGAGATTCGATCATCGGTATCTCCATACCTAGTTTGATCTCATTACTGACATGCACTCTTTTCTTATTCCCGTGATATAACATTCTAGTGATCAAATCACTTGCTTGCAAGCTAACCAATGTGATATCCCGAGAGGGCCCAGAGTATATCTATCCGTCATCGGGATGAACAAATTCCACTCTTGATCCATGATTATCAACATAACACTTTAGTAGATTTGAAGACATCTTTATAATCACCCAGTTATGGTGTGACGTTTGATGTCAACAAGAAACTCTTCCGGGTTTAGTGATTGGCATGATCTCATGGTCTAAGGATTAGGATTACTTCGTAAGTTGTTTATAGCAATATAAACTCAATGACTTTGATCGTAATGCTATACTTCGCATGAATGTTCATCACACCATTACACTAATGTTGTGATCTCGTTATTAACAACATCCAATGTCTATGATCAGGAAACTGTGATCATCTTGTTAATCAATGAACTAGTTTATGAGAGAGGCATAACTAGGAACTTTCTGTTTGTTTATTAAACACAAATGTATTAACGTTTCCGTATTAATATAATTATAGCATGCAAAATAAACATCTATCATATACTTGGAATACACATAATAAACACTTTATTATTTCCTCTCAGGGCATATTCCCTTCAAGACTTAAATGTGTTTTATATTTTCTTCTTGATGCTCTCTTTTACTTCCAATTCATATTTCTTATGTGAGTGTCTTCTCAAACTATCAAGCCTAACTTAAAGGCGTTAAAGAAAAGTACTTGTTGGGAGATAATCCAAGAGTTTCCTTGAGTCTTGGAAGCTATTACTTCAGTAATGACCTCTCCTTATCCTTTTTTATTTGCTTTTTGTGCCAAGATTGACCTCTAATGAGAGGGAAGTAAGATTTGGAAATTTGCTGTCCCGAAACAGATTTCTGTTCTCCACCAAAAAATGTGTGAGGAGTCTCTGTAACTCGGATTGAGCTGAAAATTTACGAATAAATCCCCTAGTATGTTAGCTAACGTTTGTTAGTTCAACACTTTTTGATTTGAGCAACATAAGATCTTCCAAAAAATCGGTTTCTACCTGATGGTCTGTTTTGACAGATTTCTGCCATTATTTTCATTTGCTTCTTATTGATTCCTTTTTGGGTTATTTTTGAGAAATTGGGCTTTTTGAAGGAGTTGCTACAGTAGCTTGTGTCTTTAGTGAAAGTTTTTCTGTTTTTAAATTAAACCCAAGGGTCTATTATCTTTTGAATACACTAATGTTGCTAATGAAGACTGTGTGAAGTTTTCTATGAAGAAAAATTTGCAGGTGTAGAGAAAGAATGATGTAATGAGATGAATAATGGACAAAATCTCAAGCTTGGGGATCCCACCCCGGTGTCACCCCAATAAATATTAAAGAGGTACAAGCGTCAAACCTTGGGGATGCCAAAGGCATCCCCTTCTTCATCAATAAAAAGCTCACGTCTTTCTAGACACTTCGTTTTTATTATTTTATGCACTATTGTGTTGTTCTTGGAGTTTTCTTTTTTGGTTTTCATTTGCTTAGTTTGCTTGAATAAGTTGGTTGGATCTCATCAACTTCTTTTGGAGAGAGACACACTTTGTTTTCATTGCCTAAAACACTCTAGTTTTCATTCTTGTTGTCTTGTGAGTGTTCTCTTTTGCTAGCACTGTGTTTAGCCTTAGTTTTCTTATGCTTTCTGCTTAGAACTTTCTTATTTGTGATAAAAGGTCACTGATCTTTATTGATTATTATCTTTGTGAGTTGTTTCAAATAAGTTGTTTGGTGTTGGAAAAGAGTAGAAATCTTCATGCTTAAGTGGTACAAAAGTGAGTTTTCTTTGACTGTGGCTTAGACTTTATCATGGCATGCTAGGTGTTGTTTTGACCTTATGCTTAGTGATTATTGCTGTAGCATGACTTGTTCCAAACAATTAGGATTGCTTAATGTGCCTTGAAAGAATCATGCGTTGTTTTAGCATACAAAAGCATAGTATTGTGGTATTCTCCTTTGATGCTTTGTTTGGGTTGACTTGGCACGTGATCACACCATGTTATGACTATGAACAAGTCACCATAGCCTCTATGATCGTTTAGTCCTTGCCTTGTGGTACCACTCTATGCTTTGATTAGTTATGTTTTGTTTCTCTGCATGATTATGGCCATTATGCTCTCTTAGTTGGTTGCTCCCAGTCTTTTGCTAGCCTCCACTTGTATGATTAAGTTCTACTCATGCTTCCAACTCCCAAGAAACCAAGTTTTTTCGATGTGTCCACTATAAACTCCTATGCATGGTGTGTTACACTATTCCAAGTATATTCTTGTTTTCATCTATCTTCCAATTAAAAACTATTTTGTTATGTGAAAACTTAGTGATTAAAGCCCTCATGAACTTGATGGCACACTTTATATTCCTTTCCCCTAATAAACGTGAACCATTGTGACAACTTTGTTGTATATGCTTGCACTTATATGTTGGAATTAGCGGAACCATGTTTTCATGGGGAATGTTTTCAACATTGCACTTGTACTTTGTACTCAGTTGATATCATGCTCTTTTGTCTATGGATGTCACCGGTGTGAAATAAAGAGGGAACTTGTAAGTCCATGGAGTTTGTATTCTGTGTTAGAGAAACGCCTAGGCCGCTAGCCTAAGCCATGCCTAATCATGGTGGAAACTTGCAGCATCACCATAGTGAGCTATCTACGAAGCATCCTCAATAAAAAGCTATACATATGGTAAATAAAAAGATTGCTAAGATGCTCATTGTCTGCTTGCCTTGTCATTTTGGTTATGGGAAAGCTCCTGTACCATGTGCAAGGGGTACCCCGTTGGCGGTTCTCAATGATATGCAAATACTTACAATGACAAGAACTTACCTGGGCCCAAAGTTGAGTATGCTTGAGGTGTGACCCTCGTATTCTAGGGACTTGATATTTCCAACTTATACTTCGTCAAGCATATACTCCATCTTTGCCACTTTAACCTTAACCACTTCAAGATGCACATGACAGAGGCAATGAGGGCTGAAAGCTAACAAGTACCATAATTTTTAGAAGCTCTTTTTGAAACTTGTAATCCCTTCTTCCTTTACAAAAAGGCCTTTCTTCCACCACTATTGAGTCTTCACCTTCTACCTTTAGGCACCATTAAGAGAGCATAGTTGTCATTCTGTGTGCAGTGTTCCAAAACTTATTGATTGATGCATATTGTGATATTAATTGTTCTTGTGCTATTTGTTTCTAGTCACCTTTGTGAACTTTGAAGGTGTCCTATGCATCTATTTGCTACTCTATGAGGGACAAGCTGATTGCCACTATGCTATGTTTTCTGTATGTGAGACAAACAAACATTTTTCAATGCATGTTATTCATGATCTTTGTCTGTAGCTTGCCATGTTGCATGCATAGTTACTATGTCCTATTGTTAGAACGCCATCCTTTCATGCACATGTTTAGAGTTCTTTGATCCCAGCTTTCAATGCTTGCAAATAGTTGGATCTTTATTGTGAGGGTGCATGTTCACCTCAAAAATTATTTTGTTTATCACTTACCTACTCGAGGACGAGCAGGAGTTAAGCTTGGGGATGTTGATACGTCGGAAACGTATCTATAATTTTTGATGTTCCATGCTTGTTTAGTATCTACTTTGCTTTGCTTTGTCTACACTTTGAGGTGTTTTATATCTTTTATGAAACTAACCTATTAACAAGTCGCCACAGTGCCAGTTGCCTGTTTTCTTCTGTTTTTGGTTCCAGAAAGGCAGAAAATCAATATTCTCGGAATTGGACGGGACAAAAGCCAAAGTCAATATTTTCCCGGAGCAACATGGAACCACGAAACAGAGCCGGAGGGGGGCCAGAGGGTGGCCAGACCCCCCTAGGCGCGGGCCCACCCTAGGCCGTGCCTGGGGAGGGTGTGGGCCCCCTGGCCACCTCCTCGTCCTCCCCCTTCGTCTATAAGAGCCCCCTGATCAGAAAACCCTAGGGCATCCAGAAGAAATCCACGAAAACCTCTGATGCGCCACCGCCACTGAAGGGAAGATTCGGGGGGCAGAAAGTCTCTCTTCCAGCACCCTGCAGGGATGGGGAAGTGCCCCCGGAGCCATCTCCATCGATCTCCACCACCATATCCATCACCGTTGCTGATTCCCATGATGAGGAGGGAGTACTTCTTCCTCAAGGCTAAGGGCTCTACCGGTAGCTATGTGTCCATCTCTCTCTATGCGTAAGCATCTTGTGGTCATGAGCTTTGTAATCTAGTAGATCTACCTTGCTACTCAAGTGCTTCATTAGATCTCTGCTATCCCCATGTGTGTGAAAGTGACAGCGTGCACGCCATGGTGTCACTTAGGCTTGAGTCTACATAAATACTCTTTGTGCTTTAATAGATCTATGCTTTTCCCCACATGTGTCAAAGTGACAGCGTGCATACCGTGTGTGGAACTTTGTCTAGATTGAATATCTGTTATGAGTTATATTTGGATTTGGATGTCTCTATGAAATTGTGGTGTTTGTTGGAACCATCTAGCGCTCAAGGTGACAGTGTGGGGTTATCTAGATTGGGGAAGGCGGACTTTGAGGTGTGCTGCTATAGCCCTACCAATGATTAGAGTGTTCAACCGGAGAATAGTTAAGAATAGTATCATGAAGAGAGGATATTTATATGAGTGAGTGTTCACTAGTGAAAGTATGATCCCTAGGCCTTGTTTCTAAGCATTGAAACACCGTTTGCTACTAGATCTGTTGCATGTTTGCTTGCTTTAGTCTTTACCTCCACGTCAAGCTCCATCAAAGTATTTTCTCGCACCGTTACCCCACGTCAACAAGTCAGAAGCTCTTTTCTGGCACCGTTACCACTTGTATTTCACTATCTCTTCGCCGAACTAGTGCACCTATATTGGGTGTGTTGGGGACACAAGAGACTTCTTGTATCTTGATTGCAGAGTTGCTTGAGAGGGAATACCTTTGACCACTTCCTCCCCGAGTTCGATAAACCTTGGGTAATCCACTTAAGGGAAACTTGCTGCTTTTCTACAAACCTCTGCACTTGGAGGCCCAACAACTGTATATAAGAATAGAAGTGCGTAGACATCAATTAGGCATGGCTTAGGATAGCGGCCCAGACGTTTCTCTAACACAATGTATAGACTCCATGAACTCACAAGATCCCTTTTATTTCACATCGACGACATCCGCAAACAAAAGAAAAAGGTATCAACAGGATAAATATCCAAAAAGTGTTAAAAGCGTTCCCCATGACAGCACGGTTCTGCTAACTCCCGGCATATAATTTGCAAGCATATAACTTTCATGGACAGGTCACAATGGTTCAATATTATTAAGTGCAAGAAATAAAGTGTGCCATCAAGTTTGTGAGAGCTTTACTAACTAACTTTCTCAAAGAAGTCAAACATTTTGTTTGGAAGAAAACAAGGCACAAATAATATGCACTGAAATAGCAAATGATGCTAATAGGTAGGTAGTGTGGACACTGTTGGCAATATTGTTTTTGGAGAGTTGGAAACACGAGTAGAGCTCATACTCAGTGCAAGTGAAGGCTAGTAATAGTGAGGAAGCGACAAATGAGAGAGCAATAACTATCATAATCATGCTTGCAACAAAACATGACTAATTATGGCATGAAAGTGATACAAGAACTCTGAGGCAAAATAAATCATCGAGGCTTACTTACTATTGTTTACTCATATGCATGCGTGAGCATGTGCCAAGTCGATTCACATGAAACTTTCAGAGGAGGATACCACAATATCATACCAAGTTATGAATAGAACAATGCAAGCAAACATTCATATGACATGCTACAAACTATTAGCAAACTGTACCTAATCACAAGCAAGCAAGAAATACTAAGCATCCATAATAACATACACCTTACATGAACAGACTAAGCACGCTCACAATGATGAGCATATGTACAAAAACAAAATCAAATAGAGTTTGTTACCAGCCTCTTACCACACCTCAAGTTGTCTTAATCTTCATTATTGCCCTTCACTTGTGTGACTTGAATAATAACATGAAACCAAAATCCACTGAGGACGGCTGAACCCTGCAAAGAACTCACAAAACCAAAGAAGAACAACAAATATTTTTGGTGTTTTCGATTTTTTTAAAGAAAGCAAACAAAACAAAACAAAACAAAAAAAAGCAAACCAAACAAAGCAAAATCTTTTTGGATTTTTCTTTTAAGGAAAACCAAAACTAAAAGCAAAGAAACAAACCAAGAGAAACAACGAAAACATTTTTGGTATTTTTGTGTTTTGAGAAAGCAGCAACAAGAACCAAAAAGAAAGCGAAACAATGTATATACAAAGAAGAGACCGAACATGATATATAGATGAGTGTGATGTTGGTATAACTCCCCCCAAGCTTAGGCTTTTGGCCTAAGTGGGGCTCAATAGCGCGGGTAGTAACCCCAAGATGGTGGGTCATCGTAAGAATGATCATAGTCAAGCGCTTGCAATGAAGAAGAAGATGCGTCCCAATCATAAGAGGGCTGCAGGTATGAAGACTCCCCCAAGTTGGAGGGCTAAACCGAATCATCTTCGGCATCCTCTCCAATATTCTCCTCTTGCTGGGAGAGATCCGTCATGTAAGTGTCAAACTCCTCCTCCGTGAGCAATCATCCTTGCCTGTTATTAAAATCAAACAAAACAGATGCATGCAAATAAACTATTTTCTCAGTCCTACCCCTTCTCCAACCACGCTTGGCAAAAGATAACTCATATGGTAAACTTCTCGCAGTATCCCCTAAAGAAACAAAATTATGCCGAACCATGGAATCAAGATCAAGCCTCTCTATGGGGAACTGGTAATCTGAATGGTGAGGCTCTAAACCATGGAAATCTAGCAACCTAGAGGCAATGATACCTCCACATTCCACGCTTCTCGCGGTTAGTGGTAATACGTTAAGATATCAAGGCACCCAGGTTATAAGATCTATCCCTATTCAGAGCAGCTGCGATAAAAGATAGATCAAAAGAAGATAACTTTCTAGCAATATTTCTAGCAAGAACACACTTGGTAATGAAATACGCAAAATATCTTATAGATGGGAACTAAATGTTTCGAATTTTATCACTTTCCTTTGAGAATTCGAAACCTTGACAAATTTTAGCATATAAATCCATAAGTGGCTTAGGCCTCTCCTTGATCTTCTCACAAGATCCCAATAGGGCACTCTAATAGCTGCACAGAAATTAGCAAACGGCAGGTCGAAGGCTATATTGTATATTTTATAATGGACCATAGGATTAGCTGAAGACCAAGTAAACCGGAAGTCCTGCACCACAACCATGGTTAGCTTAACATATTGGAAAGGTTCACCTTCTACAAAGTGTTCTAACCCTGCAATGGTAATCATAGTTTGGAAATCCTGGAGGATTCCCGCGGATCTCATAAATTCATGGCATGGATATATGGAAGGGAAGACTCCTTCCTGACGATGAACTTTCACTGGCTTAGGTACCATCAAATCATATTGATTCAGTGGATATGCACTCGTCTTCCTTTCTGAAATTTTTAAACAAACATCAAACCAAGTGATTTCCAAGTTGATAAATGACGAGCAACTACTATAGAAACTTGCTAGAGGGCTACACATGCATCAAAATGAAATTTCTAAGCATAGGACAAGCATGCAATCTCACACAACCTGACACCTATAGCAACAAAATACTCAAGATACAATCTATCAATCACAAATCTAATTGGACAAGTGGAGGAGGCACATACCAAGGAGCAAACTCTCCAAAAATCAGCAGCAAAGATGGGCTGAGCAAGGAGATCGGAAATCGCGAGCAAGAAAAACAAGAACTCGAGATTGAGAAAGTTTTCCGGTGTTTTTCGGGAGATAGAAAGAAGATGGCTGGGAGGAGGCACCTTGGAGGAGCCCAGGTGGGCCACACCCCACCCAGGCGCCACCTATAGGGAGGCCACGCCCACCAGGGGTGTGGTGTCCTAGGGTGCCCCCCTGGGTCACTCCAGGTGTCCCTCTGCCCCTCTTTTCGAGGAAAAAAATATTTTGAATTTTCTAGGATTTTTCGGGAAACTTTATTTTTGGCCAATTTTCAGGGTATAAAAATTGATTTTCTCACAGAAAAGATTTTTTTTAGAAGAAGAAAAAGCAAACAAAAACCAAACTACGGAAGTATTAAGACACTCTAACAAGCAAGCAACTAGCTAACAAGAGCAAAAGCAAAGACTAGGAAGGAGAAAAATAAAAGTAAGCAGAAATAACCACAGTGAAAATATTGTTTTGCTCATTAAAATCCTTTTGTTAACAAGGTTGAACAAGTCTTGTTACCAAAACAATCTTATATGAGACAAAACTTTGTATTCCACCAAGTTATTATGTTACCTCAAGCTTGATAGCAATGGTCCCAATCATAATAGTTTCAAAACTTTCTTGTGGAATGGGACAATATATTTCTCCAACCTTAATGCTCTCAACATTTTCAATGGAATTCAGGCAATAGCTCTTAGCAACCTTCTTGGGGAAATAGACAGTATGCTCTTTGTAATTAATATTAAATGTTACATTTCCTTGATTACAATTGATGACAGCACCAGCAGTATTAAGAAAAGGTCTTCCAACAATAATAGACATATTATCATCTTCAGGCATTTCAAGCACAACAAAATCAGTTAAAATCAAGCAATTATGAGCCACTTGAACAGGAACATCCTCACATATACCAACATGAATAGTAGTTGACTTATCAGCCATTTGCAAAGATATATGAGTTGGTATCAACTTTTCTAGCTGGAGTCTCTTGTAGAGAGAAAAAGGCATAACACTAACTCCATCTCCCAAATCACATAAAGCAGTTCTAACATAATTGTTCTTAATAGAGCAAGGAATAGTTGGTATACCTGGATCACCAAGTTTCTTTGGAACCTTACCATTGAAGGAATAATTAGCAAGGAAAGTAGAAATCTCCTCATTAGGGATCTTCCTTTTATTAGAGACGATATCCTTCATATACTTTGAATAAGGACGCAACTTAATAGCATCAGTCAAAGGAATTTGCAAAAATAAAGGTTTCATCCACTCACAAAACTTGTTGTAATGTTCTTTCCTTTGACTTGTGTTTCTTACCTGGAAAATGCAGAGGTTTCTTCACCCAAGGTTCTCTCTCTTTACCATGTTTATTAGCAATAAAATGTTCCTTAGTGTACCTAGTGTTCTTAGTGTGCTTCTCAGGTTCTTCCTCAACTTCCTCCTTATCAGGAGCGTCATTTTTATCATTACCACTCCCAGTTTCAGCATCAGAGACAGATATACTATTAGGATCTACAGCAGGTTCAAGGGGTTCTTCAACTATTTTATGTTTCTTCTTCTTTCTCTTACGAGGACTACCACTATCAACTTGTTGAGAATCCTGCTCAACTCTTTTGGTGTGTCCTTCAGGATATAACAGATCTTGAGTAGCTATACCACTCCTACTTCTAATTCCGTAAGCATGTTTATCTCATGAGGCATTAACTAGCATATCCTTTTGCACCTTAGCAAATTGATCAATTTGAGTTTGAACCATTTGAAAGTGTTTACAAAGCATTTTAATATCATTAGAAGTTCTTTCCACACTATCTTTCAACTCTTTAATAGCTCTAGAGTTTTCCAATAAATGATTCCGAACATGTTTAATAAATTATCTTGCTTGACAATAAAAATTTCAAGTTCCTCTAAACATTGATCAGAAAGCTTACCATAAGGAATATCACCTTCATCAAAGTGTTGGAGAGACTGTACATCAATAGTAGATGAGTGAGGAATTGGCTTGCATAATTCTTCTATAGGAGGTAGATTCTTCACATCTTCAGCTCTAATACCTTTCTCCTTTAGACACTTCTTAGCTTCCTTCATCACTTCATCATTTAATGCAATAACTCTCCTTTTCTTTGGTGTTAGTATTGGAACTGGTTCAGGAACATATGGTTTAGGAGTAATAGGCTCAAATGTATTTAGCTCAGTTGAAGCCCAATCATCATAATTCTTGCTTATTTTAGCCATTAATTCTTCAGCATCTGTAGGAGTTCTTTTCCTGAAAACACAATCAACAAAGCTATTTAGGTATGTCCTAGAATCATCAATTAGTCCATTATAATAAATATCAAGAAGCTCATTTTTAGGCAATGGACATCCAGGATGTGCATGAATCAAGGCACAGAACCTTGTCCATGACTCAGGCAATTTATCTTCTTCTCCTTGTTTAAAATCAAAAAGTCTCTACAAAGCAACATGTCTAGCACTGGAAGGAAAATATTTCTATAAGAAAGAAGCAATCAAACAATCAGGGCTATCAATGGAACCAGGAGGTAATCTATTAAACCAAGCCCTAGCTTCTCCTTTTAGTGAAAAAGGGAAGATCTTAGTAACAAAGTACTTGCGCATCTTAAAATCATCAGAGAATAAAGCACTCATAGTATAAAGCTCATTCATATGAGCCACATCACTCTCATTTTCAGTCCCACAAAAAGGTTCTTTCTCAACAATGTCTAAATAGGATAAATCAAGAGAAAAATCATAATCTTCATCTTTAATATCTATGGGATAGGTGGGAAACTTAGGATCAGAGGACAACTTAGGAATAATAGTACGTCTTCTAAGGAGACTCTTAATAGCACTAGTACCATGTGTGTTTCTGCACTCTTCAACAAATTCATCAGTAAACTCATTGTAACCATGATTAATATCTTAACTCTCTCTAGACTCAGGTGAGATAACAGGTGTAATGGTGTCTTCACTAGGAGTTTCAGTATTTCCTATACTAGCCATAGTAGCATCTAGGAAAGGACCTAATGAACCACTCGCATCAAGTACAGTAGAAGTAATATCATGGGTATCAAAAGCAGTTCAGACTCAGCAGTAGTAGCAATGTGTGTAGCATGAGTATGTGGTGGTGGAGTAACAAGCTTACTTATAACAGACGGTGAATCAAGAGCAGCAGAGGTGTTTAGGATTGTACCTCTTCTTGTAGTGGATGGTAAAATAGGAAACTTTCCATCACAAGACTTCCCCATGATGAAAGGAATAGCAGTGAACAATAATAGATCTAAGTGAACTTATAAATAAAGCTATGCTCCCTGGCAACGGCGCCAGAAAATAGTTTTGATGACCCACAAGTATAGGGGATCGCAACAGTCTTCGCGGGTAGTATTACCCAATTTATTGATTCGACACAAGGGGAGCCAAAGAATACTTGCAAGCCTTAACAACTGAGTTATCAATTCAGCTGTAACTGGAAATAGTTCTTGCTCACAGAAGTTTATCAGTAACAACAGTTTGTAGTAGCAACAGTAAAGCAACAGCAGCAGTGGAACAAGAGCAATAGTAACAGTAACAGTATAGTGGGATTCAAGTGCGGTAGGCATAGGGATGGATGAACGGGCGTTGCATGGACGAGTCTAAACATGTAACTTCAAGATCAAGGGCATTGCAGATAAATAATAATAAGCATCCAAGTACTAAACAATCCTAGGCATGTGCTCCATATATAGTCATGCGTGCTCGCAATGAGAACTTGCACAACATCTTCTGTCCAGCCAGTCTGTTGCAGCGGGGCCTCTAGAGAACTACTGGCAATTAATGTGCTCCTTTTAATAGAGCACCGGAGCAAAGCATTAACACTCCATGAACACATTTGATCCTCACACCACAGCCATCCCCTCCGGTTGTCCCAATTTTTTCACTTCGGGGCCTTTGGATCCGGACAATGATATGTGTACACAACTTGCAGATAAGATCATAAACAATACTATCATAATGATTCAATAATAAGCTCAGATCTGAGATCATGGCACTCGGGCCCTAGTGACAAGCATTAAGTACAACAAGTTTCAATAAAGTCAAACAACACTAATAGAGATACTAGGCACTATGCCCTAATAATCTTATTCGATTAAATGATAGAACTCATCCAATCCCTACCATCCCCATAGCCTACCGCGGGGGATTACTCACTCATGGATGAGGGAAACATGGATGGTTGATGGAGAGCGTTGGTGATGACGATGGCGATGATCCTCTCCAAATTCCCCGTCCTGGCAGGATGCCAGAACGGAGTTTCTGGATCCGAATCTTGGTTTCTGGTGGTGGCGGCGCAGCGGAACTCTTTCTGAAAAAACGTCGACCCCCCCCCCTGAGTTTTTAGGTCAGAAGGCATCTTATAGGCGAAGAGGGAGGCCGAGGGGGTGCCTGGGGTGGCTACACCCCCTAGGCGCGGCCAGGCCTAGCCCGCGCCTGGCAGGGGTGCCCCCCCCCAGGACTCTTCTTCGTCTCGTGCTCTGGCTCCGTGTGTCTTCTGGTGAAATATGAATTTTGGCATATCTTCCGGGATTTTTCCTGATAGTTAATTTTCTCCACAAAAACTAGAAACCAAGGTAATTCTGCTGAAAACAGCGTCAGTTCGTGTTAGTTGTATCCAAATCACACAAGTTTAGAGGAGAATCAATAGCAAAAGTGTTTGGAAAAGTAGATACGTTTTGGACGTATCATATCCCACCATACCTAAATGATTGTATGCAAACATCAAACATCAAGAAAAATTTGGGGTCACAGCCCCTCCCAGCGACTTAACCGACTTTGCTTCTACCAAAGTAAAACCTGCTGAATCAACCATATCACCACCCTCATAGCTTTAATTGGCCACAATATCGATGCTAGGACTAGATTAAGACCCATAAGACGGTTGCTTCATAGAAGAGGCCACCGCATCGATGCAACACTATAGTTCAGTACTCTGCCCCGAATACGGCCTATACAACCATAGAGCCACAATGCTCAACCGCCACAAAGTAGTCGCACCGCGAGGCAAGAAAAACTCCAAGGAAATGCCTCAAATAAGGTAGCAACACGTCCGTCGCAGACACCCCCTGCCGATGGAGATTACGTTTTCACCCATAGATTTTAGGACCACTTGATTCGCTTGGGTTCCAGCAACTCCACAACAACATAAAAAATGAGAATGGCTAATCAACAAGAACATCCTCATTTTTTCTAAGACATGAAAGCAGAGGAGACATATCGGGCGCAGATTGGCTAATCAATTTGGAACTATATTTGCTTTATTTCCCTCTTTTGCTTAATCTGAAAACACCTTCACAATATAGGGAACTAGTTTGAAAAGACAAAAACCAAATATGAAACCACTTGGCTACAGGTTATGGGTGCCCTAAGTTGTATATCTTCACATGCAACACCCATGTCATCAGTTAATCACAACCCTCCGATTTTCATCTAGAACCGTCCATTCTGCTGTGAGAACCGTAGCATTCCGATTTGTGCATGTACATGCTCCCGTGGAAAAAGAGCCCAATACCAACCATCAACGAGGCCACCCGCCTCCCCTTCCACTTACCTGCTTGCTAATGATTCCCATTGATAGTATATGCGCAATCCTCTTCAAGCCCATGATTTGCTCCTCTTCCTTGTACCATCTCCCTCATGCATCCTTCCAGCCTCCTCCAGTCAGTACATCCATGAGCATAGTAATGTTCATCTTTCCCCTTGCTGCAACAATTCATTTTAATGGTTTTGCTTACTTTCATGCGCATTTTGTGTTTTTTTCTCACCGTTTGGTTTCAGAGAAAGTGTTGTGAAGTTGTCCTAGGAGTTACCATCATCGGGCACGTTTTCTCGTTCCATGGTAAAGTCAGCTAGCGAACAATGTCATAGAAGTTGAGATCTGATGACTAGCAATGGTAACTCGGTTCTTTGTGGAGATGAGAATTTGACTTGGTAATTCGTGACTTGAAGCAACAGCATCGTAAGTGGAGACAATAACAAAGGAGAGGTTCAAAGTCTTATCTTTAACTGTAAAAATCCAATGTCTGACATTAATTGTTTGTGCCTGACAATAATATTGTTGAAGGCGTTGTTTTGTGAGCTTACTTTCTCCAGTGAAACACCTAAGATCTATGGTCAGGTGACGACGGCGTTTGTGCACTATTTTCTTTTTAGAGCGTCAATTTTGGAAGTGTTAGACTTCTGGGGCTGTCTTAGTAGTGTTAGTACTGATGCTACAAGAAATAGTTTGTTGTAGCAGGACTTTTATTTTTTTTTAATTTTTTTTAGGTTGTGTGCAGCCGTAAGGTCTAGGACAATGAGTTGTTGTATATGCTAGGATAATTTCTTCGAGATATTTATATATGCTCTTTGTCCACACAAAAAAAGTTACTAATTTAGGAAACATCTCGAAGAATCATACACGCATGTTGATCATTGGCTACCAAGTGCGCGCAACGCAGAAAAACTGCAGAAAGTTTTTGCTCCCAATCCTACTGAACAGTTAACTTGCATAATTTTCCCCATAATGGATTGCAATAGAGAAAGTATAGTTTATACTTTATGCAAATATTCATAGTAATAAGAAAATGAACTGACACGCATGTAGTGCCACACCTGGAACCCGACCCAACCCAAAGCGCTCAAGGGCCGGCACATATCCCCATAAAGCACTTCATGATGTAGGTACGGGAGTAGCAGCAATCAACACAAAAATAACTTCCAAAAATACAGACACTGGTCCGACGTAACTTTATTTTCCAGGTTGAAACAACCGGGGGACTTGTAGCATCATCGTAAACCCTGACATGAGCTGCCATATACTCCTTCCGTTTCACGGCTTAAGGTGTCCTCGTTTTGCGTGTTTTTTCTTTGACCAACAATTACTCTAAATACGTAAAGAGTTTTGGTATAAAACGAGTATCACCGGAAAGTATTTTTCAATATGAATCCAACGACACTAATTATGTACGATATAATCAAGATTTTGTTGCTCAATTCTTTTGGTCAAACTTTGCTTTGGAAAGCGTGTACGCCTTAAGCCTTGAAACGGAGGTAATACAGTAATGCTTTTCTCCATATAAGTATACGAGCTTTCTGACTGGCGAGATCTCAGGGGATTTACAGGTGTCGTAATAAAGAAATGTGAGCCAGAGTGTGCGCGTGAATCTTGGTGACAGAACCCATGGCAATAATTATTGAGGTTATATAGTCGTCGGGTTGCAACCAGCACATTTCCGTTATCTTGATTAGAACATCATTGTGCATAGAGCTAGCATTGATTGTTTCGGTTTTGATCTAGCATCTAATGATAACAAAATTCAATCCATCTTTTTTCCTTTTCTTATATACTCCCTCCGTTTTCAAAATATTATAAAATATTTTAGTCTTTTTAAAACATATCATGTATCTGGACACATTTATTTTGTAGAGATTCACTCATTATGCTCTGAAACTACACACTAAATATTGTGTAGACACTTTTGCTTTGTTATCCCTCATACTGAAGCTTTAGCAAACATAAACACATATGCATCTAGGATTGCAAGGTACTTTTTCGGTACGAAGCCCGTACAAACCCACTTGAAGATCGTATGGCCTGCTTGGACGTCTATAGACGGTACAATAAATGTACGTGTACATGTGTGCATGAGTCTGTGGGAGGTGGAAAATCTAGATGCATATAACAACGTCGCCCGTATCGTCTAGACATGTGGACGCGAAATATACCCTACTCTACCTCCTATACTAATACACGGGTATATATGGTCTGGATATGGGCCAAAAAGACTGCCTTGGACAAATTTATCCCTTCTAATTTCAGTTGTGGATGGGTCTAGATACATACACTTAAAAAAAAGGGTAAAAGATCTTATATTTTGAAACGGACAAAATATATACTCAAGCTGAGTATCGATTAATCTTGGGACTTTGATACCGAGGAAACATATCTATACCATTTTACGGTTTCAATCTACTACTATCTAAAATACTACTATGTCTTCATCATGGCGGACTGATCAAGTGATCGTGTTGGCCAACTCGGCTGTTTTAATGCCTGTGTTAACCCGCTGGGTCCCACTGGGTGGTTCTCCACGCACTCACCACAACCCTCTTCCTTGGCCATCTGCCGCTTGCATATGGAGTACATGAGGAAGCTCTCTCCTTGGCCATCTGCCGCTTGCGAAGAGGAAGCTCTCTCCTCTTGGCACAAGCAACTGCATGCATGCCTGGCTTCTTCTCAACTCGATCCTGAGACATCTCAGCTGTAAGCTCCCCTGTGCCTCGTCTCTCTCTCTCTCTCTCTCTCTCTCTCTCTCTCTCTCTCTCTCTCTCTCTCTCTCTCTCTCTCAAGGTCAATCCTTCTGTAAGCTCCTCTGTGCCAAGTCTCTTTCTCTGTTACTCTCCTGGTTTCTCTTTTTAAGCTCTGTCTTTCTGTCTCTCTCTCACACACAGAACAAACATAAACTTTTCCGAATGAAGGCATATACTAGTGTATTTTTATGTCATTTGAACGATTCATGGCTGTCTTGCTTTCATAAAACAACAGATCTTGAAAACTCAGATTCTTTCGGAAACATAAATAAGAGAAATTACTTTCCCTGTTTTCATCCATTGTCTAATTATTCCATGAATCCTCTTGCTGGATGATATACATTGATCAATTTAGTGCAGCAAGAGAGTGGCACTCGAGGAAATTAGTGTAGTAAGAGAGTGTAAGCTTATGTTTTGTCTGCCAAGAGAGAGTGTGAACTCCTGACGGAATTAGCTGCTATATAACTTTTTTTTCCTGATACAATGGATCGCAGCTTGGAGAGGATCAATGGAGGGGATAAAGAAGAAAGCGTTCACGATTCAGGTGGAGGATGGAAAGCCTGGGAAGGATGGCCGGCCGGCGGTTGGGCCGGTTTACGGGAACATACTGGCCAAGGATGGGTACCCGCCGCTAGATCCTGACATGAGAACCTCGTGGGATGTTTTCAGGTAAAACACAGGAAACAACAAAATGTTCATTTCTTTCTGCTCTTATACTACTCACTTCGATCTAAATTACTTATCGTTAAAATAGATATATCTAGCACTAAAATATGTCTAAATAGATCTATTTCTATGACAAGTAATATGAATCGGAGAGAGTATTACTATGAGAAAATAATGCGCGACCAATGTTCCATCCCAGACGATTTCATCTTGTTGTCCCATACTAGGCTATGTGTCATTTATTTTTCTTCGACAAGGGTTAAAAAGAGCACTAGTCTACATCTTGTTGCTCCAAGATGGTATTGAGAACCTCATTTCTGATGTAACAAAACTAACTTTTCAGATCTTTATGCGAGATCCGATTACTGTTGAGATAAACCCATACCCCTTTATAATAATAAAGGGCATGATAGTCTAACTATACTTTTATAAAATAGTAAATAAAGGTTTGTGTGTTAGAAAGAGTACAGAATGTAGGCCCCATATTCAGATAATCTACATATTTTACTTCACATCATATTGTACGACAATCGGGTCGCCGATAGATGCATCATTCTGGTCTGGCTAGCTAGACCAGAACGATGAACAAAAAGAGCGGTTAGGTGGAGCGGTTCATGGGAGTTGATCGCTCTCTTTGTTCAGGACTTAAAGCAACGGGGTCTCAGAGGCCTACTGTCCCCGCTAGCGGTGCACGCCATAAGACGGGATGGAGAAGATCTAGGTAGTGCAGTGCTCTGGAACTGGAGGCGCAAAGGGATATGCGACGGTGAGGCATGACCTCTGTGTCTGAGAGGAGGCGCGACCTCTCTCTCTTATAGGCACAGAGGAAAGGCAGACAGGCTACGCATGAGATGAAACAAAGAGGCGGAAGTTGAAACGAATAGGTGGCAGCCAACCGGACAAACTCCACTTAGTTCGTATTCATTTCCACTTAGCTTGTATTAAAAATCCACTCAAAAAAAAGGTTTCAACTTCTGTACAACTGTTCATATACCATTCATGCGTGAAAAATTAAAGCTCAGCTCGGCGAGATTCTCGCAACCCGCGGCGCGTGCGTCGTGGCGTGGCGTGGCGAGTTGAGCGAGGAGGAGCGCGCGTGGACATATCTTCTCTTCCCAAGCTCGTACAAGTGGTGGAAGAGCTCTCCTTATAAGCTGGTCCAACTTTCACTTAACTAGCAATGTGGAACTAAACTTTTTTCCGAGTTCTTACCTTACATGAATGGGTCAAATGGGCATTTAGGATTTCAGAAATTTATTGGCATATAATAAATGGATTGGGTCTATTTAGGAAAAAAATCAATAATCCCCCCACCAGATCCCAGAGGCATATGAAGTTTGCCTTTGGTTCCAAAACATTGTGTATATACCGGTACTACAGTGGAGACTATTAACTTGAACTTTTACCTAGAGTTTTATGTTATGCTAGGCTACAACTTGTACAATGGACTATGCCTTGAACTATAAGTTTGTTGTGATCCTAGCTTCACACAAAGTCTTGACCGATACTAGGCTACCGTGGGACTTTCCCGCAGGTGGAGTTTATGCGTCATACTCCATGGCCTTTCATGAGTTTATTAGAGAGCACCCTACTCTCATAGACTGGGACGTTTAACAGTCAAACTCATATAGATTTGTTCTTCAAAAGATGTTCTACAGGACAACATCTCTGCTTAAGATAAGCCACCTAGAACACATTAAGATAATAAATCAACCTGCCGTGCAGAATAGGAAAGTATTTCATCTTTATGGAGTGGTGTTTATTAAAATAAAGATATTTTTCTCTCAGCTAACCAATAGCTTGTCTCCCAATTCTAATTCACGGGATCTCTGATAACATACGGTGGTTTACCACTATGGAAAACTCATATTGTGGGTCTCATACCCATTTTCTTCTATGCATTTTCTATCACGTTGCGTGAAAGACCCTTTGTGAAGGGATATGCCAAATTTTTAGATGTTTGGATATAATTCAATGCAATAACTACAGAGTTTCTCATTTTTCTGACAGATTTCAGTATGCTCTTTACATGTCCTCTCCACATAGTGAGATTGAAGCAACATAATCCCACCATCATCATCTCTCAATAGCTTGATGTTCATGACAACATCAGTTACTCCCAGATCCTTCATATCAAAAGATTGAGATAAGAAATCCTTGATCCCCTTAATTGCGTTAAGGTTGGTTCTGAAAATCATTATGTCATCAATATACAAACGAAGTATGACTCCCTCATCCCACTTGGCGATGGTACACACATTTGTCAGCTTCATGTACAACAAAGCCTGTAGTAGTTAAAGTTCTTTCAAACTTCTCATGCCACTGCTTAGGGGATTGTTTTAGGCCATATAAAGACTTAAACAACTTTCACACCTTTCCGTCTTCACCATTTACCAGAAAGCCATATGGATGATCCATGTAAATTTTCTCATACAACTCTCCAATTAGAAAAGCTGTCTTAACGTCCATTTGATGTACAAGGAGACCATGAGAGGCAGTCAATGAGAGTAGTACTCTAATGGTGATCAATATGGAAACATGTGAGTAAGTGTCAAGATAAACGCTAGATAAAACATGAATATAATGATAGAAATTAAACTAATCATGTGAATTAGTGGATATAAATTAAGGCGGATATTCAAGAGGATTGCAAGGCATACAACTTGAGATAATATCATAGCAAGGCCTACAACAAACCAAAAGGAACGACATACTATCTGACTAAGATAGACAAGATTAAGGAAGAGGATGTACATCACAACAAAGGAACTGCCAGGGTTGGCGTTGGCACCGTCATTAGCCATGTCATCGAGGAAGAGGTTCTTGATGTCGGGGAAGAAGTTGTCGTTAGGAAAGACATCGGCGATATCGCTATTTGCTATCGGTGAAGGAGTTAATGATGAAGCCAGTAGTCGCGCCAATAGCGCTTCCCAAAAACTTTATCGCCCTTCTCCCGTACAGGACTCTAAGCAGCCGGGTCTCGGAGGCCTACTATCCCGACTAGCGGTGCACGCCGTAAGACGGGATGGAGAAGATCTAGGTAGCGCAGTGCTCTGGAAGTGGAGGCGCAAAGGGATGTGTGACAGTGTGTCTGAGAGGAGGTGTGACCTCTCTCTTATATGCATGGACGGAAGATAGACAGGCTGCGTAGGAGATGAAACGAAAAGGTGGAAGTTGAGCGGCAGCCAACCGGACAGCCTTCACTCAGTTCGTATTCATTTTTATTTATCTTGTATTAAAAATCCTCGGCGAGATTTCCGCAACCCGTGGCGCGCGCGTGGCGTGGCGAGCGAGGAGGAGGAGCGTGCGTGTATATGTCTTCTCTTCTCAAGGTCGTGCAAGTGGTGGAAGGGCTCTCCTTATAAACTGGTCCAACTTGCACTCAACCAGCAATGTGGTACTAAACTTTTGTCCTAGCTCTTGTCTTATAAGAATAGACCAAATAAACCTCTAGGATTTTAAAAATTTATTGGCATATAATAAATGGGCTGGGCTTATGTAGGCAATGTGGTACTAAATTTTTGTCCTAGCTCTTGTCTTATATGAATAGACCAAATAAACCTCTAGGATTTTAAAAATTTATTGGCATATAATAAATGGGTTGGGCTTATGTAGGCAAAAGCTTACATGATCCAACGGAGGCAGTATGTGGGATTTCGATTCCGGCCTATTAATTGATTAGGGGAAAATACCATTCTACCCTTTTAAATTTGGGGGAGGAGATATTCGGAAGAAAACTCATCTTCTTCGACGAGTTTAACAGTACCCGGAAATGAATGTGGGTCATTCAATTACTCACATCTAATGGCTGATCTTAGTCGGTACTCCAACATCAATATGAAGGAGTGCCATCTCAAAAAAGCTTGGGAGTACTTTGAGTTTAGGGGTAAAAAAGTAATCATAGAGGATGTTTTATTATAGGGATGAATAATTCTTTCCTCACACCCAGTAGCAGCTGCCCGCACTCAAACAACGAAGAGTTGCCTACGACTTGATCGAAGATTTATTAGATCGATTTTTTTATATGGGATTAGATTAGACCGAGAGGGAAAAGAGCCATCATTATTGAAGGCCTAGATTTGACTGGTACTCTAGCCTCCGCTTACGGAGTATCAGAGCACCCTGAAAGTCCTTTATTCATATAATAAGGACAGGCATGTGATACTCCTCACCAAAAAACGGATGTGCACAGGTCATGTTTTGTTTCCACTCAATGTTTACCCAGAAGAAGCTGTACGCTAGCTGAACCACTAGTGTTGAATGTTTACTCTAAAGCTCTTTTCTTGAACCCTCCTTTTTTTCTCAAACTTCTCTTCTTTAGAACTTCTTTGAAAGGTAGTTGTTGGATCCAAGCAGAACATGACTATCTAGTTAATTATTTAGACTAGATATCGTACCTAGACAAAGTTTATTATATTAAGATGCACCGAAGGGAGTACCTGTTATTAGCATTAATCTTCAAATAGTTCAAGAGTCGCAGCTTAGCTAGCTCCTTCATAAAAACATGCAAAGAGAAAAGATAAGGCATAAGATAGTTGAGATTTAATCTAGTGTTATTATTCAACATGCCATGCATGATAAACCATTTATTCTCTAGATTAAATGTATGGATGTTGTTAGAGCATCTCTAACCCATCCACAAAAAACGGTAGAGGCGGCCGAAGCCGCACCTAATCGAAACACTAAAACTGGTTAGAGGACTAAATATGCTAGACCTTCCCCAAAAATCTCCCACTCCTATTATATTTTTGCTCAGCTGCCAAAGGAATGACTAAAATTTCCCCTCTACTTTACTCCTGCTGAGACGCCAAAGCTCCCACACAATCTCGCCGCCAGTTGTCGCCGACGCCACATTCTCCGTTCCCCTAGTCAGGAGGTCACTGGAGCTCGGTTCCGCAGCCCCGGCGGACTCTCCCGCCGACAAGACACCACCAGAATCGACCTTGCGGCGCCTCCAATTTCGAAGAACCGGTTGGGCACCATCGGCGTGGTGTGGACGGCGAGAGTAGCTGCCAAGACCACCAACAAGTCACCAGCGACGGCGAGGAAGGTGGGATGGCCACAATTTGCGTCGGTGTTGAGCGGCCCATGGGCGCGGAAGCTGAAGGATGCCATGATAGCTCATTTGGAGGCGGCGAAGGAGAAGACGAATAGGAATGCCGTGGCATCCTCCACACCCAAGCCATCGACCATGACGGCTAATCGCAAGGATAAGCCGTTAGGGGCATCCTCAATGCCCAAGCTGTCTGCATCCTCCTCGGCAATCTTCACAACTCGAGGCGTCGACCGTGAGGTGATCGATGAAATGCCCAAGACTCAAGCGTTGCGACCAAGCTGATTGTCGCCGAATTCATGTCACAGCTCGATTCTTCACACAATCATGGGCTCAACGACTTCAACTTTAGCGGCGACGAAGAGGTGGGAAATGAAGAAGTGGCCAATGAAGAGTATGTGGCCGAGAAAGAGGAGGCCACCGAGGATGTCAATGAGGAAGTCGTGACCGAGGTGGAGGCGCCAACACAAACCAAATCCATGGGAAGGAAGGGCAAGAGGTCCGCAAACTATATCAAAGAGGAAGATGCAGTGTTGTGCCATCCTTGGAGGAATGTCTCGCTTGATGCATTGGTTAGCGCAGATAAATCGAAGGAGAAGTTTTGGGGGAGAATTGAGGAACACTACCACAAGACGGTCACCATTCAATCATACCAAACTCAAGGCTCACCTAATCATCGTTAGGGAACAATATTTGAGCATTGCAACTGATGGGCCGGGACCATTGACTACGTGAACACTGCACCACCGAGTGGGGTGCCAATGACCGAGTATGTCCCTCTCCAACAAGACGTCTACAAGCACCGCAACAAGAAAGGCGGACACAAAGCCTTTGCTTTGCACCATTACTACAAGGCAACACCAAAGAGGGCTAGGATTAGCCAAACCAATGTCGATGAAGATGAGGATTAAGAACAAAATAAGAGGCCAGAGGGTGCCAAGATAGCAAAAGAGAATAATAAGAGGGGAGATGTTGGCGCCTACAAAGAAGAGTTCCATGCTATCATTTACACGAAGAAAACACGGGTGGCCGAACACGAAGAGGACAAGGAGGCTAGGTGGAATGAGCTCAAAGAATTTGAGGAGGAGAAGTGGTGGTCCAAGTTGGCGGTGGGTCAAAGAAGGATTTCACTAGAAGAAGAAATAATATCGAAGGGAGAAGAAGATAGAAGAGCAATGTCTTGCACTTGAGGTAGAGAAGTTGGCTAAGGAGAAAGAGGATGCCGACCACGCCATCATGTTTATGACCCCAAGCACCTTGGATGATAAAGCTATGGAATATTGGGGAGATTGCTTGTGCGAAGATTTGGCCTGAGAGAGTGGTGGTGGTGGTGATGTTGGTGGTGGCCGAGATGGTGGCGGCGTAGATGTTATGCTTTAGGATAAAACTTGATCGATGTGATTTTTTTGGATAATACTTATGCATGTTTGAATTATGTGTATTTGATATGGTTGATGGAGGTTCCAACATGATGCTAAACAAATTTAGTCCTTTATTGGGGATCGGGGATCGGTTTCGGGGGCCACAGTTTAGAGGGAAAAAAATATGCTCATGTATTATAGGGAGGCGTTTAGTCCTCTGAGTTTTTTGGGATGGTTTAGAGATGCTCTTAGATTCATCTCTTTAACAACAAAATGGAAAACCAGCTGCATACAACATATCATAGTAGAAAAAAATCTTTCATATCTCAGAATCTTTGATTTGATCTCGTTTTTTCTTATATCCTTGCAGAACAGCGGCATGCAAGTATCCAAACAATCAAATGCTTGGATGGCGTCCACTTAAAGATGGAGTGGTTAGTCCTAAGCACAATGAAGCTTATGTATCTTCTACATGTCTATTTTCTATTAGTTGGTTCTTTATGGGAACCTTCTCCATTTTCATCTTCTAGCCAGGGCCCTTTTTATGGAAATCATACATGGAGGTCTATGAGGAGGTCCTGCAAACTGGCTCTGCACTGCAACATTTGGGGGTACAACAGGTAAGAACGGAAACTTATGCTAACTTTTCCTCTCCAACTATATAAAATAGACCTGTTCAATAACTTTAATCTTTCTAATTTCAAGAGAGCTTGTGAAATTCACATTTGGTAAAGAAAATGATGGTCCTATGCTTGATATATGACAGGGCTCCACAGTTGGTATTTATGGAGCAAACTGCCCACAATGGGTGGTGGCAATGCAGGTAACCACCGGAAACCATCTAAATGATAATATCCTTAGACCAATAAAAAATTGATAGTCACACAATTAACTTTGCAGGCTTGCAATGGTTACAACCTAGTATGTGTCCCACTGTATGACACTTTAGGTAAGCAGAAAAATTATAAGGATCATCAGAAAATTTTCAGAATAACAAACATTTGAAACACGATATTGGATTTTGATCAGGAAAAATATACTATGTACCTATTGAAATTAGTAATTGTTCCATGAGATTGCAGGTGCAGGAGCTGTTGATTACATTATTGGCCATGCTGAGATTGATGTTGTCTTCATACAAGATAAGAAAATAAAAGAAGTAAATCAAATTTATTAGCATAATCCATTTTAAATCTTGTCTGAATTTGGATGTGATAGTATTTCTTATTTCTAGATACTGTCCCCAAATTGCAAATCTGCGAAAAGGCTAAAAGGTAAGTATTGTAAAGTTATTAGGTACAATCAAGTAGTCGGTATTTTTATTCTCTAAAATTAAAATGGTTGCAGCATTGGTGGCATTCACTTCGGCAAATAACGAACAAATAAAAGATGCCGAGCGGATTGGGATGAAAGTTTACTCCTGGAATGATTTCTTAAAAGTGGTGGGTAAAGACAATTTGAAATGTTCATTTACCATTCACACAGAAAATGGTCATAGCAATTTTGATAACATGTACATGTTGATCAAACCATCAGTTATGGAATTGTATTTCAGGGAAAGGACAAACAAGCTCAACCTTGTCCTCCACGACCAAATGATACATGCACCATCATGTACACAAGTGGAACAAGTGGGCAACCCAAAGGTGTTATGCTGAGCCATGAGAGCCATGGAAGCTTTGTAAAAGGAGTAGACCTCTTCATGGACCAGTTTGATGATAAGGTGACTCCTTTCTATCAAATAAAATGTTATGAATAAGGCTAATTCTGATTGAATCGATGGTCATGTTTAAGAATAATCCAAGGAAATTCGCATGTATTGGGCATACAGATGTCAACAGAAGATGTGTTTCTTTCTTTTCTCCCACTTGCTCACATTATGGACCGCATGATCGAAGAGTATTTCTTTCACAAAGGAGCCTCCGTTGGATATTACCATGGAGTAAGAAAATCAACATACCAGGCTTCCATTTTTAATCATATTGTTGAACTGTGATCATTCTTTGTTTAATACGACCACAATATTTTATTTTATCAGGATTTGAATGCGTTGGGAGATGATATCATGGAGTTAAAGCCAACCGTGCTAGCTGGGGTGCCTAGAGTATATGAAAAAATTTATGAAGGTGGTAAAATTGAAATATTGATAGTAAATAAGTCTCCATATCTTCTAACTCAGGCAACTTATTATTATATATTGACTTTAGGTATTTTAAAGGCCTTAGCAGATCTCAAACCCATCAGGAGAGTGATGTTCCATGCACTGTATAACCGGTAAGTCGCTTACCATCATGAATAATGTCATGCCGCAACCAAATCATGTCAGCTCACCATAGATTTTGCAATTCAGCAAATTAGCAAGCATGAAAGCAGGCTACACACACAAAACTGCTTCACCTGTTTCAGACATGCTGGCTTTTCGCAAGGTATTGTGTTCATAACTAAGAACGAAAATCTAGAGATAAATTAGTTTCATCAAAATAGCGAAGAACAGTACAAGTTGTACCCGCAAGTCATGAGTTCTATATCTGATTTTATTGTTTCATTTGCTTTCTCTAGGTCAAGGCAAGGTTGGGCAGTCGTATTCGCCTACTTATCTCAGGTGGTGCACCATTAAGTACTGAAATAGAAGAGTTCTTGAGAGTGACCAGCTGTGCACACTTTGTGCAAGGCTATGGTAATGCATGTAGACCTTTTCCATTATTGTTCAAGTTTCCTCTTGGAGACTGCTATCATCACAAAATTTAACTACTCTGTAGCATCAACAAAGAGTTGACAAGGCAAACAAATCATACATGTAACATACCACCAAACTCGGTGTCTAAAATTTCCGTTCAAGAATAAGTTCAAGTTCTATTTTTTTCGAAATGGGGAGCGTAGCCCCGGCCTCTGCATCAATCGATGCACACAACCAACCTTTTATTGCATAGTTCTTAAGAACTATTCGGAACTGGAATTAATTGACATGTTTTAAGAATAGTCAAAAGAGATTACGTAGCCGGTTCCTTGTGTAGGTTGGCTCCATGTTAACCTTGCTATGTCCTACCCCATAAGTATTTTCATTTCAGATCTACACTAATTTTAGGAGTATTTCAAGCCAACTTATTGTGTTAAGCTATTTAAGTGTACTACACAATATTGTTTGCAACAAGGAAAAGTACGCTGGAATCTATTTTCCTATTTTACGAATATAATAACAAGCCACATAAATTTCTTTCTATGTATGAAGTTCCAATAGTGTATTGTTTAGTTATCAGTCTCTCTGCCAATTAAAAGGGGCCGGTGTAAGTTACATTTTGTGGAGTTTTTTCAGGTTTAACAGAAACACTGGGAGCTACCACAAGCTGTTACCCGGATGACATGTCCCTCGTTGGAACTGTCGGTGTTGCCGGCACCTACACTGAACTGTGTTTGGAAGAAGTACCTGAGATGGGTTATGATCCACTCGGTGTTCCTTCTCAGGGTGAAATCCTTATCCGAGGGAACAATGTCTTCACTGGGTACTACAAAAATTCTGAGCTCACAAATGAAGTCATGGTTGATGGATGGTTTCACACAGGTGAAGAATCACATTTTAACTAAAACATGGGATCAAGGTAAAGTTTCACATATCATGTTCTGACATACTATTGTTTTTCAGGAGACATTGGAGAGATGACCACAGATGGAATCCTGAAGGTAATTGACCGAAAGAAGAACATATTCAAGTTGTCACATGGGGAGTATGTCGCTGTTGAGTATCTGGAGAAAGTATATGCCTTCCTTCAAATTATTGAAGATGTAAGGAAAATTCCAGTGAATCATAATCTTATATTAAGAAAATGAATAGCCCTGCATTCAACTAATACGGTATTTTTTAGATTTGGGTGTACGGGGACAGCTACAGATCAATGTTAGTTGCAGTAGTTAATCCACATGAAGAAAACACCATGAAGTGGGCAGAGTCAAGTGGATACAAAGGTTCTTTCGATGAAATATGCAAATTGGAAAGATTTGAAGAATATATCCTTAAACATCTCGCAACGGCTGCACTGAAGAACCAGGTAAGGTCATTTATTAACTTCCTAGTTGCTGAAAATACCACATGGTTAATCATGTCACCCATCAAATTATCCTGACATGTTTTCACTGCATGTGGCATTAGAATATTATAGTATGAAACTCGAAAGTTTCTGTATAGTATAGACTCCTTGATTTTTACTCGACACTACATCTCTAAGCGTCGTATATGGTAACCCTCTTTTTGCTCAGCTAAGGGGTTTCGAGCACGTCAAGGGTTTAGTGTTGGATCCTGTACCTTTTGACATTCAAAGAAATTTGGTCACTGCAACAATGAAGAAGAGAAGAAACTCCATGCTAAAATATTACCAGGTAATAACTTTTGAACTGCTGAAGTGTAATATTTGTTGTTGTTTCTAGTTGGTAGGTTGAGAGACGACAGTGTATGAGCATTTGGTACAATCGAATCAAGAAAATTTCGGAATATTATGTACAAAATCACTATCGATCAATGAAGAGCTAACTCGTAGCATATTAAAGTGGACCTAGCTAGTGAAGCCTAATGTCCTACGTCTGACTCCTATTGTCTTCATATACTATCTTTTCCCGTAATTGTCCTCTGTTTCTTCATCTGAGTATTTAAATTCCTTCTCCTTCATGTGCAGCCTCAGATTGACAAAGTATACAAAAAATTGGAGGATCAGAGGGCTGCCAACAAACACAAGTAATGATAGTTCTGTTAGTCACACGACAGAAGACTGAAATACCGTTGTAATTTCCTAGTACTGAACTTTGGTATGAACACAAAATGCATATATCTGGGGCATGCTGTATGTATACCCCCACCCGCCAACCCCACCCCCCCCCCCACCACCCACCCACCCACACACACACACACACACGAGAAAGTACCGAACCCTCCCGAACCTCTTTCGATGTAATAAAATTCCTTTTGTCTCGCTAAATATTACTTGTCGGAGATTCGATCACTCTGTAGCATCTATACCTTGTTTAATCTCTATCCTGACAAGTACTGTTGTTCTCGTTCCTGTGATCTGACATTCCAGTGATTAAATCACTTGCTTGCAAGGCTATGTCAATGTGATATCACTGATAGGGAACTGAGTATATCTCTCTGTTATTCAGATGGACAAATATCAATCTTGATCCACGAGCCTCAACTAACACTTTCCAAATACCTGGCGACACCTTTATAATCACCATGTTACGGTGTGACGTTTGATGTAATCAAAGTACTCTTTCGATAAAAGTGATTGACGTGATCTCATGGTGTAAGGACATTGAGTTACTATAAATGTGATATCAATTTAAACTTGATGACATGATCGTATTGCTGCATCTACTTCGGGTGATTGTTTATCATATCATTCTCCAATGATATGACCCTGTTATTAACAACATCCAATATTATGGTCAGGAAACCTTTGATCATCTGTTAATCAACAGGCTAGTATAAAGAGAGGCTTTACTAGCAACATTTCTGTTTATAAATCACACATGTATTAATGTTTCCTTATTAATACAATTCTAGCATGAAAAATAAACATCTATTATAAACCTGGAATATCATAATAACCACTTTATTATTGCCTCTCAGGCATATTTCTTTTAGTCTCCCACTTGCACTAGAGTCAATAATCTAGATTACATGGTCATGAATCTAACACCCATAGAGTTCTGGTGATGATCATATTTTTCCCTTGGGAGAGCTTTAGTCAACGGATCTGCAACATTCAAATCCGTATCTAGTTTGCAAATATCTACATCGCCATTCTGAAAGTGTTCTCGGATGGAGTTAAAGTGGCTCTTTATATGCTTGGAATTCTGGTGAGACCTTGGTTCCTTAGCATTGGTTATGACACCATTGTTGTCACAATAGATCACCATAGGATCAAAAGCACTTGGAACCACACCTAGTTCGGAAATAAACTCCTTCATCCAAACTGCTTCCACCATTGCTTCCGAAACAGAGATATATTTCGCCTCCATTGTAGATCTCGCAATCACTGGTTGCTTGGAGCTCTCCAACTCACGCTGCACCATTCATCAAATATACATATCCGGATTGTGACTTAGAGTCATCCAAATCGATGTCGAACCTAGCATCGACGTAACACCTTATGACGATCTCTTCTTCACTTCCATATATGAGATACATGTCTTTAGTTCTTCTTAAGTACTTAAAAACATCCTTGACATCCTCGACGTTCTTGTTCTGGGCCTAGATGGGTTCGGACGGGCTCGATCTCTAGTGCCAGATGCATCTCCTTTATCCGACGACGGCACGAGTTCTCGGGACCTCCCACACAGCACTGGGATGCCTGGGGCAGCATCCCTAGGTATGATGGTGGTGGTGGTGGCCTTCTTCTTCGTCGTAGTGGTCGGTCGGGTGGTCTTGCCATCGTGCGGCGGATCCTGCTAGTTTCCGGCGGGTGGTGTGGGGGCTTCTAGCTCGGTTTTAATAAAGGAGGTGATCTTGGATCCCTCTCAAGCCCAGACGAAGATCTATCGGATGTTGGTCTCTATTGATCCGGTTTCTGTGTCGTGTTCTGGAAGGCTCCACCGGCGAAATCCATAGTGCGCTCATGCCGTGAGTTTGCTGGATCGGATTGGATTAGGTCATGCGCACCCATGTTTTGCTCTGACCATTTGGTTTCAGAGGGTGCGCTTCAAAGCTTTGTTGGCTCTTATTATCATGGCATGTTCTCGTTCCAGGTGTTGACAGAGAAAGTCATGGAGACAGAGATCTGAGGAGTGACAATGGTGGGTCGAGTTTGGGTGGTGATGATAGATTGGCTAGGTGACTTGTGAATTGGAGCAGTGGCATGCAAGTGGGGGCGACTGCATAGGAGAGGTTCATGGTCCTATCTTTCAGGGTGAAAACCTAGGATCTGGACTTAATTGGTTGTGCCTAGCAATGGCCTTGTTGAAGGTATTGTTTTGAGAGCATAGATTTTCTTCAGGATGAAAACTAGATCTTTGATCAGGCGATGACAGTGTCTGTGCACTGTTTCCTTTTTGGAGACGTTGTTTTTGGAGAAGCTGGACTTCTGGTGCTGTCTTGGTGGTGATAGTACTATTGTTTCAATGAATGAGTCATTGTAGTGGGACTTTTTTTTATAATTCTTCTTTCTTTTTTGGCTGTGTGCATCCGTATGGCCACTAGGGCAATATGTTTTTGCAGAGACTGGATGTAATTGGTATCCTCTAATATTAATATATGCTCCTTTCCAAAAAAATGATTGATGGAGTCTTCTTGCAACTAGATATGACAGGTCGGTTGGATACTTCCGGGTGCAGGCCTTCAGGTCATGTACTCCCTCCGTACGGGATTATAAGTCCCTCGCGGATAACTAGGTTGTCAATTTGAACAATAAAATATAAATAGTATAGCATAAAAATTATATCATTAGAAATTTTAGAGGTTATATTTTCTAATGGTATAACTTTTATGATATATATATATAAGTTATATTTTGTTGGTCAAATTAACAACCTAGGTATGCGCGTAGGACCTATAATTCCGAACAGAGGAAGTACGTTGAGATGTCGTGGACATAAAGTGTAGCAAAGGCTGCATAAAAGAGGTTGCTGGCCTTATAATCCATTTAAATCCGACAAGCCTGTGCTGAGGACCGCGCTTGCCGGGTTTGTGGGTACTTTTTTTTCTTTTCAAAAATGGTCGTTTTTATTACTTTGAGTAATGTTTGTGGGTGCATAAAAATGGCTCAGCTACTCGACATACTTTACCACTCCAGATCATTTGCATCATTCTAACAAAAAGTTGAAAATATATAATAATTACCGTCCGGCTATTCTTTGTAGTATTCATATTTCAATACTTTCAAAATAACCCTTAATCTGTAATGAATTTGAGAAAACTTTCTATATGAAAGAGTAGCAGAATTTTAGTATATTTTCGATGGATCATCATTTGTATTATTGCGACCTACGGTTCGGAAATTGGTGAAAATATGTTCTATACAATTTTAGGTCGATTTAGTTTTTTTCAAAAATATTTTTAAACCATACAAAAAAAAAGTGTTCATACAAAAAGGTTGCGGATGTTCTAGAGCTCTCCAGTGATATATTATTTGCACAATTTCGATAAGCTGTTGGAAAAATCGGAGGACAAATTATTGCATAGGTACACATGAGCAGTTTCCAGATCTTCCTTGTAGACAGTACAAAACATATACGAAATATTTTTCTGTCATCGATAACACAGAATAGTTCACGGCGTTACAAATTGTTTAAAAGACACACATATAAATACAATATTAGGCCCCAAACCTCGGGAGTGTCACGCGTAATACACAAGTACGTTTGAAGATAAAATATATCACAATGTTACATTTCTCGCTTCTTCAACACCAGTGCGAGTCCATTTCTTATCTGAAGTATGCAAGACAGCTTTGGTTCGATTCTTTGCCCTTCCATCACCTCCATATCGAAGTTCCAGACCAAAGTAGCAATGATGGTCTTCATCTGCATGATCGCGATTTCCTTCCCGAGGCACATCCTCGGACCAGAGTTGAAAGCTAAGAACTTGTCAGACGGTACGTACCTAATAAGTTTTTCACCGTCCTCTGATGAGAGCCACCTTTCTGGGTTATAGTCGAGGCAGTTTTTACCCCAGACGCCCTCCATTCTACCCATGGAGTAGAGAGATATGAAGATGGTGTCGCCAGCACGCACCTCATGCCCACTCGGCATGATATCATCGACGGCGACTGTCTTGCGCTCGATATGCCCTGGTGGATAGAGCCTAAGAGTTTCGTACAAGGCGGCTCTTAGATAGACTAGAGATTTTGTCTCGTCTGGCTCAAAGACCACCATGGAACCTGTATTATTAGCTACTTTGTGTGATGCAATATGTGAGAGTTCATTGCGGATGATCGCCAGAGTGCTGGGGTACTTGGCGAGGTTGTAGACGATCCATGGAAGAGTTGTGCCGACCGTGTCCCTCCCAGCGATCATGAGGTTGATAAGTGTTGCATAGAGATAGTCATTATTGTCGGTGTAGTCTGGATCATTGATGTAAGAAGACAACAAATCCACCACACCCTCTTGTTGCGTGACATTACTACCTCCATGTGCTGTGATGATCTTCTTCCTATCCATCATCTCCTTGACGACGAAGTCTCGTAGCACCATCTGTGCTGAGTGGAGTTTTCTCTCGTGGCCGATGTTTAGCCACCTCATTGCCTTCCAACAAGAAGCGGGCATGGTTTGCCGAATGAAGGCCACCTTCATGACAGTGTCCATGGCTGCCAAAGCGTCCATGCGTGGCATGTCAGAGGACAGAAAGCCAGGGTCAACACCAAAGACCGTCGTGGCAGTCAGGTCAAACATAAGCCTCGCGAACACTTCTTGCACATCGAACAAAGCGCAGGTGCTCGCCATGCGGGTAAACAGCGGGAGGAGGCCGCTTTCCACCTTGTGGCGGCAACGAGCCGCCATACTGGAGATCAATTGCGGGTTGCTGAGTAGGGTCTTGATCTTTGCACGTTGACGACTGCAATGCTCACCTTCAACGGTGAAGAAGCTGCCGCTCATGATATCGAAGATGGCGGCGAAGTCTTCACCCTTGGGGTAATTGCCATAGTTGGTCGTGAAGATGTGCCTCACATTCTCAGGGTCACAGGTGAAGAAGAACCGCAACCCGGACCCAGGTGGACCGTGCGCTCTAAAGGAATGACCCGATCCTGCGAGGACCACGGTGAGGTATTCATGCAAGTTGTGGAGATTGGCCAGGAGGGAAGGGAGCATGTACAATATGGGCCAGTTTGTGGGGTGCCCTATTATTGGGTTCTTTGATCTACTACTACACCGCCTCAAGTACAAGTACAGGGGAACAAAAAGTACTACTAGGAGCGTAGAGATGACCAGCTCTTGCGAGAACGAAACTGACATTGCTATCAAGTAGCTAGTAAGGGGATATGGTACTACTTAGATGTATGTATACTGCAATAGAAATGCATGCCGATGGCTTGTCTTATATCTAGATAGGTTCCATCCATCGTGTGCACACGTTTTCGTATTTTTCAGTAATGCATGCATCTAAGCTAATAACAAACCATTGGCCCACTAAATATAATGTCTAGGTATAACAAATATAACTACGAAATCATGAAAATTGGTGAAACACGTTATCTCAACCGTGTATTGGCTGTACAAAGCGCGTGGAAGCTTTGCTTAATTGCAGGCACAACGCGGGTTGGATCATCACCGGTAGGAACTAGTATACTCCTAATTTTCAATTATCTTTCTGTGTTTATTCCAAACATAAACCAGTTATGGATGTCCCTGTGTCACCGACAAGACACCTCTTGGGATAACCACGTTATTAGGACAATCTTTAAATTATCCCCCGATCATCTCGATCCTGATTATATTGGCATAATATAAAACTTGTAAGAATCTCAATCAATCAATCAATCAATCAATGTGATTATGTTATGAACACGAATACTTAAAAGTGCCACGCAGATGGTACTTAGATTATTTTTTGCTGGTTGTAATTGAGAAAACGATATATTTAAGCTTGCTTATAATAAATTGTATGTGTGATCTTGAAAGATGATCACGCCAGTATTTATTTATGTGAAATCATATAGTGTTCTAATAACAAAATGGTAAATTTCAGCAATATAATATGGTTCGGTTGAATATTTCAACACGTTCACTAGTGGGAAAAGGCCATCCACTACAGGAGAAGCTGAATACGCCGACGGTCGGGTCCCATCGGCGTAGGCCCTAAATATCGTCGGCGTAGGCTGGCCCGACGGCTGCCGTCGGCGTACAGCCCCGTAGGCGTAGCCTCTCCTCCCGTTGGCGTAGAAAAGCCGTCGGCGTATATAGCTAGCCGTCGGCGTAGACCATATGGGGCCCATCTAGATGACTAACGGCTTTACCGTCGGCCTAGATTTTTTCAAAAAAAAATTCCATTTTTTTTTCAATTTTTTTTTCCAATTTTTTTTTCAAATTTTTTTCAATTTTTTTAACAGTTTTGTATCAAATTTTTTTCAATTTTTTTTCCAATTTTTTTTTCAAATTTTTTTTCAATTTTTTTAACAGTTTTGTATTGTTTAACTTGTTAATCTCACATGGACATTTTTAATTCTAAGTATACTTAGTCTCAAGTCAAATTGTACAATTAGTCAAACTTCCCAACCATCCTAATACTACTCCAGCCCCAGCACGCTTAACTTCTTCATTCCTTCCACATGAGCTTCCGACAAAGAAACTAGAACTTGTTGTGAATATTATCATATCAAACCAATTAACCATTACACTATAATGTTAGACTATTTGTTTTTTACATTCCATACAATTTTTTGAGTAAACAACAATAAATAAGTAATAATAATCTTGAATTCAAATAAAAATAAAATAAATTTTATTTATTTTGATTTTTTTATTTAAATTTGAATAATTCATATCTACAATCCGTAAATCACAATTCGACAAATAATATATCCAAATCGATCAGAAAAATGAGAGGAATCCAAATATGACATCCCTATCATCTATTTAATTATATATCATAAATTTTAAATATTAGACCAACTGAAACTATGTCAAGATTCATGAAACACCCCGTTTTTTGCACTCGGAAAATGAAAAATGGCTTTTTGGTGCGACGAAAAGGAAAACTTCCTCCTGCAACATTGTTCGCCATACTATGATATACACGATTGCATAATATGGGCACATTAGCGCAAACTATATCGCGATTCTAGCAATAACATTGGTCATTTGACCTGAAATCCAGAAAACCTCGATTGAGATAGGTCATTTTGTGAAGGTTTTTTTAAGACACAATCAATATATCAAGTTTTATATTTTTCTATGCAACTATGTCACATAATATGACACCACGTGAAGGTTTTGCATTGTTTTGATCATGTTTGAATTTTTTATGCCTGTTTCAAACTATCGTCAAACTTTCTAAATCGAGGGGCATGAAAATTCTTAGCTCGGGACTGAGCCTCACTAAACTTGCATTAGATATCTGATGAAATAGCATATTGTGAACCTAAAAATGATTTTTGCAAAAAATCATGAGCATCATATCATGTACATGTAGTTCAAATCTAACTCATTTCCTACTGATTCGGCAGGAATTTGTCTTTTTTATAAGAGGTAAACGGAAAGGTTTGAGATACCCCGGTTGGGAAATTGTCCATTCAATATGGTCTAGTATTTTTGAAAAATGTGGTATTATCATTTTGAAACTTTTATTTGATGGTTGCTTCACAAAAACACCCCGTTTTTTGCACTTAGAAAATGAAAAATGGCTTTTCGGTGCGACGAAAAGGAAAACTTTCTCCTGCAACAATGTTCATCATCCCATGATACACATGTGTGCACAATATGGACACATTATCGCAAACTATACCGCGATTATAGCAATAACATTGGTCATTTGACCTGAAATCCAGAAAACCTCGATTGAGATAGGCCATTTTGTGAAGGTTTTTTTAAGATTCAATGAATATACCAAGTCTGGTATTTTTCCAGGGAACTATGTCATATAATATGACACCACGCAAAGGTTTTGCATTTTTCGATCGTTTTTTAATTTTTTATGCCCATTTAAACTATCGTCAAACTTTCTAAATCGAGGGGCATGATGATTCTTAGCTCGGGGACGAGTCTCACTAAACTTGAAAATATCTCTGATGAAATAGCATATTGTCAACCTAAAAATGATTTTTACAAAAAATCATGAGCAATATATCATGTACCTGTAGTTCAAATCTAACTCATTTCCTGCTGATTCAGCAGGAATTTGTCTTTTTCACGAGAGGTGAACGGAAAGGTTTGAGATTCCTAGGTTGGGAAATTTTCCATTCAATATGGTCTAGTATTTTTGAAAAATGTGGTATTATCATTTTGAAACTTTCATTTGGTGGTTGCTTCACAAAAACACCCCGTTTTTTGCACTCGGAAAATGAAAAATAGCTTTTCGGTGCGACGAAAAGAAAAACTTTCTCCTGCAACATTGTTCACCATCCCATGATACACATGTGTGCATAATATGGACACATTATCGCAAACTATACCGCGATTATAGCAATAACATTGGTCATTTGACTTGAAATCGAGATAGGCTATTTTTGAAAAATGTGGTATTATCATTTTGAAACTTTCATTTGGTAGTTGCTTCACAAAAACACCCCGTTTTTTGCACTCGGAAAATGAAAAATATGTTATACGAAAGTATTTGTATTTTTTATGTATTTTTTTGAATACAAATATATAATATTTGAGTTTATATAGATATATCTTATTTTTTTGCAAATTTTGATATATTATATGTATTTTTCTGAATTTAAATGATTTAGTTATGATTTTTCTAAGATTAATGTGGCAAAAAAAGAAAAATAGCTACGCCGACGGCACGGCGTAGACTTGATGTCGTTGCTCTGTCGTTAGCCCAATGGGCTACGCCGACGGTCATGTTTACGCCGACGGCGGCCGGCGGCCTATTTATTCTACGCCGACGACAAGACTGGGCCGACGGCCTGTCAAGCTACGCCGACTGCCCCGACATTTTGCCTTCGGCGTATAAAAAGTCAGTCGGCCTATTTAGTTATTCCTATAGTGATCGGTCCATGTTTATTTCTATAAACATGTTTGGAATAAACACGGGTTGGATCATCACCGGTAGGAACTAGTATACTCCTAATTTTCAATTATCTTTCTGTGTTTATTCCAAACATAAACCAGTTATGGATGTCCCTGTGTCACCGACAAGACACCTCTTGGGATAACCACGTTATTAGGTCAATCTTTAAATTATCCCCTGATCATCTCGATCCTGATTATATTGGCATAATATAAAACTTGTAAGAATCTCAATCAATCAATCAATCAATGTGATTATGTTATGAACACGAATACTTAAAAGCGCCACGACAGATTGTACTTAGATTATATTTTGCTGGTTGTAATTGAGAAAACGATATATTTAAGCTTGCTTATAATAAATTGTATGTGTGATCTTGAAAGATGATCACGCCAGTATTTATTTACGTGAAATCATATAGTGTTCTAATAACAAAATGATAAATTTCAGCAATATAATATGGTTCGGTTGAATATTTCAACATGCCGATCCAATGGTTCACTAGTGGAAAAAGGCCATCGGTCCATGTTCGTAACTGCCTTAAGTCCCGATTGTGCAACTGGGACTACGCAATCGGGACTAAAACCTCCCCTCCCCCCTCCCTAGTCCCGGTTGTGTGGCGAACAGGGACTAAAGGGTCTCCACGTGACTGGGCTCGAGCGCTCGGGCTGTAGGGGCTCTGCCACGGCAGTGTTTTGGGGCAATCGTCTGCCACGGCAGGAGATGGGTTTTAGGGTTTTGTGTCCGTTTCTTTTGTGTTTTCTTTTTCGTTTTGTGTTTCCATTTTGCGTTTATCATTCATTTTTTTCATTTAGTGTTTTCATTGTTATTTTATGGTTTATTTTTCATTTATTGTTTTCATTTTTATAGCATGTCGATCCAATGGTTGCATTAATATATACAGTGTATAATACTCAGATTTCTGGTGTGGTTCGTGTTGACACCTTCATATATATATTTCCCTCATCGTTGATTTCTTATACTAAAACTGCATGGTGTTAGCCAGTTCGAAACATTATTTATGGGAGCTAGCGTCACATTTTGCTTCTTCTGTCTAGCCGGTGTCATGTTCTACTTCAAGAACGTGCTTGCATGCGAACGTTAACCGCTTTTGGTATGTATATTTAAAACCTCGGCTATTATTGTATTACTCTTAGATAGATCTTAAACAGTTAGGGTGTTCCGATATGGTGCAGAAGAAGAAGATCCATGAGATCTCGTGGAGCACGATGTGAATATATATTCTACTATTTGTATACGGGAATGGAGATGGTGGAGCACCATGTAATATGAGAATCCACTTGGAATCAGAGTGTAAGGCCGCGCAGACACGACGAGACGACTTATAGTATATATCATGCATATTGCCCACACGGTCGGCTGGCCGAGGGTCTTTGTACTAATTATTACAACCCGTGAGCATCATGGAAGCAGCAACATTAAACGCCGGTAGTGTCTTCATAGCCACTCCGCCCAACCTGCGGCTGCGGGTGTCTGCTGCAGGGACGACGGAGGACCCCATGAGCCCTACCGGAAGACTCATGGAAGACATGGGCCTCCAAATCGTCGTCATGTTGGGGCTTGGCACACCACTAAACCTACCAGTATTCCGTGCTGGTATCCAAGCAGAATTACTTCCACGATACCCCCGCTTCTGCAGTATTCAGGTAATCCCATTCATTAATTAAGCTCGCTCCTTGCTTCTTTCATTCATATAGTATCTGGATTGTCATGTTCACACCTACTACTGTGTGAATCGCTAGAAAGAAGTGTATTACTACTGATTTTTCTTGCAACCCCCAAAAGAGGAATCCCTCATCACTATTATATTATATATTCTTCTAAGTTCTATCATTTTTCTTCTCTCCACCAGCAAGTTATATATCCCTTTACTCTAAGACACACTTAGTCCTAGCATTTCTCTCGCAGAAGGTTTCTCTACTCTACAAACCCATTTAATGTACTAGTCAAGTACAATGCTATATATTTTTTTAGAAATGAGCGCTTTATTACTTAATAGTAAGTTTACACCCGGCCTCTGGATAGGCATAGCTAGGATGCACACAGCCGATCAACCACACAAATCTAGACCAAAACAAAAGTACGAGAATTACAAATAATGGCCAACAAAAACACAGTTCTCCAAACGAACTAAGGGAGATATATCCGTAGATCATGTGGTCATCCATGTCGGAAGAAGATATCCCTCGCCGTGTCCTCCAATCACGTACAGCCCTTCGCAAATAAGTAACAGAACTCCATCCGTTGAAGAGTAGTCCATGATCGAAGGATAGCCGTAGCTCGATAGATAACCTGCAGGGAAGAAGACATAATATTATTAAAAATCTTGTCATTCCTACATAGCCAAAACGATCAAATAATGGCAATCGCTCCCACCCTAAATAAAGTTTCATATTTATCTTCAATTCCATTCAGCCAGTTGCCAAAGACATTGACTACTGGACGTGGAGGAGATAAATCAGAGGCTATTTGGATGATTGACCATATAGCACGAGCAAATTTACATTGAAAGAATAAATAACGTATTGTCTCATTATGGTGACAAAACACGCATTTTGTACTTTCATGCAAATTCCTCCTAATAAGATTATCTTTTATGAGAATCGCCCCTTTACGAAGATACCAAGCGAAAATCTTCGTTTTAAGGGGTATTTTCATCTTCCAAATTTTAATATTACCATCGATTGGAATATCAGGTTGGATCAAAGCTCCATGCATTGAATCAACAGAAAATTTACCACTCTGTAGTAATTTCCATTTGAATTCGTCCACACCCTCGGACAGCTCTATCCTGAATAATCTTAATAAAAGATTGTTCCAAGACACCAGTCTAGGGCCTAAGAGACCTCTTCTGAAAGACAAATTAGGGGGATTAGTTTCCATTATGGTGGAAAGTGTATCCCCTTTGTGCCTAACAATCGAGTATAAAGCTGGATATTGTCCACGAAGAGAATTTTGGCCAAGCCATTTATCTTCCTAGAACCTAATCTATGATACATCCTTAATATTGAAAGTACCAAACCGGAAGAAATGCTTTCTGGATGCCATTAGTCTAGTACAAAAGTGTGAATCACCAGGTTTCCGAACCAGTTGAGACACCGCTTTTGAGCCAACATATTTTCTGCATAAAATGGTTTGCCAGACCCCTTCTTCTGTAAGAAGTTTGAAAAGTCATTTATCCACGAGTGCGGTGTTTTTGACTTGCAAATCATGTATGCCCAGTCCAACGTATTCTTTGGATCGGCAAACCATATTCTATCTGGCCAGTCGATTTTTTTTCTTACTATCCCCTTGCCAAAAGAATCTTGAGTGGAAATAATCCATTTTTGACAAGACACCTTTTGGTAGTACAATGATATATACCAGTATGAATAAAGAATCGACAAAACTTATACCACAAATTAACCACTAGGAAAATGTACTCCCTCCGTTTTTATTTACCTTGTGATTCTAGATTTAGTCAAAGTCAAAACTAGTAAAGCTTGAGCTTGAATATATAAAAAATCAACATTCATATAATAACAAATGTATATAATATGAAAATATACTTTAGATTGTATATTATACATGTTGATATTTTTCTCTATGTTTGGTGAAACTTCACAAAATATGCGCGTGCAGCTTCAGTGTTTGGTTCTTGTGCTCACCAGCAACTGAAGACGTGGTATATTTCTCGGCGCATCCATATGATGCATCAATTGGAAGCAGTGGCATGGCGGTAGTCTGAACAAATCGATGAGCATATTTGTGTTGTCCATGGTATTATATCGCCAACTATATCTGTATAGACTTAAACCAGCAAAATACACGTTATCATGACTCAAAGGTTATTTCGGACAATTCCCTGTCTACAGCCATACAACCAGCTAAATTACCAAACATTGAAACTCGGAGCTCTACGTACACAACTGCTTTCCTTGCACCTTAGCACAGCTAGTCACGGTCTAAACAAACATGCCCATAGGATGCGTGGTAGTAATTGTGAATGGAGGGAGTAGGAACGTGTTACCATTTGTTTTTGATTTATTAACCGAGTGCAAATAAACGTACAGGTGGTGGATGAGTCCAATGGTGGCAAGCCGCGTTGGGTGCAAACGACAGTGAACGTGGACGACCACATCATTGTCCCGATGATCGATCCAACTGCCATGTCATGTGACCCGGAAAAGGCCGTTGAGGACTATGTGGCATCCTTGTCCATGCTCCCAATGGACAGGACCCGCCCGCTGTGGGAGATCCACTTCCTCAACGTCCCCGCATCCGAGGCGGCCTCCGTGGCGGTGCTCCGCCTGCACCACTCCTTCGGCGATGGCATGTCAATCATGACTCTCCTCATGGCTTCGTCGCGCAGCACGGCTGAACCAGCCAGGCTGCCTGCCATGCCGTCGCCGCCCAAGCGCGCCGGGGCGATCTACCAACGCCGGCCACGACCTCCTCTGACTTCAGGGAGCGAGGCGTTGCTTGCATGGGCATGGTCGTATCTTGTGCTGGCGTGGAACACCCTGGTGGACAGTGCGTTGCTTATTGCAACAATCATATTCTTGACTGATCCGTGCACGTTGTTCAAGCGTGCCGACGGCAGCGGCGAGTCTCACCGCCGTAAGCGCTTCGTGCACCGGAGCCTTAACCTCGACGATGTCAAGCTCATAAAGACTGTCATGAACTGCGTATGTGAATTCATTTAATTTCTTTCATAATGCTAAAAATAAAGGAAAAGAATAGGTATGTAAATAGCATATCACTAATTACATAGTCCATGACATAACTCGCATGCTCATGTTTAATTAGCCTTTTCATATAGTTACAACTTTGGATTAGATTTAACATTGGAGCGAGTGTATACAGTAGACTTTACCAAATGATATCTGGCGGTTACCTAGCAAACCTTTTGATGAAGGTAAAAATTGCATTTTAAAATGGTCATCGTAACATAATACATAGAACAAAGTATATAGTTTAGCATTTTCAAATGCTCTAAAACAATTGTGATACCGGATCAACAGTCTCTTTTCATAAATAAATATGTAGTTCATGCAATCCAATGATAGCTGATTTAGTTTTGAAACAAATGAAAATGGAATTTAAAAGTTTCATAAATATCAAAATTTGGTTTCTACAGATACATAAAGATGTTATCTATGAAAGTGTAATTATTTTGGGATAATAAGTTATATTTTTAGCTACACTTAAATTATAAAAAATGTGCCACAAAAGAAGGGGAAAACTCCATTTGGTCTTCACATTGACCTTTTAGTTTAGGTCACTTCTGAAAAAGCTTGGTGATGTCTACGTATTGCTAAATTTCTTTTGTCAGAATTTTTTAAGTACAACAATGAAGTTTTTGTTTTTTTCTAAAATGGGAATTTGAAGGTTTTGGAAGTTCTAATTAACAGGATACAACTGTGACTCAAGATGCCAGTTTATGGTGTTACTCAATGGACATTTTCTCCCTTTTTCCTTTTTATTTTTATAGACAATCAACGATGTGCTAGTCAGTGTGACTTCGGCAGCTCTTTCACAATATTACTTCCGGAAGTCCGGTAAGTAAGTTGTGTCAGTATCATCCAATGAATATGTGTATCGTATACGAATAAACATGCCGCAATTTTAACACGTTGCTTTCTCTTATCTTCAATGTCAGGTGACATTAAAACTAAGAGGATCTCTTTGCGATCACTCCTCGCTGTAAACACAAGGCCAATGTCTAGCCGACAAGTAAGACTTCTATTTTACTGAGTACATATGGAGGAAATACTAGGTGCCACACAAACATTATAATTACCCCTCCATCACAATTTTGAGGATATAAATTGCTTTAATTTGTCCGTCCAACTATAAACAGACATATATTACCGAGGTGCAGATAGGGAATCGAGTTAGCTCCATCATGTGTCCAATTCATATAGCCTTGTACGATGATCCCCTTGAGTATGTTCGGAAGGCGAAAAGTATTATGAATAGGAAAAAGAACTCTTTAGAAGTGATGATCATACAACTGGCTGGTGATATTTCGGTGAAATACTGTGGTGTAAAGGTATATTTCCTGCTAGTTCCTTTTATACTTGATATGCTCTTCCCATGTTTTACATTGCACAAGCCTTAAAAAAATGCTTGAACAAGGACTGTCTATTCATTCACGTTTCTAATTAAGTTGTTGTCCACCACAGATCGGAGCTTTTATCTGGCGCCTCTTTGTGTCACGTACAACTATAATCTTATCAAATATGGTTGGACCGGCTGAACATATAACGTTATGTGGGCACCCAATTGCCTTCATGGCAACTAGCATCTATGGACAACCGCAAGTAAGTCACCCATGTTATTACATCCAAAACATGTGCACCCTTAGGTTGCACTGAAAAATAATCAAGAATGATCATGTTCTTTTTGTCTACACAGATCTCTCCATCATTAGACAATCCGTAGTACATATGGATATTACTACTACATTAAAGACAAAATTGGAGCATACTACTTCGATATAAATCATGCACAGTACAAACTCATTTTTGGAAGCAAGTATATACTGAAAATCCCTATAAAAATAAAATACTGAACAAGTCACTACTTTTCTTTTTTGTGACCTATGATAATTTCTAGTTGGGTGTTTAGGCTCATGGTTTGTCTATTTATGCATATCCTAAAAACCAAAACAAGAGATACATTTATGTGGATCATGATATAACATGAACACCTTAAAAATTCCATTCAAAAATATGATCGAATCCAACTTGTATATAAAAATTAAGGGTCCAATGTGACATTTCTAAAATCCACTAACTCAAACACTAAATTAACTCCACTTTGTATCTAATTGTCTTCATTTCTTTTGTATAGGCTCTGACAGTGCACTACCTAAATTATGGTAGCACTATGAAGATTGTTATGTCAGTTGATGATGCACAATTTCCAGATTGTCATCAACTTTTGGATGACTTTGCTGACTCTACCAGGCTCATTAAGGATGCGGCCAACCTCCATACATTAAATTCGATCTAGAGGGACTGGGTACATGACAATAGGATAGGTGTGTCATGTCAAGGCCAACTTAGACTGTGTAGTAGTGTTGTCCATATTTTATGAATTCCTCGTATGGCTTTTTTCTAATTTTAATGTGTTTATGTCAATCACTATATAATTTTGGTTCGCCTTTTTCTAGTACTACCTAATGGTTACCACACTCAGCTTATCATATATGGTCAAACAATGGAAAATATTTTAGGAAGTCAAAAGCTCAATTGTGATAAATATATATCCTGGTTGGATTTTGTGAAATCCAATCGCAAGTAGTTTCCAGTAAAAACCAACTTTTACCAGAAGATGCAGGTGAGTTTACTAGTGATGCCATACTACTATAAAAACTGTATTTGCAGTTGGATTGGGAACCCCAATGCTGGCGAGTAATCTTCTTGTGTCTTCTTAGAGGAGTTAGTGTGGCTTGGTGCCTTTTGCTTCTGGCCAAGAGCCAACTCGTTTACAAATATGGCAGACAGCTCCTATATGTTAGTTTGATAAATCAAAATCAATAGATCATCATAGTTCTACTAGGAATCAGGCGCGGTGACATGCCGCGCCGTGGGTGACAGACATCTGAGACAATGCTGTCGCGCCCATCAGATGATATATACCTATAACAGTCTTGCAGATGTATTGTTGAATAGGAATGGAGAAACGCATACAATATATTTTGATCCGATCACAAAATTCTCCAGGTAAACATTTCTTGGTCCAACTGGGAACACAGCTACGGAGAATGATGGGGCAAAATGCAAGATGGACATTTTTTTTACTTCCTAATTATGAAGAATTTGAGTTAGTCTTCTAATACACTAATGTTCTATGTATCAGATTGCTTACTTCGATGGTGGAGGAGAGTTCTCCGTCCTAGATCGTTGATATATAGTTTGTAGTGCATTGTACATCAATAGTTGTGAACAGCATGGTCCCGTTTCACCGGTATGAATATCTTTATTTTTTGTGGTTGAGCCACTCAATGTTATTGTTCACTGGGAAAGAAAGGAATTAAAATCCAGTGTCTTGAATGACAATATTTAGCTCATATATTTGACATTTGTCAGAATGTGAATGATATTTTTTGTTTTTGTTGCTTGCTTATACTCATTGCTAGAAAAGCTTCTCTATATAAGTTTTAATTAAGCATCCATGTGAGAGATCTATGATAAATTTAACTTGAGCTCATGGGTGGGCTTGTAAGTTCCGAAGCCAATGAGGTAGTTAGGCCTAGGCATGGACATGATGTAGACCGAGATGGTGAAGGTGATGACGGCGACGAGTGCGAGCACCGTTGCTAGGTTGTAGGTGGCCTTGTCAATACAAACTTATTGTTAGGGATGGCATCCCGATCACCGTTCGAGAATGAAATAAGCCAAAGGCGGATGGAGTTACTTATGTCGAGAATAGATCCAAAGATATGCTCTGAAATACGCTCATGACAAATTTCACCCTACCGCTAGAGATGGATCCAGCTAACAAAGTTATAGAGCGAACAGTCAAGGCGTGGACTCTTAAGAAGGTTGCCACACCATTCACCAACTACAAGAAAAGATTGTATAAGGACTATATCCTGGAAAAAAAGACTCTAGAGTTCAATGGAGCCAATGAGAAGCTAAAAGATCACTGAGACGAATTTGTGGAGTACAAGACACTGGATGAATCTCTAAAAAGGTCGGAAATAAATAAGAAAAATGCTGCTCTAAAGCAATATCATCATGTTATGAGGACGTGAAGGGTTTCGCGGCATAGTAAATCAAAATTTTCTACGGATGCGAACAGAGGGAAGCCAAGATCTAATCTAGGAGATGCAAACAACGAGAGAGATTGGATTAGATCTTCATACCCTTGAAGATTCGCACAGCGGAACGTTCGTCGGAACGTGGGTGATGTAGTCGTACTCGCTTCTCCTCCTCGCGATCCGATCCGATCTAGCACCACAAGTGGCGATGCCTCCGTGAGATGCACACGTGCAGCACCTCGACGTCTCCTCCTTCCTCGGACCAGCAAGTATGATGGAGAGACGGATTGGATCTACAACACGACGGCGTGGTGTATATGGTGGAGAATTTCTGCAGCAGGGCTTCGCCTACAAACAGTCGGGAGGGAGAGAGGAAGGGCAGCAGGGCGGCTAGGGTTGGAGGGGAAGGTGTGGGGGGTTGGTGCGCCCCCATCCCTCTTTATATAGAGGGGTGGGCGCAGCCCTAGCCCCTCCCCCAAGCCCAAACCGGCGGCCCCAAGGAGAAGGAGTGGGGGGCAAGGAAACCCCCCCTTCTAGAAGGTCTATCTCGAGTTTAAAACCCCCTTGGCCGGATGGGCCCTATGGGTCCTTGTTCCCCTGGCCCAATGCGGCCAGGGAACTCCCTCATAGGCCCATGCCCCCTCCCGGAAGGTGGGGCCATGTTGGTCCCCTTCCGGAAGGTTCTAGAAGCTTCCGGTACAATACCGATTAACCCGGAACAATTCCGAACTCCAAAAACTGCACTGCCTTATATGAATCTTATTCTCCGGACCACTCCGGAACCTCTCGTGATGTCCCGAATCCCATTCGAGACTCCGAACAAAAACTCATAAACCAATTATCCAATCTATCCTAGCGTCGAGACACGTTAAGTGTGTGACCCTGCGGGTTCGAGAATATGCAGACATGATCTTCTATCAATAATCAACAGCGGGGTCTGGGCACCCATATTGACTCCCACACATTCATCGATGATCATATCGGATGAACCATGATACCAGGATTCAATCAATCCCATATATATATTCCCTTCGTATCGCGATATTTTACTTGCCCGAGATTCGATCGTCGGTACCGTCATACCTAGTTCAATCTCGTTCACAACAAGTACTTTACTCGTTCCGTAATCCGATATCACTTTGTGATTAACTCCTTAACCACATGTTTGCAAGCGGTGTTGATATCGATTACCAAGTGGGCCCGAAGTATATCTCTCCGACTTGGGAGGGACAAATCACATCTCGATACATACAACCCTACAGATACTTTTCGATCACCTGAGATACACCTTTATGATCACCCTCTCATAGGATGACGTTTGATGACCTCAAAGCTTTCTTCCGATACCAGGGAGTTGTATTATCTCATGGTCTAAGGAATACAATATTTGACATATGAAAAGCTTCGCAAAGATGAACACGATGACACGATCTAATTGCTTCGCTTAGTTTGGGTCTGTCCACCATATCATTCTCCCAATGATATGATCTCATTATTAATTGACAACTCATGTCCATGGTTAGGAAACCTTAACTATCATTAATCAATGAGCTAGTCCTTAGAGGCGTACTAGGGACACGGTGTTGTTCACAAACCACACAAGTATTAAAGTTTCCGCTTAATACAATTCTAGCATGGAATATAAACATTATCATGAACAAGAATTATAATAATAACATCTTTATTATTGCCTCTAGGGCATAATTCCAACAGTCTCCCACTTGCACTAGAGTCAATAATCTAGTTTACATTTGGCAACAATCTCACACCCATGGCACTGAGGTGTTGATCATGTTTTACACGTGGAAGAGGTTTAGTCAATGGATCTGCGACATTCAGATCTGTATGTACTTTGCTAATCTTCAGATCTCCATCTGCTATATAATCTCGGATTATATGAAACTTGCGGTTGATATGCTTGGTCTTTGGATGATATCTTGGTTCCTTAGCGAGTGCTATGGCGCCAGTGTTATCACACAATATCTCCAGTGGGTCCAATGCACTTGGAACCACACCAAGCTCAGTGATGAAGTTCCTGATCCAAACTCCTTCACTTGACGCTTCTGCAGCAGCCATGTATTCCGCTTCGACTGTAGATCCCGCGATCACTCTTTGCTTGCAGCTTCTCCAGCTCACATCTCCTCCATTCAAAATATACACGTATCCTGTCTGAGATTTAGAATCATCCTTGTCAGTGTCGAAACTAGCGTCGACGTAACATTTTACGACGAGATGTTCATCACCCCCATAGACTAAGAACATTTCTTTAGTTCTATTTAGGTACTTTAGGATGTTCTTCACGGCTGTCCAGTGTTCCACTCCTGGATCACTTTGATATCTGCTCGTCAAACTAAGAGCATTGGACACATCCGGTCTAGTACACAGCATGGCATACATGATAGAACCTATGGCCGAGGCATAAGGCACTTTGCTCATAGCTTCCCTATCATTTACCGTAGATGGACACTGAGCCTTGCTCAATATCTTACCTGACAACATAGGCACTGAACATTTCTTTGCTTTATCCATTATGAACCTTTTCAGAACTTTGTCTAGGTATGTACTCTGGCTTAAAGCTATCAGGCGTCTTTGTCTATCTCTATAGATCTTGATGCCCAATATATAAGCAGCTTCACCTAGGTCTTTCATTGAAAAACACTTGTTCAAATAACTCTTCACATCGTTAAGCATGTTGATGTCATTTCCAATAATCAATATGTCATCCACATACAGTACCAGAAATGTCACCGAGCTCCCACTCACTTTCTTGTAGATGCAAGCTTCGTAGGAATTTGGAACAAATCCAAAGCTCTTGATCACTTGATCAAAACGAAGGTTCCAACTCCGAGATGCTTGCTTCAGTCCATAAATGGAACGCTGAAGTTTGCATACTTTATCAGCATCCTTAGGATCGACAAAACCTTTGGGTTGCATCATATACAACTCTTCATCAATGTTGCTATTGAGGAACGCAGTCTTGACATCCATCTGCCATATTTCATAATCATGAAACGCAGCAATTGCTAATAAAATCTGAATGGACTTAAACATCGCTACGGGAGAGAAAGTCTCATCGTAGTCAACACCTTGAACTTGTCGAAAACCTTTCGCAACAAGCCGTGCTTTATAGACGGTAACATTACCATCCGCGTCCGTTTTCTTCTTGAAGATCCATTTGCACTCAACGGCCTTTCGGTCGCTAGGAGGGTCCACCAAAGTCCATACTTGGTTTTCGCTCATGGATCCCAATTCGGATTTCATGGCTTCTAGCCATTTCTCAGAGTCTGGGCTCATCATCGCTTCCGCATAGTTCGTAGGTTCACTGTCTTCTACCAACAAGACAGTCAAGAGAGGGTTGCCGTACCACTCAGGAGGGGCACGCGACCTTGTCGACCTGCGACGTTTAGTAGCAGCATCGTCCGAAGCTTCATGATCCTTGTCATTAGCTTCCTCCATTGTTGGTGCAGGCGGCACTAGAACAATTTCAGGTGCTGCGCTACTCTCCAATTTAAGAGAAGGTTCAATAACCTCGTCTAGCTCTACTTTCCTCCCACTCACTTCTTTCGAGAGAAACTCCTTCTCAAGAAAGGAACCGTTCTTTGCGACAAACACTTTGCCTTCGGTTTTGTGATAGAAGGTATACCCAATAGTTTCCATAGGGTATCCTATGAAGACGCATTTCTCCACTTTGGGTTCGAGCTTGTCCGGCATCAACTTCTTGACGTAAACTTCGCATCCCCAAACTTTAAGAAACAACAACTTAGGTTTAGCACCAAACCACAGTACATACGGTGTCGTCTCAACAGATTTAGATGGATCCCTATTTAAAGTGAATGCAGCGGTTTCTAATGCATAACCCCAAAATGATAACCGCAAATCAGTAAGAGACACCATTGATCGGACCATATCTAATAGGGTTCGATTCCGGCGTTCAGACACACCATTGCGCTGTGGTGTTCCGGGTGGCGTGAGTTGCGAAACGATTCCGCTTGCTTTAAGATACGTGAGAAAATCATAACTCAAATATTCACCTCCACGATCGGATCGTAGAAACTTGATCTTTCTGTTACGATGGTTCTCCACTTCATTCTGAAATTCTTTGAACTTTTCAAATGTTTCAGATTTATGTTTCATTAAATAGATATACCCATATCTACTGAAGTCATCGGTAAAAGTGAGAAAATAGCGATATCCACCACGCATCGAAACACTCATCGGTCTGCATACATCGGTATGTATGATTTCCAACAAGTCCATTGCTCGCTCCATCATACCGGAGAACGGGGTTTTGATCATCTTGCCCATGAGGCATGGTTCGCATGTGTCAAATGATTCAAAATCAAGAGACTCCAAAAGTCCATCAGAATGGAGTTTCTTCATGCGCTTTACACCAATATGACCTAGATGACAGTGCCACAAATAAGTAGTATTATCACTATCTACTTTGCATCTCTTAGCCTCAATGTTATGGATGTGTGTTTCATCCCTTTCGAGATTTAGTAGAAATAAACCATTCAAAATAGGTGCATGACCATAAAAGATGTTACTCATATAAATAGAACAATCATTATTCTCCGATTTAAATGAATAACCGTCTTGCAATAAACACGATCCAGAAATGATGTTCATGCTCAACGCAGGCACATAATAACATTTATTAAGGTTTAAAACTAATCCCGAAGGTAAAACTAAGGAGAGCGTGCCGACGACCATCACATCAACTCTTGATCCGTTGCCAACGCGCATCGTCACCTCATCCCTCGCAAGCCGCCGTCTATTCCGTAGCTCCTGTTTCGAGTTACAAATATTAGCAACTGAACCGGTATCAAATACCCAGGCACTACAACGAGGGCTAGTAAGGAAAACATCAATAACATGTATATCAAATATACCTTTGATGGTTCCAGCCTTCTTGTCCGCTAAGTACTTCGGACAGTTGCGCTTCTAGTGACCCTTGTCCTTGCAATAGAAGCACTCAGTGTCCGGCTTAGGACCAGACTTGAGCTTCTTCTCAGCAGGGGCAGTGCGCTTGCCGCCGCCCTTCTTGAAGGGCTTCTTTGCTCCCTTACCTTTCTTAAAGGTGGGCTTGTTGACCATCAACACATGATTATCCTTTTTGATGTCCACTTCCGCGGCTTTCAGCTTTGCGAAGAGCTCGGTGATCGTATTAGTGGAACCAATCTGATTATGAGTCACTACAAAACTTTTGTAGCTGGGAGGGAGTGATTGCAGAACCATGTCAATCTTGAGCTCCTCTGGAATCGTGCATTCCAGTTGCTCAAGGCGTTGAGTGTAGCCCGTCATCTTAATGGCGTGCTCACTAACGGAACCCCCTTCCTCCATCTTGCAGTTAAAGAACTTCTCAGAGATCTCATATCTCTCAGAACGGGCCTGAGTCTGAAACATGGTTTTCAGCTCTTCAAGAATCTCAAAGGGCCAGGGATAGTCTTCAAAAGGATTTTGAAGTTCCGGTTCCATAGCAAACAACATGGTGCTCTTAATCACACCATAATCATCTTTGCGCGACTGATAGAAAGTTTTCTCATCAGCCGACGCAGTTGCAGCAAGGGGGTCACCTAACGCTTTCCCAAGGACATAGTCCTTTTGACCGCCAGAGAGAATGATTCTTAGATTGCGGAACCAATTGGTGAAGTTAGACCCATTGTTTCTAAGCTTTTCCTTCTCAGCGAAAACGTTGAAGGTGAAGTTGGATTTAGCCATTTGATCTACAATATTTGCAAGTACAAATTAGACTATGTTCATGATAACAAGTTCAACTTTTAATCAAATTACTAGATGAACTCCCACTAAATTCAACATCCCTCAAGTTGTTTAGTGAACATGATCCAAATTGCCCACACCTAATCCGATCTTCACGAGAAGAGATGTGGTTTCAATGGTGAACAACGAAGTGTTGATCATATCATTCATATGACTCATGCTTAACCTTTTGGTTCATGTGTTCCGAGGCCATGTCTGTACATGCTAGGCTCGTCAAGTTAGACCCAAGTATTTCCGCGTGTGCAAAACTGGCTTGCACCCGTTGTATGTGAGCGTAGAGTCTATAGCACCCGATCATCACGTGATGCTTGGACACGACGAACTTTCGCAACGGTGCATACTTGGGGAGAACACGGTTTTTATCTTGATCTTTAAGTGAGGAATCATCTTATAATGCTACCGTCGCGATCTAAGCATAATAAGATACATAAAAGGATAAACATCACATGCATATAACTTTAATGTGACATGGTATAGCCAATCTTCGCGCAATGATCTCCATCTTGTGCGTTCCGGCATGATCTCCATCACTCCACCATGATTGCCTCCACCACGAATAGCAACTACAACTATTGCTAACTACTTAGCGATAAAGTGAAACTATTACATGGCGCATAAGAAGTTGACACACAGGTCATACACAATTATAAAGACAACCATATGGCTCTCTGCCGGTTGTGTACTCATCGACATGCAAGTCGTGAAACATTACAAAACATGATCATCGCATACATTATACACATCACATCTTGGGCCATACCATATCACAGAAAACACTCCCTGCAAAAACAAGTTAGACGCCTCTACTTTGTTGTTGCATGTTTTACGTGGCTTATGGGAGTAGATGCTAAGAACGATTCTTACCTACGGAAAGCCACAACGGTGATATTATGGTTGCCAAACTCCGGTGTTAATCCTATGACAACTATAGTGAGAGAAACTGGCATCCACCAGCCGCATGTGTGGAACAAGCCACACGTCAAGTGCGGAGCCGGTCTCGCGAACGACGTCGCGTCAGGTTGGCCTGGACCGCTTCAATCTCACTATCCCGCGTCATAAGAAGAACACAAACAAGAGGCTTGCAACAGAAAACATCAACGCCCGCAACAACCATGTTGCGTTCTACTCGTGAAACACATCTACGCATAGATCTAGCTCTGATACCACTGAAGGGTTTCGTGGCATAGTAAATCAAAATTTTCTACGGATGCGAACAGAGGGAAGCCAAGATCTAATCTAGGAGATGCAAACAACGAGAGAGATTGGATTAGATCTTCATACCCTTGAAGATTCGCACAGCGGAACGTTCGTCGGAACGTGGGTGATGTAGTCGTACTCGCTTCTCCTCCTCGCGATCCGATCCGATCTAGCACCACAAGTGGCGATGCCTCCATGAGATGCACACGTGCAGCACCTCGACGTCTCCTCCTTCCTCGGACCAGCAAGTATGGTGGAGAGACGGATTGGATCTACAACACGACAACGTGGTGTATATGGTGGAGAATTTCTGCAGCAGGGCTTCGCCTACAAACAGTCGGGAGGGAGAGAGGAAGGGCAGCAGGGCGGCTAGGGTTGGAGGGGAAGGTGTGGGGGGTTGGTGCGCCCCCATCCCTCTTTATATAGAGGGGTGGGCGCAGCCCTAGCCCCTCCCCCAAGCCCAAACCGGCGGCCCCAAGGAGAAGGAGTGGGGGGCAAGGAAACCCCCCCTTCTAGAAGGTCTATCTCGAGTTTAAAACCCCCTTGGCCGGCTGGGCCCTATGGGTCCTTGTGCCCCTGGCCCAATGCGGCCAGGGCACTCCCTCATAGGCCCATGCCCCCTCCTGGAAGGTGGGGCCACGTTGGTCCCCTTCCGGAAGGTTCTAGAAGCTTCCGGTACAATACCGATTAACCCGGAACAATTCCGAACTCCAAAAACTGCACTGCCTTATATGAATCTTATTCTCCGGAACCTCTCGTGATGTCCCGGATCCCATCCGAGACTCCGAACAAAAACTCATAAACCAATTATCCAATCTATCCTAGCGTCTAGACACGTTAAGTGTGTGACCCTGCGGGTTCGAGAATATGCAGACATGATCTTCTATCAATAATCAACAGCGGGGTCTGGGCACCCATATTGACTCCCACACATATCGGATGAACCACGATGCCAGGATTCAATCAATCCCATATATATATTCCCTTCGTCTCGCGATATTTTACTTGCCCGAGATTCGATCGTCGGTACCGTCATATCTAGTTCAATCTCGTTCACAACAAGTACTTTACTCGTTCCGTAATCCGATATCACTTTGTGATTAACTCCTTAACCACATGCTTGCAAGCGGTGTTGATATCGATTACCGAGTGGGCCCGAAGTATATCTCTCCGACTTGGGAGGGACAAATCCCATCTCGATACATACAACCCAACAGATACTTTCCGATCACCTGAGAGACACCTTTATGATCACCCTCTCATAGGATGACGTTTGATGACCTCAAAGCTTTCTTCCGATACCAGGGAGTTGTATTATCTTATGGTCTAAGGAATACAATATTTGACATATAAAAAGCTTCACAAAGATGAACACGATGACACGATCTAATTGCTTCGCTTAGTTTCGGTCTGTCCACCATATCATTCTCCCAATGATATGATCTCATTATTAATTGACAACTCATGTCCATGGTTAGGAAACCTTAACCATCATTAATCAATGAGCTAGTCCTTAGAGGCGTACTAGGGACACGGTGTTGTTCACAAACCACACAAGTATTAAAGTTTCCGCTTAATACAATTCTAGCATGGAATATAAACATTATCATGAACAAGAATTATAATAATAACATCTTTATTATTGCCTCTAGGGCATAATTCCAACAGGACGGACATGTGGCTACAAGGGTGTGAGGCCTAAGTAGGAAAAAACTGAGAACGACCTAATTGATAAAGGGATCAATCCAGAGACATCGAAGTGGGTTGAACGGGCAAAGTATTGGTTCTATGGGCATGGGGAAAGTTGAACCTAGAAACAGAGAAGTGTATTTTTACAAAAAAAAACATCTCGCAACACCTTGTGAAGCCCTTAAAACTGCAATGAAGGAGGTGTAGGAGGGGAAGTTCCATCCCTATAGAGAGAACGATGAGCTGACATGTGCCCTTGGGAATGATGAACACCACGAATGAACACGAAGTACACCAGGCTCCCTTCCATGGAAGTTTGGGTTTCCTGACGACATGAAAAAATATCCCGATAGAAGCCGTCGAGAAAGGAAAGGGAGGCAGACCGGATGCAGCAGATAGAAGAAACATTAAGGAGGCAGCAGGATCAAATAAATGTACTTAGCTAGCAACCTACCAGCCCATCTCAGCGGCAAGACGAAGATCCTGCATTCGATGCTACCGACCCATCATAGCAGGAGGACGAAGATCCTGCATTCGATGCTACCGGCCAACCATCTCGGCGAAAAAGCAGCGTGGCTTCCACGGAACTCCTGGCTTATGGTGATGCACTGACGATGGCTCCTTGCTACCCCATGTATGACATCACGGAGGAAAATTGAGAGCTGCATGTGAAAATTGTGAAAATGTTTATAAAGGTAGTGGTCGGCTTTGCCTTACCTTCTGGACTTAGACCAACTTACCATTGCTCTCCGATTCTACATGGCTACGCTATTTTCGGGGTGGATGAAGTTATAAAGTGATTTGAGCACCTGAGCTAGACTTCCCAACAGGTGATGGGGATCTGAATGAACTAGAAGAACTCAAGAAAGGCACCATTCTATGGCGAAAGGAAAACATCGTGCTTCCAAATTGGACGCCAAGGCCGCTGACTGCTCAGAGTAGCAATCCATCTCAATCTCCGTCACCTCAGCCATCTTCGGCGCGTCTGCAGACTCCGCTGCCTTAGCTCCGGTTGAAAAGTGGAAGAGCACCGCCTCTCTGATGGATAGTACTACATCTGCGAAGAAATCCTCAGTAGGTACAAGGAATAAAGCCAAGGACGCTCCTGCCAAGTTACCTTATGACCTGACTAATGAGGAACTCAACAGGGTCGTGGATGAAGATGTAAAATACTAGCTTGCACCGAAACGTCCCCAACCAAAGCAGTATATAGGACTAAAAAACAGTGAACCACTTTGTGAACATGCTTGAGCAACCAAGGCCAGAACATTTTCCATCAGACTATGATCTCTCTATTATTAAGTCACATAACGCGAATGTGCAGCGGCCGAGAATTAGTGGTGCAAGCGGGAAAACAACTCCCCAGCTCGGAGAACAGAGAAACCAACCGTGATCCGTAGGTTGCACAACTACTCGCACAATCGGCTAGAGATCTTGGTATGACTGTTTCTCAATACTTAGGCAAGAAAGACTTACCCATGGCTGAATTATCATACATATACGAGTACGGGAAGCCTCTCGTCAGACCTGAGGAGGTCCAGCATCTGCAAACATAGATGCTAAAATTGCATGACTGGTATATGCAAGCCTCAGAGGAAGCGAACATCATGCTCATAGCAGCGGTTAGAGAAGAGCATTACTTCCCTGAAAACGACGAGATACACATTGAATTTGAAAAAATATTTCAATTATTCAATCAAGACGCCCTTGAAAAATCTATTGTTAGTTGTTATTTCCTATAATTAAGTCTCTAGCTCAGCTTTTTTATTGCATTTATAATCATCCTCAATATATTCTTTTGTATGCTATTATACAGAATTAAGATTCTCAAATACAAAAGAGGAAAAATCTATGACCTTGAATTCATTGACCCAAAAATTGTTCATGAATTTACGGTAAAATAACACGCCAAGGACACAGAGGATTACTTGCTAAGGTTTTTAAAGAAACTAAAAACCAAAACAGAAATACTATTTCCTTACAACTTCAAGTGAGTGTTATTGTTATGTACATATTCTGAAAGTACAAAGGAAGTCGCCTAGAGGGGGTGAATATGCTTTTAAAATAATTACAGTTTAGGCTCAAGTAAATGCGGAATAAAACTAACGTTTAATTTATTGAGCACAAAACCTAGCCACTAAGTTCACCTAGGTGCACCAACAACCTATGCTAAGCAATACAAGCAACAAGGTGATAGCAAGGTATAAATACTTTAAGCACGATGGATATCACAATGTAAAGTGCATAAGTAAAGGGCTCGGTTGAGAGATAACTGATGGACGCGGAGACGAAGATTTGATTCCCGAAGTTCACTTCCAAAGAAGCTACGTCTCCGTTGAAGAGGTGTGATGGCGCAATGCTCTCCGAACGCCACAAATGGCTCACCTCGAGGTGTGGTGGCTCTATGATCACCCAATGCCACACAAGGCCTCACCCCGGATGCGGAAGCACGCAACTCACCGACGCCACAAAAGGCTCACCCTATTCTCCCGAGTGCGCACCACAAAAGGCGGGCACTCGCTCCACTATGGGACACTTGAGGGCGGTCACCGAACCCGTACAAGATTGGGGCTAACTCCACAACTCAATTGGAGGCTCCCAACAACAAAGCAACAACATGCTACAATGCCACAAAAGGCCAACGACACCAGAAAAGGCTTCAAGACCACAAAAGGTCAACAAGACCACAAAAGGTCAACAATCCAACCACACAAACCGTCTAGGGTTCCAAGGAACCCAAGAGAAACAAGCTCACAAGCTTGAACTCGGCGAATCTCTGAGAACTCAAACCTATGCACCAAATGCAAGGCAAGTCCTTCTCTCCCAAATTCCAACAAAGCTTCAAAAGCTATTGGGGGAATAAGGGAGGAAGAACACAAGAGGAGAACACAAAACTCTCCAAGATCTAGATCCCAATGATTCCTTCACAAAGAAGGGATTTAGCTTGGGGGTAGATCTAGATCTCCTCTCTCAAATCCCTCAAAAAGATGCAAGAATCATAGGAAGGGAAAGGGAGAGGGAAAGCTTCTTCAAGGTTAACAATGGAGGAGAGAGAGAAAGCCAAGAACCAAGAAGAAAAGCTAGTGCCCACGAAAGGGAAGAGGAGCCCCTTTTAAAGGGCTCCCGGATCTGCCCGTTATGGGCATTCGCGACCCCTGGCCGAAACTTCCGGTGGGAGGCCGGAAGTTCCGGTGGCACATAGCCAACGGTCAAAAACTGTTGAGCGAAAAACTGAAAGAACGAGTCCTGGTCGGAACTTCCGCTGGTTCACCGGAACTTCCGCTGGTTCACCGGAACTTCCGATGGGAACGAAACTTCCGGTGGAAGTTCCGACAGAAGTTCCGCCAAATATACAAAACCAACACAGAATGTTACTGAATCGTGAGAGGAACAAGAGCCGGAAATTCAACCGGAACTTTCGACGGCAACTAGGCCTGAGCGGAACTTCCGGTCCCTGGCCGGAACTTCCGGTGGGAGCGGAACTTCCGCTGGAAATTCCGACTGAAGTTCCGTCAAATAGCACATCCAAAACAGAAGGTTACTGAATGTGAGCGGAAGAAGACCCGGAACTTCCACCGGAACTTTCGGCGGCAAAGATGCCCTAGCGGAACTTCCGGTGGGAAGCCGGAACTTTCGGTCAGGGAATTTCCAGAAACCAGAAAACCAGAAACGCAATAACTTTTGCATCTGAACTCTAAACGGGATGAAACCAATTTTGTTGGAAAGATAACTACGAATAGAATCCAACAAAAAGGTTGGAAAGATAACGACGAATCAAAATATTGGGTATCACCTTGGGAGAAAATACCATGAACATATATGTGAAGTATCCCCCAAGGTGTGGAGCCGGAAAACTCGCAAGATCAAAAACCGCAATAAGATATGCAAGTGAAATCCTTAGATGATGAACTAGAGATTGTTAAGATGATGACCACAAGCTCTAGATCCTCTCATGGACAAGAACCAAATAACAACCAAGAAAGGTGATGCTATGAATGCAAAGGTTTGAGATTTCTTCGAACGATGCAAACGAGACACCCGCTTGAGAACCCCTCTTGATAGTACGGCTATCTATCCTAAACCCGGTCTCCCAACTAACAATACGAGACCGGCAAAAGAAAGTCCCTATCAAGAACATACCTTTGCCTTGAGCATCCCACTTGAACTTGATGTAGACCGTCTTGTTCTTCTATAGTGGGAACACCTTTCTTGGATGCTCTTGCTTGATGAAGATGAAGACTTGCAAATTGCTCCCCCATACTCCATGGGGAAACCTCTTCTTTGAACTTGTCTTCATCATTCCATGAGCACGAGGATGGAAAGCTTCAAGCATGAGACCTTCTAGAGATGGCGCATCTTGAGCTCGCCCTTCTTCATCCCTACTTGAGGTTGATCCATCTTGATGCAACTCTTTGCACATGTCTTGATCAACCTTCAAGCTCCTTCTTTCTTCATGATTCCAATGGGCACAAAGCCCTTGGAAATTTCTTCATCTACCAACCTTGAGACCAACACATGGCCCAAGCGATGCCAATGGACAAATCTACAAGTGAAGCTCAATTTACACATTAGTCCATAGAGATTTTCATTAATTACCAAAACCACACATGGGGCATACATGCCCTTTCAATCTCCCCCATTTTGGTAATTGATGACAATCCCTTAGCGAGGGTTTAAATATGACAATTAACGACCAACGCGATTGCCCCAACATCAAATACTACAAAAGTATGTGATGTTGGTACAACCACAATATATAGAGTAAACTCCCCCACAATCTATGCATGTGTGATGAACTTGAATTTCATTGCATAGATTGCCAACCGTTACTGTTGGTTGAGTTTCCTCTATATATTCAACATGCAAAGCAACCACAAAGATGCAAGAGCATGAGAGGAAAATGCTTAAGAACACACCCAAAGAAAAGGCCAACTTCCCTTAAATCCTCCAAAACTTCTCCCCCATTGGCATCGATTGCAAAATGGGTGAAATTTCTAGACGACCAATATAGTGAGAATTCCTCCAAAGGTGTGCATATGCACAAGTAAAATGATGAGAACTTGGGAGCAAGTAAAACTATATTGAGGACCCAAAGAAAGCAAAAAGAAAATAAAGAGAAATAAGCTTCAACAAATGAAGCAAGCAATCAAAAGATCCAAACGAAAGAATTGAAACACCAACAAATGATGCCAAATGGAAGCAACAACTAAGAGTGTTTAAATGAGAATAAAGAAGCTCCCCAAAATTTGTTCAAAGTTTAGAATACTTGTATTGAATACAATATGCACAAATATAGAATCCTTGCTCCCCCATAAGCATTTAAACCACAAGAAATGAGAAAGAAGGAAATTGTGCACTATTAAATGAATTAGAGAAGCTCCCCAAAGATTGTGCACCAATTATAGTAATTGTATTTGGAAACAACGTGCACAACCATGGAATCCTCACTCCTCTAAACTCATTTAACAATGCACACAAAATACAATAATTTGGAAGCCACCGAAGAATCAAAAATGAAGTAAGAGGTGATTTTCAAGAAATGCAAAAAACAATCAAATATTGATCTTCTCTTGTGTGTATAAATTTCTAGGTGGAAAATATCACAAAGACATATGACCACAAAGAAATATGCACAAACAATATAGATACTCAAGAAACCACATTGAAAGGCAAAGAGGAAGTCATAGAATATACCAATAAGATGTTTTTCTTGAGAGCATGCCCAAGGGCTCAAATATATCTTATTGTACATCGATGAGCTTCAAACACCAACATACTCCATATATAACAGCTATTACCAAGGGAACAAGGGGATAGAAGGAATATATGGAGAAAGGCAACAAGTATCACAAGATAGGAATCAACTTTGCAAAAATACTCACTATTGCACATGAGAGATATTGAGGAAACGATATGCAAAAAAATTGCTAGATTAACATATTTGGGATAGGTGAATCATGAGCACGATTTAGTATAGTCCCCATTATATGCACACATCTCAACATACACACATTTGCAATAGAGATAACTTTTTCAAAGCCAAAGCAAGAAATCCAACATATGCAAGTACACAAATTCATGCCAACAAGAAACCTACAAAAGGTTGGGAACAAGATATGTATGCATGAGAGAGAGATACTTGTTACCCATATATAATTGGTAGGATGAAGAATATATGAATTTGTTGATCATCATAGCTTGCATCCAATTGACATGTAGACGCCACTCCTTCCTTGTTCAAGATACAAGCACCCAATATATATCTCCAATGTACCTAAAACAAAATTAAGTACACTATGGTCCCCAAACAAATTGGGTCCAAAGTAGTTTGTGCAACTACAATTCATAGGAGAGCCTCCACACGAATATGTGCATATAGATATGAAATTGAATTTGATGCACATCCTTAGCCCATTAGGATTTGGTGGAGTTTCCCCTATATATTGGATCAAAGAAAGCAAGCATGCCATAATATATACAAGAAGTAAATATGCATGCATAGGCTTTCAAGAACCAAAAGGAGATACAATTTGAACAAAAAACACCAAGTAAACCAATAAGACACACACAAAAGTTTGACTCGACAAAAGGTGTCCAAATTGTATCAAATGGCCAAATCAACACATGAAAGAACACAAGTTCAACAAATGAACTAGAAAGAGCCAAAGAAAAAGGATAAGAAAAATACCAAGGCTCTAGGATTTATCTCATCCTAAAAGAACAAAATAAGTGAAAAGGAATGAGATAAAGCCAACTCCCAACGAGAGCAAGGAAATAACAACCTAAAACAAACTCTTCACACTTTTCATGATGGCACACAAAGTACCAACACAAAAAGGATCGAGCTTCCAAGCAAAAATGGATCAAATCAAGAAGCATAAAACAATGTTCTAGATAATATGGAAGAGATCCCCCATACGTAGAGCATTATATATAATTTTGCCTTTGAATGCAAAATGCCCACAAATGAGATCATCACTACTACCTACACTAAATAAAACACAAGGGGATACAAATAACATAAGAAGATCCACAAGAGGCAAGGAAAGCTTGGGAGCAAATGGAGAAACATTTTCTTGGCCAAAGATAAGACAAATAAGAAAAGGCCAATCGAATATGATCAATGAATTTTACCATATATCAAGTACTAAATGTCCAAAGACAAGAAGTAATAGGGATAATTTTCCCGAGGTAGTTTGCAAGAATATCCAAGATCATATTCACACAAAGAAGCATACAACAAGATAGGAATTAAGCTTGATGCTTCGAAAGAGATTCTTGATTGCTTCAAATAGTTACACAATCACTAGTGATTAGATTAAATATAAGCAAGTGGTTCTCATGAGGATATAAAGATACAAATATGAGGAAACACATACCAAGAATCACTCTCACAAACAAGATCCAAAAGATGAGCAATAGAAACATTCAAGAAAATTGGAACTTGTATGAGCCATTGTGCCACATAGGAGCTAGATAATTTTCAATATCAACTCTAAGTGGCACTACCTCAAATGTTCACATTTTCTAGGTTTGTGATATGCACAAAGCATATGACTCCCCCATAATGTGATAAACCAAGAAATCTCAACAAGAGGCAAAAAGATCAAAATAGAAGTATTAATGGACATTATTGAAAAGATTTTATCATGAGAAAGACATACCACATAGAGACTAAATAACCAAATAATATAACTACTAAGTGGTTTTCCTCATGTACACACAATTTAGGATTGTGGAATGCCTAAGCATGACACTCACCCAAAACAGAATAGTCCATTAATCCCTCAAAAGAGCCAACTAGGATACCAACAAGAATCAATAAAGGCTCCAAGACAACAAACACAAATACATGGTGTGCCAACCAACATACACAAATATACATAATAGGTCAAAATAAGTAAGTGGGAAGCACAACATGTACAAACGCATGCAAGGTACAAAACCAACACATGCACAATGGAGCAAGTAACTATAATGTAAAGGAGTTAAGCACACGTTACCGGAAGGAGGAACATTGGATATAGAATAGATGCATGATAACCCAAATAACTTGACTTTCATAAGAAGGATTTGATGAAGATCCCTCAAATCTTCATAAGGTTTTCAAGTCTCCAATGCCCTCCAAAAACACCTATTGATAAAGTTTTAGCTTGTTGGTCCCCAACCAAGTTGGGTCCTAAGAAGTTAGTCACAATAGGTTTGGCCACCCAAATGGTTCTTCTCTTGACACCACTTTGGGCACCAACAAATTTGGCAAACACATTGCCCATCTCATCCTTACGAAGAAAATAAGCATCATCAATCAAGATAGGATGAGATGAGAAGATACCCATGGTGCATGAGGAAGAAAGGTGCCCCTTCTCACGGCATATGTAGCAAGTTCTTATCTTGCCATCTTTCTTCTTGGGAGGAGCTGCACCATGAAGAAGAGCTTGATGCTTCTTAGGAAGTTGCCCATCTTGAGCTTGTGGAGTAGCTTGAGGCCGCTTCCCTCGTTGCTTCCCACTAAGAGGATTCTTCTTCAATGGTAAATCCCTAACATGATGACCTTATTCCTTGCACTTGAAGCACACAATGTTGGCCGGATTCTTCACTTGTCCTTGGCCCTTCTTCTTGTTGCCCTTGTGCTTCAACGAGTTAGTGGGCTTGCTCTTGGTGTTGGAGTTGAATCCAAGCCCACTCTTGTCACTTGGGGGTCGTCGCACACTCAACATATTCTTGAGCGTGGTCTTCCCTTCATGACACCTTTTCAAGTCATTCTTCAAAGAAGTGACTTGAGCCTTGAGCTCTTTGACTTCCTCTACATGGTTAGTATCAACAACAATACTAGAGGAAGTAGAAGCTTCATTGTTAGAGCAACAAGGCAAATGATGCAATTCATCACAAGATTTAGCATGGTTGTGAGAGGATGAATTACAAGGACTAGCACATGGCAATATAGCATTAGTAGTAGAAGTAGTGCTAATGTCCACATGAGGCCCACTAGATGTTACCTTTGACACAATGGCCTCATGAGCTAACTCTAGCCTACCATGGGAGAGTAGAAGATCCTCATGCAAGCTTCAGAGCTTGGCATGACTTTATTCTAATCTCCCATAGTTGCTTGTTAGCAAAGCAAGTTGAGCCTTTAGCTCAATATTCTCCTTCAAGATAGATGCTTCACAAGAAATAGAGTTAGTAGCACAAGCATCATCATTTAATGCAAGAGGTGAGGTCAACTTGGAAAGCTCTTTAGAATAAGAAGCTTTATGTTGCTCATGTAACTCGGTGAGTTTGATGAGCTCACCCTTGATGACCCTAGAGCCATTGTTGAGGTGCTCAAAATCCTCAAGGAGTTTTGCATAAGAAACTTCAAGTTCATCATTTTTAATTTGAAGGGAACGTGCCACTTCAAGATCTCTATCATGAGATTTCTTCGCTCTAGATAGCTCTAGAGCAAATGTATCCTCAAGAGATTCCTTAGTGGTTTGTTCCTCTTCAAGAGCTTCATTTAGGTTGGCAATGTCATTAGCATACTCACGCTCAATACTACCCATTTTGTCAATAGTATCCTCATGCTCATCAATAAGTTGCCTACTTTCTATAACAAAGGTTAATATCTCAATGAAAGTAGAGCAAGCATTTTTATTTGGATGAAGAGCATGAAGGACTAGCTCCTCTTCTCTTTTAAAGAAGCTACATCATTATCTACTTCTACATGATCAACATTCACATCATCATGAGATATATTGGAGTCCAAAGGAGAGGATACCTTTGAACCCTTAGCCATGAGGTGATCATTGCGTGCTTCCGCATCCAGGGTGAGGCCTTGTGTGGCGTTGGGTGAGCATCGAGCCACCACACCTCGAGGTGAGTCATTTGTGGTGTTCGGAGAGCATTGCGCCATCGCACCTCTCCAACGGAGACGTAGCTTCTTTGGAAGTGAACTTCGGAAATCAAATCTTTGTCTCCGCGTCCATCGGTTATCTCTCAACTGAGCCCTTTACTTATGCACTTTACATTGTGATAGCCATCGTGCTTTGAAGTATTTATACCTTGCTATCACCTTGTTGCTTGTATTGCTTAGCATAGGTTTTTGGTGCACCTAGGTGAACTTAGTGGCTAGGTTTTGTGCTCAATAAATTAAACGTTAGTTTTATTCCGCATTTACTTGAGCCTAAACCATAATTATTTTAAAAGCCTATTCACCCCCCCCCCTCTAGACGACTTTCTTTGTACTTTCACATTCCATGTTGATTACTCGATGTTAAGTGTAATTGATGAGTTATACGTGTGCAGGTTCCACTTTATTTTGTTAATCATTCAAGTTGACCAAGGAATAGTACTTGTGATGGACTCGAAACATAAAAATGCTGAGATATGGGCGGACCTGATTGAAATGCTTCTGAGGTAATTTAAATCATTATCGTACTGTATCTACATCTTTCGTTCATTTCCTGATATCAACTAATTAATAACTCATTTACTCATTTTTCTTTGCTGTGAAGGTTTTGGAAACGGTTCATCAAGGCTGTTAGGGTGAATGGAAACATGAGCTTGCAATTTCAAGATTTCAATGTAAGTAGTACTATAGCTAGGTCCGTGCATATCTTTGATTCTTGTTTCAATACCATTATCATGCTTGATTATTATTTTGGTTGAACCCTATTTTCGTAAAGTGTTTGAGGTAAGAAGGCAGAAATAATTTATGTGGATACTATGTTTGCGAGTTCATTCGTAAGACGACCTATGAACATGACAGAATTATGAAACAACTTATAGTACATAAAAAAATTCAAAATCTTATTTTATTACCATCAATTGTGTTAAATTTTATTTATATATATTGATCCCTTCTTTAAATTAGATCGAACTAATGCGGGACGGTCTCCTATCAAAGAATCGTACGAGCAATTCAAGAAGAATTGGCGGGATTCTTATTTAAGGAGGGCATATCTCCAACCAGAGAATACCATCGGCAATTTATATTTAGAGTACAATATGGATCGTGTGAAAAATTATATTGTATAAGCATGAACTTGTATGGTATGTATATGTTCAACCAAGCACGAAGAAAAAGGTCACTTCGATCACTATTCATGACGATGTTGTGTAATGATTCCTTCATTACTATATGTAGTAGCGTCAAGTTGAATAGAAAACACAAAATAAAAATGAAAACACTAAATAAAAAAGAATTGAATGATAAAAACAAAATAAAAATGAAAAGGAAAACACAAAATAAAGGGGGTGTTACCAACCGGGACTAAAGCCCCTCTAGCCCGAGCGCTCGAGCCGAGCCACGTGAAGACCCTTTAATCCCGGTTGGGGGTCTTTAGTCCTGATTGTGCAGTCCTGATTGCGCAACCGGGACAAAAGGCAGTTATGAACCGAGACTGATGTGCCTTTTTCCACCAGTGTCCTGCTCCCTCTTGCCGCCAAGGAAGCAAGCAGAGCAAGAGGGAATTAGGTCCTGACCGGTGGAGATAGGCATGCAAGTGGGCGGTCTAGCGGACGAGGCGGACAGTCCGCTGGATGCCATGCAAAGTTTAGGAAATAAATTGCTGAGTCCATCACAAGTACTATTCCTTGGTCAACTTGCATTCGTAGGAAATAAATTGCTGAGTCCGCTGGATAGTCTAACGGACGTCCACTTGCATTCGTAGGTGGAGATCGGGAGGGAGCTTTGGTTGTGATCCTGCTGCCTCGCATGCGGAGGAGATGTATAAGGGTATCCACTATGTAGTTCATAAGGCTATCCACAAGTCAAAAGGTAGTCCATAAGGCTATCCATATACATAGTGGAGGTTTACTTTAGTAGATTTTCCCTTAAGGGTGACCTACAAGCTTATGGGTTGTTCACAAGCAATAAATAATTATTTTACTCTCTCCTCCCTCTCTTGCTTGTGTGTACTTTTATCAGATATGTGGGTTCCAGCTTCTGGTGAACTTGACCTTATACATTGTAGCCATTTCCATAAACTACGTGGGTCCCATCTTATAGCAAAGGTTCACCTTATACATAGATAATACCTTAACGGTTCAGTCTCCTCAAGCACGTTCAAGGGCTCGTGCGAGCTAGGCGATCGCACAGGACCCAAAAACTGGGGCAAAATATTCCCTTGATAGCCCACCTATAAATCTACTTTTATGACCCAATCTCCAGTGATTGATTCTCGTGGTGATTCGTCCTAGGAAAAGTCCTATACACGTCGGTGTATACAACGCACCCCACACCCCACACGGGTATAGGCCTGGCCCATTTGGTGTCTATCTGTCTTTCTTCTGTTTCTTCTTTTATTTTATTCGTGTTTTCTTTTTCTTTCGGTTTCTATATCCGCGTGGGTATGGGCCTAAGCTTCTCCCGTTGTCTTCTTCATGGGCCCAAAGTACTCCGTGACCCAACAAATCATGCATGCACTTCTGCTTGTACTTGTACCTCTCCTAAATCCATCACATGAACTTCTGGTCCGACTTTTTTTTAGAGAAAACTCCTGGTCCGACTTAAGAAAATAGCCCCTATCAAACTGCTCGCCCATATGGCGGCGATACGCCACTCGCTGGCTCCTAGTGAACGGCGGCGAACGCCAGTATGCCACACGCCCACCATCCCGGGTCGCCAGATGCTCTCTTTAATTTATCGTTGAAGCTCGTGTTGGGAGTTTACAACACGCAAATCCAGTTATGATCTTTGCGAGCATATGCTCCTGGCAATGGAAAAGAACATTCTAAAATGTTACTCTCTCCGGCCCATATTAATTGACTCGGATTTTTCTAGATTTGAATAAATCTAGACACTATTTAGTATATAAATTCATCCAAATTTTGATAAATTAAAATCAATTAATATGGATCGAAGGGAGTAAAAAAAATCCGTTGAAATTTTTTGCTAGTATATATTGTTTTCTGTGTGCGCATGCCAAGTTTTGAGGAAACCCAATATTTTTTATGTCCTGTGTAAACAAGAAAAAAAATTCTGGAAACAACTTTGCGAGCATGCACGTAGAACATAGAGATATACACCAGACACTTTCTGTCCGAATTTTTGGACAAATTTTAATAGTTTAAAATTCATTTAAGAAGTCAGGAGCATATATATGCACCTGACTGAAAAAAAAAAAACGCATCGTCCGTTTACCACAACCCAAATCAGTTGATCTCATCTCAGCCTTGAAATAGGAGGCCGATCAAGGGTTTGCACGTACGATTTTCTCTTGACAAAGTCTGAAGTCTAATTCATGTATAGTTTTTTAATTCAGTTTTAGAATTGCTATTTTTTGGTTTATATAGCCTGAAGAATTAATCACTGTCTTCTCGGAATACAAATAAGCATGGAAAATCCAGTTTAGCTAGAGATCTTTTCTGCGTTTCCCCGAATTCCTGGAGACGGCCATGGATCTCCTCTGGTGTGGCCATGCATTGTTATGAGAAGCTGGCGTCAACGCGTTGCCTAATCCTAGCTACTTGGTACGTGCTCGAGTAGTTACCGGTCACAAGTATATATGCATACCGAACACGTTACTCGTGTACGTCAGTACAGGTTGTACGACGATGGAGCTCAGTATGTACGCTCTCAGTCAATCAGTCTCCCGGTACCTCGTTCTTGGTCATGACCAACTGATTGACCATATGCATGTATACGTACGTAGTACAGATATATTAATTTGAAATTCTCGATGCAAATTACACTAGTGCCGGGAAAAGAGATACTACACGAAAAGATGGCGGGATGCGTGGTGGATCGAATCGATCGACGACTGATCGATTCAGCTGTGCGGGATGGGGGCGCCGGCGCCACGGCGGTTGGTGTCCGGCGGAGGGTCCACGTACCCGTAGTCCTCGTCCTCGGCTCCGGCAAGCTGCCGCCCACCGCCGCTCGTCTCCACGCCCTTTGCCGTGTCGCGGGTGGTCGGCACGCGGGCACTTCCCAGCCCCACCGCCGGCGGCCGCGCCACGGCGCCGATCACGCCGCGAGCCGCCAGCAACAGAAGCAGTATCAGCACAGTTGCCGTCCGTTTCGCCGCCGGAGAGGGCGAGAAGGGCGACGACGGCCGCATGATCGACCGACACGACATGCCAAGGTTGCTAGCTAGTAGCTACAGTAGTAGAGACCGTGTTGCTCCTGGCGGCGGAGCCCGGCGGACGGAGTGGTGCATGCGATGCTAGCGAGCGAGTGAGCTGGGAACGAGGAGGGGTCATGGAAAGGGCGTGGCGCAACGATCGACCTATAAAGAGGAGGGCGGGGGCAGCTGGGAAGTGAACGGAAGCGGGAGCGCGGACAAGCGGCGTCGGGACGGCTGTTATTCGACGCGAGCGGAATACGGGGCGGTGATCGCGCCGTCCACGCTTCGGCCGGTCCTTGTCCATGGGGAAGTTAATTATTATTAGTGTTTGAAACGCAAAACGGAAATCGCGTACGTATTCAAGGCTGGGGGTAATTAATTAACGGAGTTTTCAAATTGATGGTGTTGTTAGTTATCACCACGTACGACCCTACTACTACTATCTCCATTCTGATTTACAAGACAAAATACGTATTTCGAGAAAATAGTTTGATCGTAAATTCGGCCAATAAAATTGATGGTGTTGTTAGTTATCACCACGACCCTACTACTATCTCCATTCTGGTTTACAAGATAAATATGTATTTTGAGAAAAATAGTTTGATCGTAAATTTGGTCAATAAAGTATAAACTATATTCAGCAAAAATTAAACCATTATATTAATATTCAAAATACGCATTCAATAGTATATTTTTTGTCGCATATGATTCATATACCATTGACCAAATTTATGATCAATTTTTTTTTTAAAATAGGTATTTGCCTTATAAACCGGAACGGAGGTAATACATGACAACTTGAATCACAACCGTAAGATTCCACTAAATTTTTTTTTATGAATCAGCTTATCAATTCATTGAGATCATTTATTTATTTTAAAATAAAAGGTATTCCAACAGATGGCCACAGAGTTTGTCTTACTCCAGTACCACGAGTGAGACAAAAAGGCTAGACACCGTCTTTACTCTACTCAATCCTACGTCTACAATTTCTCTTGTTTACTTTTAGTTTTATTTAATCTTGTTTAGTTCTTTGTTATGAATCGCCGCTAACGGAAATAGGCTCCGCCCGGGATAACAATTGACTGATGAATCAGCTTCAAACCCACAAGTCTGATTCTTGACCAAAAACATGAATTTAAAATGTATTACATGGCTTTAAAATGAGATATAAGTGGGATCCTAGCTACGTTCATCCATAGTGTCCGATGGATCTCCTTGGATAATCTGCTTCATTTTTATAGTGTCTCTTCTGAACGTATGTCATCGTTGGCAATGATTGTTGGCTGCTTTCGTGTATTGGTCTTTAGCATGACGATTTTTTGGCTGTCTACTAATACAAGTTTTGCCAGCTCCGGTGATAGATAGAGGAGCAAAGACGGCAGCGCGTCTACGGTTCGCGCTAGTGTCTATTATGGTCGCTAGGTGGTCTCTTGAGCTATTTGTAATTTTTCTTACTTTTAGACCTCTTCCTACTAGCGTTGATGACTACTAATAGATTTGCTAAATTTTCGCAAAAAAACAAATGACAACCCAAACCATTACAAAGGCCCATCTGTGTCATGGCTAGCATAGTGGACACCAAAAATGCAGAAGAGTCGCTATCGCATGCGTGACCGATCCCTTTACGGAATTACAAGTAGGAGACGTAATCTAGCGTCGCCATAGGCTTTACAATTTGTCAGTGCACCCTTCTTGTTTCACTTGGTCACTAGGCCCCGTTTATCCAAACAACAAAGGCGTAGCCAGCGGAAAGCTTTGGTATGCCTCTCTTTTGTGTGTTTTGTCCTGTTGGGTCCTGTTTGAGGCTAGCAACCATTAGCTATCACCAAAATGAGATTCGTCTCGTTGTACTATTAGTTGGTACCACCTGGTGTGGTATGTGAGCTATTGAGGTGAACAATAATGTATCCACTATAACATCATTGTCGTTTCACATGTAGATTGCTCCAATTAGAAAAAGACATACTTGAACTTTCTCTAGGAGTATTAGTGTTCAACATTATGCAAAAGGAAAAATTAAATATATAGATCTAATATTGCAATACCATGCTCGCATCTAAATCCACATATGTTTGCCGAGAGAGTGATGTTCTACCTATCGGTTAAAAAATAATAGATAATCATTGCCTTTGCTAATTCAAAGTGGCGAGGAACTCTTGAAAATTACGGTCACCTAATATAGCATGTTGTTTTGCTAAATTGCACTGTTTAATTTTGTACAAGCTAGTTTAAAATGTTTGTAGTTTGTATGATGGAGTGACATAGAGATGCTGATTGTTGGATGTTGTTCTTAGGGCTTAGGCATGCGTTTAACTTTTCTAACAAGGTTTTGCCGGTTTAACTTTTGGTTGGCCATATATATTTATAACATGGAATACACACAACATTGAGTCAACACTCTTATTCATCCGCCGTAGCCTCCAACTGGTGACTGTCGGGGCCCATGTGGTCTACCTCGTCCTTGGCATCCGTTCTAGCATCATAAGGTGGGGAGAGACCTCAGATCTTACCATCTGACCAGACTTCTAGTCCTTTTTTTCATCTAGCATTTGTGTTTGGGTGTCGGTGGCAAGACGGTGCCATCTTCAATGTTTTTGAATAAGTTCCTCCTAGCGCATGGCTTGTGAGGACTAGGTGTTGTCGGGATTTTATCAAGATCCAGCATGTTGCCTAGGAGTATGGTGCGGTGGGCCGGAGCTAAGGATATCGTTTTGAGTGATGACTAGGTAAAATTATCACTCATCTGTCCAGCCTACCCATCCATATGTGGCGCCTTGATTTAGCTTGAAAGCGGAAAAGAAGCAACTTAAACACAACCTTGAGCTACAAGCCTGATGGAAAGCTTTCACGCCCTAAGGAGTTATTCTAGCAAAGATAAGAGGTTGCTTCGCATCCTAAGAATCATCCTTATTCCTAAACCTAGATTTGATCACTATGTTGGGGTAGGTTTTGCGAGAGTGCATATACGCTTCTGATCTTGTCAACCTCTTTCTTGCATCACAGATGTGCCGAGTTATTGGTAATGAAGTTTAGAGGCATGTCGTTCCTCTAGGTCGGTGAAGGTCGAGTCTTTGGTGGTCGCATCGAAGAGGTAATAATGAAAACACAAATTTGAGTTTCTTTCTCAGGCTTCGACCCCGTGTAGGTGGAATTCCCTCCGTGCCAACGCGAATCTCAGAGAACTCCTGAATGTACAAGAGGGTGTGGTCAGCACGTGTTGTTCATTGGAACGGCTTCGTCGAACATGGATCGAGCCCTTGAGGCTACCTAGTGGCAACAAAAATAATTCACCAACCGTAAAACAAAGCCTAGAACCATGTGTTCTTTATTAATTAAGAAGAAAGAGAGATGTGATTTGCAAAAAATAATAGTATTGGTTCACTTTTTAGTCCAATTGGGTGTAATAAAGTGTACAAATCTATTTTCAAAAAAAGTGTACAAAGTCCATGCCGTGAAGCTTACTCATGATAATTGTTGAGTTAGGTACTTAGCCGTGAAACGGCCGTTTCCTTCCATTTTTCTCGTTAGAGAAAAAAATACGAGCCACCCGACGCATTTGTCGTCGTCCTCCTCGAAGCGTCTGTTCCCGGCGACTCGGACGTTGTGCCGGCGGCGCCGGCGCCGGGCCCGCTTCCACGCCGACAAGGTACTCATCCCCGAACTCCACCTCTCCCCATCCCACCCCTCTTCATCCCAATCACCCCGCTCGATCCGTGTCCACGGGGAAGTTTAAATCCCAGTTCCCCTTAGGCGACGCGCTGCAAATTCCGGCCTGTAATCTGTCTGAAATGCGCAACCTGGGTAACCCACGTATCCAAAGATCTGTGATCCCAGCGAGAAATCTCGGTCACCTGAAATTTCAAATCTGGCCCGGTAGTTTGGGAGTGTCGTTCTGTTAGCCGTTTTTGGGGAGACAAATCTGAACCTTGTTAGGTGAAGAAGCAGAAGCTGTTATCTTTGTCCGGATCAGTGCAAGGAAAGGCAGATGCTTTTGGGAAGCTAACAGAAAAAAGACACTGAAAATTGTATGGGTTTGGTTACAATCTGACAGCAGGAATCTCAGATTTGAAGAGTATTTTTCCTAGGGCTCAGAGTACTGGTACTGTCTGAATTTAGTTGTATTTTAGACTGTCAGATACTCTCACGAGGGAAGGTAATATGGTCCTTCATTTGCTTTACTTATGTTTAGAGTTTAGTGAGGTTTTCTTCTTTTAAGACACCCGGTAGCTGGGGTAAGTATCCACAAGCCGCATTCTGTATCCTATGATGTCCCCCATTTGACTCTGTCATACTAAAGAAAGGGAGTACGATAACAGACACGGAATCAATCTTTATATCATGGCTGTTTTGCTTATTTCAGATGGAGGATGGCGTGCCTACTTATACTGTCGATGAGGCGCTTGTGTCCATGGGGTTTGGAAAGTTCCAAGCATTTGTGCTTGCCTATTCCGGGATGGCTAAGATTTCAGAGGCGATGGAAATGATGCTTTTGTCATTTGTCGGGCAATCGGTTCAAGCTGAATGGGGGCTTTCTGCGCAGGAAGAGAGCCTCATCACAAGTGTTGTCTTTTTAGGGATGCTTGTCGGAGCATACTGTTGGGGCTTAGTATCGGACAACTACGGGAGAAGGTAGGCCTCTCCTACTTTTCCATTCCTTCTTAGATTTTTTTCCCTTTCAAATATATTCACCCCTAACAGCGCAATTTCTCTTGTGCCATTCCTACTAGGCGTGTTAAGTTGAGCCTAGTTTGGAGTGATCTTTTTTTAGTACTATGGGCATAAAACCCTTTATTTGATACCTTTTCTTTAATCTAGATTAGTTAGTTTGACTAATTAGGATGTCCTCCGGGAGAGGCAGATTAGTATAACTCATGTCTATGCTATACCTTGCTGGCACGGTAACCTTATCTAAGAGGTTGCTAGCGATGGGAGGCAGGTGTGGGATCTCCATACCGGACTACTTCCCACGTGTTAGACAATCCATACTAGTTCGCAGTGGATTACATGTATAGCAAACTGATACAGACAGAACATCATAGTCAGGTGCTAAATTTTCTGTGGCCACATCGCACTAGCTCAAACTCTTTAGTTTTGCTAGTTGACACTCTAAATGGGCTAATTAAATGCTCTTTCGTATCTTTCTGCATCAAAGAATAATTCGAAAAAGGTGTTTTCATTAAATAGGAGCCATTCATGCAGGGAGTCTAGTTGGTACTCTTATCATTATATGCAAGATTTTGGATACTTCTGCCTATCACTTAATTGACTAGATCTGTTATGGATCTCCGACTGTAATAAGAACCATTCATTTTAGAATATCTATTGTGTCAGTATGTCATATTGTACACGCTGTAAGTATTTTCTTTCTCATTGTAGCCACTTCATACTTCTCCAGGGTTGGATTCAATTTCACAGCCCTTGTGACCGGTGGGGCTGGTCTTCTCAGTGCCTTCGCACCAAACTATTCATCTTTGATTGTACTAAGATTCTTAGTTGGGGTTGGGCTTGGTGGTGGACCAGTTCTGTCTTCTTGGTTTCTAGAGTTTGTTCCTGCTCCTAACCGAGGAACTTGGATGGTTATTTTCTCAGCATTCTGGACGATTGGCACAATAATGGAAGCTTCGCTTGCTTGGGTAAGTTCCTAGATCACTGTCTATGTAATCTAATGAAATTCTAAATTCCCGATGGCACAAACAGGTGTAATTTGCAACTTTTCCAATTTTATACAGACACGTTAATTTGTATGCACTTATCTGCTTAATTTGCAGGCTGTGATGCCAGCTTTTGGCTGGAGGTGGCTGCTAGCACTTTCATCATTGCCATCATTTGCCCTACTACTCTTTTACCCATTGACACTCGAGTCACCAAGATACTTATGCATGAAGGGAAGAATAGCTGATGCACTGCATGTTATGGAAACAATGGCACGAGTAAACCGTGTAGCTCTCCCTTCTGGACGGCTTGCTTCTGGCCATCGAATGGAGCTCCATGAGATTGCAGATTCCTCTGAAAGTTCACAGATGGTTTCAGCTAGGAAAACCAACTCTGTTGAGCATGCTAGCAAACCTGGGATTGGGGGCCTCAATGCCATCTTAAGGCTTCTGTCCCCAAATTTAATTAGATCAACTCTTCTTCTTTGGACCGTCTTTCTTGGTCTCGCCTTCTTATACTATGGTCTTGTTTTGCTAACCTCAGAACTGAGTCACGGAAATAGGATTTGTGGCTCAGAAGGAGCAGAAACGGCAATCGAAACAGCCCACACAATCGATGTTAATCTATACAGGAATGTATTCATTACTAGCTTTGGAGGTATGTGTGCTTTCTCCTAAGGCAAATAATATCTGCTTACAACCGTTTTTTTTTAGAATCCTTCACATTCATGTCACATTGATTGATGCAGAGGTTCCTGGCCTTATTCTGTCTGCCGCCATCGTGGACAAGTTCGGGCGCAAGCTCTCGATGTCCTCGATGCTCTATATCAGTTGCCTGTGCATAGCTCCTCTAATGTTCCCTCAAACAGAGTTTCTGACGACCGTCTTCTTGTTTGGAGCGCGCATATGCATCTCCGCGAGCTTCATCGTCCTGCACATCTACGCTCCCGAGGTTTGCTCGTGCATGTACCCTCTACTCTGTTAAACCTCATGTGTCACCCATCTTACACGGGTCCGTTCTCTCCTACAGATATACCCAACAGCAGTGAGGGCAACCGGCGTCGGGTTCGCAAGCTCCATCGCCCGCTTCGGCGGGATCCTGTGCCCCCTCGTGGCCGTCGGCCTGGTGCACGCGTGCCACCAGACCGCAGCCATCATGGTATTCATCACGGTGATGCTCGTGTCGGCCATCGCCGTGTCCTACTTCCCCCTGGAGACCAGCGGGAGGAAACTGAGCGACCACATCGCGTCATAGAGCGGAGCTGCGAGGGACACCTGACGCTGTTTTTGCTGCTGGTGTTGTCAGCATTAGATGCTCCAGATACAAGGATGCAGGGTTGATGCCGTGGAAGCAAAGGTTGTTATTGTTTCCCTCTGTGAGGGCATATATAGAGAGAATAGAAAGAAAAGAAGTACAGTACCAAATGCGATCTCGGATCTGATATTAATTTTTTAGTTTTACTACTTTCAGCAGATATGTACACTGATATATATATTTGAGGGAAATAATACACTGATAATCTGATATGATGTTTTGCTATTAGCACGGTAACGATTCAACATATATATTGTCCATTGGTCATTTTTTTTCCCTCAATTCAATTTTGCGCACAATATATGCTGGTTGCAGTGAAAAAAAAGAAGGAAAAGCCAGTAGTACAAGATTAGAAAATATATATGAGAAAAAAAATTGCATTTCCCTAGAGGTAGGAGGGAAAATTAAAACAAATGAATTGCTCGGAAGGAACTGGTGCGTTGAGCGATCCGTCTTCCTTGCTTCATACCAAATAAAAATGGAAAATAAAAATGAATTCCGTCGCCGGGACTTGAACCCGGGTCTCTCGGGTGAGAGCCGAGTATCCTAACCACCTAGACTACGACGGAACTTGTATAGAAATTCCAGTGTTACATTTTATCTAATAAAAACATGTTAAAGACTGATCATGCATTGCTGTGAATCCTTGGCACTCATATATGGAAATTTTAATTCCATGCTAGCTGGCTGCCACGTTCTTCGACAGTACGTAGTTCATAGCAAGCGACTCCCTCCATCACGGTATGCATGGATTTGGAGAGGAGTTGTACAAGGACTCGATCAGCTTCCGGACCGGACACGATCGCCACGTACGGTCGTCCATATTACTCACCCTGCCCAAACGTGCGAGACGGAAACAGAGACCCAACAGGCCTCGCGGAAACAAATTAAACATAATATGGCGGCGCCGGCGACGGCGACTAACAGCAGCGCAAAGCGTGCATGCACCGCCGCAGTTATTAGGAGGGACGACTGGGCCAACCTTCCGGCGGGTCCGGCGGGCCTGATCGCAGAGCGACTCCTCACGGACGGCGTCACGGCCTACCTCCGCTTCCGCCAGGTGTGCGCCCCGTGGCGGCGATGCACCGAGCCCCCGTCGTCCCCGCACGACAGCCGGTTCCATCCCCGCCGCTGGATAATGCTCCCGGAGGTGTTCGCGGCCTGTCCCGACCGTCGCGACTTCCTCAACGTCTCCACCGGGGAGTGCATCCGCGTGGACCTCCCAGAGCTCCGTGACCGGCTCGTGCTCGGGCCCACCTCCGAAGGCCTCCTCCTCCTCCTCTGCGGCAATGGCACCGGAGATCTCCACCTCCTCAACCCGCTCACCAAGCGGCTCACGCCCCTCCCCAACGCCACAGGGACTTGCTTACTAAGCAAATTGAACAAGCTACAAGTCTGCAACGCCGGCCTCGCTGACAGCTCAACAATACTGCTGCCCTTCCACGACCGCCGTCAGCTGGTTGAGATGGCCGTAGCCAGGCTCGGCGACGACGAGCAATGGAGCTACCACTCGTGGCCACCAGACTCGGACTCCGATATCGTTTCTACCACTACATTATTATCCTTCTCGAACCGCTTCTACTGCGTGACCGGGAAGGGCATCAAGGCGCTGGACATCAGCGCCGCCGCGGGCCAGCGGCCGAAGCTAGTAGTGGCGGCGGTCGAGAAGGACGACGACCAAGGTTTCTACTGGGCAGGCGACGTCCTTGTGGACAATGACGGCGAGCTGATTATGGTGGGGCCGACGCCGGGAAAGATATCGCTGAACTACCGGGCGCACCGGGTCGACCTGGACGCGGGAAAGATGGTGCCAATCAGCGACCTACGCGGGCACGCCGTGTTCGTCTGCAACCATACTGGCCGGTCGGTGTCGGTGCGCGCCGCGGTCTTCCCGTCCATCAGGGCCGACACGGTCTACCGGTGCAGGCGCAGTAGCGGCGGCGACGACGAGGACGAGGACGGGAGGGCGAGCGTTGTCGTCGCCTGCCATGTGAAGAAAGGATGGGTCAGATGCAAGGTGCGTTTCGACCGGGGCAGCATCGAAGACTACTTATCGCGCTACGTCTGCCGTTCAAAGGATATCGTGCTGCCCGCGCCGCCGCTACATCGTCGCAGTCTCTGCTGGCCTGCTGCTGCTGTTCCCCGGAAGCGGAAGGCCAACCCAAAGCTGTTTGGGGATGACTGGGTCAACTAGCTAGCTTCATGTCGCCCGTGCTATACATTGATGATGAACCTCGTCCACTGCCTTTGGCAGATCGATCTTTTGTGTAACACATGACTAAGAATGTGATGAATGATTATTAGTTTTTTGAACATAATAAATGTGATGCATGAGTATTATTATTTTTGAACATAAATGTGATGCTTAAAATATCCAGTAGTAGTAACATAGGGGGAAAACAGAGAAGGATTAATTATATTTCAATGTATATAGAGTATATGTTTTTCTTCTCAAAACAATAGTTTTAGAATACCGTAGTTTTGAAGTTGTCGTTAATCGCACTTGCGACGGATATCCAAATTATGTTGTTTTTTCGATTGGGGCTCAGGCCAACATGTAGAGCATCAACACGTATATGCCTTAATAAATTATTGATGGACCCATTACAAGTACAAGATTATTACAAAGAGGATCTCAACGAGTCTTATACAAAGAACTCGAGGCGATGAGGAAAGTCCAAAATCTTATCTATCTATAGTGTGGCTTGGATGGCGATGGATCTATTCCTTCCCCAATCGCGGCAACCCGAGGAACGTGTCTCTAGGCCACCGTCCCACACGTCACCTTCACAGAAGCATAACCCTCAGCCTCGGAGATTGACCCGACTTGCTGTTGCGCACTACAGCAACCTGCACGTGCACCCCCACACATGGTACCACAAGGAAATCACATCCCCTCCCCCCCAACCCACACACGCCCACACACACCCCGGCCGAGCTGCCATGTAGACACATCCCTAACGGGTGTTAGCCGTTTAACATGCTTTTGTCGGTGCTGACAGAGATACATGGTGGGCCTCATATGTCAGAAGGCGGACATATCTTTTATTTTTCGTCATTGTTGTTGATGAGGCAACATGGAGTTCCCACATGTAAAAAAACTTCAAACAGCGCCAAGTGGTTCATGTGATATAGAAGGAACATCAACGCTGAGTCTAGTGACATTTTCCAATAGGCCAAATTGTATTAGCACGGCTACATTTTCGGCGTCAACTAGCGACCTTAAAAAAACCTTTTGAAGGAAAAAGAAATGATTCTCATTCTTGTCTGTGTGTTCAGCGACATGGTTTCTTAATAAAACCTTTTTAAGGAAAAAATGATTCCATTCTTGTATATGTTCTTGTATCAGAAAAATTGGGACGATGAGTGTGTGGATCAACAGACCGGTGGCTAGAGCGTTCTCCTTTTCAAAAAAGAAATGAAATTAAGCTGGAAGGGAAAAAGGAGAGGAGGTGCGCCTTGTAGTGCTGTTTATTATGTACTCCCTCTGTTCTAAAATATAAGATGTTTTAATATATTTTTTAAAAATATATATGTATCTTGACACCTTTTAGTATGAGGTCAGCTAAAAAGAAATAACGTGATTTCAAAGTACACTAAAGAAGATGTATTACAGACCTGTCTTGACTATTGAGGAGAACGTTGCAAATATTGTGGAGATAGAATGTCACACACTGATTGGGTAGCATCGTGTGAGTATTGGAACTTGGATTTCACCAAGGAGAAAGCTTGAAAAAATACAGAAAATAGTGCCAATCAAACAAATTCTCGGCGTACTTCTGGATCAAGAAAATTTTCCAGGATGAGATTCATAGGGGTGAGTAGCATCTAAGTTGTCTACTTATACTTGGTATCTATTTTTTTGAATGTTTACATAGATTTTTTTGCTTCATATCCTATATCTGAATGTGTGCATCTTTAATTAGGAGAAAGCTTATAATCATCCAATTACAAGAGCTGAACTATACAGAGCCACACACACGATCAATGACAATGTACATGTTGATGAAGTATATACGTGATGGTTAATGCTAATACAAAAATATGCTAGGCCAATATGCAAAGAGGACTTCTACTTGATCCAGGATTTGATATTGAAGAAGGTGATCTTTATGCCCGTGCCTTTCCAAAAGATACAAGAGGCAGAGTTTGTGGATTGGGGTTGTTACCTTGTGCGGTTGAGATTGCAAAAACATATGTGAGGTGCACAAAAATAATAGATGAGAACTGTGAGCTTACGTCGACGAATGTTGTCCTTATCGCCATATTGGATGCCCAGGAGGAAAGAATAAATGCATGAAAAAGAAGTTGGATAGTTAATAAATTTATGCTAACCAATCTTGCATAGCAGGGCAAAGCACTTGTCGACCAGAAGCTAGTGTGCAATCACCTCTTCGAAGAATGTCTCAAGTTGTGTAGCCTATCCCAGATGTGGCACTTTCTGATGCCATAGATCTCAGAATTTCTAAAGTGGCACCTCGCTGTGTTCTACCTCCTCGTGGTGTTGTAATTACTCTCCCACCAATTGCCAGAAGTGCTGAAGTTGTTCCCGTACTAGACGAATTGAAACTCCTTACTACTCCTTTATTGTCAACTCCAGTTGATGATGTGCTAACTAGAGCAGTTGGTGCTACTGAAGTGCTAACTTCAGATGGTGGTGCTAGTGCTGCTACTGGTACACCTACAAATGGTGGTGCTGCTGATGGCACACCTCCAGATGTTGCTGATGCTGCTATAACTACCCTTCCAGATGTTGCTATAACCACCCCTCCACTGATGTTGTTGCTTCGAAGGGAGCTGCAGATTCATCAGTTGGTGGAAATAGTTCCAAGAAGAAGAAATCAGGAGGTGGCATTCTAGGCCTCCCGTTTTCATGCCCTTGTCATTGGTGATCATTGCACAATTCGGTACATACTTCTTCCTACTACCGTGTTTTGCATTGCAATTATTGACCTATGCACTTTTATAGTCTGAGGACCACCATAAAGAGGATGTTCTCAAGTCCTTGAGTTCGACTAACTGCGCAACTCCGGTATATGTATTCTATATGCATGTTAGCTGTTAGGAATGCATATGTTGTTGATGCTATATTAACTTCCTATATATTGAATCAAGAGTGAGTTTGTGATCCATGACAAGTGATAGGATAGTTGCATTTGTGAAGTTAACTTGCACAGACAAGCATGCACTGTGGAATGATGGACAACCATTAGGCAATTGTTGCGCGATCCTGATTGATGTTGTAGTGGAAAATCATCTGCCACTTTCTAGGCCGCTCGGAAAGGTCAAGAAGTTGGGACAAGTTTGTAACGTCAATATTGCGTGGCCATATGCAAACGTATGTGAATATTTACTCCTAGATGCCACATTTATCAAATGTGTGCATACTGACAAATGTGTATCTACTGACTTCGTAGGTCATGAAGGAAGAAAGAGCTCCTAGGTCCAACAGTAGACCTATGACTATTCTTGGTTCGAACAAAAGTATGTGTGGTCTTTTAGATAGTATATATATGCTACTATACATATTTTATTGTTTGCAGCAAAGTGATTTATAGTTTTTTTATTCCTTGTTCATCCGGAGTTTGTCCTAGACTCAACAGCAATCAGCACATCATTGTAGCACTTGTTACCCTGGACGAGATGGGTTGACTGCTGGTCGAAGATTGAGTTAATCTGTGTGAAGTCAATTACACTTAAACTTCACTTCAAACTTGTGTGATGGATGTGTCAAAACTGATTATGATGCCTTTTATAGTGATACGATGTATGTGTTGTATACTTTGTTATGCTATATATTTAAATTTATGTTGTGATATTTGGAAGCATCATGTGTAATTTGGTGTAAATTAGGGGAACCCTAAAAATAGAAATCGCTGACTAAATTGATGCACCTAGAAGCATCATTTGGGGCACTACAAATTATGCCCAACATGGGTTACGCGGGGCGGCACCATATTATGCCGTCGTCTCATAGCTACCATGACATGTACGCAATGCCTCCCTACATGGGACGCGACGTAAACGCCTTGCTGCCACGGAAGTGCCAGGTCAGCGGATCACATTGTGCCGAGCCAAAAAATGCGCTGTTGTTTTAAAATCCTCGATGCAGTTATTTTTGGCGATATTTTTTTGCCACGCCAGCACGAGCGCGAGTGCGACGACTAAGGCTGTGCCTCCGCGTCTATAAGTGCCAGGGCCCGAGCTCCGTGTTGTAGTGCTGGTGATCTCGCCTACCACCTGCAAATCCGCCGGTGCTAGGGCCTAAGCTAGGATATTCCGTCGGGATCTGCATTTTTTTTAAGATACACCAAGCATCTAGCATCGGCACTGCCAGAGAAGCCCGAGGCCGCCGCCCCGACACAGTCGGCGAACACCTCTAGCGGTAGCAGGGAAGATGAGAGAGGTAGTGTTGGGGGGGTTCAAATCTAGGTATTTGGATTTATGAAGGTGTGGGAGGTGCACATATTATGTTTTCTGGTTTGTGTTTCTTGGCAACGATGAGGCATTGGGTATATTTGGGTTCTAGAAATATTCTATGATAAGTGGACATGAAAACCCTTTTTATTTTTTCTCAAAATCTTTGGAATTCGTCTATTTCTTACAAGGGAGGCTAGGGTTTCCGCCCGAGCCGCACCGTAGAGAGAAAATGCGGCATGTCCTATGTTAGAAAAGGAAAAAACCCAAATAAACTTATCTAGATATAGATGTGTCTAGTACAAAAACTTAACTAGATACGTTCGTATTTAGATGAATCTAAGTCAAGTAGTAATATGGATAGGAGGAAGTATTATAAAACCGAGGTACTGGCCTTTTTCTTTCGCGGGGAGTATTCTCTTTTTTTTTTGGCGTACACGTATTTCTTTTGTCCATACGCCGGGTGGGGTGGGATTTGTACGGGAGTTCTCCATGGACTCGGCTTCCAAGATTAGGTCGGCACGGTCAATATTACTCTGCCCAAAGGCGCCACGAAAACAGACCGAGACCCAACCCCAGGCAACGAACGCCACAACAGGTCGATCTCGCGGTCGCGGAAACATGGCGGCGCCGGCGACTAACAGCGCCGTCGTAGGAACACTCAGCCGTTCAAAGCGCGCACGCGCCGCCCGCGCTAACCGGTACGTGTATGCTCTGTCTAGTAGCTCATCTCCAACACACATTTCTGGTGTTAATTAACGCGGCGTACTGATCATGCGAGACGATTCTTCGTGGCTTTGCAGGAGGGATTGGGCCAACCTGACGGCGGGGCCGGCAGGCCTGATCGCGGAGAAACTCCTCGAGGATGACGTCGCGGATTACCTCCGCTTCCGCGCGGTGTGCTCCCCGTGGCGGCGATGCACCGAGTCCCTGCACAGCGGCAAGATGGACAGCGGCCGGTTCCACCCGCGCCGATGGATAATGGTCCCCGAGGTGTTCGCCGGCCGCGCCGGCCGCCGCGACTTTCTCAACGTCTCGACGGGGGAGCGCGTCCGCGTGGACATCCCGGAGCTCCGGGACCGAGTGGTGGTCGGGCTAACCTCCGATGGCCTCCTCGTCCTCCAGTGCGGGAAGGGCACCGGCGAGCTCTGCCTCCTCAACCCGCTCACCCGGCAGCTCACGGCCCTCCCGAACGTCGCCTCGCTGCTCAATAGCAGGTCCACGACGTCGAGCAGTACTAACTTGTTAAGCGAATTGAAGAAGTTACGCCCATGCTTCGGCACCGGCCTCGCTGACGGCTCGACGGTGGCGCTGTACTTCGAGCACGGAGAGGCAGAGCTGGCCGTCGCAAGGCCCGGCGACGAGCGGTGGAGGTGCCGCGTGCGGCCACAGCCGAAGCCTGACTCGGACTCGGACTCGGACGAAGACTCGGACCTAGAGCCGTCGGAGGCCGTCGTTTCAGCCATATCCTTCGGGAGCCGCTTCTACTGCATCACCGGGAAGGGCGTCAAGGTGGTCGACGCCGCCTCCGCCGCCATCGGGCAGCCGCCGCAGGTCGTGTGGGCGGTGGAGGAGGACGAATATTTCCACTGGCTGGACATCCAGGCCAAACTAGTGGACAACGACGGCGAGCTGGTCATGGTGCGGCCGACGCCGGGAAGCAAAATGCAGAGGTACGAGGCGCACCGGGTGGACCTGGATGCGGGGAAGATGGTGCGCGTCCGCAACCTACGCGGCCGCGCCGTGTTTGTCTGCGAGAGGAGTGGCCGCGCGGTGTCGGTGCGCCCTGCTGAGCTATGCTCGACCATCAGGGCCGACACGGTGTACAAGTGCTGGTGTGACAGGGATGAGAGCCAGCCGCCGAGGATCAGAGCCTGCCACGTGGAGAAAGGGTGGATGACCTGGGACTCGTGTGTCCAACGTGGCAGCGTCGTGGACTATTTGTCGCGGTACGTCTGCCGTTCAGAGGATACCACCGTGGTGCCCGCTCCTGCGCCGCCACCACGTCGGCGGAAGCGGAAGGCCAACTCAAAAGTGTTTGGGGATGACTGGGTCAACTAGATATGGTTAGCATCAACTATATAGGACCCTACACCTAGTACTATGTTAGCATCAGTTGTTGATGATACCTTTGTTTTTGTTGTAGTCATATGTAAGCATAATTCGTAAGTGATCCCTTTGCTGGTTTAGTATTCTATAGAGACTTTGAGGAACTGAGTGTGTAATATTGTTTCCTTTATATTTATTATTCTAGTCTGTCTCTACAACAACACATAACCTACCGTTTTTCTTCAGATATTGTTCTAAACCATAGAGGAATCAAGTCTGACATTACTATGCTGGATTAGTGCCTCCGTAAGTGTTGCACTTCAGTTCTCCCAAATTTCTTTGTTTCCATGCCAACATACATTGTACATTGGATTTCTTTTACATCTTTAAACTGATGAAAGGCGACAAATAACCAAAAGTCGCTAGTATAAATTACTACTGAGATGGCAATTTTACTCTGATCATTTTAGTTGACTAGTAGCATGAATCATACTCCGATGATGCCAATTTTTAGGCATGGATGGTGAAGGAAATGGCTTGAAAGAGCGTGATGAGTATCATCGCATTGTTAGCAAGACCTTCATGAGTGAGGAGGAAGGATCAAAGGTCAAAGAGTTCAGTGTTAGAAAGGAAGAGGTCAAATACTTTTGGGGCACTAGGACACGTTTCAGACGGCTTTACACCTTATTAAGGAAGGGCACCGTACATTGGCGAACTTTGAAGACCTGAACCGAAAAAAAATCCCAAAGGCTCTTACTCAGTGTGGATGCAAAGCTCATTTAGAGATCGAGTTGACCGCGGCTACTTGTGAATGGTTCGTGACAGATGAACATAACAATTAGGTGTTGTACAGATACTCTCTTCAAAGTTTCTACATTTTACCTATCAAATATTACTAGTAAAATGTAGCGCGACGACAAGTTGTGTCCGTGATGGGACGATTCTCCGAGACAAAAAAGATATTTTGAAGTATTTCTACAGGTTAGAAGGGGCGAGGAAATGATGTTGTTTTTCAGAAGTTGAGTGTTTCTACAGGTTAGGTTTGAACGGGGAGAGGAACAAAGCTATTTTTTTCCAAATGCTCAAATAATTTATGTGGAACCCACTATTTTCCATGAATTCATGAATATATTTTCAAACAAAATATGATTATTTTTTATAATTATCGAAAAATGGTTATCAATAAATTTATGCCGGAAAACTGCCCACTAACTGTCGAAGAATAACATCTGACCAATTCGTATAGAAAAAAAATACTCACAATCAAAGAATAATTGTGGGTAGTTACCATTGGGAAATTACAAATGGAAACTTATGTCAAAGAATTATTATGAAAGAACCGGGACGATATGAAAAATAATATGAGAAAAATTCATCTCCCTTGGGTAGTGACCGTAGGCTAACTAGCGTAGGAAAATTATGGTTGGGAAGTTGTGTCAGAGGTAAAAATTATTGTACAATAACTATCGTCGAGATATTTCAACTATAGAATATGTTTCGATCAATTACTAGCGAAGAGGGGAAAATGTTCACAAATACAAAAATTCCTGCTAACGAATTACTGTCAATGAATTACTCACTGCTACTCTTAAGACAAGGATTAGTCACTGCTGAACTGTTACCATAGAGTAACTACCATAGGGAAATTACGGCTAGAAAAGTGTGTTAGAGAATACCGTCAAAGAGGAAAAAAGTACCGTTGCCACTGGTGATGAATTATGATCGGAAATTACACACCCTCAAAAAATTACGATAGTTACCTTAGAAAGTTATGGTCAGGGTTGGGTCTACGAAGGACCGTCAAAGAATTAAAAATGAAACTAAAAACAATTGATGTTGCATGCATAGGAAAACTAATATCCAAAAGTTACGACCTGAAAGTTGTATCGAGAAATAGGGGCATATAAAAAAATAATTGTCATAAACGTAAAATACGTAGGGCGAGATAACTACCGTTAAAAATAACAGCCAAAAAGTTGCAGGAAAGAACATTAAAAGATAGAAAAGAGGAAACAAAAAAAATCAATGTCAAAAAATTCTGAAAAGATAGAAAAGGCAGACACGGTGTGATTGACAGAAAATGGAGTTCTACGATGCACGCAGAGGCCACGAATTCTTCAAGCTTTAATAGATGTATTATTATGACTAGTATATGTATGCAATGTAATGTATATCTATATTCCTCCATTATTTTGCTCTGGGTGAATTTGAGCACACAAGTATGCTATCTGACTCCTACCTATTTATTTATTTTTCCGTATCGCCCCCCTGCTTGCAAAGATGATGTCCACGAAAAAGCTTTACAGGATGAAAAATGCAAAAAAGAATTCCGTCGCCGGGACTTGAACCCGGGTCTCTCGGGTGAGAGCCGAGTATCCTAACCACCTAGACTACGACGGAGCTTGTTTCCATAATTAAGGATTGGACTAATTAACCGTTAATTGAGGGCAAGTCTGCACTTCAAACGATCCTTCAAAAACGAGGGGCTTCCCGCCACTCTCGCGTTAGAAGGTGAGGCGATATTGCTGCGCCTCTCTCCCGCCCCCCAATTTTAGAAACCTAATCCTCAACCCACCATTAGCCATGAGCGAGAGGAGGAGAGGTGTTGCAGCGTGTGGGAACCTCCTGCTGCATGCTCCCTGAGACGGCTCGACGACGGTCAGCGCCCCCCTCCGTCCAATCACCATGGCTCGTCGACGGCCACCGCTGATGCTGCCACTTGCCGGGCTCGCCGTTCTCCTCGCGGTCGCGGTGGCCAAGACCGACCGGGAAGATGGTGAGTGACAGATGCAGAATCTTTCTTTGTATTTTTTTGCTTTCCGATCTACTATCTGTATGCAATATCAGCCCACGGATTTCTTAACATTGCGTACATTATTTCTCAGTTGAGGCACTCAACGTGCTGTTCACTACCATGAACAAGCCGTCAAAACTGGACGGCTGGAAGGCGGACGGCGGCGACCCGTGCGACGAAGACGACGAGTGGAAGGGGATCGACTGCAGCGACTCCTCCGTCACAAAGATGTAATTGCCTGCATCATTCTTCAGCCTGGCTCGTTCGTTTACCTGCTTGCTGAACATTGGGGAAATTTTAAACGGCTTCCTTTCCCTTTGCTGCATTTCCAACACAAGATATTTAACTCTGCTTTGGCTTTATCGTCATGTTGCATCATAGAGCAGTGACCTGTCGGGGCTCGATCTAACGGGCAACCTCGGCTACAAGCTCTCCAACCTGAAATCAGTAACTAAATTGTGAGTTGCCCCTGTGAATCGATCTCTCTCTCCGGTTACCCGTTACCGATCGTCGTAGTTGTGCAACTTAGTTGAATTTTGCTTCTTTTGCGTAGCACAGTGACGTGAGCGACAACAAGCTCAGCGGCGAAATCCCGTTCGCGCTCCCGCCGAATCTGGTTCAGCTGTAAGTTTTCTGGGTTTTTTCTTTCATAGTTACCGTTAGCATTCAGATATGTTGTTCTTTCATTGTTATTACTTTTAGCATGGGTGATTAATCCCCTGTATTTTCTGATGTTTTGTGACGCAGAAATCTGCAAGGCAATGCCTTCACCGGCGGGGTTCCTTATTCCATATCTCAGATGTCTGATCTGGAGAAGCTGTAGGAATCTATTTCATGTCACTGTCTTTCTGGCATGATTTTCTTTCCTTGAATTAGTCACTAGAACTGCCTTCCGTATGGATTGCAGAAATGTCGGTGATAATCAATTAAGCGGCCAGTTGACGGATATGTTTTCGAACCTTCCAAAACTGGAAACAATGTAAGTTAAGCATATCAAATTCATTGTTCATTCTAGTATCTCTTAAAAGATCTGTAATAACTTTAGTAGTTAGCATGTAATGCAAACCTAGTCGTAACATTAATTTAATTTCCCAAAGCTTATTAGTTTTCTTCTAACAGTCCCGATTTGTGTCACCAGGGATCTGTCTTCCAACCGCTTCTCAGGTAACCTGCCACAAAGTTTCAAGTACCTCACTGGCCTCAAGACACTGTAAGGCAACTGAATTTTATGGATTGTACTAGTTTTTCCTCGATATGTTCTTTGGATCAAGAAATAACCGTCGATCTTTTAAAATATGTATCCAGGAATTTGGAGAGCAACCAATTCACTGGTAATATCGATGTTCTGGCCAAACTTCCTCTTGAGGATCTGTAAGTATTCCTCAAATAAACACTGCATCGCACACCAATTAAAAACATACTTGACATAAATACTGAACGTGCAAATTCAAAGTATGATTTTTTTCGAGTATGATGATTCAGAACTAAGCTAGAATGGTTTTCCTCACTTTATGCTCAAGGAATCTGCAGAACAACAAGTTCACCGGGTGGATTCCAAGTAAACTGCAAGACATCGACAGTCTCAAGTAATTGGAACTTCCACCCGATATTACTCCTTTCTCACTGCACTTTCATGAGTTATGACAGTTTTAACTGCATTCTCAAGGACTGGTGGCAACCAGTGGCCATCCGGGTCAGCTCCTCCTGGCATGGTGCAGGGATCTTCAGCAGGAAGCTCATGGAGCGCCGGAGGGAGTGACGGCGGGATCAACGGTTTTGTTATCGGAGCACTGGTGATAGTGGTGCTCCTTGCAGTTGTTATTCTCCTGTCATTGTTAGCACGGAGGAGATCATCTCATGTCTCACCACATTACTACATAGACGATGATTCAGGTCAGAACCGGCAATTTACCTCCCAATTACCATTGAAGAAAATACATTTTTGTATGATGTCAATATTGTTTCAAGTACTGCTACATTTGGACTTTGGATTATGGTTTTTGTTTTTCATTGTCAGATCGTGCGTCATCAGTTGACATGCAGTCGCTGGAGAAATCGATGTCGATGGACTGTAAAACACCGACCGCTGCGCCACGCAAGTCGATGAACGACAATGAATTTGAGAACAAATGGTACACTTCCAGGCGAATCTTGGATCCAATAAACATGGTATCTTACCCATCAGCAGACCTGCTAGCAGCCACTGGCAACTGGCACAGCAGCAAGCTAATAGGCCAGGGAACGACCGGCCGCGTTTACAAGGCAAAATATGCTAACGGACAGGTAGGTCCATGATTTCCCTCCAAATACATAGAAAACGAACTATCGCATATATAGTTTCATCTCAACAAATCAACATGTTTTAAAATTTTGAATTGCTGGTGTCAAAGATGCACATAATAACATATTGCAGCAACATACAGTTTAACTGAATTTTGGCAGTTTATTTCAGTCAAGTGGCCAGAAAGAAGAATATGGCCATTTCCCCATAAAACGCATTTCCGGTCAAGCTTATGGTCTGACGTGATGATTTTCCAGGTGCTGGCTATCAAGAAGTTTGATCCATTGAGCTTCTCGGGAAGCAGCGACTTCATGGAAATTGTGAATGGCATCTCCAAGCTGCGCCATCCAAGCATGAGCGAGATTGTGGGTTACTGCTCAGAGCCCGGATACTATGTGATGGTGTATGACTACCAGATGAATGGGTCCCTCTACGACTTCCTGCACTTATCAGATGATTACAGCAAGCCTCTGACCTGGGACACCCGGGTTCGGATCGCTCTCGGTACAGCTCAAGCTCTGGAGTAAGTTTACAAGTAGCTATCAAAGCCCAGAATCTACAATTTGTATTTGTATGAGCATGAAGTAGTGACCTGATCATGTTAGGTTCATATGGTAGATGCTAAGGTCTCCTTCCTGTTCAGGTTCCTGCATGAAACCTGCTCACCTCCAGTCATCCACAAGAACATAAAGTCATCTAATGTCTTGCTGGATGCTGATCTCAACCCTCACCTCGCCGATTGCGGCCTCTCATTCTTCTACGAGGTTTGTGTGACAAGAATATTTTCCGACATCTGATGAGACACCGATTTTGCTTGCTCGTAAAGACCATCTTTCGACACCGGAACTCTCCGCAGGATACAAATGAGAGCTTGGGGCCAGGGTACAACGCCCCCGAGTGTGCGAGGCCATCAGGTTACAAGATGAAGAGCGACGTGTACAGCTTCGGAGTGGTCATGCTAGAGCTATTGACCGGCCGCAAGGCTTATGATAGGTACACATGCCTTCTTCTCCACTGTCTCCTATAAAATTCATTCATGTAGGTTGAAATGCTAATGCGCCAGGAATTGCTCAATCTCCAGCTCAAAGCCGGAAACAGAGCAGTCCTTGGTCGAGTTTGTGACGCCCCAGCTTCATGACATGGACGCCCTGGGAACACTGGCAGACCCAGGTCTCCGTGGCCTGTACCCTCCCAGGTCGTTGTCCCGCTACGCCGGCGTCGTCTCCCGCTGCGTTCAGGTTCAACCTCTCACTGAAATCCTCAGAAAATGGCAGAAACAATGTATGCTCACATGAAAAAAAAACACGCCTGAAAACTGTTCTTTTTGGTGGCTGCAAATGCAGACTGACCCGAAGTGCCGGCCGTCCATGTCAGAGGTAGCACAGGAGCTCACTGGCTGCATCCAGCGCAGTGCCAGCGATCGGAGGTTGGGTGGTGGCTTTCGCAGCGATTCACAGTGCAGCGACGCATCCGATTGGTGACACTCAAGGCCACACCCATCCATCTGATACTTACTAGAACAGTGCTAGGATAAAGAAGACTTGTTAATTAATCTAGGAATGGTAGAATATGAGTGTATGTGTGAAACTGTAGTGAATTTGTAACTGCCCTGAATTCTTCTTCCCCATTGTTTTACCCATGTAAAGAGTTCATGTAAATCTGATACTTTACTTCCCTGAAAGGCTTTAGTCCAAGAACAACCAGGTAGTGCATCAAAGATTAAAAAAGACATTGCTGATCAAACATAAACTCACAAGCTCGTCGATTACCTCTTGCCAAAGAGCAAACTCAACACAATGCTAAAACAACTAGCACCTTCTCAGCGTTCTTCTTCTAATACAGAACGACCGCACTCAAGCTAAAACAACTGCCCTGTCCCAGCCATGGAACAAATACTTTTAGCTAGCAAACTACTGCTAATCTTGCACACAGTAACCCAACCTAGTATACATCACCACAAGAATAAAAGATAAGAAACCTCAATAAAGCACCACTGGAGGACAAGTTTGACGCCTGAACATACACTTGGGTTACATCACAAGGAGCTAAATATTTTCACATCGCGGTGGCCATGACGGACTCGCTTCCTCTGGACATTCTAGTTGAGATTTTCCTACAGCAGGAGAACTGATGCATCAGTAAAACAGGAAACTGAATTGAGTGGCAGGACAGGTGGAGCACTTCTTAGTCAGTCAATGGACAATCTGGATTACCTGCATGGGACAGCCTCGCAAACTTTGGTCAGTTTAAATGCAAGCTGGACGATGGCGATTCTGATGGCTGGTTCTGTGGATCCACTGGACGCTGCTTCCTCCAATGCAGACAGGAACTCCCTTTGTGCTCTCACAGACACAAAGACTTGGCTTGGCTTGTAAACTGTGCTCAAATCCAGTACCTGGACCGATACGCACAAATCAGTGAAATCATAATTGTTGTTCTTTGGACATGGATATCGTCACAAAGTATAAACAGATTGCAACTATTAAGCTTACCTGTTGAATCCAAGGTAGTGCCAGGTCAAATAACTTTGCATTGAGGAATTGGCCAGCAATAACCCTTAAAAGCTCATTTGCTGTTTCACGCGACAACTTGTCAAGAACAGGTCCGGTTCTATGCATCAGGTCAATGAGATCATCACAATCACCATAGCTAAGGGCTTCAGCATATGCAGGCTCCATGCCGTCAGCACCACGAAACTCACCAGCCTCATTGGAAGCACACAATGCATTTTGCAGATCAGGTTGATCATATGATGTGGTAAAGGGAACTGGAAAAGCCCCCTTGACCCTTGATGCTCGATTCCTCACTGAACTTGGAATGTATCTTTCCTCTGAACTCGCAAGCCCGGACTTCATATTTCTGTTACGCGCATGGCCCTTCAGAAATTCAGGTCCTTCTTTTGCGCATATGCTTGTGCCCTTAGCTGGTAGATCATGAGTCCACTTCTTCTCATGTTTCAAATTAGGAACTGTTGGTGGCTTAAAGTTGGCATCAACAGATGATCTAGGTGTCGAGTTAGAAAGCCTGGGTGAAGAAGAAACACTCTGGTTCTTAAAAAGCTTGGAACCAGGAAGTTGATAACGGCTTTCACTTTGAGTAACTGTATACACAGTCCTGTCTACACCATTCTCCAGATTGTGTACTTTTGAGTTCAGCACTGACATGTTCTCCACAGAGTTCGACATGAATTCCTACAATAAAACAGTGAAAGAACGTAAGCACTTGGGAAGGCAATTCTTTGCAAAGTACTTGTATACAGTACAACGCTTTTTAAATCTGAAGAATCTGATCGTTATTTTTCTATACATGATTAGATGAAGAGAACAATGGTAATCATTAACGTGAGTACATGATCATGATGTTTATTGCCATCATGAATTTCTATTTTTTAAAGCTGACTACAGGCATGTGCAAGTAGTTCAAACATGAAAGGGCATAATTTATTAGGTAACTAAACCATATATGTACTATTAAATGTTGAACTAACCATTATCGCGCTTTCTATCAGATCACATACTGTGAAAGCTAGGCAAGTAGAGAGATGACTTAATTCAACAAGATGATTCAGAGCTAAAAAGGAAGAGAATTACCTGCAGAAGATCAAAAAGATTTGCTTGATTCCTTTCCATTTCTTGTAATTGTTTCCTAATAAGGGCTAATTCTTTCGTCGCACTCAGACAACAAGTATGTGTGCCATGTGAAGTGACATCTGTAACAGTGGAGTCTATGCTCTTACTCTCTCGAGCCCTGGGGCACAGCTCAGTAACTTGTGCAGAATCACAATCTTCAGTGACTTCAAGAGCAGAGGTGACATGCTTTGTCTCACAACTCCTGCTGGCTACTTCTGATAAAGAGGAGCATTCTTGTTTATCATCCATGGGATCATAGTCAGACCTGCCGTCTTCATCTACAATTCCATAAGCACTTCTTTTTGCATATTTCAACATGCAGTCGCTACCGTATCCCTTTTTCCCAAGATCTGGCATTGCATTCTGCTTAGGGACTGATATTTCCACATGCCAGTCACTTGACTTCAAATGCTGCTGATTTGAGGCATTGTTTTGGGGTATTTTGTTGACGGACAACGGGGATCTCTTCTTTACGGAAGTGATAGATCTGCCACTGATAACAGATGCTGCAGGTGTAGGATCAACTCTCCTAAACGAAGTCTCTCTTGATCCACCATCATGCACAATTCTGGCATCATGATGGTCACCAAAGAAATTTTCTGCCACGGAAGATAGAATATTTCAGTATACATAATAGAAACAAAGTTAATTATGTTAGTTGAAATAATGCTTCAGAACAAAGCATTGCATCTGCTTTTCTCCACACTAGACAGTGAGTTAATACTAAAGGAATATATACCTTTTGTGGATGATCCAGCTTCTGATGGTTCAGGAGTATCAGACCCTGGAATAGCTTTCCACAACTGAATGGCATGGGTAATTGCATCACGCACCGGTTTTACCTATCATAGGAAGTACAAATATAAGTGTAGCAAATGCAGAAGATGACACTTCATCAGTTTCACGGTGTATGTACCTACCTTGTCAAATTTACAACGTTCAAGGGAGCGAAGGCAGGAAGTTCTGAAAGAGGCAACCAGATATCCAGAGCTGACAGCGATACTAGAAAGAGCAAGAGAGGCTGCTTTCCTTGTCGTCCAGTCACTACTCTTCAGGGAATCCATAATACTTGTTAGTGCTGATGATAGAGCCTGCTCTGTAGAAGCACCTTCAGCCTACAAATTTGGGACCACAGAAAGTAAGAACAGCAACAAAAAGCTAATGGTCTTACTTAAGTTACATCTTGCGACAAAAAACTGAAGATGAAAATAAATACTCTGCAGTCCACAAAACTGAAGATTAAGGTACAGCCTACCAAATTGGGACCACAGAAAATTGCCTACTTATGACAATGTTGCTGAATTTCCAGCAGAAAGAGACAACTACACTAGCAGTGTGAAGCATAATAGGAATGAACAAGCAACAAAAACAGCTGAATTTTAGTAAGAGTTAGTATTTTGTGTCACAATATGCTGATCACCCATTGAATAACAGGTACTTTTTACAAAAGAAGCATGCTTCTTTCTCATGATACTACGATTAACTACTTCGCAGCAATTAATGATGCAACTAATGACTACTTAATCATTCAACTATCTAGAACTGCAGATCATAAAAGCAAAGTACTTATCTCACTGTATAAGCATAATCATGTCAAAATATAGAAAGCATATGCATTAATCATGTCAAGAGGTACTACTGGAATGGCATTAATTACTGATAAAAAGAGCAGTATAGGGACCTGAACAATGCTTCTTATCAACTCGATCACCGCAGGCTTCGCCATGAAATGCGGGTTCTTGAGGATTTTCACGACACGGCCTAGCATCTGGGGAAGAACAGGGCCCGGAAAGTAGCTGCTCTCATCAATAACCTTGGCCAAGCACAACGCGGCCCCAGCCTGAACATACCTATTCTGCTCACCCAGCGACTCAAACAAGGGCCTGACCAGCGCAACCAGCGCGGTGCCACCGTCCCCGTAGCTCCTGGCGCACACCGAGAGCATGCCACAGGTGTCGACGCACGCGTCCCTGACGACCGAGTCGGCGTCCTTGAGGCGCCTGACGACGCTGGTCACCACCTTGGTCATGTGCGGCGCGAGAAGGCCCCCATGCGACCGCGCCAGCGCGCCGATGACCCTGACGCACTCCTTGCGCACGGCGCTCTTCTGGTCCGCGTCGGTGTCGATCACGCAGGAGAGGAAGGGGCCGACCGTGTCGGGGGACAGCGCGTCCACGGCCTTCTCGAGCTCGCTCAGCCCGATCTGGTAGGTGTCCCTGTCGGCGATCTTGTTGAGGGCCTGGACCAGCCTGTGCTTCAGCTCGAAGGCGGCCTTGCCTTTGGATGGGACGGCGTTGGACTTCATCGTGGAGGCCTCGAGGCGGCACTGGAGCGGCAGATTGGTAGGGGTCTCAGTGGCAAATAGACAAGGGGAACGATGATGGCATCCTCCCCTGGGGGCTGGAGGTTGTTTTTGTGGTAGCTTCTGCACCCATCATCACTTGATCCCTGCACAACATTTTGAAACTGATCACAGTGGGATCCAGTGTATGTACACATAATACAAATTTAAGAGCTGAATCAAATTTCTGACAAAAGACAGTCGTGCACAAGGGTTCAGAAAGTCTGCTGCAGTAGAAACGAACGGATTTGAAATGAGCAGAACAGAGCAGGCTGATCTCTCGAATTTGAGCTTGCTAGAAGACTAGCGATTGCATTGGAAAATAGGATTCAGAAAATCTAATAACAAACGAACTTGAAACCAGCTGAACAGAGCACACGAATCTCCCCCAGTTTGAGCTAGCTAGAAGACAAGCAGGTGCATTAAATCTACTGCAGAAGAAACGAACTAATTTGAAACCAACCGAACAGAGCACACAGTAATCTCTTCGATTTGCGCTAGCTAGAGGACAAGCAGCTGCATTTCGCATCCGGAATTTGTCCACGGGGAGCACCCAAACCCGGTACTACTAAGGCTCGCTGCTGCATTGGCACTAGCGGGGGGGAACACTGGGAGAGCTAAACCCATAGTAGAAGAGAACCCTAGAGTAGAGATCAGATGGACAGATTAAAAGGAACCGCGCAAGCAAAATTCGAAGCAAACCCGCGCGCGCCGCTGCCTGTCGCGTCCCGTTGGATCTCCCGCTACCGGCGAACGAACCGCAACCCAGACCAGAGCAAAACGGCCGAAAATCAGAGCATACGGATCAATCAGCACGGAACCAAACATTTGGGGGGACCGAATTCGAAATCCCCGCCGCCGCTCCCCCACCCGGGCGCCTCCTCCTCCCCGCTCCGGGCTTCGCAGCAGGCACCCGGCAGCACGGATTTCGCTGACGCATAAGATCGAGCAGGCGAGCGGCGGCGAAGGAGAATCTCGGCGGGCGCGCGGGGAAGGAAGCAGGGCACTTACAGTTACAGCAGGAGCAGCAACGTCGCTCTCCGGCCCCTCCCCGCTAGAGCCTGCCCTGCCCTGGAGAGAAGCCTCCTTCCCTTCCTTCTTCGCGAGAGGAGAGGAGAGAGAGAGACGGAGCGGTCCTATACTACTACTAGAGCTAGAGGTACAGGGCAGCAGCAGCAGCAGCGGAGGAGTGGGGATTTGAATTCAAAACCTGGCAGCCGGAGCAGCAGCAGTGAAAATGGCAGAGTCTGTCTCCCATTTGCTTTTTTTTTTTTTTTACTTTCACTTTTTTCTCGCGTCTAGTACTACCTTTTCCGGCGAGGACGACGAGGGCGCCGAGTCCTAGGCAGCTGCGTGACGGTGCGACTGCCGGTCAGCGCGCACCTACCCACGCCTCGTTGGGCTTGGGCCGACGCGCGCGATCCGGGGCCCGCACGTCATCGAGGCGCGGCGCGCGGCGAGCCTGTACGGCGATGGGCGCGAGTTCCGGGTGCGGGGGATTTCGAATTTCGTGGACGACGTGGCGAGCTCCGTCGGAACTGGAGAGCGTGGGCTCCACTCAGCCGGGACCCAGATTCCAGTGACCGTGTACGGTGGGGGCCCGCAGGCAGATGGATTGCAACTTGCAACCGCTGTGACGCGGCGTCACATCCTGCGTTGCCGGCCGGGCCGAGACCCGACCGAGCATTTAAACACCTCGGGCAGGCTCCATTCGACTCGGACCCATCGAATTCAAATGAGTATCGTCCAAACTTGGACCAAGATTTATTCTACTCGTTCCAATTCATATTACTTGTAGTAAAAATAGATATATCTAATCATGTTTTACTCTTAAATACATCCAATTCAATGGCAATTATTATGGATAGGAGGAAGTAATAAATATAAAATAGAGCAAAGTTCAATAATAAAATCAGCAACTGCCTATAACTTCATGCCATGTCACTTAGAGTCAGCTTATAGCCAGTATAGTACAATGGGTCGTCAGAGTATTAGGCTAGCTAGAAGACATGCTTTAAGTATTTAATAACTACATGTGCATATGAGTTGTGGTGATCCACTGTGAGATGTATCTCTGAAGCCATTTCAAGCAACATACATATATATACCATCCACTTCATCAAAATACACCACAGGAAATTAATTAATAAGCAAGCAACAAATAAGGTCTCTCGCAAACAAGCCGACTTAGAAGACGATAAGCAACGGCCTGGAGGTACATAGCACCATGACATCGGCACTTAGACATTACAAACTTCATAGAAAATCATTAACCAAACAAAATGCTAAATAAAATAGGCGCTGCTTTTCATTTGGATGACAACAAAAGTGATAGAATGTAGTTGGAGCAACCACCCGTTTGCATCACTAATCTTGGTCACTTTTTGTGAAAAGGAAACAAAGACAATATGGTAAATATTTAGACAAATAAAACTGACAACATGTGCCAGCAAGCACTAATGTTGGAGAAAAACAATGCAATCTCTTTGTTTTATTATAGAAAGCATGCAATGGATTCACAATAGCATTACAGCCATCCGCTAGAGAGCTAGTTTTTCACACGGATTATTGATAAATAATCATGTTGGCAGATCATGTATAATTCTAAATAATGATACATTCTCATCGACTAAATTATAGAGTAGAGTGCTCTTTAGTTAATAAAAATAACAAGTTTAGATTAGAGAATGCATACCTGTAAGTAGCACTAGAAGCAATCACCATATCACAGCTCAGTCCTGAAATAAAAATGCATATAAGATATCATGTTCATACTCAATGTTACAGGAAAAAAGGAATAGGAACATGCAAATATTAGTATCCTACCACGATTAATTATGATGGCTATTTTGAAATCTCTGCCAAATATGTTCGATCAAATCATTTTTGAGCTGGGTATGTTTTGGACGAGCACGAATAGTAGCTTTTATACGCAGCACATCAGTGAAACATAGGTTACCACCAACATTCACTTTAGGAGGTAGAGCAAATGAAGCCCCTAGATTCTCATTCAAGTCAATATGAATGGTGGCCTGCTCTCTCTCTCATCTTCGACTATCATATTGTGGAGAACCACACAAGCTAGCAAGATCTTTCCAACACTCTTTCTATACCATAGACGTGCATGCCGACGTATAATGGTAAAACGGGACTGCAACACCCCGAAAGCGTGCTCAACATCTTTCCTTGCCCCTTCTTGGTATTGCGCAAACAACTTGTGCTTCTCTGGAAGTGGTATAGTTTTCATGAAGGCAGCCCATTCTGGATATATACCATCAGCAAGGTAGTATCCAGTGTTATACTCATTCCCATTGATAGAAAATTGAACTTGGGGGGCTTCTCCTTTCAATGCATCAAAAAACAAGGGGGACTGGTTGAGGGCATTAAGGTCGTTGTTTGACCCAGCAACTCCAAAGAAAGCATGCCAAATATGAAGGTACTGAGACAGCTTCCAGGACCATCGTTGGAACTCCATAATCACCACGGGTGAATTGCCCCTCCATGCTAAAGGACACTTCTCCTATCGCCAATGCATGCAGTCAATACTTCCTAGCATTCCAGGGAAACCACAAGACTCATTAACCTGAAGTAGACGCTCGACATCCTCTTGGCTGGGGCGTCGCAAGTACCCCCCCCCCCCCCCCGAACACCTCAATCACCCCCTGTGCAAACTTGTCCAAACACTCTAATGTAGTGGACTTCCCAATCTTCAAGTACTCATCAAGGGCATCTATAGGGGTACCGTATGCTAGCATGCGCATGGCTGTCGTACATTTTTGCAATGGTGAGAGCCCTATTCGACCAGAACAATCTGACCTATAAGTAAAATAGGGAGACCACTGACCAATGGCATTCACAATGCGCAGGAAGAGGACTCTATTCATACGGAATCTTGTACGAAACATACTCTCGGGGTAGAGTGGTTATTCAGCGAAGTAGTCCTCCACCAGACGCTGATGAGCACCTCCATGATCCCTCCGTATGCGCTTCCTTTGACCACTTCGCCGTTGAGATGATCCCACTCCGAGCCTAGCCTTGATTTTCCTCATGAGCCTCTCAGCAAACGAATCTAGTATGTTCTGCTCAGCAACATAGATTTCCATGATTTTGAATGGGGCTAGCTCATCAGGATCATCCGACATGGTGTGTGAGGTAGATGGGTTGGTAGGCTGAGTAGGAAGATGAGTTTGGCTGGATGAGTCTAAAGAGGAGATAACATTATATAGGTGTGTCATGTTTTTTTTGTTTACTAATTATTCTGCATGGTTATCTACACTAATTAAGTGTAGTTGGACTGCATGATTTTGCACTATATGCATGGTTATCTGGACTAATTGACTATCATTTTGCACTGCATGCATGGTTATCTGGACCATTGACTACATGATTTTGCACTGCATGCATGGTTATTTGGACCATTGACTACATGTGAAGTATAGTTTCAACAATTTTAGCAAAGAACAATCTTATAATTTAGCACATAAAATTTCAGGAATAGGAAGTACCTTAGTCAGTTTTTCCAAATAACCTTTCCCTGAAACACTTCAATGCCAACACGTGCTCGGATCTCAAATCTCCTGGCATCACAGTCGTGTCTTGCATCATCAACGATCAGTATGTCTCTAGCATAACTGACTCCTTGTAATCTTTTGCTGCAAGGCATGCAAGCTTCCGAGCTTCAAGATTCTCACTAGACACGCGCCTTTGTGTCTCTAACATCTCTTTGCGGCCTTCATTTGCTGCATTCTGAGCATCTACAAATTTGCTAAGCTCATCTTCAAGATCAATTATACAATCTTGATCCCTTCTTTTTCTTTTCCACTGCTCCTTAGCTTGCTTGCCACCTGGTGGTCGTTCATCTCGAGCATCATCTAGATTGAATGCTTCCCAACTTCATCATCAACACTGAAATTCCTCTTGGCCGGCTCCAAGTCTTCCAAGCGCTCCAAATATGCATCCCACTTTGGTTCCTTTTTTAATCCTCCCAACAATGCTCAAACATAAATTCTTCCTTGTGATCTGCCTCATAAGTTTGATTTGCCTTCTTCTTTAAATCCACATCAGATTCACCACTGGCATACAAAGCATTAGCTTCCTTCCAATTCGCACAAAACCATGCAACCTTTTTCTTAATTTTCGCGAAGCGATCTTTCACTTGCTGCTCATGTCTTACCCTGTTTTTTGGGGTAGTACTGTTGTAGACAGCAGCAACATCTTTCCAATATTTCTCATTCTTCTTGTAATTGGATTGGCTTGGATCGTTTGAATTATTCAACCAAGCACTGACCTACATTATTAAAAGGGGTTATGTTTGTGCGAGTAATGTAACACATGGAGTTGGCATGCAGAAAAAGCTTACCAATCTACAATCCTCCTCTTTTGTCCATAGTAAGCGTTTTTCAGTCCTTTCATAATCGCCACCGTTGGTGTCATCATCTAAATTGATTGGCTGCAATGAAGTCTCATTTCCTACAGCTTGTGTGTGGCTTGGTGTGTTATTAAAGAAACCAAGGAAACCGCCAGGTGGGTGAGAATCCAGTCCCGTGCTCAAGCAATAGATAATTAGAAACAAATACTTCCTCCAGCCATATTAGTTGACTTAAATTTGTCTAAATTTATTTGTCTAGATTCATTCAAATTTAGACAAATTTAAGTCAACAAATATGGGTCGGAGGAAGTACTAACTTCATGTCTTCGTTTGTTTTTGTCACTAATAATCACTACAGGAATGAGAAGCTACGCCGACGGCCGGTCGCTACGCCGACAGCCAAACGCCGGGGCCAACGGCGTAGCCATCGTCCAGGCCAACCCCGCCAAGCAGCCGTCGGCGTAAAATTGCCCTCGGCATATTATATGCTACGCCGACGGCTGCCCTCGACGTAGCTATTTTTTATTTTATCTCATTAAACTTTGAAAAATCATAGCTAAATCATTCTAATTCAGAAAAATACAAATAATATATCAAAATTTGCAGAAAAATAAGACCTATCTATCTACACTCAAATATTACACATTTATAAATAAAAATTAAGTAAAATATAAAATATTATATATAGTTTGAAACGGGCATAAAAATTTCAAAAACGATCGAAACAATGCGAAACCTTCGCGTGGTGTTATATTATGTGACATAGTTAGAAGGAAAAATATCAAACTTGGTATATTGATTATGTCTCAAAGAAACCTTCACAAAATGACCTATCTCATTCGAGGTTTCTTGGCTTTCGGGTCAAATGACCAATGTTATGGCTAGAATCACGGCATAGTTTGTGATAATATGCCCATATTGTGCATACACATGCATCATGGGATGTCGAACAATATTGCAGGAGGAAGTTTTCCTTTTCGTCGCACCAAAAAGCCATTTCCCATTTTCCGAGCATAAAAAACGGACGGTTTTGTGAAGCAACCACCAAATGGCTAATTCAAAATACTACCACCACATTTTACAAAAATACTATACCACCTTATATGGACAATGTACCAACAAGGGGATCCGAAACCTTTCCGTCCACCTTTGGTGAAAAAGACAAATTCCTGCCGAATCGGTAGAACGTGGGTCAGATATGAACTACAGGTACATGATCCGATGCTCATGTTTTTTTACAAAAATCATTTTTAGGTTCACAATATGCTATTTTATCAAAGATCCAATGAAATTTTAGCGAGGCTTGGCCCCGAGCTAAGAATCTTTATGTACGTCGTTCGATAAAGTTTGACGATAGTTTAAAACGGGCATAAAAAATTCAAAAACGATCGAAACAATTCGAAACCTTCGCGTGATGTCATATTATGTGACATAGTTATAAGGAAAATATCAAACTTTATATTGATTATGTCTCAAAAAAACCTTCACAAAATGACCTATCTCATTCGAGGTTTCTTGGCTTTTGGGTCAAATGACCAATGTTATGGCTAGAATCAAGGCATAGTTTGTGATAATGTGCCCATATTATGCATACACATGCATCATGGGATGACGAACAATGTTGCAGGAGAAAGTTTTCCTTTTCGTCGCACCAAAAAGCCATTTTCTATTTTCCGAGCATAAAAAACGGACGGTTTTGTGAAGCAACCACCAAATGGCTAATTCAAAATACTACCGCCACATTTTACAAAAATACTATACCACCTTATATGGACAATGTCCCAACAAGGGGATCCGAAACCTTTCCGTCCACCTTTGATGAAAAAGACAAATTCCTGCCGAATCGGTAGGAAGTGGGTCAGATATGAACTACAGGTACATGATCCGATGCTCATGTTTTTTTACAAAAATCATTTTTAGGTTCACAATATGCTATTTTATCAAAGATCCAATGAAAGTTTAGTGAGGCTTGGCCCCGAGCTAAGAATCTTTATGTCCGTCGTTCGATAAAGTTTGACGATAGTTTAAAACGGGCATAAAAAATTCAAAAACGATCGAAACAATGCGAAACCTTCGCGTGGTGTCATATTATGTGACATAGTTATAAGGAAAAATATCAAACTTGATATATTGATTATGTCTCAAAAAGACCTTCACAAAATGACCTATCTCATTCGAGGTTTCTTGGCTTTCGGGTCAAATGACCAATGTTATGGCTAGAATCAAGGCATAGTTGTGATAATGTGCCCATATTATGCATACACATGCATCATGGGATGGCTAACAATGTTGCAGGAGGAAGTTTTCCTTTTCGTCGCACCAAAAAGCCATTTTCTATTTTCCGAGCATAAAAAACGGACGGTTTTGTGAAGCAACCATCAAATGGCTAATTCAAAATACTACCGCCACATTTTACAAAAATACTATACCACCTTATATGGACAATGTCCCAGCAAGGGGATCCGAAACCTTTCCGTCCACCTTTGGTGAAAAAGACTAGTCCCATTCTACATGTCAATACTGACAACAATGAAATTTCTAGTAAAAGGAAAATCCGTCGACTTTATAAGTCGTGAGGGTTCAAGTCCCTCTATCCCCAAATTCCTGCCGAATCTGTAGGAAGTGGGTCAGATATGAACTACAGGTACATGATCCGATGCTCATGTTTTTTAACAAAAATCATTTTTAGGTTCACAATATGCTATTTTATCAAAGATCCAATTAAAGTTTAGCGAGGCTCGGCCCCGAGCTAAGAATCTTTATGTCCGCCGTTCGATAAAGTTTCACGATAGTTTAAAACGGGCATAAAAAATTCAAAAAAGATCGAAACAATGCGAAACCTTCGCGTGGTGTCATATTATGTGACATAGTTATAAGGAAAAATATCAAACTTAATATATTGATTATGTCTCAAAAAAACCTTAACAAAATGTCCTATCTCATTCGAGGTTTCATGGCTTTCGGGTCAAATGACCAATGTTATGGCTAGAATCCAGGCATAGTTTGTGATAATGTGCTCATATTATGCATACACATGCATCATGGGATGGCGAACAATGTTGCAGGAGGAAGTTTTCCTTTTCGTCGCACCAAAAAGCCATTTTCTATTTTCCGAGCATAAAAACGGACGGTTTTGTGAAGCAACCACCAAATGGCTAATTCAAAATACTACCGCCATATTTTATAAAAATACTATACCACCTTATATGGACAATATCCCAATAAGGGGATTCGAAACCTTTCCGTCCACCTTTGGTGAAAAAGACAAATTCCGGTCAAATCGGCAGGAAGTGGGTCAGATATGAACTACAGGTACATGATCCGATGCTCATGTTTTTTTAAATCATTTTTAGGTTCACAATATGCTATTTTATCAAAGATTCAATGCAGCTTTTCCTTTTCATCGCACCAAAAAGGCATTTTTCATATCCGAGCGCAAAAAGAGGATTTTCTAAAGCAACCACCAAATAGCTAATTTAAAAATGTAGGGTTTGTGATTAGTTGATATGGATATCATATTTGGACTCCTCTCATTTTTCTGATCAATTTAGACATATTATTTGTTGAATTTCGATTTACAGATTTAAAGATATTAATTATTCTATATTAAATAGAAAAATACAAAAAAATAAAATTATTATATTTTTATTTGAAATCAATAATATTTTTACTTATTCATTAATATTTACTTAAAGAATTGTTTGTAATTTCAAAAAATACAAACATGTGACATGATGATATAAGAGTTAATAGGATTGATATCATAATATTGACACCAATGTATGAATTAGTTTGCGGAAATGGATTCTGAAGGAACGAGGAAGTTAAGCGTGCTGAAGCTGGAGTAGTATTAGGATGAGTGACCTGCTAGGAAGTTTGACTAAGACTGGAATTTAATCAAATATTAAGTATAATTAGTGTTAAAAATGTTTAAAGTAGGAGATTAACAAGTGAAACAATTCAAAGAATAAAAAAATTGAGAAAAAAAATAAAAAAAAATTTCAAAAAATGTTTTTGCAACCTGCCGACAGGCTATGCCGACGGCCGCTACGCCGATGGCAAAGCCCTCGGCGTAGCATACGCCAACGGCATTTTGATACGCCGGCGGCTTGAGTGTACTCCGCCGAGGAAGCTACGACGAGGGCAGCCCTCGGCGTACCATACACCGAGGGTATTTTGGCATACGACAACGGACTTTTGCCCTCGGCGTAGCGCGCGCGTTCCGTAGTGAATGAAGGTAATCTGTACGATCAGTCCGCGATGTTAAAAGTAATAATTAATAAGACAATTGTATGCATACACGACAACTAACTAGAACGTGTTCCTCTGTGTAGTATTTCTATATTTTTATAAGAAAACAACTTATATGCTTATACTGACATAAGCTCGCTACTTGTTCCTCCATGACCGATTATATGCTTACACACGCAGCTTGTTTATTTCTGAAGGATGGATCGCTACTTTCTATTGGCAAAAAATGACAGGTCGTACTAGATACAAACACATCTGAGATGATATGACAGGGCACTATCTGAAGAAAAAACAAGAAAAGATTATACCATGATTGCAGATCGGAGGCGTCAACATTCTGAGACATTGGCCAAGGATAAGAACTGCCAATTCCTGCAGGCGGCGCCCAGAAAGGGCCTTGAGCCGAAGAACTTCCTACACCAGGCGACTGCAGCCCGGCGGGCCAGCATGGTGCAGAGGAGGCCGCCATGGACTGTGGAGGTCGTGGACGGAAGGCCGGCGGCTGGATGGGATGAGACGGCGGGATGAGGAGCTGAGACGGTGGCGGCAGGACGAGATGAGAAGCCGTTGGAGGAACCTCAAGAGGCGCTGGCGCACGCGTCCTTTTGGACTGTTGGCCCATCTCCCAGATGCGGCAGCTCAACTTGTCTAGGGTTCCAGTGGTGGTGATCTGAGGACGATTTTGGGTGATTTGGGTGTGATTTGGAGCTTAATAGGTCGATTTGGCGCGCGAGAATAGATATGGCGCGAGGGAAAGATGGATTTGGCGCGCTGGGAGGAGGAAGAAGGGTGGGAGGCGAGGGAGATTGCACTGGATACGGAGCGTCGGCGCTATCACTCACGTTGGGCTGCAAGCGGGCGACAGCGCGTCGTAATTTGCGCTGTAGCCGGGCGATAGATGGAGCGTCTGTTCCCGTCTCTCTCCTCTCTTCTCTCCCCTCCAGGTAGGATTTTGATGACGTGGTATTTCTTGTAGCCTGCTGACTAGGCTCTATTAAACTTGCTCTTAGAAAGGTGTTCAGTTCATCAACCTTTCCCGTAATTAGATTATTACTCCCTCCGCTTCCGCAGATAAGTGTACTTGTCAAGTGAGGTATATACATTTGTAGTCCCACAACTTGCACCATGGGAGCACTTTAGTCCCACATCTTCCAGAATGAGTAAAACTAGTCCAACAACTTGCAAACCGGGAGCAATTTAGTCTAATTTGTCCGAATTTCAGCGAATTTGACCGATTTTGACAAAGATTTGTCCATACATTCGCTTCCTAGATCGTGCTTTTGCATTTTAGTCCACAAAAGAGTGTTGGCTCATTCATGGGTCTTCCCATGTGCAACTCCTCACATACAGGCTGCCGTTGGACCACGTGATGTGCATGCTTCACCCCCACAACGGCGGCGTTGTTGCCTGCTAGCTTCACACGTACGGTACAAGTTCTCGGACCCGTAGGTAGCTGCCGATCAGGTTCTCATCACGGACGCCGCCCACAATCTCGTGCTTCACCCCCACGGATGATCTCATTGGCCGTGATGTCTAGATGGACCAGCCTCCCGATGCTCGTGGGGATCTCGCCCGATATATAGCTGGTAGGACGAGAAGCCGATGCTCTAGAGGTTCTTGGCATCGCCTATCGAAGACGGTATGGCTCTGGAGAAGCTGTTCCCGGCAACGCGGCGTTCTCGATGCCGTCGCCGATGCCGCCGGCGAATTGGTTGGCCTCCAGGTCTATTATCTCGTCGTTGGGAAGCCCCATATTCCTTGGTCACCTCGCCTGAGTGTGGCGAGCCTGCGGGTGTACGAGCACCTGCCCAGCGGCAGCCGGTACGCGAGCGGTTGCACATGGGAGGACCCAGTAACGATCCGATACTCTTTTGTGGGCTAAAACACAAAAGCACGGTTGAGACATCGCATTCGCATGCAATGAATATAATTCATCAGAGTATACTATTAAAAGAAAGTGGTGAAGATACAAACCTGATCACTGACGACGAAAAGGATACTATGTGCTAGAAGTCATAAAAGTAGCATATCTCATATTGAAGTGTTGTTAGTACAATATCGCTTAGTTATCACAAATACTTCCTCCGTTTCAAAATATAAGATGTTTTAGCTTTATGAAGCAAATGTATCTGGACTTGTTTTAGTATGTAGATTCACACCAGTGAAACTATATATACTAAAAGAAGTCCAGATACATTTGCTTCACAAATCTAAAACATCTTATATTTTTAAACGGAGGGAGTAAATGGTTAGATAGAGTTTTCTCAACCTACACATTCTACAAAATTGAGAATACATATTGTTGGCCAGCCATATAGAAAGAAATTAAGATTAGAAATTAATCTTGAACCTGAAACTATCAACACATTTTACAGACTAACCCAACCGATGAAAATAAACTAAAGGTGAAAAGGATAAATATATGCCGCATTGACGTTCAAAGGATTGGTAGAGTGCAAAAGTTTGAACGTACCAGTACGGAAATACTGATGCAGGTTGTGTCATCGAAAAGCTGCTGCCCCAGATTTAGTTTATCCAGTAATATTAATTTCCTCTTCACGATATACACACCTAATCAGTTAGCATGTATATACGGCTTTTTAGAAAGGACTCTCTATTCATTTGGAAAGACAAAACCCACAGGTCTGAATTGAAGTAACTAACTGGAGGAATGAAGTTCTGAATTTTATCTTCCCCTCTGACATGCAAACTTCCAGAGAAAAAATGGCAGCTATAGTTAGATTAGACCAGGTACTCTAATCATCCTATGTACTTCTTCGAAATAGTCTTTCGTCCCACTATATAATATAGGAACCATCCGGTACACCAACGAGAACACCGCTAGGGCAAACAACACAACCAAGACCAAAAGAAAAACTAGAGAAAGAAAACAGAAACTAACATACTATTTCAGAACTATGTAGGGCACACAAATACAAATATAGTACACTGATGTAACCATCCTATGTATGGCACACAAATACAAATTCATTCCAAGTGCCCCTGAATCGCCCACGAATTAAAGCGGATGTTCAGATCAGGTAAAGAGAAACTAACATACAGAATATATATACATAGCTGTACATAGAAAAAAGGATTACAAATGTTTTTGGGATCCTTTTTCAGAACTACATTTTATTTTGACTCTGCAAGCATTTGACTGAAGTGGAAGTTTATGATAGCTTTGGTGTCCCAAGTGATAGTGTTACAGAAATCAGTATAACAAAGAAAGTTTTTTGGTCTAGTCCGGTACTGAAAGCATGAGAGAGCAGAGGAATCAAGCCGTTCGCCTTGGTGCCTTGCCAACCTGGCTTGGGAAGATTTCTCCTATTATTTTAGATGGATTGAACTGAAAGCATCTAAAGCTGATACCTAAATACATATAGGTTGAACAAAGAAAAACGAATAAGCTCGTACAGAGGGACAACCTCAACTTCAGCTTGGCGGAGTTCCCCATTACCTACTTGGGGTTCCCCATGCGAGAGTCTAGGGTGTTGATCAAGGACCTTACTCCCCTGGTTACGCGTGTGCGCTCTAGAGCGGAGCCTTGGCGCGCGCCTCACGTCAAAGGGGAGCAAAACGGCCCTAATCAACTCCTGTCTCTCGAGTCTTCCCATGTATCAGATGGGACTATACCTTCTGCCTGAGGGAGTCCATGCCGACTTTGCCAAGGAGTTGTCGAGATTCTTTTGGGCAGCTAGGGACGGTCACCAAAGATACCATATGGTGAAGTGGGCGGACGTTTGCGCCCCCAAATGTTTTGGGGGCATAGGTATCCTGGACTCCCGGCGCTTCAATGTGGCCTTGATGTTCAAGTGGGTGTGGCGCATCTTGAGGGACGACAGGGGACTGTGGCTTCAGCTTATCAAGGCCAAATATCTCCGCGGCCGGCCTCTATTGGCCTGGGAGCGGCGGGAGGGGTCACAGTTCTGAAGATCTATCCAGGACATTAAGCACTACATTGGCCGTGGGATCTCATTCGTGGCTGGGGATGGCCAGGGGACCCGCTTTTGGCTCGACCCTTGGCTGATCCCGGTGCCGCTGGGGATCCGTTTCCCCGCCCTCTTTGCCATCACGGCCTCTCCTTCTTCGCTTATCGCGGAGAATTACCAGGATGGTAACTGGAACCTCCTGTTCCGCCGCGTCTTCAACGAGGTGGAGACTAGCGAGTTCCAGAGCCTGATAGGGTCCTTGCCTGCCTCCCTCTCCGAGGAGAAGGATGCGGCCTCCTGGCTGCTCCTTTCCCCTGGGGAGTTCTCGGTGAGCTCGGCCTATAAGGCCCTCTTTCAGGGCCCGGAGAGGACGTGGACGGGCCCCCTTTGGAAAGCCCCCTTGCCCCTTAGCATTCGTATCTTCGTTTGGCAACTTCTCTGAGACCGCTTGCCCTCGGGGGTGGAAGTCTCCAAGCGTAACGGTCCCGGCGACGGCCGCTGCCCCCTATGTGGGACACCGGAGTCGTGCGCCCATATTATGTTCTCTTGCTCGGCGGCGCGGTTCTTATGGAATTTTGTTCGCAAGGCACTGGGTCCGGCTTGGCAGGCGCAGGAACTGGGAGAGTTCCTGCAGGCTCAGGCAAACCGGGCCGGAGGAGGGCGCCGCCTTTTCTGGCTCCTCTTCGCTGCTTTATCTTGGACTCTGTGGAATATGCACAACAAGATGGTGATCGAACGGATTTTCCCCACCTGGGCGTCTGACTCTGTTTTTACTTTGCTTGCCTTTCTTCAGCAGTGGTCCCCCCTGGTGCGCCCGCGTGACCGCTTCGGGTTCGAGTCTTCGCTCCATGCGCTGCGTGCTGCGGCGCTCCCCTTCGCGGCGCCGTCATCTGCGGCCCACGCTCCCTCCCAGCCCCCTTCGCCATGATGGTCGCCGGCTCTCTTGGCCTCCCACCTTTTTGCCTTTTCTCCTTGGGCGTTGATGTGTTGTGGCCCCAGCGTTGTTTCGACCTGTTTCTTTTTCGCTTTGGCTTCGGCCGTGTGGGTTGTATGTCCGGATATGTACTTGGATTGTGCTTTATTTATAAAGCGGGACGCGAGCCTGATTCGAGGGATCAAATAAATAGACAAGAACATATAGTTCGTACAGTCTACAAATAATAGCTCCTACAAATCCTAAGCATTTAACTAGCAACGAGCAAGAAGTTAGAAAAAACGGCAGACATGCACAGTCAACATCAAGACGTCAGACACGTTTCATCTCTACTATCTAAAAAAGAGAAGAGCGTTCCGTTTTCTGCCTGTGCCACTACGTTGCCTGCTTCGTCCAACCTCTCCCTCTCGAATGGAAACTGGCGCCGACAGGTGGGTCTACGTAGCGCGTGATCTTTTTCTCAACACGCAGTTAGCGCTGACCATAACAAGTCTCCTCTCTCCCGGTTGAGCCGCCGTAGATCTTCCCACACCAAACAACCACGCCGCCGCAATCCGAAAGAGGACGGCCGATTTGTTTGTCCATCTTCAACACATGAGCCGAGGCTCTTGGCTCCGATCGCCACGGGGAGGCCGCTGCTACCCATACCCAGGGAAGGGAGTACAGGATTGGTCAGAGACCTTCTCCAACCCCATGGTCGCCTTGGTCATATCTGGAATTTGGATGCCCTCATGTCGCCATGGCCTTCTATGATCTCATCTTCGGCCTCGAGCATGGCGTCCTCTTCATAGCAGTAGGATCGAATCCTTTCCCGGCGTCGGCTCCCTGATGCATTCAAGTCCCTGATGTAAGTGGACCTCTTATGCTTGTATTATGTGCATTTGTTAAATGAATATGTGAATAGTTGTATGCTTTAATTGTAGAGGGATTGGGCGAGATTAACCATGGGAAGATGGGAAAGGATACACTCATACAGATCCAAATCCAAATCAGATAGATAGTGGACTTTCAAGGATAGGAAGGTGAATAAGTCTATTTCGTCCTGACTATTTTTTAAGTTTATGTGTCCTTTTTTAGAGAACGGACACTCCTTCGTGACTTTTTCCTACCTACCACAAGGCTGGTAGTTATTCCTATTCCTGATTGTTTTGTGTGTTGTGCTATCTCATCATCACGTCTCTCCTTCAATCTTTATACACCTGATCCCAATCGAGGCATCTATATCAGTAGAAATCTGTGCAACTTCTTATATTGTTGTTTCTTATTGCTTCCATGTACGTGTTGCCTTGCCTCTGTCTATGCTATATGGCGTTCTTCTTGTGATGGAATATAAGTCTGAGCCATAAGGACTAAGGAGTACATTTCCCATGCCTTGAAATTTCTTTGATTCATCCCGAAAGATGATGCTTCATAGCCCTGTGTTTTACTTTTCACTTTGGTGGTTACTGATTAGGTGTCTCTTGCCAGGCCTAAGAATATGTGGCACTTTCTTATTAACACTGCAATATTCTTTTTTTATGATTGCACATATGGAGTACCTTTTTAAGTAGTCAAAGAGAATGAATTTGTGTACTGCAAGTTTTTGTGCTTCTCCAGTTGAGGGAGAGCAGTACAACATGGAGCTTTTTATTACTGTCTATCTTTTACTCCTGATGATACTGCTGACGGATCACATGGAGGTGAGCCTTAGTTGCTGACTGTTTCAGTTTTAACAAGTAAAAGTGGGTCTCTCAGTGGATCATTTTGTTTGCAAGGTTGCAAATCTTCAGAAAAATATCACAGATGGGTGCTGGCTATTTCATATAATTACAGAGAAATGGACTATAAGGAGTTAGGGATCCAACCTTTTCTGATGTTTATACGACCAAAAATACCAAATTAGAATAAATGATAGATAGGTTTTAGATAACATATGTGTCCTAATTTTATTCCATTCTAGACTGGTCCATTTTTGTTTACATTTACAATTCAATTTTGGGTGCTTCCAGATATGCTTATAGAACGCTGCCGCTGCAGCCCCAAGCCGCTACAGGCCTCAGCCACCGCCCCACATCGCCGAGAGGCCTCCCTCACCCTCAAACTTCCAATCAGGGTCACGGGATAGCCTTGCCAACCAGGAGCTCCCCGGACTAGAACTCAACAAGCCCCGCCGGTGCGTGACTTTCCTGCGCATTGGGCATGGGCATGGCCACGCCTCCTCCTCTTGAACTTATTATATTTTGCTTCAGATACCATATTCCACGCACATCTTGAAATCCAAGAACAACCTCTTGGTTGTATTTGAGGAGGTGCGTCTCCTCCTAAATTTTGAGCTAATTCAACGGATAAAATATTCATGCAGTCCTTCCTGACCAAAAGCGCTCTAGGCACGGTCTACATGCAAGTAGGAGTCTATGAAAGAGAAGACAATGTTATAGGAGCGAGTCTCCTCCATATTTAATGTCTAATGCCTTCTATCTTATAATAGATGCTACTAAGATGTACTCCATCTCCCTAGATTTATTATCATAGTCCTTGCTACATGTGGTGATATGAATCTTCGTTTATATAGCGTCTCCTATATTTTCCAGCAAAAATAAGGTAGCACCTCTTAATATTTTTCATATTTTCTTTCTTTACCTTTGACACTTCATTGATTATTTATCTACAATGCACACATAGAAATCAGTTTACAGTTTTTCATCATTACTTTGTCTGACAAACTAGCCAATGTAGGATTCATTCAAATGATTTCTCTATTATGTTTTGATCTTTTGTTTGGCTCGACGATGTTTCATTTTGCATGAAAAAGACCCATATCAGATCAAGAAATACCTGTCAACGTTATCTACTTGATTGCTTCGATTCCAGATTGGTTGTTAGTACAACTCAGTTCTTATGCTTTGAGTGATGAAGTTTGGGTTATCAAAAAGCGATGCAATCTATATCAGCCAAGGTGTAACTCAGGTGCATCCTGTATTAATGAACTGAAAATAATTCTGCCATTTTATCGTTTCCTGATTTGAAGGTTAATCAAGATGCCCAATACAGACACGAGCCTGCTACTTATTTGCACTGCAAAGGGGAATTTGTGTTGCATATTTCATATCCTATATTAATAAATTATGAAAATTAATGCACGCACTATGGAATGGGTGGCAGTTTGAATTATGATGCACTTATAAAATGTAAACATAAGTCCTTAATTGTATCGATGTTTGATTTTCCTTTATTGTTTGTGATCAGTAGTTTCTCCAGTATAATTGTTGATGGCTAAACTTTTTGATGTTCCATTCTAAGTCTCAGATACACATAAATTTTCCTAAGCGAGAAGAGCTGAGGGCGGTCATTGACTAAAGAATTGAGAGAAGAAAGTTGTACTTGATATGACAAAATCGTGCCAAAGGTTAAAGGTTAGTTGGAAGCCTGACACTCGATTCTGGGTATTATGGTCTTCATTACTTTTTAAATACTGTGTAAATGCCTACAGTTAGGTTTTAGTTATGGTAATAAAAAAGAATTGTCTCCAGATGATAGTTGGGAGAATTTCCTTCTATGTTTGTTTACTGACACATGTGAGACGAGCTTTATCTTGCATATCATAAGAATGGCTGGGCTTCAAAAATTGTAAGCCCGCTATATATCTTGTTCTAACGTACATTGATTTTGAGTAGTGAATTGTCACATCTATATTTTACCTTTTTCCAGCCATGTGATCCAGTTGATTAAGCTATCACGTTTGCACTTGGCCACTTTGATGAGAGGTTTACAAAAAATTGGCACGGTGGCTGAGATCGACCAATTGAGCTTGCTTTGGGATATGATTCATTCCTCCACGCTCAATCAGGCGGAAAACAAGGCTGTTTGGAACCGAACTGCGAACGGCTTTTACTCAGCTGAGTCATCATATGAAGTCCAGTTTTTGGGAAGAATCAAAAAGGCATATATTGCACAAGCGTGGAGAGTAAAGGCTGAGGAAAAGTGAAGTTCTTTCTGTGGTTACTCTTTCAAAATCTAAAATGGACGGCTGACAGGCTGCAAGCCAGAGGTTGGCCTCATGATGATAGTTATTGTCTCTATGATCAAATTCTTAGAGACGGCGGCTCACCTGGCCCTGGTTTGCCCTTTCGCAGAAGAGGTGTGGCACGGTCTAAGCCCGCATAGCACAAGAGTGGCCAGAACAATCCAAAAATAACCATGTTCTTAAGCACCATTAAGAAAAAAAATGAAGCCCTCCATATCGCTGTTTATACTGCTTTGCACAGTTGGAATGAGAGAAAGGAGAATTTTTCAGAGGAAGAGCCTAATCGCTTGCGAGGTTGCAACGTTAATTCGAGCTCACATTGAGATGTTCAGACAAGCTAGGAATTAGGTTCCTTTTCAGTGTGTACATGGTGGTTAACATGTGAGTTTTTTCTTCTGTTTTCCTTTCTATCGCAACATCTGTAACTTGGAATATTTGTTCCTTTCCCTCTTCAATAAAAAAGCTGAGCTCCTGCTTGTTAAGGTCAAAATAGTGCCATACAATTAGTTTCTGGGTGTTGCTGCATTTGCCATGTTCTTCACACATGGTTGATTATATTGCAGCAACAACATGAAATATAATTTTTCTTATTGTTATTATCATATCCTTTCCACCACATTTACCAATTTATAACGGTGTAATTGGTTATTATATTTTGTTGCTCAAGAGTAATGAGTTAGGCCTAATTCCATAGAAAAGTCGAGGCAAGAGCAAGCAAATTTGGCCCCTTAGGTTCATGGTCTTGGAGCATGAAATTACAATACCTTTTGCTTGTTGGGTTCATTGTCTAAACTAAGGTGAACAAGGGCATTGTCTGGTTAGGAACAACACGGAAACTAATGGCATGGAGCATGCTGACTATTGTGCGAAAACTAAGGGCATGGCGCATGCCGATTATTGCACGGAGACGCAATACAATAATTACAGTGCAATGTGTAGGGATATAAACATGTTATGATGTTAATCCTCTATGTTGAGTAGTTTCTCCGCTTGCTCATATGGCCTCCCTGATAAATTGATTAAGTACGCCAACTGAGTTTATGTGAATTTCTCTTTTGTATCATTTCGTCTGATTTAGTTGAGCTGTCACACATCGATCAAACTCATTTAAATTGAGTTATACACCTAAAAATTAAGCGGGATATCTAAATTGAGATGGCTGCCATGTTTTGGATGTCTAATTAGGACCGGTATTGCGTAAGTTGAAAAAGATAGGGCACACGGTAGGCAAGAAGTGATAGGAGTATAGAATGAGCATAAGAATCAGAGGGTCTCTGGTTGTCTGAGAATGGAAATTGGTAATAGTGAGCATGACATGTAGTTTGAGTAACCCAAGTTGCATGCTCTCTCTCAACTAGATGGTGTCACAATCGAACTGTTAATGTGAAAATTGGGACATTAACGCGCAATATGTCTACATTGGTTTCTTGGCAACATTCAACATATACACAATTGCTTAACCTTTCAAACACTGAATGCCATGTCATTTTTTTGCACCGTGGCAACGCACGGGCATTTAACTAGTGAAAATTATAATGAAGTATAAAGGAGTAGATAAGTAATGAAAATTATAGACTGCAAACAAACTAAGGTTGGGGTTACATAGATCGATCAACCCTGGATTGCGCTGGATCAAAAGTTAATTTCCTTCATCCTCCGGTGCAACGCACGGGCATGTTTCCTAGTCAAGAATTAAAAGATAAGACAAAGAACAAGCTTACAAGTTAGGATGACAGAAGTTCAAAACCCATAAAAAAGCCCAGAGCATTCACATTCAAAAGAATAAAGCCCACGATGATCGGGTTAGCGCGACAGGAAACACTTGTTAATAGAATAGCGACGAGTCCGATCAAACAAATAGACAGCTAAGAAGTGACCTAAGAATTAACAAAATTCTTAGTAAACTGGTTGGTCGACCTTTGATCTGCAAATGGAGGACTAAAACTGTGTCCGTCGGCAGGGGTGGCCATGTCGCCATCAGAGTCGGACAAGCTCGGAGATGGCGGCCGTAACCGGTGGCTTGTACATGCTGCTTGCGATCGTTGCGAATGGAGGTGGCGAAGGGGCTGTGTGTAAATGACTGTCTCGATGCACGAAGTGGAGTCAAACCTAGCGATTGTAATGCCTAATATACATATTATATGTATACTGATACACAGGTATATAGGGTCTGGACTTGGGGCTTCGGCGGGCTACCCTGGCGCTACACTACGTAATCTGCATGAGGTCCGGAATGCTCTTTTCGATTATTACAATATTTTAGTCATGGGGTCTATGGAATCACACCTCTTATACTAAACTTTTGTAGTTACAATTTTCCCTCTCGATTCACGAACTTAGAAAATATATTTTACCCTTTATGTTTATAGAGATACCGTAATTAATAGCAATACTAAATAGTGCACGATATGTTATGTTTATAGAGATTCCCTAATTAATAGCAATACTAAATAGTGCACAATATGTTTAATTGCACATTTGTTTTTTATAATTTAAAAAATACACTCACACTAACCTTTAACTATATTTTACAAGAAAATAGGCATTAGTTGTTTACTTTTCAAGGCACTAACTATTCAAAGGTATTTAGTTACACGAAATTCCCATAATTAGTCATAAAAACTTGTAAGAGAAGAATACCTCATGTCATAAATCGTTGGTATATGTATGTTTGTGTGTCTACTTTAGTATTCTAAATATCTTAATAGAGTGCTTGTAATAAGTATCATCATTCTGGTTTTTGGAGTGTCCTTGGCTATCTTAGGTATACAATGCTAGACAATATGCACAAGTCTTTTTTTGTACAACTACAACACTTGTTTTTCTTGTTGAAGACATATTTGACCATAGGGCTAGATAAATTGTTGTGGGCATACAAATTTTAAGAGGATGCAGACCCATGGATTTTCCGAGAATCTTTCAAGATCCTAAGTACATACACCATAAACTTACTCACCCACATTTGAGAGTATGTTCTCCATTATTCAAAAGGTACAACCATTAAAAAATTAGAATTAGAATGGTATGCCACGTTCTATAAAAATCCAAAAGCTATGAATTTGTGAAATCACGTTCTTCAATCCGTTACTAAATCCATGCTAGAAATTTTGCATAATCCACGAAATCTAACTTCACACTATAATTTCTTTGTGAATCGAGCCATTGAACATGAACCCCATTTCTAGAACCATCTCTGATTTGTGGGATCCTAGAATCTTGACAATATAAAAGAAGTCAGGTGCTAGGCATCTACCGACGGATATGAGGGAAAATCACCCACCTCCGAAGCCGTCTGATCTCAGTTAAGTGTGAGATCTGGAACATTTGATCAATAAAACACTGAACTTTCCCATGTAGCATATTTTATGTGTGTATGCAACTTGGCTTGAGAGATTTCTTTGTTTCTCTAAAGTTATGAAAACTATCACAACATTTCAGATGCACACATGTAGCATGAGGCAACATATGCAACAATTTTCTGTTTGGTTGAAGTGTTGAAAAAATATGTCGGTATTTTCAACGAGAAAAACCAATGCATCCAAACATGCGTGACTGACACACACAACATCACGAAAACGTATGTGACCGAAGGACACAACATTCCAGAGACATGTGCTTGCCGACATTCGACCGGGCCATCCTTAATCCATTCCCAACCATCTAGACTTCTATTGAGTACTTGGGTGGAGAGATCACCACCTGAGAGAGGATGAGAGTGTTGGGGAGAAGCGGTCTGCAAAAGAGGAGTAATAAGGGAAGACAAAGTATGGCGAGGGGGCATGGATGTGTTTGGCCAGCTGATGCATGGGTGATTTAAACGTTTTCAAAGAAAATGCATGGGTTTACATTGTCTCGTCGACTTTATTATGCATCAACTTTTACTGTTTTCATAAAAAAACTATTTCTAAGAGATTAAGTGGATATAGGAGCAACCAGTAGGAGCTCTGCCTTTTTGTATAAAAGAAAAGAGATGACCAGTTGGAAGGGAAACTGACCAAAACCAGATACAGACGTATATATCCACATGCCCGGTTACAAGGAACCGGACAAAAAAAGACCCCCCAAATGGCACGGTTTTTAAAGAAAACCGACAGAAACCCTACAATGCCACACTACCTAGCAAGACTAGGTCTAGAGCTCCGTTGAACGACACAAGCACAACGGCAACGACAAGCACCACGGATTTATACAGAGCTGAGTTCGGAGTTCCTCTGTTATGTTAAGATGATGATGTCTTTGTCGTTACTGTATCATACTCTTGTGGCTATTTTTATCGTTTCCAGTCTGACCGATTTTCTTAGTGTGACAAATATGCATATTTATTTTATTACTCCAGCTATTAGTTTTGCTCAAAGTCAAGATGATTACAACTTGGCGATCCTAGTGTCGTGGTCCTGGTGAAGCGGTTTCGAGGCCCCGTGCTCTGCTTTCGCCATTCATGGCTGTTGGACACCGGTCAAGAAGGGTGGTTTCATGGTAGTCGGTTGATGAGGATGGTTGTGTTTTTTCTTCAGGATCGCGTTGGAGCAGTCGCTCCGCGACTCGGCGGTGGAGCAGCCGCCGTTGGTGGAGCCGTCCTCGCCGGACATCCTGGCATGGTCCAGGATGGTCTGGGAGGAGACGGAGCGGCAGCGCGTCCTCCGCCTGCAGCAGCAGGCCGAGGAGCAGGCGTTGGCCGGACGCGCGTTCGCCTACCAGGGCGCCCCGCTCTTCGTCCTCGACGACGACGAGGACGGCGGCCCTTCTTACCAGTCGTGGAGGTGCGGCGACGCCGGCCAGGGGAGCTCCCGCGCGCCCCAACCGCTGAGCAACGACGACGACGACGACGACGTCGGCGAGGACGATGGAAGGGCCGATCCCGGCTGCACGGCGTTCTACCGCAACTTCGACATGTAGACGCGGCGACGGTATCAACGAAGGCGACGACGGCGGCCTTTTTAGTTTTTTTTAGTTTATCTAGTACTTTAGTTTAAATTCGATGTAATATCCTATATTCGCCCACCTTTAATAAAATCCGCCTGAATTTGCCAAACTCGGTTGAAATTTCGCCGAACCTAGGAACTTGGCCTGGAAACGTGAGTGGGAAACTCGGCTTTCCCAGGCCGAAATCGAGTTCCGTCCGGCCAAAAATTGATCCGCATTTCGGCCTGGGTTCGCCCAACGAGTGGAGATGCTCTTACTTCTTGATACAATGCTAGACAATTTGCACAACTCTTTTTTTGTACAACTACAACACTTGTTTTTCTTGTTGAAGACATATTTGACCATAGGGCTAGATAAATTGTTGTGGGCATACAAATTTTAAGATGATGCACACCCATGGATTTTTCGAGAATCTTTCAAGATCGTAAGTACATACACCATAAACTTATTCGTCCACATTTGCGAGTATGTTCTCCATTATTCAAAAGGTACAACCATTAAAACAAAGTGTGGCGAGGGGGCGTGGATGTGTTTGTCCAGCTGATGGGTGATTTAAACATTATCAAAGAAAAAGGACGTTGCTACACAACGACCGGTCTGAAAAGGGAGAATCCTGGTGGGAGGTTAGATAAGAATTTGTCCAGCAATTTGTATGCACGTTATAGCCAACTCAATTCAAATAGGAAAATTCAAAATGTTTTTTTAGGTCAAACTGTTTGTCTGAATTAAGATCCGTTTTCACCGTTAGGCTAGTTGCGGCGCTATCTTCGAAACTAGATCCCATGTTGACATATTTTGACAACTTTTTTTTGCCCAAAAGTTATCCATCCATAACATGCAAGTTATCCAGACTTCAACATTTAAGTTACCCACCCAATAACATATAAGTTACCCACCATTATAAAAATATCCACGGATCACGTATTAGGGATAGGTAATTTTTTTATTTACCCACAAGTTACCCATCAGTAACACGAGAATTATCCATGTTTCATCATATAAGTTATCCACCCAATAACATGTAAGTTATCTATTACTATAAAAATTAACCACGGATAGAATATAAAAAGTTATTCTAACGGCTCGATCTCGTCGCCCGTCGCCGCTCTCACAGTGTACAGACTACTTAACCTCGAAAGGCTACCGCGTCCAATATCAAACATAATACTCCCTCCGACCATATTACTTGACTTGAATTTGTTTAGATTTAGATGAATCTAGCTATTTAGTATAAAGATTTATCTAAATTTTAACAAATCTAAGTCCACTAATATGGGTCGAAGGGAGTAACTAAATTTAAGCTTTTTTCAATACGATATAAGAAAATAGGGTCTTATGCCCAATCACCCACCACACTAAGTCGTAGTAAACAACATGATGCACAATTAGTATTCTAGCGGCTTGACTTGATCGTCCATTGTTGTTACCGCGGCGTATGGATGACGAAGTCTCGAAGAGTTGGTATCGAGGTTTCATCGCTCGTCGACGCTAACATATTGATGGTAATAAAGTCTTAGTACACTAATAACTAGTCTACTATGTTTCAATTAAACTTGCTCAACACGTATACGGGAACGTCTTTATCCAACATGTTTATATGGTGAATAACTTATGTGTTACTGGGTGGATAACTTACATATTATAGAATGGATAACTCACGTGTTTGGGGTGGATAACTTTTTGGTCCGAATTTTTTTTCATCGAAACATACCAACATGGTATCTAGTTTTGAAGATCTCGTCGCAACTAGTCCAACGGTGAAAACGGATCTTAAATTGGACAAACGGTTTGATCTACAAGATATTTTGAATTTTCGAAATAATATTGACAGCATGCGTTCATACTTTCTGCCAGATTTTGTAAACTACCGACCGGTCTGAGAGTAGATTACCCAAAGAAAAAACATGGAATTACATTCTCTCGTCGACTTTATTTTGTATCAACGTTCATTATTGCATAAATACCTGTTTCTAAGAGATTAAGGTGAATATAGGAGCAACCAGCAAGAGTTCTGCCTTTTCATATAAAGAAAAGAGATGACCAATTTGGAAGGGAAGCTGGCCAAAACCCAATACATACGTATATACACACACGTGCCCCGGTTAAAAGAAACCGGACAAGAAAATAACCCTAAAACGGCACGGTTTTTTAAGGAAAGCCGGCAGAAACCCCACAAGGCCACACTACCTTGCAAAACTAGGTCTGGAGCTTCGTCGAATGACACCAGCACAAGACGAAAACCACAGATTTATACAGAGCTGAGTTCCTCTGTTATGTTAAGATGATGATGTCTTTGTTGTTACTGTATCATACTCTTGTGACTATTTTTATCGTTTCCAATCTGACCGATTCTCTTAGTATGACAAATATGCATATTTATTTTATTACTCCAGCTATTAGTCTTGCTCAAGGCCAAGATGAGTACAACTTGGAGATCCTAGTGTCGTGGTCCTGGTGAAGTGGCTTCGAGGCCCTGTGCTCTGCTTTCGCCGTTCATGGCTGTTGGACACTGGGCAAGAAGGGTGGTTTCATGGTAGTCGGTTGATGAGGATGGTTGTGTTTTTTCTTCTTTTCTTGGCCTCGCCGTTGGCCGGGTGCACCGTCATACTTTGCATCTTTGTAGCTGTTGGTCGCTGGCACAATCTAGCGCATTTCTTATTTGAAATGAAAGATGAGTTTCCTCCTGTCAAAGGCATAACAATTCAGAAAAGGTGAAGGTTGTGAAGTGGATATGCCTGCGCTTGGATTTTTCTTCACCTGAGGCTGCCATCCATCCAAGTTTGAATCTTGAAACAGATTCAAAGGTGACCCCTCACATTCAACAAACACAAATAACTTAAGCAAAATCACATCAAGGTGTTCGGTAGAGAGCTCTCTCATCTAAGGGTACGGTTTCAGAGAGTCAAAGCCACGTTAAAGAACCATATACAAAGTAGCCACCGGGCATGGCTCGAGAGCTACAGCTCCACTTCCGACTCAGCGGACCAGATAGACCTTCATCGTGAGGCTCGTAGTACTGTTCCTGCTTGACACCTCGAAGAGGCAGATGTCTCCTTCCTTCAGATGGTTGTCCATGGAGAACTCCTTCCAGCCGAGAAAAATCCGCCAAATTTTCCTAGACTTGACGCTCAACTTGGCGGGCCACTGATCCTTCCTGTTCTCCAGCTGAAGCATGCATGAGAGGCAGTGTCTTGTCTGGGAGACATGCAGAAGCATACTCGTTGCCCAAAATCTATCAAAAAAAAAGTGTTCTCAGTACAATCGACCATTTCTTGAAATTCAGATCAGTCGTAAATAAATTCACCAGAAAATATTGCACCGACCCCGGACTAAAGATTTTTCATTCATGGAATCAGCAAACAAACTACAAATAAGAGAACCCCCACCCACAGCGTCACCATTGCACTTGGGCTGTTGGAAGCACCTTCAATATTTGTAGCAGTCATCGCTTTCAAAGAAAGGGTAAAGAAAGAAAGTCACGTGAAGAGGAAACCTAATACAAACTAAAAAGGAAATCCTATTCTGTTTCCTATCAATCTTCATACCTTCTTCTTGAACAAGCAAACTAAACAAGGACACAAAAAATAAAAAATGTGAAGATTAAAATGTTAGAAAACAGGTCGTTAAGGGGCACCGTCTTCTATCGCGTGGTAAGGGGCACCCAAAAGGATAAACGGGTAACAACGAGTAAGCGAAAGTCCCACATGTTAGAGAACAAGTCGATTAGACACTAATTTAGCCAGAACTAACGGTAGCCGGCGTCAAGTTCATCGAGTAGTGTAGAGGTAACGATAATGCTAAAATTAGTGGTGTCTATCTATTCATAATTTTCAAGAGAACTGGATAGACATTCGAAAAGAACCTTGCGAGATGCCGGCGCAAACCCTTAGACATACAATTCAACAAACTTTATATGTAGCAAACTGAAATAGAAGATGAGCGCAAAACGCAAGTAAACACTAGCGGAACACACGCTTAAAGATCTTGTTGACAGTTGGAAGCGTGTAAAGAGAAGACAGATTATTAGAACCAGAAGGGGCTGGAGAAGCTGCGTAGGGAGCAGGACCAGGAACCCACTGGACATAGCCCTGTGGCTGTGGTGCACTCCCCCATGCGTGCTGCGGCGTCGGCGGCGTCCATGTAACATGGGTGCTGGAGGAACCTCCTCCTTGTGCCTGATAGTAGGAGCTGTGGTAGTCGACATGTACACCACTCTGAGCAGCAGCCGGTTTCCCATTGTTCGTGCGAGCCTGGCTGATGAGGTTGAGGTCCATGATGCAGTTGTTGATCCGTTTGTCAACGCCATCCAGGTCGTCGGCCTTCTTGCTGCTGTATTTACCGGAGAAGACGCCGGCAGTTTTGCAGGACTGGATCAGCCTCAGCGCTTCGCCGACGGCATCCTTGAGCCTCTCCAGCACGCGCGCCGTCGCCGGGTCGTTCGCCCCCGCGTGTGCCAAGCTGGGCAGCACGTCGCCCAGGTTCTTCACGCGCTCTGCCAGCTCCAGGCACTTGTCCTTGTTCTGGCTCGCTGTTGATGCCGCGGTTCTGATCAGTTGCACAACCGTTAGGATCGCGGTCACCACGCTCAGTGGATCCACCATCTCCACCCCACCAAGGCAATTAAGCACAATTTTGGGGAATATATTTCCAGCCTTCCAGGTAGGTAGCTTCTGATGAATGCAAGTAATTAACCTGCTGAAATAGTGAAAGAAAAACATAGAAATAAAGACATAGAAACCACAATCAGAGAGGACGTACGGTTGAGAGGGTGTAACATACCTCGTTTCTCCACGGTGGTGGGATCGGGCAATCGCCTCGCCGCCAGCGAGGGGTAGTAAGTTAGTAATCAGCTACACTGCACATATGAACATATGGAACTCAGTAACAATCTGAGGCCAGAGAAGAAAATGGGAGAGGAAGAAGCAGGCTAGATCGAGAAAGGGCGTACCGGCCTGCTTAGGACTAGTTCTTGCTTGAACCGGCCAGGAACCTCCATATAGTTCATAGGGAACCTCCATATAGGCTATCATCATCATTATCTATAATGCGCCCTTTGGCCACACCTATCATTCGGTCGTCTCTTTTTTGTAGGTTTGACTGTTTCGGCAATCAACATCATTCTGAAAAAGCAACTAATGACATAAAATTGTATCATAAACCAAGTAATAATAGATGTCAAATATGCAAATATACGCAGCCAAGTTGCATGTTAGTTTAGTGATGTCAACCTAGCTCGTTTCAGATCACGAGATAGCGGTAAGTTACACCCGTACGGTTGTTGTAATAGAATATCGTACATTCTGTCTGTTAGCGACCCAAAGACCAGCCCACGCTCAACCAGTGTATTTGGAGGCCCAAGGCCTCTCTCATCCCAAAAGCCGCGACCGAAGAAAGAGGTTTGCTCAGCTATATAAGCTGGTGTCGGCCTCCTTCAACTAGCGAGATGGAACTAAACCCCGGGTGCGTTCCACCGGACCATCCCCAGCCGTGCCACCCGTTCGAGTGCTGACACTGTCATTTCTTCGTATTCGCCATAGCTAACTGCCACTTGTGTGAAGGAGCTAATTAAGCAGTTGGTTGCAGGAAACAATACTATATTGCACTTACATTTTACTTATATATATAGAAAGAGAGTAAAGAAAAATATATAGCCCGCTATATGTATATTGCCAGTCTTGTGACACTGCTCGGTGTGGTAAGTACTCGTTCAATCCACGCACGAAGAAATACACCTACGTATAGGGTAAGCTTCCTTTGCCCATCAGAAAATAGAATACATCCACCCACTTGGACATCTCTATTATACATTATCAAATCCTAAACCTATTCTTTAGTTGCCCTTTAATGAAACGAAAATGGCAATGTCAACTTCAGCAAGAACAAGCCTCCCCAAAACGCAAGACATAGTCTTCTCCATCTCATAGAAGATATAAGAACATCCATACAAATGTAGCAAAACCATGGACGGACACGGAATGAATAAAGTGAGCAAATGTTTCTAGTGAAGCTACTAAGGATGATGGTTTACATAAGAAAAAAGCTGGTATTATTTCTGAAGAATAAATAATAATACTTATTTATTGGGTTGAGTTGTATGGCGAGGGTGTTGGTCCGCTCTTTGGACTTGTACATATAACTTCTCTTTTCTATCAATACATCGAAACCGCAAGTCTTTTGGCATTTTTGCGAAACAATAAGTTCAGATGAGTGCGCGGTACCAACCAGGAAATCTATAACACGCGCTCGTTCTGGGATTCAACTCCGGTGTTACTAACTTGGCATCCAAAACATGAAACGGCAGAACGCATCTAATAAATATTTAGTCATATTCTTTGGCTAGGATTAGATTTCGTTTACTCAAAAGTTGGCATAATTCGGTTTGTGTCCAACGAACTAGACCAAGACCGTTTTCAGTGTCCCAGATTTTTCTTATAAAAAGGAGGATAACCCCCAGCCTCTTTGGTTGATGCATATCCTTCAGAATCCTGACTTTTCATCATCTTTATTCGCAATATCCGGGTTGTGAATTTTTGTTATGGACTGCTGTCCATCGCTTGCATGAATTAGACTTTCATGCATGGTCTGTGTCACACTTTCAGCATATTCAGTAGCATTCATGAAATTATTTTAGCAATCAGTAAAGCGCACCTTGCGTACGTGATTTGGCATAGTCGGGTCGTCATCATCAATTCTAGCCCAATTCAAATGGAGTAATTCTCCCTGAAATATCGGCACACCCAATGACCCAAGGCGCTGTCATCCAGATTCGAGACTATATATGTATATATATAGTTGGGTTCACTCAGCAAATTTCTTTACCTGTAAAAATACTTAATAGCCAAGACGGAAGAACAAAAGCCTATTAATTAGCTTGCCCCACCCAGTATCAGCATTCTGGAGAATACATTCCCTATGACCAAGCCTATAACCACATGTAATTCGGATATAAGAGACGCCTATACCCATAACCAAGTCAATCGTACCTACAACCTGGTCAATTTGGGTGAAGACACAGAAAATATTGTCTACAATATTGTTAGATTCATAATGTAGTTACAACTAGAAGGTCATGGAATTTCTTATGCTGAAGAGAAATAATGGAGTGAGTTGGGTATTATTAAAAAAAGTAAGTGCAATAAACTGCTTAGTTAGCTCCTTGAGGCGAATGGTAGTCAGCTATGTCTAATAAAAAGAAATGACATACTACTATCTTGTATTACGGGTGTAATTGTCCACCATCTCATGGTCTGAAAATAGCTATAGTATGTTGGCATCATCAGTGAACTATAAGATGCAAGTTGGCCCGGTGTCGTGTATATTAACATTGCACATCTATCATTCGGTTTGTGGGAGTACAATATATCTTTTTTGACATTATTGCTCTTGGATGCGTGAATATATGTGCGTGTATGAATATGTAAGGAAATGGTCTTGTGTACGCGTACATGTTAGCTATATTTTGATTTATTTCTCTTGTTAACCTGCTTTTCATTTGCCAGATGGTTGTAAGCTGAAAGAGATGGTCTGAGCAATTATATTGCGGCTTAGTGAGACAGTATTAATTCTAGCATTGTATGGTGGGAAGGCGAAATTAACCAGATGTACAACTTCTTCCTAGTAGGCTAAAACTGTTTGTCTGTCAGCATGCATTGGGGGTGAAAGGAGCGGGTTGAATTGGTAAATGTTTGGATTCGGGGATGTGATTTGTGGGCTGTCATAGTCACGGAAATTACTCGGTATAGGTGAGGCTAGGGAGAGACGACCGACTTGCGCTGGACTATAGATATGAACTGTCGGTTGACTTGCTGGTTGAAGCAATCGACTCAAGCACGCCGGTACGCCCTTTCCTCTTCCTCTCCCCTTTTCTTCTCTATGCATGTTTATGGATTTCGTGGAGTTTTGTATGCATGTTTATATGTCCTTAATGATCGATTGCTAACCCTAAAGCTTGTCTTGGTTGCGCGTATCTATAGATACGATGGTGGATCCACTGAGCGTGGTGACCGCGATCCTGACAGTGGCGCAGCTGATCAGAAGCGCGGCGTCGACGGCGAGTCAGAACAAGTCCAAATGCTTGGAGGTCGCCGAGCGCGCGAACAATCTGGCCTACATCCTGCCCTGCTTCGCGCACACGAACGATGCGGCGACGGCGCGGGTGCTAGAGAGGCTCCGGGACGCCGTGGGCGAGGCGCTGAGGCTCGTCCGCTCCTGCCAGGGAGGTGTCGGCGGCATGTTCAACGGCAGCAAGAGGGCCGCCCAGCTAGACGGCGTGGATAAGCAGATCAACAACTGCATCATGGACCTCAACCTCATCAGCCAAGCTCGCGCCAACAACGGGAAACCAGCTGCTGCTGCTGCTCAGACCGGTGTACATGTTGACTACCATAGCTCCTACTATCAGGCACATGGAGGAGGTGCCTCCGCAGCCCAAGTTGTCTGGACGCCGCCGACGCCGCAGCACGCATGGGGTACACCACAGCACGGCTACTACCAGCCGCCACCCGGCTATGCTCCCTACCCAGCTTATTATCCAGCCCCTTCGGCTTCGGGTTCTAATCTATCTTCTCTATACACGCTTCCAACCGTCAACAAGATCTTTAAGCGTATGCTCGGCTAGTGTTCCATGCATTTGCGGCCTCATCTTCTCTTTTGTTTTGCTATATGTATAAAGTTTGTTGAATTGTATGTCAGGTTTTTGCTTCTTTTGTTGTGCCCCATAAGGTTTTTTTGGGGCCTGGTGAGTATTTTCCAGTGTTTCTGTTGTGGATTTTGTGAGGTTTCCGTTATCCCATGCATGTTAGTAAAAATTGGGGGTTTTTTTTTTTTGGAAATTGACGCTTTATTACTTAACAGTAAGTAAAAATTGGGGTTGCTCCCCAGTTTGAAAAATAAAAATAAATATACCAGAGTTTAATTCTTCCTGCAAATCAGATAAGGCAATATGTCTTGGAACTAGAAGGTTGTGCATAAGAACGGGTTGTGATGCGTTAAGGATGTAAGTTTTCTAATGGCTAATCACATGAATTGCTGGTCACTAGAACACTAAAGAGTTCTTCGGTAGTCTCTAGGTGTAAAAATGGACAGGCTTAGAGATACACACAAGGATCAGAGCAAGAATTAGATTGACCAAAGTTTCAAATGAGGGTATGTGCTTCTTTAATTGTGGTATTCTGAGCCCCCCCATCGTGCACCTAATTAAGATGGTTTATGGTGGCGCACAAGCTAAATTTCCAGACTAATTCCTAACGGAAAAAAAATCTGTACCCTGGCGCAGGTGCACCTCCTAAGCTATCATAGCTCCGCCCCCTGCAGATACGTCAAAACGGCTGAACCATTAATTTCTCTCATGTGGCATCCCGTAAGTCAGTAAACAGATATCAGATACACTAACACTTGGACAAGCACAGCATCATTGGCATGCCAGATGAGCAGACACAAGAAATAATTGTGACTCTGCTGGATTTTTGCTTGCCCCAGAACCAAATAAGGCCCCCGTGTCGCCAGGAACGCCTTCCTGGCGACACGGGCGGCGCACCGCCTCTCCCCCGTCCGTCCGCCCCCTCCGCCCCTTCCCCTCGCCGCCGCCGGTGCGGGCCGTCCGGGCAAAGACTGGGAGGTGCCGGTGGCGGCGGGATTTCGTTCTGGTCGTGGTTGCAGGGCGATGCGTGCCCAGATGTGTTCTGCGGCGGCGGGTCTGCGTCTGCGGCGGCGGTTTTCTGGCGGGAGGGCGGTTGGCTGCTGCAGCGCCGGTCGGAGGTTCGCGGAGGCAGCCTGGTCGGCGCGGATGCGGGTGGCGGGGTGGTGCCCGGGCTCGATCTGGGCCCTGGCCGGGCCGGGCGGGCCGTGGCCATGGCGGCTGTCAGGGACGCCGAGCCGGCGGGCTCGGGCATGGAGGAGGTCGGGGCGGCGCCCCTCGACCACGGGCGGGCGGCAGGGGTGGCCGTTCCGCTGCTCCGGTACCGGTGCCGTCCGTTTGCCAGAGCTGAGGATGCCGGGGCGGCGCCCCTCGACCATGGGCGGGCGGCAGGGGTGGCCGTGCCGCTGCTCCGGTATCGGTGCCGTCCGTTTGCCGGAGCTGAGGATGCCGGGGCGGCGGCCCTGGGGACGCGGTGGCAGTTGGATGGGTGGCGGTCAGACTTTTCCTCGACGTCGCGGTGGCGTGGAGGACGGCGGGTTTTGGGGCGCCTCGGCGCGATGGTCTCGTGGAGGCTGCGCCTTGCTTTGTCGGTGTCTTGGCGGCTCTTGTGGGCCGCCGTGGGTGGCATGCTGGTTGGGGCTCGGTGGCCCGGGCTGGCGGTGCAGGTCTGTGGCGAGGTGTGCCATGGATTGAGGTCGGCGGCGCGGCGGCGTCGCTTTGGGTAGGCGAGGCGTCGGTCCCGGCGTCTAGTGGTCGGTGGCAGGCTGGCATGAGGAGCTCCCCTGCTATGCGAGGAGGCCGGAGCGGCGGCTCCGGAGCGAGGGTGTGGTTGCTTGGCCTGGCCGCGTGGGTGGTGGGACAGGCTGCTTTTGGCGTGGGCATTGACTCTCGCTGGTGGCCGTGCTTTCTCGAGCGGCATGGGATGTTCTTGTGACTGACCATTGGAGGTTGTGATCGCAGGTCTCCGGATGAAAGTCTTGCCTGACCTAGTCGGTGCCGACAGCGGCGGCGTCTGAGGGCGCCGTTTTCCCTCGTGGGGGCGCTGTCGTGGAGACCCGACCCCCCTGCGTTCCTCATTCCGAGGTGAAAACCTTAATCTGGCTTGCCAGATTGGATGACGGCGGCGTCTGTTGGACGTCGTCACCTCGCTGGAGGCGTCATTTTTGGAATGTAGGAAGCTTTTCTCGGGATTACTTGTGCTAATGGCTGTGTCGATGTCTTCGGGTTCTGTCGGCGTGCGAGTGCCGCTGGCGGGTCTGTTGCGGCCTGCCTCTCGCCATGAAGCCTGAGAGGCCTAGCCGTTTCCTTCGGCTCTGACTTCCTCTCCGGGGACGTGGACCAGGCGTTTCGTGGCGCCTGCTGCTGCCGTTGTGCTTCTGTCGTTCGGCGGTGCTCCAGACCTAGTCGAGCTAGGTAGTGTGGTCTTGTCTTGGTTTTGCCGGTTTTTCCTTAAAACTGTGCCGCTTGGGGCTTTTTTTGGTCTGGTTCCCCTTTTAACCGGACCCGTGTGTATATACGTCTGTATCGGGTTTCGGCCGGTTTCCCTTTCCAAACCGGCCAAGTCTCTTCTTCTAATAGAAAAGGCAGAGCTCCTGCTGGTTGCTCAAAAAAAAAAACTGTGAGTCTGTGATGAACAGGAAAATGAACACCGAGATAACAGGTCAGACGTGTAAATCTAGAACGGAAATATTTGTACCTAATTCCGAGATATAAACAGAAATATGAAGTTATTAGCCTCATGAGAAAATATTGTTTTTCCTTTCGCTGTGCGCTCTATTTCTATGGAGGCAACCATGGAGACTGGTAGAAAATCCTGAGTCTTTGTGCTAGTCATAAAACTAATGTTAATAACTACAAATATACTGGCACTTGTATTGGGGCAACTGATGCATCAAAAGTGTGGAGAGGATTCGAGCATGTTGTGAAGCTTCTGAAAAATTGGTAGTTGCAAGGATCAGTTTGTACAGAAAAATTGTAACAACATCACTTAGTTGTTAAATTTTATGTCATTTTAATATGTGTGTATGATCAAATACTGTTTGTCTTCTTTTATGGTATAGTCCATCAGGTTAATTTCCGCATGACTTGCTCCTCGGTTGTGTGGTGGCACGGGGGGTGTGGACTTGGATTCTGCTTGGGTGGGGCAAGTTGGAGTGGGCACCGTAGGCCGACACGGACCTCCTCCACTGGTGGACGACGAGACTTTGCCTCCAGGCCCACAGGACCTCTTGAGGCGATCATTCTGGTATTCTGATGCATGTGGAGGTATCAGAACGATGTGGTGTTTAACAGCGTGAAACCGTCAGTGGACAACATCAAGATGTGGGTCAGGCGTGAATACGAGCAGTGGCGTGCAGCTAGGTTGTTCCATTCTAACTTCTTTGGCTTCCCGGAGATGTCGCCTATGTTGTTGATCGATGGAGAGTAGGCTTAGGTTCGAGGAGCTGTCACCCATGTTCATAGCGTAAAGTAGCCGCTTTACGGTGTTGTAACTGCGGTCGGTAGCTTTTCTACGTGTTTGGTACACCTCCCAGGGTGTATCCTATGAACAAAAAATGCATGATTTTGATGATAATTTTTGATTCATAAAACGTTGATGCTGTGCAAATTAAAGTGTCGAGGTGTGGCAAGGAAAACTGTACCGACCTGGCCTAACCATGACACGTCCAGCATAAGTGTCGTGGTGATCGAGGCTTTACACAGCAAGCATGTATGCCACCAATTCATCTATTGCGGCACATTAAATAATTTTCATGTCTAGATTTTGTGGCATAAATATAATCGCTAGGTAGCCAAGGCGCCATGGAGATACTCTTCGTGAGATCTTCTTCACGGATGGGCAACAAGCACCGAGGAGATCTTTTTTTGCCTCAGCAGTTTAACTGGGGGATATAAGCGTTTACCGCGGTGTAGTGTTAATTGTACAGCTGCTATCTAAAATACTATCAAAACTCCGTTGAACGGAAAAGATCACATAAAGATATTAAAAGTTTAATTACACAGCTACTTAGGAGATTAATAGAGCAGGTCATGCCTATGATGATCTCTAAAATATGTAGGAGGACAAATGCAGCAGAAGTTGCCTATTTATGCAGGAAAAGAATCATTCAAAGGGCATAGAGGTTTAGTTTACTACTTGCCCACAGCAGTTGCTATTAAATTTGCAGAAAATGTGTTGAGAATCATTCAATGTATTACACACAGAGGTAGCTACAGATTGGTCCAAAAAATATTTAGTTGTCTGGTTTGAATTTGACCAAGGAAGTTTAGATATTTTTCATTTCTTAAAGTACATTAAAAAGGCCCGAGTGCCAATCATAGAAATTGTTTAATGGATGAGTCGATTGATACAGCAAGTGACATCGACAAGTTGAACCACTTATTATCTGCACTTAGGTTCAATGCAATATCCTCCCTCTGACATTCAGGGGCGGAGCCAGGAAAACAGTTTTCCGGTTTTAACACAAACAAGTACTACTAACATTTTGCACGGTCCTTGAAAAAGTAGCAGTAAATTATAGCTTGTGCGGCTAAACTGCGTAGCTGGCATTAGCTAACATGACTACAATGTATTTTTTTTAGTTAGCACAAATAATAAAGAATCATAATTACCAATATATCATAAAAAAAATATGGTGACAAAAGTATTTTTACCTGAATTTTTGTTGGCCTCCGGTATTTTTTCGTCTTAAGGAAGTGATGATCTACCACATCATTACCGGAATTGAATATAGGGGTCTTTACCCCCTGAAACAAATGATGTAGGCACTGCCTTCATCGATGAAAACACCTCTCTATAGGTTGAGTGTCAACGGGCAAAACTGGTACTGCCTGCAAAATTAACAGTAGATCATTGGTACCTAAATACATAAAAGGGATATGGAGGATAGATTACAATATACATATCCAACGTATAAGCTAGCTTAGTTGAGAATAAACATTTTGATGGGACGGGGGCCTGCTCAGGCTTAATAACTCCTTAATCCTTACTTGTAATCCATGTGATCCCCCCAAACCTACGACTAATAATTGTAAAAAACATCTAACAAACCCTAAAATTGGAGGAAATTTGGGGAATAGGAATTTAGAGTATTAATTCTCTTTCGCGGTGAAGGGATGAGGGGAGTTGGAGCCGGCCGGCGGTGGACTTCAGTCGAAGAGACGCGCACGGCGCCGGCTGATCTCGTCAGGAAAGACGACGAGTGGCTTGGGGGAAAAAAAAGTTAAGAGAAACAGGCCCACGAGAGACAGAGCGAGCAATTAATCCAAGTGGTCCAGGATGCAGGCATACAGCACGGTAGTGGCCTGCTAGCTTCGCTTTTTTGGGCCTGTAAGCTTCAATGGGTGTTCAATTGCCCAACCCTCATACCCTTAAAAAAAAAATTGCCCACATCACATGGCACGACAAAATTCTCGCCTGCTGTAACGGAACTTCTAGCAAGGCCAGAGTATCTCTGATCATCTGCATTAATTGGATAGGCTCCAAACTTTCTCAATCATGAGTTATACCGTTGCGTGAAATCCAGATCGCCCACATCACAATGACAATCTTGGCACGATCAGTTTTAGGGACAATAGGGTCACATAAAACATCCAGCGTCCACATATCTAGATGTACTGACGACATACTTTGCATTGGGCCAGCGTGGTGATATGTCGGTGTTGCGACGCAAAACTCCACCAAAACACATGGACCTTTAGCACCACATGTCGTGATATTGCCGACGAGTACGTCATGAAGGGGACCTCACGGAGCGTGTTTAGAGACGTGGGGTAAGACGGTGAGTTGGCGGGTACGAGGTAACTAGGGCTGGACGAAAAACTCGTAGCTCGCGAGTTTAACGAGCGCTCGGCAACTCGACTCGTATCAGCTCGAGCTCGTCAATTAATGAACCGAGCCGAACAGCTGTTTCAGCTCGTTAATAATAACGAGTTTAATGAACGAGTACATGAGCCTCGCGAGTACTCGATAAGCTCGCTAAAATTTATAAAGGCCTAGCCCAGCCTATGAATGTCAAGGGTCAGCCCAAGCACACACGCTCCACTTCAACAACACAAAACCCTCGTTGACTTGGTTCTGCTCAATGCCTCAATCTCTCCGCTTTCACTACTCCAGAAAATCAGGAGCCATGAATTGGCGATTCCTCTTCTACCGCCTTCAAGTATCAATCAAAACCCCAAGAGTCGCAGCTTTGCAGCGCAGTCTACCAAATCACGAGGAATTAGCAGGCGGCGGGCGGCGTCCCCTTCCGCTACTGTGCTCGATCTTCATTCCTGAGTACAACCTGGGAGCATGGATTCTCGGAAGAATTCTGTGGTGAAGCAGCGGAGGTCGACCTCACATGACACTCCTTCGACTGCAGCAAAGCCGCCTCGTCCTGCACCCCCCAGGCAAAGGAAGTGCTTCAAGATCACGATCTTCACAGGTTGAAACGACAAGCTCTGCTGCTGCTGAGGATGCCGGTTCAGGACAGGTGAGTTTCTTGCTTATTTCCATCACTTGTAATTCTTTTTAGATGGATTCATATACCTAATTCTGCTAATTGTGTGTATGACTGTATCGTGCTTCTTGCAATTTCATATGTACGACTACATCACTGATACAGTTCTGCTATATATGAACACACTGCAACTTGATATATATATATACTCCCTCCAACCCATATTAGTTGATCCAAATTTGTCTAAATTTGTATGAATCTAGCCACTATTTAGTATATAGGTTTATCCAAATTTTGAAAAATCCAAGTCAACTAATATGGATCGAAGAGAGTATATGAATTTAGAAATGCAGTACATCTTTTCACTTGTACTTTGTACATGCTGTAGCATTAGTATTTCGAGAAGGATCTCCCTCTGTACTTATTTTTCTAATCAAATGGTTGTACTATTGACTAAACCAAACCGGCAATATTGCAAGATCTGATTGGAATTTTTTACATCTGATGAATCAAGTATGATACTTATTGACCATTTTACACGTGTTGTGACTTGTAAATCTGAATAATGATATATTTCATTGGACACAGGATGATGCTTCAGATGGAGATGATTGGGTGGAGGTTGATGAAGGGTATCAAGAGGTTGATGAGACAGAAGCATATGATAGGGATGACAACATGTCAGAGCCCTCCCTCGGATTAGATGAGAGCCAAGATGTTGTAGAAGTTGAGGTGAATGGTAATGAGAGGACGGAGAAAGGAGGAAAAAGGAAAAAAGAAGTTGTTGCAGGTAAGGTTAAGGAGAGGAGAACCAGAGTTAAGCGGGCAGAATGTTGGAAGCATTTCAAGGAGGTCAAAGCTATAAGTAAGAAGAAGCCAGGGAAGACTTGTACAAAGGCAAAATGCTTGCATTGTTGTAAATTGTTTGCTTATACTCCAGGGGGTTCAACTACTAGTCTCAATAGGCACAAGGATAATTGTGAAATATATCTCAACAAGAAGGGAAGACAGCTACGTCAAGGTACAATCAACTTGGATCCTGAAAAGCCAGGTGCATCTCTTATAGTGAATCATGAATATGATCATGCCGAGGTCCTTAAGATCATAGCAAAAATGATAATTGTTCATGAGTATCCTTTTAGGATGGTAGAGCATGCTTGGTTTAATATCCTCATGAGATATATGAATGCATCATACAAGTTCATTGGTAGGAAGAAAATTAGAGCTGAATGCATGAAGGTGTATCTTTCGGAGAAAGAAATCCTTAAGAAGCAACTCAAGTCTGTTGATAGCATTAGTTTGACATGTGATCTATGGACTTCAAACCAGAATCTTTGCTATCTTGCTTTGGTTGCTCACTACATAGATGAGAATTGGGAGATGCAGTGTCGTGTTTTGAACTTCATAGAGTTAGACCCACCTCACTCAGGCGTTGTCATAGCTCAAGCGGTTTTCGAGTGTTGCCAAGAATGGAAAATAGATGATAAAATCATGACAATCACTATGGATAATGCTTCCTCAAATGATGTTGCTGCTCAGAAATTGATGGACAAGTTCATTGCTAGGAAATCAGCAAAATTCTTGCCCAAATACTTTCATGTGCGTTGTTGTGCACATATACTGAATTTGGTAGTGAATAATGGAATTGATCCATTGCAACCTCTGGTTGGCAAACTTAGAGATACAGTCAAGTACTTGAAGCAATCTCCATTACGCTTGGCAAAATTGTTGGGAGTTTGCAAGTCTCTAAATATTGAAGTTGGGAGGATTATGCCTAGATGTATCAACTAGATGGAGTTCCACGTACAGAATGGTAGATGCTTGCACTCTGTATAGGATTGCTTTGGGTGAGTATCAACAGGCAAATCCTAATTACAAATGGCAGCCTAGTTCTGAAGATTGGGAACTATATGGTAATATTCAACCCATTTTGAAATCATTTGCTGAGGTGACTACTATATAATCAGGATCCAACTACCCCACTGCCAACATCTTTTATCCCTATATCATGAATGTTAAGATTGCTATAAACAACCATGCTGCACAAAAGGATGATGAAAATTTGAAGGCAATGGGACGGGCAATGCTTGACAAATTTGATAAATATTGGGATAGTACTTATGCTGAGAATAGTAGTGACAGCAATGAAAAAGGTGAAGAACAATGTTATGGTGATTGCCACCATTCTTGATCCTAGGTTTAAGATGAAGCTTGTTGAGTATTGTTTTAAGGAGTTGTATGGTAGAGAGAAGGGAATGAGTGAGGCAGAAGACATCAAAAAGGAGTTCTTTGATCTGTATGCCACTTATGAGATGGAAAGTCGACAAAATGGGGTTGCTAACAACAATGAACAGATTTCTATTTCAACTAGGCAGACAACTTCATCTATGAGCACATTGTCAAGTGGGTTTCAATCCTTTCTAGAGGAGACAAATTCAGAGCCGTGTAAATCTGAATTAACCAGTTACCTTGAAGACAAAACTCATCCCATTCTGGATCCAAATTTCACATTACTTGATTGGTGGAGGTTAAATGCTCATAGGTATCCTATTATGGCAAAGATGGCAAAGAAGTTCTTTACTGTACCAGCAACTAGTGTCTCCTCAGAGTCAACATTCTCTACAGGAGGTAGAGTTCTTGATGATTACCGTAGTTCTCTACACCCAAAGATGGTTGAGGCACTTGTTTGTGCTTCCATTTTCATTAAAGGATCAAAAGAAAACCGTGTGACACCTACAATCATAGTGGTAATATTGTTTGTTCTTTACCATTTTCTTGTAAAATTTTATATACTTTTGCTGGATAAAATGTTTAACTTAAATTGCATTTATATTCGTAGGAAGATGACAGTGATGAGGATGTCGAGTTCATTCCCTTCCCTGAATCTTCAGTGGAAAGCAACTAATAACAAGATGAAGATTATCACTCCTTGTGTTGTGTTACTATTTGTGATTGTCACGTGCACTTTAGTCTTGTGATTTCTGTGCTGGCGACTTGGCATTTAGACTATTACTTATATGCATATGGATGGTCGTGCTTCTGCTACCTGATGCCTGCTGCTTTGCTGTTTGTAGTAGGTTGAACAGTGGTTGAGTGTTTGAGTTGGGTCATGTGGAATTTTTGTCTTCTCAATTTCTATTAATTATTGAACTATAATCGCAACATGTCATGCGTTGTGTGCAGTGCAATGTTATCTTCCATGTACTCCTTCCGTCACAAAATAGATGTTGGAATTTTTTGTAAATTTGGATGTATTTACACAATATTTAGTCTAGGTACATCCAAATTTAGACAAACTTTTGACATCTATTTTGAGATGGAGGGAGTATAAATTATGAAAACGTGATGCTCAGTTCCTATTGATTCTACTGACAATCTTCAATGTTGTACTACTTATGTATGTAATGAGCGCTCGTGAACACTCACAAGCTAAACGAGTTTTAAACGAACCGAGCTGATCATGAGTTTTAGCTCGTTTATCTTAACAAGCTTAGTGACCACGAGCCTAACGATCACGAGCTTAATGGTCACGAGCTTAACAATCCGAGCTGCTCGTTAATCCAGCCCTAGAGGTAACGCAATTTACCCAGATTCAGATCTCACGACAGTGGAGGAATCCTACTCCTGCTATAAATCACTATAATGGCCAAGTTATAGAGATTGGTTAGTTGTGCGAGGTGTGTAAATCGATATGTCCTAAAGGCTCTCAAAGGTTCGACTTATATAGTCGCCAGAACCTAGGATTACTGAAAAAGTCCTAGCCGGACAGGTCACAGAGTTCTACACGAGTACTAACTAGTCTAACGTGTCTTGCAGTCCAAGGCTCCAGGTAGGTCAGTGACTTCATCGTAGCATTCCTTTATCCGGCATGGGTATCCTCTCTGGATCCATCTAACTGGGCCGCCAAGCAGGCCATAGGCCTTTCTACCAACTGTGAGCCACCCGGGTTAGCCGGATTAGAGATATGCCATGGTGATATCCATTTAGCATATCCCCAACAGTAGCCTCCGGAGAACTCCAAGATCTTGCGCAGTCTTGCCTCTTTAGATTGAATGTTCCGCCTAGGTAAATGCCAGCAAATCGTTAAGCAACACCTTGTAGTCCTCCTAAGAACCCTGCAATATCCTCCGCCTTCAACATGTAAGTCGGAGAACCACTGAGTCTTCCATCATACTCTTCTCGTAGCCGGACATGATCTATTCATGTCGGAATCTTCAGATGGAACCGTTCGTCTGCACATGTCAGCGAGATGACGTAGACCATAGGTCAGCGACGCCTCGTAACTCACACATGGATCCGAAATGTTGGTGGCAGTGGTGGGAACGCGGCGAAATTTTGCACACGTTCACTCACGCCTTGTCCACACATCATCCGTTGGATCAACATGCACGAATCTTGTCGCCAAGGGCTATATATTTTAACTGCGATGGCATTTTATCTTTTCATCGCATTCTCCCCTGCGTCATTGTTTTCCTCTAGCCCAAGCCCCTTTTTCGAGCACATCGCGCGCACAGAGTAAAACCCTAAATCCTTTCAATCTCCAATCCATCTCCTCCGCACCAATAGCAAGCAGCAGCACATGAATCGTCATCGGCGTCTAGTGAGGCCTCGGCCAAGCCATCCAGCATAGTCCATGTCCCACCGGAGGGCATGGTGGTGCCGCGATCCGTGGTGGTCGAGTCCACCGGAGGCGAACATAATTCGGTGGCGCTAGAGCCGTTGGAGGAGGAAGCAGACTCCCACAAAGGAGAGTGGCGTGGCTCGGACATCTCCGAGAGCGACATCAAGGAGATGATCTCCAAGGGGTACCTCCCTGCGACGGAGGGCCTGGTCTGGCGGACGGCGCCGACCGGTGTTGGGGATATGCTAAATGGGTATCACCATGGCATGTCTCTAAATGGGTATTGATGTTCGCTATGATTGGATTTGAGATGTGCTGAATTCCAAGCAAATGCAAATTGAGAAGGTGCACACAGATGACAATGGGGTTGATATGTTGACAAATGTAGTGACAAATTTTTAGATAGTGCTACAAGACAAAGTGTCGTTCAACAAACACAAATAACCTGAACAAACACACATGTAGTTGTTTTCAGTAGTGAGCTCTCTCATCTAATGGTATGGTTTCAGAGAGTCAAATCCACATTATGTAGAACTATACATAAAGTAGCTCCAGAGCTACGGCTCTACTTCCAAACTCAGCGGACCAGATGGACCGTCATCGTGAGCCTCGTGCTGTTCCTGCTGGACACCTCGAAGAGGCAGATGTCTCCTACCTTCAGATGGTTGTCCCCGACGAACTCCTTCCAGCCATCGCAGCAAACCCGCCTTGTGTTTCGACAAGTGACGCTCAACAGGGCGGGCCACTGCTTCTTCCTGCCCTTGAGCTGAAGCAGGATAGGCTGTGGCTCGTCTGGAAGACATGCAGAAGCATACACCTTGCCGAAAACCTATCCAATAAAGTGTCAGCACAATTTATTATGAACTCTAAATGGTAAATGAATTCACAAGAAAATATAACACCAACGTCAGCCTCAAGATTTTTGTTACAGAATCAGAACAAAAAAACTACAAATAAGAGAACCCCGTCCGTATTTGCAGGCGTAGACAAGAGAGTATGTAGCCTCACCATTTCTGCTATGCTTTTGCCACCGCCATGAATATTTGTAGTGGTCAACGCTTTCACAAAAATTGGAAGTTCAGATCCAATTTTCTTGACTTTCTCCTCAACTTTCCTCTTCACTTGCATAGAGAGAGTTGTCTGCCGGGCTACAATGTAGGAAGGCTGCCGGAGGTTGCTTGGCAAAGGTTCTAAACTGACTTGAAGCTTCACAGATGCTCCATATCCTGAAAACCCTACCACACGCTCATAGTGTGAGCATAGAGTGACCAGAATTCATTTGAAACATGGAAATATATAAATAAAAATGCATAGGCAGCACTAGTAACATTACCCGATCTAGTACAAGGGGAGAAGGCTGAAGCCATCTTGTGAGTTTTTGCACAACTACGTGTCCGCTTTTGCGCCCTGCAAGATTCTGCCACGCCTTCTCTCGCAGTGTCATCATCATCATCAGAACTGGATATGTCAATAATCTGAGATGGGGGTGGACCAACAATTTGAGAACAAGCAGGAGGAACTACTCCAAATGCCCCGTAAAGTGGTTGTGAACATGAAGACTTCTCATTACCGGATGAATCAAAAATATGAACCTTAAATCTAAAATTCCCACGGCACACAAAGAGAATGGAGTCGTCTTCTTCTATGTGATTTTCACTCACAAACTCCTTCCATCCATAACAAAGAATTATATGGCCAAACTCCCCTTTAGCTTCAACAGGATATACACGGCCATTGGGTGTCTCTAGGTTGACAGGATCGGACAGAGAGATCATATTCCTCAGACGGTTTGCAACCTTCAGCTGTATGCGCTGTTGAAGGGTTAAGGAAGAAGATAGACATTGGTTAGAGTCACGGGTTTCACCGTGTTGTCTAGGCATTGAGTTTCATGTTTTTTGCAGGAAATGCATACACAGTTCCGATGGTATGACTACCAGAGGGAATTCGAGTAGTGATCATATATAATCTGTGAAGGAATAGATCGTTATACATTAGGCAGACAAATGCCATGCTTTCAAGAAATTTGATAGTAACCTATTCTAACATTGGGGATGGCATCTTTCCTAAGAAATTTTTCATCACTGCATACCTGATAATTTACTAGAAGGTATTGCATAGTAACAGAAAAGGTGCAGAGTATATGTATGAACATTTTGACTTCAACATGGAAAGTAATAATGTGGATACAGTGGAACCATTTACGGGGTGGATGTTCTTGCAAAAGGCAGAGCAGGGAACCATTTACGGGGTAAAATAACGATTTCGTGGTGGACAGAAACATGGATGAGAGTTTTTTCCAGAGAGGGAAGGGAGGAACCGAAAAGGCAGAGCAGGGAACAGAGTATTGGTTCAGAAATCAATGCGGTGGATGAGAGGAAATTAAGGGGGCTTAATTAGCTCTCACCAAGGTTTCTCTGAACTCGTCGGAGGCCACGAGGAGGAACCGCTTCATACCATACAAGTGCCACCGCTGCATCGCGCAGTCCTCGCAAGCTCCGTCCTCCTCCATCTCGCCGCCTTCTTCTCCGCAGCAGGCGCAGGCTGACGATTGTCCACAAATGGCGGTCAGAAATCAAAGAATTGGAGACTGCGTACGGTTCCTCTTCTCCCGAACATACATACATACATGGCAGCGAACCAAGGCAATCTAGGTCATGGCTACTTGGGTGGTCAAAGCCGTCCATCGATCGCCGCCGCCGCCGCCGCTGCTGCCGCCTGCGTCGCCGTGGAGAGTGGAGCCGGGAGTGAGAGGGGAGAGAGAGAGAGCCTGTGAACTTAACGGGGATTTCTCTGTTGGTTTTGGGCAAGGTGATGGGTAAAGTTCCCATACCAGAAAAGGGAAACTAGCTCGTGACCAGTAAACGCCCCACTATCACTCTCATCAATTATTCACCCACCCGCATTCATTAGATAGGCGTGTTTAAAGATATTTGTAAACAAAAAAAACTACGAAATAAGGTGGTAGTACAAAATATGCAACTCAAAGTAAGACTAAATTTCGACAAGAGCGACAAGAAAAACGGTTAATTTCATAATTATTTAGAAAATAGATTTTTTTGTGAAAATTTTACCGACCCATTAATGATCATCAATAACGATACAAGGAGCCCTAAAAGTAATACATACTAAAAAATATGAAAATATTCGTGTACCACCTAACGACGACTATAGACACTAACACTACCAGAAGGCGCGCCGTCGTCCTCGCCTCTCTATCATCGGAGTCGTGCAAATCTTGTCATAGTAGAGCTTGTTGTACTAGACTGACGAAAAGTCATCATTAGGAATATAGCTATATGGTGCTAAACTTTCAAAAAAAAATAGTTTACCGTTTCAACTCGAGAGAACTATGTTTGTCATCGGGAATATAGCTATATGGTGCTAAACTTTCAAAAAGATGTTAGTTTAGAGTTTCAACTCGAGAGAACTATGGTCGTCATTTCTACAAGCGTCAAAATCACGTGCGTATCCGAAAATTTCACGCCCTTAAGACAATTCCAGGAACCCTCACAAGCAGACGGAGGTCATCCAAACTATGTGATTGTATATGATGCAAGGCCCAACGGCCGCAAACGATCCCACTTTGACCATTGGAGTAGCCATGGAATCAGGATAACTATTCGTCGCCACCGCAATGAATTGGAAAAGGGCTTTCAAAAGTCTAAACTTAGGGATGTCTCCCCAAGAATGAAGGTGGTATTTTTATGTAATAATGAGGTTATACTATAGCTTAATGTGAGCTTTGAAACACTCGTGTTGTACTAGTTGTTGGCAAACGCGCTACGCAAAACAAAAAAATTCTTGCGCATAACCAAGATCCAATATGAGGGAGAAGGTAACAGATCATACCCTCGAAGATCGAGCTAGCGGAAGTTTGTCGATGACGAGGTTAATCATGCGTCGATCCCTGCAACAAGTCTTAGTGAGTCGCGAGGAGATGTATTATCTCATGAACGGCTCCAACGATCAAGTGCTCCAAGCATCGGACCTCCATCGGTATCCACACGTCCAGGTAACATGGGTGCTGGAGGCACCTCCTCGTTGTGCCTGATAGTAGGAGCTGTGGTAGTTGGCATGTCACCAGCGGCTGGGTTGTGGTTGGGCCGAGCCAAAGGAAGGGATAAAGGCTACAGTATGATGCGCTGGGCGGCGGGGGGGAGAGCCAAGGAAGGTGGGATGAGGCCCAGTTAGGGTTAGGGAAAAAAATCCAGGAATTTTCTGTTTTCTTCTTTTCTCTTTTGTATTTAAATTCCAAAACTGTTTCAATTATTTCAGAAACATAGCAGAGGTTAAATTAGTTTGAAATACAGCTAGGCCCTTCTTCTATACAATTTGGGATCCACCTTTTTGGATTTTCAAAATATCAAAACCATTGGAGAAGAATTACTTAGGGAGGGAAATGGGGTTATATAGTTTTGCCATGAATTGTTTTATCTCTCTAGTTTTTTTAATTAATGCAACATTTTTCTTAGGTTAAAAAACAATGCATGCCATGCTCATGATAATGCACATCAAAGCCCTAATTGAGGATTACTAAAAGTAGGGGTGTTATAGCCGGTCGCCCGCAAGGCCCAGCCTTGAAACCTCGCCGTCATCGCCGTTCAGGAGCTCGCTTTCATGGACATGTAAAGGTACCTTCCTGATCGTACTACTTTGATAAGTGTTTGCCATTACTCTAGCCTACTTTGTGCATATGGAATTTTTCGCAATATCTTTGCCCCTAGATCTTTTTCAATTTTCGCACTATCATTTGGATATGAAAGTTTTCTTGCTAAGGAAGGATCTACAGAGAGTTATGGGTATGTATGGTGAAGCAAATAGATGTCAGATGCACAAGACATGGGAATTATTTTGTATCTTTGGGCACTGAATCCGATTTTCCATGGGTTTGCTTTGGTGATTTTAGTGAAGTTCTCCATTGGGACAACACTTTGGTGTGGGCGAGCGAGGATGAGGATCAGATGAGAGGATTTCGCGATTTTGTTGATGATTGTAGCATGTGTGACCTCGGTTATACAGGGCTCGATTGGAAATTTGAAAAGAATGTGCACTGTGGCACACATACAAGGTACATCTAGACCTTGCCCTAGCAAACCCAACATGGTGGGAACTCTTCCCCAATGCAAACCGTCGAGCATGGCAACGATCATTCAAGTATGAATTCATGAGCAAGACCCATCCCGATTTTGCCATGTTTCTTGAGCAAGCTTGGAAGGACTCTGTGATGCCCCGCTAATTCCTATACCGATTCAAGCTCAAATCCACTAAATATGGTGAAATCTGGGTACAAGTTGAGTAGGGAGAGATCCAAAGGATAAAGTTCAGAGAGGAGAGAGATTCAGGGACAAGGTTCAGAGAGAGGAGAGACAAGTTTCAATAGTTTATTGGTCGACATTGATGCCCTGGTATTGTTGGTATTTAAAGGCGCATTTGGTTGCCTGCATCACCCTCGGACAGGCCCGAAAGAGTAGAAAACAAGTCGATTGGTTACCTGCATTGGTGTTTGGGCTGCGTTGGTGGGAATTTTAAAGCAGTCCGCAGCCAAGTTCAACGACTACGGCCGATTCAGCCGTTTCCAGCGAGCCGCCTTTGTTATGCGCCCAACAGATGCAAAAGCGGAGCTCCCCGCATGAGCACTGCCGACGTCAGAGATGGCGGGAGCTTTTCAAGCGCAGCGAAAAGCTAGGGCAGGAGGTGAGTGAATCTCTCCGGCCAAAAGTCTCCCCTATTTCTACCATTCCCGCTCACCACCGAAACACCACCTGCCATATCCCCCTCCCGGATCATTTGTATTACTGCAAAAAAAGCCTCAAAACACAACACCTCTAAGAAGGCACCAACCAAAATGGAGCCATGATTACAGATCACGTCAGACATATTTGCAGCATGAGATATGTTTCATCTTTCGAGATGTTTGAAAGTGAAAAACCAAAGGCATAACTTCAGGGGTGCAGGAAACCAGTTACATTCAAACACACCAGGGTACCAAAAGGATAACAGTCTATTTCCAGAGCATGGACCTCAAGTAAATCCATGGAGGCTTATGCAGGGTTTATTTTAATAGCGAAGAGGCACTCTTTGTGTGTGATGATAAAAGTCAGAAGAGTTACGAGACACATCTAGCATACATGCTAATGGTAGCATACTTCTTCCAGCGTTCACTGCTGAGCACAGTCGATTATGACAAAAGGAGGTAAAAGCAGGACTTCTCAGTGCAACTCGGTGCATCCTTCAGTACTCCTTCTTGCCAAAGTTTTTGCACCAAAGCTGGGATGGGATCGGACGGACTGGGTGATGCGGGCGTTGCTGCATGAGAAGTACATTACATCTGTTAGAACTTCCTTACACAGCAAACAAGTAAATCAGGTCACTACAAACCATAAACTAACCCTATGGAAATTTTAGTGTCAGCATGTCTTCCAGATGAAGGTTGAGACGGGGAAAACTTTTCTACAAAACAGGATGGGGAAAACTGTTCTACATAACAGAAAGGGGATAACTGTTCTACAAAACAGAAAGGGAAAACCTACTGACAAACTCTTTTGCTATAAGATTTGCAGAAAACCACATATTTAGTTCATATGCATTCTATTGATAAGAAATGCATCAAGGTTCATATTTTAATAATGGCAGACAAGATGCTTCAGATTTTGGCACTAAATTTTGTTTCAGAGCATCAGATAGCATCTTTCATTAGTGTACCATCGTAGGCAGCTGTCCAGGAAAACATTGACCAGCCTATGTGAAGAAGATGATGAAAACTTCACCACAATATGTGGACATAATGATTTTGACGAATATTTCTTTAACAACTAGGTTTGCAGCCAAAACTCTAACACTGTGCATTACGACTAATTCATAACTCTAAGAGGTGGGAGGCCAGATTAATGTCAAGTCTACTCTGCAATCAGTAATAGTCATCCACAGTTCATTTGGAATACAGCAGATGGCCACGTGAAGCCTGTAAAAGACCTGTAAGCAACAGCCACTGGGCATCTTGGTTGAATGGGCAAGGTCAGCTCAAAATCCTCAACTACTGTAAAAAGACAACCCCTGATTTTTATTATACAGGTATACCTGCATGGCTATACCCGACTAGTAGCACAAACTGGATGAGAAAATGCTACATAATGAATATCCTACACAGTCAAGAACACGAGAATAGATCTAAGCCGTTGCAGAAGAAGGATCCTCGCTGGGAGATTCAAAGAAGAGGAAGTTGCTCCGTTTCTGTTGAACCTTGTACCGCTACCGAGAAATGCTACATGAAGTTTTGTAAATTAGTTGATTTTATATAAGTAATAACGACAAAATTCGTCCATCCCATAATTTGCCCAATAGGTGAGAAAGGCCCATCTTAATTCCCACCAGTGATCAAGCACTGTACAGAGAGTTTCAGCGCATCACCGAAGGCGCATGTGCAGCTATGAGCATCTTTGTGCGGTAATTTATGCCACATGATATGTCATCGAGTTGATTTTATAGAGGTAACAACGATAGATTTGGTCAACCTCAAAATTTTCCCAACATGTGAGGAAGATCCATCTTAATCACCATACAAGATATCTAATCACAATAGCTATCACGCACAGCACGCCAAGTTAAGCTAAAGGGTTTCAGCAAATCAACGAAAGGGCATATTCAGTACAAATGCAGTACTACCAATTGAATAAGCACAGCTGCTACAAGCAGTAGAGTATCCTATCATAGAATTCATGGAATGCATTTCACACCCCGAACTTAAGCACCTGCCTAGGATCAAACCAGACGCGCTCAAACTACCGATTTCTGCAGCTAAATGCACAGCAACAGCACCGATTAGAAGACATCGGTTCCACATTTCGGCGTGTCCCAGCTACCTAACGCCTATAAATCTCTACAAAGCACGCCTGAAAAGCTGTTCGTCAAAATTCCCTGCAGGCACACAGATCTCGTTCCTCGATTAGAACCATGGGGGCGACGATTAGGGTTCGGGGGGTTCAGGCAACGACGGACGGGAGAGGGAAGGAGAAACGTACCTCGAGCTCGGCGGATTTCATGGCGATGGGGATGCAGACGAGGAAGATGCCGACCATGGCGATGGCTGTGTTGCGGCGCCAGTGCACGGGCCGGCAGTAGGGCCCGCCAGTCATGCTCCACACCTTCTGCCGGAAGTCGCCTCCGGCGTGGCCGCCGCCATGCTCACCTCCCATATCCGCCGCCGCCGGTGCGAGTGCTCGTCGGATTTTCGATTCGACCAGATCGGGGTCGCGGGTGCGGTCTGAGCCTGACCTTGCTGCTGCTGGGTGTAGAGACTAGAGAGAGTGGTTGGACGGCTTTTTTGCTTAGTAGACCCTGCTAACTGAGATAATTACCGCCTCCGATCGTGAACATTTTTTTATTAATGTCCGATCATAAACATTGCAGAAGCTTTTTTCATTGCTTGAGTTTCATAAATCCTTTTGTTATCATAATCTCTAAATTTATGCAAAAAAAAAATATCTAAATCTAAAAACTTAATAAAAAAACCTAGACAACAAAAGTTTTGTTTTTGTTTGTACTCCCTCCATTCCCATGTATAAGTCCATTTTATTTATCGAATCATACTTTGACAATGATTTTAATTAACAAATATGGGTCATATGCTATAAGAATTATACTAACTAAAAACTTCTTTTGAATACGAATCCAAAAGTATACACTAAAATTTTCTTAGTTAAATTTTGACTACAAATACTATGAGAACTTATATACCGGAATGGAGAGAGTAGCATAGATTAGAAGCAAAGTAGAGAAATATAAAACCAATGAGGAATCCTTTCCTTTCTTCTAGCACATAAAGGGATCGTCCAACTGCTTGGGATTCAACTCAGCTGGAGGCTGAGTTGAAAGACACATTTGACTCAAGACACATTGAATAGAATGAGTAAAAAAAACTTAACCCTTATGCAGTTGAAAGATGCAACTGCATACAAGTTCGGAACCCTTGCAAGGGCAATCCATCATGATAAAACGTGTAAACCCAAGCACATGGACCACAATATACCAATACCAAGAGTTCAAAAATAAGACACAAAAATGCCCTTCAGTGGATGAACATATACCCAGCAGAGTTCAAAACAAAACCATGATATCCCAGTGAGACATTTACTCAGTTTCTGATGCGCTAATTAATTCAAGAGCAACATGCCGCTGACAGACAAAAATTACCGCCATACACTCTGCTACTCTATAACAGTACATACATGCTTAGGCAGCCATGACCGTTCCAAAATTTATCAGGTTATAGTCAATCCCCCAGCTAACCTGTAAACACATACAAAAACAAGTATCCTGGGAAGATACACCTATCCATGAACTACTCTCTCAGCAAAGTATTCCAAGTGGTTCCTAGCCGATTACTATCTCTAAAAGGGGGTCTGGCACAGTGGGCATGTCGATTTGTTGGACGTCGAGAACCACTTGTAGAGGCAGGCGCCATGGAACTTGTGCTTGCATGTCTTGCACGCCAGCCGAGGGAGGCTGTGGTTGCTCGTGTGGAGGATGCTATAGCAGATCGGGCACTCCTCCACGCCCTCAAACTCCTTGTCGAAGTTGTTCTTCCATGTCCGGATCGCCTCGGCGATCGCACCATTCTGCATAGACACACACACGAATGTCATCATCAATGCCATTTAACATTTTTTTCCTGTTATACTTCCTCTTGACGAGTTTGTTACCTGGTTGCGGACAAATGACGTCAGAGAGAGCAGCCATTTCCTGCACTTCACTTCGCTGATACCCAGGCTTCTCGTGCATTCGACATCAACGTGGCGCAGAGGGTAAGAGCTCGGAAGGCGTATGACAAGATCAATCCCTGTTTCTTCCTTCTTGTATGTAGCAATAATCTCATATGCAGATCGGTTTACACTAACTGTGAATGTTTCATCAGCATAAACAGAGTCCTTTACCTGCAATGTTTGACAAAATCATTATTATGGGCAGACAAAATTATTGTTTACAAAGGAATGTGTCCTTGCGTATGGATGTTCAGGTAGGTTGTTCAGAGCTGATGATGCCTACAACAGGATCACAGGACTAAGCAAATTGGTAGTAGCATAGATATTATTTGTTATGATTTTAGAATAAAGGTTTGCTGAATGGTGTAACACCAGATACAGAGCATCAAAAAACATTACTGAAACCTGAGATTCCGAAGAGAAGATGTAAAAGAATATCTTAAGGTTTTTACTAAAATTGTAATCCTTGTTCTCCTCGTTGATAGTTTGTATTACGGGATTATAGTCTATTATCTAAGTTTTTCTCAATATACTTCATACAAAATTTGTTTATTGACTTAAACATCTTGACAAGATTATGACTACTCAATGACATATAAAAACACCATCCAGAATTATGTGAATCAAAGGGTGACTGAAGACCTGCTCACAGATCTCAGGAACCACATATTCAACTTTTTTTACTTCCCTTCGGCTACTATCTCCGTACTAACAACACTAACTATTCATGTAAGGCATGTGCCTCTTACTAAACTCCAAAAATTATCGGTACACATCTCTATTTTGTTGGCAAAAGATTTTTATTCTAAAATCAGACTTAAGAGGTGGCCAATAAATTTAACCAACATAGTATTTTGACAATTAATAAAGCATGGTCAACAAGAGAAGGTAAAGCCAAAAAAGGCAAAAGCTCATACCTGAGAAAACTCATCTAGTAGCAGAGGAGGACTGCACCATGTTCTAGTGAAGGACTCGATTGAGTATGACAGTGAACGATCTCTCAAGCTAGTAAACCATGTGCGTACATACGAAGGCAGTAGTCTAATCATCATCCCATATAATGACCCTGCAAGTGAGGCCATTTGCAAAACCCCAACAGGCCAAAGAGATTCAACATATGGCAGTAGTGAACATGTAACAATGGTATCGTTAGAAGCTTTTGCAGCAGCTTTTGCTTCAGGCACGAGTTCAACATCTTTTTTCTTCCCGCTAGGTGCAGCAGTCCTTAATGGGATATGCTGGAAAATGCAATCCAATATGTCCGGACTAATCTTATCTTGTACATACTGAAGTACTTTTTCCCTGGTAGTGGATGATAACGGCAGTAACTGCAGGTGGGACAACACCAGTGCCCAAGCAACAAAGACGTTAACCTAGTGAATGAAAACACAGATCATTATAATATGAACTAAGACATAAGCTGAAATAAGATATAGCTGAATTTAAATCACATGATTATATTATACCCTCTCTCGAGCAATCAGATCTGTTTTGGCGAGGTCAGAAGTAGGCATCTCTATCAAGGCCAAGAGTTCGTCTCTGAGGTATAGGGCCTTCTCTGAATCTGGGATCGACTCAATACTTTGACCCATGTCAGACTCCTGAGATGACAAAGGGGTTTCTCCTAGAGAAGATCCTTTGACTAATGAAAGTTGACACAGCGGCTCAGACATAAGTAGAGAGTATGCTGCAAACTGTAGATGAGATATTGGCTGTGAGGAGAAAAGAATTGAATATAGTCCACTGACGGATTCCTTGGTAAGCCCCCACAGTTTCATGGAGTCCAGTGCAGATCTTCTAATCTGTGGTGAAGCATCGATGATGAATGATGCCACTAGTTCCCAAAAATGCAGATAATCAACACGACTTGACGCTACGATGGATGAAGCCTCTTCACTACAAGATCCCGCAATTGCCTCTGAAACACCAGAAGCCAAGAACAAACGGAGGATATTCTCCATCATCTTGTCATTACTCTCTGCATACTCCCCTGATCTAATAAGCTGCAGATTTTGGGAATTATCTGTTTCATGGAGATTGTCAACACAGTTGAGGCGACACAATGTAACCAAAGCAGATTCAGCAAAAGTAAATGTTAGGTCCTCCATAGTGCAAGCTATCAATTGAAGCTTCTCCAAGATATCTTCAGTGGATGTCTGGTTTACCACAGCATCATTGATGCTATCTGTCATTTCTTCAACAAGTAGAACAGATGATTCAATCCACTTCTGTAGAATACGGAACACAAAACACCAATCATTTTCACCAAGTTTTGTCCAGCAATAACCAACCATAACTGCTGTTAGTTTCACTCCCAAAAGTTCAACAGTTTTTGACAGCATAGTTTCCCTGGAGGACAGAGATGGATCTGCGCTAGCATAGAAAGTCTGGTACCTTGAAAACAGAGTAAGCAATAATGATGTTTCTGCGTCACTGATCTCACGTTCAAATTGAACTACCAGTTTTCGTGATCCTCCCGTTATCTTCACGGGGAAGCAAGATAACACCACTTGCATCCAGTCCTCAATATCTGGCAAAGTAACAGATGATATGTTATCTGATTGTAAAAACATACTAAATCTGTTCCTATGAATAAGGCCCACGCGCATTACAAGACGAACATTTACCAAAAAAGGAGCAACAATATCTTGATTATATTGTCCATAATTAGTATCGTTGGATTCGTATTAAAAAACACTTTCTAATGATGCTAATTTTATACCAATAATCTTTGTATATTTAGAGTAATTCTTGGTCAAAGAAAAAACACTGAAAACAAGGCCGTCTTAATCACTGGAATGGAGGGAGTATTATACTACTCCCTCCGACCCATATTAGTTGACTTGGATTTGTCAAAATTTGGATGAACCTATATACTAAATAGTGTCTAGATTCATCCAAATCTAGACAAATTTGAGTCACCTAATATGGGTCAGAGGGAGTAGTATAATTTGCAAGAATTGTAATGTAGCCTACCTTGTTGTGCTGCTTCCCTTGGGCTCGATGAAAGACAAGAGGTGGCTTCATCAAGCCAACTCAACATGCTTTTTCCTAACAAATCACTGCAGGAAGAAGCTTCATTCGATCTCATTTTTTCTGTCAAGGGCTTGATGATTGTACTCATGACGAAGGGAAGAGTCCTTAAACATTTTCTGTTTACTGTTGAACCAATAAAAAGATTACTAAGTAGCTGTTCAAAAAGTACATGTGCATCAGATTCTCTCAAAATAGATTCCTTGGTGTAAGTAGTAAATAACAAAGCCACAAGAGCACGCAGATAACGGTCTTGAATTTTCTCAATCTCACTGTAAGAGAGATGCCAAGCATTGAAGAGTGCCCAGTCACTACTCTCGTGCATAAGGGCCCCTTCTAGCAATGTGTCAAGCAACAGGGACACGAAGCTGACGTCAAGACATGGCTCCGTTTTCATGTACTGAAGCAGAGAAGGTAAGAATGAGCTAAATGCACTTCCCCCTTTCCACTTCCAAGTGCAAATCATCTCTGCAGCAACCCATGCTCTAGAGAAAGAAGAAGCAGGTGCTAAAATCACTTCGCCGAAGCTGAGGTTTAGGACAAGCTTGTCAACAAAAGCAATGAATTGTTGATGTTTCAGTTCCTGCATCAAAAGAATTAACCGTATTAAGCGCATTTAACTCTTTGCACAATAGTCTTCTGTCAATACTACTGTAAGAAAAAATATTTTATACTTTTATTATGAATTTTTTGTTTCAGGTTTTTATATTCTGCATCAGAATATTTGATTACCTATCCATTCCTTTAGTTAAATTTTAGGTGTTCATTTTGTATTTTCTGAACACTTCACAATCAATCAAGCAAAGAAAAGATAATGAGGCCTAAGACTCATCCTGGCACCTTGGCCTAGCCCTGCGCACATAATGCCTGGCGCCCAACATGGTGTCAGGCATGATATATGTTTAACACAATTTCAGAGCTCAGACAACCAAGCTACAAACAGTTATTATATATCAACTAGAATGTTCCAGGCTAATCACTTCTAAATAGGCAAGTGCTACTTCTGATTAACGCACTAAATTCAAAAATACAATTTCTTATAACTGGCGGTATTCAAATCAGAGAGAGAGAGAGCATGCTATTATATATGAGAACTGAAGCATGTCTAGTTAGTTTGCAAATAGAAGCAGACACTATCTCGGTGCGGTGGGGGTAAAAAGAAAGAGATTCTTACAGGATTATCTGTAGTAACTGGCTCATGTTGGATCTTCACTGATGCATGGCCATTCTGTAAAGGTTTCACCCAAAGTGGCCAATACTCTCCCTCAGATAACAAAATATCATAAAAACTTTGCAACTTTATGTGGTCAAGACAAATGAGTCTCAACATGTCCACCACCCACTCGGAACATAAGACTGCTGTCCTATCAATAGGTAAGTCTATCGTGTCAAATACAGCATACCTGACAGACTGTGCTAGAATATTCACCAGCCTATTCAAAGTGCCTGAATGAAGATCATTCCAAAAGGATGGAATTAAGCTTTGACGGAAAGCATGTATATGTTCTGCAAGCTTAGCCTTCAAATGCACTGCCTCATCCAAATGATCATCTGAACTATTGCACCTCAAAGCCTCAGTATTGATTTCCTCCTTATGACCTTTCAAATCACTCTCTTCTGCAAGAGTTAAAGCCATACTGCATTCCCACTCAATGATAAACAGAGCAGCCAGAATATGAGAAAAAACAGATTCTTCGTCATGTATCCTTAGGGCAAACAAGCTACGCTCAAAAACTTGAAAAGCGAACTGAGCCATCTCAAAGTTTGCTGACAAGGATTGTTCCCCTAGAATCTTGAAATGCTCATGTTCCACGGGCAACAACAGAAAATGTGAAGACTTTGTCCACTCAAAAGTTGATGCGATGAGTACAGATGCCAAAGACTTTAAAATGGACCCACGAATTTTGCAAACAGCCTCAGCAGAAAGAAAACAAATTTGATCATCTTGACTGGAGCCACCAAGTGCAGCACTACAAATTCACATATTATAAAATTCAAGTCAAGCCACAACAAATACATATTTCGTGGAACACCGCCACCATGGCAACTCTAGTGAACAGAAATATCAACAGTTTCGACTCTTGGGTAATCAAAATGAACAATAACTTTTGGCTATTAAGCCCATAAAAGCCATAATCCCACAAATGCACTTTCAATAGAAATTTGAAGAAACAAACAACTAATCCACTGGATGCGTAAGCAAACAAGAAAGCACATAACAGAGCAGATAAAGTTACAGGCACATACCATAGAAAATGTACATGAGAATCTGTAGCAGGCAGATCACAGAAGACAGAAACAGAAACAGAATCCAATAGATCATGTCGCCAATGTTCTGGCAGGGAGCCGCTTCTCTGCAAATTTTTCAACTTTCCACTGGCAATTCTTTCTCTGACTTTTTGAAGTATTAATGTCAGCAGTTCAAATTGGTCATTTGTGTGTGAGGTTTTATTCTCAACAACTCGCTTTTGTTTAGCTCCAGTATATTTGATGATCAAACACCACTGGTCAAAGAAACACTCTTCTTGAATCAAAGCAAGCAATAAATCAATCTTTGAGCTGCAGGTGCTATACTTCCCATCCAAGCACCAAGGGACAAAATCAGTATTGAATAAATTCAGATAAGGCTCAACATATGATTTATCATCATTTTTCTCAGAATTCTTCAAGAAAAGGGGGGCAGGCCCAAATATTTCAACCAAAACTAGAAGGAGTTCAATAAGACTTGGGGAGTCCTGCGCCAAAGCAAAAAAAAATCTTGAATCAAGTTAATTTGCCAAGTAATTTGCATGTCAGCATAATATAGCACAGACAAATACCTCTAGATGAAATAAACAAGAGTCAAGAGAAGATGAATCAATTCAGTGCGCCAGCTTACCATGGACTTGATAGCTGGAAGAGAATGTTCAACCAGCGGTCTTGCTAAGTTTTCCAGGGGCCATGTCCTACCGTTCTGTAAAACGAGTAGATCCAAAGAACGAAAGAAAGACACAAGTTGGCCTACATGGTCCTGAAATTTTGATAGCTTCTCCCCTTGTTGAACTATGTCCAAATAGTCCCTCAACAGAGACTCACAAGCAACTTCCAACAAAGGACTTTCTGTAACAGAAAGGGCATCCAATATTTCAGCCATACATTTCCCCAAATCCTGATAATAGTAAATAGGCTGACGCAAATTCGGGACCAATAATGACTTTTTATGATATGGCTGGTGATCATCAGTAGTTGCTTCTTCAGACAACAAACTCAGAACTGCATCCAGGTTTTTTGATAATGATAATTGAAGGTAATCATGCCAAACCATTTTGACAAGAACATTAGTTATAAGCCTGTTGCGAATGTAATCTGAAGAATCCCCTACAGAATTTCTGAAAAAAAGGTAATTGCTAAGAAACTGGAGAACATGGAAAAAATGAAATCAGACTTTAATAATCGAGTGGAAGTTTGGAAAGAATACCTCGGTACATTTTTAAGAAGCCACAAAAAACTCTGTTTGAAGGCAATAAAGAAAGCCGAACTGTCAGCAGCTGATAACTGCCTCTGATTTCTACCAGCCCAAAGATTTTGTAAGAACTCAAAGGCAAATTGCTCTGCAGCAACTTCTTTAGGAGGTATACATTCCAAAAACTGAACAATTAGAGGGTATGAGGCCTGTTTAGACCCATAGCACCCATTTTGTAGGAAGTTCCAAAACCGATTGAGGACAACCTTGCGAACATTGCAATATGACCAAGCCTCTGGAAACCTTCTAGAAAAAACAAGAACTGTGTCCCACATGGAAGAGTGGCATAACGGGTCCTTTTCATTAAAGGCACCAAGTAGAGTTGGAGATAGTATCTTCATGGCTTCTTCGTTGAAAACATGAGGAACATATTTGATATAACTTGTAAGCAGAGTATATGCAGCTGACCGTATAACAGCACCTTTAGACTTCAGAAAATCAATAAAATATTTATGCATAGAAAGTGCAGCTTCAGCGGAAGACAATGTCGCAGATCGAACTTTTGAATGACTCTTTCTTTCGGTATTTGCACTGTCACCACCATCACTTTGTAATTTTACTCCTAGTACAATGTCGATGAGAGTTGCCATTGCTAACAGTGATGATGATATTACCTAACACAGGGAGATAGAAAGTGAATGACAGACATAAGTACAGTAGGCATTTACAGATAAAATGTCATATGTGGAAGACCATAATTATATCCAACAACTAATCATAATGAGTGCTCTTACAAAAATATATCATTGTGAAAGTTATGAGGCACACAATGTGAATGCTAATGGCGAAATATATAAGCATTGGCGAGGCTAGACTAAGCAAAATAAAGTAATAACGCAACGGTCTAATTGATATATGTCCTAGTATGTACTCTTGCAGGAACCTTCAAATATTGCTAATACAAGGAGCTGTGTGCCAACCAGATCAAATGCTCCAACAGGGGAGGTGGCCCATACCAAAGGGTGCAGTTTGTTTCCAGGGAAGCAGATATTTCATTTTAGTTCCCACAGACCTGCATCTAATGCTAAAAACGCGTGAACGGATCTAAGAACCATTTTGCACGGCACAAAGAGCACGCACAATCTATTTGTACAACAGATTTGCACACACAAACTAATCCATCTGCTTTGCAAGATTGCAAAATGATCAATTTCTATAGCAGCTCAAAATTCTTTAAAACAGACTGCATGCAGAACAAAAACAGGTTACGATATGAAGATAACTGATCACATGTTGGGTTAGGACCATCAAGCATACCCTCTGATGCATATCTTCTAATTCATCCATCGGTGTAACCTTGTCAGATAAAGCTTGTGTTGTTAGCTTAAGGTTTTCATTCAGGTACAGAAACGTCTCCTTCACACATAGCATTAAAGCATCCAACCTTCTGTCAGATTGTGGGAATGCTGCCTACAAATAGAGCAGAACAAATGTAACGAAGTCATATGTGCATGGGTACAGCTGCATACAATATCTTCAAATTGTATGCTATTCATGCATATAGTGCATGCCATAATATGTGAACCTGAGAAATTTCATTCAGAAATATGACCAATTGTAGCCTGCACAAAGAAAACATGCACTAATTGTAGAGTAATGCAGTTTAAAGCTGACTATTTGGTTTCTATGTGCAGGCCACTGCAGGTTAGATTTTATGGAATTTTGCAGGTTCACAGTAATAGCACGCTACATCCAAGATTTTTTCAAATTTCTAAAATCTTCGAGTTGTCTCATATAATCAAACTAAAAGAATGGGAAAGTATTACTCCCTCCGATCCATAATAAGTGGACACTTACTTATTATGGATCGGAGGGAGTACTGCTTTGTTGTTTCAACAGGTCAGTACAACAAACCAAGATAACATATTAGTCAAGAGCGAAATAGAACTAAACTGATAAAAAAAATTATATGAACAAACTAGGCCAACATGCCCTAACTATGTTTCAATATGATCCTAATTTAATGCAATTGCCAATATTTGGTAGTTGATTGACTTTAGTTTTCAGTTCTTCCAAGCCAGTGGGTTTTAGTATACTGCAGAAAAGCATCCCAATTGAAAATGAATGCAAAATCCAGACGGAGCTCCAGTTAACAATGACTTTCAACCAATATCATCAACCAGATAAAGGAATAATCATATGCACCTCAAATGAACGTCGAGCAGCCTGTGCAACCTCAACAGCAGGGTCAAACTGAGAAAACCACCAAGGACCCATCAAAGACTTGAGATGTGGGGCTAGACCCTTCCTGGAATTGTCAGTTCAAACATCCATAACCATCGAAGATTGACAGAGTTGGCAAACTGTATTTACTGTTTCTATATATTTTGTCAGTTTTGAGTGAACATGAATATTTACATGCTCATGTTTTCTATGTGTGCTTGCCAAAATACCCTTCAGTAATATCTCAAGCAGAAGTAACAAGGTAGTGGCAATGGGTTAATTTTAGAAGGGGAAATTTAGGAGAATAGCCTAGGACTTCAATGTGTCAAGTATTTAGATATAAATCTTTAGTCAACAGCATGAGGTATTTGGAAAAGGAGGCAGTAAAATGAATTCTAAGCATAATAAGGCCTTTAATAATTGGACCAGAAGCCACAATATAGTAAATATAAAGCAGTACATCACAGATCACTTGCACATCAGTTCAATGAAAGGAAATGGTCATACTTGACTGCCGTGACTAGGCTAGACATGGTATCATTAGTAGCACGACGAACGTCTCTGTTGTAGTCAAGCAGCAGTCTCTTGTACTCGAATGCCTGTAAAATGAAGAAGGTAGATATTGTATGTGTGTATTTCCTGGAGAAGGCGTAATTATAACATGAAATAAATCTAAGTATCACTACATCAAAAAGGAACAAAATAGTCATAAAAACAACATCCTGTCACCAAACACGCAAGAAGAGCACTTATAAAAAGGAACTGTGCATCCCCTCCTCCTATCCATTATTAGCATATATCCAAGCTTACTTGGGAGAACACTAAACGGCTCACATGCTAATCTAAAGCTATGTTTGACATGAATTCTCTGAAAGTTAACATTACGTGTTGGAAAGAAGACTACCATGGCAATTGGTGTATTCTCATAGAAACATTACAGATGTTGCCAAGGAAGATACAGAATTGGGCCTAAAAAGAACCTCAAGTAATCCTTAAATGAGGACCATAAGAACATAATATTAATATGACAGGGCAAACAGAGTGTATGAGGAAAAAATACCCATTGCGGAACGATTTGAACGACTTCCTCGCCAGGTTTCTGTGCAAAGAGCATAGAGAGCGTAGATAACGCCTTGAGCTGCATTAAGTAAGAAACAAGATGTGAGGGTAAATCAACATTCTGATAGCATGATTTGGGCAGTAACAATCGCCTCTAGTAAGAATCGGTGTCGAGCGCCAGATGGTTCAAGATAATATTACAGTGTATATACAGCACATGTTTTACAAATTTTCTGAGTACAGCCAGGAAACACCAAACATGGCATATACGTTTATGGAAAGGCATAACTTCACTTCATCTAGTCTAGAGAACACAGCATATCTGAATTGCTCTTTTGTGTTGCTATATATGATGGAGTAATTCTCCAGGCAGAGACGGACAATAATATAAATCAATAAGATGCCGGGTACAGCGGCAGGGGCACTAAGTGAGAAAGGGAGGGGGAAAATCTGGGTGACCTTGGTTGTGGGATCCTTCCTGCCCAGCCTCCTGAGGTGCTGCAGCACCTCGCCATCCACGTCCTGGAAAAGAAAAACAAGACCCGAACAACACGAGAGTGAGATCGCTGCGGACGAGCTTGAGCGGAACAAAACCCTAACGCGGCTTAAGGTAGCAGCAGCAGCAAGCGAGCAAGGGCACGTGGCCGTAGCTAGGGTTTATGAGAGAGGGGAAGAGGACGGAGGCGTACGGGGGGCAGGCGGACCGGGCCGTCAGGGTCGGCGGAGGAGGAAGGCAGCAGCGCGGCGGGCTCGACGCGGGAGGCGCCGTGGTAGCCCCCGAACCCCACGACGGGGACGGTGCCGGGGGTATCCGGCAGCAGCGACGCTGCCAGGCCGCTGCTGGACGCCCGCCCCTTGCTCTTCCCCATCGGGTGGTCCTTCCTTCGTTTGTGCTCCTCGCCGCCGCCGGAGTTTGGGCCGAAGCAGCAGCCCCCGAAGCGAGAGAGAGGGGAGAGAGGGGGAAGGAGGGGGGTTCTGTTTCGTTTTGACCCCTGGCCGTGTCCCGTGTATGTAAATTGTTTTTGTGTTTTGTTTTCGTGGAGTCGGTGCGTGCTCTACTACGGAAATTCAGAGTTTTGGCCAAGATACTCCAAAATTCGAAAAGACTTCTCTATATTAATGTCTCAATTTTATGGATACGATTTTTTTTAGAAGAAAATAAAACCCCGGTCTCTGCATTGACTAATGCACACAGCCTTTTACTACGTCAAAACAACCATTACAAATACAACTCATGGATCACTTAAGATCAATACATAGATTAACCAGCCGAAAAAACGCAACAAGTGACTACACAGCGTATTATAGTCAACAAACGTAGCCACCCAGACTGGTTGAAGATGTGCCAACGACTATTAGAAGACGGCTGCACCACTAGTCATGATATCCCGCTGGTCTTGCGGCGATAGGAACGTCCATAACTACATCCAATGAGACACCATGTGAATAACCTGCAAAAGATTAAAGTTTTTGTGTTGTTAAAGATAATATTATTTCTGCATCTTTAAATAGACCAACATAAGGCTGGAATACCAATTCAAATTCTAGCCTTATATGATTTATCAATGTCATTTTACCAATTACCAAACATATTTATTACAATACTCATGGGTTTAAATCATAAGCAAAATGAATAATAAGTCACAGAAGACGCATAAAGTGGGTAAGATGTAAACAAATGCTCTATGGTTTTTTGTGCACCATAGAAATAACACTTAGTACATCCTACCCAACTCATTTTTGCTAAATTGTCCTTCATGAGGAGCACCTCATTACTCAAGAACCACATAATTTTTTTGATTTTAAGTGGGATTTTAAGTTTTTAAAGATATTTTTGAAGAAAAACCGTATGATCATTCATAAGATCCTCATACATAGATTTAACACATAATACCTCAGATGATGTCAATTTCCAAACAAACTTATCATCGCTGTCAGACAACTGAATCCTCGTTACCTGAAACCAATGTTTAGTGGTACATGAGTTAAAACGTGTGCAATGGTTTCGTTCTTTCGATGCACGATGTTATACAAGGTTGGATACTGTTTGTGCTAAAGGGGTGTCTCCCAACCATGTATCCTCCCAAAACCGAGTTTTAGCACCACCTCCCACTTGGAAATGACCTCTAGCAAAAAAAAAACGTACTTTACCCGCATAAGTTCGTTTCCAAATGGAGAATCTATTGGTTTTGCTTGGACTTAGGACAATGTTTTTGACTTAAATATTTGTTATATATCAACTCTTTCCACACTCTTTTTTCAATTAAAAGCTTAAAAATCCATTTGCATAAACATTTGTTCTTTAATTCCAAAACCTCGATACCGAGACCACCCTAATCTTTTGGTTTGTAAATGATGTTCCATTTTGTCACTCTTCGTCTTTCTCCTCCCCTCTTCCTCTGCCTGGCAAACACCTCCACTAGCGATGGCATCGCCTTCTCGCGGCAGCATTGCGGGTCACGCCAACGTCTGTTCCTCCGGCGCTGGCGACGGCAAGCCAGGTCCCCCGCCTCGCAGTCACCTACAGCCAGCAGAGCCGTGTTCCACGGCCACCATCCTCCTGCCGCGGCCGAAAGATTGAAGCACCGGGGATGCCTCTGCTAGTTTCCTTCACCGCCGAAGCACCATGCGCGCCTGCCGCCTCTGCTACGGGTGCCACGGCTTGCTCCCTGTGTCTGCCCGCCAGGCGTTCGACGAAATGCCGAGCACGGAACACGGAAAGGTAAATGATGCGACGAGAAATCTACATGCACCGATAGCGCTCTTCATGAAGTAACGGACATTGGTGTGGCGAATCCAATACTAGTATTCTGCGGTTAATACCACTATTAAACCTGTGTCAGTTTTCACGATTTAATTGACAACCTTTGGTCTGCACTCTCCAGATCCCTTTGATAAATAGCCAGTGCTTCTGGGCTGCGCGTTGCGGTTTCTGTTCAATCCCTTGCAGCGGCAGGAGTGCAGCACTGTATGCAGTAAGCCTTTTCTTCTTCCTCCTCTTCCAAGTTCATGGCTTTGTACGTGGTCTCTGGAAAGGGTTCACGTGTATTTCTTTGTTCTTGTATGTAAACAAATCTGCAGACAGTAGTGACATCTCTTCTTTCTAACTTGGGTTCTTATTTCTGTTCACATGGTAGTGATCTTGGCACATCGGGTTAGCAGGTGGTGCGATGTTTATTTGATGCTTTTCCTGTTCCTAAACAACAAAATATCAATTAATTTGTCTATACCCTTAAAAGATTCTATAGCAACACTAGTAACTTGGCATGAATCAGTCATGCAAACAGAAGTTCCATTATGAACATGAACTATGATCCATCTTGCAGGAAGTCTCCGGTTGAGATGAGCAAACCCTGCGAGTGCTGGAAGATTAAGGTGCAGTTCATCATGCATATGCATGGTAACTTCAAAGATTGCATGGTATGTTGAGCTTAATTTCTGTCACTGCCTCTAGAGTCTGCGTGCTTTCTTTGAGCCTTGGTTCCACCACTGCTGCTCCCTGCAGGTCATACCAGAGTGGCTTGTGGACCATTTTGGAGGAAAGATCTCTGGGACCATCAAACTAGAGGCCCCTAATGGTAAGACATTTGATGTTGGAGTTGCCAAGAAGACGAAGAGAACAATCCTCCAGACCGGATGGGAAGCGTTTGTTGATGCCAATCAGATACAAGAGAACTTTTTCCTGATGTTTCGATGCCTCGAAATCTCCTGCTTTAAGGTTACCATCTTTGATTCCCATGGTGAGGAGAGAATCTCGTGTCGTGCGGGGGAGAGAAATCCTACTCATGTTGAAAACCAATGCACATTCTGTGCTGAAATGTCGAGCAGTTCCCAGGATGATACTTCAGGTGGATGTTGTAGAAAACAAGGAAAGACGCCCGCAGCAAAATCTTCGTCTTCCGATGAATTGTCAGGTTAAGTTTGTGTACTCAAATTAATTGGTTACTAGTCTTTAGTAACGACAGATTGATCTCTTACACCTGAATCTTTTTCGCAGCAGAAGGTAGTGAGTCGGAAAGAGAAAGTGAGTCTATGGAGTCTGATGATCTTCAGGGGTTCTCAAAGAATTATGTCTTAGCAGGGCGATGCCATCTCACAGAAGAACAAGAGGATGAAATCGATGCGCTTGTCACGAAAATTCGACCTGAAACCCCTCTGCTTGTGGCAACGATGAAGAAGACCAATGTGAATGGCTCTGCTAACCTGGTACGTTAGGTTTGAATTCTACGCTCTCAACTATCTTTATTTTGATGATACTGTTAATTGTAACCAGCATCTAAAGGATACTTATATAACATTGAAACAATTAAACAGCATAATAATGCGGAGCATATTATGCTGTTTATCATGTGTATATTATGAAATAGTATTAATGTCTCTGTTTTACAGCTGAGATCATGTGTATACTATTATAAATAGCCTTGTTGACAGTCTAATGCGGAGCATCATATATATTCTCCCTCTTTTAATCAGGTAATATCCAAGGATTACGCACAGGCATACTTTCCACACAGAATTAAATTTGTCTCACTCAAGCTGCCTGGGAAGAGCAAGAATTGGTCATGCAGATTCTACATCAGACCTGATGGAACCGGACGCAACCTTTTTTTGCATGAATTCGTCCGTGACAATCATGTTAAGGAGGGTGATCTCTGCCTCTTTCAACCTATGACAGAGGTTGAGTCAACAAGGTTCTCATTTATGGTCCACGTGCTTCGCAAAACTGGAGGAACTGATATCGGCTCAAACCATGGTAAGTTCAAGAAACAAGTGTAGATTACATTGACATTATTTCAACTGCTCTCAGTATGATACTACACAATTAACCCTCAGCTAGTAGAAATGCCGCAGTTACTTCTTTGTCATACTTGTTATTACACTTGATTTTACTGTTGAAACTCTTGACAGGAGAAGAAAGTCCATCTGAATATGGATCTATCCGGTCGGATCACCAGGAGACTTCCTCCGAGGCTCGCTATATCTTCACGAGTAGGTGCCGGCTCGATGAAGAAGATGAGGTGGCAATAGATGCTCTTATTGCAGAAATTCAACCTGAAATTCCTTTGCTAGTGGCTCAAATGACGAAGAGCAGTGTCAAAGGATCCCAAGCTTCTTTGGTAACTCCTATTCTGCACTGGGTAACTCCATTGTTTGTTTATTCTGTCCGGCACACCCCCATACTTATTTCTTCTACTCCCTCTGTCTCAAAATAGATGTCGGAAGTTTGTCAAAATTTGGATGTATCTTTACACTATTTAGTGTATAGATACATCCAATTTTTTAAAAAATTGTGACATCTATTTTGGGACGGAGGGAACAGATTTAAATTATTCTACTCTCCACTTTAATTTTTATCTCTCAAAAAATTTAAATTTGTGAAACTAAACACCGCCAGTTGTCCCACAAACATTCTTTGGTTTGTCCAAGGTGCATTTTCTATTTGCTCCGTAAACACTTAATTTGTGGTACTAATTCTTGTCCTGTCCTATGTACTATTTAAGTCTTGTTTCGAAAGCTTCTCGTAAAGAAAATGATGATTCAAACTTATTGTGCCCATCCTACAGGAGGTACCTTCAAAGATCTTGTTAAGAGTCGTGCTCTAGTTGTTTGTTACAGTCATCTAGAAAACATAGCGGCCTGCATTGTAGTACAAATCTTGTTTTCGTGTAGTACACAAACTGTAAGATCAACAATACTTGTTTCCTTGCTTTTATGTTTGAAATCAGGAACAGTTATCTCAGCCTGTCATCTCTTGTATTAATTCTTGTAACTTTTGTCTTTTATCGTCTGTATATTTAGGTCATTTTGAAGCGTTATGCAGATGCACATTTTCCTAGTGAAAGCCAAACAATTACACTTGGAATCCCAGGAGGGAAAAAGAAGTGGCATCCCCATTTCTACGTCAGACCGGGCAACACCGGATATGTCCTTTACGGGCGGTGGTTAGAGTTTGTCCGCGACAACCATCTACGTGAGCGGGACATCTGCGTCCTGCAACCAATCAACAGGGGAGAGGGGAGAAGATTCACGGTGATGGTCCATCTGCTTCCTAAAGCAAGAAGCACCAGAAGATCCAAGGGTGGTGATGCTGTCCCTGGCTCAAGGAAGGGCAGAACGAGCATGGAAGCCTCAAGATCCTGTGTTAAGAACGAGCCAGTTGATGGTATGTGAATTTCCACTTAATTTCCACTGTTATTTCCTCGTTTAATGACGTGAAGTATCTTATATGCAGGAGCTTCAGATGATTCTAACAGATCAGGTATCTTATATGCAGGAGCTTCAGATGATTCTAACAGATCAGGGTACGTGGTACTAGGCTGTAGTACCCATTTAACCACTGCGCAGGAGAAGATAGTTGCAGAGAAGGTGAAGGACATCAAATCTCCAGTGCCCATTTATGTGGCAGCCATGGACAAGAGCAATTTGAGTTCTGCCCTAGTAAGTTATAAAACCTTGGTTTCCTGATGCTTAGTTATAACTAGGATCATGTAGCTCTTCACTAATGTACATTTTCTTGAATCATAAACGGATCGCCCAAATCAGAAATTGCTGTAGATGGCATGTACCACGCCCTTAAATATTGAAAATCCATCCATGCATATAGCTGCTGAAACTTCTTGAATATGTATTTTCATCACGATTGATTACCTATCATGTCTGTTGCACCTGCGAGAAAAGGACTTCTTGAATCTGTATTTTCACAATCCATCCATCATATAGCTGCTGAAACTTCTTGAATCTGTATTTTCACCACACTATTGATTAGTTGCCATGTCTGTTGCACCCGTGAAAAAATATATAGGACTTGGGTGCCACAGGATATGCTGCTGTTGATAGACATCTTGCTGATGGGAGGCACACGCTGACGCTCCGTCAAGCCGGGTGGGGCAAGGCATGGCGAGTCGAGATGCGCCACAGGCAGATGATCCCAACAGGAGGGTGGCACGAGTTCGTTGCTGACAACCGCCTGCAGGCCGGAGATCTGTGCCTACTGGAGCCGGTGATGGACGAGAGTCTCGCCATGGCAGTCCACATCATCCGCTTTGAGCAGTATGGGTAGCTCTTTTTCAGCGAGACACCTGCAGGCTGGTGACCTGATGATATATGCATAGCTCTTGTTCTAGCTGTACTTGGGTGATGGTTCCGTAATCTGCGAGAGTGACAAATCATGCATGGGTGTGGCTGATCCCCCTCCATATGGCAGTGATGCAAATGATATTTCTAGTTTATCCCTTTTGTCATTTTTGCCTCCCAAACATTAGCTCTATGCAGTTTGGAAATAATTGTCTTTTGACCAAACAATTTTTTGCCTCCCAAACATTACATGTTTATGGCAAGAGGGTGGATGGTTGCTTTTAGTTTGGGTTGGTGCTGATGCTAGGGAGGATGGCGGATGGAATGGTAGTTCCTAGTCTCCTGTCCTTGTCCTGGATTGGAGCGGGGAAGTTCCTAGTCTAGCTTGTAATCCGTAGCTTTCGTTACGTTCTTGTCGCTGCTGTCGTTTGAATATATCGATTTGCTTATAACATCTCGTAGTCGTAGCTCGATATATGGTGTTGAAACTGGTGAATCGCGAATGGCGCATGAGTTCTGTAGTTCTCCTTATCCATTTTGTCTGCCAGCACTGATCAGTGGCTCTTTTTCCCTGTTCTGATAAGCAAGTAGGGATTTTGTCTCTTGTTTGCTGCCTGTGTACTCATGTAGTGATGCTAGTTTACTGAGTTTTTCTTTAGGAAGTTTTCCTGTAAGTTTGGCGTGTCAGACTGTTGAGCCTTGGTCTGCGTCCAGTTCTGAATTATATACTTGAAAAATTCATTGGTGGGTCTGATCCCACCCAAGTTTCACTCATCTTTTCATATAAACGTTTTCTCTTTTGTTGCTTTTGTAAAGAAGGAACGTGCGACGCTTTCGTTCAGTTTGTTTTGTTTCAAACATTCAGACACGAATATGTGTGCGCCTCTCTGTTTACCTCTGGATGGCGTTGGCGTTCTGTGATGTGCTGTACTGTATCTGAATATTTGCAGTGGCACTCATGTCTTAATATTCGAATTTGGTCAGAAAAATTATGTACTCCAACTTCACAGGTAAGACTCTGTGTTGACGGTGTTTTCTGAATCTGGTTCTTTTGAGCTTCACGGTCGTTCCAGATATGATTACCTCATGTGATCCTTTTTGTCTGACAGCACTTGTTGATGCTGTTAGGAGGACCCGAGCCGGCCCGTCCCGACTGTCGTGCCCGGAAACTGAGCCCAAGCCTGGCCCATGGTGCACATGTTTCTTTGAGCTGCGGGCCGGGCCTTTCCCTATTTTGCGCTTTTCTTTGACTCGAGCTTGGATTCATTGAGCATGTCCATGTACGATGTTGTGGACTCAACATCGAACACCTTGTCTATGTCAATGGAGGGTGGCGGCGGCGGCGCGGGCGTCGCCACAGACGGAACAGAGGGAGGAGGGGACGTGGCCTTGGAGGGCGGTGGAGGCGCGAGGCCGATGCAGCTGACTGCCTTTGTCTTCACCTTGGCCGGCGGGGCACCCCCTCGGCCCGGCCGCCTTCGTCTTCGTCATGGCCCCCTTCTTGGCAGCTGCAGCAGTCACAGTCGGCGGAGCTGCGGCCGCCGCAGGGGCTTCGAAGAACTGCTTCGGGAACCTCTTCCTCTTCAACGGGATGGTGGCGGAGATCATGGCCGACATGTCGCCGGCGTTTGGCGGACCTCCGACGGAGACATCAACCACCGCGACCGAAGGTGGTGCACCGCCGGCGTTCCGCAGGCCTTGCGGAGGATCCATGGCAGCGAGATTCGGCCGCGTCGTTGCCAGGAAGGGCGGTGCGGAGGAGATCGGGCAGCGGCGGAGCCGTTGGTTTTCGCTGAAACCCTTCGCGCGCAGTGGAAGGGAGAATAGTGGTTTGGCCCTGTATTCCCCTTTCCACCCCGCACAAGTAGGGGGCGAAGAGCCGCCCCATAACCAAAACTGGTAAAAATCGATACGGGAAGCTGATTTACGGGGTCTGCCCTTTTAAGGGTTCTGTTAGACATGCTCTTAGTGAACCAACCGCCACTGATGGGGACCTAACTAGTTAGGATATCGAGCGATGTTTTGAATTGATCTTCAAATAGATCATTTGAGCTGCTTTCGCAATTGGTATAGCATATTGTCTGCGTCTGTGCATGGTTGGTATATCATGCTTATGTTGGACATGTGCTATATAATCTTGGTCAATCTATGTTTTTCTGCGGTTGGTCTCTATTCATTCACCATAGAGGTAGACTTTTAAGTAATAAAGTGTCCTTTATATTTACCTTGACCTAGAGACGTCCACACAGGGACGGATGTGCAAGTGGTGATGGAGTAGCATGGAGGACGGAGGACGCCGGCATCTCATATGAAGGAGAAGCTCGAGCCGCACATCAGAACCTTGGCGTAAGAAGATGAAGGGGACCGAAAGGCAAGGCCGTCGCGAAGAGGGTGGTTTCTTGAAATAGAGCAAAGAAAATAATGAGTACATCCCCATCCCGCATTCATCAACTTCCCCTGCTCGGCTGCTCCTCTCCCTCCCCTCACAGAATCCTCCAAAACCCCTGCCCTTCCCACCGTAGCCACCGCGCAGTCGGCGATGCTGCGGGCGAGCCAGCCGGTGGTGCACCCTGACCCGGCTCCGGCTCCGGTGGTCGCGGCGCCGCCGCCCGCTCCCGCTCCCGCTCCCGCTCCGGCACCGGCTGCGCTGCAGGTGCAGGGGAATGCGAACGCGGGCCCGGCCGCACCGCCCGGGGTGCTGATGCGGAACTTCCCGGGGGCGCCGGGCACGCGCTCCGGCCTCGGCCTACGCCTCGCGCAGGCCTGCCTCGCGGCCGCCGCGGTCGGCGCCATGGCCTCCGCCGACGACTACGCCTCCATCACCGCCTTCCGGTGCGTGCTCCCACTTCTCCCTCTCCCCCTGCCCTGTTCCTCATCAACTTTTTTCTCTCCCCGTGCCTACGGCTTTACCAACGATCTTCAGGGATTTCATTCTGTTTGTGGGTGTGGGTTCTAGCTGAAAGAAATCCATCTCAGTAGGACGAGTAGATTGATGGATGCATCAGTCAATTTGTTTCAGAGCATCTCCGTAAGGCATATGCGCAACAGATTTCCATCAAGTACAGTTCAATACTGGGCCCTTTTCTTACTTCTCCAGTGACAAGTGCCGATGTTCATCCGTGAGCTGCCGCTATGTGTTTACCCTTCCGGATTTGTTTGGTGTACTGAAAGAGGCAAATGCAGCTAGATGGTGCATGTTCTCTGTGATGTCATATTACTCTCCCTCGTCTTTGTGATGGCAAATACAGCAACGTTTACATTGGGTTTCAGTTAACGATTTCAGGGGGGTCTCATTGTGGGTTCCAGTTGAAATCCCTTGATTAGGACGAGTCAGTTTTTTTTCAAACCCTCCCCCTCCCTCTCTCTGTTGGAGACATGTGGAGCAAGTTTCCAGTACAAACTATTATGGGGCCCTTTTCTTACTTCTCCAAAGAGAAGTGATCCCTATTCGTTAGTGGCTACGTCTTTTTAGCATTTCGAATAAGCATCTCCTGAAAGAGGCAATCCAGCTAGATGGTGGCATGATCTATGCTCTCTGTGATATGATATCAGTACATATCACTCTCACCTGTATTCTTAGGAACGATACGGCAATGTTTAGATTGAGTGTCGTTTGCTGATCGCGACCGTTCCTGTGAAAACTAGGAGTGCGATGTTTTTTGTTTGTACGCAGTTAAGTTTGGTTAACATTCTGGATGTCGGAACTCAGAAGACTTCTGAGTGTAAAACAGTCACTCGTTATGCATGCATATTGTCGACCCGCTGACTGAAGATAACAAACCGTATGCTAATATATATCTTATTCCTACTTCAAAAAAAAAAATCTTATTCCTGTGATGCAATTACATAGCGTTTTCACTTGGGATTTCTGTTCTTCCAGAACTAAGGACACGGAATTGATTTCATTCTTATTGATGAGCTTATTGTTGCTATTTTGATTTTTGCCAGCTACTTCGTACCAACGGCAGCAATGCAGTGCCTGTGGAGCCTCGCTATGGCCAGCGTGGACGTGTACGCGCTTCTTGTCGGACGTTCCTTCCGAACTCCCCGAGTTGTGGGCATACTTAGCCTTGGTGACTGGGTGAGTCATGTTTTCTCAAGACACCTCAATCCAACAGTCAACTGCCGTCCCTTGTGACCTACTAGCAGACTGAAATCTTCTCAATGTACGAATAATCAAATAAACTGTTTGTCGATCATGTGCATTTTCACGTTTCCTTGGAAACTAAAACCCGCCTTTTTGACCTTGATGTTGCTTGCTCTCTGCAGATCACTGGAGCACTGACCATCAGCGCCGCGTCCGCATCGGCGGGCATCACCATTCTCATCAACGATGACCTGGAATTCTGCTACGAGAACGCGTGCCCAAGCTTCATGTCTGCTACGGCCATGGCTTTCCTGAGCTGGTTTGCGATCGCGCCGTGCTGCGTCCTGAACCTCGGCCAGGTGGTATACAAACTACAGAGACCGTCGTAGTAGTCTCCATGGAACAAGAATCGTCGCCTGTTTGTGGGACGGATCCCTTTGTGTGACCAACTGGGACACCGTGGCGCAGCTAATTTATACTAGTACGACTTTCTGTAGAAATTAGGGAGTAGCTGGTATGTTGCTGAATTCTCTATAGGAATCAGGGAGTAGCTTGATGCATGCCTGATAGGGTGGCTGTGAAGCCCTGCATGGTTCACTCAAGTTTAGAGTGAATCTACACACTAAAATAAGTCTAGACCCATTTTCTTCACAAACTTAAAACATCTTATATTTTGAAACGGAGGGAGTATATGTGAGTGTGGACTGGTGGTTTTATGATCTGTGGATGAACTGATGGGCTACTTGTGTAGAGCTCATGGTTGTGGATATGCTAATATCTGTTTAATGATACAACTTACGTTCCTAAGTTCTTGGTCCTCATTTCAGTTAGATGTAATAATATAATGGCGATATGGCTGGTCACTAGTGTTATTCAATTATCCATTCATTGTGTAGACTCAAAGTAGTTTGGTGGCCACCCAAACGGTGTCCTTATAAGGAGCATCATTCTTAAGCAAGAACATAAGAAAAACGAAAAATATTGGCCACAAAAGCATCAACCCATGTTTTCAGAAGTAGCATGCGACTCTAAGCCTGGGAGATGTGAAGAAAATTACATGATTGAGACAAAACAAACAAAAGTATAGGATCAAACGGAAATGGAATAAGGTGTGAAGATAAGAATAGAGATAACTATAGGAACACCGGAGTTGGTGTTTGGAATGCATAAGGAAAAAGTCCATTTCAAACCCTGAACTCGTAGAGGTTTGACGATTTGAACCCTCCAGACCTTCCTATCGCTGGCACTCTGAATTATTCAATCCCGGTCTAAATTAGACCTTGGACCTGTTTGACCAAGTTGACCTCCGCCACGTCCGCAAAATTTCACAAAAAAGTCCCTATAAAATTATCTATTCCAACTGCATGGTCTCTATAACATCCTATACACCTGTTGGACAGCGCTTGAGTAATGGGCTGTGTGCATGGGCTCGGCCCAGCAGACCAAGCCTTGGAGTGGGACGGATAAAGACGCACACCAGGGCAGCAGCGTAGGACGTCAAGCGGGGCGGGTTGCGGCACAACCTTTTCACTAATCCTTCTTTAATTTTACTAACTTTTGGGATCCCTTTTTGCCTATATTTTGTTTTGCGGGTCGTTATGCGGGTGCCGCTTGCCACCCTAGCAGCACGGAAGGAAAGAAAAAGAATGAAGAACTGAATCCTATCTTCCTGTTGCTTGTTTCTCTTCTTCTCAAACTCGTCTCCTTCATTCTCAGGTTCGGTGGCTACCGCAAGCCACCATTGTATCTCGAATTCTTGCGACCTCACGCGCGGATCCACACCGGAGGCAAAGGGGTGTGACAATTTGGTATCAGAGCCAGGAATCCCACAAAAAATTCTCCACAAAAAAAAAATCCCCAATCGATTTGATTTCCTAGAAGCGATGGAGGTGACAGAAGACAACGACGGAGGCCACCTTGAGCGGCATCCATGAGAGCTTGGTGCGGCTCAGCGTGACGCTGGGTCGGATGGCTGCAAGGCAGGAGCATATGCTAGCGGTTTCAAAGAAGACGACAGCAGCACTCGTGCCCATCGTCACGACCACTCCGATGTTTGCGCCGGGGCAGAATATTACCAAGCCTTCATCGTCCTGGCTCTTCTCGGCCGTTCCGGTCGTGGGTGCTGGTGCTCCACACGCGGACGTCGTACTCACTTCTGCCACGCCCATCAACTGTTCGACAAAAAGTCTTGGCCACTACACCGACAGTGTGTTGGAATTATGCCCTAGAGGCAATAATAAAGATGTTATTATTATAATTCTTTTTCATGATAAAGTTTATATTCCATGCTAGAATTGTATTAAGAGGAAACTTTAATACTTGTGTGGTTTGTGAACAACACCGTGTCCCTAGTAAGCCTCTATGGACTAGCTCATTGATTAATGATGGTTAAGGTTTCCTAACCATAGACATGAGTTGTCGATTAATAATGAGATCATATCATTGGGAGAATGATATGATGGACAGACCCAAATTAAGCAGAGCAATTAGATCGTGTCATCGTGTTCATCTTTGCGAAGCTTTTCTTATGTCAAATATTGTATTCCTTAGACCATGAGATAATACAACTCCCTGGTATCGGAAGAAAGCTTTGAGGTCATCAAACATCATCCTATGAGAGGGTGATCATAAAGGTGTCTCTCAGGTGATCAGAAAGTACTTGTTGGGTTGTATGTATCGAGATGGGATTTGTTCCTCCCAAGTCGAAGAGATATACCTCGGGGCCACTCGGTAATCGATATCAACACCGCTTGCAAGCACGTGGTTAAGGAGTTAATCACAAGGTGATATCGGATTACAGAACGAGTAAAGTACTTGCTGTGAACGAGATTGAACTAGGTATGCTGATGCCGACGATCGAATCTCGGGCAAGTAAAATATCGCGTGACAAAGGGAATATATATGGGATTGATTGAATCCTGGCATCGTGGTTCATCCGATATGATCATCGATGAATGTGTGCGAGTAAATATGGGTTTCCAGACCCCGCTGTTGATTATTGATAGAAGATCATGTATGCATATTCTCGAACCCGAAGGGTCACACACTTAACGTGTCTCGACGCTAGGATAGAATGGATAATTGGTTTATGAGTTTTTGCTCGGAGTCTCGGATGAGATCCAGGATGTCACGAGAGGTTCCGGAATGGTCCGGAGAATAAGATTCATATAAGGCAAAGCGTTTTTGGAGTTCAGAATTGTTTTGGATTGTTCGGTATTGTATCGGAAGCTTCTAGAACCTTCCGGAGTGGTACCAACGTGGACCCACTTGTCGGGAGGGGGCGTGGGCCTACGAGGGAGTGCCCTGGCCGCATTGGGCTAGGGGCACAAGGCCCCATAGGCCCAGCCGGCCAAGCCCTAGGGGAAACCCTAGGGGAGCTTCTAGAAGGGGGGGACTTGCCCCCCACTCCTCCCTCCTTGGCCGCCGGCCCTAGGCTTGGAGGAAGGGCAAGGGCCATCCGCCCACCCCTCTATATAAAGAGGGCTGGGGGCGCACCCTCCCCCTACACCTCCTCCTCAAGCCCTATGTGGCATCCCGCAAAACCACTACTAGAAAATCGCGTTGTTTTTGTGCATTGCATCATCATGACCGCATGCTCATGTCATCATGCCACATTGCATTTGAGCATCGTCATCATCTTGCATTTGCTTGCATAAAACTATTTTCGGAAAAACCTATTTTTGTTTTCTAAAACGCCCCGTCTTTGTTCAAACACCAAAACCCGGGTCTCCGGATTATTTTGTTTTGTCTGCTATCGGTTTGCAAAAAAAAACCTGTTTGAAATAAATAAAATATTTAATTATTTTTAGTGGGGCAGTCGAACGGGCCGATTCGACCCAGTCGACCACCCCCAGAATAAATCGGTCCACCTAGAACCTAAATCCTATTCCCACCCAATCCTAACCTACCCACCAATCTCAGCTCGCCACCTCACCCTCTCCCCCAATCCCTACCCACCTTGCCACCTCATCAATACACCCTGCTCACCCCTCCTTCTCTCACCCCAGTCCCACCTACCCCTCTCCCTCTCCCTCACCGACACCCGGGCCCCACCCGCAGCCCGACCCCACTCCCTGGCCACAGCTCTCTCTCTCCCCCAACCCGCTGCCACCTGGGTCCCACCCCACCCCAGCACACACTCCGCACGCACGCACGCACACCACCCGCCAGACCCGTCCCCCCGCCCCCCGTGGTCCCCACCTCTCCCTGGCCCACCCCGCAGGCCCCACCGCCCACCAGCGCCCCGTCTCCTTCCTCCTCGCGTCCTCCCCCGTCTCCTCCCCCTCTCCCCGCGCTCGCCCACCTGCTTCTCCCTCCCGCCTCTGGTCCTCCTCTCCGCCGGCAGCGAGCCCCGCCGCCGCTTCTCCTCCAGCCGCCACCGCCCGTCCGCCGCTCCGCCTCCCAGGCGCTCGCCGCCGCTCCTCCCCCCGCCACCTCGCCCCGCCTCACCAGGATCCGCCGGCCGCCTCCTCCCAGGGGCCGCCGCACCAGCGACCGCCGCCCCCCGCTCGACCTCACCCCGCCGGAGCCGCCTCGTCCCCGTCGTCGCGGCCTCGCCCCGAGCTCCGTCGACCGCCCGCGCCGCCAGGGCCTCCTCCTCCGCCCTCCCTCGCTCTGCTCCGGCCCGCCTTCCTCCGCGCGGCGCGCCGCACCCGGCCGCTGCCCCGTGCCGTCCCCGTCGCATGGGAGAGGCCCCGCTCCGCCGCTGGCCGCAGCTTCCGCGCCTCCTCCCGAGCTCCTGTGTCCGGCCGCCTCGCCCTCGCCACCTTCCGCCGCCGGCCCCGAGCGCCACCGGCTGCGCCTCCCCGCCTCCGGCCCCGCCTCCGGCCGGAGCTCTCCTCGCCGCCCGCCGCCGACGCTCGCCCGACCCCGCGCCCGCCGCTCGCCCTGCAGCCGCGCCGCCGGCGAGCCTCGTCCCTTCGCCGCTTCGGTCTCCTTTGGCCGCCGCCGCGCCGGCCTCCTCGACCCCGCGTCGCCGAGCCCGCCTCCAGCCGCGGCCGCCCGGGCCCGAGCCGAGCCACCGGGCCCCGTCCTCCGCTGCCGGACCGTCCCGCCTGCACCCCCGAGAACCCGAAGATCCGCCCAAGGTCGATGCCTAATTCAAGTTCGCCGTCGACAACGGAACCGTGATACTCGAGATCTTCTTGATGGACACCAAAGCCGGAACAGCAAGGCCGCCTACATGGAACATCAAGACCCCGATCCCTCTCGGAACCGAGGACCGAAGATGCCCGTAACGCCAAGTTCGTCCTCTCGGAACCGAAGACCGTGGACGCCAAGTCCCCGGGTTCAAGGGCGTCAAGACCCCGACCCCGAAGACCGAACCCGGACGATAAGAACACCGACGCAGAACGCCAAGTTCTTCATCCCGGACGCCAAGACCCACTCGATGGCGAGGACCCGATAAGATCTACCTCCGTTGTCCGAGACCGATCCCGTTCTTCCCCCCCGTCGAACCCTGAGACCGAACCTCGAACCCCGGAACCCCAAGATCGTCGAGACCCCCCTAATGTGTGAACCCCTTCCCGAAACCCTATTTTATAATATAATACAACTTGTCGCATATTAATTGTTCATCTCGCATGCATATTGTGTGGTTTGGGGGCCTTATGCCGATTCACCATATAATTAAATATGGGGCCCATATGCGGGCAAATCTAGTCGTATATTGGCCTCATTTAAGTTGGTGTAGCGAACCGGTGCTATATTTTGCCATGTTCAAGCAACATTTAAATTGCGGGGTAGCTAAACCACATGAACCACCTAATTAATTGTCGGGACCCCGGTTCCGCTTAATATGGCCTAATTGCATCGCAGCTTTGCCATGTCATACATCATACATGCATCATGCCCGATCTTTTGCCGTAGTATTAAATAGTGCATCCGATGTTTCTTCTAGTGTTTTGGTTCTTCGCGGATAAGGCCGTTGAGTTGATGCGAGTGTCGACCCGATCTTCGGATGAACCTTCGACAATGTTTTCAGGCGAGCATCTCCCCCTTTCTACCTATCTTACTTTTATAGTATTTATTCCCTCCTGTTGATCTATTGCTATCTGTGTTGCGATGCTCTAGTTTTCGTATCCGTGATATCCCTTGCAGCCTTATATTGCCTTGGACACATCCTATTACCTGTTGTTTGGTAGATAGTTGGACTTGCACGTCGTAGTCGCTTGCTCAAGTGTTGTTGCGTGTCGCCAAGTACCACAGTTGTTGGAGTATTTGCCGCATGTTTATTGTTGGAGATGTTCATAACTTTAATTATTGTTTAACAACTAAAATTGAAGTAGGTAAGCAGAGGCACCGGTGGGCAATAGATGTTATTTGGTTGTTAACCGTCCACTTGTGTCCCGTAGGAACCCGAGTGCTTGATACCTGTTCCTTGATTTATCGCGCTATCCACATCCGGGAGGATTATGGGACCCCCCTGAGCCAGAGCTTGATTCATTCTTATTTCTTGGGGCCACAAACTAGTTTGAGGTTTTATTTACTATCCTGTACTTATGCCATGCTACTGCTTTATTTACGATTGTGCGAGGAGCACACTGTACTGTTTAGGAAAGCGGAGTGTTTTCGCGGTATCGACAAGCCCAGTTTTGGGTTCCCAGTCATTTACAGCCACTGGCGTAAACCTTGAGTCCGTCTCGGAGTCAGCTAACTTCGTTGCGGGTCTACTCAATGGGGTGGACCCCTGAAATATTTCTGAATCCTGTGATTGCTTTGTCGTGAAGGCCTCATTGGGTTTTGATTTGGTTTTTCCGAGGTTGATCGAGTGTGTGTTGCTATTTGTGCACCCCTGCAGGGTAAAACTTTCTGAAAGCCGTGTCCGCGGTTATGGACGACTTGGAGCACAGTATCTCGATCATAGACAACTATAACTAAAGTAGTGCTATAAATTTGACTTTATAATGACTAGTAATCAGCTTCACTATAATGGAATGGCTAAATAATACTGCCCACAATTGCTTGTTTGGATTGTCGCTTGCGACCATTGTACCTGACTAGTAAGTAATGCAACTACAACGGAATGGCTAAATAAAAGTACCAATAACTGCTGGGTTTTGGGTTATCTCATGCTAATTGTATCTGACTAGTAAGTGATGCAACTACAACGGAACGGTTAAATAAAAGTGTCCACTGCTTATTTTATCAGGATGATTATCTATACTTGACTAGTAATTGCTGCAACGATAACCGGATAAATAAAACTGCCAACGGTGTGAGTTCCTCGGTTGACTTCCTCGTTTGGTCTCGAGGGGGAAACACCAGGATGGGTTTGTTCGATGGTAGAATCAGGTTGGTTCTGAATAGGTCTTTCTTATCCCTCTCTGATAGCCGACAGTTATATCGAGTCTCTATAGGTTGTTTATTGCATGTTGCCGCTGCCGCTTCAGTCCACCATACCTATGTAGGCGAGGACCGCCGAATTCTAGTCTCGCCGTGTACTGGCCTCAGTACTGACCGCTCTCTCTTTTTCCTTTGCCCTTTGTCGGCACCCCTTTTGTTTAAGCAGGTTTTGAGATCGACGTCGTTAGCAGGGTTACCCTTCCGGCTTGGCCTGGGCAGGGTTATGGACGTCATTGGTTATTCTTTAGGGCTCTTAGCCCCATTTGCATCTTGTCCGTAGTCGGACGCTCCCTCTTTTCAAGGTGATTTGGATCTTTGTACCGTATATCTATATTCTTGACTCATGGAGTCGTGTTGTATATATATCTCCGTTCTGTGGGTCCCATCGAGGACTGTTGTGTAATGTTATTACTTCGTTTTCCACCCGCACAAAAGTGCCTGGTGGGCACCTTTGAATCGTTTCTATGCGAGTTTGGCGGGAATCGCTGAAACTTGCATAGGGTCGATTCTGAGGGTGTTACAGAGTGGTATCGGAGCTCAGCAGTTGTGATACCCCACAAGTCCAGCCTGTAGGATAACCTAGCTAACGGCCGAAGTAGAGTGTCAAAACTATTTTTCAAAATCGGTTGGATAGTTCTGATTAGGTCTGATTTTATTCCTTAACCCTCTGCTACTCTCCTCTCACCTCTGCGTGTTTTGAATCCGCTCTCTTCTCTCTCTTCGAGTCCAGGATTTCTCGTGGTTGGGTTCCGTCGTACCTTCAGGGTTTCGCTTCCTCCTTTGATCACGATGTTCTACCATCCGGACTTCATGCTATCTGAGTGATCCTTTATCTGTGGTACCATTCTTTGTTCCTTGTTTGTGCCTTCCGGTGTTTTCCGACGCGACGATATCCTCTACGTCAGATCCGATGCAGAGTCTGCATCACTCCTTTGTTTCTGAACCTCGTTTGTCGAGATCTTCAGTCTGAATCCCGAGAGTTGGTTGCATAATCCGCCTATTCGTGTGCAGAGTAATGGTTTGAGTGCGGGATGGAGTAGCTACCATACCACTACTCTTATCATTCGCTCTTGTACATTGAATTGGTGAATTAATGTGATTTCACTCATTCCACGGAAGTTAGAAGTGGCCTTTATCTTTTGATACCTCTACCTCCGTCCTTTGTTTCTCCGGAGTGTTCTCTCAATGGACGTGAGCCCCGGCCATTGTTGGTGGTGTCGCCAATTTCAAGATGAAGAAGGAACCCTCGTTAGTGGTGTCGCGAGGATCTACACGAAGCGAGGAGATTCAGATCGTCAGCCTTCTTCCCGGTACCATGAGGCGGATCTCGAGGGCGAGATCCATTGTTAGTGGTGTCGAATTGTGGCATCCCGCAAAACCACTACTAGAAAATCGCGTTGTTTTTGTGCATTGCATCATCATGACCGCATGCTCATGTCATCATGCCACATTGCATTTGAGCATCGTCATCATCTTGCATTTGCTTGCATAAAACTATTTTCAGAAAAACCTATTTTTGTTTTCTAAAACGCCCCGTCTTTGTTCAAACACCAAAACCCGGGTCTCCGGATTATTTTGTTTTGTCTGCTATCGGTTTGCAAAAAAAACCTGTTTGAAATAAATAAAATATTTAATTATTTTTAGTGGGGCAGTCGAACGGGTCGATTCGACCCAGTCGACCACCCCCAGAATAAATCGGTCCACCTAGAACCTAAATCCTATTCCCACCCAATCCTAACCTACCCACCAATCTCAGCTCGCCACCTCACCCTCTCCCCCAATCCCTACCCACCTTGCCACCTCATCAATCCACCCTGCTCACCCCTCCTTCTCTCACCCCAGTCCCACCTACCCCTCTCCCTCTCCCTCACCGACACCCGGGCCCCACCCGCAGCCCGACCCCACTCCCTGGCCACAGCTCTCTCTCTCCCCCAACCCGCTGCCACCTGGGTCCCACCCCACCCCAGCACACACTCCGCACGCACGCACGCACACCACCCGCCAGACCCGTCCCCCCGCCCCCCGTGGCCCCCACCTCTCCCTGGCCCACCCCGCAGGCCCCACCGCCCACCAGCGCCCCGTCTCCTTCCTCCCCGCGTCCTCCCCCGTCTCCTCCCCCTCTCCCCGCGCTCGCCCACCCGCTTCTCCCTCCCGCCTCTGGTCCTCCTCGCCGCCGGCAGCGAGCCCCGCCGCCGCTTCTCCTCCAGCCGCCACCGCCCGTCCGTCGCTCCGCCTCCCAGGCGCTCGCCGCCGCTCCTTCCCCCGCCACCTCGCCCCGCCTCACCAGGATCCGCCGGCCGCCTCCTCCCAGGGGCCGCAGCACCAGCGACCGCCGCCCCCCCGCTCGACCTTACCCCGCCGGAGCCGCCTCGTCCCCGTCGCCGCGGCCTCGTCCCGAGCTCCGTCGACCGCCCCGCGCTGCCAGGGCCTCCTCCTCCGCCCTCCCTCGCTCTGCTCCGGCCCGCCTTCCTCCGCGCAGCGCGCCGCACCCGGCCGCTGCCCCGTGCCGTCCCCGTCGCCAGGGAGAGGCCCCGCTCCGCCGCTGGCCGCAGCCTCCGCGCCTCCTCCCGAGCTCCCGCATCCGGCCGCCTCGCCCTCGCCACCTTCCGTCGCCGGCCCCGAGCGCCACCGGCTGCGCCTCCCCGCCTCCGGCCCCGCCTCCGGCCGGAGCTCTCCTCGCCGCCCGTCGCCGACGCTCGCCCGACCCCGCGCCCGCCGCTCGCCCTGCAGCCGCGCCGCCGGCGAGCCTCGTCCCTTCGCCACTTCGGTCTCCTCTGGCCGCCGCCGCGCCGGCCTCCTCGACCCCGCGTCGCCGAGCCCGCCTCCAGCCACGGCCGCCCGGGCCCGAGCCGAGCCACCGGGCCCCGTCCTCCGCTGCCGGACCGCCCCGCCTGCACCCCCGAGAACCCGAAGATCCGCCCAAGGTCGATGCCTAATTCAAGTTTGCCGTCGACAACGGAACCGTGATACTCGAGATCTTATTGATGGAAACCAAAGCCGGAACAGCAAGGCCGCCTACATGGAACATCAAGACCCCGATCCCTCTCGAAACCGAGGACCGAAGATGCCCGTAACGCCAAGTTCGTCCTCTCGGAACCGAAGACCGTGGACGCCAAGTCCCCGGGTTCAAGGGCGTCAAGACCCCGACCCCGAAGACCGAACCCGGACGATAAGAACACCGACGCAGAACGCCAAGTTCTTCATCCCGGACGCCAAGACCCACTCGATGGCGAGGACCCGATAAGATCTACCTCCGTTGTCCGAGACCGATCCCGTTCTTCCCCCCCCCGTCGAACCCTGAGACCGAACCTCGAACCCTGGAACCCCTTCCCTTCCCGAAACCCTATTTTATAATATAATACAACTTGTCGCATATTAATTGTTCATCTCGCATGCATATTGTGTGGTTTGGGGGACTTATGCCGATTCACCATATAATTAAATATGGGACCCATATGCGGGCAAATCTAGTCGTATATTGGCCTCATTTAAGTTGGTGTAGCGAAGCGGTGCTATATTTTGCCATGTTCAAACAACATTTAAATTGCGGGGTAGCTAAACCACATGAACCACCTAATTAATTGTCGGGACCCCGGTTCCGCTTAATATGGCCTAATTGCATCGCAGCTTTGCCATGTCATACATCATACATGCATCATGCCCGATCTTTTGCCGTAGTATTAAATAGTGCATCCGGTGTTTCTTCTAGTGTTTTGGTTCTTCGTGGATAAGGCCGTTGAGTTGATGCGAGTGTCGACCCGATCTTCGGATGAACCTTCGACAATGTTTTCAGGCGAGCATCTCCCCCTTTCTACCTATCTTACTTTTATAGTATTTATTCCCTCCTGTTGATCTATTGCTATCTGTGTTGCGATGCTCTAGTTTTCGTATCCGTGATATCCCTTGCAGCCTTATATTGCCTTGGACACATCTATTACCTGTTGTTTGGTAGATAGTTGGACTTGTGCGTCGTAGTCGCTTGCTCAAGTGCTGTTGCGTGTCGCCAAGTACCACATTTGTTGGAGTATTTGCCGCATGTTTATTGTTGGAGATGTTCATAACTTTAATTATTGTTTAACAACTAAAATTGAAGTAGGTAAGCAGAGGCACCGGTGGGCAATAGATGTTATTTGGTTGTTAACCGTCCACTTGTGTCCCGTAGGACCCCGAGTGCTTGATACCTGTTCCTTGATTTATCGCGCTATCCACATCCGGGAGGATTATGGGACCCCCCCTGAGCCAGAGCTTGATTCATTCTTATTTCTTGGGGCCACAAACTAGTTTGAGATTTTATTTACTATCCTATACTTATGCCATGCTACTGCTTTATTTACGATTGTGCGAGGAGCACACTGTACTGTTTAGGAAAGCGGAGTGTTTTCGCGGTATCGACAAGCCCAGTTTTGGGTTCCCAGTCGTTTACAGCCACTGGCGCAAACCTTGAGTCCGTCTCGGAGTCAGCTAACTTCGTTGCGGGTCTACTCAATGGGGTGGCCCCCTGAAATATTTCTGAATCCTGTGATTGCTTTGTCGTGAAGGCCTCGTTGGGTTTTGATTTGGTTTTTCCGAGGTTGATCGAGTGTGTGTTGCTATTTGTGCACCCCTGCAGGGTAAAACTTTCTGAAAGCCGTGTCCGCGGTTATGGACGACTTGGAGCACAGTATCTCGATCATAGACAACTATAACTAAAGTAGTGCTATAAATTTGACTTTATAATGACTAGTAATCAGCTTCACTATAATGGAATGGCTAAATAATACTGCCCACAATTGCTTGTTTGGATTGTCGCTTGCGACCATTGTACCTGACTAGTAAGTAATGCAACTACAACAGAATGGCTAAATAAAAGTACCAATAACTGCTGGGTTTTGGGTTATCTCATGCTAATTGTATCTGACTAGTAAGTGATGCAACTACAACGGAACGGTTAAATAAAAGTGCCCACTGCTTATTTTATCAGGATGATTATCTATACTTGACTAGTAATTGCTGCAACGATAACCGGATAAATAAAACTGCCAACGGTGTGAGTTCCTCGGTTGACTTCCTCGTTTGGTCTCGAGGGGGAAACACCAGGATGGGTTTGTTCGATGGTAGAATCAGGTTGGTTCCGAATAGGTCTTTCTTATCCCTCTCTGATAGCCGACAGTTATATCGAGTCTCTATAGGTTGTTTAGTGCATGCTGCCGCTGCCGCTTCAGTCCACCATACCTATGTAGGCGAGGACCGCCGAATTCTAGTCTCGCCGTGTACTGGCCTCAGTACTGACCGCTCTCTCTTTTTCCTTTGCCCTTTGTCGGCACCCCTTTTGTTTAAGAAGGTTTTGAGATCGACGTCGTTAGCAGGGTTACCCTTCCGGCTTGGCCTGGGCAGGGTTATGGACGCCATTGGTTATTCTTCAGGGCTCTTAGCCCCATTTGCATCTTGTCCGTAGTCGGACGCTCCCTCTTTTCAAGGTCATTTGGATCTTTGTACCGTATATCTGTATTCTTGACTCATGGAGTCGTGTTGTATATATATATCTCTGTTCTGTGGGTCCCATCGAGGAATGTTGTGTAATGTTATTACTTCGTTTTCCACCCGCACGAAAGTGCCTGGTGGGCACCTTTGAATCGTTTCTATGCGAGTTTGGCGGGAATCGCTGAAACTTGCATAGGGTCGATTCTGAGGGTGTTACACCCTAGCCGCCCTGCTGCCCTCCTCTCTCTCTCTCCCTCCCGACTGCGCGTAGGCGAAGCCCTGCCGCAGAAACTCTCCACCGCTTGCATCATGCCGTCGTGTTGTAGATCCAACCTATCTCTCCACCCCACTTGCTAGACCGAGGAAGGAGGAGATGTAGAGGTGCCGCACGTGTGCATCTCTCAGAGGCATCGCCACTTGCGGTGTTAGATCGGATCAGATCGCGAGGAGGAGAAGCGAGTACGACTACATCAACCACGTTCCGTCGAACGTTCCGTTGTGCGAATCTTCAAGGGTATGAAGATCTCATCTACCCCCTCCCTCGTTGTTTGCATATCCTAGATTAGATCTTGGCTTTTCCCGTTCGCATCCGTAGAAAATTTTGATTTACTATGCTGCGAAACCCTTCAGTGGTATCAGAGCTAGATCTATGCGTATATGTGTTTCACGAGTAGAACGCAACATGCTTGTTGCGGGCGTTGATGTTTTCTGTTGCAAGCCTCTTTTTTGTGTACTTCTTATGACGCGGGATAGTGATATCGAAGCGGTCCAGGCCAACTTTACGCGACCTCGTTCGCGAGACCGGCTTCGCACTTGACGTGTGTCTTGTTCCACACATGCGGCTGGTGGATGCCAGTTCCTCTCACTATAGTTGTCATGGGATTTACACCAGAGTTTAGCAACCATAATATCACCGTTGTGGCTTTCCGTAGGTAAGAATCGTTCTTAGCTTGTTACTCCCATAAGCCACGTAAAACATGCAACAACAAAGTAGAAGCGTCTAACTTATTTTTGCAGGGAGTGTTTTCTGTGAATGGTATGGCCCAAGATATGATGTGTATGTTGTATGCAATGATCATGTTTTGTAATATTTCACGACTTGCATGTCGATGAGTACACAACCGGCAAGAGCCATATGGTTGTCTTTATAATTGTGTATGACCTGTGTGTCAACTTCTTTTACGCCATGTAATAGCTTTACTTTATCGCTAAGTAGTTAGCAATAGTTGTAGTTGCTATTCATGGTGGAGGCAATCATGGTGGAGTGATGGAGATCATGCTGGCACGCACAAGATGGAGATCACTGCGCGAAGATTGGCTATACCATGTCACATAAAGTTATATGCATGTGATGTTTATCCTTTTATGTATCTTATTGCGCTTAGATCGCGACGGTAGCATTATAAGATGATTCCTCACTTAAAGATCAAGATAAAACTGTGTTCTCCCCATGTATGCACCGTTGCGAAAGTTTGTCGTGTTCAAGCATCACGTGATGATCGGGTGCTATAAACTCTACGTTCACATACAATGGGTGCAAGCCAGTTTTGCACACACGAAAATACTTGGGTTTGACTTGACGAGCCTAGCATGTACAGACATGGCCTCGGAACACATAAACCGAAAGGTTAAGCATGAGTCATATGAATGATATGATCGAAACTTCGTTGTCCACCATTCAAACCACATCTCTTCTCATGAAGATCGGATTAGGTGTGGTGAATTTGGATCATGTTCACTAAACAACTTGAGGGATGTTGAATTTAGTGGGAGTTCATCTAGTAATTTGATTAAGTTGAACTAGTTATCATGAACATAGTAAATTGTACTTGCAAATTTTGTAGATCAAATGGCTAAGTCCAACTTCAACTTCAACTTCAACGTTTTTGCTGAGAAAAAAAAGCTTAAGAACAATGGGTCTAACTTCACCAACTTGTTCCGCAATCTGAGAATCATTCTCGCTGGCGGACAAAAGGACTATGTCCTTGAGAAAGCGCTAGGTGACGCCCCTGCTGTAGATGCGCCGGCTGATGAGAAAGCTGTTTATCAGTCGCGCAAAGATGATTATGGTGTGATTAAGAGCACCATGTTGTTTGCTATGGAATCGGACCTTCAAAATCGTTTTGAGTATTTCCTCGGGCCCTTTGAGATTCTTGAGGAACTGAAAACTATGTTTAATACTCAGGACCGTTCTGAGAGATATGTGATCTCTGAGAAATTCTTTAACTGCAAGATGGAGGAAGGGAGTTCCGTTAGTGAGCACGCCATAAAGATGTCGGGCTACGCTCAACGCCTTGAGCAACTGGACTGCAAGATTCCAGAGGAGCTCAAGATCGACAGAGTTCTGCAATCACTCCCTCCTAGCTACAAAGGTTTTGTAGTTACTCATAATCAGATTGGTTCCACTGATACGATCAACGAGCTCTTCGCTAAGCTGAAAGCTGCGGAGGTGGACATCAAGAAGGATAATCATGTGTTGATGGTCAACAAGCCCCCCAACTTTAAGAAAGGTAAGGGTGCAAAGAAGCCTTAGATGCAACCGCTTCTCCCTGCCGACATGGTTCGCACATGCGTCGCGACGTGAAGACCTAAGGCCAGCTGTAGCATCCCAATTGTCTAACAATTGCAATGCTACTAGCCTAGTCTATATAAATGCTACTTCCTATATATAATTGTTGCATCATCATTATGTCATGCTCATGTCATCATGCCACCTTGCATTTGGGCATCATATAAAACCCTTTTTGATTTGGTTCTTCTCTCATATGCATTGTAAATTGTATTTGCCTCTTGATATTGTATTTGGTTCTTGATATATTGTTTAAATGCCCAAGTTGAGTTGGGGGCATATCTTTTATTCCACTACACTACCCTTTCTTTCACCACCTTACAATTCCACCATCCCATTATCCATGAGCTTGTAATTATTTTTCTTTTGGTATTTAATATAGCTCATGGGAGATAGGGTGGGTCCAATTCTACAAATCCTTTTGCTTGGACTTATTCCACTTTTGGAAATGCATAAGAATAATGCCATGTTAATAATATTGTTTTCACAAGAATTTAATCATGACAATTATCATTTTTGCATGGGCCATGCAAGAGTATCCCTCACCTTTAACCATTTGTTTTTCTTGGGTTTAGTGATCCATTCTTTGTGGGATCATCTACATATCTTCCCACCATCTCCATAATCTCATCTACACCATTTGTTCCTTTCCTTTTCCTTATGCAAATGAGGCCTCTTTCCTTAATTCTTTTCCTTCTCTTTTCCTTGATTACTTTTTCACCTCATCTTAGCCTAGATCCAAGCCCTCCCCTCACTCCATAGCTATCTCTATCTATATCAAAAAAATTGCTAAAAGCTTCCAAAAAGGGGTATTTCTTAGGTTTGTTTAAACCTGCAACAAAACAAAACAAATCAAAAAAGTTTTTGTTAAAATAAAAAGAGTTAAGAGAGGAAAAACCTTACCTGCAGCCCAGTAGCAGTACCAGAGCAGCAGCCCACCCTCGGCCCAGTACCCCTTCACCGCTTCGACGCCGGCGCCCCTGTGCCTCTTCTCCATTCGCTCCCTCCTCTCTGAAGACCAGCAAACGGAGCAGGTCGTCGTCCCTTCCGTCAGTCGCGTCACCACAGCCACCTGCCCTTCTTATCCATCCCCAGATCGAGCCTTGGAACCCTAGCTTCTCCCTTTATCCCTTCCCCACGCCGCCGGTTCCTTGCTATCTGCCTCCCTCTCTTCTCTTCGAGTTCTCCAGACCAGAGAGGAAACCGAGCATGACCTCACCGCCCGTTGGACCTCTTCCACCGGAGCTACAACAGGAGAAGAAGAAGGCCGCAACCCCGACGTCACTGTGAAGCACCAGCAGGAGCCAGACGCGCCCAGGAGCATCTACCATCTTCTTCCCATCGGAGAGCAAGAGCACCTCTGCCTGCTGTTCGTCGCTTTCTCCACCTCGCCTCCTTCCACTCCCGAGCCTACCTAGGCCTCCGCCGGCCTCATGGTAAGTCCCCCTCTCCATTCCCCTCCTTCCGGCATTCATCCCGCCGCCCAGTAGCTCGCCACCATCAGCTGAATTCCTCCCTGCCGCACATCAGGCGCATAGATGGTACACCAGTAAAAGCACGTGCCGCCTGTTATCTCCCTCTGTTCCCCGAGTTCTCACGACATCTATAAACCAACTTCGGCACCTGACCTCATACTTTTGCATAGAGGGATCCTCCAGCTACCTGTAGGCGAAAACGACGCTTCAATCGACAATCCATAGCTCCGGGAATCATCTGCCGAAGATCGGTCAAAAATTCTGCGTTTCTGAAACTGACACGTTTTGGTTTGAATCTCCTCTGAATCTAGTCGTTTTCCGGAGCGCGCAGACCTCCGTTGGAGAACCTCCGAACATCAAAGATGTAGCTTGTACTTCCCTCTTTAAAACGAGCCGTCACACGCCCGTTTTGGTGCACCAAAGACCTAGGAATCATCCTCGAAAGAATGATTGATCTAGCAGTTTTCGGGTGCAGAAAAATTCAGCTTTCGCCACTTGTTTTGGCTTATGTTCACTATTCCTTTCTGGCGCACAGAGACCTTCTATGAGGAAACTGTGAACAACAAAGTTGTACCCCTTGTTCTTCTATGCAATTTTCGTTTTTGTGGCACCTCTAAATTCGCGACCAAATGGTCGCCATCGTCTTCCGAACTTGGTTCCAGCTCGCAGTTTTTCGAGTGTTAAAATTCAGTTTCGTCAGTCCAAAACCACCTCCCCGAACATCTTATAAAAAGGCCCCTGTGGTTTCTCTTTCTCAACCCGCCGTCCTTGGCTCCACCACGTGGCATCCCCCATCTGGCCACACGTGGTTGGACCCATTATGCTCCTGTGGCCCACCTGTCATCCTCCTTGGGTAGAGTCCTGCGAGTAACAAAAGTCGAGAACCTTTTCTGAATTCAAATTCAAATGTTTATAATCTGTTTAAATATGAATTAATTCATAACTTTCAAATGGTTTGTAATTTGAATTCAAACTCTATATGAAATATGTTTTGTTTTTGAATGTCAATTCAAATCCTTAATCAAATATTTTCAGAACTGATTTAAAATAGTCAAACCTTTGACTTTGACTCCATTTGACTAATTTTGACTTTAAAATAAATTTAAATTCATAATTCCAAATAATACAAATAATATATGTTTTCAAATCAGAAAAATGTGAGGAATTCAAATATGCTATCCAAAATATATTTTGAACACTTTATTTTTCAAGTTGATTAAAATTACAATAAAATGCCCCTTCCCCTTAAATAATTAATAACTTTTGACTTATAACTCCAAATTTAACAAATGATATGTCTAAAATGATCAGCTCGACGAGACCTTTCTGTTTATGCATTCCATGTTCTGAATTGCAGCATGCATCATATAAATATAAAGTAAACAGCAACTAATATGAGGATAAAATGTGATCAAAACTCAATAAAATGTTTATTTCTTGTATTCTACACCTCACCCATGCCATGCTACTTTATTGCCATGCAAATTGTGCATCATTCATCATGGCATGATTGTTTGCTTGTCGCATTTTTATTCCTATGCTTGTGCACTTTATTTATGTTGGCCCTTGTTTGTTTGGTTCTTCTTCGAATAGACGCTGAGCAGGGGATATATCAAGAGAACCAGGAGCACTACCCAGATCCTTCTCTCGCTTCAACTGAGCTGCCAGGCAAGCACTACCACATGCTTGCATACATACAGTACCTATTGCCTCTATCTTATTCTTGCATCATCGAGTCGCGATTGCATTAAACTGAATCCCAAGTATGGCATAGCCTTTACTTTTAAACCCCACCGAAGCTTGTTCCTCCATCCCATGAGCCATTACTACAGGAGTTGTTTGAGCCATGCGAGTCGTAGAACAGCATGAGTAGGGTATGTGAGAGTCTGATGGATAACGAGCTACCTAAACAACTTAACCTGAGTAGTAATGGGATAACTAATGAAAGTGGCACCGGTGAGCAATATCTGCTATTTGGTTTTTCCTGCTCACTTGTGTCCCGTAGGACCCCGAGTACTTGATTCCTGTTCCTTGAATATTCGCGCTATCCACATCCGGGAGGCTTATGGGACCCCCCTGAGCCAGATCTTGATTCATTCTTATTTCTTGGGGCCACAAACTAGTTTGAGGTTTTATTTACTATCCTGTACTTATGCCATGCTTTACTGCTTTATTTACGATTGTGCGAGGAGCACCTGTACTGTTTAGGATCGGGACACGATTTCGCGGTATCGACAAGCCCAGTCACACTTTCGGGTTCCCAGTCGTTTACAGCCGTCCACCCAAACCTTGAGTCCGTCTCGGGGTCAGCTAACTTCGTTGCGGGTGTACTCAATGGGGTGGCCCCCTGAAATATTTCTGAATCCTGTGATTGCTTTGTCGTGAAGGCCTCGTTGGGTTTTGATTTGGTTTTTCCGAGGTTGATCGAGTGTGTGTTGCTATTTGTGCACCCCTGCAGGGTAAAACTTTCTGAAAGCCGTGTCCGCGATTATGGATGACTTGGAGCACAGTTTCTCGATCATAGACAAGCATAACTAAAGTGCCGCTTTTAATTTGACTAAGTAACTGACTAGTAAATAGTGCAACACTCATGGAATGGATAATAAAACTGCCAACGGATGGGGGGTTGTTCGTCCGCTTCCTCGTTGGTAAGCGGGGAGGAGGATGGATCTGATGATATTACTGTTATAACTGTTGTCATTAATTCACGGACATCCGTCTATCTTTGGTTAGGCGGATGGTTAGAGAGTATCTATAGAACTGTTAGGGTTTATCTTTTGCTGCAATTGCGTCACCCCAGGTTGTGTCCCCTCTAGAGGCATAAAGACTTGCTGAGTACCCCTAGGGTCTCACACGATAAATTATTTGATTCAGATGAACAGGTATACTCTCGAGATGGATACTGGGTGGAGGAGACGGATGATGTGGGCAACGATCGTTCGGTGTAGAGATTCCGGGAACGGGGATCCGTGAGATCTGTGGGCGGGATGTGCTTATTTATGGGGCATCTTATGCCGATTTGCTTCTTATCCGTACTCGGATCTTGTTTGCCGCTTCCGCCTGATACTCTGATGTTTGATGTATGAGGAGATATCCTAAACTATTATATCTATCTAGGACATTTGAATCTTGCCGTATGGCGTTGCTATATTTCCTTTCTTTTTAGATGGAATGGCTCTGATGTACTATTGTATGGTGGCTTGCATACATACTCATTTGTGTATGTAGTTGATCCCTTCGCCTGCCGATTACGCCGCCCGTTCTTGTCCCGATGAATTGGAAATGGTTGGGACGGCCGAAAGGTCTACCTGTGAGTGGCATTTGGGCCCCACCGTACTATTTCAACCATTTCCGCTCATCCAGGCTTGTAACTAGGAGCGTAATTCACCGAGATAGTTACACCAGCGCAAAGACTTATCCCTGTTGACGATGTTCCTATGTACATCTAGCAGCATGACATGGTGCTGCCGTGAACCCGAAGCAACGCCTACATCGTAACGCCGGGGACTCCATAGATTCACATGCAGCTTAAGCTATAGTGCGGTGGCTATAGGTGCGTTGCACGTATAAAAGCACGAACTTACGCTTACGCTGCCCGTCGTTCTAAAGAGCACCACGCGACCACCACGAACACGTCGGATATGGCAACACCATCATTCAGGGGACCGACGGTGTCTCTTGTAGGACGATGAACAGAGAAGGCAAAACGAACCTAGGTAAGAGAGAAGCTAAAATTTTGCGATAAACAATGGAGACAGAGGGGTATTTTATAGGTTAAACACGACATGACGTGTCACAAAAAAGCGTGTATAGATACTGCATGGGAGAAACGTTTTACCGTGCGAACGAGACCCATCGCACAACTACCGGACATGAAGACCCGCGTCCGGAGAGAGTTTCTGCTGCCACTTAGGCTCTCGGCAGTGAGAACCCGCAGCGGGCAGCAGGGGCGAAGCTAGAAAAAAAATCTGATGGAGTCACCTCAAAGGCAAAATTAAGTGAAGGATTTGCTAATTTTCGTTGGGGTCAGCTGACCCCAATGCTAACAAGCCAGCTCTACCCCTGGCGAGCAAGGGTCTCGGCTGCTAGATCAGCTCCCTCCCACGAGAACCAACGACGGGCGAGGGTTTCCATTTCCATGTCGGCAACAGACATACCCCATGACCCGGTGGGTGCAGAGATTGTGTCTCCTCCTAATGCCTGCCATGGAGCGTGCTCCCGTGTAACATCCCAAAAATATCAAACCTAAATCATCAAAACACTAATCATCAAGTTTAGGGTTAACAAAAACTTTTCTAAATGAATTCATGAATGCATGTATATGTGTATGCATGGATTTTGAATTTTCTTAAAAACCACCTTGTTTGTGTGATCCATTGCTTGTAAAATGTTTCTTAGGTGAAAAGAACATCATCTAAAAACATTTCCCATACTTTTCCTAAGGACAAGTAAATCAAAACAAATATATTAAGTGAATGGTCATTTTGGCCAATTTAACCCACATGCCTACTTTGGCTGTCTCAAACTTTCAAAACCTAACAGAAACTTTTCTGGATCTTTGCACCCCTTGAATGTACTCATAACAGAGTATCAAGGCCCACTTTGTGATCATTCAGAAACTTTCAAATGCATAGTTTAAATGACAATTCAAAATTGAATCTTCTTCATATGGGAAGACCCCACTTTTTCAAAACCCACTCAAACAAGATCAACTTTCAAAACCCAAGCATCTGCAGACTCACCAGAACCAATCTAGCAAACTCACCAAAATTCATTTCAAAATTCAAAACTTGAGTTCATGCGGCCATTTAATCAAACAGGTTGCAGACACAAATCAAACAAAACCACAAACACTATAGTGTGCAGTGTTTTGAACCTAACTTGTTCCCTAGTTAGCTCACACACAAACCAGTAGATCATCTAGAAAGTTTAACCCAACACTAGCACCCCTGTGAGCTTGCCATTGCCATTAATGGTGAACAGCCGAGCACCCCCATGTCACCCCAATGTGGACAGCAAGCTAGGAGCAGCAGCAAGCCTAGCCAGCATGTCTGGGAGGCAGCCCACCGTCCACCGCCACTGCCTGTCCCAGCCGCGAGCATTGCCAAGCCCTGGACCACGCGCACAAGCCGCGCCCAGACCATGCCGAGCGTGCGCCAGAGCACCAACCGCGACCAGTGTCCCCAGACCGCGCGCCGCCCTCACCGCGCGCACACACGATCACCACCGACCCAGGACCCCGCCAGACACTCCCGTTTGCCGCCCCGTGCCATACAACCACCGCCCGCCGTCGAAGACGCCGCCTCTGCCGCGCAGAGCGCCGCCCGTTCCAGACCAAACCACACCGCCCCATGCCTCGCGATCATGTCGTTGAGCAACGCCAGGAGACACAGCACCATCCCCTACCCTTGCCCATGCCATTAGCTTCCTGTAACGTCGCCCCCGACGAGCTCACCTTGTGCCCCGACGGTCCTCTCGCTCGACTATAAATAGAGGCCACCCCCGCACGATTTCTTCACACCATCTCACTCCCCTCTCCCCACTGACCGTGCCACACCATCCTCAGAGCAAGGCGAGCACCACTTCGCCGGAATTTCACCGGAGCCCGCCGCCTCTGGAGAAGAAGGGAGCCAGCGATTGGAGCCGCCCCAGGAGAAGCCACCGGTACCAGGAGGATCGCCGTCGTCGACTTCGTCGTTCGCCCGCCTCGCCGACCCTCGCCCGTACCCTGGTGAGCCCCCAGCACCCCCCACTGTCCGCGCTAGGTTTCGTTCTCGCCGGAGCTGTCTCGCGTCGACGATGGCCCTCAGCCGTTGGATTAGAACTAGATCGAACGACCCACGTTGCCCCATACCGCTTCGCCCAGCCCCGTGTCACTGACGAGTGGGGACACCCACTTACGTAGCACGCGGGAGCACTGCGCTTAGCAGGCCGGCCCGTTAGAATTTCCCGCGCAGCCCAGCAATTCAAATTAAACCTTTTTCTTTTTTATTTCAAACACACTTCTGTACCCTTCAAAAATCAACCCAGGTTGATTCAGTGCACCAAATTGGATGAAACCAATTTTGTTGGAAAGTTCTGTGAATGCTTAATCCAATCCCGTTGGATTCAAGTCATTTGGATCTGTAGATCACCCTTAGCAAAAATAACAAGGCATAAGCTTTTCTGCATTCAAACATTTTTCAGATTTAAACCATAAAAGCTTTTGAGTTGATTCCAACTCTCAAAAATCACATTTAACCATACCTTTCAGAATATATAAAAATATATAGGTTTACTTGCAGAAATAATGTTCAAGGAATAAAAGAATGCTACATAAGCATTTCTAGCCACTTTAATCAATTAAAATAAAAGGGTAAAACCTTATTAAATTGTGACACCACTTTAAATCACATTCCCATGGACTACAATATGTGGTGATGACATGTGTCAATATGATCCCATGTTTAGTTTGGAGAATATTAAATCTTAAGTAGTTTTTCAATGAGTAGAAATTACTTTTCTAAAATAAAAGGACTTAAACCAATCCTTAACCTTGTAATGTTAGAGATGATGCTAGATCATCTATAGGACCCTTGTGTGTGATGATTGCAAGTAGTTAAGTATTGTTTGGTGATTGTGTACCTCGTATTTATTCATAGACGCTAGTACCGACCAAGGATACTACGAGGAGGAAGGAGGATACTACGAAGAGGAAGCCGAGGAGAACTTCAACCACTGCTCTGCACAAGGCAAGCTTTACTAATCAAGTTGACCAATGCAAGCTAGTAACTATGCAAGCTTATATTGACAATGTGCAAGCTAACACTAGCAAGATACCCTATTATTGCCACAAACCCATGCTTGTGATATGAATACCATATGCCTTAAGCGTATGTGATCATACCAACTTGCTAAACCAATCCTAGTTTTATGGCAAGCTTCTCACTTTATTTATTTATCAAAGCTTACTTAGAGTCTACTTAAGAGTTTGGTAGATATTAGACAGCTGTGCTCAAGTTTGCCATAAGAGCATAAAATTTGGCCTAAGCTAGAAACCTTGATCTCAGCCTAAGATATAATGTTGGACTTAGTGAAACTCCACCAGTTACCACCCCTCATTACTACCATCCCCAACTGTAGATGCTAGTGCTAAGCATAAAACTTGATCAACTTTAGATGGGAGTACTTGGTGGGAAAAATGGTTATGAAAACCTTGGAATGATGGATCATTCTATTGAAATGTTTTGGACATGTGTTTCCAAACACTTGATGTTTTTGGTGATGAAAATGTTGAGGCATGAGCCTTAGCCCTTTATAAAACTGATGGTTGTCTGGATGCGATACCATTCCAATTTTATCGTACAACCACAATACCCGAATATTGGGTAGGGCTTGACTGGAAACTTATATACCTTATTATTAGTTCCCTCATGGCCAAGGTCTGAGCTGAGGCTACCTTGTGAAGATTGTCCACCTGTGCAGTACCCAAGATGACAGTGGTCATGGTTGGGAGGCCAAACTCACAGGAGAGGTGCTTATACTAGGGAGTGTAATTGAAAGGTTAGGATTGATTATCCGCATACTGAGTATGGTGAATTCAGGATTTGTTCCTGACGGATGTATCGAATGTTGTGGTGAAAGTGTACAATCTCTGCAGAGTGTCAAACTATTCGAATAGCCGCGTCCGCGGTTATGGACAGTTGTGTTGGAGATATGCCCTAGAGGAAATAATAAATGTAGTTATTATTATATCTTTGTGTTTATGATAAATGTTTACATTCATGCTATAATAGTATTAACAGGGAAACATTAATACTTGTGTGATTTGTAAACCTAATTTGAAGTCCCTAGTAAAGCCTCTATATAATACTAGCTTGTTGGTTAATAGATGATTGTGGTTTCCCTATCATGAACATTGAGATGTTATTAACAACAAGATCATATCGTTAGGAGAATGATATGATGGACATACTCCTATAGATAAGCGTAGCATAAAGATCAAGTCATTTCAATAGTTCAATTGCTATATGCTTTCTGATACATAGTAACCTAATTCCTTCGACCATGAGATCATGCATATCACCTTTGCCGGATGGATGCTTTGATGACATCAAACACCACACCGTAACTGGGTGGCTATAAAGGTGGCATTGAGTGTTCAGAAAGTATTGGTTGAAACACATGGATCAAGAATGGGATTTGTCCATCCATATGACGGATAGATATACTCTGGGCCCTCTCGGTGAAATGTCATCCAATTAGCTTGCAAGCATGTGACTGGCTCACAAGGGATCACATATCACGGGAACGAGAAAAGAGTACTTATCGGTAACGAGGTTGAACTAGGTATGCAGAGATACCGACGATCATAACCTCGGATAAGTAAACTATCGTGAGACAAAGGGAAATTGGTATCGTATGTAAGTGGTTCATTCGATCGCAAAGTAATCGTAGAAATATGTGGGAGCCATATGAATTTCCAGATTCCTCTATTGGTTATTGTTCGGAGAAGTGTCGCGATCATGTCCGCATAATTCACGAACCGTAGGGAGACACACTTAAGGATTCGACGTTGTTTGAGTAGTTATGGTATGATGAGAAAGAGACCGAATGTTGTTCGGAGTCTCGGATGGGATCCGGTATATCACGAGGAGATCCGGAATGGTCCGGAGAATAAGATTCATATAAGGAAAGTCTCGTTTCGGAGTTCGGGAATGATTCCGGTGTTTTCATCGGGAATGTTCTAGAAGGTTCCGGAATGTCCGGCCCTCCGGAGGGGAAGGGGTACATGAATGTGTCATTGCAAGTTGGAATGATTGCATCATGTACTAAGTGTCTTCGCTGTCCAAAATAAAGGGTTTATTCAAATCCTAAATTGAAAAGTCAAACGGCTAGTTTGAAAGTCAAACGGCAAGTTTTGGAAAGAGGAGGAGGAGTGGGAAACCGAGTTGGGGAGGGAATCCCTCCTCCAACCGGCGGCGCACCACCCAAGCCGAGTTGGGGAGGGACTCCCCTCCCTCCCCTTGGCCGGCCGGCCCCTCCACCTATATAAGGAGGGGCAGGGCTCCCTCCTAGCACACACAAGTTCCCTACCCCAAACCCTAGCTTGGCGCCACCACCTCCTGCAGCTGCTGCCGCCTCCTAGGGTTGCCCTAGCCACCGACTTGGGCTGCCCCTTGCCCTAGCCGCCGTCTCTAGCACCTCCTCCTTGGTGTGTCTAAACCCTAGATAGCCTAGGAGCTCTCTCATACTCTACCATACTCGCTCCGTCTTAAGGCGAAGCCCTGCGAGATCTCCCCTCTACTTCTGGTACCACGCCGTTGTGCTGCCGGAATGGCGAGGAGAGTGCTACAACCTCCGCTGCCTGCTGGAACAAGGGAGAGGAAGGTCTTCGTCGAGTACTGAACGTGTGACCGACTGCGGGAGCGCTGCCGGAACGCAGTGCCGGAAGGATCGTCTACGCGATCGTGAGATCGGGAAGAGTACGACTACATCACCCACGAGAATCCGCTCTCGTTAAACACTTTGGAATCTTCGAGGGTGAGTTATTCCATTGACTCGTTGCTACAATCTAGTAGATAGATCTTGGCTTGTTTGTTTGTATGCGGTAGATTTTTTTTGTTTTCCATGCTACGAAACCCTACAAGTTGGAGTGGCCATACTATTCCCCCGTCAGACCCTTTTAAAATGATTTGTGAAATGAGTTGAGACGTTGACTTGACCACAACAGAGTTGTGACCTGAACTACAAGATCCCACTTAGGAGTTATAAAATTGTGACTAGCTTTGGAGCTTAGTAGAGATAAACCTGGCTTTTTGCAAAACAACCCTAGAGCCTAGTGTCCTATTATCCAAAAACCCCTTTACTTGTTAGTATTTAGTTTGCGAGTACTTAAAGAGTACTCATGGCTTTGTCCCTGGCTATTCCCATGGCCAGACTATGAAGAGGAGTACCTGGAGGATGGACCCCAGGAAGGTTACGACAACTAGGATCATCTCCCATCGTCAGCATTGCCTGTGACCCCGAAGATGGAGCTTCGCCTACGCTACCATTATTATTACGTATTCCGCTGCTTGATGTTGTATTAAGAACTGGATCATGAGATCCCTATTAGTGTAAGAACTTATGTATCATTGTAATGGATGAAGTACTATGGTATCCAATTCTGTTATGTCTCGCAAAAATGGTAATCCTGGGATTGTGATGTATGGCATAACAGGCATCTAGGATTGAAAAATCCGGGTGTTGACATCCCGCCCGCATCCGCTGACACTAGGCCCAAACTGCGTGCGCGACCCATCGTCCAACAACATGGGGCAGGAAAGGGTGCACGATCTCTCCGCGGCAGGGAATCCCAGGCCACGGTGCCCGCCTCCTCGGGAGAGTCGGGCTCCGTGGTTATGTCGCTGCTTATCCTCCTCGTCGTCCATCCCATAGCGAGAAAGAATTGGAAAGACGTGGATAGCAGATTCAGCCACAACTTTCATGTACTATCATTGATTTCAATAGGTAAAGATGTTCAATGCTATTTCATTGGTCATTATAACATGTTTTCTTGGTGCTTTATTTTTATTGAGTGTGGTCTTATGATGTTTGTTAATCTTTCCATCGAGGAGGTGATGTTGGAATTGATCTCATGGTAAAAATCGGTGAGAATAATAGGGGCACTGGTGGAAAACATGGCCGTAGTGTCGGTCCGCAACGGGCTCTAGTCCCGGTTTTGGGCCCAGGACCGCGAAAACGGGACTAGAGGCCCCCCTCTAGTCCCGGCCCGCGACTGATAACAGCCACGTGACTGTTTCAGCATCGCGGGTGGGGGGGGGCGAAAACCCTCTAGTCCCGGGCCGTAACACCACCCGGGACTATAAGGTTTTCTGCCGCGGCAGAGAATTGTGTGTTTCTCTGCCGCGGCAGAGATTGTGTATTTCCTTTTTTTTGCCATTTCGTTCCTTTTTAATTTTGTGTTTCACTATAATTTCAAACATATATTTAAGTACACATATTCTAAGCAAGTACATACACAGTACACGTTGATGCATCTATATAATTAATCGATCCCTTGAAAGCATACATTAATGATATATATATATATATCAAAAGGAAGAAATGTTTTGTAATTACATGGTCATTGATGAATATATATATCATATCAGCTACATGGAGATCAGTAAGGCAAATCGAGTTCCACGTCATCCTCATAATGCTCTTCATGTATATCAAGGACTTCCTTCATCATAAATCCCGCCAGCTCCTCTTGAATTGCTCTTATGCGCTGGTCTGACTCTAGTTTCTCCTGCAAATCATAAATATAACGTGAGTCAACTTTCCGCTCACTGGTCAACTCGCGGATGTACTCGTAGACGTAGTATCCACATAAATGAGTTCCCGATGGCTATTTTAAACTCTTCACCATTTTATAAGTTAGCTCCTCTTTGAATGGACCTGGTATTTTCTGTCTGAACCGTGTCCAACACCTGCTCGGCAAAGAAAATGAACAAAGGAGTTATTAGTTACTTGATATCAGGAAATTAATGAAAGAGGACGATATAATGCGATAATGATTGAAATTACTTATGGAGCATTGCTTTCATGTCGCTCCACTGCTCTTGGTCCCAACTTAATGAGTCGTGGACTTCAACTAGGGAGTTGTCAACTTGAATGTTTAGCAAGATCCAGTGGAATCTGCGGACGTTTACATAAGCATACATGCATATCTCATCGAGTAAGCAAAAATAAAATATGTACAAGATATAAACACTCACTTGAAGTTGTAAGGAAATAGTATTTCCTTAACAAAATTATTCTCGGTTAAGAACCTGCACAGGTCTTCCTCCACGTCCTTGGGGTGATTCTTTAACGTATATTCATTAACGATATATGGGTCAATGAACCCAACATCATATCTTCTAGCTCTTTTGCATTCAAGCATCTTCATTCTGCAAAATATAATATCATCATACAAAAAGATATATGGTTAGGATAATATATTAAATACAATGAACGAGCTGAGCTACAAACTTAATTATAGAAATAAATCACTTATAGACAGTAGCAACCAATGATAGATTTGTCGAGGGCGCGCTGGTTGTATAACTAAAACAGTTCGGTCATTTGAACTTGTATCGAGTATGGTTTGAAGTGATGCTCCTTTCTAACGTCCACCGGAAACCAATCTTTCTGATGCTTTTTTTTCTGCTTGCGACATGTACCATTCGTGAAGATTTCGCATATGTGTGGATAGACGCGCGAGCTCCTCATTACTGACTAGAGGCTCCCCTTGGACATACTTCCGTACTATCTGACCCACTGGCGTATCTTCATAGCCTAAATATTGACCAAGAGACATATTTGCTTCGGTAGCAAGTGCTTTGGCCTGCGATACAGTGATTCCCATTAGTGCAGCATTATTACGGGCTCCGGGGTCCATTATTTGCATGTCCATATCCATTTCAGCTCTGAAGGCCTTGTTGAGGTCTAAAATGACTTTGAGCGAGGCGACCGATTGATTCTTCTGTGCTCCGAGCTGGGCAATTTGCTTCCCGCTTTTTGCACTTGTGATTTTTTTCTTCTATGCTTGCTTAATAATCTCCCGGTCATAGTCTGATTCCAGATTCATCGATATCTGGGATGGTTGCTCAAGAAAGGACTTAGCCCACTTTTTGGTTTTTTCATCATATACCGGCTTTGGCTCAGGTTTTTGGGGTGCAAAATGCGCCTTAACTTGGGCAGCCACATCCACGTTAGTTTCCTCATCGGTCTTGTCATAAGGTCTCTTTGGAAGAGCCGGCGAGATGTCGACTATCTTCGCCGTTTAACCTTTCTTCGATGTGGGGCGCGGGGGAGCGTCGAACTTATGTTTCTTCAACGAGGTAGTAGTATTTAACGGAGGTGGAGGCGGAGATCGAGTATTGCACGGAGGCGGAGATCAAGTTGATGTACTCCTGCTGCGGCGATCGTCAGCGGGGCGGGGTGGACTTGGAGGTTGGCGATAATCGGGTTGGGATGGACTTGGAGGTTGACAATATTCGATGCGGGGTGGACTTGGATTCCTCGGAGTCAGTGGCCTTGGAGCCGAGCCTGGAAACTTGATGTACTTCTTCTTCCATAGAATGATATTGCGCTTGACATCTCCTAGTTTCGTAAGGCCTTCAAGCGTAGCGATTTCAATCTCTAGGTTCGCAAAATCCTCCACTATGTCATCCACCGTGACACGAGCATAGCCTGGTGGAATCGGAAGTGAATGGTGGAGTGCTCCAGGTAGACAAGGTAAAGCAGTGTCAATCGCCACCTTGAAGGACAAGTTGTTCATTGCCTGATGTAGCTTACATTATGCCATCTCTCTGACATCATCCACGGGGTAGTGAGGAGCCGGTGCATCATTCAGCAGTGCTTGATCATCAGCCCGGACCTCCGTGGAAGCCACGCTGCTTCTCCGCTGGCTAAGATACAATGCAGGATCATCAGCCTGCGGGTGAGTTGACGACGGCGGCCTTTGTCTAATTTCTTGCATTAGGTTCTTCAGATCAGCTAGGTCTTGCTCTACCCTGGAGATCCGGTCTCCCTCCCGGTCCTTCTTTCTCTGACGGCTTCTGTAACTGGCATCGTACTGAGGAAACCCTTTCTTCCAGGAGAAATCTGCGCCTTTGCCTCGTGTTCGTCCTCCCTTTTCAGGATTCCCTAGGGCGCGTGTCAGCTCGTCGTTCTCTCTCTCGGGACGGAACAGTCCCTTTTGAGCATCGTTCATTGCTTGAACAAGGTCTTCGGAGGGTTTTAGAATTTTTTCATGAAATAATGTCTTCCCTGTTTATGGGTCCAACGATCCCCCGTGCCCATACCACCAATGCTTTGACCTCTCGGGCCATCCATCTGTACCAGGAGTGACACCTCTAGCCCTCATTTTCTTCTCCATAGTTTCCCACTTAGGGACGGCACTCTTGTAGCCACCTGTGCCCATTTTATGATGGTATTTCTTTTGGGCAGCATTTAATGCATTCTTTGCCGACTTTGCCTTTGATTTATCAGATTGCTTGTACTCTACAAAATCGGGCCACTATTCTCTCAACTTCTCGTTTACTCCTTTGAAGTCTGGAGTTTTATTTTTCGCGACATATTTCGCGTATAAACCTTTCTTGTGGTTCCGGTACAGTTCAACCATCTTGCTCAGAGCCCACTCCTTGACTTTCGCTCTATTTTCAAGCCCACCCAGACTTGGGGTAGTACCATCTACCTCAATTTCTTCACACTCTAGAGGTAGTATGAAATGCGCTATGAGCTTCTGCCAAAGGTCATCTTTGGCATCATCGGTGACATAGCTGTTGGATTCTTCACCGGATTTCTTTGACTGATTCCATTCTTGGATGGTGATTGGCAGGTTGTCCCTAACAAGCACCCCACATTGATTTATAAACATCCTTCGGTGCTTCTCTGGAGCAATCGGTTCACCATCATCATCTATTTCTTCGATGGTGAACCTCTGATTACCATCCAACTTTTTGTTCGGCCCTCGTTTTGTTCGAGCTGTCTATTGCTTTGATCCGGTGGGCTAACAGAAGAAGAGAGAGTGATTAATATATATCTAGACCAGTTAATGAATAGAGGTAACACGAGGCTTTATATATATATATGTACCTCGCTGGATCCTGTCGAGGGGCCATCATTATTGTTGTTATTTGTTTGCCCTTTATCCATCCGGTCTTCCCCTTGGTACATTAGGTTTTCCTCTAGTCCATCACCGGAGGGATTCAGATATGAGGATATCTCTTCCTCGAGCAAAATATCTTTGCCGGTAGTAATATTAAGAGGAATTTCACCTCTTATCATGCCCTGAAGAAAACCTTCACCGATGCGACCAGGATCTTCGGATGGATCCATGACTTAATTATCTATAACAGAAAGAGAGTTAAACAGGTTAGAAAAAAATAATCCTAACAAATAAAACAAAAAACAATAACCCTAATAACACAAATTAATAACCCTAATATTATTTGCGATAAAACAATAATCCTAATAATTAATACAAAAAAACAATAACCCTAATTAATAAACCTAATATTATTTGTGATAAACAATAATCTTAATAACTAAAACAAAAATACAATAACACTAATTAATAACCCTAATATTATTTTTGGTAAAACAATAATCCTAATAACTAAAACAAAAAACCCTAATATAATTTGTGGTAAAACAATAATCCTAATAACTAAAACAAAAAACCCTAATATTAATTGTGATAAAACAATAATCCTAATTATAATAATCCTAATATTATTTGTGGTAAAACAATAATCTTAATAACTAAAACAAAAAAACAATAACCCTAATTAATAACCCTAATATTATTTGTGGTAAAACAAAAACATAACTAAAACAATATAATACTAATAAATAAAACAAAAAATAACTAAAACAATAATCATAATCCTAATCCTAATCTAATATTTTAATTAAAACAATAATAACTAACATAATAATCCTAATCCTACTATCTAAAACAATAATCCTAATCCTAACTAAAAACAATAATTCTAATAATAACCCTAGCTAATATCTTGTGGTAAAAAACACACCCGGCCTCGAGCTCACCGACGCCGGCGCGCGACAGCATGTGACGGCGAGGTGGCGCGGAGCAGCGGCGCGCGGCACGGCGAGGGGGCGAAACGGTGGGGCGGCACGGAGCGGCGGCGCGCGACACGACGAGGCGCGCGCGGCAGCACATATACGAAACGGCGGAGCGGCGGCACGTCATAGCAGCGGAGTACGCACGACCGAAGACGAGGGCGGCAACGCGGTGGAATCGGCGACCGGGCAGCACCTCCCCTGCGTCTTCGATATGCTTCGTTTTCGTCTGCTTCGTCGAGAAATGCTAAGTGGTGGGAGGCGCGCGGAATATATACAGACGGAACTTTAGTCTCGGGCTAAGCCATCGCCCGCGACTAAAGACCCCCCCTTTAGTCCCGGGTTAAGCCACGACCCGGAAATAGAGTGTATTTTACGGTCGCTTAGTTTTCGCGCGCGCAGGCACCCTCTAGTCTCGGGTCGAGCCACAGCCCGGGACAAGTTTGTTATTTGTAAATTTTCTTTTTTTAATTGAAATCAAATATAAAACTTTAGAAAATCATATCTTTTATTGTAAAAATCCAAATAAAACAAATAATATATCTATTATTATCAGAAAAATATAAAGAATCTTAATATAATATCCATATATCTGTTTGTATCATTTATAAATTATCTCATTTGTAAATTTTCTTTTTTAATTCAAATCAAATATAAAACTTTGGAAAATCATATCTTTTATTGTAAAAATCCAAATAAAACAAATAATATGTCTATTATTATCAGAAAAATATAAAGAATCTTAATATAATATCCATATATATATTTGCATCATTTATAAATTATTTCATTTGTAAATTTTCTTTTTTTAATTCAAATCAAATATAAAACTTTGGAAAATCATATCTTTTACTGTAAAAATCCAAATAAAACAAATAATATGTCTATTATTATTAAAAAAATATAAAGAATCTTAATATATTATCCATATATCTGTTTGCATCATTTATAAATTATTTCATTTGTAAATTTTCCTTTTTTAATTCAAATCAAATATAAAACTTGGAAAATCATATCTTTTATTGCAAAAATCCAAATAAAACAAATAATATGTCTATTATTATCAGAAAAATATAAAGAATCTTAATATAATATCCATATATCTGTTTGCATCATTTATAAATTATTTCATTTATATTTTTTTTTAATTCACATCAAATATAAAACTTTGGAAAATCATATCTTTTATTGTAAAAATCCAAATAAAACAAATAATATGTCTATTATTATCAGAAAAATATAAAGAATCTTAATATAATATCCATATATCTATTTGCATCATTTATAAATTATTTCATTTGTAATTTTTTTAATTCAAATCAAATATAAAACTTTGGATGATCATATATTTTATTGTAAAAATCCAAATAAAACATATAATATGTCTATTATTATCATAAAAATATAAAGAATCTCAATATAATATTCATTTAGTCCCGGTTGTAGTCACAAACCGGGACTAAAGATATTTCCTGCCATTTCCCACCGCTTCCCGCCAAGTTTTCCCGCCCTTTCCTTTTTACGAGAGATTTTAGTCCCGGTTAGTGACTACAAATATAAAAATTTGGAGTGACTACAAATATAAAGCTTTTAGTCCCGGTTAGTGACTACAACCGGGACTAAAGATATTTCTCGCCATTTCCCAAAGCTTCCCGCCAAGTTTTCTCGCCCTTTCCCTCTATATCTAGGGCGATCGCGCCATGGCTATTCACACATCCACACCTTCCTCTCTTAGAACAATGGACAACTCCTACTGGGCCATTCTGACCCTCGAGGAGACCGAGGCGCTGTGCGCCTCCAACTACCCTTGTCCGTCGGGCTACCGGCCGCCCGCCGACTGGATGCTGAGCGCCGAAGGGGTTCCTGTCCCTCCTGTCCCTCAAGGTTCCGCACGCCAGGCGGCCATCACGAACCACTTCTACCACGATCTCACGCCAGAGCAGCGGATGGATCCCAGTGGGATCCCGACAACTACAACACCTGGAATGCCTTCTTCGCTAATAGGCGGGAAAGGGAGCTCGCTAGGTACAAGGGTGATGGCCCGTCCCCGGTGAACCACAACGAAGACGACCGCCGTCTGTGGTGGGCGAACCGTACTATCATCAGAGTGATGTGCTACATCGCCGGGGGAGACCATCCTCGCCTGCGGTGCCCACAAGTCCACCCTCCACAGAGCCACAAAAAGGCCCCTCCCCCGCCCGGCGGTAGCGGCATCGTCTTCCAGGAGACCCCTGTCCCTCCCACCGTGAATCCGAGGCTGGAGTGGCCCCTGGTATATGCCATGGTTGTGCTGAGGATCCCCGGAGTGGCAGGTGACGATGAAGATGACGAAGAAGACCCCGAAGCTGCGTACTAATAAATGTCTTGAGGGGGCGGCTTTAGTCCTGAGTGTTAGCTAGTCCCGGTTTGTCCCGGTTTTTAATATTAATAAATGTCTTGAGTGTTACATAAATATGAAGATGTTGTATTTAGAGGAAAAGGCCTATAAATAGAGCAGCCTATAAATAGAGGGAAATGCCTATAAAGAGAGGGTTCATCTTTAGTCTCGGTTGGATAAACCAACTGCGACTGAAGGGATTGCGGCAGACTGGGCCAGGCAGCACTAAGAATAGGGGTGAGTGTCGAGATTATGTCGTGCGGCTTGTACCTTGTCCCGGTTGGTTTCTCCAACCGGGACCAAAACATGAGTCAACACTAATAATAGGGGGTGAGTGTCGACATTATGTCATGAGTGTCGACATTATGCCGAGCTGCTTGTACTATAAATAGGCATCCTTGTGAGTCCAGTCCTCCAGCCATTTTGAGGCATCTCCAAGATGGTTTTCGAGAGCAGGGACACCACTACGACCAGTTTCAGGGAGATGCCGCCGGAGCCCAGTCCTCCGGCATCTCCAAGAAACTGGTCATAGAGGCACTCCCTAATATGTGAAATTAGTTAGCTCCCAGGCATATTGATCTACTTAGAGAAGTTACAAGCTGCAAGATGGTTTTCGAGAGAAGGGACACAACTACGGCCAGTTTCAGGGAGATTCCGCCGAGCCTAGTCCTCCGGCATCTCCAAGAAACTGGTCATAGAGGCACTCCCTAATATGTGACCTCACGCGTTTGGAGACAGATCTTAATGGTAAGTATGAATCGGGACTAAAGGCCCCCCTTTAGTCCCGGTCTAGCCACAAAACGAGACTAACACACTCAAGATTGTTTGCAGACAACACTATAAAAATGGACACGTGGAGCATCTTCCCTAAAATGTTACAATTATTACACATCATTTCTTCGCGTGTGTTCCTTTCTGATCCCGCCATATCCATGGAGCATCTTCATTCATTAACATGATGCTTGGGTCATCCTTCACCGCGAAGGGCGGAATTTCATGAAACTTATCACAATCTTCTGACATGTCTTTCTTGTCCTCTACTCCCACGATGTTTCTTTTTCCTGAAAGAACTATGTGGCGCTTTGGCTCATCGTCTGATGTATTCTTTTTCTTATTTTTTCTTTTTCTAGTTTTGGTAGACATGTCCTTCACATAGAAAACCTGAGCCACATCATTGGCTAGGACGAATGGTTCGTCTAAGTACCCAAGATTGTTGAGATCCAACGATGTCATTCTGTATTTCTTGTCTACCTCAACCCCTCCTCCTGTCAGCTTGACCCATTTGCACCGAAACAAGGAGACCTTAAAAGTAGGTCCATAGTCAAGTTCCCATATCTCCTCTATGTAACCATAATATATGGTCTTTGACCCATTGTTGTCTGTTGCATCAAAGCGGACATCACTGTTTTGGTTGGTGCTCTTTTTATCTTGGGCTATCGTGTAAAATGTATACCCATTTATCTCGTACCCTTGGAAAGTCGATATAGTCGAAGATGGTGACCTAGACAACAAGTATAGCTGATCTCCAAGAGTGTTGTTTTTGATGAGATGTTGCAACCAACCGTCGAAACTCTTCATGTGTTCATCTCTAATCCAAGAGTCATGCTTTCTAGGGTTGTTGGAGCGTAAGATTTTCTTGTGTTCCTCGATATATGGGGCTTCCAAGATAGAATTCTGTAGAACTGTGTAATGTGCTTCGGTGTAAGAATGTCCGTCCCTACATATTATTGATTTCCTTCCTAGAGTACCCTTTCCACTCAGTCTCCCCTCATACCGCTATTGAGGAAGACCAATCGGCCGAAGGTCAGGAACGAAGTCAACACAAAATTCAATGACCTCCTCTGTTCCATAGCCCTTGGAGATGCTTCCTTCTGGCCTAGCACGGTTACGAACATATTTCTTTAAGATTCCCATAAACCTCTCAAAGGGAAACATATTGTGTAGAAATACAGGACCGAGAATGGAAATCTCTTCGACTAGGTGAACCAGCAGGTGCGTCATAATATTGAAAAAGGATGGTGGGAACACCAACTCAAATCTGACAAGACATTGGACCACATCATTCTGTAACCGTGGTAGATCTTCAGGATTGATTATATTCTGAGAGATTGCATTGAGAAATGCACATAGCTTCACGATGGGTACTCGAACATTATCTAGTAGAAGCCCTCTCAATGCAATCGGAAGCATTTGCGTCATAATCACGTGGCAGTCATGAGACTTTAGGTTTTGGAAATTTTTTCTGCCATATTTATTATTCCCTTTATATTCTACGAGAAGCCAGACGAGACCTTAATACTGCTTAGGCATTCAAAAAATATTTCCTTCTCTTGTTTGGTAAGAGAGTATCTGGCATGACCTTGAAACCATTCTGGATGCAGGCCATCTGGGTCTTTCATACATTGATGGTCCTTTTGTGCTTCTGGTGTATCTTTTGTCTTCCCATACACGCCCAAGAAGCCTAGCAGGTTCACGCAAATATTCTTCGTCACATGCATCACATCAATTGCAGAGCGAACCTCTAAGAATTTCCAATATGGTAGCTCCCAAAATATAGATTTCTTCTTCCACATGGGTGCGTGTCCTTCAGCGTCCTTCTTCGGAACAGATTTTCCGCTAGGACCCTTTCCAAAGGTTACCATTTGATCCAAATCTTTGACCATATCAAATATATCAGCACCAGTACACTCCTTAGGCTTCGTTTGGTGACATGCCAGACCATTGAAATGCTTGCCTTTCTTTCTTAAGGGATGCTTGTCCAAAAGAAATCGACGATGCTCATTGTATACATTCTTCTTAAAATGTTCCAAATATATACTTTCAGTCTCATCTAAACAGTGTGTGCATGCATTGTATCCCTTGTTGGACTATCCTGAAAGGTTGCTAAGAGCAGGCCAATCATTGATTGTTACGAAAAGCAATGCTCGGAGGTTAAATTCTTCCTGCTTGTGCTCATCCCACACGCGTATACCGAGTTCGTGCCACAACTGTAAAAGTTCTTCCACTAATGGTCTTAGGTACACATCAATGTCGTTGCCGGGTTGCTTCGGACCTTGGATCAACACTGGCATCATAATGAACTTCTGCTTCATGCACAGCCAAGGAGGAAGGTTATAGATGCATAGAGTCACGGGCCAGGTGCCGTGACTGGAGCTCTGCTCCCCAAAGGGATTCATGCCATCTGTACTTAGACCAAACCTTAAACTCCTTGCGTCATCTGCAAAGTCCGGGTACTTTCTATTGATTTTTCTCCACTGCGACCCATCAGCGGGGTGTCTCAACATCCCTTCTGACTTATGTTCCTTTTTATGCCATCGCAACAACTTGGTGTGCTCTTTGTTTCTGAATAAGCGTTTCAACCGTGGTATTATAGGAGCGTACCACATCACCTTGGCAGGAACCCTCTTCCGGGGGCGGGGGGGGGGGGGGCTCGCCCTCAATGTCACTAGGGTCATATCGTCTAATCTTATACCAAAGTGAAGTGCACACCGGACATGCATCCAAATTCTCGTACTCCTCACCGCGGTAGAGGATGCAGTCATTAGGGCATTGCATGTATCTTCTGAACGTCTAAACCTAGAGGGCAGACAACCTTCTTTGCTTCGTACGTACTGGCGGGCAATACGTTATCTTTAGGAAGCATATTCTTCATCATTTTCAGCAACTTTTCAAATGAGGAGTCAGGTATAGCACACTCAGCCTTCCATCGCAGCAATTCCAGTGTGCTGCCCAGCTTTTTCAGACCATTTTCGCAATTTGGGTACAATAACTTTTTGAGATCCTTTAACATGTGATTGAACTTCTCCCTATCCTTTTCAGTTTCACAATCTCTTCGTGCATCGGCAATGGTTCGACCAAGATCACCAGCGGGTTCATCATGTGTCTCTTCTTCATCCTCCCCTTCAGCATCCCCCATGGAAGTATCTTCGTACTCACGAAAACCATGATAGTTGTTATCCTCCTCCTGTTCTTCATTGTCTTCCATTATAACCCCTCTCTCTTCGTGCTTGGTCCAACAATTATAACTAGGTATGAAGCCGGACTTCAACAGGTGGCTGTGAAGGGTTTTTGAGTTAGAGTAATCCTTCTGATTCCTGCATCCACTACATAGACAGAATACAAAACCATTGCACTTGTTTGCATCATTAACACAGATGAATTCATGCACGCCATTAATGAACTCGCCAGAGCGTCGTTCGGTACCGTACATCCATTCCCGGACCATCTGCATTATAGTAAAAGTATATCAAAACCCATTACACAACATGGTAAAATTACTACAAGTTATATTGAGAGTTTCTAGAGCATTAATTTTGAATTTTGAAAAATTTACATGCACTAATTTGTGAATTGGAGAAAACAATCAACATGATAAATGTGAAGTTTTTTATTATTGTTCTATCAGTGAAAACCTCATTCCATTCTAAGCTATGAAACTCTAAAATTACACATTTCAATTTTCAGTAACTATGTGCCTAATCAAAATTTGTTACACATATATATCAAAATCCCTCTACTTCTAGAGAATGCATGCATTGATCCATATCTCTATATTCTAGAGCATTATAGAGCTAAAGTAGCAATAAGAGATGAAAGAATGAAGTTCTAACCTTTTAAAGCTTTGGATTTAGGGGTTGCGAACTAAATCTTGACAAATCCCGAGGAAAAAATGGCATGAACTCTCTTGCTTCTTTGAGAAAAATGACCATCATATGCTTTAGGGCAACAGGACAGGAAGCATAATATATAGTGGTGGACAACTAGTCCCAGACCGTGATACGACCTGAAACTAATAGTCCACGAAAAGACCAGCTGGCCTGCTCCAGGTCATTAGTCCCGGTCCGTAATACGGAACGGGACTAAAGATCCGATCCGGCCCGGGACTAGTGACTACGGCCGTTTCTAGCCGTTAGAAGCCTCACGGCCCGGGACTAGTGCTCCCACTAGTCGCGGGCTGTGACAGGCCGGGACTGACGTTGTTCACATCGAACGAAAAAGGTTTTTTTTAATAAGTAATGCTACACATACGGACTCGTTTTACGGAAACTCTTACGGACGCAGTACGTGGCATAGCACCCAGGCCAGAAAATACAAACAATTTCTGTTTTTTAAGCAAGAGGTTAAATTTCAACCAACCAAACCAAGTCACATCTGTCCGTAATATTTTCGTGAGTCGAGCGGTCCGTAAGTCTAAGATTACCGTTTTTCAATAGTGGGGAGTCTGAGTCTCTTCCTCTCACGTGCATTCCCTGATTGAGGGCAGCCAAAACTAATTTTGGTTACCGTCCTTGATCCCTTAGCGTATATAAGTGGACAAATAGTACGGGTTAAGGATGGGAACTACAAGACCGATGACCACCGCCGACCACCAAGAGGGTTGACGCTCTACACCTCTACGTCGTCAACCTTCAGTTGGTTCTCGCTGACCAACAAATAGTCCACAACCACAAGAATACGGTTTTGGTTAGTAACATCTCCTAACCTTTTCTATTGATACGCCAAATTAGGTGCTTTAAGGGCATCTCTAAGCGATCCTCTAAAATCGGTTAGAGGAGTACGACACTTAACCGAACTTCTAAACGGTTAGATGACTAAAATTATACTCATCGAAGGAGTAAAAGTAGCGGCCGACTTCTAAATTTACTTCCCTGAGGCCAATTCAGAGAAAACCTCCAGCCTCCCGACCTCCTCTTTCCACCCTCTGCCGTTCTTTCCCGCCCTCCTCCCCGCCGTCGCCGATGTCGCCGCTCCGCCCGCAATCGACACACAGCTCTCCGACGCACCTTCTCCGACCATCCCTGGCGCCGGAGACGCCCCAACGCCACCGCAATCGGAGATCTCCGCCGCAGCCTCGGGTGGGAAAAGATTGGGGGCCAACAACATGGTTTGGCCAGGCGGCACGGCCGTCAAGGCCTCCGGTAAGGCCGGCTTGCAAGCGTGTGGAGGCTCCCGAGGTGGTGTCGTGTCCTCCCCTTGCTCATGTGGCTGTCCGACGGCAGAGCAAGCCGACTCCAGCCAAAGTGGCGCTCGCGAAGGCGGCGTCCAATAAGAAGGGGAAGAAGGCCGAGGCGGCGCTGCCGAAGGCTGCAGCTACCTCCTCGACACGCAAGGCCTCAGCGGCAAACCCTCGCCGAGGCCAGCCACCGCAGGCGGCCGTTGTCAACGTCGACGAGCGCGAGGTGTTCGATGGATCGTCGGCAAGGTAAAAAAAACTCTTTTTCTCCTCTCCTCTCATTGGTTCGCGATTTGTAGACACACAGTGATGTTGTTTTGATGAAAGTAGTGTGGTGGAGATGGAGGTGGCCTCCTTCATGAGCCAATTGTAGGGTATCCATGCCGCCGGGAGATAGAGGTGGCCTCCTTCATGAGCCAATTGGTGGAGACGGAGGTGGAGATTCTCATGGACAAGGAGATGATGGTGGCCGAGGAGGAGGAGGATATGGTGGTGGTGATGGTCATGGTGAGGATGGTGGTGGCCGAGGAGGAGGTGATGATGATGAGTTCTTCGGAGATGGTCTTTGAGATCTTCGATTGTGGTCCACAACATATGAGGTGATATTTTGGATCAAACAAGGTCGATAGCTTCTTTTTGGTGACCTTGATCGATGTTGGTGGTAGAGTCTACTTTTGAATGAACTCTATGCATGTATTATTTCGATGTGTCCGATTCGATGAACTATGCCTATGTATGACGTTTAAGTGGTGTATTTCTTGTGTTTGAATTTTCCGTAAGTTTGAATTGTTTGTTTGAACTATATGTAAGATGTTTGAATGCATATGTGGAGTGGTTGAAAAAATGGGGCAAAAAAAGTTTACTCCTCTAAATTTAGAGGATCGATTCGGCACCAACCTCCTTTAGAGGAGTATATTTACTCCTCTAAAGTTACTCCTCCGTTTACTCCTCTAACCGATTGGGGATCGGTTAGAGATGCCCGAAGTGCAATCGGTACATGTTAAATGCATGCCTAATGTTCAATACTCTGAAACCGAAGGAATTAAAATATGCAGGTACGCATGTTATCCTCTTGGTTCAGCCCTATGGGTTCATGCGAAACACACACCTCACAAATCAAGCATGGTTGGTCTATAATTCCGTACAAGCTCCTTGAAATTGTATATCTGGTAACTTCTAAAACAAAGCAAACTTTAGCATTATAGCAAGTAACCCAAATATCAATCACTTAGGTTCATTTAAAAAGCCCCTCACTCTGACACAAATCATAGTAATACAGCCATACAGGAGACAACTTTTCACATGTTGTACTTATTGCCAGCTGCCATAGATAACTAGATATATATCTCAAAGGTATTGAAACCCGAAGGAATTGCAACCTCACGGCCGCGGAACCTGACAATTCACACGAGAGTATGATTTAGCGCGGTGACATCTATGGGCTAAAGTTGTGCCCAATTAGATGGAACAAGTTATATATTTAGAGGAAATGTTTTGGTTGCAAACAAAGGAACATGTGAACGACATTGTAGTTCTAAGTTTTATGCACAACAATGGATATTATACATAAACACATATATACCTCTCCCCATGATCACTGACCATGTGGATCTTATTCGTTCGACTTTGAGTCTTTATAAGCTTTCCAGGCTTCTTTTGCACCACTAGTTACATACATGAGAAAGGTGAAGGTTAGACATAATACTACAAATATCGCTGATAATTAAAGACCTATACAAGTGCATTTGTTCCACCATCCAAACTTGCATGATACTATTCGCTACTATGTAATTAACCAGTGCTGAACTGCTGATCGGATTTTGAAGGTTAGACATATGATTATTACATAGCTAATGTGCAGGGTGAAATACAAGTAGTTAATGAGTTAAGCAAATGATGCATGCATAGAGGGTAACTTCCAAAGAAGTAAAATTCCAAACAAACTGAAAATCCAGCTGGATGGGCACTCACGGCTCGCCCATTGCTTCTGAGCGCAACAGGTCTAGCATTATGCTTGGAAGGAACCTACTGAACTTCTTGGCAAGGTACTGCTCCAGCCCACAGATATCTCTACCATGCTCAAGAGTATTGCGCATAAACTTGACAAGCCCCCCCGCATTCGTTTCATATTCAAAAGCAGGATCCTGGTTAAGATTATTGTGCCAGTACACATCCAAGAGAATAGTACATCGCGCTTCTGATTTCTTCACGATGTTTGTCCAATCATCAGGATCATATACAGTCGGTTTTTGCACCATAACTGAATGATCCGTTAGGCTACCACGGGGTTCAAGTGTACGCTTCAGCTTGTTCAAAAAGTTACGACGAGCAGACGAGGGCATGATGGCAGGATGATAACTCAAATGCTCCATGTCACATTTATCCCCAACAGACTCTCTTTCCATTCGTCGCAATAATTCTTCGAACTCGTCAAAGTGAGCCGGCGAACGACCACCAATCTTGTAGTGCGATATGAGTATTTCACCAACTTTGCGTAGGTCATTGGCCATAGCCTGAAGAGGTCTTGCCCTCACATCAAATTCTACTGGTTCTTTCAGTACCATTATGAACATTTCCTTAGACTCCCAAGGCTTAATGATCCGAATGTCATCCGAACCAAAGCCGCCATTCCAGGTTCGATTATTTGAATGAGCATCCAATATAACAGCAATTAAGGTCTGGAACAGAAGCCTGCCTTGCGCTGTTGTGTCTACAATAATGTCTAGCACAGATGTCTCCATAGGCTGCACCACAGGATTATTCTCCAGAAATCCCCTGAGGTTATGGATACTGCGGCACACACACAAAATGTCGTAATGTTATTTATATATAAAAAAAGGTTTTTGGTTATCTTTTAGCAAGAGATGTGGTGTGTCTGACCTCTTTGGACAGCCGATATAAGGATTGCATATGGTTTTTATTTTTGCAACTTCATCATGAAAATTTGTACCGGCTTCGATTCTTGGCGCATCAAGTAAAGCAAGCCTTAAGCCAATCCGACCTTTGGAATAATAGTTAAGGCTGATGCATATAAAGAAGCACAGTTACACAATGTAAATAGACCTAAAAAACAGAACCCGGCATAATGTCAACTAGTAAATAATAATAATTGGTCATCTCAATTGCTTATCCATTCATCAGTTTACAGATAATTTGCTTGTCCCAACATGAATTAAATGAAACATTGAATACAAAAAATAAGGTTAAAAATCAGGCTTAATACAAAAACATTGAATGCAACATGAGTAGTAGGGAACTAGTAGCTAGGGATGGATCTTAGCCTAGTAATGCTTTAATTAGTAGGGAACTAGGATTAATTACAGTGCACAATTAAGATTTCATGCATTGATAGTATCATAATCAAACTTAAAGCTCTAGTGCTAGCTTTTAGAAAAAAATATGATCAAGAGATGTCGACTGCCACGGCGAAAATGGATTAATTCGTACTACTACGTTCACAGGGTATAGATTGCATGTGATACCAGTCGCGAATCCCGAAGACAAGCGACAAAAATAAGTAAACCTTGGTGTAGATCGGGATAGGTGTCTGTTCACTGACGCCAGGCGGCCGGCCACCACCGCCGCCCAGGTGCGATGCGCCAGGGGCTGGGTAGGAACTACACGGAGCGGCGCGGCTGTACGCGTGCGCTGGAGCTCTCGCCGCTCCTCGGCCCATCGAGCTCGCTGCTCCTCGCCGCATCGGCATCGAGCTCGCCGCTCCTCAAGCTCTCGCCGCTGCTCCTCAAGCTCTCTGCGCTGCTCCTCAAGCTCTCGCCGCTGCTCCTCGCCGCGTCGATTCAGCTGCTCCTCCCGCTCGCGCACCTCCTCGCCCCATCGAGCTCGCCGCTCCTCAAGCTCTCGCCGCTGCTCCTCAAGCTCTCGCCGCTCCTCGGGCCATCGAGCTCGCTTCCCCTTTCCCATCTCCTCGATAATTCCCGTGGGCGGCGGCGGTGGCGCCTGCTTTTGCCTTTTATACGAGACGATCGAGTAGGGTTTACGGTAAAAGTAGAATCAGATCATGTTTTATTAACCGAAACCCTGCCTGATTAACCAGCTTCTTCGCCCAGTCAGTGTGGTGGTTAACAGTTGAACTGCCGTCTCCCTGCGCATAGTGGCGGGTTGCTGCTGCCATTGGGCTAAGAACCACTTTGTCAGAGTGCGTGGGATTCAGTCCACTCTAGGCAGATGGCAGCTTCTTCCTGGGCCAGATTTTTAGCAAGTGTTGGGCCTCTTTTTTCAACGATAGCCTTTGGGCCTCTTTTACCACCCTGCAATTCTCTTTTGAAAGCGGCGTGCCAGTTTTGTTCAAAAAAACAAAAATCGAGGAAAAATTGGAGTCAAACCAGAACTGCAGTGTGTCCCAATAACAAAGAATTGTGTCAAGAAGGAAGAAGAATTGCTTCCTTGATCAGCAAACCTCACACGAAACGAAACGAAACTCATCCATGCATATACTAGAAACAAACACGTTTTGGAAAAAAGAAGCAAGAAATCATCAGCATAGAATGGTTTTGATAAGAAAATTAAAACCAGCAATATGCTGTGCGATTAGACGAGTGATTGTACTGCTTCCAGGTTTCCAGCACGCAAACTAAAGGATGATCAGCGTGTGTGTGTTTCTGACAAGGTAGGAACCACTCACCTGGACAGCATCATATCCGGGGCACGCCGGCGCCGCTAACCTCGCCGCGGGTCTAGGCACGCCGGCGCGAAACTCAGCCAGCGTCGTCGTCGTCGTCGTCGTCGTCGTCGTACGTGGAAGAAGGCGCGCCAACAGGCATGGTGGCAAGACAGAGAGCCGCGATCGACCGACGGCTTTAATTTATCCTCACCGGCCGGCCGATCGAGCTACTGGCGCTGCCGAATGAGCTGGTGGTCAGCCATAGCCCCGAGGTGTCAACGTGCAATCGGTATGATGCATATGCTACTGCTAGCCTGCCTGTGCATCCACTATACAAAATGGTCTATGCATGATTTTGCTACCCAGCTATGCGCGTAGGAGAGGGGCGGCAAAACGGAGAGAAATACACATGTGGTCGATCGGTGGTCCTGTTGCTGTTGGTTCTTAGGCTAGAGCCCAAATAACCGGCGGGTAAAATGTGGAGATCTTGGTATTTTCTGCGAAGGCTGCATCCTCGATCGACAGCGAATGTATTACATTTTTAGTGTAATTATATAAAAACAGTTCAAGAGTCACGCTGATTTTTTGTAAACAAGCCCAACTCCGAGTGCGACTTTTGAAAACGAGGTTTGCTGACGTTTCAGGGCCGGAGCGGTTGGGCCTTTTTTTTTTCTTTTTTTATTAAGCGGTTGGGTATTTGAGTGTGCACACGGACTTGGTTGCTACACCCTCCGTTTCCTATTATAAAAAAGTTCTCTATATATTAATCTAAAAAAATTCCGATACTTTTTTTTCTGCAAAAATTTCACCAGTTTATTAATAATTATTAACCACCGTACATAAAGATGTCTAAAAGTACTAAAAATTACAAATGAGTGGGTAGACAAGTTAAAGTGAATCTACATAATACAATCCAAAAAAAACATCAGAAAATATTATAATTTGAAACGTATGCATGGGTGTACTCAGTTAACATGACAAGCCCATGTCCCTCTCTCTTTGGAAACGGATATAGATATACCCTCCAATTCTATGCATCCCTTAACCGTTAATTCTTGTACCATGTAGTGTCGTTCGTGGGTGTGGAACATCCGGTAGCCGGCCGTAAAAACTGCATATCGCTCCAATACAAAGGGAGAAGGCAACAACAAGAAGGGTACAAAACATTTGTAAGGGGTCAAAGGAAGTGCCACTAGTACAGATTTGTTTATACTCCCTCTGTTTCATAATATAAGATGCTTTAGCTTTGTGAATGAAATGTATCTGACTATTTTTAGTGTGTAGGTTTATAGAGAATTACTTCGAACCTACACACACTAAAAGTAGTCTAGATATATTTTCTTAACAAAGCTAAAACATCTTATATTTTGAAACGGAGGGAGTATATGATAGTAGTGCGCCATGATAAATATTTTGTGGCATCCCGCAAAAACCACTACTAGAAAATCGCGTTGAATTTATGCATTGCATCGTCATCATCATGCATTGTTGCCTAAAACTATTTTCGCAAAGCCTGTTTTGTTTTCTAAAATGCCCCGTCCTGTTTTCTAATTCAAACCCCGGGCCTCCGGATTATTTTTGTTTGAGTGCTATCGGTTTGCAAATGGTGTTAACAAAACAAATAAAAATTATATTATTTTTAGTGGGGGCAGTCGAACGGGCCAGATCGACCCACCACCCCCAGGATTTTAAATCGGTCCAACTAGTCTGCCCCTCTAAATCCTATAGCTACCCAGCTATCTACCCAACCCAGCCTCCACATCACCCTGTCCACTCACACGCTGCCACCTCACCTTTTTCTCCCCCCAACCAACCAGAACCGGCCACTTGTCCCTCTCTCCCTTCCCTCTCTCTCCCTCTCTCTCTCCTCTCTCTCCCACCAGCATCTCAACCCACCCCACAACCTCCCACCACTCATCTGTCCTCCGGCCCCACCTCGCGGGACCCACCCCTGGGCCCACGCACCACCCACCTCCACGTCCCATGTTCCTCTTCTTACTCAGCACCGCCCTCCCCGCGCGCGCCTCTCTCTCTCTCTCTCTCTCTGCAGCGCGCGAGCGCCGCCCCTCCCCGCCGGTGCTCCCGTCGCCCCCACCGTCCGCCAGCGCCGCCCACCCTCCTACCCCGCGTCCGCTCGCCTCCGGCTCCGCCGGGCTCGCCGCGCCGCCAGCGCGCGTCCTCGCCGGACCCCCGCCTCCGCGCCCTCTCCCTCCTCCTGCCTCCCCAGCGCCGCGCCGGAGCCGCCTCCGCCGGCCTCCTCGCCTGGCCGCGGCCGAGCCGCCACCGCCCACCTGCGCGCCGCCGCCCCGCGTGCCACCTCCCTTGCTGCCGGCGTCCGCCCTCCGCGTGGCTCCCGCCCCGCGCGTCCCCGGCCGCCCGCCAGAGCTCCCCGTCGCCGGCCCTCTCCCCCGCCTCGCCGCTCGCGCGTCGGCCTCGCCCCGAGCTCGCCTCGCCGGAGCCCGGCCCGGCCCGACCGCGTCTTCCCTGGAACCCTCCTCGTCGCCCTGCCCCAGCCCCGCCGTCGACCCTCGCCGCGACCACCTCCCCGCTGCGCCCTCCCTCCGGCGGCCTCTCTCCCTGGCACGCGCCGCCCGCCGCCGCGACCACTCCCCGAGCCGCGCCGCCGCCCGGGCCCGCCTCGCCGTCGACGCCTCGTCAGCGTCGCCCTGGGACCGCCTCGCCTCCGCCGCCCATCCGCCCGCGAGCCCGTCGCCGTCTGCTGCCCCGCGACGTGGCCCAGGACGCCGCCGCCAGCGACCTCCGCGTCGACCTCCGCCAAGCTCGCCCCAGGCCCTGGCGCTTGGTTGGGGCTGCTGTGCTCCGCTAGACGAACTGCCTAGTACCTGTGTGCCCGCATGCGACAAGGCTCGACAAGTTCTTCCGAAGACAAGGATGCGTGGTTTGGCCCTCTGTCAAGGAGTGCATGATTCGGAGATGTACAGGGACCAGACGACAAGATCGACAATGGGCAGCACAAGAAGTACCATCGACGAGTTATACACGATCTTCACGGAACCGGGACGCCGAGACCCCCGAACCCGAAGGCTGATCCCGCCGTACGCCAAGGTCTTCAATCGGTCCGAGGATACCGACACCCAACGCGACGAGTACTCCTTCCCCGAACGCCGAGCCCGTACCCGACGACCGCTAAGATCGCCTCCAGGTTCCGAAGAACCCCGGTATTGAGCCCAAGATCGCCAACGACACTGAAGACGGAGCGCTAGGACCGTGCCCGGATCCGGAGTCCAAACCCGATACCGTCAAGGCCACCGACGCGGAGACGCCGAGTACTTCGTCCCGGGCACCGATACCCCGGCGCGTCAAGTGCTTCGTTCCGAACGCCATGACCGACAACATGACCCGAAGACCCCGGATGCGCCAAGACCTACCCCGGAGTCCGAGATCGACCTCATCAAACCCTGGACCCGAGACCGGACCCTGGACCCTGTCGAACCCCGAACCCCGGAACCCCAAGTCCGTCGAGACCCCTAATGTGTGAACCCTTCCCGACACCCTATTTTATAATAACATAACAACCTGTTGCATATTTAATTGTCATCTCGCATGCATATCTGTGGTTTGGGGGCCTTATGCCGATTCACCTTATAACTAAATATGGGGCCCATATGCGGGCAAATCCAGTCTCATATCGGCCTCATTTAAATTTGTGTAGCGAACCGGTACTATCTTTTGCCATGCTAAAACAACAATTTAAAATGCGGGGTTTCTAAATAACGTGAACCACCTAACTAATTGTCGGGACCCCGTTTCCGCTTAATCTGACCTAATTGCATCGCACCTTTGCCATGCCATGCATCATACATGCATCATGCCGATCTTCTGCCGTGTATTAAATATTGCATCCGGTGTTTCTTCTAGTGTTTTGGTTCTTCGCGGATAAGGCCGTTGAGTTGATGTGAGCTTCGCCCCGATCTTCGGTTGAACCCTCGGCAATGTTTTCAGGCGAGCATCTCCCCCTTTCTACCTATCTTACTTTTATAGTATTTACTTCCCTCCGGTTGATCTATTGCTATCTGTGTTGCGATGCTCTAGTTCCGTACCCGTGATATCCCCTGCAGCCTTATATTGCCATGGCCACCTCCTATTACCTGTTGTTTGGTAGATAGTTGGACTTGCGCATCGTAGTCGCTTGCTCAAGTGCTGTTGGTGTTGTCAAGTGCCACAGTTGTTGATGTATTTGCCGCATGTTGATGTTGGAGATGATCATAGTTTTACTTATTGTTCACTTTAATTCCTGTTTAACAACTAAAATTGAAGTAAGCAGAGGCATCGGTGGGTGATAGATAATATTTGGTTTCCGAACGCCCACTTGTGTCCCGTAGGACCCCGAGTACTTGATACCCGTTCCTTGATTTATCGCGCTATCCACATATGGGGAGTATGGGCCCCCTTAGCCAGAGCTTGATTCCGTCTTATTTCTTGGGGCCACAAACTAGTTTGAGGTTTTATTTACGATCCTGTACTTATGCCATGCTTTACTGCTTTATTTACGATTGTGCGAGGAGCACACTGTACTGTTTAGGTAAGCGGAGTGTTTTCGCGGTATCGACAAGCCCAGCCACACTTTCGGGTTCCCAGTCGTTTACAGCCACTGACGCAAACCTTGAGTCCGTCTCGGAGCTTGCTTACTTCGTTGCGGTTCTACTCAATGGGGTGGCCCCCTGAAATATTTCTGAATCTTGTGATTGCTCTGTCGTGAAGACCTCGTTGGGTTTTGATTTGGTTTTTCCGAGGTTGATCGTGTGTGTGTTGCTATTTGTGCACCCCGGCCGGGTTAAAACTTTCTGAAAGCCGTGTCCGCGGTTATGGACGACTTGGAGCACAGTATCTCGATCATAGACAAGCATAACTAAAGTTTATTGCTATAAATTTGACTTTATAATGACTAGTAATCAGCTTCACTATAATGGAATGATTAAATAATACTGTCCACAATTGCTTGTTTGGTTTGTCGCTTGCGACCATTGTACCTGACTAGTAAGTATTGCAACTACAACGGAATGGCTGAATAAAAGTACCAACAACTGCTGGGTTTTGGGTTTATCTCATGTCATCTGTATATGATTAGTAAGTGTTGCAACTATAACGGAATGGTTAACTAAAAGTGCCCACCGCCTACTTTATCAGGATGATTATCTATACTTGGCTAGTAATTGCTGCAACGATAACCGAATAAATAAAACTGCCAACTGTGTGAGTTCCTCGGTTGACTTCCTCGTTTGGTATCGAGGGGGGGGAAACACCAGGATGGGTATGTTTGGTGTTAGCTTCAGGTTGGGTCCGGATAGGTCATTCTTACCCCTCTCTGATAACCGCCAGTTGTATCGAGTCTCTATAGGTTGTTTAGTGCATGCTGCCGCTGCCGCTTCAGTCCACCATACCTATGTAGGCGAGGACCGCCGAATTCTAGTCTCGCCGTGTACTGGCCTCAGTACTGACGCTCCTTCTTTTTCCTTTGCCCTTTGTCGGCACCCCTTTTGTTTAAGCAGGTTTTGAGATCAACGTCGTTAGCAGGGTTACCCTTCCGGCTTGGCCTGGGCAGGTTTATGGACGCCATTGGTTATTCTTCAGGGCTCTTAGCCCCATTTGCATCTTGTCCGTAGTCGGACGCTCTATCATTTTCAAGGTGATTTGGATCTTTGTATATTATATCTGTATTCTTGACTCTTTGAGTCGCTGTTATATGTATCTGTTCTCTGGGTCCCATCGAGGACTGTTGTGTAATGTTATTACTTCGTTTTCCACCCGCACGGAAGTGCCTGGTGGGCACCTTTGAATCGTTTCTATGCGGGTTTGGCGGGTTTCGCTAAAACTTGCATAGGTTCGATTCTGAGGGTGTTACATATTTTTTGACAAACCGACCGCTTTCTATAACTAGTCTCACATCTAACCCATTTAGAAAACTATCTTGAAATCTGAACCCTCTAGTCGGTCCTAATTAGAGTGGAGCCGAACCTATATAGGCCGGCTCCACTTAAAATGGAGCCGTCCTAGGTTTGTTTCTCAGTTTTAGTTTACAAGTTAAATTTCGTTTAGTGCGGTGTCAACTTTACAAGTAAAAGCCCTAGCTAATTTCACCGCCCTCATTTTTTTCTAAGATGCTGCCACCCTATTTGCTCGCTGCTACATGCATGCACCATCGCATCATGCAAGATGCACAAGGAGTAAATATGGTCTGACAAGTTCAGCCGTGGCACTGCAAAATTCAGCAATACTGACACATTTCCTGCAATATCAACATATATTTAGCATTTAAATCTGTAGTTTACATGAATTTAGCAGCTTTAAGTACATTGTGCATGTTCATTGACACTTTGGAACGACTCTCCACCAAAACGATCCAACGATGATGAATGGGATGGTAAAGCCACCCGGTGGGGAAAAAATCCACACTCATCATAACAAACTACAAAGTTCATAGAAACTTTCCCGACGTATCAACATTCCCAAGTTTAATCGATGATTCGATGCTGGTCCTCCAGTATGTAGATGATAAAAATGTACTTTGGAGTTTATTACCAACGGCACAAAGTTTAGTATGATCACAACTAGACAAAATGTGATATTAATTACTAAGTAGGGCAACAATCAGTCATCATATGAAGTAAATAACATAAATTCCAATAATGTAAAATATTCAAAAATCTTGCACTATATTATTTTTGAAAATACGATGAACAATGATACAAACTTGTGTATGTGAAAAATGTGCATGTGTTGAAACATAAGCAATGCTCATGCAAAAGGAGGGAATTATTCCTAAGCATTGTTGGTCAAGAAATATTTCTAGGAGACTTGACACTTGCATCTCTTGACCCAGAAATCAGAATAAAACAAGATAACCCCTTCGCCAAGGAAGAAGGGATTAACATGTGGTAGTGCTAGACAAGTTGTTGCTAGCTTTTGGAGGGTGTCCTCCTCCCATGGGCGGGCACATGGTATTTTCAATGGGTATTCAGAGTAAAAACACAATGCAAAACATGAAGGTTTAAAAAAAATATGAGTACAGAAGTACATGCGCAAAGATCCGTAGTAGAGAAATTGCGTGGAAATTGTTCAATATCAAACAGATAGGTTCACATATATATTTTCTATAACAACGACATCATCTGATGGTCTATCATTTTACATTTTTGCGGACCATTGTTTAGAACCACCTTGTCAACTTCTCTAAAATCATCTCATGCATGGTCTATCAGTGCGATCTAAGAAAAATTCAGTACAGCTACGACCTACATCATCATCAGATCGACAATTAACCAATCAGTCATTAACTAATGTAAACTGGAAGAGCAATATTACTGATCGACTTACCAGTTTAGAAATTGAAAAGAAATTGGTGAGGATTTAGAACCCTAACCTGCGTGTGACCAATGTTTTTGGTAATTGGTTACATGGAATTGTTGATAAGTACAGAACCTTGTTTAGGGTGGGAGCGCTTGCCATTATATGGTCGCTATGGCTTTGTAGAAATGACAAGATTTTTAATAACGTTGTGTCTTCCCCTCTGCAGGTTATTTATCGGGCAACGGCTATCCTTCGATCATGGAATATGCTCCAACGCATGGAGTTTCGGGAGGTATTTCTGGACGGATGTACGCGATTGAGGACACGGCGAGGAATATTTTCTCACGACATGGATGGCCGCGTGATCTGAGGATTGAGCTATCTTAGTTTCCAGACTTTAATTTACTGCCTTTTTGTAAGGCTTTTTTTTTATTTTTGTCTTAGACTGTCATTCGTGTGGCTGTGTGCATCTTAGTTATGCAGAGGCCGGGTGTAAGAATCAAATATTTGGTTAATAAATGCGCCCATTTTCAAAAAAAAAAAGAACCCTAACCTGCAGTGTGTGGTCAAAAGTTCAGCGTATCCATCTCTGTTTCTGTAGTATCACGCTCCCATGCTGGAATCTCCTGCTTGCTCTGGCCTCCGGGATCCCTCCGCTCCGTAATCGCGTCATGGCGTCGGCGACCAGCAGCCGCCGCGAATTCGCCCGCCGCTTCCGCCTCGCTGCAGCTAGATCTTGTGTCGCTGGAGCAGTTCAGGAATGGATGAACGGGAGCAAAACTGCTATTGATATTTGAACCTTGGCCTATTCGGTGTAGTTGCAAAATGGGCCAGACACGTTAGTGGTTTTTGTTTGCTACCTGGGCTGGGTACCTACTGTACACGTACATATGATATACATCTGATTTTTTTGGCAAAAATAATGGGTATTCAGCTGAATACCCATGAATCTCTTTGTGCCCGCCCATGCCTCCTCCTAGTCGGCTAGGGTGTCACTTGGGAGTCTCTGTGGTTGTGAAGGAGCAAAGAGTTTGTGAAGGCCGCAGGTCGTCTACTTCGTGTTAAGATGTACCCCTACCAATTGATCGTGTCAAGAAGGTATAGATGGGTTTTAAGTGTTGAATATAAATATACCGCCTAGCCTCTTTTTACCAGATCGGTCTTTTGAGATAATTAGCTAGTGCATAAATCCTTTATGATATTAGAGCCAAGAGGTCTTGAGTTTAAGACCCTGCTCACGCAAAATTAAAAAAGAAAGATTCTGTGTCCTATTCATATTCAACGGTAAAGACTAAAATAGCCTAAACACGAGGAGGATTGTTGAATATAAATATACCGCCTAGCCTTTTTCATAAGATCGGTCTTTTAAGATAACTGACTAATGCATAAATCTTTTATTAATCACTAGGGATTTCGTATCATAGCCTCCTTGAAGGAGGACATAACACAAACTATCCGAGCCTTGGGCATTAATCTTGTGTTGTGGTTATCTATCCCTAGGCCGACTGTGACGTGGAGCGTTAGCCATGCTCTTACAAGGGGTCCGACGACGATTTAAGTTGCAGACGTGGATCATCTATGTTCAAATTACCCTTGTTACACGAGACAATGACAAGCTAGCAGGCCAGGACGACATTTGACTTAGCTCACATGTGTACATATGCATGCATACTTTTGGATCCAGTGACTTCACATGTTACATTCTTACCTTTTATTGGAATATACAATCACCTGTTGATGAGACGTCGTGATACATTGGCGTTCCTAGCACCGCCACCTGTTCGTGTGACGCTTGCTATTGTGACATGGGCATGGTGGTGGTGTTTGGACAACTTGTTCTCGTCACCTTCTTAATTTATGTTTTGTACAAGACGAACTTGTTACGCCAAAGATTATCAAATCATGTTTTGTACTGTGGCACCTAGCCATTTGTACACATCTCTCCTACTTTGCTGGCGTGTTTGTTGTTTTGCATTAAAAACCTGGGGATCGGAGTGAATAATTCACCTAAAAAAATATATACTCCCTCTTTTTGGGATTATAAGTCCTACGCATATATTTAGATCGTTAATTCGACTAATAAAATATAACTAATATAGCACAAATATTATACCATTAGAAATAGAAAATGTAGCATCTAAAGTCTTTAATGGTATAATTTTTATGTTATTTTATTTATATTTATTGATTAAATTAGCAATCTAGTTAATCGTGCGTGAACTATAATCCTAAACGAAGAGTACGTACTAAAAAAAATATGGGATGAATGATTTTTTTGTCAAATTAAAATAAGAAGGGGGAAACCTGTGGAATGGACTAGTATGTTCTCGCTTCTGTGGTCTCGCCGCGAACGCACATCCTCTCCTCCCCGTCGGCGTCATTGCTGGCGCAGTAGGAGGAGGACATACTAGTCCAGGCTGGGACGAGACGAGGAGGCTCATGGATCAGCGCCGGCGCGACGGGGACCCTATTCCTCTCCTGGCAAGCCTCCTGCTCAGCCTGCAAATCTACGCCGTTCCTACCCGCAGCGTCGGCGCCACCGCCACCGCCACCGCCGCCTCCTGCACGACCCGCGGCGGGAGACACGACGTCCAGGTCACCCTGCGCGCCTCCGACCTGCACTGCGTCTCCTTCCTCTAGGTCTACTTCTCAGGCGCCTCCTCCGCCGCGGCGCCCTACATCGTCGCCACGGAGGCCGACATCATACTCCTCGGCGTCGCTGTCCGCGGCAACCCGGTCCGCTTGAACGCATGGTACGAGTATTTCATCTACAAGGTGGGGGCAGCGGGATCTTCTTCCCTGGAGTTGCTCCCAGTGAATGCCCTCCCCTCCTTGCTCGACGACTCGCGTGCGGCGTGTCGGCATACTCCGTCGCCGCTGCCGCCGCGACTACTCCGACTTTTACCTGGTCGCCGTGCTCTGTCACACCTACTCGTCCGGGGAGTACCGCCTGCATCTATACCAAAGTTTAAAATAGCCGGCTATTCCATTTAGCCGCGGCTTTTTTAGAAACTATGAAAGGCTATAGCGCAGCTATAGCGGGCTATTCCATTTTAGCGTATTATAAAAAATTGAATAAATTTTAGTTAAATCTTTTCAAAAGATGGGGAAAACTATGACTCAATCAAGATTTGAGCTACAAGTCATGCAACTATTGAACACAAATAAATATTCAATTAATTAACTCACAAGTTGTATTGAATCATATTTAACATAAGTTCGAAAAAGGGAAACAAAAGGAAGAAAACTTCAGAGAGCATAAGTTTAACGGCTAAATCAGAGGCTAATTTAAGGCTAAACTGGATTGTAGCTGGCTATTAGCGGCTATTTTTCATTTAGCCTATAAAGAAGGACATAACCATAGCCGAAGACCTCTTAAAAGACTATAGCGCGGCAAGCTATAGCCGGCTATTTAAAACTTTGATCTAATACAGCTCAGGCACCAGGAGATGGACCACCAAGCCGCCCTTCTCCACCAACCAGCGACAGCACGTCAACCACAAGGTGATCACCGTGGGAGGGGAATCCGGCACCACGGGCTGGGTTGACCTCTGGAAGGGCGTCCTCCTCTGCGACGTGCTCCGCGAGGACTCCCGGCTCCGCTACGTGCTCCTGCCCAGCAGGAGGCTGGAAGGCTGCCCGAGGAGTGCGCGGGACATTGCGGTCATCAATGGCCGCATCATCAGATACGTAGAGCTGCAGACATGGAGAGGTTCCGGCTGGACGGTTGGTGTGTGGAGCACGACGACTGCCACTGATCCTTCTTGACATGACCAACAAGACACTGCAAGGAGTTGCCGAGTTCACGGCCATGTTATACAAGCGTGTGCCGTTAACAAGGCCGAGTTCACGGTTGGTATCTCTGAATATGGCTCCAGGTAACTATATATATTATACAAGCGTGTGCTGTGAACAAGCGTGTGCGTGTGCTTATATATTATACAAGCGTGTGCTGTGAACAATATATATTAATAGGAGTACTATAAATAAATAGTATTATATTTGGGTCACCAAAGCATTCCCTATAAACTCCAGAAAAATGACCAAACATGGCCTGGAAAAGTGGTGTCATTAATTGCTGTATGCAAATGTTGCATAGTGGACAGCGGCAAAACAACACAAGTTGGTTATTGCCCGCAATAATAACATAAGATTAGTCAGCTGATATGTCCTAATTTGTGAACTACTATAAGTTAGCTAGTGGAACATGGCTCTTCGAATTAAACATGCCTGTTATTTAGAGACAAGTTGTTGCAGCATAAACCTCTATAAAAAAGGAAGGCTCGTGCACCCTACCATTGAGATTAAGTCGTTCTAAATAAACAAGATTTGTAGTCTCTCCTTCCCTTGCTAAATACCTGTGCTCCTATAATTTTTTCACATAGTCAAACAATGTAAAGTTTGACCAAGTGTATATAAAAAACCACCAACAACTATAATACTCCCTCCGATTCTAAATAAGTGTCACGGTTTTGAACTAACTCTAGTTTAAAATGACGACACTTATTTAGGATCGGAGGTAGTACTATATACATACCATATGAAAATATAGTCCAGGATGTATCCAATGATATTGTGGATTTTAATAGTTTTTCATACAAGCTTTTGTCAAACTTTATGTTGTTTGACTTTGGAAAAAAATTATAGGCCTTCTTTTGAGAAACGGAGGTAGTAGGCGGTAGAGCCTTTGTTAGTCAATGAAAAGCCTTGTTGATGTCTAGACGTGGGCCAAAGCGAGCCCTACCCTTAGTTTGTCCTGGGACTCTTGCCCAACTACCCAAACTATGCACATAAAATTATTTTTTGAACATAAGACCAGACTTTGGTAAGCTGATAAGCATATTATATGTTTACAGCGATTAGAGCTTGGCTATATTGTATAGAAAGAAATCAGCAACCCATATCTCCTTTTTTGACAAAAAAGAGCCATTTGACTACATAATAGATCACTTGGGTGCTATTGCATTCGGGTTTAGAATTGATCGATAGTCCCTGCTCCGCATCAACAATATTACGTTTTATTGTAATTTAGAGGGAATGCAGCTGCTATTTAGTTGTTTATAGGAGCCAGATTACTTTTATTAAATCCTGAGCTACTTTTTCCGGTTGCAGATGCAAAGTGCAATCTGAAACGATGATCGAGAGATGGTAGTTGGAATCCTCGTGTAAGAAAGCTGCCTGGAACTGGAATGACATGGGCGCTGAAAACTGTGTGATGTAGGATGTGATGTCGATGCGAGCCGGGCATAGAGAGGAGTAGGATGCTCATTGCTCAGCGGTGGCATTAACCACAGTTCAATGTTCATAGCTTAAATTATCATGTACATGTACAAGCATTCTAGCACATGTGTGATACACGTAGAATTAGGCCCAGTTCTTTTTAGCTTCTTCACTCCTAGCTTATTGTCTGTGATGTATAATGAAAAGTCTGTAGTGTCCTTGGGATGAATCTGTGTCATGGTTTACTGATTTTGAGTTATATCATCCTGTTTTTTGCATCCACAATCGCTAATTATTTTTCCGGAGAGATGTAGGCCGAGATCCTGTCCGAGCTGGTCAAAGAAACGCTGTGGGACGTGCTGCTATTGCCAGATTTTTTATGAATTCTCGGTGAATGAGAATTAGGGAATATTTGTAACCAAGCATGTGTGTGTGCGTGCGTGCAAAGCCAAATCTTTGCAAATCTGTCCTGAGAGAATGCGTGATGAAGGAACAGGGGACACAGGTGCAGGTTGGCCCGCATGAGCAGTAACAGAACATTAAAGACAGTACGAGATCCCCAGGCGCTGCAGATGACACAGGTGCAGATCGGGCCACAGGAGTAGTGCTCTCCCAGCAGTGGCGGGGCTAGGATTAGCAGCAAGTGATATCAAAGCTCAAAATTAATGGCACTGATGTTAAGAAATAGGATTTATGGGTTAACTCTGTTGTATCCATAGCTGGCCTTTCCTTGCTAACCAAATTTTTGTGTGGTCGCTTGACCACTTAGTCATAGTGCAGCTCCGCCACCGCTCCGCAGGGATAGCCGGAGGGACGCAGCCCCGGTCGACGGTTGTAGCAGAGTGAGACCTGGCCGGCGAGCTCGACCTCCGTTGGATCTGAGCCAACGAGGTGTTGAAGGGGTGACAATTTTCTACCATCCGCCATGAAATGGAACTGGAGTGGTCTGGGGATCAATTTGGCAGCGTGGTGGAGGAGGGAAGGAGGCTGGAGTTGTCGTGGGGACGGCGGCGGGGAGGAAACCCAGCGGCTCTGTTCTAGATATAAGAGACAGGAGGGGGTATTTGATCGTAAATACATCGAGGAATAGAAGCATTAACGTATACCCTTTCGGTGGAGCTTGGTACCCAACTTCTCTCTAATGTGAGGCTTTGTTCGGTTAGTCCCAACCCGACGGGGATCCGGGAGTAATCCATGTCAACCCACATGGATCAGTCTGTCCGAGATTTAATCCTTGCCCGCCTATAACCGCGCGCTTTGGGCCGGAGATGAAACTTGCTCCGAAGGTGACTGCAAAGTAGCCTGGCCTGATGTTTGCACCCCAAAAAAATTTGGTGGCCTTGGCGTCCTATCTTTTCCCGCTCAAATAAAGCTCTTTTGGCCATGGCCAAATTCCTTACTAAGATCCACTCCACTTCTTCAGCTCCTTGGGCTATCTGGTTCTACCGCCACTACGGATGGACCGAGAGGGACATGACCTAGGAGACTATCACTTCCTAGACACCCTCGTCTGGAAAAATATCGTGGCTAGCCTGGCTTCTTCTCGGGACCTTTCCACTATCAACATTGGGGATGTGAACTCCATCGCTTTTCTGGCTCGATTGATGGATCGACTTATCTCCTCTCTTTGAAAGGTTCCCTGCCCTTTTTCCCACTCTACTCGACCTAACGATTCCGTCTCCTTGAATTTCTCTGGCGGTCTAGCATCCACTCTCACTCCTCGTCTAACCAATGCCGCCTCCACAGAGTTGGCGACCCTCAACTATGAACTTCACGCTCTGGAGCTTTGGAATTCCATACATGACAAACAACTCTGCCGATACACTAACAAATGTCACTTTAGCAGAGGTTTCTATGCCAACTCTTTTAGCAACCCGCAGGTTGATAGCCAGGCCCCCAAGATTTTGGGGGAGCGCTGCGCCCCTAAAATGCAAGATCTTCCTCTGGCTGATCTATCGACGACGCCTCCTCCAGCGGTGCTTGCCCTCCCACTTGTTCTTGGGTTGCCCCGAGCTGGCCAAGTCCGGGACCTCTTCTAGGTCTAGCATCGAGCTACAAAATTGATCCTTACATATTGCAGCAATCCAGCCAGCGGAGTGCGTGTTTTTGTCTTGAGAGGAAGTTTCATGGATGGAAAGTAGCATAGGGGTGAAGGAACTAGAGACATCCTGCTTGCCATTGAACAGAAGCACTTATTAGAGTGTGAAAAATGGACAACGTGGAGAGGACACGAATCCCATCCACATGGTTTGGTTTCTAGCGCGTGCGGAGAAAGCCTGTCTGAACGAACGAACGCGGTTTTGCCTGAACGGGAAACAAAAACCACTCTCACTCACTCGCTCACTCGCTCGCTGAGGAGCAGAGCTGAAGGAAGAGGAATGGCGGGCCCTCCTCCCCGTGCTCCTGCTCCCTCCCCTACTCCCTCCTCCTCCTCCTCCTCCCTGATAAACCCCCTGCCTGGCCCTGGCCGGCTGGCTCCTTCACCGCGCAAGGAGATACTAGTAGTAGCACATTTGGGAGGGAGGGTCGAGGTGGGGAAAGGAAGGAAGGAAAGGGACGATGATGGCGCGGGTGAGCCATCCGCTGGTGCACCCGGCCCCGGCTCCGGTGGAGGCGCAGGCGCCGGCGCCGCCCGCTCCCGCTCCCGCTCCGGCTGCTGCTGCTCCGGCGCCGGCGCCGGCGCAGGGACAGGGACAGGGGAACGCGGTCCCGAACGCGCCGCCCGGGGTGCAGGTCGTGGGCCACGACCCGGTGGGGCGACTCGCGCTCCGCCTCGCGCAGGCGCTCCTCGCCGCCGCCGCGCTCGCCGCCACGGCCTCCGCCCAAGGTTTCGCCTCCGTCACCGCCTTCCGGTGCGTCCTGCTCCTCCTCCTCGCCATTTTCTCCCCTTAGGCCCTGCGGCTCTTGCCGGTAGCAGAGTACAATCTACTCTTTCGATAGGACCGGTGGCGATTACTGTTCCGGCGGCCTTTCTTTTTCTTCTTCTTCCCCCGCAAACACAATTCTTTCGTCGATACTACTATGTATCAAAGTGCCTTGGGATGAGCGAATTGATTGCCGCATCACCCAATTCTTACGGCGTTTCCTCTGCAAGACACACTACACTACCAAGAGAAACTGTTGCCAGTAGAAACTATTACTGATATTTATTCTCCAAACACAAATTGTTGACATTTATTCTCCAAACAAAGTGTATTAGGCCTGTTGGATTAGTTTGGCGTCCTCAAGTACACGGTGCTGCCAGATGCTGACATAATCACGTCCTCTGTGATATGAAAATTATTCTCAGCTCTCTTCTTTGGATTGATACAACCATATGTCTTTTTTAGCCCCAGTCTTGTTTTGCTGACCATGAACCGTTTCTGTGTAAATCTGACTTCGCCATTCAGCAAAAAAAAAAAAATTCCCTTGTGTCAGCTGATAAGTTTTGGTTAGCATTCTGGTAGTGATGATTGTATAAAAGTTGTCTTTCAGGAGAACTTTTGAATTCGGTGCAGGGATGGTTTGCTACTGCTGCTGCTAGCTAGTGTATCTTAGTTCTGTGATGCAATCAGATACCATTCTTTTTTCACTTAGGACATTGCTTTTACAACTTGGAATATGAGATCGATTTTCATTCTGCAAACACAAAATTGTTGATATTTATTCTGATTGCGATCGACACTCGGACTGTCTCTCAGGAGAACTTTTGAATTCAGTGCAGAGACAGCTTTTTCAAGCTACACGAAAACAAGTAGTTTGCTGCTGCTGCTAGTGTATCTAATTTCTGTGATGTTATTAGATACCATTTTCACTTGGGATCGTTGATTTTACAACTCGGAATATGGGATCGATTCCATTCTGTAGATGGACTTACCATTGCTCTTTTGACCAGCTACCTCGTAACAGCGGCAGCTCTGCAGTGCCTGTGGAGCCTCGCCCTGGCCATTCTGTACTTCTACGCGCTTCTCGTGGGGCGTTCCTACCGGACTCCCCATGCCATCGCCATAATTTGCGCCGGGGACTGGGTGAGTCGTGTTTTCTCAGCCGCCTTGATCAACCTTTCCTTTTGGACTAAAATGTCTTGAATACATGAATAAGCAAATACTAATTATGTGACGGATCATGAGCGTCCCTCTTTCCCTGAAATACATCCAGGTCATCTTCTGATTTTTATTTTTTGATGCCGCCGCTGCTCTCTGCAGATCACAGGACCACTGACCTTGAGTGCCGCTTGCGCATCGGCTGGCATCACGACTTTCATGGACAACGACATTGAGGCCTGCTACGGGAATCACTGTCCCAGCTTCATGGCCGCCACCGCCATGGCGTTCTTCAGCTGGTTTGCGATCGCGCCTTGCTGCGTTGCGAACCTTGGCTCGGTGGTCCGCAAGTTACAGACACCTTAGTAGTAGTCTACAGAACAAGAAACATGGCCTGCCTGTTTCTGCACCAGATCCCCTTCCATGACCAACTGGGACACACCTAATTACACTAGCACCAAGAAGCAACGGATGGTGCGTATATACATTCCTATATAGACCGGCGGTTATGATCTGCTGATGAATTGATGGGCTACTTTGTCTATATACATTCCTATATAGACCGGCGGTTAACATCTGTTTTTGTTTTTCAATATCCAGATCTTAGATCCCGAGATTTCTTGTGTATTGCGGCTGTCACTTGTTAATGTCGGATTATCGGTTCGTTCGGGTGGACCTTCAGTTTGTTCTTCTACATAGAAATGCCAGCAGATGCTGATGCCTATTGGTCAGAGTTCTTTCTCAGGAGGCCATGCTTTGTGTTTTAACTGAAAACCATTTTACCTGGCACTTGAATGGCTTAAAGATACATATATACATATATTAAATAAAAACAGAAGGAGAAAGCCACATGATCGATCAGCTGGTCGAGGAGATTTCGTTGTTATAATATGGAAATGCACAATTTGTTACATATGATACAAGGGATTCAATTCAAAATTTTAGGCACAACAAACTAGCCACTGGTTTACTACCCGTGTAAGAACCTCCCTGTGTAAGTACATGTGTAAATACAGCACAACGGTCAACGGCGAAGGGAAAAACAGCAAACTAGAATGGCACAACAAATCGTCCTGATCGACCGGTCAAATGCATTACTGATCCATACTAAAACCTAGGAGGGTTCGTCGGGATTCTTGAGGCCCCTTGCATTAGAGTCACCTGCCTTTTCCGGAAATATACGAACGGCCCGCTTACCAGCAGCATTCCAGCCATGAGGACCTACAAAGGACATAGATTTTGGATTCAGAGTCACAGAAAAGAAGAGGAGTGAAACTCGTCTTGGATAACCATCAAAACATCAATTGAAGAAAACTGAGAAGAAATCAGGTTATCAACAAATGTGAAGTGATTAGTAACAGTTATGTAAGTCGTGCGACAAGCAGGACATATGGATCAGTTCCCTAATAGTACATAAGTAGCCTTTGAGTTTTAACTTGAGAAGTGAAGGTTTCAATCTTTGAAAGTATTTGGGGTTCGCACCGTAATGCATATAAGTCTAACTTTCATGCCCCAGAATCCCACTGCCACAAACTGGAAAAGAAGATCTTCGTATTCACTCTTGCTTATGTGTGATAACCGATAAGAATCCAGTTGTTTTTAAAGTTAGACAAAATTCTCATTTTCTCAACTATTTTTGCAAGATCATTCACAGTTTAAGACTTTTTAGACAAGGTATGCTATAGTAAATAAGAAATTTGATGGCAGGATGATACAACATACAATGTTTATACTAAAAAAGGTTTTAATAATATTATTACCTCGAACCCAAGAACAGATAACTTCTCTTCATCCTCCAATGGTACACAACTCCTGTAAGTAACATAGTGCTTTGCGCCACCTGACGTGGATGCGTCACCCAACAATTTTCTTTGCTTGGTATTGTCCCCCTCTTTTGTACCATTTTGTACTTGTACGCATTTCAAAGGCAAGCGGTAGCCAGTTTCGCTGCAGCAGTACTTGTCATCATTCTATAAAAAAGAAAGACAAAGTGGCATGTTAGTAAGATTTAAAACCAATATACAAACATGTCATTTCGGTATCTGATAGTGTTGTGGTAATGAAAAGTTTTGCACCCGCTTGACATTTATGAAGTGTTACATTACATCAAGTTTTCCAAACAAATACAAAAGGGGCAGCAGCTCATAGTCAATGTCTGTTGGTAATGGAATTCTCTCTAACCGGGAAGCTATTTTCTAAATAAAATCTCCGAGTAAGCAGCGCTATAACAATCATGGAAACACCATCCCCATGTGCTGAATAAACCATGGTCCAGGAAAAATGGTACTGTTACATGATCATCAAACTGACAATTAATCAAACTGATTCATTACCACAGCTACAGCTCCAAGACAAGCCAAGTTGAACACAACTGCACGACCACTTCTCAGGTCACATATTTCCATGCAATGTTCCAATGAGGAGCCAATACATTGAGAGGATAGAACTACTATGCTAGAAGGAGTTCAAAACCTGGGGTTCTGACCAATAAAGACAATACATAGTATTAAGAGCTAACATAGTTTTTCATGTACTCTGTCTCAAGCTGTAACACCAATTCCTTGTCGTATTGGTCAAACAACAACCAATTGCAGATGATTTTGGTCAACTATAGAAATGAATTGTTAATGAATGGAAACACAAAACTATTGATGTTTAAAATTTAGAAAATACAGAGTCGATGCTTCTAGCGCTAGAAGGTTCAGTTTCCAATTCAAGTAGGAAATTTCGGCTTCTATAGCACGAGAATGCTCACTTCAAGGCCATTCCCTGGTACACAACATAAAGATGGGACTTCATTTTCCAGTTGAATTATTACAGGTGCAAGTGATGAGGAGACACAGAAACCGTGGCGGCAACTTAAAACAGAAAACTAGACATTTCGCAACATGGCTTAAAAGATTTTAATTACTGGTATAATAATTACAGAAGATTCACCTAATTCATGGGCAGCAGAGTCATCACTACTTTCTGACATACAAATCGTCAGAGCTGGAACATAGGCTAACAAATTGATATAGGCACCAACTGTTCTGATTCGGAGGGAGAATTCAGGCTCAGAACCTTCCACTTCACCCTCAAAGAGCTAAATTCCACCTTTCTAATGCGTTTTGAGCAAAAAAGGCTCGAATGTTCATCTGTTGACTCTGTTCCAATCGGAATTAGCCAAGATCCCGACCTTTCCTTAGCCTACACTTCATGGCATGGGCACTCCAACCGAAGGGGGCACAGATCATATAGGAGCTACGCCTAAACGGTAGAATCAATGAGCACGCAATATCCAAATCCCACTCTAACATAATCAATCATGTTTCATCCTTGCAAGATCGATGTTTTTCTCTAGACAGGATGGGTAAATCCCCAACACGGCCACAAGGATCGAAGGAAGGTGAGGATCGGCTGACCTTCTCGGAGTACTGGCAGGGGATGCAGGGGCCGGAGGGGCTGCAGCTGTAGGAGGAGTTCCCCTGCGCCTCCACGAACCCCAGCAGCGACCTCCGCGCCCCCTTCGTCGACGCCGCCGCCGCCGCCATCGCGATCGCCGGCGGGATCCAGCACAGAGCCGCCACCGCCAGGAGCAGCAGAAGGAGGAGCCTCCACCGCCACGAGGTCGCCGCCGTCGCCTTGCTCGCCATGGCTACAATGGCTTCTCCACCTCCTCCTACTCGTCAAGATGCCGGTGGGAGGTTGCGCTGGGTGGACGCGCCTGTTAACCCGATACGTAGAGCTTAACGGGTAGGAGGCGTTTAACGGGTTAAGTTCTGTGCTAGTACTTGTTGTCGGAGCTGGCTTCATTCGCAGCCAGACCCAGCCGCCCACCGCAGCCGCCGCTCGCCGGCGATGTTGCGCCGCCTGCTGCCCCTCCGCCGGCGCTACTCCACCTCGAACGCTTCTGCCGCGCCGACGCTCTACACGGACGGCACATACCCCATCTCTCTCCTCTCGTGGGGTCGCGGCGCGTCGGGCCAGCTGGGCGGCGGCAAGGAGGAGCGCCGCCTGTACCCGTCGCCGGTCGCGCACCTCCTCCTACCCGACCCGTTACCGCTGCTCCCTCCAACCCCCGGGCGCCTCCCCTCCGACGCCGGGGAGACGGCCGCGGGCGGCGTGGAGGTGGGGATCTCCTGCGGGCTCTTCCACTCCGCGCTCCTCGTCGACGGCGCTGCCTGGGTGTGGGGCAAGGGCGACGGCGGCCGCCTCGGTCTCGGCGACGAGGCCTCCGCCTTCGTGCCCCGCGCCAACCCCAACCTCGGCAGCGACCTCCGCGTCCTCGCGCTCGGCGGCATCCACTCCGCCGCCCTCACCGCCTCCGGCGACGTCTTCACCTGGTGAGGAAACGAGACTGCCACATTGCTCGTTCTGAAATTGCGCAGTGTAATGTGATGATCCGCAATGCCTGAGTGCTTGTCAGTTGAATCACGAGAAGAAGAATGTGTTTTTGATGATTGTGGGTGGCTGCTGCATCACTCAGTTTACTCTAGTAGTCTGCAGGGGCTATGGTGGATTTGGAGCTCTAGGGCACTATGTCTACCATAGAGAGCTCTTGCCGAAGAAAGTGAACGGTCCTTGGGAAGGGAAGATAGCGCACATTGCCACGAGCGGAGCGCATACCGCAGCCATCACGGACTCAGGTTGTTCTTAGCTTCTCATTCGCTCTTAGCCCAGACAGACACTTTTGTTGTCATCAGTTACTGCCTTATGCAAATGAATAGTTTGAGAAACTTTTTTTGTATACCTTCTGTTATATTATCATTTGTGAATTATTGGCCTTGTGATTATCAAACTCGTCCTCCTCCGATCCTTACGTTTTGATTACTTCTGACAGGTGAACTTTACACTTGGGGGCGTGATGAAGGTGATGGAAGGTTGGGGCTTGGAAGTGGGGGTGGTCCAGGTGAAGCTGGATCTCTCAGTGTTCCTTCCAAGGTGAATGCGCTTCCTGTTCCTGTTGCTGCTGTTGCTTGTGGTGGCTTCTTCACCCTTGCGCTGACCTCAGATGGGCAGCTATGGAGTTGGGGAGGTGAGGACGTTGCTGCGCGTTAGTTTATTTCTTACTAGTAAACACGACGTACATAATTTTGTGTGCACTCGTAAAAAATATGTCTACTTATCTTAGTCTAAATGTGAAATGCATTGTCATGCAGTTCATATTAAGCTTCAGTTATGAATTTACAAGGTTCTTGCTAAAGTGAAAATGTTGTGACAGCACAACATTTCTCCCCTAACTAGCTAGCAGCTAGCATTTTACATGCCCAGGACCCTTCATTTCATCCATGGGGCATAATTTACACGGCTTATGATAGTTTAATGAAATGCTCTTGAGCCCCTAATCAGTATTTTAATTTTGGCATGTCACTCCATGCATACAGTTGGATGTCCTAGTATTTGTTAGATTCTAAATTTAAGCGATCTTCTAGACTTAATGGCAAAGACTACATCTCTTCATTTCTAGTCTTCCAGGTCCCGTAATAAGAATTATATACTAATTCTAGTTCGAAATGCACCTCTCATCGAATTGTGTAGCTGCTCTTTTGTTTAACTTCCCAATGCCCATTGGCAACATATTGCTTTACTGAGTTTCTATAACTTGCATGATCTTCAGCAAACTCAAACTTCGAACTCGGCAGAGGAAGCAATTCCAGTGATTGGAGGCCACAAATTATCCCTAGCCTTAAAAATGTCCGTGTAATCCAAGTAGCATGCGGTGGATACCACTCTTTAGCCTTGACTGGTAAGGTTTACTTGGTGCAAATTCTGATGATTTTTCACTGTTTACTAACAGAAGGCAACTTTTGCGATCTCCTATCAAAATTTAAGAACATATCACATTGGTAAAGCAAGAACTTGCGATCAATGCTCTGAAAAAGTACATTCAGACAGGAGTGATAAAGGAACATGTGCATTTAAAATACACTTGCATTTGTCTCAAGAAATTTGTTAATTATGGTTACTGTTGGTTTTGGTTATTGCGACAATGATCTTCACTCATAAGATCACATTTGATCATAAATCAAGTTTTTTTTGGATCTTATAGCAAGCAACCAATTTAGGGCCACAGTGGTCATACAGATATATATTTAGTTGTATTAATTTCAGACTGCTGATGTAACAAGCACATAAAGGTGTATTGGTTGTTGCAGCATACAAGTCTGTGTGACATATCTTACCTCTGTCAACTGTATTCAGATGAGGGTGAAGTTCTCTCGTGGGGACATGGTGGACACGGACAGCTCGGGCACCCCACCATTCAGAATCATAGAGTTCCACTTGCCATTAAAGCTTTATCTGAGGAGCGAATTGTCTACATTGCCTGTGGAGGATCAACTTCTGCTGCTATATCAGGTGAAAACTATAGCTTCTCCCTTTCTTTTTAAAGTTGGTCATTCAAGGCCCTGTACCCCTGTTGATGTGCAGGGAACTCTTGGCATGTTAGTCTCACCTATCTTCCGCTCACCGTTTTCTTAATTAAATTGTAGTAAACAATATTTCTGTACTGATGATTCATAGGAAATGGCAGGCTGCAGTCATGCACCACCACCATATGACATCGAGTAACCAAGAATTACTTTTCTATTTTAAATACCATTTTGGAGAGCACAAAGTATCACTAATTTAGTAAGTCCAAGAAAGTACTCGAGAGTCGTGTATAATTATAAGACTGGCATGTACTTCAGATATGAGAGAGAAAATCCTTAAGGTTAGCCAGTCAAGAATTTGCTACTGTCGCAATTATACAGGAAACATGCATTGCATAGAAAGTAAGGATTCTAAGATTGACTAGTTTTATTTCACATTTTTAATGAATTAATAATGACATTGTATTAACTAGAAGTTCTAGTCTAGAACCTGAGTCTGTCGATCTATTCTGGTACCTGATATATTGCGCTGTAAAAGTCAATTATTCATTTCACAATAGGTCTATATTATTGTTTTAGCTTACTTACATACTTTGCTTTATTCTAGTTCTTCATCACATTGCGTATCAGCTGAGTGCATGCAACTGCAGTTTCTCACTATGGACAGCTTACCTGAATTTTAATTTCTTTGGGTGGCCAGACAAAGGGAACTTGTACATGTGGGGAAATGCAAGAGATTGCCAGTTAGGCGTTCCTGATCTCCCAGAAGTGCAGCCGCTGCCGGTTAAAGTTAATTTTCTCGCCGACGGTGACGAGGATCCAAGCCCTCCTCGTGTCATCTCAATTGCAATAGGCGCTTCTCATGCCATGTGTTTGGTGTCAAGGCAACGTATCGAGAAATAGAACCTACTGGTCTTTTAGCTTTGTAAAAATGCAGTCAGATTTGGACCTTCTAACCTACGAGTTCGCCGCAGAGAGGATCATGTTCTGTACTGGTTGGAACCAGCGTACCCAGTTGGCAAAAAGTCCTGACCGGCGAAGCCCGACATCAGTAAGAAACAATAAAATCCCTGTTCCGATGAAACACAACAACTGCTTGAATTTGAGCATTGGGAGTTCCCCTAATGGTAGAGTTCTTGATTCCTTGAGCGATGTGACACCAGGGATGAAACTGCGAGAAGATCATGTGCATACAGTGTCCTCTTTTTTTTTATCCCGAATTCACAGATCCTCTGTTGTAGTTGTTAAGATGAATCAAATTTTGTAGCATGCTGATTTGACTACAGGCTTGCACTGGCCACCTGGTTCAATAAACCAAGCAATGTTTATGCATTTGGTTCCTCAGTTATGCCCCCTTTCATAGTTTCAAAGTTAAGATACATGGGTTGTTCATCGGAATTTTCTTGCATCTAAAAACAGGTGAAGTGCTTCCTACGCGTTTTTGGTGTTCACAATCCTTTGCGATGCTTGCTGTTGTTGTTGGAAATTTAGCTGTGATGTGAATGGTCTTTTTCTGCAATTCGTATTAATCATATGGTTGTTGCTATAGCATGCTCCTGTGGGGCACATAGTATATTGGCCTATCTACATTTTCGAGCAAACATATATCTCACAACATTATGGTTGGTATCTTTTATTCATTATCTGGATCCATGGTTGATGGTGAATAATTGAGTGGGGTGCATATGCTGTCTTTATAAGAAGCATAGTTTGTAAGCAGCATCTCAAGAAAAAATTGACAGGTTGGTCTGAAGAAAACATAGCAGCCCTTATTCCATTAGAAAGAATGTGTAACTTGTAGGCTTGAGAGTGAGAGGTATGGGGAATTTGGAGGATCTGCATCTTATACCGATGCATGCAAGCATAATTCCATGCGGTTTGAAGGAGAGAAGTTGCATGAGCAAGGCCATGAAATCTCAGGCTGGAATGTGATGTGCATCATCACTTCATCGCTTATTAGGATAGAGGGAAACACCAAATTGTGTCGCAGAAGGCCTGTAAGTGCTAATTGCTTTTGATTTCAGACAGGATAAATCTCTAGAAACTAGCGGTTGTTCACGACGAGCACTGTAACCCTAGTTTTGCTGCAATTATCTCCAGTTATCATTGTTCCCTGTACGTTTGCTGCATTTGTTATTCTCTCCTTAATATACAGCAGCAGTGCTGCCGCTGTTTGTTCAACAATAATTTCATGGTGCTCACGTGTATGTGTGCTTCCCTATAGCTTTTTTAGTTCTCCTGGAGTTTCAAGTTTCTTTACTGCCTTTGGTGAACCATGTTTTTTGACATCATGTGCAAATGTTTGTCACCATAAGAAACCATAGGGGTACTTTAACTTTAGAGGGGAAGCTCTGAGACCAATACCATTCTTTTTTTCAAAATGGACCAATACCATGTGAATTAATCACGAGCTTCAGTGGAAGCGTTTCAGCCTCCGTCATAAGTTTCTTGGTTTTGTTGTGACACCGAGGAAATTTTTGGGAGGTCCTCTGAGCTAGTTCTATATTAAGCATCACATGTCAATGTTCATTGCACTACGACGATTCTGTACCACTTGACATCTGCAAAAACTGCAATCGTTTGTACCCCATTGTGATATACATTGTCTTGGTCTTAAATTATTCTTTCAAAAGTATGTGACGTGTGTGTTGCTATAGTGTGACCCCTGTTTTAATATCTGGCAAATGGTTTACCTCTAAATTTAGTTAATTATGAAATCGAGTGATTTTTTGCATCATCTTACAATGCACTCTCTGACCTTGTTTCTCAATTACATATCGTGGGTTTTGGATTAATACACACCCAATTGGTATACCATGCTTTGTTGCTTGTACTTCTTGGCCTATCTTTGCCAGGACAATATATATTGCAGTCATATGGTTGCTCACTAGAGCTATTTAATTCGGCATTCATCATGCAGGCCTGCATGGTCATAGTAGTGGGTGTATAATTGGTGTGCCTCTCACATCATGTCCTTATAAAGAGCACCATTCTGAAGCAATACCCGAAGAAAATGACAAATGTTAGCCAACAGAATATAGTAAGCCTTTATTTCATGATAACACAGCTAGGCCTAGGATGTGTCGGGAGTTTATCAATGAGCTGTTTTTTTCTTGACACTATTTCCAATCATAAATTTTTTTTGCAGGTTATTTCCAATCATAATTTGACGGATGCCTAAATGTATTTGTGGCCATTTTAGTTTCTTTCGTGTTTAAATTTTCCTTCTTATTTGCAGTAGTTCATCGGCTAATGCTCGATTTACTAAACTGTTGTGGCTAGTGCCACTTAATCATCCTTTTTTCCTGGTTGGGATTTCTGGCTTCCTTCACATATTGCAGCGACATCCTAGATTCTAAAGTTCTCCAACAAATCTGTGAGTGCGAGAGAAGCAAATCCACAGGCAAGAGTTATTAGCCGATCAGATGAAGACCATTAGCAAATATACCGATCTACCTTTATTATTTAGGTGGTTAGCTCTAATTGAAACCAATTGTTCACATCGAGATATGGAAAAATATTAAAGATGGTGTAGCAAAGCATATCTCTATTACCTCTCTAATATATTTCATTAATTTTTTAGCTGTATGTGTTCCAATAATTAATTTGGTCTCAAAGTTGTTCATCTAAAGTGGGTGAATTAGCTAGTGTAAGGTGTTTTTTCAGCAAAATCTCTCAAAAATAGTTCTCGCCATCTATATAGGGATTAAAGTCATCCTTGTGAGCTCTCTAGAGTACTCATGAGTGCAAATCTTTATATGGTCATGGGAGCTCTCGGACCAAAAATTTCTTCCATAGTTTTCAAATTGTGGTCAAACTGTCGGCATGACTTTCGGGCAAAGAGTTGAATCTTGCAAAAATTTCAATGGATCCCTCATGTAAACTACTTGTGTATCCTAAAATGTTTTCTATAAAAAACTGGAAGAACCTATCCAAGACCTACGGTTTAATTTGATCTACTTTTATTAGATCGGCAGAAACTCGTTTAAATGGGGAAAATAGTTAGACAACCTGGACGTTCATAAAAAATGTAAAATAATTGTGGTCTATTTTGAGTGAAAATTAGTGTGGTGCTATTTTGCACTTGATTTAAAAACTATTTGTAGCACTAAGAAAATGATAAGTTATTTTTATTAAAGAAAACATAATCTCCCTTATTTAAATTGTTTATCATAAAGATCCTTCCATTCATGTATCGCTAGCCGCTGTTAAAAAGGACATGTGCCCAGTGTAAGCCAAGTCCTAAAACTTGGCAAACCACACATATACAAAGTACTCCTTCCATCCAAAGAAAATGCCAGACATTTGTCTAAGTTTGCATGTATCTATCCATATTTTACATGAACATTCAAATCTAGACAAATCTCCAACATATTTTTGTTAATAGAGGGAGTACATTTGTCTACCTAGTGTTTTTTCTTGTACTCAGCAATATCTCATGTCTGCCTAGTGCCCAATAGCTTGCACTAATTCTATTATGGATGTAATTAAGCGTTGATATTTCGTATCTGCTATGGTGCACCATCAATTGGTTTATTTTTGTATATGCAGAAGCAACCGTTAGAATTTAGAAAAAAAGATTGGAGAAACACGATGGAAAATGTGACATTCAAGCAAATGTAAAAATGATGAATGCCATATTTGCTTTCTACTCCTTCCATCCACAAATTAGTGTACCTCTAACCTTTTTTTTTAAATTAAAATTTTGACCGATATTATAGAAAAGCTAGAAACATACGACTTTATATTGATACTACTATGAAGCAATACTTCAGTAAAATCAAGTCGTTGAGATACTATGTGATTCTCTCGCATTCAAGATTAAATAATGTGATCTCAAAAAAGCAGATTTAAGTAAATGTGACTTTGCGAAACTGAATATAACACAAATCACAAACTAATGAAAAGCTGAAACACCATTCAGTTTAGACAGATAAAATCCTCAATAAAAGAAAACACCCCAAATCCAAAGCTCTCCTTAAATTATTCCGACCCGGACGACGACGCTGGACTCAGTAGAGGTACTCGACGCGAGACAGCTTGGAAGACGACCCAGTCCACGGCACGTCGACGGTGACCATGCCACCCTGGTACGCGAACACGACGTCCTCGCCGGCCACCTTGCACAGTTTCGGGCTCGCCGAGGAGTATGCAACCATCTCCCCACTACCCTTGACGGCCACCTCCACCACCGTCACCTCGCCACCGTCGCATTTGGACTCGAAAGCCTGCACGGCGCCGCCGGCATTGAGCATGTTGGAGAGACCGATTGGCGCGAACGCGACGTCCTTCTCCGGCGAGACGACCCTGACGGGCGCCACCACGAGGAGCTCGTAGTTGAAGGGCTTGAGCGTGATCTCGACCGTCTCCTCCGGGAGGAGCAGCTCGAGCTTCCTGGCCTCGACGAAGTACACGGCGAACTGCGTCGCGCCGTCGACGTCCACGACGTGGTGGTGGGCCTTTCCCTGGCTCCACTCGACGTCCGCCGGCCCGGCGCGCGCCGTGACGGGGACGGAGCACAGTGCCGCGCACTTGTTCCGGCGCGCCTCGGGGCTCCACCCGCCGCCCTGGCAGTTGAAGGCGCCGAGCACGCCGGAGAAGCGGTTGAGGTTCCAGATCTTGAGCATGGTTTTGCCGTCCTGGAGCGGGTTGAGGAAGAGGCAGTCGCGGGTGGGGAGCGCGTGGTGGTCGCAGCGCAGCACGGTGCCGTCGGGCAGCGCGAGGCGGCGGAGGAGCGCGAAGTCGTGGCTGCCGACGGTGTCGCTGACGTAGACGGGGCCGCCGGAGACGGCGCGGGAGGCGGCGTGGAAGGCGGCGCAGGGGTGCGTGGACTGGAACATGTCCCAGTCCGGGTGGATGAAGCTGCCCATCCAGAGCGAGTTGTAGGCGCAGTGCACCATGTGGCAGCCCTGCAGCCAGAAGGTGCCGTTGGGGTCGCCGGAGGGGTCCGTGCACCAGAAGTCGTCGCCGACGCGGCCAAGCGCCACCGCCTCCGTGCCCAGCAGCATGAAGTCGTTGCAGTGCTCCATGCTCGCGATCACGCCGTTGCCGCCGAAGTGCCGGCGCACCGACTCCGTCAGCCCCCGGAAGTAGGCCTTGGCCAGTTCCACACGCCCGCCGTATTCCTCGCTCAGCATCTCCAGCAGCTGCACGTACGGCCAAATTAAAACAAAAAGAAAACGATCATGTCATTAGCAATTTCATCATGGTTCTAATTACTCAAATCCATGTCTTAGATGTCTATCCTACTACCGTCCAGCAGGCAAGGTCTTCATTAAAAAAGAAACTGCAACTCTACATGTCTAATTTGTCCGAGACAGAGTTCAATCTTGATTCAAAAGCATGGAAGCCACCAATCCAGCAAACATAATAGTGACAAAATTGTTGGCAATAAACCGCGACTGTGTGTCTGTCGCGTGTGCGTGTGTGTGGGTATGCAGCTTGCCGCATCGTAGCGTACAGGATCTAGGATCTGCATGCAGGAGTGTCGTTGTGTTCCGTTGGTGGCAGCCGCGTGGTGCGCGTGTGTGCGCGCCATGCGCGCGGTGCATGCGGATCAGCGGCAGTAGTGGGCAGGGCTGGAGTAGACGCTCCGTAAGCCTGACTATAAATACCTCTGTACTGCTAGCGTGTGTGTCAGTTCGAGCTGAAAAAAGTTGTATGTGCAGCAAGGTGTTCGTCGCCAGAAAATACTCGTGTGTCTCTTGTTGTTAGTTTCTTCCACCTCCGTCCGTGAGAGAGCTAGCTAGGCTAGGCTAGCCGTTGTCAAAAATTTACAAGAAAATAGTTAATCCATCAAACTTATTCCTCTGCAGCAGCTGTAGCTCGTAGGGCAAAAACAACAAAAGAATCATCATGCATACATGCCATTAGCAATTTCATGGTTCTAATTACTCACATGCATCAACACGTGGCGTGAAATGTCAGATACTTGTCCTAATGTCTATCGTCAAAGCAGGCAAGGTTTTCATCAAAGCACAAAAATGCAAGATCTAACCCTGAATTAGAGTGTGGACTCAAAGGGTCAAACCAGTAATGGTTGCATAAGCTTGATTCAAAAGCATGGAAGCTAAACATTCTTACACTAATCCATCAAATGTAATAGTGACAAAATTCATAAGAAAAAAGTTAATCTAAGAAGGAGAAGCCATGGTTCTAATTATGTCTTCATGTCATTAGCAATTTCATGGTTCTGTATGTACGGCAAAAACTACGAAAGAATCATCATGTCATTAGCAATTTCATGGTTCTAATTACTCGTCTCAAAGCATGGAGTCAGATGTCAAATACTCCTCCATCACAAAAGGAATTTCAATAAATTATCTAAATTCGAATATATCTAGACAATATTTAATATATGGATATGTACGGATAAAAACAAGTAAATGGTTTAATCTGCAACATCTATTTTGAAACGGAGGGAGTACTATTTGTCTTAGATGTCTACCGCTGAGGCAAGGTTTTCATTTAAGCAGATAATGGAACCAATGGAACTAGTAATGGTTGCATAAGTTTGGTTTAAAAGCATGAAACCAAGCATTCTTATATAAGAAAAAAAGTTAATCGAATAAGAAGAGAAGATCCAAGTAATGGTTGCATCAGTTTGATTTATAAATCAGCAGCTGTATGTACGGCAAGAACAACAAAAGAATCATCATGTCATTAGCAATTTTATGTCTACTAGCTCAATGGCCCGTGTGTTGCCAAAAGAAACAACTTTACAATTTATACACATAGAAACATTGATAAGAAACATCATCATAATAATGCACGTTAAAAAATTCTATAAATTTTTGTACCATGTTGGTCGCACCTTTTTACGATAAATATTACACTCTTACAATCCTCTTTTATCTTCCTTGCCATGAACTTAATCATAATGCAGGTAAATTTTTTATAAAAACATATTCAACAGTATCCTGAATATCAAATATAATAATAGTAACATAACACCGTTGATTTATAAGAGGTTCCTTCAAGTAAAACATAGACCAACTTTCTTGATTAATTATGCCCATATTTTGATATTCATTAAATATCTTTTATCTCATGAAGATTTTCACTACAGAAAGTCCATATTTTTTCTTGCGGGACGAAGAAGCTTATTGGCAGGGAAGTTGGTACCCTAAAAATTAGGGATTTTCATGGTACTATCAAGAACGATCAATCCTTCTTTTAAAACTTACTAGCAAAATGCCCGCGCGTTGCGGCGAAAAAAGTTAGTCTTTGTTGTGCCGGTGGTAAGGTTTCTTTTTTAAATCAGTGGCATGTCGCAGCATAGACAGTTGCTCGGTGACATCCGCTTCTCGATCATTGATTGTTCCAATTCGCAAGTAGGATATTTTCTTTCTCCAAACCCCCTCTTACTCTTCCTTGGCGTGATATGTCAAAAATACTTAGAAACAATTAGTAGCATGTACATTTGGTTATTCTATGTTCGCACATAAATTTTTGGTAAAAACCATTTTTCATTTTCCAAGTAAAAAAGATAAATTTCGATGCTCTAACAAGAATATTTAGAGACATATTTTTATCTTTTTACACAAACCACATGAAGTATTTATTTTTATTTAAAAAGTATGTATAGTAGAATGTGTGGACGGCCCTATGTGCCGGCCAATTATATTACTCCCTCCGACCCATATTAGTTGACTTGGATTTGGCTACATTCAGATGTATCTAACACTAAGTTTCTCATTTAATCAATCAATGTTCGATGTAAGGCAGCTCACAATCGTTTCCCTCACTTCATGTCTCATTGCTTCCCTCACTTTTAATTAATCCCACATGCAAGGCAAGCTCGCAATCGCTTTCCTCACTTCATGTTCTTCCTCACTTTTAATTAATCCCACATATAAGTCAGCTCCCAATCTTTTTCCTCACTTTTAATTAAACCCACAAATTTGCTTCCCTCGCTTTCAATTAAGCCGACACATTCGGTTGCCTCACTTCAGGTAAGGTGTGGCTGATTACATAAGCTTGCTGATATCCAGACGATTTATACTGTATATAAACTGGTGTGGCTGGGTATAAGGGGGCAGTGTGGGACTAAACTTGAAAAGTTGTCCCTCCTTTTCTTCTTGTTTATTTTTTGTATTTCTTTTGGGCCGTTATTTTTCACATGCCGAGTTCCTTGCCCCTAGGCCCATTCTGTTGATCAGCCAACCGGTCGTAAGCTTCTCAGTGGCAGCGGCACATGCATACGGCGTGGCACAATCGAAGCAGCCGGCCGACCGGCCCACCCGGGCGTCAACTTCCAGCCCAGGAGGCCAACGTCTCAAGCACGCCCACGCGCGTGGCTGGCTAGCTATTTTTCATGTTCTCGTTTATCGGTGGTAGTGGGGTTAATTTTTATGTTGACAGAGGGACAAATCTGTCAAAAAAATATTAGACCGGGAGAAACACTTCGTGCTATTATTAGGTATAGGAAACATACCCGTGCGTTGCACCGGAAGAATAAAAAACTGGCGTAACTCAAAATTTGTCACACAATCGGTCGACGATCACAACCCTAGCGGAAAGTCTAATGGAAGTCATTTGACTTGTGCCCATGCTCGTCCAAGAATGTCATGATCCAAATGTTGCTCAAGTAGCTAGATCGACCCATGTAGAATAATTTTTTACCAATACAAACATCAAGTTTAACGCATTCTTGTTTTTCGAAACCCCTTTTTTCTACAAATACATAAAATAAATAGAAAATAGTTTTTTAAGAGGAGGAGTATTTTAGACTGTGTTTTAGAAAATTGTTGTGCTTTTATTTAATCTAATCTGCTTCCTATCTCTCTTTCTTCACGTTTTCTACATCCAACTCAAATAGTATCATTTAGCAACAAAGCAGCGGCTAACAACATATTACTTGCTAGTAAGAATTAGAGGCAATTTCAGGACGCAGACACACAATGAAACACAACGCAGCCACATCTATCTCTCGACTTTCCTCTCAATTTCTCTCGTACAAAGCATCGGATGCACAGCACGCTGGCCTATCCAATCGATCTCCTCACTCCCCTCATTGGTTATTGCGAAGAGCATATTGTTCACGATCCATTTGCCTGACCCATCTAGGAGCAGCACGGGATCCTGACTCTTTAATTTAGCTATCCTTGATGAATTTTTAAGCAGTGGGAAGCGGCTCCAAATTGACCCTGCTGTGCAGCTAACGGGAGCAGCGAGGACACCTCAAGCACACTGCCTCAACCGCCTTGTACCGGCTGATGGACACGCGTGGATTAGCTCCCGCAAGTGCTTCTAACCGGGTTTGGTGCAGATTCGTTGCTGCCGGCGCAGGGCCTCGAGTCGTCGGACCGGAAGTCAGGGAGGCGACGGTTTGAGGGATGTAGTCGTAGTGGTCTCGGTTGCCGCCTCTTTGTATATATTTTTTTCTTTTTTGAACGGTTATATACTATATTTATAATTGCACTTACCGATGGTATTGGTGGGAAATTATATAGTTTGATGAGAGGGCAAAATCGTCTAAAAAAGTGTAGGTACTACAAGAAACACTCCTTCCTTTATTATTAGGTATAGAATAGTATAGATCATACTATCCAGGCAAGGTCTAACTCTGAATTGTAGTGTAGACTCCTATAAAAGAGTGAAACCAGTAATGGTTGCATAAGCTTGATTCAAAAGCATGGAAACAAAAAATCCCGAAAACGCAATTCTCACGGAGTCGGTCAACTATCCACCACTCGCGCGCATCGTGTGGTTCGTGTTATGTCTGTTTTGTTATTTTGTTATGTTTGACCAATTTTCGTTCAATATGATATACATCTGAAATCTAATTGAAATTGCAACGAAATATTGTAGAATTTAATTATTTCAGAAACGTAACAAATAGATTCCACACATATATAGACTATTTCAGTTATTTTCCAATTAAAATTGCAGGTCTTCGAAAAATCCTACGAGATTTCAATAAAATTTCGAATCTATTATCTATTATCACGAACCGCGGTGCGCACTCAGTGAGAAAAATCGGCGTTACCAAAAAATTCTTACAGTGATCCATCAATCGTAATAGTGACAAAATTCATAGTAAAAAAAGGGTAATCGAAGAAGAAGACTCACATGTATGACGTCAACCTTGACACCGTCGATGCCGGAGGCCTGGAGGTGTGCGTGGAGGCCCTCGTAGAGCTCGGCGGCACGCTCGGGGTCGACGAGGCCGATGCCATTGTTGACGATCTTGTCAACGGCGAGGTCCTCCATGGTGAGCTTGAGCCCCGGCGAGAGCTTGGGCGTGACAACCTTCGCCGGCGGCAGCCCGCCGGGCGCGCCGGGACGGAGGCCGCCCCAGTACCCGCAGAGCGCGTGCCACACGTACACCTGCTCCACCGTCGGGAAGGCCGCCTTCATGTCGCGCACGAACCCGCCGAGGCCGAGGCCGCCCTTGTAGTCCCTGAACTTGTGGTTCTCCTCGAACTTGACGAGCCGGCACGGCATCTGCTCGCCGGCGGCGGTGCGGTTCATGCCCTCGGCGCCGTCGGCGGGATCGTCCTCGTCGTGGCAGATGGACTGCCAGCCGTCGTCGATGAGCACGAGCCCCGGCGGGCAGCCGCCCTCGGCCAGCAGCCGCACGCCCTCCCACACCCCCTCCGGGTGCACCTTGAGGTAGAAGGCGTCCCAGGTGCACCACCCGAACTTGTCCACGATCGGCGGCGGCGTCTTCTCCTCCAGCAGCCGGAAGGTGCCGAGGTGGGCGCGGACCACCCTCGCCGCCTCCCGCACCAGCGCGAACGGGTCGTCGCCGGCGTGGAGGTACACGGCGCTGCGGAACACGGCCCCCTGCACCGCGGACGAGCCGCTCTCGAGGCAGACCGCCACGTGGTCGTCGCCCTCGACGGCGGCGGACTGGAGGCAGGCGCGGAAGGCGCCGTCGACGATGGGGAGGAGGAGCACGTAGGGACGGTCGGCGGTGCGGTCGAGCACCATCATCTGGGTCTCGTTCTCCACGTCGCGGCCGGCGGTGCCCACCCAGTGGGTGGTCCACCACACCTTGAACCGGAAGATGCTCATGAAGCGGGTGTCGACCAGCTTGCCGATCGGCACCACGTGGCGGCTGTCGGGCGCCGGCGCGTCGAAGCCGAGGAAGCAGCCGTCCGCGGCGACGCCGGGCACGAGGGTGGAGGCCGGGGTGAGGCGGATGTTGGCGGGGACGTCGAGGAGGGCGGCGTGGCCGTCCACGGCGAGGTCTTTGCCATTGATCGTGAAGCGCGACGGCACGTCGTCGGCCATCGACTTGGCGAGATTGGTAGCCATGGGGTTGTGGTGGGATTCTTGGAGAGGTTCTGCTTGATGGATCTGCGGCCAATTGGGGCCCTTTTTATAGAGGATCTGCATGTGCCAACAAGGAAAGCTGAAAGCTAGAATGGAAATTTTCTTTGGCGGTATAATCTTCCATCTTTAAAGCTGACTCCTAGAATCACGCGTTAAAACTGTCTTGTTGATTCTTTGTCAATTCAATCGCAGGAAAGTAAAACTCGAATAGTATTTTAATGTAAAACTGTGAATTTCTCTCATTTATTTTAGGAAAGTTCCATGCAACAAAAAATATGTTTTTAGCCAAAATATGATTACTTAGGCAACAAAAAAAAATGTTTTTTCCCAACTATTGGACAATTTGCTTAAGGTGGAAGCAAATAAATTTATTCTTTCTTTCTTATCTCCGTTTCCGTTTCTATATTTACTGGGTATCAGCATATTTTCGTGTATTCGAAGATCTGAGCGATCTCTTGCTTAATGGTCGAGTCAAGAGTTTTTTGTTTGTTTGAGCGAGTCGAGTCAAGAGTTAAAAAAGGGTAACTAGAGTTGTATGTACCTATGATTACCTTTATTGATGATGCATGTCCGTTTTAACGTGCATCACGCCGTGTATCCACAAATCTGTGATTTTCTAGATTCTACCGTGAAAAAAGAAAAGACTACCAATGCTGGGCTGGGACCTACCTGGGCCATGGCCCCGCCCAAGATCTAGGCATTTCTTTGTTTTTAGCTGGGCTGGCCCGCCAAGACTACGAATGCTAAAAACAATTCTGGCTCCCCTACCAAACCAGCGGTCAGACTAGTTTGTTTTCAGGAATTCAGATAAAGCTCCGCCGTCCGCCGTCCGCCGTCCGCCGCCATCAGTCTCACCCTTGTTGTCTATGACGGGATGGATCCCTCCCTTCTCTTCCTGCCGCTTCGATGGAGGGAAGGGGTGGGGACCTTGGACTTGCGACTCGACGATATAGAATAGTCCCTAAATTGAAGTTTGGTCAACCGGTATTGTTGTTATGGTGGCTATCGGTATTGTTGTTATGGTGGCTATGACTGCGTTCTACGGGAGAAGAATAAATGTATTCCCACCTCTTCGTCCTTCTCGTTCAGTAGCGAGCTCACTGATGGTGTTGCGGAGGCCGACGATTCGTTTAGTCGCCGCTTCCATTGAGTGATGGATCTCGTCCAGTCTACGTGTGTTAGATGTTTGGTGTTAGAAGATTCAGATAAATTCAAGAGTTCAATGAACGACTTCGGCTCTGGGGTGCTGGTCCTTAGAGGCACATGCATCAAGATTTTTTGATTTTTATCAAGAATGCCAGGCCGACTCCGGTAAAGAAGCAACGATAGTGGCATGACGGCGGCTCGCTCTTGCAAAAGTAGTAGTCATTAGATGATCCAACGAATATGATGTACTCATGGGACAAATTCGGTTCTTTCCCGTTAATTTTTGGATTTTCGAGCGGACAGCCTCCCGGTTCCGGTGTTAGTGGAGTATTGAGGAAATTACAGTTAACCTATATTTTCCAGTGAAGACAACTATTTGGTGTAATAATTTGCACATAACACAAATAAGGCCATTAAAAGATCTGAAAATAAATTAGTCCATTAGGCCCACCAGCAGAGAGACGTCACAACCACTGCTGCAAACAAACTAGTCTCACCGGTTCCAACAGAGAGAGAATGCATCGACTGGATATGACCCACGGCGGAAGCAGCGGCGATGCTGGCAACCAGGTCTGCAGATCGTCGGCGAGTGGGGCAGTGTGGTCCCCATGGCACACCGGATCCTACTCAATTTGTATTACCGGGTCATATCGACGGCAAGAACGTCATGCCTAGAACAAAACAAAGCATTCAAAATTAGCTACTCCCTTGTACCAAAATACAAGACGTCTAAGAATTAGTTAAAAGTTAATATTTTTTAAATTTGATTAAAATTATACATAAAAATATAAATATTTACAATAATGTACTAATATGAATAGATTCATAGATTCACCATAAAGTATATTTTTTAATGTGTCTATTCAATATTTGTAGATGTAGATATTTTTTATTTAGTTAAAGTTAGTAAATTTTGAAACAAAGGGAGACTGTATGAATCTAGGTTTTAGACTATGAAGGCTAAGGCTTTGATGTGGATGTAGATTGTGTGTCCTCTTTAGGTGAATGTTCTTTAGTATATATATGTGCATGTGGTGTAGGAGCCTCCGTAGGTAAGGTCTTCATATTATATTTCACGTTAATTTGATCTACGATCTCCCTTCAATGTACCTATGGTCTTGGTAGTCTTCATGGAAGTCCTCACGTAGTACGATAGATTAGCTCGGTCGAGAGCTTATAGACACGGGCTTTCTAATCACGGACATTGAGGTCGTAGTGGGATGGAAGTGGTACACGGGTTGTACTTCACATGTCGTGTCCCACCTATCACCGACACACACCTAGGTACATAGCACGCATATGATCTGTTCGAGATGCCCATTGTGAACTTGCACTTCACATCCTTATTTACATGTTGATCAACTTCAATTCACTCTTTGCACTTTGTCTTAATAAACCTTGTATCATAACTTCCCTCTTTGTTATTATATCTTGGAGTTAACATGAATACTCACACAATCTACATCAAGACATTCTACCAATAGACTCAAATATCACATGATCATTCTTCGGATCGCACCTTTAATAACTCCTTGGGCATCATTTGATGTTCTTCTTTGAACCTTCAAACCAACATATAGTCTTCAAGCATTCCTATGGACAAACCCTTAAAGAATAACTCAATGCGAACATTAGTCCATAGTGGTTCCCATTAATTACCAAAATCATACATAGGGGCCACCATGCCATTTCAACTTGTACAAACCATATGAAACCAAGTACATTCAAGAAAAATGCACCAAATAAAAAAATTGTATTTACACAAAAGTACATTTCTGCAATAATTCATGGTATCATGATGATTACTTTAAGATATGATATTTCAATAACAAGTGAAAATCGTGTGCATATTGTCAACTTACAACTCAACCCAACTTGCAAGATATATCTGCCAACCGATTATTTTATACTCTAGTAGTTTCTATAATATATTTTTGTAATATACTTACCTAATAATGTAGTAGAATCATTAATAATATTTTTTTTGATTGTATGCTTTACAGATATCTATCATGATACCTAAATATTCTAAATATATACATGAAAACACATACAATAAATAAATAAATATTTTACTATATAATTTATGCAACTTAAAAAAAGGTTTAAGGGAGAACTTCTATCACAACACATAATTTAAATTTAGCACAATTTTTTTAACGATGTACATAACATTTGTATAAAAAAACACCATATACCTAATGCCCTTATACATTGTTACATGGTTAACTATGTCATATATAAAATAATTATAATAAAAAGTACTAATGAAGACTATAATATGATAAACGTGAGTTTATGATAAGTATAAAAGTGTAGTACAATTTTTTTTAATTTTCCCTAGGCCCAAATCCTATTTGGACCGGTCTTATCACTAGTACTCATATTAAGGTAGAGGGTGAACAATTTGATGGGATACACACTATTTCCTTACAGGCCGGTCCTAAGATTTCTAGGACCCGGGGCGAAACTACAATTTGGGGCCCTATTATACATTTTTTTTAATATGCATGTATGAAATGGTGAAAACAAAGGTTTCAAGTGCACCGGTTGCAATATTCATATAAAAATAATAATGTTCACATTTACCTCAAAACTTTCTCCATATATTTTGAGAAGCAAAGTCAGCGACGATGGAATCAATAACAATCTCCTCCAATAACCTCTTCTCGATGTATAGAGTTACCAAACCATTTAACCTCTCTTGAGACCTTACATATCTCAAATAGTCCTTCAATAATTTCAATTTTGAAAAACTTCTTCCACTGATGCAACAATCACGGACATGGTAAATAAGTTCTGATAAGTGATTGAAATATTAGGATAGCAATCCGCTTCTCTAACAAACATTGTACTCTTTAAATAAGATCACGAGCATGGTAGATAAGATCTAATAAGAAATTATATACGTGCTCGTGATCACTCACATTGGTATCATCCGCGTTTGTGTCAACATTGTCCTCTGTATCGGTATCATCTTCTGGAAAAACATTATTATGTTCCCGCACAAAAACTAACACCAAATCATATGTATTCCTGAAAGTGCTTGTGTTACTCTTCAAAAATTTATGAAGAGGTCCTCTCTATGATTCTATAAATTATTGTTATTGCTTTCTCATATTCCTTTTTTGAGCAAGGGATTCATACACCATTACAATTTAACCTCACTGTAAATAAAACAATAATTACTACTCAAAACTGAAATTAGGCCATAAAGTAGCAACCAAATCCATGGAGAATTGGGTCAGTTTTGATGCTTGGTCATTTTATGCAGGGTTGGAGGAGTGGTTGTCCTTTACCAAGAGCAGACTCCTAACAAAGTAGCGAACTGCGAACCGAATATTCGAGATGAAAGACGACCAACGACGACAACATGTTCCACTTCATGTTTCCGATTGGTAGTGATACATGGGTCAGGGAGTTACCTACATAAGACCAAACCTGAATTGATAGCTACCTGTCAGATCGGGAGACAAACGACCTTACACTTACATACACGTTCAGGAAATAAGATAAGCCCAATTTGGCCTAACCAGAAACGCACAAAGGAATTCATGTCTATTTTTTTTCCTAGAATCTATATTGGGCCATACATAAAGCACATACCTAGGAAGGGCCCCCCAATTTTTTGGGCCTAGAGCGGACGCCCCTCCAGACCCTCCCCAGCCCTGTTCCTTATAAGGAATATCATTACTTCGGAGAACTAAGAATTATCATTCGGAAGCAAGATCTAAGAAGAAGACAATGTGGCATTAATAACTTGATAATAATTATTTTTTAGAATGGTTATTTAACTCTAGGAATGTGAGTTCTTAGAAATTTAGTAATGAGGTCAAAATTTCTTGAAACATTTGCACCAATAGATGCTGAGTGATTTAGTTCATGGTAGTAATAAAGGTGTCTTGATATAATAAATATGTGATGTATACTCTATATTGAAAGGTCGATAGACGAGTTACCCAAACTCCTTCTAGTGGAATCATTTGACACTATTTCCATGCCTTCGTTTACAATGTTCATTTGTTGGCTCGGTAATTAAGGCCGTTAGAAGGGACCAATGCTTTATACTTGATGGTCCCCTATTCTCCTTTTATTGTCTCATTCATATAATTATCAAACATGGCGGTCAAGGATTTGCTAAACAGTAAGTGCTTATCCATGTAGATCTCTAGATCATGTTGTAAGGACCTTTAAATTAGACAACAAGCATTATGAATACCATGGTGTTCAATCCTACAATCAATTGTCAAAGTAATCTCACAAATATATGCAAGAAGGTTAGGTACAAACATATCTCATCATTCCCTTAGATCTTCCACGCCTAGTGGAGTTTACTCGCACATGAGAGGGGAATAGCAAATGCTCGACCCAGTGATCAAATGAATAGGGTCCATCTCGATATTACTATAGAATGCGACAAGAAGATGAAAGATGAACCAAATGAAGATACATGAGCTAAAGTACGAATATAATTTACAACCCTAGCGTTTCAAGCATGAACCTATCTATCTCCATGTGATCATCTTGGTGGGGAATGTAGGATCTTGCTATAGAGGACCCCAGAATGGGCCAAGGTGGAGCTGTCTTCCTCCGCATCTCTCTCCTCGGCTTATGGCTCAGTTTTCGCGGTGTTCTGTTGTGCTTTTTTTGATGTTGTTCCTTTATAAAAGTTGTTTTTGGTGATATGGCAGAGGTGACAGCGCCTTGTACGACCCCACTTAGTTTAGAGTTAGAGTAAGTGGTATAAAAGTGGGATCTCACTTATCCCACTTGTCCCACTTCTACATCCGTAAATATGTGGTTTCTTTGATTTTTTATAAATATGTGTTAGTGAAGAGGCGAAAATCATCAAAACCTAAAGAAAAAACATTAAAAAATCCCTCAAAAACTCTACATAAAATCCCTAAATATATTCACGGAATAAAATTTGTGATTTATTTTTATACTAAAAAAAATACAATTTTCAAATTATTAAAAAAAGGGAGCCCACTGCTGATCGGGTGCTGCAAATCCGTTCTCCTTTTCTCTGTTCTCTGAAGTGTATCCTCTCGGACTGCAAGACCCACAATTCTTAGGTCCATTCAAATCTCCGCCATCCGAATGAAAGCTGGGAAACCTCACGTTGTACAAGGAACTAATTGCAATTTTTTTTGGTCTTCGATAGTATAAAGGTGTAGGAAGAGCAGCAGAAGTACTACGTGCCTCCATTATTTGTACTGTAGTTTAGCTGTCAAGCATGTACTGATGCATGTTTTATAGTAGTCATTTTCTGATTTTTTTTTCAGTTCTTTGTACTGCGTGTTCCTCAATTATTTGCGTCTGAGCTCCATCTGTGATCGAATATGTCATATGGGCCCCACGCAGTGAGTTCACCTTTCTTCTATCAGAGGAGCACATCTGAGCAGCATTTTATTAGTGGACACTTAGATTAGATATGTTGATCCAATGGAAGCCGGAGCAGGTCACAGAAGACTTCTGAGGAGAGCGATGCAGACGGTTAGGTTCAGGTAGGTGATGCTTGCCTTTCTGGTGTTACAAGGACACAACTTGTCTCTCTCTAGCATTCTTTTCAGTTCCTTGCTTCCTCTCTACTCCTAAACCTTGCCAATCCTTTCCCTCTCCTTTGTGCTACATCACCATTTTTTTTAATTTGGTTCTGACGTTTGAGCATCAAGCTCTCACCACATCTCTTCTTCAAGCAGTTGGAGCCAGGAGCTATTCGTTGGAGCTCTTTCTTGTCGAGGAAATTGCCATGCCGCAGGCAAACGGTGCCGCCGCCACCACCGGGGCAAGCTCTGGTAGGGATGGCCTGGGAGCCGCTGTGACGAAGCGCAACAAGCCTCGGTGTAATCCCTCCCCACAGAAGCAATTTGTTTTATTTTTCTCATTCTTGAATTTTTCTTATTAGCCATCCATAGCCATAGCTTCTTCACATTCCAGAAGTATAGCCCTTTAACTTTGTCTACTTTGAATCTTCATATCCTATTTTAATTGCCTGCTTTCTAGTGTTCAAATGTTCTGTTGAACGATCAGTACTATAGGCGCTTCAGAAATTATTAGCACACTCATGTACAATTAACCTTCATCAGTTAGCGAAATCGCATATGTCTGTATATTTAACCATCCTCTGTAACTTCAGTGTGATGCAAACTGAAGAACCTTTCCTTACCCCCGAAACTAGGTGAATCTGATTACCAAAGACACAAGTAACCCGAAGTACTTTATTCATTCATACTATTATTTTAAATAAATAATTCACTTGATGGAAAAACTAATTCTCTGCTAGTAATTTTCGTGCTTAAATTTAATGAGAAGTGCTAATCTCTGTAACCATTTCGTTGACTCTGAAGATCGTGCATTTACTCAGCAACAACTTCCAGCTTGCAAGCCTATACTGGCTCCCCATATGGTGAGTCCAATCATTTTCCCATACCTCCTTATTTCACATTTTCTTCTACTATATGTTTAAGAAATCTGAACTATCTGCATTACCTTTGGACAATCAGGTCATTCCTGTGCTTATATTTCTGGGCTTGATTTGCATCCCAATTGGCCTTGCCTGCATCGCAGCTTCAAACAAGGTATTCTGCTACATATGCTTTCTGTCATACATATAAACCTCTAGTGAAGTTAAATCTTCTCGACGCTGAATTCAAGTTTGGAATAATACTTCGCTTCCGAGCAGGTTGTCGAAGTGGTCTACCGATACGACAAAAAATGCGTACCAGGGAACATGCTTCACAACAAAGTCGCCTACATCCAAAATGCGTCCATAGATAAGACCTGCAAGATAATTCTCAGGGTAAAAAAAAAAGAACAACTTATGCGCCTTCACTTGATGAAGACGGCTTTGGTAACAGGCGTAAAATGTCCTTCAATTGCAGGTCCCCAGGGATATGAAGAGACCAATCTTCATCTACTACCAACTCGACAAGTTCTACCAAAACCACAGAAGGTACAACAAATCTATCCAGCTCTCACTGACAAATAAATGGAGATTCAGAATTTGTACAAATAATCAAAACTGCTCTATACAAGTATCAAAATTCAAATTTGGTACAAACTTAGGCATCAGAAATAATTCAGATTTTGTGATGGATTCAGGTACGCGGCGAGCCGCAGCGACGCGCAGCTGCAAGATCCCAAGCAGGCAGCTGCCAGTACAGAGTTCTGCAAGCCTGAAGCTTACAGTTCCAAGGGCAGCCCAATCGTCCCCTGCGGCCTCGTGGCGTGGAGCCTCTTCAACGACACCTACAGCTTCGCCCGCAGACGTCGTCGCGGCGGCAACACCGAGGCGCTGACGGTGATCAAGAGCGGCATCTCATGGCGGAGCGACAGGGAGCGCCTGTTTGGGAAGCAGGTGTTCCCCAAGAACTTCCAGAACGGCAGCCTCGTCGGCGGCGGGCAGCTCGACCCCACAAAACCCGTGAGTTCCTCTGCAATCTGAGCTTTTTTTTAATATAATCATCGTCTTCTTTCACTCGGCGATGATCGACGGGGATCGTGGTGGCGTGCAGCTGAGCGAGCAGGAGGACCTGATGGTGTGGATGCGCACGGCGGCGCTGCCGAGGTTCAGGAAGCTGTACGGGAGGGTGGAGGCGGACCTGGGCGCCGGCGACCTCCTCGCCGTGGCAGTGCGGAACAGCTACAACTCGTACAGCTTCGAGGGGAGGAAGGCGGTGGTGCTGTCCACCGCCGGGCTGCTCGGCGGGCGCAACGCGTTCCTCGGCCGCGCCTACGTCGTCACCGGCGTTGCGTGCTTCGCGCTCGCGCTGGTGCTCACGCTTCTCTGCCTCGTCTTCCCCATGTGAGTCCACTGTCCCATCGATGCGATCACATCATGGCAGGCACTTTCTTCTTCCTCCTCGTCGGCCGGCGATCGCCGGTGGTCCATGATGTGAATGATAATCTGGAATAACTTTTTACTGGATCTTGTGCAGGAAAGAGGAGCATCTTCACCTGCGGTAGCCACCTGTGATTGGTTTGGTTCAGAATCTGTAAATGCATTATATGTAGCTGATGTGCATTATTATTCGATATTCGTCACCCATGCGTTCAGTTCATCCCTCTAGGCTCTAGCCATGAGCATTGGGCACAGAATGCGTTTTGGGATTTCTATTTTTGTACCATTGGTTTGTTAGTTGTATCATTTTTCTCATCCACTTAAATTTTTCTCACTTTTGATCTTCTTCGAAACTCTCACATGGACTAAATCTCGTTATCCGTCAGCCTTGTCGTTTCGTGCTAACAAGTGGGGTCACGTTAAATCAGGTCCCGTAGTGGATCCTTGCCGTTACGTACTGACAAGTGGGCCGCGTTCAGTCAGGATCTATAGTGGACCCTTGTCGTTTCATGCTGACAAGTGGGCCCGCAATCAGTCGGCTCCCGTAGTGGACACCTCTCTCCACTTATCCAGATCAGCGTGAGACCCACAACTTATCCATGTGAGCGCTGGATCCATAACTTACCCATGTTGGTGTTGCAAGATGGGACCCCGAGCCAGTCTCGCGCCCACGCCCGTGTCGTTGCCTCCCCTTTCTTCTTCTTCTCCGACGATGGCGGCACTTTATCTAACTTCACTTTGGCCTCTCGTTCTTTATGGCCGTAGTATGTTGTCGTCTCGTTGATCTATATGAAGAATGACAATGGCAACCGTGCGCAGGAAAGGTTAGATCTCGCACCAAATTGTTCCGATTAGAGGGGAGCGTTTGCCGTAGACAATCAATTGGCGCAACTCGAGAGGTCAATTGGGCGTGCTTGCTATGGAGAATGCGGCCGACAAAGGAGCCGTTTCAATGATTTAATTTGTTTATCGAGTTAATGTCTGCAATCAAATAAATCTATGAGGTGAAACTCAAACTTTGAGATTTAGGGAGATGGAAGTATAAGAAATAAAAAATGACACAACTAACGCTTTCAAATTAAAAAAATTATACAACTTTTAATTAAAAGAGTATTTATAATTGACACAACTCTTGAACACTTTCAAATTACAATTTAGACATGATAATGTTATCCTAAGAAAATCTTTAGAGTTTTACCATTTTTAGAGTGTGAAAAGTGATACCTAAACTAAAATCTTTATGCCTCGTGTATATACGAAAATTATAAACCTTTGAACACTGTGAAATCTCACTTAGGACATGATAATATTGTGCTGAGAAAATCTTGAGAGTTTATCATTTTTATAGAGTAAAATATTATGCATAAACTTGGATATACGATAATTATACACCTTTGAACAGTGTGAAATCGCACTTAATACGTGATAATGATTTGCTAACAAAATTTTGAGAGATTATCATTTTCATAGAGTGAGATGTAATACATAGGTTGTAGATCGTTGCGGTGACCCAACATACCACTGCATTATGTAGTATACTATAGTCGTTGACATAACACCAATGAAACACTGTTTACTAGTATTACATCCCTCAGAATGCACAACAAAAACACAGCAGGTCCAATACATGGCTAAAGGTTACAACTCACTTTTTACACAAGATCCAGAGAACACCCTTGGTTAAAGAGAGAGAAAGAATTTCTTACGAAAAAAATCAAAGATAAACAACACAAGAACTAATATAATATTTAGACTAGTATGTTAACTAAGGGATTGGCATTTGTCAACACCCAGATTTTTAATCCCAGATGCCTGTTATGCCATACAATCTCAGGATTACCATTTTTGTGAGACATAACAGAATTAGATACCACAGTACATCATCCATTATAAACCATACATAAGGTCTTACACAAATAAGGATCTCATGATCCAGTTCTTAATACAACTCAAGCAGCAGAAATACGTAATAATAAAGGTAGCGTAGGCGAAGCTCCATCTTCGGGGTCACAGGCAATGCTGACGATGGGAGATGATCCTAGTTGTCGTAACCTTCCTGGGGTCCATCCTCCAGGTACTCCTCTTCATAGTCTGGCCACGGGAATAGCCAGGGACAAAGCCATGAGTACTCTTTAAGTACTCGCAAACTAATACTAACAAGTGAAGGGGTTTTTTGTGATAGGATACTAAGCTCTAGGGTTGTTTTACAAAAAGCCAGATTTACTTCTACTAAGTTCAGAAGCAAGAAAAGCTAGTTGAATTTTATAACACCTAAGTGGGAACTTGTATCTCATGCCACAATTCTGTTGTGGTCAAGTCAAAATCTCAATTTCGGTCACAAGTCAATTTGAAAACATCTGACGGGGGAACAGTATTTCCACTCCAACTGTCCATAACCGCGGACGCGGTTATTTGAATAGTTTGACACTCTGAAGAGATTGTACACTTTCACCACAACATTCGATACATCCGTCAGGAACAAATCCTGAATTCACCATACTCAGTATGCGGATAATCAATCCTAACCTTTCAATTACATGCCCTAGTATAGGCACCTCTCCTCTGAGTTTGGCCTCCCAACCATGACCAACTGTCATCTTGGGTACTGCACAGGTGGACAATCTTCACAAGGTAGCCTCAGCTCAGACCTTGGCCGTGAGGGAACCCATACTAAGGTATATAAGTTTCCAGTCAAGCCCTACCCAATTTTCGGGTATTGTGGTTGTACAGTAAAATTGGAATGATATCGCATCCAGACAACCATCAGTTTTATAAGGGGATAAGGCTCATGCCTCAACATTTTCATCACCAAAATCATCTGGTGTTTGGAAACACATGTTAAAACATCTCAGTAGAATGATCCATCATTCCAAGGTTTTCATAACCATTTTTCCACCAAGTATTCCCATCTAAAGTTGATCAAGTTTTATGCTTAGCACTAGCATCTACAAGTGAGGTGAGTACTAATGAGGGGTGGTAAACAAGTGAAGTTTTCACTAAGTTCAGTCTCATGCCTTAGGATGACATCAAGATTATCTAGCTTAGGCCAAACTTATGTAGGGGTTCGTAGCATGGAAAACAAAAAATTTCTATCGCAGACAAACAAACAAGCCAAGATCTATCTACTAGATTGTAGCAACGAGTCGATGGAATAACTTACCCTCGAAGATTCCAAAGCGTTTAACGAGAGCGGATTCTCGTGGGTGATGTAGTCGTACTCTTCCCGATCTCAAGATCGTGTAGACGATCCTTCCGGCGCTGCGTTCCGGCAGCGCTCCCGCAGTCGATCACACGTTCGGTACTCGACGAAGACCTTCCTCTCCCTTGTTCCAGCAGGCAGCGGAGGTTGTAGCACTCTCCTCGCGATTCCGGCAGCACAACGGCGTGGTACCGGAAGTAGAGGGGAGATCCCGCAGGGCTTCGCCTTAAGCCGGAGCGAGTATGGTGGAGTATGAGAGAGTACTATTAGTGGTCTAGGGATTAGACACACCAATTAGAAGGCTCTAAACCACAGGCTAAAGCAATTAGAAGCTCTAAACCAGAACGGCTCTAAACCGGAGATTAGAGGTAGAAACTTGTGTGTCTAGAGGAGGAGGCCCTGCCCCTCCTTTTATGGGTGGAGGGGCTTGGCGCGCCAGGGAGGGAGGGAGTCCCTCCCCAACTCGGCCTAGGGCTGGCCGCTGGCTTGGAGGAGAGGAACTCCTCCTCCAAGTTGGTTTCAAACTCCTCTTGCTTGTTTCCCATAGTTTCTTGTTTTAGCCGTTTGACTTTCAAACTGGATATTTGACTTTTCTGTTTTAGGATTCAATTTAATCCTTTATTTGGGACAGCAAGAACACTTAGTACATGATGCAATCATTCCAATATGCAATGACACATTCATGTACCCCTCCCCCTTCGGAGTGCCGGACATTCCGGAACCTTCTAGAACATTCCCGATGAAAACACCGGAATCATTCCCGAACTCCGAAACGGGTCTTTCCTTATATGAATCTTATTCTCCGGACCATTCCGGATCACCTCGTGATATCCCGGATCCCATCCGAGACTCCGAACAACATTCGGTCTCTTTCTCATAATACCATAACTACTCAAACAACGTCGAATCCTTAAGTGTGTCTTCCTACGGTTCGTGAATTATGCAGACATGATCGAGACACTTCTCCGAACAATAACCAATAGAGGAATCTGGAAATTCATATGGCTCCCACATATTTCTACGATTACTTTGCGATCGAATGAACCACTTACATACGATACCAATTTCCCTTTGTCTCACGATATGTTACTTATCCGAGGTTATGATCGTCGGTATCTCTGCATACCTAGTTCAACCTCGTTACTGATAAGTACTCTTTTCTCGTTCCCGTGATATGTGATCCCTTGTGAGCCAGTCACATGCTTGCAAGCTAATTGGATGACATTCCACCAAGAGGGCCCAGAGTATATCTATCCGTCATATGGATGGACAAATCCCACTCTTGATCCATGTGTCTCAACCAATACTTTCCGAACACTCAATGCCACCTTTATAGCCACCCAGTTACGGTGTGGTGTTTGATGTCATCAAAGCATCCATCCGGTAAAGGTGATAGGCATGATCTCATGGTCGAAGGAATTAGGTTACTATGTATCAGAAAGCATATAGCAATTGAACTATTGAAATGACTTGATCTTTATGCTACGCTTATCTATAGGAGTATGTCCACCATATCATTCTCCTAACAATATGATCTTGTTGTTGATAACATCTCAATGTTCATGATAGGGAAACCACAATCATTTATCAACCAACAAGCTAGTGAAGTATAGAGGCTATACTAGGGACTTCAAATTAAGTTTACAAATCACACAAGTATTAATGTTTCCTTGTTAATACTATTATAGCATGAATGTAAACATTTATCATAAACACAAAGATATAATAATAAGTACATTTATTATTGCCTCTAGGGCATATCTCCAACAGTCTCCCACTTGCACTAGAGTCATCTAATCTAGATTACATGGTAATATACCGAACACCCATGGCAGTTTGGTGTTGGTCATGTTTTGCCCTCGGGAGAGGTTTAGTCAACGGATCCGCCACATTCAGATCTGTGTGTACTTTGCAAATCTTTATATCCCCATCCTGGATATGTTCTCGAATAGCGTGAAAACGTAGCTTGATGTGCTTCAGCTTCTTGTGTGACCTTGGTTCTTGCGCATTGGCTATGGCGCCAATGTTATCACAGTAGATAGACATTGGGTCCAGCGCACTAGGAACCACACCCAGCTCTGTAATGAACTCTTTCATCCATATCGCTTCTTGTGAAGCCTCCGAAGCAGCCATGTATTCCGATTCAGTTGAAGATCTCGCCACAACGCTTTGCTTTGCACTCCTCCAGCTAACTGCTGCACCATTCAAAATAAATACGTATCCGGATTGTGATTTAGAATCATCCGGATCAGTGTTCCAACTAGCATCGGTGTAACCATTAACAACGAGCTGTTCATCACCTCCATAAGAAAGAACCATATCCTTAGTTCTTCTCAAGTACTTAAGGATGTTTTTGACCGCTGTCCAATGATCCACTCCTGGATCACTTTGATATCTGCTAGTTAAACTAACAGCATATGCAATGTCGGGTCTAGTACATAGCATGGCATACATTAGAGATCCTATGGCTGAGGCATAGGGAGTCTTACTCATCCTTTCTCTATCTTCTGCCGATGTCGGACTTTGAGTTTTACTCAAGGTCGTATTGGGCAACATGGGCAAGAACCCTTTCTTGCTTTCTTCCATTCCAAACCTCTTTAGAACTTTGTCCAAATATGTACTCTGTGACAATGATATTTGGCGTTTCGATCTATCTCTATAAATCTTTATGCCTAATATGTAAGCTGCTTCGCCAAGATCCTTCATTGAAAAACTATTATTCAAATATTCCTTGACACTATTAAGAGGGTCTACATCATTCCCAATCAACAATATGTCATCCACACACAGTATTAAGAATGCTACAGAGCTCCCACTCACTTTCTTGTAAATACAAGCTTCTCCATAAGTTTGTATAAAACCAAAACTTTTGATTACCTTATCAAAACGTTGATTCCAACTTCGGGATGCTTGCTTCAATCCATAGATGGATCGTTGAAGTTTGCATACCTTGTTAGCATCTTTAGGATCGACAAAACCTTTGGGTTGCATCATATACAACTCTTCATCAATGTCTCCATTGAGGAATGCTGTTTTGACATCCATCTGCCATATCTCATAATCATAATATGCAGCGATTGCTAACATAATCCTCACAGACTTTAGCTTCTCTACTGGTGAGAAAGTCTCATCGTAGTCAACTCCATGAATTTGTCGAAACCCTTTTGCGACAAGTCGAGCTTTATAGACAGTAACATTACCATCAGCATCTGTTTTCTTCTTGAAAATCCATTTGTTCTCGACAGCCTTCCGGCCATCCGGTAAGTCCACCAAAGTCCATACTTGGTTTTCGTACATGGATCCAATCTCGGATTTCATGGCTTCTTGCCATTTATTGGAATCTGGGCTCATCATCGCTTCCTCATATGTCTCGGGGTCATCGGTGTTGTCTACCAACATGACATTCATAACGGAATCATACCAATCTGGAGTGGTACGAGTTCTCGTTGACCTCCGAGGCTCTGTAGCAACTTCAACCGAAGTTTCATGATCACCATCATTAGCTTCCTCTCTTATTGGTGCAGGCACCACAGGAACTTCTTCCGGTGCTGTGCTACTCGCAATTTCGAGAGAAGGTTCGACAACCTCGTCAAGTTCTACTTTCCTTCCAGTCAATTCTTTCGAGAGAAATTCCTTCTCTAGAAAGGATCCATTCTTGGCAACGAAAATTTTGCCCTCGGATCTATGATAGAAGGTATACCCAATAGTTTCCTTCGGGTATCCTATGAAGACGCATTTTTCCGCTTTGGGTTCAAGCTTGTCCGGCTGTAACTTCTTTACATAGGCTTCGCATCCCCAAACTTTAAGAAACGACAATTTAGGTTTCTTCCCAAACCATAATTCATACGGTGTCGTTTCAACGGATTTAGATGGTGCCCTATTTAAAGTGAATGCGGCTGTTTCTAATGCATAACCCCAAAATGATAGCGGTAAATCTGTAAGTGACATCATAGAACGAACCATATCTAAGAGAGTTCGATTACGACGTTCGGACACACCATTACGCTGTGGTGTTCCCGGCGGTGTCAATTGTGAAAGTATTCCGCATTTCTTCAAATGCTCGCCAAACTCGTAACTTAGATATTCACCTCCACGATCAGAACGTAGAAATTTAATCTTCTTGTTACGTTGATTCTCTACCTCACTTTGAAACTCCTTAAACTTCTCGAAAGTTTCGGACTTATGTTTCATGAAATAGATATACCCATATCTACTCAAGTCATCCGTGAAGGTAAGAACATAACGATAACCACCACGCGATGCTACACTCATTGGACCACACACATCGGTATGTATGATTTCCAATAAGTCCGTAGCTCGCTCCATCATACCAGAAAATGGAGTCTTAGTCATTTTTCCCATCAGACATGCTTCGCATCTTTCAAGTGATTCAAAATCAAGTGATTCAAGAAGTCCATCGGAATGGAGTTTCTTCATACGTTTCACTCCAATGTGACCAAGACGACAGTGCCACATATAGGTCGAATTATCGCTTGATTTCAAACGTTTAGCCTCAATGTTGTTGATATGTGTATTTCCACTATCGAGATTCAATAAGAATAGACCATCTATCAAAGGTGCATGTGCATAAAACATATTACTCATATAAATCGAACAACCATTATTCTCGGACTTAAACAAGTAACCGTCTCGCAATAAACATGATCCCGATATAATGTTCATGCTCAACGCAGGCACCAAATAACAATTATTTAAGTATAAAACTAATCCCGATGGTAGATGAAGGGGTAGCGTGCCGACCGCGATCACATCAACCTTTGATCCATTTCCCACGCGCATCGTCATCTCGTTCTTCGCTAGCTTCCGTTTATTCTGCAGCACCTGTTTCGAGTTACAAATATGAGCAACCGAACCAGTATCAAATACCCAGGCACTACTACGACTACTAGTGAGATACACATCAATATCATGTATATCAGATATACCTTTCTTCTTGATGTTGCCGTTCTTCAAATCCGCAAAGTACTTTGGGCAATTCCGCTTCCACTGACCTTCTCCCTTGCAGTAAAAGCACTCAGTATCAGGCTTGGGTCCAGCCTTGGTCTTCTTCGCCGGCGTAGTAACTTTCTTACCACCCTTCTTGAAGTGTCCCTTTTGCTTAGACTTGCCTTTCTTGAATTTGGTGGTCTTATTGACCAACAACACTTGGTGCTCTTTCTTGATCTCCACTTCTGCAGATTTCAACATGGCAAAGAGTTCTGGCAACGTCTTATTCATGTTCTGCATGTTGTAGTTCATCACAAAGTTCTTGTAACTTGGTGGTAGTGATTGGAGGACACGATAAATCCCCAAAGCATTAGGAATCACTATACCCAAGCTTTGAAGTTTGTTTGCGTGCCCAGACATCTTAAGCACATGCTCACTGACGGAGCTGCCCTCTTCCATCTTGCAGTTAAAGAACTTTTCAGAAGCCTCATAGCTTTCAATTGCCGCATGAGTCTCAAAAATCAATTTGAGATCCTCGACAATATCATATGGGTCTGAACCCTCAAACCTTTTCTGAAGCTCCGATTCCAAACCATACAAGATAGCACACTGAACTATGGAGTACTGATTCTTCCGAGCGAGGTAAACATTCTTTACTTCATCGGGAGCATCAGCTGCAGGTGGGTCACCCAGCGGTGCATCCAGCACATAGGTCAAATTACCAGCTGTGAGGACAATCCTCAAATTGCGGAACCAATCCGCGAAGTTGCTTCCATTGTTTTTCAACTTTTCTTTCTCTAGGAACGCATTAAAATTGATGGTAGGGGCTGCCATTGATCTACAACATATTTGCAATAGTTTAGACTAAGTTTATGACAAATTGAGTTCAAATTAATTAATGTAATTAAACTAGGTGAACTCCCACTCAAAACAATATCCCTCACATTGTTTTAGTGATCACACGAACCAAATCCACTACATCAACACCGATCATCACGAGAGTTGATATAGTTTCAACGGCGAACAATCGTCATGTTCATCATATCTACTATATGATTCATGCTTTACCTTTCGGTGATCCGTGTTCCGAGACCATGTCTGTACATGCTAGGCTCGTCAAGATCAAACCTTAGTTTCCGCATGAGAAAATCTGGCTTGCTCACGTTGTATACACTTGCGGAATCTAACACACCCGATCATCACGTGGTGCTTCGAAACAACAAGCTTTAGCAACGGTGCTAACTAAGGGTGAACACTTTATGACTTGAAATTCATGTGCATGAGGGATCATCTTATAATTCTACCGTCGTCTACTAAGCAATACAAGATGCATAAAGGATTAACATCACATGCAATTCAATATATATGTGATATGATATGGCCTTTCTTCTTTGTGCTTCCGATCTCCATCTTCAAGCACGAACATGATCTCCATCATCACCGGCATTGCATCAAGGTCAATGACGCCTCTCCATGGTTGTCGTCCACCGGCTTCAACTATTACAACTACTTTGAATAGACACGCGGGTCTTAACATAAATTAAAGACAACCATATGGCTCCTGCCGGTTGCCGACTTACAATAAGGAACATTGCATACATCAAATATAATCACAATCATGGCCATATCACATCACTGCACACCCCTGCAAAACAAAGTTAGACGCCTTCTACTTTCTTTGCATATTTTACGTGGTTTGGGGCTTTCAATAAGTGTCGTTCTAACTTACGAACAAGAACCACAACATTGATACTAGTATTGTTAATCACCCGTTGTAAATTGGATCTTAACTTTGCTAGGAGAAACAGGCACCCGCAAAGCCACTTATGCAATACAAGTTGCATGTCAAGCATGGAGCAAGTCTCATGAACGATGTCATGTAAGGTTAGCCCGGGCCGCTTCATCCCAACATACCGCAAGATGCAAAGTACACAAGAAGCAATCGACAATAAAAGCATCAACGCCCACAATGACCATTGTGTTCTACTCGTGCAACAGATCTACATATAGACACGGCTCTGATACCACTGTAGGGGTTCGTAGCATGGGAAAAAAATTTCTATCGCATACAAACAAACAAGCCAAGATCTATCTACTAGATTGTAGCAACGAGTCGATGGAATAACTTACCCTCGAAGATTCCAAAGCGTTTAACGAGAGCGGATTCTCGTGGGTGATGTAGTCGTACTCTTCCTGATCTCAAGATCGTGTAGACGATCCTTCCGGCACTGCGTTCCGGCAGCGCTCCCGCAGTCGGTCACACGTTCGGTACTCGACGAAGACCTTCCTCTCCCTTGTTCCAGCAGGCAGCGGAGGTTGTAGCACTCTCCTCGCGATTCCGGCAGCACAACGGCGTGGTACCGGAAGTAGAGGGGAGATCCCGCAGGGCTTCGCCTTAAGCCGGAGCGAGTATGGTGGAGTATGAGAGAGTACTATTAGTGGTCTAGGGATTAGACACACCAATTAGAAGGCTCTAAACCGCAGGCTAAAGCAATTAGAAGCTCTAAACCAGAACGGCTCTAAACCGGAGATTAGAGGTAGAAACTTGTGTGTCTAGAGGAGGAGGCCCTGCCCCTCCTTTTATGGGTGGAGGGGCTTGGCGCGCCAGGGAGGGAGGGATTCCCTCCCCAAATCGGCCTAGGGCTGGCCGCCGGCTTGGAGGAGAGGAACTCCTCCTCCAAGTTGGTTTCAAACTCCTCTTGCTTGTTTCCCACAGTTTCTTGTTTTAGCCGTTTGACTTTCAAACTGGACATTTGACTTTTCTGTTTTAGGATTCAATTTAATCCTTTATTTGGGACAGCAAGAACACTTAGTACATGATGCAATCATTCCAATATGTAATGACACATTCATGTACCCCTCCCCCTTCAGAGTGTCGGACATTCCGGAACCTTCTAGAACATTCCCGATGAAAACACCGGAATCATTCCCGAACTCCGAAACGGGTCTTTCCTTATATGAATCTTATTCTCCGGACCATTCCGGATCACCTCGTGATATCTCGGATCCCATCCGAGACTCCGAACAACATTCGGTCTCTTTCTTATAATACCATAACTACTCAAACAACGTCGAATCCTTAGGTGTGTCTCCCTACGGTTCGTGAATTATGCGGACATGATCGAGACACTTCTCCGAACAATAACCAATAGAGGAATCTGGAAATTCATATGGCTCCCACATATTTCTACGATTACTTTGCGATCGAATGAACCACTTACATATGATACCAATTTCCCTTTGTCTCACGATATGTTACTTATCCGAGGTTATGATCGTCGGTATCTCTGCATACCTAGTTCAACCTCGTTACTGATAAGTACTCTTTTCTCGTTCCTGTGATATGTGATCCCTTGTGAGCCAGTCACATGCTTGCAAGCTAATTGGATGACATTCCACCGAGAGGGCCCAGAGTATATCTATCTGTCATATGGATGGACAAATCCCACTATTGATCCATGTGTCTCAACCAATACTTTCCGAACACTCAATGCCACCTTTATAGCCACCCAGTTACGGTGTGGTGTTTGATGTCATCAAAGCATCCATCCGGTAAAGGTGATAGGCATGATCTCATGGTCGAAGGAATTAGGTTACTATGTATCAGAAAGCATATAGCAATTGAACTATTGAAATGACTTGATCTTTATGCTACGCTTATCTATAGGAGTATGTCCACCATATCATTCTCCTAACGATATGATCTTGTTGTTGATAACATCTCAATGTTCATGATAGGGAAACCACAATCATTTATCAACCAACAAGCTAGTGAAGTATAGAGGCTATACTAGGGACTTCAAATTAAGTTTACAAATCACACAAGTATTAATGTTTACTTGTTAATACTATTATAGCATGAATGTAAACATTTATCATAAACACAAAGATATAATAATAACTACATTTATTATTGCCTCTAGGGCATATCTCCAACAACTTAATGCTCTTTATGCAATCTTCAATTTTCTTCCTAGAATCTACAAGTCACTTAAATAAACTCTAAAGAATATCTTTGATAAAGAAATAAAGTATAAAGCTTGCAAGTAAAACTAGGATTGGGTTATCAAGTGGGTATGATCACATATGGTTAAGGCATATGGTTGGCATGGTAACAAGCAAGTATTTGCTTGCATGAGTAAGTATCTTGCAAGTGTTAACTTGCTCAATCAACTGGTAGTATTAGGCTTGCCTTGTGCAGAGCAGTGATTGAAGTTCTCCTCAGCTTCTTTTTCGTAGTATCCTCCTTCCTCCTCGTATCCTTGGTCGGTACTAGCGTCTATGAATAAATACGAGGTACACAATCACCAAACGATACTTAACTACTTTCAATCATCACACAAAAGTGTTCTATAGATGATCTAGCATCATCACTAGCATTACAAGATTAAAGCATTTGTCTTATTTATTTTAATTTGAGAAAAGTAATTTCTACTCATTGGAAAACTACTTAAGATTTAATATTCTCCAACTCAAACATGGGATCATGTTGACACATGTCATCACCAGATATTTCAGTACATGGGAATGTGATTTAAAGTGGTGTCACAATTTAATAAGGTTTAACCTTTTATTTTACTTAAATAAAGTGACTAGAAATACCTATGTGGTATTCTTTTATTACTTGGACATTATTTCTATAAGTAACCCATATATTGTTATATATTCTGAAAGGTATGATCAAATGTGATTTTTGAGAGTTGGAATCAACTCAAAAGCTATTATGATTTAAATTTGAAAAATGTTTGAATGCAGAAAAGCTTCTGCCTTGTTATTTTTACCAAGGTTGATCTACAGATCCAAATGATTTGAATCCAACGGGCTTGGATTAAGCATTTCAGTACCTTACTAACAAAATTGGTTTCATGCAATTTGGTTCCCTGAATCGCGCTGGGTTGGTTTTTGAAACTAGGTATAGAACTGAGTTTGAATGAAAATAGAAAATCTAAATTCAAACGACTGGGCTGCGCGGGAAGGGTTAATGGGCCGGCCTAGTGTCACTCTCATCACGGGGCGCAACTAATAGAGGGGTCTACTGGTCAGTGACTCTTTAAACGCGAAGCGGTGCGGGGGCGATATGGTGCGTTGGATTAGAATGAAGATCGACGGCTAAGGGTCGTCGTCGACGATGAACATGTCACCGGTGAGCTCGAACCCTAGCGGCTCAGTGGGGGTCGTGGGAGGCTCACCGGGGCTGAGGAGATGGTCGGCGAGGCGGGCGAACGACGAAATCGACGAGGACGATTCTCCTGGCACCGACAGCTTCTCTTGGGGCAGCTCCATTTGATGGCTTCCTTCTTCTCCAGCAGCGGCGGGCTCCGGTGCAATTCCGGAGATGCGTTGCTCGCCTTGCTCCGGGAATGCGGTGGGGTGGTTCTGGGTGAGAGGGGAGTAGAATGGTGTGAAGAATTCGAGCGGGGGATGCCTCTATTTATAGTGGCGAGAGGGGACCGACGGGCGCAAGCTGAGCTCGTCGTGGTCGACGGCAGAGGGCTATCGGCGTGGGCGACAATAGGGGGCGGTGCTGTGCTCCCTGGCGAAGCTCAACGGCGTGGTGGCGAGGCGTGGGGCGGTGCTGATCGGTCGGAACGCTGCGGTGCTCTGCGCTGGTCCGGCGGAAGTTTTGATGGCGTACAACACGCGTGGTCCGCGTGGCGGCGAACGGGCGTGTCTTCGAGGTTGCTAGGACGGTGGTGATCACGCGTGCACTCGGCGAGGGTGGCGCGCGGTCTGTGGGTGCTGGTCGAGCGTGGCGCATGGGGAGCGCTCTCGGCATGGTTGTAGAGAAGGTTGGCATGGCCTGGGCGTGTGGTCCAGTGGCTGGCATTTCTCGTGACTGGGACAGGGAGTGGCGGTGGGGTGCTAGCTTGCTCCCGGACAAGGTTGGCGAATCTAGTGTTGCTCGTAGCTTGCTGTCGACTATGGGGTGACAATGGTGCTCTTGGCCTGCTCACCATTGATGACAATGGCCAGCTTACAGTGGTGTTAGTGATTAGCTAAGGTTGTTAGATGATCTACTAAGGCTAGTGGTGTCCAGAGAAGGAACAAGTTAGGCCCAAAACACTGCTCAACATAGTGTTTTGATTTTGTTTGATTTGCATCTGCAACCTGTTTGATGAAATGGACGCATGAACTCAAGTTTTGAATTTTGAAAATATTTTTGGTGGGTGTGCTAGGCATGTGCTGGTGATACTGTGGGTGCTTGGGTTTTGAAAATTGAGCTTGTTTGAGTGGTTTTTCAAAAAGTGGGATCTTCCCATATGAAATATATTCAATTTTAAACTGTCATTTAAACTATGCATTCAAATGTTTTTGGATGATCACAAGGTGGGCCTTGGTACCTTGTTATGAGTACTATCAAGGGGTGCAAAGATCCAAACATGTTTATGTTAAGTTCTGAAAGTTAGGGATAGCCAAAGTAGGCATGGGAGTTAATTTGGCCAAAGTGACCATTCACTTAGTTTATTTGTTTTGACTTGTTTGTCTTTGGGAAAAGTTTGGGGATTGTTTAGATGATGTTTATTTCACCTAAGAATCATTTTACAAGCAAAGAAACACAGAACCAAGGCAATTCAAAAGAATCCAAATGTTAATACACACACATATGATTGCTTTCATATTTTTAATTGCAAAAGTTTTTGTTAACCCTAATTTTGATGATTTAAGTTTGATGATCCAAGTTCAATATTTTTGGGATGTTACAAACCTTCCCCCCTTAAATAAAATCTCATCCCGAGATTTGAAAAAGGATGAAAAGATTACCTAGGATTTGAAGAGATCGAGAAACTTTGTCCTGATGTGATCTTCGCGCTCCCAGGTAGCTTCGTCTTCTGTGTGGTTGCTCCACTGAATCTTGAGAAATTTGATGCTTCGGGTTCTGGTAGTTCTGAAATCTTCTTCCAAAATACGGATGGGCACCTCGGGATAGGGCAAATCACCGTTGATCTCTATGGTCCGGTGATCAATATTCTTGAACACTTCGGTCTTCTCTAGAACTTCGAGACACTTGCGAAGTAATGAGATATGGAACACACTATGCACGGCTGACATCTCTTCGGGTAGTTCCAATTGATACGACACTTCTCCTCGATGGTTCAGAATCTTGAAGGGGCCGATATATCTGGGGGATAACTTTCCCTTGAGTTGGAAATGCTGCATTCCTTTCAATGGCGACACTTTCAGATACACAAAATCTCCTATGTTGAAGGCGAGGTCTCGACGTCTCTTGTCGGCGTAACTCTTCTGTCTTGACTGGGCTGTCTTGAGGTGCTCACGAATCTTGTGAACCTTCTCTTCTGCTTCTCGTAGGATGTCGGGTCCGAAAATCTGACTCTCTCCTACTTCCGACCAGTTCAAAGGGGTGCGACACTTCCTTCCATACATGAATTCAAATGGGTCCATTTGAAAACTAGCTTGATAACTGTTGTTTTATGAAAATTCTGCAAACGGTAGACAGTCTTCCCACTTAGATCCATATTCTAACACACATGCTCTCAGCATATCTTCGAGTATTTGATTTACTCGCTCCGTTTGTCCATCGGTCTGAGGGTGATACGCGGTGCTGAAATCGAGGCGGGTTCCTAATCCTTCTTGGATTTTCTTCCAGAATCTCGAGGTAAACTGAGTTCCTCGATTCGATACGATGTTTTTGGGGACTCCATGCAAACTGACGATTCTAGCGATGTATAACTCCGCTAGCTTCGAACTCTAATAGTGTAACACCCTCAGAATCGACCCTATGCAAGTTTTAGCGAAACCCGCCAAACCCGCATAGAAACGATTCAAAGGTGCCCACCAGGCACTTTCGTGCGGGTGGAAAACGAAGTAATAACATTACACAACAGTCCTCGATGGGACCCACAGAACAGATATATACAACAGCGACTCAAAGATTCAAGAATACATATATACAGTACAAAGATCCAAATCACCTTGAAAATGATAGAGCGTCCGACTACGGACAAGATGCAAATGGGGCTAAGAGCCCTGAAGAATAACCAATGGCGTCCATAACCCTGCCCAGGCCAAGCCGGAAGGGTAACCCTGCTAACGACGTCGATCTCAAAACCTGTTTAAACAAAAGGGGTGCCGACAAAGGGCAAAGGAAAAAGAGGAGCGTCAGTACTGAGGCCAGTACACGGCGAGACTAGAATTCGGCGTTCCTCGCCTACATAGGTTTGGTGGACTGAAGCGGCAGCGGCAGCATGCACTAAACAACCTATAGAGACTCGATACAGCTGGCGGCAATTAGAGAAGGGTAAGAAAGACCTATTCGGAACCAACCTGATACTACCATCAAACAAACCCATCCTGGTGTTTCCCCCTCGAGACCAAACGAGGAAGTCAACCGAGGAACTCACACCGTTGGCAGTTTTATTTATTCAGTTATTGTTGCAGCAATTACTAGTCAAGTATAGATAATCATCCCGATATAATTGAAGGGGTTCGTAGCATGGAAAACAAAAATTTTCTATCGCATACAAACAAACAAGCCAAGATCTATCTACTAGATTGTAGCAACGAGTCGATGGAATAACTCACCCTCGAAGATTCCAAAGTGTTTAACGAGAGCAGATTCTCGTGGGTGATGTAGTCGTACTCTTTCCGATCTCAAGATCGCGTAGACGATCCTTCCGGCGCCGCGTTCCCGCAGCGCTCCCGCAGTCGGTCACACGTTCGGTACTCGACGAAGACCTTCCTCTCCCTTGTTCCAGCAGGCAGCGGAGGTTGTAGCACTCTCCTCGCGATTCCGGCAGCACAACGGCGTGGTACCGGAGGTAGAGGGGAGATCCCGCAGGGCTTCGCCTTAAGCCGGTGCGAGTATGGTGGAGCTTATGAGAGAGGCTATTAGTGGTCTAGTAATTAGACACACCAATTAGAGGGCTCTAAACCAATTAGAAGGCTCTAAACCGAAACAGCTCTAAACCGGGGTCTAGGTCTAGTTTCTAGTTTAGAGGATAGGAACTTGTGTGTGCTAGGAGGGGAGCCCTGCCCCTCCTTATATAGGTGGGAGGGCTGGCTGCGCCATGGGGAGGAGAGTCCCTCCCCAAGTCGGCTTGGTGGGGCGCCGGCCAAGGGAGGAGTCCTCCCCCAATTCGGCCTCCACCAATCCTCCTCTTTTCCCACTTCCCAAAATTGGCAGTTTGACTTTCAAATTAGCCGTTTGACTTTTCCAATTTAGGAATTAAATAAACCCTTTATTTTGGACAGCGAGAACACCTAGTACATGATGCAATCATTCCATCTTGCAATGACACATTCATGCACCCCTTCCCCCCCGGAGTGCCGGACATTCCGGGACCTTCTAGAATGTTCCCGATGAAAACACCGGAACCATTCCCCAACTCCGAAATGGGACTTTCCTTATATGAATCTTATTCTCCGGACCATTCCGGATCACCTCGTGATATCCCGGATCCCATCCGAGACTCCGAACAACATTCGGTCTCTTTCTCATAATACCATAACTACTCAAACAACGTCGAATCCTTAAGTGTGTCTCCCTACGGTTCGTGAATTATGCGGACATGATCGAGACACTTCTCCGAACAATAACCAATAGAGGAATCTGGAAATTCATATGGCTCCCACATATTTCTACGATTACTTTGCGATCGAATGAACCACTTACATACGATACCAATTTCCCTTTGTCTCACGATATGTTACTTATCCGAGGTCATGATCGTCGGTATCTCTGCATACCTAGTTCAACCTCGTTACTGATAAGTACTCTTTTCTCGTTCCCGTGATATGTGATCCCTTGTGACCAAGTCACATGCTTGCAAGCTAATTGGATGACATTTCACCGAGAGGGCCCAGAGAATATCTATCCGTCATGTGGATGGACAAATCCCACTCTTGATCCATGTGTTTCAACCAATACTTTCCGAACACCCAATGCCACTTTTATAGCCACCCTGTTACGGTGTGGTGTTTGATGACATCAAAGCATCCATCCAGTAAAGGCAATATGCATGATCTCATGGTCGAAGGAATTAGGTTACTATGTATCAGAAAGCATATAGCAATTGAACTATTGAAATGACTTGATCTTTATGCTACGCTTGTCTATAGGAGTATGTCCACCATATCATTCTCCTAACGATATGATCTTGTTGTTGATAACATCTCAATGTTCATGACAAAGAAACCACATCATCAATCAACCAACAAGCTAGTGAAGTATAGAGGCCATACTAGGGACTTCAAATTAAGTTTACAAATCACACAAGTATTAATGGTTTCCTTGTTAATACTATTATAGCATGAATGTAAACATTTATCATAAACACAAAGATATATAATAATAACTACATTTATTATTACCTCTAGGGCATATCTCCAACAGTCTCCCACTTGCACTAGAGTCATCTAATCTAGATTACATGGTAATATACCGAACACCCATGGCAGTTTGGTGTTGGTCATGTTTTGCCCTCGGGAGAGGTTTAGTCAACGGATCCGCCACATTCAGATCTGTGTGTACTTTGCAAATCTTTATATCCCCATCCTGGATATGTTCTCGAATAGCGTGGAAACGCAGCTTGATATGCTTCAGCTTCTTGTGTGACCTTGGTTCTTGCGCATTGGCTATGGCGCCCATGTTATCACAGTAGATAGACATTGGGTCCAGCGCACTTGGAACCACACCCAGCTCTGTAATGAACTCTTTCATCCATATCGCTTCTTGTGAAGCCTCCGAAGCAGCCATGTATTCCGATTCAGTTGAAGATCTCGCCACAACGCTTTGCTTTGCACTCCTCCAGCTAACTGCTGCACCATTCAAAATAAATACGTATCCAGATTGTGATTTAGAATCATCCGGATCGGTGTTCCAACTAGCATCGGTGTAACCATTAACAACGAGCTGTTCATCACCTCCATAAGAAAGAACCATATCCTTAGTTCTTCTCAAGTACTTAAGGATGTTTTTGACCGCTGTCCAATGATCCACTCCTGGATCACTTTGATATCTGCTAGTTAGACTAACAGCATATGCGATGTCGGGTCTAGTACATAGCATGGCATACATTAGAGATCCTATGGCTGAGGCATAGGGAGTCTTACTCATCTTTTCTCTATCTTCTGCCGATGTCGGACTTTGAGTTTTACTCAAGGTCGCATTGGGCAACATGGGCAAGAACCCTTTCTTGCTATCTTCCATTCCAAACCTCTTTAGAACTTTGTCCAAATATGTACTTTGTGACAATGATATTTGGCGTTTCGATCTATCTCTATAAATCTTTATGCCTAATATGTAAGCTGCTTCGCCAAGATCCTTCATTGAAAAACTATTATTCAAATATTCCTTGACACTATTAAGAAGGTCTACATCATTCCCAATCAACAATATGTCATCCACATACAGTATTAAGAATGCTACAGAGCTCCCACTCACTTTCTTGTAAATACAAGCTTCTCCATAAGTTTGTATAAAACCAAAACTTTTGATTACCTTATCAAAACGTTGATTCCAACTTCGGGATGCTTGCTTCAATCCATAGATGGACCGTTGAAGCTTGCATACCTTGTTAGCATCTTTAGGATCGACAAAACCTTTGGGTTGCATCATATACAACTCTTCATCAATGTCTCCATTGAGGAATGCTGTTTTGACATCCATCTGCCATATCTCATAATCATAATATGCAGCGATTGCTAACATAATCCTCACAGACTTTAGCTTCGCTACCGGTGAGAAAGTCTCATCGTAGTCAACTCCTTGAATTTGTCGAAACCCTTTTGCGACAAGTCGAGCTTTATAGACAGTAACATTACCATCAGCATCTGTTTTCTTCTTGAAAATCCATTTGTTCTCGACAGCCTTCCGGCCATCCGGTAAGTCCACCAAAGTCCATACTTGGTTTTCGTACATGGATCCAATCTCGGATTTCATGGCTTCTTGCCATTTATTGGAATCTGGGCTCATCATCGCTTCCTCATATGTCTCGGGGTTATCGGTGTTGTCCACCAACATGACATTCATAACGGAATCATACCAATCTGGAGTGGTACGAGTTCTCGTTGACCTCCGAGGCTCTGTAGTAACTTCAACCGAAGTTTCATGATCACCATCATTAGCTTCCTCTCTTATTGGTGCAGGCACCACAGGAACTTCTTCCGGTGCTGCGCTACTCGCAATTTCGAGAGAAGGTTCGACAACCTCGTCGAGTTCTACTTTCCTTCCAGTCACTTCTTTCGAGAGAAATTCCTTCTCTAGAAAGGATCCATTCTTAGCAACGAAGATTTTGCCTTCGGATCTATGATAGAAGGTATACCCAACAGTTTCCTTCGGGTATCCTATGAAGACGCATTTTTCCGCTTTGGGTTCAAGCTTGTCCGGCTGTAACTTCTTTACATAGGCTTCGCATCCCCAAACTTTAAGGAACGACAATTTAGGTTTCTTCCCAAACCATAATTCATACGGTGTCGTTTCAACGGATTTAGACGGTGCCCTATTTAAAGTGAATGCGGCTGTTTCTAATGCATAACCCAAAATGATAGTGGCAAATCTGTAAGTGACATCATAGAACGAACCATATCTAAGAGAGTTCGATTACGACGTTCAGACACACCATTACGCTGTGGTGTTCCCGGCGGTGTCAACTGCGAAAGTATTCCACATTTCTTCAAATGCTCGCCAAACTCGTAACTTAGATATTCACCTCCACGATCAGAACGTAGAAATTTAATCTTCTTGTTACGTTGATTCTCTACCTCACTTTGAAACTCCTTAAACTTCTCGAAAGTTTCGGACTTATGTTTCATGAAATAGATATACCCATATCTACTCAAGTCATCCGTGAAGGTAAGAACATAACGATAACCACTGCGCGATGCTACACTCATTGGACCACACATATCGGTATGTATGATTTCCAATAAGTCTGTAGCTCGCTCCATCATACCAGAAAATGGAGTCTTAGTCATTTTACCCATCAGACATGCTTCGCATCTTTCAAGTGATTCAAAATCAAGTGATTCAAGAAGTCCATCGGAATGGAGTTTCTTCATACGTTTCACTCCAATGTGACCAAGACGACAGTGCCACATATAGGTCAAATTATCGCTTGATTTCAAACGTTTAGCCTCAATGTTATTAATATGTGTATTTCTACTATCGAGATTCAATATGAATAGACCATCTATCAAAGGTGCATGTGCATAAAACATATTACTCATATAAATCGAACAACCATTATTCTCGGATTTAAACAAGTAACCGTCTCGCAATAAACAAGATCCCGATATAATGTTCATGCTCAACGCAGGCACCAAATAACAATTATTTAAGTATAAAACTAATCCCGATGGTAGATGAAGAGGTAGTGTGCCAACCGCGATCACATCAACCTTTGATCCGTTTCCCACGCGCATCGTCACCTCGTTCTTCACTAGCTTCTGTTTATTCTGCAGCTCCTGTTTCGAGTTACAAATATGAGCAACCGAACCAGTATCAAATACCCAGGCACTACTACGAGTACTAGTGAGATACACATCAATAACATGTATATCAGATATACCTTTCTTCTTGATGTTGCCGTTCTTCAAATCCGCCAAGTACCTTGGGCAATTCCGCTTCCAGTGACCTTCTCCCTTGCAGTAAAAGCACTCAGTATCAGGCTTGGGTCCAGCCTTGGTCCTCTTCGTCGGCGTGGTAACTTTCTTACCACCCTTCTTGAAGTGTCCCTTCTGCTTAGACTTGCCTTTCTTGAATTTGGTGGTCTTATTGACCATCAACACTTGGTGCTCTTTCTTGATCTCCACTTCTGCAGATTTTAACATAGCAAATAGTTCTGGCAACTCTTTGTTCATGTTCTGCATGTTGTAGTTCATCACAAAGTTCTTGTAACTTGGTGGTAGTGATTGGAGGATGCGGTAAACTCCCAAAGTATTAGGAATCACTATACCCAAACTTTGAAGTTTATTTGCGTGCCCAGACATTTTAAGCACATGCTCACTGACGGAGCTACCCTCTTCCATCTTGCAGTTAAAGAACTTTTCAGAAGCTTCATAACTTTCAATTGCCGCATGAGTCTCAAAGATTAATTTGAGATCCTCGACAATATCATATGGATCTGACTCTTCAAACCTTTTCTGAAGCTCCGATTCTAAACCATACAAGATAGCACACTGAACTATGGAGTACTGATTCTTCCGAGCGAGGTAAACATTCTTTACTTCATCGGTAGCATCAGCTGCAGGTGGGTCACCTAGCGGTGCATCCAGCACATAGGTCAAATTACCAGCTGTGAGGACAATCCTCAAATTGCGGAACCAATCCGCGAAGTTGCTTCCATTGTTTTTCAACTTTTCTTTCTCTAGGAACGCATTAAAATTGATGGTAGGGGCTGCCATTGATCTACAACATATTTGCAATAGTTTAGACTAAGTTTATGACAAATTGAGTTCAAATTAATTAATGAAATTAAACTAGGTGAACTCCCACTCAAAACAACATCCCTCACATTGTTTTAGTGATCACACGAACCAAATCCACTACATCAACACCGATCATCACGAGAGCTGATATAGTTTTAATGGCGAACAATCATCATGTTCATCATATCTACTATATGATTCATGCTTTGCCTTTCGGCGATCCGTGTTCCTGAGGCCATGTCTGTACATGCTAGGCTCGTCAAGATCAAACCTTAGCTTCCGCATAAGCAAATCTGGCTTGCTTACGTTGTAGTCACCCGCGGAATCAAAGACACCCGATCATCACGTGGTGCTTCGAAGCAGCAAGCTTTGGCAACGGTGCATACTAAGGGTGAACACTTTTAGAACTTGAAATTTATGTGCATGAGGGATCATCTTATAATGCTACCGTCGTCTACTAAGCAATACAAGATGCATAAAGGATTAACATCACATGCAATTCATAATATGTGATATGATATGGCCTTTCTTCTTTGTGCTTCCGATCTCCATCTTCAAGCACGAACATGATCTCCATTATCACCGGCATAGCATCAAGGTCAATGACGCTTCTTCATGGTTGTCGTCCGCCAACTTCAACTATTACAACTATTTTGAATAGACACGCAGGCCTTAACAGAAATTAAAGACAACCATATGGCTCCTGCCGGTTGCCAACTTACAATAAAGAACATTGCATACATCAAATATAATCACAATCATGGCCATATCACATCACTGCACACCCCTGCAAAACAAAGTTAGACGCTTCTACTTTCTTTGCATATTTTACGTGGTTTGGGGCTTTCCATAAGTGTCGTTCTAACCTACGAACAAGAACCACAACATTGATACTAGCATTGTTGATTACCCGTTGTAAATTGGATCTTTACTATGCTAGGAGAAACAGGCACCCGCAAAGCCACTTATGCAATACAAGTTGCATGTTAAGCGTGGAGCAAGTCTCATGAACGATGTCATGTAAGGTTAGCCCGGGCCGCTTCATCCCAACATACCGCAAGATGCAAAGTACACAAAAAGCAATCTACAATAAAAGCATCAACGCCCACAATGACCATTGTGTTCTACTCGTGCAACAGATCTACATATAGACACGGCTCTGATACCACTGAAGGGGTTCGTAGCATGGAAAACAAAAATTTTCTATCGCATACAAACAAACAAGCCAAGATCTATCTACTAGATTGTAGCAACGAGTCGATGGAATAACTCACCCTCGAAGATTCCAAAGTGTTTAACGAGAGCAGATTCTCGTGGGTGATGTAGTCGTACTCTTTCCGATCTCAAGATCGCGTAGACGATCCTTCCGGCGCCGCGTTCCCGCAGCGCTCCCGCAGTCGGTCACACGTTCGGTACTCGACGAAGACCTTCCTCTCCCTTGTTCCAGCAGGCAGCGGAGGTTGTAGCACTCTCCTCGCGATTCCGGCAGCACAACGGCGTGGTACCGGAGGTAGAGGGGAGATCCCGCAGGGCTTCGCCTTAAGCCGGTGCGAGTATGGTGGAGCTTATGAGAGAGGCTATTAGTGGTCTAGTAATTAGACACACCAATTAGAGGGCTCTAAACCAATTAGAAGGCTCTAAACCGAAACAGCTCTAAACCGGGGTCTAGGTCTAGTTTCTAGTTTAGAGGATAGGAACTTGTGTGTGCTAGGAGGGGAGCCCTGCCCCTCCTTATATAGGTGGGAGGGCTGGCTGCGCCATGGGGAGGAGAGTCCCTCCCCAAGTCGGCTTGGTGGGGCGCCGGCCAAGGGAGGAGTCCTCCCCCAATTCGGCCTCCACCAATCCTCCTCTTTTCCCACTTCCCAAAATTGGCAGTTTGACTTTCAAATTAGCCGTTTGACTTTTCCAATTTAGGAATTAAATAAACCCTTTATTTTGGACAGCGAGAACACCTAGTACATGATGCAATCATTCCATCTTGCAATGACACATTCATGCACCCCTTCCCCCCCGGAGTGCCGGACATTCCGGGACCTTCTAGAATGTTCCCGATGAAAACACCGGAACCATTCCCCAACTCCGAAATGGGACTTTCCTTATATGAATCTTATTCTCCGGACCATTCCGGATCACCTCGTGATATCCCGGATCCCATCCGAGACTCCGAACAACATTCGGTCTCTTTCTCATAATACCATAACTACTCAAACAACGTCGAATCCTTAAGTGTGTCTCCCTACGGTTCGTGAATTATGCGGACATGATCGAGACACTTCTCCGAACAATAACCAATAGAGGAATCTGGAAATTCATATGGCTCCCACATATTTCTACGATTACTTTGCGATCGAATGAACCACTTACATACGATACCAATTTCCCTTTGTCTCACGATATGTTACTTATCCGAGGTCATGATCGTCGGTATCTCTGCATACCTAGTTCAACCTCGTTACTGATAAGTACTCTTTTCTCGTTCCCGTGATATGTGATCCCTTGTGACCAAGTCACATGCTTGCAAGCTAATTGGATGACATTTCACCGAGAGGGCCCAGAGAATATCTATCCGTCATGTGGATGGACAAATCCCACTCTTGATCCATGTGTTTCAACCAATACTTTCCGAACACCCAATGCCACTTTTATAGCCACCCTGTTACGGTGCGGTGTTTGATGACATCAAAGCATCCATCCAGTAAAGGCAATATGCATGATCTCATGGTCGAAGGAATTAGGTTACTATGTATCAGAAAGCATATAGCAATTGAACTATTGAAATGACTTGATCTTTATGCTACGCTTGTCTATAGGAGTATGTCCACCATATCATTCTCCTAACGATATGATCTTGTTGTTGATAACATCTCAATGTTCATGACAAAGAAACCACATCATCAATCAACCAACAAGCTAGTGAAGTATAGAGGCCATACTAGGGACTTCAAATTAAGTTTACAAATCACACAAGTATTAATGGTTTCCTTGTTAATACTATTATAGCATGAATGTAAACATTTATCATAAACACAAAGATATATAATAATAACTACATTTATTATTACCTCTAGGGCATATCTCCAACAATAATAAGCAGTGAGCAATTTTAGTTAACCATTCCGTTATAGTGGCAACACTTACTAATCAGATACAAATAGCATGAGATAACCCAAAAACCCAGCAGTTGTTGGTACTTTTATTAGCCATTCCGTTGTAGTTGCATTACTTACTAGTCACGTACAATGGTCGCAAGCGACAAATCAAACAAGCAATTGTTGGCAGGTTTATTTAGCCATTCCATTATAGTGAAGCTGATTACTAGTCATTATAGAGTCAAATTTATAGCACTACTTTAGTTATAGTTGTCTATGATCGAGATACTGTGCTCCAAGTCGTCCATAACCGCGGACACTGCTTTCAGAAAGTTTTAACCCGGCCGGGGTGCACAAATAGCAACACACACACGATCGACCTCGGAAAAACCAAATCAAAACCCAACGAGGCTTTCACGACAAAGCAATCACAGGATTCAGAAATATTTCAGGGGGCCACCCCATTGAGTAGACCCGCAACGAAGTAAGCTAGCTCCGAGACGGACTCAAGGTTTGCGTCAATGGCTGTAAACGACTGGGAACCCGAAAGTGTGACTGGGCTTGTCGATACCGCGAAAACACTCCGCTTACCTAAACAGTACAGTGTGCTCCTCGCACAATCGTAAATAAACAGTAGCATGGCATAAGTACATGATAGTAAATAAAACCTCAAACTAGTTTGTGGCCCCAAGAAATAAGAATGAATCCAGCTCTGGCTAAGGGGGGCCCATAATTCCCCGTATGTGGATAGCGCGATAAATCAAGGAACAGGTATCAAGTACTCGGGGTCCTACGGGACACAAGTGGGCGGTCAGAAACCAAATATTATCTATCACCCACCGATGCCTCTGCTTACTTACTTCAATTTTAGTTGTTAAACAGGAATTAAAGTGAACGATAAATATATCCGAGATCATCTCCAACATCAGACATGTGGCAATACTCCAACAACTGTGGTACATGGCGACACGCATCAGCACTTGAGCAAGCGACTACGACGCGCAAGTCCAACTATCTACCAAACAACAGGTAATAGGAGGTGCCATGGCAATATAGGGCTGCAAGGGATATCACGGGTACGAAAACTAGAGCAACGCAACACAGATAGAAATAGATCAACAAGAGGGAATAAATACTATAAAAGTAAGATAGGTAGAAAGGGGGAGATGCTCGCCTGAAAACATTGTCGAAGGGTTCATCCGAAGATCGGGGCGAAGCTCACATCAACTCAACGGCCTTATCCGCGAAGAAGCAAAACACTAGAAGAAACACCGGATGCAATATTTAATACTACGGCAAAAGATCGGGCATGATGCATGACATGGCAAAGGTGCGATGCGATTAGGTCAAATTAAGCGGAACCGGGGCCCCGACAATTAATTAGATGGTTCATGTTATTTAGATACCCCGCAATTTAAATGTTGTTTTAACATGGCAAGATATGGTACCGGTTCGGTGCACACATTTAAATGAGGCCAATGTGAGACTAGATTTGCCCGCATATGGGCCCCATATTTAATTATTAGGTGATTCGGCATAAGGCCCCCAAACCACACAAATATGCATGCAAGTATGACAATTTAATATGCAACAATTCATATAGATGGCATTTATAAAATGGGGTTCGGGAAAAGGTTCACACATGGAGGTTTGACGATCTTGGGGTTCCGGGGTTCGGTCTCAGGGTTCAGGGTTCGACGGAAACGGTCTCGACGTGAACATTCTCGAACAACGGGGCAGATCTTGTCGCATCCGGGAGCAGGACTTGGTTCGGCGCCGGGGGCGCATCGGACTCGCCCTGGTCGGTGGCGAACTTATCGGGCCCGCGTATCTGGTCGGTCTTGGCGTTCCGGGACGAAGGACTTGGCGTTCTGCGGCGAAGATCTTGGCGGCTTCGGATCCGGGAAGGAGCACTCGACGTTCCGGGGAGAAGACCTTGGCGTCATATGTTGAGGTTGTCGGGTGTTGGTGCCGGACTCGGGTGTGGCGTCGATGGTCTTACGTGGCCCGATGGTTCCATGTGGGAGATTCCCGGGTACCGCGGTGGAGTTCTCGGGGTCTCGATGAAGATCTTGGCGGGGTTTTGTCGGTCTTCGGGTTCTCATCCCGTGTCGGCCTTGGTCTCTCAAATGGCCAGGAAGATCTTGTCGGCACGCGATCTTCGATCCGCACTTGGCGGCGGGTGTTCACCGAAGCGCGAGCAACAAACCCACGGGGTAAAGAAGACGCAGTCGACAGCTTAGCACATAACAACATGAAGGCATCCTCTCAGATGGCGCTAGCGGTCTGCGGGCACGCGCGGGTCGACGGCAGGGCCTGCCCAAGCGACGTCGACGACATGGCCTAGCCAACGAGGAGCAGAAGGGCGGCACGGAGGAGCGTAGCCAGGGCGGCGACGCTGCGCTGGAGCGGCCGGAGATGGGGTGGGGCAGGGAGGCCATGGCCTTGGCGAGGAGGCGACCAGGCGATGGGCACCGCGGATAGAGGGGAGGTCGGGGGAGGTGCGGGCCGGCGGGGAACGCGCCGGCGCGGGGCGCAGAGGAGAGGCGCGGCGGCGCGGCGGAGCTCACCTGGGGCGACGACACGGAGGCGAGGCCGGCGGAGGAGGAGGCCGGCGAGGAGGACTGGTGGCGGGGAGGGCTTGCGCCGGCGACGGCGGATCGAGGCTAGGCGGCGGGGCAAAGGGCGAGGTCGGGCGGCGCGGGGTGGCTCCTGGCCGGCGGCGCGCTGCTGCCAAAGGGGAGGAAGGAGGCGGTGACGCTGGGCGGCGGCAGGCGCTGGCGAGCGCGGAGGCGAGAGGGCGAGAGGGGGGGTCGCCGGGCGGTGGCGGGCGCCGGAGAGGACGCAGAGGAGGGGTGGGGGTGAGGCGCGGCGGCGCGGCCGGGGAGACGAGCGGGGAAGGCGGAGCGGCGGGCGGCTGGCGACCAGAGGAAGGAGGGGACCGGCGGGGACGCACGCGGCGGGCGGCGCCGGAGAGGAGAGGAAGGGGGCGCGGGGCTGGCGGGAGTGGTCGCCGGCGGCGGCCGGTGGCGGGGTAGGAGGAGAGACGGCGGTGGCGGCTGCTGCCGGTGAGGGAGCCGCGGACGGCGGCGCGCGGGAGGGAGAGACGCGGGGGGGGGGGGGGTAGGTGGGGAAGAGGAACAGGGCCAGGGGAGTGGGGCCCGGTGGGGACAGGTGGGGTGCGGGCCCAGGCGCGGGTGCGTGTGTGCTGTTGTGTGCTGGGTGGGGTGGTTGAGAGGGGTGGGTTTGGGTGGTGTGTGGGATGGATGAGGTGGCGGCACCGGATAGGATAGGGGAAGAGGGGAGGTGAGGTGTCACGAGGGGAGTGGTCGGGGTGAGGTGGAGAGGGGTTGGGTAGGTTAGGTTGGGGTAGAAAAGGGTCTAGGTTGGACCGATTATAATTCCCGGGGTGGTCGTTCGGATCGAATCGGCCCGTTCGACTGCCCCCCACTAAAATAATCAAATATTTTATTTATTTCAAACCGGACCTTTGCAAACCGATAGCACACAAAACAAAAATAATCCGGAGACCCGGGTTTGGCGTTTGAATAAAGGTGGGGCGTTTAGAAAACAGAAACAGGTTTTTCTGCAATTAGTTTTATGCAAGCAAATGCAAGATGATGACGATGCTCAAATGCAATGTGGCATGATGACATGAGCATGCGGTCATGACGATGCAATGCACAAAAACAACACGATTTTCTAGTAGTGGTTTTGCGGGATGCCACAATTCGACACCACTAACAATGGATCTCGCCCTCGAGATCCGCCTCATGGTACCGGACGGAAGGTCGGCGATCTGCGTCTTCTCGCTTCGTGTAAATCCTCGCGACACCACTAACAAGAGGTCGTTGTCCGTGATCGTCGAGAGAGCACGCCGGGAACAAAAGGTCGAAGGTAGAGGTATCAACAGATAAAGCCACCTCTAGTTCCGATGGAAAGGGGAACCGATGCATTCTCATCCACTTCAATGTACAAAAGCGAATAGAAGGGGTAGTCGGCATGGGGGCCAATCCATCACGCACCCAAACTATTACTCTGCACAATCAGTAGAAAAGCGTGCAACCATTCTCGGAATTAGACTGAAGATCTCGACAAGCGAGGTTCGGAACAATGGAGTGATGCAGACTCTGCATCGGATCTGGCGTAGAGGATGTCGTCGCGTCGGAAAACACCGGAAGGCACAAACAAGGAACAAAGAATGGTACCGTAGTAGACGGATTCCTCAGGCAACTTGAACACCGGATGGTAGAACACCGTTATCAGAGGAGGAAGCGAAACCCTGAAGGTACGACGGAAACCCAACCACGAGAATTCCTGGACTCGAAGAAAGAGAAGAGAGCGGATTCAAAACGCGTAGAGGTAAGAGGAGAATAGCAGAGGGGTAAGGAGTAAAATCAGACCTAATCAGAACTATCCAACCGATTTTGCAAAATAGTTCTTGACACTCTACTTCGGCCGTTAGCTAGGTTATCCTACAGGCTGGACTTGTAGGGTATCGCAACTGCTGAGCTCTGATACCACTCTGTAACACCCTCAGAATCGACCCTATGCAAGTTTTAGCAAAACCTGCCAAACCCGCATAGAAACGATTCAAAGGTGCCCACCAGGCACTTTCGTGCGGGTGGAAAACGAAGTAATAACATTACACAACAGTCCTCGATGGGACCCACAGAACAGATATATACAACAGCGACTCAAAGAGTCAAGAATACAGATATACAGTACAAAGATCCAAATCACCTTGAAAATGATAGAGCGTCCGACTACGGACAAGATGCAAATGGGGCTAAGAGCCCTGAAGAATAACCAATGGCGTCCATAACCCTGCCCAGGCCAAGCCGGAAGGGTAACCCTACTAACAACGTCGATCTCAAAACCTGTTTAAACAAAAGGGGTGCCGACAAAGGGCAAAGGAAAAAGAGGTGCGTCAGTACTGAGGCCAGTACACGGCGAGACTAGAATTCGGCGGTCCTCGCCTACATAGGTATGGTGGACTGAAGCGGCAGCGGCAGCATGCACTATACAACCTATAGAGACTCGATACAGCTGGCGGCAATTAGAGAGGGTTAAGAAAGACCTATTCGGAACCAACCTGATACTACCATCAAACAAACCCATCCTGGTGTTTCCCCCACGAGACCAAACGAGGAAGTCAACCGAGGAACTCACACCGTTGGCAGTTTTATTTATTCAGTTATCGTTGCAGCAATTACTAGTCAAGTATAGATAATCATCCCGATATAATAAGCAGTGAGCAATTTTAGTTAACCATTCCGTTATAGTGGCAACACTTACTAATCAGATACAAATAGCATGAGATAACCCAATAACCCAGCAGTTGTTGGTACTTTTATTAGCCATTCCGTTGTAGTTGCATTACTTACTAGTCAGGTACAATGGTCGCAAGCGACAACTCAAACAAGCAATTGTTGGCAGGTTTATTTAGCCATTCCATTATAGTGAAGCTGATTACTAGTCATTATAGAGTCAAATTTATAGCACTACTTTAGTTATAGTTGTCTATGATCGAGATACTGTGCTCCAAGTCGTCCATAACCGCGGACACGGCTTTCAGAAAGTTTTAACCCGGCCGGGGTGCACAAATAGCAACACACACACGATCGACTCGGAAAAACCAAATCAAAACCCAACGAGGCTTTCACGACAAAGCAATCACAGGATTCAGAAATATTTCAGGGGGCCACCCCATTGAGTAGACCCGCAACGAAGTAAGCTAGCTCCGAGACGGACTCAAGGTTTGCGTCAATGGCTGTAAACGACTGGGAACCCGAAAGTGTGACTGGGCTTGTCGATACCGCGAAAACACTCCGCTTACCTAAACAGTACAGTGTGCTCCTCGCACAATCATAAATAAACAGTAGCATGGCATAAGTACAGGATAGTAAATAAAACCTCAAACTAGTTTGTGGCCCCAAGAAATAAGAATGAATCCAGCTCTGGCTAAGGGGGGCCCATAATTCCCCGTATGTGGATAGCGCGATAAATCAAGGAACAGGTATCAAGTACTCGGGGTCCTACGGGACACAAGTGGGCGGTCGGAAACCAAATATTATCTATCACCCACCGATGCCTCTGCTTACTTACTTCAATTTTAGTTGTTAAACAGGAATTAAAGTGAACGATAAATATATCCGAGATCATCTCCAACATCAGACATGTGGCAATACTCCAACAACTGTGGTACATGGCGACACACATCAGCACTTGAGCAAGCGACTACGACGCGCAAGTCCAACTATCTACCAAACAACAGGTAATAGGAGGTGGCCATGGCAATATAGGGCTGCAAGGGATATCACGGGTACGAAAACTAGAGCAACGCAACACAGATAGCAATAGATCAACATGAGGGAATAAATACTATAAAAGTAAGATAGGTAGAAAGGGGGAGATGCTCGCCTGAAAACATTATCGAAGGGTTCATCCGAAGATCGGGGCGAAGCTCACATCAACTCAACGGCCTTATCCGCGAAGAAGCAAAACACTAGAAGAAACACCGGATGCAATATTTAATACTACGGCAAAAGATCAGGCATGATGCATGTATGATGCATGACATGGCAAAGGTGCGATGCGATTAGGTCAAATTAAGCGGAACCGGGGCCCCGACAATTAATTAGATGGTTCATGTTATTTAGATACCCCGCAATTTAAATGTTGTTTTAACATGGCAAGATATGGTACCGGTTCGGTGCACACATTTAAATGAGGCCAATGTGAGACTAGATTTGCCCGCATATGGGCCCCATATTTAATTATTAGGTGATTCGGCATAAGGCCCCCAAACCACACAAATATGCATGCAAGTATGACAATTTAATATGCAACAATTCATATAGATGGCATTTATAAAATGGGGTTCGGGAAAAGGTTCACACATGGAGGTTTGACGATCTTGGGGTTCCGGGGTTCGGTCTCAGGGTTCAGGGTTCGACGGAAACGGTCTCGACGTGAACATTCTCGAACAACGGGGCAGATCTTGTCGCATCCGGGAGCAGGACTTGGTTCGGCGCCGGGGGCGCATCGGACTCGCCCTGGTCGGTGGCGAACTTATCGGGCCCGCGTATCTGGTCGGTCTTGGCGTTCCGGGACGAAGGACTTGGCGTTCTGCGGCGAAGATCTTGGCGGCTTCGGATCCGGGAAGGAGCACTCGACGTTCCGGGGAGAAGACCTTGGCGTCATATGTTGAGGTTGTCGGGTGTTGGTGCCGGACTCGGGTGTGGCGTCGATGGTCTTACGTGGCCCGATGGTTCCATGTGGGAGATTCCCGGGTACCGCGGTGGAGTTCTCGGGGTCTCGATGAAGATCTTGGCGGGGTTTTGTCGGTCTTCGGGTTCTCATCCCGTGTCGGCCTTGGTCTCTCAAATGGCCAGGAAGATCTTGTCGGCACGCGATCTTCGATCCGCACTTGGCGGCGGGTGTTCACCGAAGCGCGAGCAACAAACCCACGGGGTAAAGAAGACGCAGTCGACAGCTTAGCACATAACAACATGAAGGCATCCTCTCAGATGGCGCTAGCGGTCTGCGGGCACGCGCGGGTCGACGGCAGGGCCTGCCCAAGCGACGTCGACGACATGGCCTAGCCAACGAGGAGCAGAAGGGCGGCACGGAGGAGCGTAGCCAGGGCGGCGACGCTGCGCTGGAGCGGCCGGAGATGGGGTGGGGCAGGGAGGCCATGGCCTTGGCGAGGAGGCGACCAGGCGATGGGCACCGCGGACAGAGGGGAGGTCGGGGGAGGTGCGGGCTGGCGGGGAACGCACCGGCGCGGGGCGCAGAGGAGAGGCGCAGCGGCGCGGCGGAGCTCGCCGGGGGCGACGACACGGAGGCGAGGCCGGCGGGGCTCGCGGCACAGAGACGAGGCCGACGAGGAGGACTGGTGGCGGGTAGGGCTTGCGCCGGCGACGGCGGCTCGAGGCCAGGCGGCGGGGCAAAGGGCGAGGTCGGGCGGCGCGGGGTTTCTCCTGGCCGGCGGCGCGCTGCTGCCAAAGGGGAGGAAGGAGGCGGTGACGCTGGGCGGCGGCAGGCGCTGGCGAGCGCGGAGGCGAGAGGGCGAGAGGGGGGGTCGCCGGGCGGTGGCGGGCGCCGGAGAGGACGCAGAGGAGGGGTGGGGGTGAGGCGCGGCGGCGCGGCCGGGGAGACGAGCGGGGAAGGCGGAGCGGCGGGCGGCTGGCGACCAGAGGGAGGAGGGGGCCGGCGGGGACGCACGCGGCGGGCGGCGCCGGAGAGGAGAGGGAGGGGGCGTGGGGCTGGCGGGAGTGGTCGCCGGCGGCGGCCGGTGGCGGGGTAGGAGGAGAGACGGCGGTGGCGGCTGCTGTCGGTGAGGGAGCCGCGAACGGCGGCGCGCGGGAGGGAGAGACGCGGGGGGTAGGTGGGGAAGAGGAACATGGCCAGGGGAGTGGGGCCCGGTGGGGACAGGTGGGGCGCGGGCCCAGGCGCGGGTGCGTGTGTGCTGTTGTGTGCTGGGTGGGGTGGTTGAGAGGGGTGGGTTTGGGTGGTGTGTGGGATGGATGAGGTGGCGGCACCGGATAGGATAGGGGAAGAGGGGAGGTGAGGTGTCACGAGGGGAGTGGTCGGGGTGAGGTGGAGAGGGGTTGGGTAGGTTAGGTTGGGGTAGAAAAGGGTCTAGGTTGGACCGATTATAATTCTGGGGGTGGTCGTTCGGGTCGAATCGGCCCGTTCGACTGCCCCCCACTAAAATAATCAAATATTTTATTTATTTCAAACCGGACCTTTGCAAACCGATAGCACACAAAACAAAAATAATCCGGAGACCCGGGTTTGGCGTTTGAATAAAGGTGGGGCGTTTAGAAAACAGAAACAGGTTTTTCTGCAATTAGTTTTATGCAAGCAAATGCAAGATGATGACGATGCTCAAATGCAATGTGGCATGATGACATGAGCATGCGGTCATGACGATGCAATGCACAAAAACAACGCGATTTTCTAGTAGTGGTTTTGCGGGATGCCACAAATAGGTGGTCTTGACTGGTAAGAAATGGGCGACTTTGGACAACCTGTCCACTATGACCCAGATAGAGTCATTTCCCCTACTATAAGTAGGCAATCTGGTGACAAAGTCCACTCCAACGGAATCCCATTTCCATTCCGGAATCTGCAATGGTTGCAACAATCCAGTGGGTCTTTGATGTCCTGCCTTGACTCGCTGACATATATCACACTTGGCGATATAGCTTCCAATTTCTCTCTTCGTCTTATGCCACCAAAATTGCTCTTTCAAGTCTTGATACATCTTCGTTCCTCCGGGGTGGATAGAATAAGGAGTATCATGAGCTTTCTTCAGAATAACTTCTGTCAACTTAGAATCTGCTGGTACACAAAGGCGTCCTTTGTACCACAGAACTCCTTCGTCTTCGGTGAAGCCGGGTACTTTGCATGTACCGATACGACGCTTGATTCCATCGATACTAGCATTTCCTTTCTGCGCCTCTTTGATCTGGCTGATCAAAGTGGGTTGAAGTTTTATGCTAGCCAAAAATCCTTCACTCACTAATTCCATTCGAAAATCTTCCATCTCTTTGTGCAGACTTGGTTGCTCCTTCAAAATCATGGAGTTTAAGCGGCACGGCAATCTGCTAAGGGCATCTGCTACCACGTTGGCTTTACCAGGGTGATAGTGAATGTCCAGGTCGTAATCCTTGATTAGCTCAATCCATCTTCTCTGTCTCATATTCAGCTCCTTCTGAGTGAATATATACTTCAGGCTCTTGTGATCTGAATAAATCTCACAACAGTTTCCCATCAGGTAATGCCTCCATGTCTTCAGGGCTAAAACTACGGCTGCGAGTTCGAGGTCATGGGGTAATTTTGCTCATGTTGTTTCAGTTGTCGGGATAGATAAGATATGACTTTGCCCTCTTGCATTAGCACACATCCGAGACCAATCTTGGATGCATCACAATACACGTCGAAGGGCTTCGTGATATCCGGCATGATTAAGATTGGGGCTGAAATCAATCTTCTCTTGAGTTCTTGAAAACTCGCTTCACATTTGTCCGTCCATTCAAACTTCTTGTCCTTCTTCAGCAATTGGGTCATGGGTCGGGCAATACTCAAGAATCCTTCTACAAACTTGCGATAGTATCCCGCCAATACGAGAAATGCACGAACTTGGGTTTGAGTGGTTGGGGCTTGCCAATCTTCGACATCTTTCACTTTTGCAGGGTCAACGGCAATTCCTCCGGATGATACAATGTGACCGAGGAATCCTACCTCCTGTAACTAGAATTTACACTTGCTAAACTTGGCATACAAGTGATGCTCTCTAAGGGTTCCAAGGATGGTCCTTAGGTGTAGCTCATGTTCTTCTTCTGATTTGGAATAAATCAGAATGTCGTCGATGAAAACAATGACAAACTTATCCAGGAAGTCCATAAAAATCTTATTCATGAGATTCATGAAATAAGCGGGGGCATTGGTTAATCCAAAAGACATGACAGTATACTCGTATAATCCATATCTGGTGGTAAAGACAGTCTTTGGAATATCCTCTGCACGAATTTTGAGTTGGTGATAGTTCTAAGATCAATCTTAGAAAACACTTTGGCACCGGTCAACTGATCAGACAAATCTTCTATCGTGGGTAACGGGTATTTGTTCTTGATGGTGACATCATTCAACTTCCGGTAATCCGTACACAAACGGTTTCCTCCATCCTTCTTGTCCACGAACAAGACAGGTGATCTCCATGGTGACGCACTTGGTTGAATCAATCCAATTTCCAGCATGGCATCTAGTTGCTTCTTTAGTTCTTCTAGTTCAGACAGGTTCATACTATAGGGTCTCTGAGCTATGGGTCCTGTTCCGGGGATTAGTTCAATGATAAACTCGATATCCCGATCTGGGGGCATACCGGGCAAAACATCTAGAAATACATCGGGGTATTCACAGATTATCCGGATTTGGTCAATGGTAGGTTGGGCTATACTCTTGTTGCACTTGAATTGGCGAGGTAAGGTTCTAGATATATGCTCGACTGATATTCCAGCGGGACTGGTCATGGTTATGGCTTTCTTGGCACAGTCAATCAATCCTTTATGTTTGGACATCCAATCCATTCCTAGTACTACTTCCAAACCTTTAGTTCTGAGTACTATCAGATTAGCATAAAAATCTATGCCATGGATTCGGATAGGGACGGCTCTGCAAATTTTCCTAGCTTTGGTGGTTGAACTAGGGATTTGAACAATCATGACATGCTTCAGTTTGGTTGGTTGAATCTTACTACTGCATGCAAATTCTTCGGTGACAAATGAGTGTGATGCACTAGAATCAAACAACACAATAGCAAGTACTGAATTAACAGAAAACATACCCAGCACGACGTCTGGCGCTTCCTGGGCTTCTTCAGCATGCATGAGAAAAAGACGGCCGTTGCGGTTGAGTGAGTTCCCTGGGGCAAACCTTCTTCCAGGCTGAACACGACGCTGCTGCTGAGATAGGGCATTGGCATTGGGGGTTGCGGCATTCTTCTTGGGGCACTCATTGGAGTATTGGCCTTTATTTCCACAGTCATAACAAGTCACTTGCGACTTGTCCTTTGCTGCAACAGGCACAACATTGCTTCCAGTCCTCGGGGCAGTGTTGGTGTTGGCGGTAGCATTGTTGTTGTTGAACTTGGGTGGTGCACAGCTGAAATGGCCAGAATTGCCGGGGTTGTTGTGATTTCCTCCGGGCCTAGGGTTTCCACGGTTGGGATAGGTCGAACGGTTCATCGGGGGTCTGTTGGTTCTCAGGGCAAATCCTGGACATGGGTTAGGGTGATACTTTGGGGTCTGATGAGTTCCTGGCTGATGCATCATGCGACGCTTGCGGTTCTCATTGGCTTGGTTGATCTTTCCTTCCATCTGGATGGCAGAGTCGACAAGGGCTTCAATATCAGCAAAGGGGATATTGACCAACACAGTCTGCATCTCATCGTGTAGACCATTCAAGAATCTCTCTTTCTTCTTGGCTTCGGTGTCGATCTCATCCGGGGCATACCTAGCTAATGACAAAAATTTGTCACGGTATTCCACTACGGTCATCCTTCCTTGCTTCAGTTCTCTGAACTCATCTCTCATTCTCTTGATCAAACCCGATGGCACATGGGTTCTGCTAAACTTGACCTTGAATTCCTCCTAGGTCATCATCTGTCCTCCGGTCATTGCACGAACACTATTCCACCATGCTCTTGCATCTCCGGCTAGATAGTGGGTGGCGAACAGAACTTTCTCGTTAGATTCCACTCCGGCGACTTCCAGGTTGTTTTCCATGGTTGTCCTAATTTCCTTGGCCTTCCGACTTAGTGAAAATAGGTGGGTTGGTGTTCTGGAAATTCTTGAGCTTAGATCCATGGTTGTCCTAATTTCCTTGGCCTTGATTGTTGTGGGCTAGCTGAGTTATCTGCTGAAGGGTGGCTAGGTTGGCTTGACGTTCGGCTCTTTCAGCTTCGCGGTCAGAAACCAACATTTGCAGGATCTGCAACATCGGGTCCGAGGATGAACCACTTCCTCCACGTGGCATCAGAAGATTGAGATAGATCATGAGAAAAGAGGGAAATTTCTAAGGTTCCGGGACTTTGAAAAGTTTTTAAATTTTGACTCGGATTTTTCCAGCAACTTGCTTTTCATTCATTCATTCATTCATAGCACACGATACAAACACACACCACAACAAAGGTAAACAGATGGTCTTAAGAACCATTCTGGAAACTACGATACAGTGGGACCGAATAAAGCTCACTAATGCTAGTGCTCAAGTGCTACTACTCCTTGGAGTCGGTGTAGTCGTCATCCTCATCATACTCATCGTCGTTGATGAAGGCGAAATCATCTTCATCCGTGAAGAAGTCCATATCCTGATCCTCCATAAAATCATCATCATCGCTGATATAAGAGTAGGGGTCTCCACGAAGATCTTCTCCGACATTCTCCCTTTCTTCCAACTGCATGTCTCTCTCGTGGATGGTCTCCTCCGAATCCAAGATACGGTGGCGAAGACGGGCAATGATGCGCTCCTTCTTGTCGAGATGACGACGGCGAGACTTGCGATCCTTTGCTAGCATGGCGATGGTCTGATCCTTCTTCTTGATGATGGCAGACTTGTGGTTGGAGTAGTCATGGCAATTGTCCAATTCCTGCTGACGATCGTACATCATGAAGCTAAGGTGGTCCAACTGAGTCTTTAGCTCGGGGTGGTATGGGGCTTCTAGTGGCTGTCCATTAGCATCACATCTTGGACAAAACTCAAAGCGGGTACCCTTGATCTGGTAGATACTCTGCCCACACAGACGGGCAAGAGCTTCCTGCATGGCCTTGGCAGGTCCATCGAGCCAGTTGTTCTCTCTTAAGGTGAACTAAATTCCCTCGGCAGTGGGAGGTTCAATCTTTCCTTAGAGACTTGCAACAATTAGCCACTGCAGATCTTCTCCTCCTTGATCATTGAGCTGAGCTCTGAAGAACTCGGGGTGCGGATGCTCCAGAAGTTCTGAAAGCTGGTCCAAATCCCTCTCAAAGATAAGGTCTCCTCCATTCCCCAACTGATAAAACTTGCGGTACTTCACGTCCATCTATTAAGAATATAGGATGAGTAAGTTAGTAGAGTGATCAAGTGTGTCAAATTTTATGTATTTTGCAAGAGTTTTTGAGGAACATGAATTTTCATGAAAGAATCAAAGTGATAAGAATGGGAATAAGTTTTTGTAAATATTTTCTTCCTTTGGTTTTGAAACTAAGTTTTTGATTCAAACGTCCAGTCTAACTAGGGTCTCCTATGGTCAGGATGGCTCTGATACCAACTTGTCAACACCCGGATTTTTAATCCCAGATGCCTGTTATGCCATACATCGCAATCCCAGGATTACCATTTTGCGAGACATAACAGAATTGGATACCACAGTACATCATCCATTACAAACCATACATAAGGTCTTACACAAATAAGGATCTCATGATCCAGTTCTTAATACAACTCAAGCAGCGGAAAATACGTAATAATAAAGGTAGCGTAGGCGAAGCTCCATCTTCGGGGTCACAGGCAATTCTGACGATGGGAGATGATCCTAGTTGTCGTAACCTTCCTAGGGTCCATCCTCCTGGTACTCCTCTTCATAGTCTGGCCACGGGAATAGTCAGGGAAAAAGCCATGAGTACTCTTTAAGTACTCGCAAACTAATACTAACAAGTGAAGGGGTTTTTTTGTGATAGGATACTAAGCTCTAGGGTTGTTTTGCAAAAAGCCAGATTTACTTCTACTAAGTTCAGAAGCAAGAAAAGCTAGTTGAATTTTATAACACCTAAGTGGGAACTTATATCTCATGCCACAACTCTGTTGTGGTCAAGTCAAAATCTCAATTCAGGTCACAAGTCAATTTGAAAACATCTGACGGGGGAACAGTATTTCCACTCCAACTGTCCATAACCGCGGACGCGGCTATTCGAATAGTTTGACACTCTGAAGAGATTGTACACTTTCACCACAACATTCGATACATCCGTCAGGAACAAATCCTGAATTCACCATACTCAGTATGCGGATAATCAATCCTAACCTTTCAATTACATGCCCTAGTATAGGCACCTCTCCTCTGAGTTTGCCCTCCCAACCATGACCAACTGTCATCTTGGGTACTACACAGGTGGACAATCTTCACAAGGTAGCCTCAGCTCAGACCTTGGCCGTGAGGGAACCCATACTAAGGTATATAAGTTTCCAGTCAAGCCTTACCCAATTTTCGGGTATTGTGGTTAGACGGTAAAATTAGAATGGTATCGCATCCAGACAACCATCAGTTTTATAAGGGGCTAAGGCTCATGCCTCAACATTTTCATCACCAAAATCATCTGGTGTTTGGAAACACATGTCAAAACATGTCACTGGAATGCTCCATCATTCCAAGGTTTCCATAACCATTTTTCCACCAAGTATTCCCATCTAAAGTTGATCAAGTTTTATGCTTGGCACTAGCATCTACAAGTGAGGTGACTACTAATGAGGGGTGGTAAACAAGTGAAGTTTTCACTAAGTTCAATCTCATGCCTTAGGATGATATCAATATTATCTAGCTTAGGCCAAATTTGATGCTCTTTATGCAATCTTCAATTTCCTTCCTAGAATCTACAAGTCACTTAAATAAACTCTAAAGAATAGCTTTGATAAAGAAATAAAGTATAAAGCTTGCAAGTAAAACTAGGATTGGGTTATCAAGTGGGTATGATCACATATGCTTAAGGCATATGGTTGGCATGGTAACAAGCAAGTATTTGCTTGAATGAGTAAGGTATCTTGCAAGTGTTAACTTGCCCAGTCAACTAGTAGTATTAGGCTTGCCTTATGCAGAGCAGTGGTTGAAGTTCTCCTCGGCTTCTTCTTCGTAGTATCCTCCTTCCTCCTCGTATCCTTGGTCGGTACTAGCGTCTATGAATAAATACGAGGTACACAATCACCAAATAATACTTAACTACTTTCAATCATCACACAAAAGGGTTCTATAGATGATCTAGTATCATCACTAACATTACATGATTAAAGCATTTGTCTTATTTATTTTAATTTGAGAAAAGTAATTTCTACTCATTGAAAAACTACTTAAGATTTAATATTCTCCAACTCAAACATGGGATCATGTTGACACATGTCATCACCACATATTTCAGTACATGGGAATGTGATTTAAAGTGGTGTCACAATTTAATAAGGTTTAACCTTTTATTTTACTTAAATAAAGTGACTAGAAATGCCTATGTGGCATTCTTTTATTACTTGGACATTATTTCTGTAAGTAAACCCATATATTGTTATATTTTTTGAAAGGTATGATCAAATGTGATTTTTGAGAGTTGGAATCAACTCAAAATCTATCTACTAGATTGTAGCAACGAGTCGATGGAATAACTTACCCTCGAAGATTCCAAAGCGTTTAACGAGAGCGGATTCTCGTGGGTGATGTAGTCGTACTCTTCCCGATCTCAAGATCGTGTAGACGATCCTTCCGGCGCTGCGTTCCGGCAGCGCTCCCGCAGTCGGTCACACGTTCGGTACTCGACGAAGACCTTCCTCTCCCTTGTTCCAGCAGGCAGCGGAGGTTGTAGCACTCTCCTCGCGATTCCGGCAGCACAACGGCCTGGTACCGGAAGTAGAGGGGAGATCCCGCAGGGCTTCGCCTTAAGCCGAAGCGAGTATGGTGGAGTATGAGAGAGTACTATTAGTGGTCTAGGGATTAGACACACCAATTAGAAGGCTCTAAACCGCAGGCTAAAGCAATTAGAAGCTCTAAACCAGAACGGCTCTAAACCGGAGATTAGAGGTAGAAACTTGTGTGTCTAGAGGAGGAGGCCCTGCCCCTCCTTTTATGGGTGGAGGGGCTTGGCGCGCCAGGGAGGGAGGGATTCCCTCCCCAAATCGGCCTAGGGCTGGCCGCCGGCTTGGAGGAGAGGAACTCCTCCTCCAAGTTGGTTTCAAACTCCTCTTGCTTGTTTCCCACAGTTTCTTGTTTTAGCCGTTTGACTTTCAAACTGGACATTTGACTTTTCTGTTTTAGGATTCAATTTAATCCTTTATTTGGGACAGCAAGAACACTTAGTACATGATGCAATCATTCCAATATGTAATGACACATTCATGTACCCCTCCCCCTTCGGAGTGCCGGACATTCCGGAACCTTCTAGAACATTCCCGATGAAAACACCGGAATCATTCCCGAACTCCGAAACGGGTCTTTCCTTATATGAATCTTATTCTCCGGACCATTCCGGATCACCTCGTGATATCTCGGATCCCATCCGAGACTCCGAACAACATTCGGTCTCTTTCTTATAATACCATAACTACTCAAACAACGTCGAATCCTTAAGTGTGTCTCCCTACGGTTCGTGAATTATGCGGACATGATCGAGACACTTCTCTGAACAATAACCAATAGAGGAATCTGGAAATTCATATGGCTCCCACATATTTCTACGATTACTTTGCGATCGAATGAACCACTTACATACGATACCAATTTCCCTTTGTCTCACGATATGTTACTTATCCGAGGTTATGATCGTCGGTATCTCTGCATACCTAGTTCAACCTCGTTACTGATAAGTACAATTTTCTCGTTCCCGTGATATGTGATCCCTTGTGAGCCAGTCACATGCTTGCAAGCTAATTGGATGACATTCCACCGAGAGGGCCCAGAGTATATCTATCTGTCATATGGATGGACAAATCCCACTCTTGATCCATGTGTCTCAACCAATACTTTCCGAACACTCAATGCCACCTTTATAGCCACCCAGTTACGGTGTGGTGTTTGATGTCATCAAAGCATCCATCCGGTAAAGGTGATAGGCATGATCTCATGGTCGAAGGAATTAGGTTACTATGTATCAGAAAGCATATAGCAATTGAACTATTGAAATGACTTGATCTTTATGCTACGCTTATCTATAGGAGTATGTCCACCATATCATTCTCCTAACGATATGATCTTGTTGTTGATAACATCTCAATGTTCATGATAGGGAAACCACAATCATTTATCAACCAACAAGCTAGTGAAGTATAGAGGCTATACTAGGGACTTCAAATTAAGTTTACAAATCACACAAGTATTAATGTTTCCTTGTTAATACTATTATAGCATGAATGTAAACATTTATCATAAACACAAAGATATAATAATAACTACATTTATTATTGCCTCTAGGGCATATCTCCAACAACTTAATGCTCTTTATGCAATCTTCAATTTTCTTCCTAGAATCTACAAGTCACTTAAATAAACTCTAAAGAATATCTTTGATAAAGAAATAAAGTATAAAGCTTGCAAGTAAAACTAGGATTGGGTTATCAAGTGGGTATGATCACATATGGTTAAGGCATATGGTTGGCATGGTAACAAGCAAGTATTTGCTTGCATGAGTAAGTATCTTGCAAGTGTTAACTTGATCAATCAACTGGTAGTATTAGGCTTGCCTTGTGCAGAGCAGTGATTGAAGTTCTCCTCAGCTTCTTTTTCGTAGTATCCTCCTTCCTCCTCGTATCCTTGGTCGGTACTAGCGTCTATGAATAAATACGAGGTACACAATCACCAAACGATACTTAACTACTTTCAATCATCACACAAAAGTGTTCTATAGATGATCTAGCATCATCACTAGCATTACAAGATTAAAGCATTTGTCTTATTTATTTTAATTTGAGAAAAGTAATTTCTACTCATTGGAAAACTACTTAAGATTTAATATTCTCCAACTCAAACATGGGATCATGTTGACACATGTCATCACCACATATTTCAGTACATGGGAATGTGATTTAAAGTGGTGTCACAATTTAATAAGGTTTAACCTTTTATTTTACTTAAATAAAGTGACTAGAAATACCTATGTGGTATTCTTTTATTACTTGGACATTATTTCTATAAGTAACCCATATATTGTTATATATTCTGAAAGGTATGATCAAATGTGATTTTTGAGAGTTGGAATCAACTCAAAAGCTATTATGATTTAAATTTGAAAAATGTTTGAATGCAGAAAAGCTTCTGCCTTGTTATTTTTACCAAGGTTGATCTACAGATCCAAATGATTTGAATCCAACGGGATTGAATTAAGCATTTCAGTACCTTTCTAACAAAATTGGTTTCATGCAATTTGGTTCACTGAATCGAGCTGGGTTGATTTTTGAAACTAGGTATAGAACTGAGTTTGAATGAAAATAGAAAATCTAAATTCAAACGAGTGGGCTGCGCGGGAAGGGTTATTGGGCCGGCCTAGTGTCACTCCGCTGCGCGGGGCGCAACTGACAGGGGGGTCTACTGGTCAGTGACTCTTTAAACGCGAAGCGGTACGGGGCGATATGGTGCGCTGGATTAGAATGAAGATCGACGGCTGAGGGTCGTCGACGATGATGAACATGTCACCGGCGAGCTCGAACCCTAGCGGCTCAGTGGGGGTTGTGGGGGGCTCACCGGGGCTCAGGCGAAGGTCAGCGAGGCGGGCGAACGACGAAGTCGACGACGGCGATTCTCCTGGCACCGGCAGCTTCTCCTGGGGCGGCTCCAATCGATGGCTTCCTTCTTCTCCAGCAGCGGCGGGCTCCGGTGAAATTCTGGCGATGCGCTGCTCGCCTTGTTCTGGGAATGCGGTGGGGTGGTTCTGGGTGAGAGGGGAGTAGAATGGTGTGAAGAATTCGAGCGGGGGATGCCTCTATTTATAGTGGCGAGAGGGGACCGACGGGAGCAAGCTGAGCTCGTCGTGGTCGACGGTACAGAGGGCTATCGGCGTGGGCGATGGTAGGGGCGGTGCTGTGCTCCCTGGCAAAGCTCAACGGCATGGTGGCGACGCGTGGGGCGGTGCTGATCGGTCGGAACGCTGTGGTGCTCTTCGCTGGTCCGACGGAAGTTTTGATGGCGCACATCACTCGTGGTCCACGCGGAGGCGAACGGGCGTGTCTGCAGGGTTGCTGGGACGGTGGTGATCACGCGTGCACGCGACGAGGGCGGCGTGCGGTCTATGGGTGCTGGTCGAGCGGGCGCGCTCTCGGCATGGTTGCAGAGAAGGTTGGCATGGCCTGGGCGTGTGGTCCAGTGGTTGGCATTTCTCGCGACTGGGACAGGGAGTGGAGGTGGGGTGCTAGCTTGCTCCCAGACAAGGTTGGCAAGGCTAGTGTTTCTCGTAGCTTGCTGTCGACTATGGGGTGGCAATGGTGCTCTCGGCCTGCTCACCATTGATGACAATGGCCAGCTTACAGTGGTGCTAGTGATTAGCTAAGGTTGTTAGATGATCTACTAAGGCTAGTGGTCTCCAGAGAGGGAACAAGTTATGCCCAAAACACTGCTCAACATAGTGTTTTGATTTTGTTTGATTTGCATCTGCAACCTGTTTGATGAAATGGCCGCATCAACTCAAGTTTTGAATTTTGAAAATATTTTTGGTGGATGTGCTAGGCAGGTGCTGGTGATACTGTGGATGCTTGGGTTTTGAAAATTGAGCTTGTTTGAGTGGTTTTTGAAAAAGTGGGATCTTCCCATATGAAATAGATTCAATTTTAAACTGTCATTTAAAATATGCGTTCAAATGTTTTTGGATGATCACAAGGTGGGCCTTGGTACCTTGTTATGAGTACTATCAAGGGGTGCGAAGATCCAAACATGTTTCTATTAAGTTCTGAAAGTTAGGGATAGCCAAAGTAGGCATGGGAGTTAATTTAGCCAAAGTGACCATTCACTTAGTTTATTTGTTTTGACTTGTTTGTCTTTGGGAAAAGTTTGGGAATTGTTTAGATGATGTTTATTTCACCTAAGAATCATTTTACAAGCAAAGAAACACAGAAGCAAGGCAATTCAAAAGAATCCAAATTTTAATACACACACATATGAATGCTTTCATATTTTAAATTGGAAAATTTTTTGTTAACCCTAATTTTGATGATTTAAGTTTGATGATCCAAGTTTAATATTTTTGGGATGTTACAACATTGCTGCTATTGCAATATACTATAGAATTAGGTTCTTGGACTAGAGATTATATTCATATCTAATCAGTAACTTCGTCTTCATTTGAGTTGATGTATATTTTGACTTCCTTGTCTTTTTTGAAGAGCTTTAGCTTTTGAGGATGATTCCTGGAGCATAACTTGGTGTAGATATCGTCTTAATGGCTTTAGAATCTAGCAAGGGTTAAGAAGATACTTTGAGTACGAGCGTACTCAGCAAATTCACTAGAAAAGGAGTGTTTGATACACTATAACTACAGCCACAGACCGTAGATCGTAGGCAATGCAAGTTTTCATAAACATTTCTTCAAAGGTTGCTTTTATTCTAAAAAGCTATTTCCGTCAGCCTTCACGGGTTTACCAGAACTTTCATGGAGTTCCTTTCCCGCCGCGTTCGCAGCTCCTTTCCGGAACAGGGAGTAACAAGTTACAGTTCTTACACTCTTCAGAGGTGCGTCACTTTACCCATGAGAGATCAACTCTTTGTTGCACAACCGAGCAGCTTATTCCCGTCCACAATTCCATGATGTGGGGACCGGAAGATGATCCAAGCCAATCACTGTCCCCTTCGCGACCTCGCATGCCTCCTTGGTGTACACCATGCCCACATTTTGGATTACGGCAATGATTTGTACAAACCGTTAGATGTCAGAACTATCATGGGACGTTGAGGGTTCCCACTAATATGCTGCATATCCTCTACGAATTACCAATTAATATGCACGCTACAAGGATAACAACCACGACCTGCACATCCGGCTTCATGCGAGAGGAAGAAGATACAGCTGACTTCTTTGTCCCATTCCAAATCTCATGGCTAACGCATAATATGCGGCGCTAGAATCACTGATGGAAGGGGTTATTAACTCCCTAATTGATCATCACTATTGCAAATAGATCCCTAAGTTCTATTGCTTCAATATATCATCACTTAGGATGATATCTAAGATTTCTTTATTTGTGAAAATATATTTTCTTTCCTTAGAGTATATATGATAAAACACAATTTGCAAATACTTTGGTAAATACTCTTCAAAGGATATGAGCAAGTGATGAACTTGCCTCTTGTGATTGCTAGATTATGCACTCATGATCTTCGAGTTAGTATAAGATCCAAGATCTGAAATCATCATCATTGGTCTGGTAAGGACTAATGTGTAAAGAAGCAATATACTTTTATGCATAAGTAATGTGATGCACAATATAAACGCGAATCCTGGAAATAACGTTGTTCTAGGGTTTGGATGCTAGGAATGATGTCTTTGAAATGTGTTGTACTTTTAGATGAGTTTAATACTTGTGCTTCTTATTAAGGCTTGTGAGTGTGTGTGATACAGTCATATCATTACAATATCATAAAACAATAGGACACACAAATGTGAAATGCTACTCAAGATTGCTTATCTAAGAGTTCTGGTTTGAAGTAGTAAAACGAATAACTTTTGAAGAAAAGATTCCTTTTCTAAGGTTTAAACAATTTTTTTTGTGGTTAGTTAATGGTGTTCGATGTTATTTGTGCTTGCTTGAATAGTTTGGGCTTGATACGCTTTAGGATTTAACTATTTCAGACCAAAGTTAACTATAAAACATATAACAATGTTTATAGTGTTATATTTAGATTCTAGTAGACTAAAGTTAACTTTAAAACAAAGATAGTTTGAAAGTATAATGTTTATAACCTTTGTACCTGGTGTACTTGGTAATGTTGCCTTAAGGTTACTTAAAAAATGGTTATTCTCCTATTTAAGTAGTGGTCTCTTAATTTTTGTAGTGGAACAAGATTTCTTGTTTCTTTATAAAGGTATGATTATGGTGTGTGGATAAATAAATATTACTAGTGACTACTCATGAATTATCTTTGGATTTAGTCCATTATAAGGTTGTATTTGATTGATATATCATTCTTGAAGATTTTATAATTATTGAAGATCTTTTTAAAATATAATATATTCATATGGTAGAAAGATAATTCAATATAATAGTATTTCTAATGTTTTGAATGATTGTGACTTATTTAGTAATATTCAAGACTAATACCTATGTATTAGACTTGATTGACTGATTTTAGAAATATTAACAAATTTTATTTTCCCTTATATGAATTTTAAACTAAGTAAATAAGTTTAAATTTGAATTATTAAAATATTTGAATTTTTATTTAACTGAAAAGAGGATTATTATAATTTAAACATATAGATATTATTTTTGTGATTATTTTGGTATATTACATTTATTCTTGTGATTTATAAATAATAAGATATGATTTTTACAACTTTTATTACTTTATAACTACCTAATAAATAATAAATATTTAATTAAGTGAAATAATAATGCATGAGTATGGTTTTAAATTTTTATTTTTATTTTTCTAAGATTTTTGGTATTCTATTTATATTTTTAACATTTACCATTATTAAAATATGAATTATCAAAGTTTTATTATTTATAAAACTTTTATTAAATAATATTTATTTAAATGATAATCATAAAAATATTTGATAATAATTTTAAGTTGTAGATTTTATTTTTCTACAAATTTTCATATATTATACACATTTTTCTGAATTATAAATCAAAAGTTATTAATTAAACAAGATTTAATCCTTTATTTGATTTCTAGAATATTATTAATTGAGTTTATAACATTTTATTTATTTCTTAAACAGTAATTAAATTTTTACACCGCACCCGTATCTAGTCTGAGTCACTGACCAATGGGCCAGTGGTCACCGCAGTGCACAGGTTAAAGGAAATGCATTTGTTATCGATTGGTTGGCTACCCCGAGTCAATGACATATGGGCCCTAGGCTATGTCACTAGCCACGTGAGACAAAGACCGGTCAAACTCGCTGACGTGGTTCGAACCCTGCGTAGGCATGACATCACCTGGGTTGATCCTCACTGGTTGAGGATCCATCGATCGATCAGGTGTGCGCGCGGGGTTGTGGCAGAGGAGATCAAGGCGAACCTATTGGTGGTGGCGCCGCTACCTAATGGTCACTGGAAATGCATCGGCGACGAGCTTTTGCAGCGGCCAACGACGGTGCTCAACGAAACTAGACCTACGGTGAGAATTAGCAAGTGAAAATGGGATCAAGAGATGCGTAAGCTTACCCTCATGACGATAGAGAGGTCAAGGAGGCTTGGGAAGGTGTGACGATGGCGAATCGGCGATAATGGCCACGGCGGGCGAGGAAAGGAATGCTCGATTTCACATGATTCCTGGCGTGCGGGATTCCGTTCTTGGTCCAAGGTGAGTAAGTCCACGACGACACGTCCAATAGTGGCTACCACGAGGCGAGGGGTTGTTGGACTTGACCAGAACGATGAACTCCGACGAACTAGGGTTTCGGGTAAGGAAGGAAAACGAGGTAGAGGAGTCTTTAGAGGGGAAAATGGGGATGAGGATGAGCAGGGGCGTCGCGATGGCCTCCTTATCCTCTCCTGGCGACAGCGGCATGGATCTTGGCGCAAGGACGACGGCGGACGGCCTTGGCCTCGCCACTGAGCTGCTTCCAGCTGGAGGAAGACGACGATGAAGGTTTTGCAGAACACCCCTGACACTTCTTTCCTCTCAACCCGTGATCCTTCCCTGGTCCGACCTATCAGTCACAGAAGAGAATGATCTGGGCTGGCTGTTGGGCTTTTGTGGGTTGCACCTGGGCGACAGGTAAGCATAGAGGAGTTGGGCCACGGCCAGGTCTTGTTTTTTATTTGTTTTCCATTTTTCTATTTTCTGTTTTCCTTTTCAGATTTGTATATAATCTTTAATTTGAACTTTTCTTTGTAGAATTATTTGCTGGATAATTGTAGTAATACTGAAATATATTTAGTATCATTTGTGAACTTTTATTTTATAATGTTCTTATATTTATTTTATTTTCTCTAAATGAGCCCTTTTTTAATATTTTGTAGAAGCTTTTCTTATTATTTTTATTTCCACTTTTAATCATGGATTTATTAAATTATATATTCTTATTTGTTTATAAAACTTAACTCTAGTTGGCTCATAGTTTGACTAGAAATTTTTATATGTATAATGATCCTATATCATTATTTGATGCATAAAATATAAAATAAATCAATATAGTTATTACTACTTCCATTAACTTGGAAAATGGCAATGTATATATAATCTATTATGATAAACATAGAAATTTAGGGTTCTTAATTTACTTATATATTTCTTTGTTGATGTGAGAAAAGATTTAATAACTAAGCATATTGTCTTTTGTTTGTGATATTTGATGACATCACCTTTTAAAATAGAAAGTTATATCTAAAATGTTTTATAGAAAGGAATTGGTAAATATATGCTTATGTGATTTGCTATAGGAAAATATTCCTATGAAGTGATATGGACATAAGATGATAGATCAATAACATGAAATGGATATTATACTTGGTTTGAGATTTAAAGTTGATTGTTTACCAAGAATAAATAGAAGAGTAATTTATAACATATAATTATATTGCACAATCTTGGATTTCTAATTAAGGAATTCCTTTCCTATATATAATACTTCTTCCTATCCATCATCATGGTTAACATGATGAGATTTACTTCATAAAATATTCCTATCCCCCTATTATTCTTCTAAATCCATGAATGAACACAATGGGCTTGACACTAAAGCTTTTGTGGTTTTCTCATATCCATACTTGGTTCTATCCACTACTCTACTTTTGATAACCTTCAATCCAACAAGTAGTTTCTTCAAACTCCACTCATAATCTTCCTTAATAATTTATTACTAATATTTCTTCATTAGATGTATACATCCTTTAAGATGAATAACACTACTTCCATACTCTATGCTATACTAGCTTTAATTGAACCATACTGTCTTACATTTACTTTACTCTAATAACTCACACTCCAACCTCACATTATATTAATGTGATCTGTAATGACTACTCTAGGATAACTTACCTATACTAGGGTTTTAATCATGTTCTATCCACCAATATCACTTATGCTTGATATAAATATCTAATCTTGGTGAGTAATCCTTTAATTATTTATAGCTTAAGTTATTAGTTGGCTAAGCAAGGCTTTATCAATACCACATTTCAATGGTATTGGAATTATCTTCTTAGTATCTCATATTGGATTAAGGTTGTTATTCATGGCCTATGCCCACTTGATCCAATAGAATTACTACTGGTAACTATCTTCAGAATTCATCCTTGTAATCTTCTTTACTACCATATGATTAGATAATATAAATAGTTCTTCCATTTATCTAGGAGGGATTTAACTCCATCAATTATCCTGTTGATTGGATTCTTTTCAATCTTTCCCATCCTATAGATAATTTCTAAAGCTAACATCACTATTTACCTCTTCTTAGTTGTTTCTTTATAGGCACTTAAGTGTAAACTTTGATATGGTCAAGAGTTGATAGATTGAGATCTGGTGAATCAATAGTTGATTTCTCAACATTGATGAACAACAGATATTGGAATATAACTCAATAGAGATGATAAGGATTTATATGAAAAGAAAGATATATGGTGAACGATCTAGACTTAGTTTTCTTCCCTTCCCAATATCACTAAAGAGTTAAGGTTTGGTATTACCATGATACCCATAGTAAGAATAGATAAGAATAAGGTAAGTCATGATTGGTCATTACATTTTTATTAATTTAGTTGTAATCTTAACTTGACACTTATGAGTTGGTGTGCTGAATATTATGGTATGATCCCTTAAGGATCATATATTAATTATTTAAGCAATGTATTATGAGTAACATTTTATTATATCTGATCTACCCTTAGATCAAATCATGTTTACCCAAATAAGGTTTTAGCAAAGGTTATATTGAAACTTATCACAGTCAACTTGATGATCTACTTCAATTCCATCAAGTTGAGAGAAGCTTCAAGCACTTTGACAAGTTTTGTTTAAAAGCTCGAAAATATTCAGATTTTCTATGCATGAATGAAATACACACATCTAGGTTCAGCTTATTTCTAGGCTCTAATGCTGGGATGTTACAATCTTGGCTTTGCCATAGATTGTGCTAAGAAAATCTTGAGAGTTTTACCATTTTTGTTCAAAAGAAAATCTGGAAATTATTCAAAATAAAATGCTAGGCTCTAGGACGTTGACTTTTTGTCCGAATTTAATTGTTAAGAGTATATGTATAATCATGTATTGCTTTTAGGTCCATATTGCCTTTATGTCCAGGCCCATGCACTTGTATATGTTGGTCTAGCCGCGCTAGGTCGAGCGTGTAGTGAGGGCATGAGGAAGACGACGACAAGCACGATTTGCTTTGGGCTCGGTGGCGATGATGTTGAGCTCCTGCCGACGCTTCTTTGAGTCTAGGGAGGTGAAAAGGTGTAGTAACGTCGGAATGGTACTCCAGGGCATGGTGGCATGACAACAACGATGATGGTTCACCAGGTGAAGCGAGGTATAGACTATGGCGATTGTGGCATGGCTGCGGTGGTTTTTACGCTTTGATCTAAGATGAAATTGGTTTAGCCATTTTCTGTCTCAGTAACATGATATCAGAGGTAGGGATATCGTCCTTTCCCTTGTGCACATGTTGAAATTGATCTAAGATGAAATCCCTAACTCTATCTGCCACCCTCATCACCGCCGGTGAGTTATCGGCGGCTATCGTCCTTTCCCTCACGCACATGCTGATCCATGTTGGACAACCATGTCCTTCCTACCCATATCAAACCTAGCCTGATTTGTTTCCGGTTACTGCCCGTTTTTTGGCTCTATTTTCGATCACACACACTGGTGTTCCTGCCCCGTGAAGCTAATGCCCTGCTCCCGTGAATCCGTTGCTCAGTTGTATCTCTCTTGCGCATCTGGCCGCACGCATAAGCCCTAGATTGGTGTTGTATCAGGACTAGTTCTTGCTAAATAATTTTATGGTGTATGCCTAGAGGAAGGGAGCTTTAAATTTCTACCCATGGAAAAAGGAAGTTCACTTTTCTCCATCGATATCAAGTTTGATGGCTCAAATTACAAGGAGTGGGCTTTTTCAGTTAGGATTGTCATAAGGGCTGCTGATTTTGATGACCACCTAACCGACGAACCTGCAGATTTCAAGGACGATGAAGGAGCCAAGAAGGCCTTGAGAAAGTCAGATGCTAAGGTCATGAGTGATTTAGTTCTAAATTTTTCTTCCACACTATGGATGATTCTTGAGCATCACTCCACTACAAAAGAAATATGAAAGTATTTGGAGCAACGATATCTCAAACCAAGTGGGGGACTTCAGTGTTCCTTGTTATAAAATCATCAGAATCTTCAGCAACATGACATGTCCAATATATGCTAATGACTCCAAAGAGTTGATCTGGATGTGAGGCTTGTGTGGCCAAGGAGAATTATAAAGCTGAGTCTTTGATGTTTTAGTTTGTGATGAGGCTCCGATAGGACTTTGAAAGCACATATCTGATTGGTCATACCACATCTCCTTCTTTAGATGAAGCACTTGCTAGTTTGATTGCTAAGGAGACTCTTCTTCGCTCCCTTGCCTCATCATCCACTACTCATGTGACTCACAATAATGTTCTTGCAGCTCCTCGAGGTCCTTTTAGAGATTGTTTTTTCATGAAAAGTTTGTCGTCGCTGTAAGAAGACTGGACATACAACTGATAGTTTTTTTATCTTATGGTTTGTTCTCATTGCAAGAAGTGTGGGCATATGGTTGATGGTTGTTTTGCTCTTCGCCCATAGTTGTTGGCTGAATATCCACCTGCTAAGAAGTCCTCTACTGTTGTGATTAGTGAGTGACATCGTCCGACAATGAGTGTCTCTGTGTCTGCTGCTTCTCAATCTTCTTTTGTGTCACTCAACCTTGGGTTCTTGATTCATAAGCATCTTTTCATGTCACATATGATCGTTCCCAACTAATGTCATGTCAATCAGTGAAGGATGGTGCCTCTGTTCATACCGCTAATAGTAAAACTTGTTCTATCACTCATCAGGTTCTCTTTGTACATCCAATTTTTCAGTTCTTACTGTTTCTTTTGTCCCACAATTTTCCATGAGTCTAATGTCTATTGGTCAAATTACTGATATGGACTACTTTGTTGGTCTTGACAAAAACCTCTTGTTATGTGCAGGATCTCCACAAAAAGAGAATAGTTGGAATTGGTCATCGCCGTAGAGGATCCACATCCCTCTACGAACTTGACACCCTTCACCTTTCTTCATCTTCCGCACCATCTGTTTCATCTGCCTCAACATCGAGATCCACCTCAACTTTTTCCTTTTCCTAGTGACATCGTCGTTTAGGCCATCTATGTGGTTCTCAGTTATGTAGTCTTGTCTAGTAGGGTGTTTTAGATCGTGTGCATGTAGATGCTATTTTCCATATTACGGTTTGTAAGCTAGGTGAACAAATACAACTTTCATATCTAGCACTATGTGTTCTATTCGCCCCTTCGATTTAGTGCACTCTAGTGTATGGGGTCCCTCCCCTTTTTTGTCTCAAAGGATGGCCACAAACATTATGTCATATTTGTTGATGATCACTCTCGATATACTTGGATTTATCTTACGAAACATAGTTCCCAATTGATGTCTATTTATTAGGCTTTTGCATGCATGGTCCATACTCAGTTTTCTAGTGTTATCCATGTTTTTCGCTCTGACTCAGAAAGATATCTATGTACAAATTTTCATGAGTTCCTTTCTTCCGAAGGTACCTTTCCTCAACTCTCTTGTCATGGTGCTCATGCTTAGAATGGTGTTGCCGAGCATAAGCATCAAAATATAGAGACAACTTGTACTCTAATGGTTTCTTAATTTGTTCTTGCTCATTTGTAAGGGGGGGAGCTGATGACTACAAGAACATAGGAATAATGTAGCTAGTTTCGAAGTAAGAGTATCGAACCACAAAGAGATATTTGGTTAAGGTCTTAATTACCCTTGTCACTATCTATCAAGGAATACTTGTAAGCTGACCTTGATCTAAAGTAGAATGTTTTAAGAGGGTTTTTGTGTGTAAAGTAAAAACTAAAGAGTAAAAAAATAAGGAGACAACCGCAATGTAAATGGTAATAAAACTTTGGTTAGGCAAAGTGTTCTCGGGGATTACATGATACACCTCTAGCATTGATATTAATCATGATTAGGATAAATCTATATCTTCCTTTATTACATGTGTGGGGAGAGCTCCATAAATTAATGATCATAGAAATTCATCTGTTATTTCATCCTTAATAACCACTACGATGACCGTAAGGAAGCCACTCTGATCTCTCATAATTAAGGGTTTCCCCATGGATATTGATATGAGCTTAGTTAATCTCTCCTTATCCTCCTTTACCATATGAATAACACGTCGGCACAGTATGTCACTTAGCACCATGCGTACTACCATATACCCAATGGTATTTTTCTCTCTAGTCCCGAAGGCAAATATTACATGGTCGACTTCAATATCTAGAAAGAAAACCAACACATAATTATGAACCAAAGTTATAGATCATCTTTATTTCATATCATAATATTGCTAGGGTTTCTCCATCTCTCCAAAAATAGGGTAAACTACTCACTCATGAAGGCAATTGGTATATGAAATGAATACAGATAGATGTATGATAACAAGTGCAAATCCATAATAGTAATTGGAATTACAACAAGATATAGTAAATGAGATGGGAATGGTGTTGGTGATGAAGGTGCAGTGGTTGACGATGATGGAGATGATACCTTGGCCTCCAATGATCCGTGCAACAGCAAGGATGATGCCCTCTACAAGTTCTCCCTCAATATCCCTTCCGGAGGTGAGATTTTTGCGTGTTCTAGTGTCTCTGAATGTCGGATCTTAGATTTCTCTTCATGTGGTGAGAGTATTTGACGAGGTGAAGCGGACGCCACATGGTACGGGCGTGTGATATGGGTGGGGCCTGCCCGTACCGACGCTCATTAAACCTTCTGGAACTCCTTTCCGTGAAGCCCTTTCTCCCAGGTGCATGGTAAATCATAATAATGACTTTTATTACTTCAAAAATATCATATTTTTATCCAATATGACAGCTCAAAGTGATATGTTCATCGATACCTCAATATTTTAGGATCCTATGGAAACATGCATAAAAGGTGCGCATGAGCGCCGTAAAATACCTACCGCTACTCATGCAAAAACATAAGGTAAATATGCTTCAAAAAATGCACTCGTCAACTTCCCCAATCTTAGACTCTTGCTCGTCCTTAAACAAGATAGAAGCTTCAAAGGACAAGGTCATCATGTTTATGAAGCTCGAGTCATTAAAATACAAGAGGCAGTTGAAGCAACAATTATAATATCAGATGTAGAATCACATCATGAGCTCTATCATACTTCCACATACCAAATGATTTAGAGGCTTCCACACCTTAGTGCTAATACTTTATATGAATATTAATGACTTGCATATCATACAATCATCAAGTTCAACCAAACGAGTTTGCGAGGTGACCTCAAACATGTTTAGGACTTTGCACATCCACTTGGGATTCAAAACTATGGATGGTATCTTTCGTTTCCTCTCGTGATCATGTATATGTCTATTGCCCGTTGCACATGTTTTGCCTCATATTTCTTTTCCCTTTTTCTTTTCTTTTTCTTGTATTGCTCGTGCAATGAAGTTGGACATATTTTTATTCTCATGAGAAGACTCAAAATAGGTCAATACAAGGTACTAACTTCCAAGCCGAGTATGAATCAGTAATTTACGGTTGTGGTTTGAGCATCTACCTCAACTTGTACACACTCTATAATTTCCTTGATAGCACAACTTTCATATAAGGATAAACATCATAGTGGATACATGAGTGAACCTACATACTAAAACACGTTTAGATACATTTTCTTTACAAAGCTAAAACATCTTATATTTTGAAACGGAGGGAGTAATATCTTGTTATTCTACCCTACCTCAAACCACATCTTACAATCTCGTGTGATGCTCTGTCGTCAAACTCTGGTAAACTCAGCTTTTCTTTGGAAGGCCATGGGAAGCAAGATAACGAACATTGGGAAAAAAGTACCAAAATTTATTTCAGCCTCGTTCATCAAATGAACCTTAACAGGTTGTCGGGATCTCATAAATTAAGAGATTTGTGTGGAAGACCCTAAAATCATCGCAAAGTGCAAGTATTATATAGCACTCATCATAATTCATACATCTAATATAATAATCATAAAACCAAGAATAATATTTTTCTTGAGTCCTTTGGGTCTATATGTAAGATGCACTATGTTTGTCTCAATATAAGCGGTGTCTGGGTCCTTTGGGGCCCTTCTTACGTTAAACGAAATTCGTGACCTAGTAAAGCCATGGAGTTTTAAACGGGTGTCGCGATGCCAAAGCTCCTTTTTTCCCCCACAAAATAGAGCACACCCATGCCATAACCATTCAATCGTGCACACCCAGTCTCTCCTTTTTTTTTCCCACAAAATAGAGCAATCTGTTGTTTTAATCCTTTCCTGCTACCTGATTCAGTAGATGAACTGCCAAATTGTCTTATGGATGGCAATCCGGCTGGCTGTCAAATGTCCGAATTTACCCCAAATATAACGCAACTAGTACACTCCTACTAGAAGACTACGAACGGACCGGACAGGACTAGGAACCGACTTGGACTCATTGACGAACTAGTATAGAATTTCAAGAATTCAATATATAGGCTCGACATACATGAAGATACGTGTCCTAGGAGTATCATATCGTGTCACGGCTGCCGCCTTGCGGAGCCTATCATGGTGTCCATGTCGCCGGCCACCACCACCTGCCGCCACACGCCGTCGGGGTGGGCCGACCTCCCACCGGACCTGCTCGGAGACGTCTCTGACCGCCTGCACGACGACGCTGCAGACATCGTCCGCTTACACGCCGTCTGCACGTCCTGGCGCGACGCGCTGGTGTCCGTGACGACATCAACAATAAAGGTGTCCCGTCCCCCGTTCCGGCCACATCTCATCACCCCTTGCGAAGGCCGACTCTTGCGCACCGCCTTCAGTTTTGGGCGCGTCTCCGCTGGGACGACGACGACATGCACATCGAGCTACAGAGAAGGCCGCGACGACGGCATCCGCTTTAACGACGACGGTGGTGGTGGTTGCACGAGCTGGGTGGCTAGCGCCGATGGCACGACTGCCTGGACCTTCACCCACGCGACACTTGTCAACCTCTTGACCGGAGGCGTCACCCAGCTGCCCAGTTTCCGGGAGTATGATCTCCACCAGCGGATGAACAACTCCCACGGCATCGTCTACGGCGACAACACCGTCTTTCTCTACAACATTGCTTATAGGCTCGACGGCCACCCCACTTTTAGCTCCGCCATCTTGCATCCCGGTGACACCACCTGGACATGTGTGAGATTCCCGAGGTCAAACTCCTTTGTGAAGGGTCCCTTGGCCGCGGCATATCACAAGGGCAAAATCATAATATTATGCACCGGCATGCACTACTGGTGCACCGTGACATCACCTCACAACGGAGGCGTCGGCGACCTCGAGCTTGAGCCGAGATGGCGAAAATTTGCCTATGTTAACCATATGTACAATTACAGCTACGTCCTCATGTTGGGCGATGAGTTGCTGTGGGTGTCCGTCGTGATCCATAGAGACTCATGGTGGCCTCATGACAACAATAACGTCGGCGACCATATTGCTCATGTGTTATCTCTAACGGTGCACACGTTGGTAGAAGAAGATGTCGACGGCGATGGCGACAACGTCAAGATGCGTTGGGCGACAAAGGATGGCCGATTAATACTTGCCGACCAAGTCTTGTTCCTTGGCTTCCCTGCTAGCTTCGCCGTGGACGCCAGGCAGCTGGACATGCACGGTGGCTGCGCCTACTTTGTTATCAGGCGCTGCGTCTTCAAGTACAACTTTATCGAAGGCAAAGCCAAACTCGTGAAGCGTCTATGTCCAATATGGGACAACGGCATGACATGTTCCTGGCTCTGGCCCCAACCCACCATTGCTCCCATCCAAGATATCAGAAAAAGGCTCGAGGCTCCAAACATGAAGAAGCAAAAGGTTTGCAAAATTTAAGTTGGATGCATATTAAAAATATTTGTAATTGAGCAACTCTACCAATATGTGCTGATAAGTCAACCAAGATAGTTCTACTATCTTAACTCGAGGGTTTTAATTTAAATGTCGGTTCTTCATCCAATATTGAAGCAACTATACATTATTCTTGACAAATGTAAATCTTAAGTTGCACATTATTGTCATCTTTCAACGTTATGGGCCGGGGGCTTCTTCCTTGTGCAAGTGATGCTGGGTGAGATGGCTGGTTTTTTCATTCGTATGTTTATTTCACCGGTTGCCCTTTTTAAATAATTTGGCTATGTTCAACCTTGATGTCTTGGTTAATTCATGATACTATTTTGACGACCGTGGTTGTAAATGATATCTTGTTTGTATTAATATATTCTCTCTATCGAAAAGCGAGAATATATCTCAAGTCATTACCGTTGTTGAAGTGATGGTGACAAAGCAAATCCCTCATATTCCATCGATCGATTAGCATAAGCCAATTGGACACCTTGTGCTTCATCTTACATATAGATTTCTAAACGCGGGAGATAGCTAGGACAACGATCATCTCGAAAGATCCAGCTGTAAATATGACTAGGCTGGTATATCGCTGATGTAGGTCGTCCTATGGACACTACTACATCGACGCCACCTAGTCCCCCGGGTGGACCAATAACACCGTTCACGAACTCAGGGCTGATTGGACCCCTTGTTCCTTTATGAGACACTTTTTCCGACATTTGGCACGTTGTGTCGTCACCCTCTTTGTGGCATTGTCGTGCAGCTCTAGTCTCTCTCGCCCTCTCTTTGGTGTCTTTGGTGGCAGGTTTGGTGCTCAGTGTACTTTTTGTTTATCTTTAATCTTCTTTATAAACATGATCTCTCATCACTTTGTATCGGTTCGGTCGTTTATGACTTTATTTATAAAGCTAGATAAAAGCCTTTTTTTACGAGAAATATTTTCTAATTTATATTTTCTTTTTACAATCAATACCACGTTATATTTATAGTACCAAATAGTACATGGTAGAGACACATAATCCGACTCCATTGATTACAAAATAAAATCTAAAGAAAACTAGCAAATCTTTGAGGTATTCGATCTCTTTCTTTTTTTAAGACATAATCTTGCACTTTTCTGAAGGCAGCCGGACACTGATAAATATCAAACCATAACCTTTAAATACCAATGAAGGTTCTCCACCATAATATTTTGATCCGCGGTGCCAAAGGCTACGTGCACGCGTGAAACCATTAGGGTAATCAATCAACATTAGCAAGAGATCCAACACAAGCACTCCAGGAAAAATTAACCGAACAGCTTGATCGGCATCACTAGCGAACCGAGAGTACGAATCACCATTGTCGAGTACGTAGCAGCCGGGGCAAATATTACGAGGATAATCCTCCTCGCGACAACCATGAGAAAAAAAAATCCAAAATCGATCTGGTGAAGAAAGATTTAAAGGACTGTACATATAGAATATGAATCTTTCAACACCACCATTGGTGCCAGAAAAGAGATCTCATCGTCGAATGAAAGACCGAAGACATTTATTATAGACGGTGACATTTCCATTAACACAAAGGTCAAGAAGATGACAACCAAAATACTAATCTAATTTTTGAAAACACTATTTTTTTTATTAAAAACCCTAACCATATATAGATCGGGTTTCCCACCCCTCCCGGACGCCGGCGAGACCGGCCGAAGAAGGGGGGCTGATTTATGGAGAACACGGAGATGTTGTGGCTATGTGAGGAGAGTAGGCGGCGGCTGAGAGATAAATTCGGTAAGATCTTTGTAGGCGGCGGCTAGTTTTGGTCTTGGATTTGCTCTATTATGGCAATACTAGATCTTAATCACTAGCGAACATGTAGTGGACGGGCAAAGAGTTTTTCTTCCAGAGAAACATACTCCCTCCGTTTCAGGGCTTAAGGCGTCCTCGTTTTATGTGTTTTTTCTTTGACCAAGAATTACTCTAAATACGTAAAGAGTTTTGGTATAAAACCAGTATCATTGGAAAGTATTTTTCAATACGAATCAAACGGTACTAATTATGTACAATATAATCAAGATTTTGTTGCTCAATTCTTTCGGTCAAACTTTGCTTTGAAAAGCGTGTGCGCCGTAAGCCCTGAAACGGAGATAGTAATACAGTAACTTTCTAATTTATACTTTGTCAAATTTAGAAAACATAAGTAACTTTTTGTCTAGCGTCGACGTCACCCTCTGTTCCCGCGAGAAAACAAAAAAGGCATCATCCAGCTCAGGCGAAGATCCCGTGTGGTTGACGTGCAGCTACAATTTCCCAGACGAAACCAGCTGGGCACTCCACTGTCACCATCGGCTCGTTGACGTCGACGCCGAGCTCAGCAAGCTTTTCTCGAGGCGAAAGCGATCTTCGCCTGAGCTGGCGGACGGATCCGCAAGAAAAATATGTTAATCTGGCGCTGCATCGTGCCAAAATCCGACCGCGGTAGGCGGCGCTGCTGCTGCTGCTGCTGCTGCGGGATAAGGCCCGCGTCACTCGCACCCACTCCCTGTCTCGTCTTCATCCTCCGCCTCGCGCTGTTCGTCTCACGCTGCTGATCGATGGAGAAGGCGGCGTCCTTCCTCTCCTCCCTCCTCGGCGGCGGCGGCGGCGCGGGAGAGGAGCCGGCGGGAGAGCCGGCGGCGACGGTGGCGTCGATCCTGATATACCCCATCAAGTCCTGCAGGGGCGTCTCCGTGCCGCAGGCCCCCGTCACCTCCTTCGGTACTCACTGGCTGCTTCACTCAACTCTGCTCACCCCCTCCCTCCTCCCTTCTTGATTCTTGAGTGGAGCTCTGAGTCTGATCTGATGGATGCCGGCGGCGGCGTGCAGGGTTCAGGTGGGACCGGCAGTGGCTGGTGGTGAACGCCAAGGGGAGGGCGCTCACGCAGAGGGTGGAGCCCAAGATGGCCCTCATCGAGGTGGAGCTGCCGCCGGAGGCCTTCCACGAGGACTGGCAGCCCACCCCAGACTCATGCTTGGGTACTACTGATCCTTCTTATTTTTATCGTTCTAACTGAATTAGTACTTGGTACTGGAATTACGGTATGTTCTGTCATGATCTTTCGCTGGAAACATACGTATAAACCTCAGTGGAACATACTCAGAGAATCTTTGGGTCAGTCAGTATGTCTCTGTTTCTTTTTTTTTTTCTTTTTCGTCATCTGAATTTAGCAGGTGATATGTCCTTCGGCCTAATTTTACTTCCCTACGAAATGATTTATCTTCATGTGTCGCTGAACCCTGCTAGTCGTTCCATGAATTTAGCACCGGCAGCCCACCCCGGACTCATGCTTGGGTATCTTTCTTACTAACTGGTCTGTTCTACTAACTGAATTTAGAACCCTTTAAAAATTTAGCACTGCTACTGGAGTTGTCTGATCAATACAAGTTGTGCTGATCTTGGTTCAGAAGATGTATTCTTCTTCCTGAACGTCCACAGAGAAAGTATGGCCAGTGTGCCACATGAATCTAACCACGGATTTCGATCAGTGAATTCGGTCAAAACAATCTTCTTTCCCTTCCTAGAAAAAATGTTGAACTGCACCGTTTTCTAAGCTTAGCTGATCTTCGACACGTTGTGAAATTGCGATGCCATCTCAGCTTTACGTTCCAGAGGACAATCCGAGTGACAGTCATTTTCATTTGAGCATCTGCTAAATTGCAGTCATAAGGGCACCTGGAATGGACGCGCTGAAGGTCCCTCTTGCTGCGGAACGCCCCACGCTTGACGACGTCTCCGTGTGGGAGTGGTCTGGGTCTGCCTACGACGAAGGAACTGAAGCAGCCGAATGGTTCTCCGCCTATTTTGGGAAGCCAAGTCGGCTTGTGCGGTTTAAAGAAGGTGCATGCCTTGTGGTGTTTTTTAACTGCAGAAAAATTCCCTTTATGTTTTTCCAGAAATCTCTTCTCGTTTATTCAGTGTCTGCTCTCATATGTTTGACAGACACTGAAGTCAGACCGACTAATCCCGAATACGTTCAAGGTTACAAGATCACATTTACGGATTGCTTCCCGTTCCTGATAGCCTCCCAGGTACAGTTCAGTTTAGAGTTCACAGCTCAGACAGTTCGCTGATTTATTTGTGTATGAAGGCTGTGTGTGCACATGCTGCTAAACACAAGACTCAAGTTGGCATCTCACTTAATTGCAGGGTTCACTGGATGCACTAAACGAGCTTCTTAAAGAACCTGTACCAATCAATCGCTTCAGACCAAAGTAAGCAGCACACTGTATTTGCGGGGTTTAATGTTATGAATTAGGATAACAGGTTGCCTTCTATAATTACAATGCTTGCAATTTCTAACAGACTTAGGTTCCTTTGACAGTATTTTAGTGGATGGATGTGACCCATATTCAGAGGATCTCTGGAAAACCCTAAAGATAAACAAGCTAAATTTTCAAGGTGTGAAGTTATGCGACCGTTGCAAGGTAAAATTTCGAGATCTTATGATGTGATTATTAATCTCCTAGTCTGGGACTTAATTGTGCAAATAATCACCTGAAAAGAAACTTGATAACAGATGGTAAATTGCTTGCTTCTTTTCATTCCCATTCTTTCCATGGCAAAATGAGCAACAGGCTAATGTTTGAGAATTGAAAAATCCTCCTTCGGGCATATTTAGCACCCTCCAGGTCATTTGAGTGCAAGTGAATAACTGACATGTGAGCTGGCTTAGTCTGGCCCACTGAGGTAGTCTTCATGAAATCGAGAAGTACGTCCGCGCGTGCAAGTAACTCAACAGTGAATGTGTTATGGGGGTAGTTTTCATAAATGATAATTACGAACTTGTTTGTTTGTTTGTTTCATATAAACTTTACACCACCAGAATTCAGCAGTATCAATAATAGTGTGCACACCTCACATTCGCAGGGTAGTATAAATAGGAGTATATACTCTACGCTTACTTTCTGCATTTGCTCATTCAGGTCCCTACTGTTAATCAAGAGAACGGAGAACTTGGCACTGAACCGACAGAAACTATGTTGACGTTCCGGTCCGGTGAAGTGATCCGTCCAAGCCACAAGAACAAACAGAAGGTAATTATCCCCTGCGGCCTATTCAACGGTTACTACCTTCAAGAGTAGAACAAACAAGACTGTAACCGCTCTCCCAATTTTCATCTCGTTTTGTAGGTGTACTTTGGGCAAAATCTAGTGTGCAAGGAGTCTATGTCAGCAAAGGGCAAAGGGAGGGTGGTCAAGGTGGGCGACCCAGTTTATGTTCTGCAGACATACCCTTCTCCGAATGAAGCTCCAGCCTGAGCACAAGGGTGGTGGTAGTAACTATATGTATCTGTTCTCTACGTGTGTGTGTGTGTGTGTGTGGAAGAGACGACCGATTGGTTGATTTATCGCACGTTCTGGAAACTCAACTATAGTAATAAATCTTGATGAGTGTCAAGCTATGCTCTCCAGTTCAAACTTCATCATCATCTGGTTCTTTGATCTGTTAATCTTTCGGGTGATCGCTGTTGTTCAGTTAGCGAAGCCCTTCATCGGATGACTTATGAACTAACGTCATCCATCGCCTTTATGAAATTTATTTACTGAGATGGAAAATTTGCATGACATTATTACAAAACAATAAGGAGTGTCGAAAGGAATGGAAAAAAGTTAGAAGGCTACACAAAATCAACATTTGGCCACATTCAGAACAGCCTGCATCTCTGTATATATCTGGACTACTTGTGAAATTGAGAGGAGAATGCTGTCCAGCTTCCAAAACAATTGATGGCTATGTTGCATGCCTGCATCCGCTGGGGCAGTTCTTCATATCACGGTGTAATGGCTGCCACCATAGCCTGGAAAGGAAGATCAGCAAAGCAAGAAATGGTTAGAAACATGACTACGAGAATTGTTACTGAAATATTTTCGAGAACTATGTCAAGAATGAATGCGATGATGCGGTGGGGGAAGAAGACGGAGTGGGCAGACATACTTTGCATCCGTGGTGACGATTGAGCATGGCGGTGCCGCCGCCCGAAGTCACAGGTGGCTTTGGTGCGCTGTTGAAGGCATGCGAGGCGTGCGCCGTCGTTGTGTCAGGTTTGAAGCAGGGGCCGTGGACTCTGCGTGGAGGGAGTCGCAGTCGGCGCCGGACGCGCACGCGTAGTCCATGGCCTGCTGCACGATCGCCCCCGGGGCCGGCACCGATGTCACAACTCGCCGTGTCCCGACGGCGGAGACGGCGACCCGATGGAGGGCGGGTACGGGGCGTAGTCCGGTGGGCTTGGCGTCACTTCCGGTGGCCCTGCGAACGGCGTGACCTCCGGTGAGTTGGGCGCAACGTATGGTGGTCCCGGGAACGGCGTGAGCTCCGGCGGCAGCGGTTTTTTCCAACGTCATCGTCTCGTTGACGTGGACGGTAGACACCAGGCTCCTCAGCATGCTTTTCTCGCCTGAGCTCCCAGACAAATCCGCTATCAATCTGGCGCTGCGTCGTGCCAAAGCCGAACGCGCTAGGCGGCGCTGCTGCATGCGGGCGTGGCGACATAGGGCCGCGTCCACTTTGCGCTCTCTCTCTCTCTCTCTCTCTCTCTCTCTCTCTCTCTCTCTCCCGTCTCTTCCCCCACCTCGCACTCGCTGTTGGTACCTTGCGCTAGCCGGACCGGACAACCGATGGAGAAGGCGGCGTCCTTCCTCTCCTCCCTGATCGGCGGCGGCGGCGCGGGAGAGGAGCCGGCGGCGACGGTGGCGTCGATCCTGATATACCCGATCAAGTCATGCAAGGGCGTCTCCGTCCCGCAGGCCCCCGTCACCTCCTTCGGTACTGCTGACCGCTTCACTGAAACTCTGTACACTGAAATTATGCACTGGTCTGATCTGATGACGGCGGGGGCGGCGGCGTGCAGGGTTCAGGTGGGACCGGCAGTGGCTGGTGGTGAGCGCCAAGGGGAGGGCCCTCACGCAGCGGGTGGAACCCAAGATGGCGCTCGTCGAGGCCGAGCTGCCCCCGGAGGCATTCGACGAGGACTGGCAGTCCACCCCTGACTCATGCTTGGGTACTACTACTACTGCCCTTCTTCTTCAATTCTTCCTCCTTTTCTTATTTGCATTTCACGGTTGATTTGTTCTGACTGAATTAGTATTAGTGAGGCATCATACGCTCTGTCATGATGATGTGCCTGCTGAAAAGTGTAAACCAACAGCTGGTTGATTGATCAGTAAGTGTTGTGGTGAAGCTGGCCTAGAAGATGCCACCATGTTCTTGCTCTGCTTCCTGAGTTAAAGGCATACCCAATTGTTCCTGAATATTTGTCCTAAATGGATTTGTGTATCTTCCATGTGTCCTGAATTATTGCTGGCTTTTCGATCGATGAGTAAATACCAGTAAATTCGGTCACAAGAATCATTGTGTTTTCTCCTGACAGAATTGGTTTCCGAAGTTCATGCGGCCAGTCCTTATTAGTAAGTACATTGTGAATTTTGATGTCACTATTCAATACTACTACATGGTTACAAACTGCAGTTATAAGAGCGCCTGGAATGGACACGCTGAAGGTCCCTCTCGCGGCGGAAGGGGAACGCGCCACTCTCGACGGCGTCTCCGTGTGGGAGTGGTCTGGTTCGGCCTACGACGAAGGAGCCCAAGCCACCGAATGGTTCTCCGCCTATTTTGGGAAGCCCACTCGACTCGTGCGGTTTAAAGAAGGTGTATGTTTACCTTGTGGTGTTTTTCTTAATCATGAAAACTGCCTCCGATACGATTTCTAATGTTGCCCGAATAAGATACCTGGATGTGATCATCTCTGGTACTTATGGAGAATGTCTATTTTTGATATGTTTGTTGACAGACACTGAAATCAGACCGACTGATCCTGACTATGCTCAAGGTTACAAGATCACCTTTACAGACGCCTTCCCGTTCCTGATGGCCTCCCAGGTTCAGAGCTCACAGCTCAGTTAGCCGTTATATGTATGAAATCTGCTGCTAAACAGAAAACTGAAGCTGACATCTCACTTAATTGCAGGGTTCACTGGATGCACTGAACGAGCTTCTTAAAGAACCTGTACCGATCGATCGGTTCAGACCAAAGTCTGGCAGCACACTCTATTAATTCATCTTAGAGTTTAGCCACCTTCTACAGTCACATTGTTTTCCTTTCTTACAATGATGGTTTTCTTTCGACAGTATTGTAGTGGATGGATGCCACCCGTACTCAGAGGATCTCTGGAAAGCCTTGAAGATAAACACGCTGTCGTTTGAAGGGGTGAAGCTATGTGCCCGTTGCAAGGTAAAATTGGCTAGCTTGACACATGCTCGGGCTTGTGAGTAACCCAACAACGGATGCTTGATGGGGATGATTTCAATAAAACTGATAATAATTCTGAACTTGTTCATCTGTAGCTTATAAAGCTTTACACCACCAGAAATCAATGTTATATCCAGAATGTTGTGCACACTCAGTATTCACAAGGCATTATAAATAGTATGAGTATACTCTATGCTTAGTTTCAGTATTTTCTTTTTCAGGTGCCTACCGTCAATCAGGACACAGGAATGTTTGGTACCGAACCAACTGAAACAATGCTGACATTCCGGTCCGGTGAAGCGATCCGTCCGAGCCACAAGAACAAACAGAAGGTAATTTTATTATCCCCTACGACCTATTGTATTGTTACTACCTTCAGGAGTAGAACAAACAAGTCTGTAGCTGCTCTGCCAAAAAAAAAATATCTTGTTTTGTAGGTGTACTTTGGGCAAAATTTAGTGTGCAAGGAGTCTGTGTCAGCAAAGGGCAAAGGGAGGGTGGTGAAGGTGGGTGACCCAGTTTATGTTCTGCAGACATACCCTTCTCCGAATGAAGCTCCAGCCTGAGCACAAGGGGGTGGTAGTACTATTGTATCTCTTTCCTATGTACGTGGAAGAGACAACCTGAGCAAGGGGGATGATATTATGCTCGTTCTGTGAATTTAACTTAGTAGAAATAAAGCTGGACAGGTGTGAATTCAATAAAGTCATCATCTAGTTCTTTAATCTTTTGGTCATACAGTTGGATGTGCCTTTTAGTGATCACTGTTTCGTCACCATCATGAAAATTACTAGTAGTAAGATGGAGAATGCATAACATTATTCTGAATATAATACAAAACAATAGCAAGTGTCAAAAGGAATGGTAAAAAAAAGTTAGAAGACTACACAAAATCAACCATGGTCACATTCAGAACAACCTGTATATATCTGTACTACTTCTGAACTTGAGAGGAGAATGCTGTCCAGCTTCCAAAACGATTGATGGCTATGCATGCTCTGCATGTGTTGGAAGTTGCTCTTCACATCACAGTGTAATGGCAGCCAGTGTAGCCTGAAAAGTTCACCGAAGCAAGAAAATGATTACAGTAGCTGTTATACCAATTGGTCATCGCTGAAATATTTCCATGAATGTGAGTGTTGCTTACTTGGATCCTTGGTGATGAGCATGGCGGTGCCGCCGAAGTCGCAGGTGGCGCCGGTGGCCTTGGCGCGCTGCCAGTAGCTGTTGAAGGCGTAGGAGGCGTGGGCGGTCATGGTGTCCGGCTTGAAGCAGGGGCCGTCGGCCTTGAGGGAGTCGCAGTCGGCGCCGGACGCGCACGCGTAGTCCATGGCCTGCTGCACGATCGGCCCTGGCACGGACGGCTTCGCCACGCACCACTCGGCGTGCCCCGACGACGGCGAGGGCGGCCCGATGGTGGGCGGGAACACCACCGGCGGCTGGAAGCTGCCGCCCGGAGGGCTCGGGGGCGTCCCTGACGAGGAGTCCGGTGGCGGGTACGGTGCGTAGTCCGGCGGGCTTGGCGTCACTTCCGGTGGGCTTCCTTCCGGTGGCCCTGGGAACGGCGTGACCTCCGGTGGGCTGGGTGCGACGGACGGTGGCCCTGGGAATGGCGTGACCTCCGGTGGACTGGGCGCCACGGACGGTGGCCCTGGGAACGGCGTGACTTCCGGCGGGCTTGGCGTGACTTCCGGTGGGCTTCCTTCTGGTGGTCCCGGGAACGGCGTCACGTCCGGTGGACTGGGCGCCACGTACGGTGGTCCTGGGAACGGCGTGACCTCCGGTGGACTGGGCTCGACCTCCGGTGGTCCTGGGAACGGCGTGATCGCTGGTGGGCTAGGAGCCACCTCCGGTGGGAACGGCGTGACCTCCGGCGGGCTCGGGTACACGATCGGCGGCAGCGGCGCAATCTCCGGCGGGCTGGGAGCGACCTCTGGCGGTCCCGGGAATGGCGCTATCTCGGGCGGGCTTGGCGCAACCTTGGGCGGTCCGGGGAACGGCGCGATCTCCGGCGGGCTGGGCGCGACCTCCGGCGGTCCCGGGAACGGCGCGATCTCCGGCGGGCTGGGCACAACCTCCGGCGGGCTCGGGTAGACGATCGGCGGCAGCGGCGCGATCTCTGGCGGGCTTGGCACGATCTCCGGCGGGCTTGGCACGATCTCCGGCGGGCTCGGCACGACCTCCGGTGGCGGAGGGGAGTAGAACTCCATTGGCGGCGGAGGAGGGGAGTAGAGCGGCGTCGAGGGCGGCGGAGGCGACAGGTAGGCGAACGCCGGCGCTGGCATGACAGGCGGCGAGACTGGGCCGCAGCCGGGGGAGTCGTCGTGGTGAGCCAGCGAGTAGGCGTCGGACTCGGAGTACTGGTCCAGCAGCTCGTCTGTGCTTAACGCTCTCGCCCCTGCTCAACCAGACAATGCATGTGTACGTGTTACTAGCATGTCAAGCTCAAGAATACCATTTGAATTGCCATGAAATTAGCATAAATTTGTTTTAAAATTTTGAGTAAAATTTTGTCGAGATCGAAAGGACCTGCCGAGCACACACGACACTCTAGCGCTCACACTGAGTGTGCGTCTTCGACACACGCTACGAAGCGAGAAAAGATGGAAGAACCCAGAACATACCGCATTGTGTCGCAAAGAAAGCGAAACCGACAATGGCGAAGAAGAGGAGACGCCGCACGGGGCGCCGGAAGCTCCTGCCTCCCTCCATGGCAGGCACTCACACAGGGGAAGTGCTTTTCTGTTCTGTACAATGTTGGGAATGGAGCTTGGGGGTGTTGATATAGCCATGAAAGCATTGGCTCAAAGGTTAAAGGGAGGAGACATTGTAAAGCTACTAGTAGCATCAAGTGAAGTGAAAGAGTGAGCTTTTGTGTGCTTGGTATTGGTAACAACAATGACCTCTGAGCATGGAGATGATTTGGATTCGTTGGTGGTTCTGAGGTTTTGGATTCGCTTTTGCACCTTTTCTCCTTTGGCAGTTTTGGCACAGATGCTTTGCTTGCTGCCTAGAAAGAAATGGAGATGAGATGATCCTTCTCACCAGCTCCTGAGCCCCCTTTGTTTGTTCTCCATTTGCTTGGGATCCACTCAAGCACAAATCACTCTTAACCAGATGATGATGTATCGTGTGTATATTATGCGTGTAAGAATCTTATTAAGGTTGCAAAATGTGTAAGAATCTTATTAAGGTTGCAAAATTTTGCTCCAACAGGCACAAAGCGTTAGGTTAGGTTTGCATTGACCCGCAATCTAGATGATCGAATGATGTCCCAGTTTGTCGAAAATAAAAAGATGGATTGGTAAAGCAATAGCACATAGACACAGACAGTTCCCAGTCTGACATTCTAATGAAACTATTAGTAGTATCAACAGTATTAACATACTCCTTGCTTCATTTGCTACTAAATCAATACAGTCGGTGAAAAGATGTCGCTGATTTGTATACAGAGTACAAGACACTCATATAGCATAAGGTCACAACGGAGCAAATGATCTCTAGACTAACAAATTTCAACTCTTGGTACACGAAAGATAGGACAAATGATGATAAAAATCTAAAGTCAAATTAATACATTCTTTCAACTGCAGTAGCTCCAGTCACTAGCTAAACAAATCAACAACAGGGGAGATCCAGGATCACCAACTAGCTGCGCAGCGTCGATCCTATGGATGCGCAGGTGAGCCTGTCGCTGCTTCGCATCAGGCTGTTAGCCAAACATGAGGCCCAGTTTGTTCATAGGGCCATGCGTCCAGCAAGCCAACTTTCCGACACTCTTCGATCAAACGCTGCATCTACCGAGCTCATCTGTTCACAATAGGTTTCGACACAGGAAAGACACTGTTAGATTTAATCTCTGCAACTTAGGAACAAATAATGAAGCAGGTGAACTTGCTCTGTTAGAACAAATGTATCAGGCTCACGGGCCGAATGAAAGCTGACCTGGAACCAAACTCTCCGCACATTCTCGGTCAAAATTAAGTTATAAATGCTACGGTACTGGCAGATGCTCAGCCACCTAGTTCTTGTTACAAACCCATATTTGCACGTGGTGAATGGAAATAAATAAAAGTAATGCTTCAACTGAAATTAATACATACACATTTGCGTACAGTCCAGGGCTTGGCCGATAACCCTCAAGTCATTAGCACCATGAGATTTGTCAGATTGTGAAAAACTTACTAGCAGAAAGATAATGTAAATACCTACTTGGAACTCCTGATGTGCGCGAAATCAGCAGGATGAAATGAACACCAAGGAGATGTCATGAATATAATTGGAACATATGCAACTACTGAAGGAACATATTTCATATTCCCATTAGATTCAACGTTTGTTTCAGCCTTTCAATGTTCGCATATGTTGTTCTAGGAGTGCCACAAGTTCATCACAAAAGGATTATGTCTGTGCTCCAATGATTTTCAAGAGATCATTGGTACTGGAAACATAAAAATCAGAACTTACCTGGCTAGTTTCATCATGCACCAGGTACATGGGCAGCGACAACCTTCTTTCCTCCTACATATATGTCAACAAACATTTTAGACATTAAGCTTCTATCTGGATAATCTACCAAATTCCCAGGCCACACCATAAGACTAAGAAGTTGAGAAGGGAATAATACCATTGACATTGCCTCATCATCCCACACCAGATAGACCTCACTCGTAGCTGGTTGAGTAGCAGACGCTTTATTATTAGTTGCAGGAGCAGGTGGAAGTCCAATTGCAGGACCTCCTGTACCTAGAACAAATACATGCACAAGTGAATTCACAAGGGGCGTCTCAAACACAGTAACACCGAGAGCAAACATAAGTATCAGATGCAAATACAGAACGTCAATCCAGAAATGCCTCTCTACATAAAATGAGCTATATGTCTCCCAATCTAAGTATTATTACTATTTGTAGTAACATAGCATATACTCCCTCCGTCCCAAGGCTTAGGGCGTATATTATTTGGCGCTAGGGTTAAGAAGAAGTTGATTTAGGTATTATGGACCGATTTTCCCTTGAATAAATGCCCCGTTTTCTAGAATTAATGGCCCTATGCCTATGCCGCATCGGTTCTCTCTGGCATTAATTCCGCTGAGCTGTTTCAACTTTGCATGCACAAGGATAACCAATTGAAGATGCATGCACACGGTCTCCAAAGAAAAAAGCTGCATGCGCGATAATTACTGGCTAGCTGGGGCTGCATGAAAGGCAAATATTAAGGGGTATGCTTGGCAGAGCCGAACTAAAATAGCATCTGTGCCTTATGCTATGGTGAAATTTGCCAAAAATTTATACGCCCTAAGCCCTGGAACGGAGGAAGTATTGCGTAAATTCCTCTAAAGAAGTGTTCAGAGTAAGATTTAACTAGTACATATTGTTCTCCTCTTCTACATACACTAAATTCACGGTATATATATGCTATGTTTACCTGTCACAGATGTGAAGCTAGCAAATCTCAGTACATATAGTAGAGTTTTAAGTTCTGGGAACATACCTTGATTATTGGCTACATATCCAAATCCTGCATTACCAACTGATGGTGCTGGAGAACTTGCTGGAATAGTTGCAGGAGAAACTGATAAACTGAATGGGGAATGTGCTGCCCCATTGCCAGCGGTGTTGACAGGAAACAAAGGCTGGGAAACCTGAGGGGCAACAGGTGAAGGGACCCCAGTAGCAGCCATAGCATATGATGTCTGAAGTAAATTAGCAGGTGCTGCTGTCATAGGATTGGGCATATTTTGAATGGGAAATAGTGGTTGTTGTGGTGCCTGCCCAGCAACCATTTGAGGACCTGAAACTGCTTGTTGTTGAGTGAACCAAGCTTGCGGTGGTTGAGGAGGCCAAAGTGGAGGTCGGACCATCATTGCGGGATTAAACCTGCCAAAAATGTGACATATATGAGAAAATGTTCCAAAAGTAGTTGCCAATAATATGATTGCACGAGCAATGGGCAACGGATAGCACACCCATTTTTATGTAAGCTGGAACTTAAAATGTAGATAGAAGAGAAAAGAGAGCATACATAGGTCGGGGTAGTCCATACGGACGTGGAGGATAAGTCATGCCTAGCGGATGATTAGGCATAATAGGAGGTCTTATTGACGGCACCTCCACTTTGGCCATCTTCGATGAAGGCTCTTCCTCTGCATGTAGAACAAAAATAAAGGTTAAACTAGACGCTCTTCGAGAGAAAACATGGCAAGTTCAACACTTCAGGAAAATTCTATGTAAAGGTTAAACATGCTCTTGGAGAGAAAAAACATGGCAAGTTCAACACTTCACGAAAATTAAATTGCATGTAAAGGTTAAATGACATGTTTTTGGAGAGAGAAAAACATGGCAAGTTCACCACTTCAGGAAAATTTCATGTAAAGCTTCAATAACATGCTAATGGAGGAAAATAAACATGGCAAGTTGAGCACTTGAGGAAAATGACACGTGTAAATGTTAAACGTGGTATGGGAGAGAAACCACGCCAAGTTGAGCTCTTTAGGAAAAATGGTTTTCTTTCATGTCAGTTTGCATATGGATAATTCTGATCACATGTGAGCCTTGCAACGATGTTTAGACGATATTAAGGAATCCTATTATTTGCACAGTGATTGATCATCATCATGATCATCAGAAGAAAAACTAGTTAACAGCAACACTGCCATTCAATATCACGCTAACTGAGCAACTACTCTGGTCTATAAAAAAGTAGCGCAGTGGAGACATAGATGTACCTTCTCCGTAGTGAGCGGCTAGCACATCCGACGGAATCCCTTGCATGCCGAAAATCTCAATATCCGTGGAATCCCTCTCAGGCTTTGCATTTGGAACCCTGCAGCCAAAAACATTTTCATACACAGATGAGTAACGCAGCAAAGATGGCAGTTTAGCTAATCGCAGCTGGTGTACCATGTATCCTTGAGAGGATTAAAAAAACACAGGTTAGTACATGACCTGGGTATGGAAAGGAAGTTTCACGCATAAATCTGTAATAAGCTACATATCTATATAGGAAAGCAAATTACTCTACTAATAATGAAAATATCATTGAAATAAACTGAGGACTCGAAGTGGGGTCAGGCCTTCTCGCGTGCACCTGTGCGAAACCGTCCGGTGGGCCGCGCTGGGATCTAATCAGGCATCGGAAGGATTCGTCGGGGCCGGAAGAGCGAGCGAGCGAGCGGCCGGCGTTCCCTAAATAGTAATCCCAAATCTGAGCTAGTCTGACTACGAGGCGGATGGCGGACGCAGATCCCTAGCTAGGAGGAGGAGGAGGAGGAGGAAAAGAGAGGGGAGAGGATGCGTACTTTGTGACGGACTCCTTGTGGACCTGCAGGACGTGGATGGACATGCCGCCGGCGGTGGAGAGCTTCTTGTGGCAGACGTGGCACTTGAAGTGCTTTGCCTTCTGGTGCTGCACCAGGATCTTCTCGTCGTCGAACTCCCGGTCGCAGTAGTAGCAGAAGACCTTCTCCACCCGCTTCTTCTTCTTCCCCATGGCCTCCCACTCCCACCTTGGGTCTCGCCGCCGGCGAGCCGGGAAGCTAGCTAGGGTTTCGGCGACGCCGCGGCGGAAGGAGGTGGGGAGGGGAGCACGCGAACTTGGTTCTCGGTGCGATTTGGGCTGGGGAGGAAGGAAAAAGGGTCCGCGCGGAGATTTGGAGGGGGGATTCTGCAAATACGACGTGGTGGAGTCTGGCTGGGACGCTGACCTGTGGGGACACGAGGCAGGTCGGTTTTTGCTGGACTTCCGGTCCCCCCGTGCTTGCGTCCGTGACGCTATTGCGTGTTTGGGCCTGGTCTGGCGAAGTACTGGGCTTGCGTGGCCGAGGGTGGTTTGACAGGTTGGGCCGAAACGAACATGAAATAAGCCTGCGTACACCCAGGTTAAGCAGGCGAGTTCACCGGTGGCCGCCATTTGGCAACTCACACGGCCACTCCCGCCGACGATGAGGATCGAAACAGATGCTACAAGTGCATATCCGGGGAATTTAGACAAAATTGACCCACGGTCAAAAAAAATTCATAAATTAAACACGCAGCAAAAATAATTTACTAGATCTAACCCTTTTTGCGACGTCATATAGAGTGGTGCTGCTTAATTATTACGGCAAAAATAATTAGCCGCTGGTTAATTATTACGGCCGTCTCAAAAATAATATTATTAGAAGTGGCTTATTATATGAACCATCTATGGTGATATTTTCAAGTAGTCGGGTAAACCATCTCTAAAAAGTGCTTTATCAACAACTGTCGCTTGGTAGAAAAGCATTTGCGGAAGTACTGTGCCTCTAACCAATATAGAGATGATCATGAACCAATCTTGATGATCCTATAGAGGTGATCAATCAAAAAAAATGCCCCACCGAAGTGGTGATGCAAACCTTCTAACCAAAACTAAATTCTCCTTTTGTCTTTCTGCGTTTCAAGAAAGAAGAACAATACAAGTAAATGCAAGATTTTGTTTAAGCTTCTATTTTCTTGATTTACTTCTTGTAATTTTTATTCTTTTATCAATCTTGTAAAATACTATTGTGAATAAGAATATTCTTTTCTATCATGTGTCTATTTTTATTTATTTTTATCCATTATTTATGAATCGATTCAAATATTTGAAGTAAGTCCAATGCAAGATTCAAATTAAAATTTGAATCCAGTGTTATTCTCGGATGAATCCTATCTTACAATAAATGAATTGTAGTTTTAAGTTCAACATGTTTGCTTGATTCCATTACTCGTTAATATGTTGCTGAAATTTTTAAAATATTTCCCTTAGCTAAAATATGAATAAAAGTGTTGGAGATATGCCCAAGAGGCAATAATAAAGTGGTTATTATCATATCTTCATGCTTATGATAAATGTTTACATACCATGCTATAATTGTATTAACATGAAACATTAATACTTGTGTGATTTGTAAACATAAAAGAGTCCCTAATAAAGCCTTTTGTTAAACTAGCTTGTTGGTTAATATATGATCATGGTTTCCTGATCATGAACATTGAGATGTTATTAACAACAAGGTCATATCATTAGGAGAATGATGTGGTGGACATACTCATATAGTTAAGCGTAGCATAAGATCAAGTCATTCAAATAGTTCACTTGATATAAGCTTTCTGATACATAGTAACATAATTCCTTCGACCATGAGATCATACTAATCACCATCACCGGAAGGATGCTTTGATGATATCAAACACCACACCGTAACTGGGGGGTTATAAAGGTGGCATTGAGTGAAGTATGTGTTGAGGCACAAGGATCAAGAGTGGGATTTGTCCATCCATATGACGGATAGATATACTCTAGGCCCTCTCGGTGGAATGTCATCCAATTAGCTTGCAAGCATGTGAGTGGCTCACAAGGGATCACATATCATGGGAACAAGAAAAGAGTACTTATCGATAACGAGGTTGAACTAGGTATGCAGAGATACCGACGATCAGACCTCGGATAAGTAAACTATCGCGAGACAAAGGGAAATTGGTATCATATGTAAGTGGTTCATTCGATCGCAAAGTAATCATAGAAATATGTGAGAGCCATATGAATTTCCAGATTCCTCTATTGGTTATTGATCGGAGAAGTGTCTCGGTCATGTCCGTGTAATTCACGAACCGTAGGGAGACACACTTAAGGATTCGATGTTGTTTAGTAGATATGGAATGTAAGTAGGGAGACCGAATGTTGTTCGGAGTCTCGAATGGGATCCAGGATATCACGAGGAGATCCAGAATGGTCCGGAGAATAAGATTCATATAAGGAAAGTCCAATTCCAGAGTTCAGGAATGATTCCGATGATTTCATCGGAGAGGTTCTAGAAGGGTCTAGAAGGTTTACCAGACCGAAAGGGGAAGGGTACAAGAATGTGTCATGAATAAGTAGAATGATTGAATCATATCCTAGGTCACTTGGTTGGGCATTAGCAATAAAGAAATCAAGCTCCAAATTGAAAGTCAAAAGACAAGTTTGAAAAGTCAAACTAGGACAATGTGTCCTGGTGGAGGAAGGAAAGAATCCTTCTTTCCCTCCACCACAAGCCAACAAGGAGAGAGAGTTGAGGAAGGATTCAAACTCCACTCTCCCAAAGCTGCCCTCCCTCTCATAAATAGAGGGGAGGGGGTGCCCCAAGGACACACAACACCAGCCCCTCCCCACCAAGCCGCCGCGCCGTCGCCGCTCGCCGTCACCGGCCACGCCTCCTCCTCTCCGGCCTTCTAATCCCTAGATTGTCGGAAACCCTAGATCCACCATAACTTGCTCCGGCTTAGGCAAAGCCCTGCAGGATTTTCCCTCTACTTCTGACACCACGCCGTCATGCTGCCGGAATCGCGAGGGGAGAACTACAACCTCCGCTGCCTGCTGGAATAAGGGAGAGGAAGGTCTTTATCGAGTACCGAACGTGTGACCGACTGCGGAAGCGCTGCCGGAACGCAGCACCGGAAGGATCGTCTACGCGATCTTGAGATCGGCAAGTGTACGACTACATCACCCACGAGAATCGGCTCTCGTTAACCTCTTTGGAATCTTCGAGGGTGAGTACTATAATCGACTTGTTGCTACAATCTAGTAGATAGATCTTGGCTTGTTTGTGTGCATGCGGTAGAATTTTTTGTTTTCCATGCTACAAAACCCTACAAAAATTCATGTTGATATTTATAGCACTCATGTGATGAACTAGGCCCTAATTCATCTAATAGAGAGATGTCTCAATATCCTTTCTCTTTGGAATAAAAGTTAAAAAAATCCCATATTTTTAGATGCATGATATGCAAATGCACAATTCCTAAAACTACCCCTTTGTGTCCTAAAATCTCGGGATGTTATGGGTATCTCTTCAAACCTAATGAAGTCTGTTGGGAGGTAGTTAAGCATAATCTTGAGATATATCAAAGGTATAGTATGTACAAGACTTTATATATGGCTCTCCGGCTCTACTATTCTGTGTATATTTAGTTATTTACGCATGTTTACTAGGCATGTTGTGTTGATGATTGTAGTTCAAGCAATAGTTAGCACCATTTGCCACAAGATAGCATTCATTGGGCATAATATGACTTCATGGAGTTCACACAAACAACCTACAATGTCTTTGTCTGCACAAAGATGGAATACAATGCTTTGGTAAATGGTACTACTGAAGCAACATGCATGCAACCCTTAGTAAAGGAAAGCGGTGTCCATCAACCAAGACAGCCGGTGCTATGGTGTGATAATCTTGGTGCTAACTATCTCATGGCATACCCATTTTTTCATGGTTGAACGAGGTAGACCTCTATTTCGTGAGGGAGAATGTCTTGATGCGTGGTTTGTTTACATCAATGATCGATGCTAATGGATTTACAAAACCAGACACTTTATAGATGCTTTATCATCTTGGCATAATGTAAACATTGCCACGGTTAAGATTGAGGGGGAGTGTAAATGCGGTAGTTAGGGATCCGCATCATGTGTATATATATGACACTACCTATGTTCCAAAACATCTTATATAAAAGGACGGAGGTAGTAGTATATAATTGTGTACGCTAAGTATTAGTTGAAGGACCCTGCTACCCGACGGGTGTTCTGCCGATTACACGTTCTGGCGGATTCCGACACCGGTCTGTCCGACCGAGCGAGTCCGATTGGTACCAATTAGGACAGAGCGATTAGGCTAGATCGTACTCGTACCGGATAACTCCAAAGCAAAATGTCTATTCCGCGTGTGCATTTACCGGCCCACTAGCAATCTTCTATCTCTAAATAGAAGTCCCCCACTAGCCTATTTTGCTGACTTCTCCTGCAGCCACGTCATCCTTTTTATCGTCGCACGGAGAATCATCGTGACCTCGGCTGTGCCCGCTTCGAAACATGTAATGGACTGGAAATCCTTTCCTCGGCTCGACCATTCACTAGAAGACTCGCTCGACGAATCCTGACAGTAACTCCTCCGCCGTTGCGACCTTCCGTCCTCTTCGCCAAGATTGTTCCCTCCGCCACCTAATGGCTCCTCATAAATGCTCCTCATCAATCGTAGCATTCAATGACTGGAAACTGCTCGATGGAGATCATCCGTTGCCGCCGCCTCCTCAAGGTTAAAAACCATCCATCTCACCATCCGATTCAACCACGGTGGCCTCCTTGCGCCACAACCTCCACCAGCGACCTCCAAGCTGGTACCTGGCCGTTCTCCATTCTAATTCCCCCCGGTTTTGATTGGATTATTCCTACTCCTTCCTCAACGTATTGTCCTAATTAGTTAGGTTGAGCTCCGGTCGGATTTGATTTAATTCTGCTCTGTACCCGATTCGATTCGATTGGATTGGATTCCGATTCAGGTTGAGATGTGGATGGAGTTGATTTCTTTGGATCTCGGTTATGTCCCTACGCCTGATTTTATTTGGATTGATTTAACTGATTCTACCTACAGGTTGAACTCTAGATGGATTCCTCATGATAGAATCAAGGATGACTGATAATTTTAATTTCTCTTTTAAGCACCGGATATGCTACTTTCCTTGGACTAGCCTGCTCCATGCAATGAATTTGAAGCCCCTGCCCTCGATGACCATCGTCTGCTGCTGCATCCCCATGTCCCACAAGGCTCTACCATCATGAATACGGCTGCATCTGCTTCCCATCAACCAAGCCTCCCTCTCATGCTCATCGAGTAACTCAGGTCTAGCCAATGAGCTCCACTCCCGCAGGTAGCAAACCTCCACTCCTTAGGATCACATCTCATGCTGACCTCATGATTTGCTTGCCTCCCTTTCTCTCTTTCAGGTATCGCTTCCCTTGAAGAAATCTATACGGAGCTAGAAGACGAATAAGTGGTGTGTGCCTCTATTTTTGTTTTGTTCCCATTGAATTTCAGCACAAGATTTACAAGGATTTGATTTGTTTTACAACCCTGATCTGTACCTCCATCATTTCTTTACCTGCTAATGTGAGTGACTGAGTTCAGTCCGATTGGTTTCCAAAGTCCGATACATATATCACGAAGCACGTAAATGTCATGCCCATAGTTTTATTCCATGTTCTATTCTACTTTCGTTCCGGTTACTAAGCCCATCACTCTTTATGTCAGCTATCCTTTAGAGTAATATACATGCGATGTTCAAACTGTTGCTAAAGAAAATATTGAAGCGCTCATACAAACCTATAAAACGCAGTGTATTTGTTGATATGCACAACAATCTTTCGAGCTGTAATATTATTCAGATGCTTCAAGATGTATGTTGTAGAAATAGTTATTATATACTAAGATATGGAACAGTACTGCTATGTGCATTCTCAAAAAAAATACCTTTCAGTGTGTAATTTTTTGCATAGTTAAACCATTTGTATTTATAAAACTTTGTCATACCATTTTATTTTGTTAAATATTGCCATCATCTTTTCTGAACAGATGTTTATTACTAGAATATATTTCGTATCGTTGAAAAAGATGTAAAATTTCTTTTGGATATGCATCTATCTTTGAAAAAAACTATTTAGCATTATGTGTTTTAAATTGCCAAAATTTCTATTTTATTTTGTGTGCTTCGTGTAGTTGAACTGCAGGTGTGTCGATAATGCCAAGAAGACCAACACGGACCCACGAAAAAATAAGTATAAAGAGTACCATTAAATCTCCGGCACATAGAGATAGGTGAATTTCCAACTTCTCGATCTCCCCTTGCAAATTTAATCCTCATCTTTCACCAGCACCATGAAGGCCGCTTAAAATAGGTCATTTTATTATGTGATAACGTGCTTCTACAACTATCCAGCTGAAACAATACTCCCATATTATATTCTGCAACGGAAGAATCTAATGCCCTGGCACAAGTCGTCCCATCTCAGGTGCATAACCTCTCTCGGAGAGATTGGCGGCGCGTCATCCTCGAGTCTCGACCAGCATATTGTTTGTGGAAATGACATGCGTGCTTATCCTTACAAGAACATCTACAATAAATATTACAGTGATCATATATGTTGTCTCCTTTGCAGATTAAAGAGGGAATATGTGAAAAACAAAGAAATATTCTGACAAAATGTTGTAAAATTAAGTGTATTGGAAGTGAAATGAATGTCTTTGAGCATCAACCTCATACCAGTTTCCCTAAAAATTTATCTGTTTGGAAATGCTTCGTGGACTCTATTTCACTATATCATTCTTGAAAGCTTTGAAAAAACATAAGAAAAAGAATGATATTTCATGGTGTGGACGCCTTCTAAAACCACATGAATACTTCAGGTGTAGTAAGCAATGATTGACTTATTGATATTCACGAAAATCAAAATGTTCTTAACTTGATTTATGCTATGCCTCCCATGTCCTAAACTTATCATATCAAATGTGTTGCAGTTAATTCCCGCCGCAACGCGCGGGAAATCATCTAGTTAAGATAGTTTAACACATCGCCGCGTCCCAGGATTATACGGAATGCACGAGAGCATACCATAGATCCATGCCAAAAAGTGAGGCACAGCTCATGCGAGAGTTTGATTAGTTCTAAAAACCAAAAGGACAAAAAAAGCTGACATCACACCTTATAAAATCCGAAAACTTTAAAGTTCAAAATCTTTTATAGCTTGAACTGGTTATCTAATTTATGATCTGATTTCACCGTTATGCTAGTCGCAACGAGGCCTTCAAAATTAGATCCCATGTTATTACGTTTTGACAATTTATTTTTACCAAAAATTATCCACTTATAACATGTGTGTTATTCATATCAAGTTACGAGCTCTCATAATGATTAGTTTGATGTGGAATTAGGCATTGCTTTTGATTATTATTTGGACTGTGCTGCACAGCTGCCGGTTTAGTGATTGGAGAAACTGGCAGGCGTTCTGACCGCTCCAAAGGCGATTCTTGCATGTGCATGGTAGCTCCAATTTAACCGTTTCAATTGATCTACATTAAATAAAATCGGAAAATTAAAAAGTTTAAAGCTCAAACTATTTGTCCGGTTTCAATCTCTTTTGATCATTGGACTAGTCCTGACTGTTGGAATTATGCCCTAGAGGCAATAATAAAGATGTTATTATTATAATTCTTGTTCATGATAAAGTTTATATTCCATGCTAGAATTGTATTAAGCGGAAACTTTAATACTTGTGTGGTTTGTGAACAACATCGTGTCTCTAGTACGCCTCTATGGACTAGCTTATTGATTAATGATGGTTAAGGTTTCCTAACCATAGACATGAGTTGTCGATTAATAATGAGATCATATCATTGGGAGAATGATATGATGGACATACCCAAATTAAGCAGAGCAATTAGATCGTGTCATCGTGTTCATCTTTGCGAAGCTTTTCTTATGTCAAATATTGTATTCCTTAGACCATGAGATAATGCAACTCCCTGGTATCGGAAGAAAGCTTTGAGGTCATCAAACGTCATCCTATGAGAGGGCGATCATAAAGGTGTCTCTCAGGTGATCGGAAAGTACCTGTTGGGTTGTATGTATCGAGATGGGATTTGTCCCTCCCAAGTCAGAGAGATATACTTCGGGCCCACTCGGTAATCGATATCAACACCGCTTGCAAGCACGTGGTTAAGGAGTTAATCACAAAGTGATATCGGATTACGGAACGAGTAAAGTACTTGCTGTGAACGAGATTGAACTAGGTATGCTGGTACCGACGATCGAATCTCGGGCAAGTAAAATAGCGCGAGACAAAGGGAATATATATATGGGATTAATTGAATCCTGGCATCGTGGTTCATCCGATATGATCATCGATGAATGTGTGGGAGTCAATATGGGTTTCCAGACCCTGCTGTTGATTATTGATAGAAGATCATGTCTGCATATTCTCGAACCCGAAGGGTCACACACTTAACGTGTCTCGATGCTAGGATAGATTGGATAATTGGTTTATGAGTTTTTGTTCGGAGTCTCGGATGAGATCCAGGACGTCACGAGAGGTTCTGGAATGGTCCGGGGAATAAGATTCATATAAGGCAATGCAGTTTTTGGAGTTCGGAATTGTTTCGAGTTATTCGGTATTGTACTGGAAGCTTCTAGAACCTTCCGAAGTGGGACCAACGTGGCCCCACTTGTCGGGAGGGGGCGTGGGCCTACGAGGGAGTGCCCTGGCCGCATTGGGCCAGGGGCACAAGGCCCCATAGTCCCAGCCGGCCAAGCACCTAGGGAAACCCTAGGGGAGCTTCTAGAAGGGGGGGGACTTGCCCCCTACTCCTCCCTCCTTGGCCGCCGGCCCTAGGGCTTGGGGGAGGGGCAAGTGCCATCCGCCCACCCCTCTATATAAAGAGGGCTGGGGGCGCACCCTCCCTACACCTCCTCCTCAACCCTAGCCGCCCTGCTGCCCCTCCTCTCTCTCTCCCTCCCGACTGCGCGTAGGCGAAGCCCTGCCGCAGAAACTCTCCACCGCTTGCACCACGCCTTAGTGTTGTAGATCCAACCTATCTCTCCACCCCACTTGCTGGACCGAGGAAGGAGGAGACGTCGAGGTGCCGCTTGAGTGCATCTCTCGGAGGCATCGCCACCTGCGGTGTAAGATCGGATCGGATCGCGAGGAGGAGAAGCGAGTACGACTACATCAACCACGTTCGTTGAACGTTCCGCTGTGCGAATCTTCAAGGGTATGAAGATCTCATCTATTCCCCCCCTCGTTGTTTGCATCTCCTAGATTAGATCTTGGCTTTCCCGTTCGCATCCGTAGAAAATTTTGATTTACTATGCTGCGAACCCCTTCAGTGGTATTAGAGCTAGATCTATGCGTAGATGTGTTTTACGAGTAGAACGCAACATGCTTGTTGCGGGCGTTGATGTTTTCTGTTGCAAGCCTCTTGTTTGTGTACTTCTTATGACGCGGGATAGTGAGATCGAAGCGGTCCAGGCCAACTTTACGCGACCTCGTTCGCGAGACCTGCTCCGCACTTGACGTGTGGCTTGTTCCACACATGCGGCTGGTGGATGCCAGTTTCTCTCACTATAGTTGTCATGGGACTTACACCGGAGTTTGGCAACCATAATATCACCGTTGTGGTTTTCCGTAGGTAAGAATCGTTCTTAGCTTGTTACTCCCATAAGCCACGTAAAACATGCAACAACAAAGTAGAGGCGTCTAACTTGTTTTTGCAGGGAGTGTTTTCTGTGATATGGTATGGCCCAAGATGTGATGTGTATGTTGTATGCAATGATCATGTTTTGTAATGTTTCATGACTTGCATGTCGATGAGTACACAACCGGCAGGAGCCATATGGTTGTCTTTATAATTGTGTATGACATGTGTGTCAACTTCTTATACGCCATGTAATAGCTTTACTTTATCGCTAAGTATTTAGCAATAGTTGTAGTTGCTATTCGTGGTGGAGGCAATCATGGTGGAGTGATGGATATCATGCTGGCACGCACAAGATGGAGATCATTGCGCGAAGATTGGCTATACCATATCACATAAAGTTATATGCATGTGATGTTTATCCTTTTATGTATCTTATTATGCTTAGATCGCGACGGTAGCCTTATAAGATGATACCTCACTTAAAGATCAAGATAAAACCGTGTTCTCCCCATGTATGCACCGTTGCGAAAGTTCGTCGTGTTCAAGCATCACGTGATGATCGGGTGCTATAAACTCTACGTTCACATACAACGGGTGTAACCCAGTTTTGCACACGCGAAAATACTTGGGTTTGACTTGACGAGCCTAGCATGTATAGACATGGCCTCGGAACACATGAACCAAAAGATTAAGCATGAGTCATATGAATGATATGATCGACACTTCGTTGTCCACCATTGAAACCACATCTCTTCTCGTGAAGATCGGATTAGGTGTGGTGAATTTGGATCATGTTCACTAAACAACTTGAGGGATGTTGAATTTAGTGGGAGTTCATCTAGTAATTTGATTAAGTTGAACTAGTTATCATGAACATAGTCTACATTGTACTTGCAAATTTTGTAGATCAAATGGCTAAGTCCAACTTCAACTTCAACGTTTTTGCTAAGAAAGAAAAGCTTAAGAACAATGGGTCTAACTTCACCAACTGGTTTCGCAATCTGAGAATCATTCTCCCTGGCGGACAAAAGGACTATAACCTTGAGAAAGCGTTAGGTGACGCCCCTGCTGTAGATGCGCCGGCTGATGAGAAAGCTGTTTATCAGTCGCGCAAAGATGATTATGGTGTGATTAAGAGCACCATGTTGTTTGCTATGGAATCGGACCTTCAAAATTGTTTTGAAGATTTCCCCGGGCCCTTTGAGATCCTTGAGGAACTGAAAACTATGTTTCAGACTCAGGCCCGTTTTAAGAGATATGAGATCTCTGAGAAATTCTTTAACTTCAAGATGGAGGAAGGGAGTTCCGTTAGTGAGCACGCCATAAAGATGTCGGGTTCCACACTCAACGCCTTGAGCAACTGGACTACAAGATTCCAGAGGAGCTCAAGATTGAAAGGGTTCTGCAATCACTCCCTCCTAGCTAGAAATGTTTTGTAGTTACTCATAATCAGATTGGTTCCACTGATACGATCACCGAGCTCTTCGCTAAGCCGAAAGTTGCGGAGGTGGACATCAAGAAGGATAATCATGTGTTGATGGTCAACAAGCCCCCCAACTTTAAGAAAGGTAAGGGCGCAAAGAAGCCCTTCAAGAAAGGCGACAGCAAGCATGTTGCCCCTGCTGAGAAGAAGATTAAGTCTGGACCTAAGCCGAACACTGAGTGCTTCTATTGCAAGGACAAGGGTCACTGGAAGCACAACTGTCCGAAGTACTTAGCGGACAAGAAGGCTGGCACCATCAAAGGTATATTTGATATACATGTTATTGATGTTTTCCTTACTAGCCCTCGTTGTAGTGCCTGGGTATTTGATACTGGTTCATTTGCTAATATTTGTAACTCGAAACAGGAGCTATGGAATAGACGGCGACTGGCGAGGGATGAGGTGACGATGCGCGTTGGCAACGGATCAAGAGTTGATGTGATGGCCGTCGGCACACTCTCCTTAGTTTTACCTTCAGGTTTAGTTTTAAACCTCAATAAATGTTATTATGTGCCTGTGTTGAGCATGAACATCATATCTGGATCGTGTTTATTGCAAGACGGTTATTCATTTAAACCTGAGAATAATGGTTGTTCTATTTATAGGAGTAACATCTTTTATGGTCATGCAACTGCTGTGAATGGTTTATTTCTTCTGAATCTCAAAAGGGATGAAACACACATCCATAACATTGAGGCTAAGAGATGCAAAGTAGATAGTGATAATTCTACTTATTTGTGGCACTGTCGTCTAGGTCATATTGGTGTAAAACGCATGAAGAAACTCCATTATGATGACTTTTGGAGTCTCTTGATTTTGAATCATTTGACACATGCGAGCCATGCCTCATGGACAAGATGATCAAAACCCCGTTCTCCGGAATGATGGAGCGAGCAACAGACTTGTTGGAAATCATACATACCGATGTATGCGGACCAATGAGTGTTTCGACGCGCGGTGGATATCGCTACTTTCTCACTTTCACTGATGACTTAAGTAGATATGGGTATATCTATTTAATGAAACATAAATCTGAAACATTTGAAAAGTTCAAAGAATTCCAGAATGAAGTGGAAAACCATCGTAACAGAAAAATTAAGTTTCTACGATCCGATCGTGGAGGTGAATATTTGAGTTATGATTTTCTCACGCATCTAAAAGCAAGCGGAATTGTTTCGCAACTCACGCCACCCGGAACACCACAGCGCAATGGTGTGTCTGAACGTCGCAGGTCGACAAGGTCGCGTGCCCCTCCTGAGTGGTACGACAACCCTGTCTTGACTGTCTTGTTAGTAGAAGACAGTGAACCTACGAACTATGAGGAAGCGATGATGAGCCCAGACTCTAAGAAATGGCTGGAAGCCATGAAATCCGAATTGGGATCCATGAGCGAAAACCAAGTATGGACTTTGGTGGATCCTCCTAGCGACCGAAAGGCCGTTGAGTGCAAATGGATATTCAAGAAGAAAACGGACGCGGATGGTAATGTTACCGTCTATAAAGCACGGCTTGTCGCAAAAGGTTTTCGACAAGTTCAAGGTGTTGACTACGATGAGACTTTCTCTCCCATAGCGATGTTTAAGTCCATTCGGATTTTATTAGCAATTGCTACGTTTCATGATTATGAAATATGGCAGATGGATGTCAAGACTGCTTTCCTTAATGGCAACATTGATGAAGAGTTGTATATGATGCAACCCGAGGGTTTTGTCGATCCTAAGGATGCTAGTAAAGTATGCAAACTTCAGCGTTCCATTTATGGACTGAAGCAAGCATCTCGGAGTTGGAACCTTCGTTTTGATCAAGTGATCAAGAGCTTTGGATTTGTTCCAAATTGCTACGAAGCTTGCATCTACAAGAAAGTGAGTGGGAGCTCGGTGACGTTTCTGGTACTGTATGTGGATGACATATTGATTATCGGAAATGACATCAACATGCTTAACGATGTGAAGAGTTATTTGAACAAGTGTTTTTCAATGAAAGACCTAGGTGAAGTTGCTTATATATTGGGCATCAAGATCTATAGAGATAGAAAAAGACGCCTGATAGCTTTAAGCCAGAGTACATACCTAGACAAAGTTCTGAAAAGGTTCAGAATGGATAAGGCAAAGAAAGGTTCAGTGCCTATGTTGTCAGGTAAGATATTGAGCAAGGCTCAGTGTCCAGCTACGGTAAATGATAGGGAAGCTATGAGCAAAGTGCCTTATGCCTCGGCCAAAGGTTCCATCATGTATGCCATGCTGTGTACTAGACCAGATGTGTCCAATGCTCTTAGTTTGACGAGCAGATATCAAAGTGATCCAGGAGTGGAACACTGGACAGCCGTGAAGAACATCCTAAAGTACCTAAATAGAACTAAAGAAATGTTCTTAGTCTATGGGGGTGATGAACAGCTTGTCGTAAAAGGTTACGTCGATGCTAGTTTCGACACCGACAAGGATGATTCTAAATCTCAGACAGGATACGTTTATATTTTGAATGGAGGAGCTGTGATCTGGAGAAGCTGCAAGCAAAGCGTGATCGCGGGATCTACAGTATAAGCGGAATACATGGCTGCTACAGAAGCGTCAAGTGAAGGAGTTTGGATCAGAAACTTCATCACTGAGCTTGGCGTGGTTCCAAGTGCATTGGACCCACTGGAGATATTGTGTGACAACACTGGCGCCATAGCACTCGCTAAGGAACCAAGATATCATCCAAAGACCAAGCATATCAACCGCAAGTTTCATATAATCCGAGATTATATAGCAGATGGAGATCTGAAGATTAGCAAAGTACATACGGATCTGAATGTCGCAGATCCATTGACTAAACCTCTTCCACGTGTAAAACATGATCAACACCTCAGTGCCATGTGTGTGAGATTGTTGCCAGATGTAAACTAGATTATTGACTCTAGTGCAAGTGGGAGACTGTTGGAATTATGCCCTAGAGGCAATAATAAAGATGTTATTATTATAATTCTTGTTCATGATAAAGTTTATGTTCCATGCTAGAATTGTATTAAGCGGAAACTTTAATACTTGTGTGGTTTGTAAACAACACCGTGTCCCTAGTACGTCTCTATGGACTAGCTCATTGATCAATGATGGTTAAGGTTTCCTAACCATAGACATGAGTTGTCAATTGATAATGAGATCATATCATTGGGAGAATGATATGATGGACAGACCCAAACTAAGCGAAGCAATTAGATCGTTTCATCGTGTTCATCTTTGCGAAGCTTTTCCTATGTCAAATATTGTATTCCTTAGACCATGAGATAATGCAACTCCCTGGTACCGGAAGAAAGCTTTGAGGTCATCAAACGTCATCCTATGAGAGGGTGATCATAAAGGTGTCTCTCAGGTGATCGGAAAGTATCTGTTGGGTTGTATGTATCGAGATGGAATTTGTCCCTCCCAAGTCGGAGAGATATACTTCGGGCCCACTCGGTAATCGATATCAACACCGCTTGCAAGCATGTGATTAAGGAGTTAATCACAAAGTGATATCGAATTATGGATCGAGTAAAGTACTTGCTGTGAACGAGATTGAACTAGGTATGACGGTACCGACGATCGAATCTCGGGCAAGTAAAATATCGCGAGACGAAGGGAATATATATATATGGGATTGATTGAATCCTGGCATCGTGGTTCATCCAATATGATCATCGATGAATCTGTGGGAGTCAATATGGGTGCCCAGACCCCGCTGTTGATTATTGATAGAAGATCATGTCTGCATATTCTCGAACCCGCAGGGTCACACACTTAACGTGTCTCGACGCTAGGATAGATTGGATAATTGGTTTATGAATTTTTGTTCGGAGTCTCGGATGGGATCCGGGATATCACGAGAGGTTCCGGAATGGTCCGGAGAATAAGATTCATATAAGGCAGTGCAGTTTTTGGAGTTCGGAATTGTTCCGGGTTAATCGGTATTGTACCGGAAGCTTCTAGAACCTTCCGGAAGGGGACCAACGTGGCCCCACCTTCCGGGAGGGGGCATGGGCCTATGAGGGAGTGTCCTGGCCGCATTGGGCCAGGGACACAAGGCCCCATAGGGCCCAGTCGATTCTAGAGAGATTTGACTCGTTTAAATCTCGGGATAGAATTTCTAGATAAGGGAGAGTTTAAATCGTTTAAACTAGAGATATGATTTCTAGATAAGGGAGAGTTTAAATTGTTTAAACTAGAGATAGGCTTGGAGGAGGGGCAAGGGCTGGCCTCCCCCCTCTATATATAGAGGGGTGGTGCGCCCCCTCCCCACCACACACCTTCCTCCAAGCCCTAGCAGCCTTGCTACCTTCCTCTCTCCCTCCCGACTGTTTGTAGGCGAAGCCCTGCAGCAGAAATTCTCCACCATATACACCACGCCGTCGTGCTATAGATCCAATCTATCTCTCCACCATACTCGCTGGTCCGAGGAAGGAGGAGACGTCGAGGTGCTGCACGTGTGCATCTCACGGAGGCACCGCCACTTGTGGTGCTAGATCGGATCGGATCGCGAGGAGGAGAAGCGAGTATGACTACATCACCCACGTTCCGACGAACGTTCCGCTGTGCGAATCTTCAAGGGTATGAATATCTAATCCAATCTCTCTCGTTGTTTGCATCTCCTAGATTAGATCTTGGCTTTCCCTCTGTTCGCTCCGTAGAAAATTTTGATTTACTATGCCGCGAAACCCTTCAGTGGTATCAGAGCTAGATCTATGCATAGATGTGTTTCACGAGTAGAACGCAACATGGTTGTTGCGAGCGTTGATGTTTTCTGTTGCAAGCCTCTTGTTTGTGTTCTTCTTATGACGCGGGATAGTGAGATTGAAGCGGTCCAGGCCAACCTTACGCGACGTCGTTCGCGAGACTGGCTCCGCACTTGACGTGTGGCTTGTTCCACACATGCGGCTGGTGGATGTCAGTTTCTCTCACTATAGTTGTCATGGGATTAACACCGGAGTTTGGCAACCATAATATCACCGTTGTGGCTTTCCGTAGGTAAGAATCGTTCTTAGCATCTACTTGTTTTTGCAGGGAGTGTTTTCTGTGATATGGTATGGCCCAAGATGTGATGTGTATATTGTATGCGATGATCATGTTTTGTAATGTTTCACGACTTGCATGTCGATGAGTACACAACCGGCAGGAGCCATATGGTTGTCTTTATAATTGTGTATGACCTGCGAGTCAACTTCTTATACGCCATGTAATAGCTTTACTTTATCGCTAAGTAGTTAGCAATAGTTGTAGTTGCTATTCGTGGTGGAGGCAATCATGGTGGAGTGATGGAGATCATGCCGGAACGCACAAGATGGAGATCATTGCGCGAAGATTGGCTATACCATGTCACATAAAGTTATATGCATGTGATGTTTATCCCTTTTATGTATCTTATTATGCTTAGATCACGACGGTAGCATTATAAGATGATTCCTCACTTAAAGATCAAGATAAAAACTGTGTTCTCCCCAAGTATGCACCGTTGCGAAAGTTCGTCGTGTCCAAGCATCACGTGATGATCGGGTGCTATAGACTCTACGCTCACATACAACGGGTGCAAGCCAGTTTTTGCACACGCGGAAATACTTGGGTCTAACTTGACGAGCCTAGCATGTACAGACATGGCCTCGGAACACAAGAACTGAAAGGTTAAGCATGAGTCATATGAATGATATGATCGACACTTCGTTGTCCACCATTGAAACCACATCTCTTCTCGTGATGATCGGATTAGGTGTGGTGAATTTGGATCGTGTTCACTAAACAACTTGAGGGATGTTGAATTTAGTGGGAGTTCATCTAGTAATTTGATTAAGTTGAACTATTTATCATGAACATAGTCTAAATTGTACTTGCAAATACTGTAGATCCAATGGCCAAGTCCAACTTTAACTTCAACGTTTTTGCTGAGAAAGAAAAGCTTAGAAACAATGGGTCTAACTTCACCAACTGGTTCCGCAATCTAAGAATCATTCTGTCTGGCGGACAAAAGGACTATGTCCTTGAGAAAGCGTTAGGTAACCCCCCCTGCTGCAACTGCGCCGGCTGATGAGAAAGCTGTCTATCAGTCACGCAAAGATGATTATGGTGTGATTAAGAGCACCATGTTGTTTGCTATGGAACCGGAGCTTCAAAATCGTTTTGAAACCTATCCCGGGCCCTTTGAGATTCTCGAGGAGCTGAAAACCATGTTTCAGACTCAAGCCCGTTCTGAGAGATATGAGATCTCTGAGAAGTTCTTTAACTGCAAGATGGAGGAAGGGAGTTCCGTTAGTGAGCACGCCATAAAGATGTCGGGCTACACTCAACGCCTTGAGCAACTGGAATGCACAATTCCAGAGGAGCTCAAGATTGACAGGGTTCTGCAATCACTCCCTCCCAGCTACAAAAGTTTTGTAGTGACTCATAATCAGATTGGTTCCACTGATACGATCACCGAGCTCTTCGCAAAGCTGAAGGCTGCGGAAGTGGACATCAAGAAGGATAATCATGTGTTGATGGTCAACAAGCCCTCCTTTAAGAAAGGTAAGGGAGCAAAGAAGCCCTTCAAGAAGGGCGGCAGCAAGCGCAATGCCCCTGCTGAGAAGAAGCTCAGGTCTGGTCCCAAGCCGGACACTGAGTGCTTCTATTGCAAGGACAAGGGTCACTGGAAGCGCAACTGTCCGATGTACTTAGCGGACAAGAAGGCTGGCACCATCAAAGGTATATTTGATATACATGTTATTGATGTTTTCCTTACTAGCCCTCGTTGTAGTGCCTGGGTATTTGATACCGGTTCAGTTGCTAATATTTGTAACTCGAAACAGGAGCTACGGAATAGACGGCGGCTTGCGAGGGATGAGGTGACGATGCGCGTTGGCAACGGATCAAGAGTTGATGTGATGGCCGTCGGCACGCTCTCCTTAGTTTTACCTTCGGGATTAGTTTTAAACCTTAATAAATGTTATTATGTGCCTGCATTGAGCATGAACATCATTTCCGGATCGTGTTTATTGCAAGACGGTTATTCATTTAAATCGGAGAATAATGGTTGTTCTATTTATATGAGTAACATCTTTTATGGTCATGCACCTCTTGTGAATGGTTTATTTCTTCTAAATCTCGAAAGGGATGAAACACACATCCATAACATTGAGGCTAAGAGATGCAAAGTAGATAGTGATAATACTACTTATTTGTGGCACTGCCGTCTAGGTCATATTGGAGTAAAGCGCATGAAGAAACTCCATTCTGATGGACTTTTGGAGTCTCTTGATTTTGAATCATTTGACACATGCGAACCATGCCTCATGGGCAAGATGATCAAAACCCTGTTCTCCGGTATGATGGAGCGAGCAACGGACTTGTTGGAAATCATACATACCGATGTATGCGGACCGATGAGTGTTTCGACGCGCGGTGGATATCGCTATTTCCTCACTTTTACCGATGACTTAAGTAGATATGGGTATATCTATTTAATGAAACATAAATCTGAAACGTTTGAAAAGTTCAAAGAATTTCAGAATGAAGTGGAGAACCATCGTAACAGAAAGATTAAGTTTCTACGATCCGATCGTGGGGGCGAATATTTGAGTTATGATTTTCTCACGCATCTTAAAGCAAGCGGAATTGTTTCACAACTCACGCCACCCGGAACACCACAGCGCAATGGTGTGTCTGAACGCCGGAATCGAACCCTATTAGATATGGTCCGATCAATGATGTCTCTTACTGATTTGCCGTTATCATTTTGGGGTTATGCATTAGAAACCGCTGCATTCACTTTAAATAGGGCTCCATCTAAATCCGTTGAGACGACACCGTATGAACTGTGGTTTGGTGCTAAACCTAAGTTGTCGTTTCTTAAAGTTTGGGGATGCGAAGCTTACGTCAAGAAGTTGATGCCGGACAAGCTCGAACCCAAAGCGGAGAAATGCGTCTTCATAGGATACCCTAAGGAAACTATTGGGTATATATTCTATCACAGAACCAAAGGCAAAGTGTTTGTCGCAAAGAACGGTTCCTTTCTTGAGAAGGAGTTTCTCTCGAAAGAAGTGAGTGGGAGGAAAGTAGAGCTAGACGAGGTTATTGAACCTTCTCTTGAATTGGAGAGTAGCGCAGCACCTGAAATTGTTCCAGTGCCGCCTGCACCAACAATAGAGGAGGCTAATGACAAGGATCATGAAGCTTCGGACGATGCTGCTACTGAACGTCGCAGGTCGCCAAGGTCGCGTGCCCCTCCTGAGTGGTACGACAACCCTGTCTTGACTGTCTTGTTAGTAGAAGACAGTGAACCTACGAACTATGAGGAAGCGATGATGAGCCCAGACTCTAAGAAATGGCTGGAAGCCATGAAATCCGAATTGGGATCCATGAGCGAAAACCAAGTATGGACTTTGGTGGATCCTCCTAGCGACCGAAAGGCCGTTGAGTGCAAATGGATATTCAAGAAGAAAACGGACGCGGATGGTAATGTTACCGTCTATAAAGCACGGCTTGTCGCAAAAGGTTTTCGACAAGTTCAAGGTGTTGACTACGATGAGACTTTCTCTCCCATAGCGATGTTTAAGTCCATTCGGATTTTATTAGCAATTGCTATGTTTCATGATTATGAAATATGGCAGATGGATGTCAAGACTGCTTTCCTTAATGGCAACATTGATGAAGAGTTGTATATGATGCAACCCGAGGGTTTTGTCGATCCTAAGGATGCTAGTAAAGTATGCAAACTTCAGCGTTCCATTTATGGACTGAAGCAAGCATCTCGGAGTTGGAACCTTCGTTTTGATCAAGTGATCAAGAGCTTTGGATTTGTTCCAAATTGCTACGAAGCTTGCATCTACAAGAAAGTGAGTGGGAGCTCGGTGACGTTTCTGGTACTGTATGTGGATGACATATTGATTATCGGAAATGACATCAACATGCTTAACGATGTGAAGAGTTATTTGAACAAGTGTTTTTCAATGAAAGACCTAGGTGAAGTTGCTTATATATTGGGCATCAAGATCTATAGAGATAGAAAAAGACGCCTGATAGCTTTAAGCCAGAGTACATACCTAGACAAAGTTCTGAAAAGGTTCAGAATGGATAAGGCAAAGAAAGGTTCAGTGCCTATGTTGTCAGGTAAGATATTGAGCAAGGCTCAGTGTCCAGCTACGGTAAATGATAGGGAAGCTATGAGCAAAGTGCCTTATGCCTCGGCCAAAGGTTCCATCATGTATGCCATGCTGTGTACTAGACCAGATGTGTCCAATGCTCTTAGTTTGACGAGCAGATATCAAAGTGATCCAGGAGTGGAACACTGGACAGCCGTGAAGAACATCCTAAAGTACCTAAATAGAACTAAAGAAATGTTCTTAGTCTATGGGGGTGATGAACAGCTTGTCGTAAAAGGTTACGTCGATGCTAGTTTCGACACCGACAAGGATGATTCTAAATCTCAGACAGGATACGTTTATATTTTGAATGGAGGAGCTGTGATCTGGAGAAGCTGCAAGCAAAGCGTGATCGCGGGATCTACAGTATAAGCGGAATACATGGCTGCTACAGAAGCGTCAAGTGAAGGAGTTTGGATCAGAAACTTCATCACTGAGCTTGGCGTGGTTCCAAGTGCATTGGACCCACTGGAGATATTGTGTGACAACACTGGCGCCATAGCACTCGCTAAGGAACCAAGATATCATCCAAAGACCAAGCATATCAACCGCAAGTTTCATATAATCCGAGATTATATAGCAGATGGAGATCTGAAGATTAGCAAAGTACATACGGATCTGAATGTCGCAGATCCATTGACTAAACCTCTTCCACGTGTAAAACATGATCAACACCTCAGTGCCATGTGTGTGAGATTGTTGCCAGATGTAAACTAGATTATTGACTCTAGTGCAAGTGGGAGACTGTTGGAATTATGCCCTAGAGGCAATAATAAAGATGTTATTATTATAATTCTTGTTCATGATAAAGTTTATGTTCCATGCTAGAATTGTATTAAGCGGAAACTTTAATACTTGTGTGGTTTGTAAACAACACCGTGTCCCTAGTACGTCTCTATGGACTAGCTCATTGATCAATGATGGTTAAGGTTTCCTAACCATAGACATGAGTTGTCAATTGATAATGAGATCATATCATTGGGAGAATGATATGATGGACAGACCCAAACTAAGCGAAGCAATTAGATCGTTTCATCGTGTTCATCTTTGCGAAGCTTTTCCTATGTCAAATATTGTATTCCTTAGACCATGAGATAATGCAACTCCCTGGTACCGGAAGAAAGCTTTGAGGTCATCAAACGTCATCCTATGAGAGGGTGATCATAAAGGTGTCTCTCAGGTGATCGGAAAGTATCTGTTGGGTTGTATGTATCGAGATGGAATTTGTCCCTCCCAAGTCGGAGAGATATACTTCGGGCCCACTCGGTAATCGATATCAACACCGCTTGCAAGCATGTGATTAAGGAGTTAATCACAAAGTGATATCGAATTATGGATCGAGTAAAGTACTTGCTGTGAACGAGATTGAACTAGGTATGACGGTACCGACGATCGAATCTCGGGCAAGTAAAATATCGCGAGACGAAGGGAATATATATATATGGGATTGATTGAATCCTGGCATCGTGGTTCATCCAATATGATCATCGATGAATCTGTGGGAGTCAATATGGGTGCCCAGACCCCGCTGTTGATTATTGATAGAAGATCATGTCTGCATATTCTCGAACCCGCAGGGTCACACACTTAACGTGTCTCGACGCTAGGATAGATTGGATAATTGGTTTATGAATTTTTGTTCGGAGTCTCGGATGGGATCCGGGATATCACGAGAGGTTCCGGAATGGTCCGGAGAATAAGATTCATATAAGGCAGTGCAGTTTTTGGAGTTCGGAATTGTTCCGGGTTAATCGGTATTGTACCGGAAGCTTCTAGAACCTTCCGGAAGGGGACCAACGTGGCCCCACCTTCCGGGAGGGGGCATGGGCCTATGAGGGAGTGTCCTGGCCGCATTGGGCCAGGGGCACAAGGCCCCATAGGGCCCAGCCGATTCTAGAGAGATTTGACTCGTTTAAATCTCGGGATAGAATTTCTAGATAAGGGAGAGTTTAAATCGTTTAAACTAGAGATATGATTTCTAGATAAGGGAGAGTTTAAATTGTTTAAACTAGAGATAGGCTTGGAGGAGGGGCAAGGGCTGGCCGCCCCCCCCTCTATATATAGAGGGGTGGTGCGCCCCCTCCCCACCACACACCTTCCTCCAAGCCCTAGCAGCCTTGCTACCTTCCTCTCTCCCTCCCGACTGTTTGTAGGCGAAGCCCTGCAGCAGAAATTCTCCACCATATACACCACGCCGTCGTGCTGTAGATCCAATCTATCTCTCCACCATACTCGCTGGTCCGAGGAAGGAGGAGACGTCGAGGTGCTGCACGTGTGCATCTCACGGAGGCACCGCCACTTGTGGTGCTAGATTGGATCGGATCGCGAGGAGGAGAAGCGAGTACGACTACATCACCCACGTTCCGACGAACGTTCCGCTGTGCGAATCTTCAAGGGTATGAAGATCTAATCCAATCTCTCTCGTTGTTTGCATCTCCTAGATTAGATCTTGGCTTTCCCTCTGTTCGCTCCGTAGAAAATTTTGATTTACTATGCCGCGAAACCCTTCACTATTACAGATACGAAGGCAAAGTGTTTGTCGCAAAGAACGGATCCTTTCTTGAGAAGGAGTTTCTCTCGGAAGAAGTGAGTGGGAGGAAAGTAGAGCTAGACGAGGTTGTTGAACCTTCTCTTGAGTTGGAGAGTAGCGCAACACCTGAAATTATTCCAGTGCCGTCTGCACCGACAATAGAGGAAGCTAATGACAAGGATCATGAAGCTTCGGACGATGCTACTACTGAACGTCGCAGGTCGACAAGGTCGTGTGCCCCTCCTGAGTGGTACGGCAACCCTGTCTTAACTGTCTTGTTATTAGACGACAGTGAACCTGCGAACTATGAGGAAGCGATGATGAGCCTAGACTCTGAGAAATGGCTAGAGGCCATAAAATCCGAATTAGGATCCATGAGCGAAAATCAAGTATGGACTTTGGTGGACCCTCCTAGCGACCGAAAGGCCGTTGAGTCCAAATGGATCTTCAAGAAGAAAACAGACGCGGATGGTAATGTTACTGTCTATAAAGCTCGACTTGTCGCGAAAGGTTTTCGACAAGTTCAAGGTGTTGACTACGATGAGACTTTGTCTCGCGTAGCGATGTTTAAGTCCATTCGGATTTTATTAGCAATTGCTGTGTTTCATGATTATGAAATATGGCAGATGGATGTCAAGACTGCGTTCCTCAATGGCAATATTGATGAAGAGTTGTATATGATGCAACCCGAAGGTTTTGTCGATCCTAAGGATGCTGATAAAGTGTGAAAACTTTAGCGTTCCATTTATGGACTGAAGCAAGCATCTCGGAGTTGGAACCTTCGTTTTGATCAAGTGATCAAGAGCTTTGGATTTGTTCCAAATTGCTACAAAGCTTGTATCTACAAGAAAGTGAGTGGGAGGTCAGTGACATTTCTAGTACTATATGTGGATGACATATTGATTATTGGAAATGACATTGACATCCTTAACGATGTGAAGAGTTATTTGAACAAATGTTTTTCAATGAAAGACCTAGGGGAAGCTGCTTATATATTGGGCATCAAAATCTATAGAGATAGATAGAGACGCCTGATAGCTTTAAGCCAAAGTACATATCTAGACAAAGTTCTGAAAAGGTTCAGAATGGATAAGGCAAAGAAAGGTTCAGTGCCTATGTTGTCAGGTAAGATATTGAGCAGGGCTCAGTGTCCAGCTACGGTAAATGATAGAGAAGCTATGATCAAAGTGCCTTATGCCTTGGCCATAGGTTCTATCATGTATGCCATGCTGTGTACTAGACCGGATGTGTCCAATGTTCTTAGTTTGACGAGCAGATACCAAAGTGATCCAGGAGTGGAACACTGGAAAGCCGTGAAGAACATCCTAAAGTATTTAAATAGGACTAAAGAAATGTTCTTAGTCTATGGAGGTGATGAACAACTCGTCGTAAGGGGTTACGTCGACGCTAGTTTCGACACCGACAAGGATGATTCTAAATCTCAGACAGGATACGTTTATATTTTGAATGGAGGAGCTGTGAGCTGGAGAAGCTGCAAGCAAAGCGTAATCGCGGGATCTACAGTAGAAGCGGAATACATGGTTGCTGCAGAAGCGTCAAGTGAAGGAGTTTGGATCAGGAACTTCATCACTGAGCTTGGTGTGGTTCCAAGTGCCTTGGACCCACTGGAGATATTGTGTGACAACACTGGCGCCATAGCACTGGCTAAGGAACCAAGATATCATCCAAAAACCAAGCATATCAACCGCAAGTTTCATATAATCCGAGATTATATAACGGATGGAGATCTGAAGATTAGCAAAGTACATATAGATCTGAATGTCGCAGATCCATTGACTAAACCTCTTCCACGAGCAAAACATGATCAGCACCCTAGTGCCATGGGTGTTAGATTGTTGCCAGATGTAAACTAGATTATTGACTCTAGTGCAAGTGGGAGACTGTTGGAATTATGCCCTCGAGGCAATAATAAAGATGTTATTATTATAATTCTTATTCACGATAAAGTTTATATTCCATGCTAGAATTGTATTAAGCGGAAACTTTAATACTTGTGTGGTTTGTGAACAACACCGTGTCCCTAGTACTCCTCTATGGACTAGCTCATTGATTAATGATGGTTAAGGTTTCCTAACCATAGACATGAGTTGTCGATTCATAATGAGATCATATCATTGGGAGAATGATATGATGGACATACCCAAATTAAGCAGAGCAATTAGATCGTGTCATCGTGTTCATCTTTGCGAAGCTTTTCTTATGTCAAATATTGTATTCCTTAGACCATGAGATAATGCAACTCCCTGGTATCGGAAGAAAGCTTTGAGGTCATCAAACGTCATCCTATGAGAGGGTGATCATAAAGGTGTCTCTCAGGTGATCGGAAAGTACCTGTTGGGTTGTATGTATCGAGATGGGATTTGTCCCTCCCAAGTCGGAGAGATATACTTCGGGCCCACTCGGTAATCGATATCAACACCGCTTGCAAGCACGTGGTTAAGGAGTTAATCACAAAGTGATATCGGATTACGAAACGAGTAAACTACTTGTTGTGAATGAGATTGAACTAGGTATGCCGGTACCGACGATCGAATCTCGGGCAAGTAAAATATCGCGAGACGAAGGGAATATATATATGGGATTAATTGAATCCTAGCATCGTGGTTCATCCGATATGATCATCGATGAATGTGTGGGAGTCAATATGGGTTTCCAGACCCCACTGTTGATTATTGATAGAAGATCATGTCTGCATATTCTCGAACCCGAAGGGTCACACACTTAACGTGTCTCGACGCTAGGATAGATTGGATAATTGGTTTATTAGTTTTTGTTCGGAGTCTCGGATGAGATCCAGGACGTCACGAGAGGTTCCGGAATGGTCCGGGGAATAAGATTCATATAAGGCAATGCAGTTTTTGGAGTTCGGAATTGTTTCGAGTTATTCGGTATTGTACTGGAAGCTTCTAGAGCCTTCCGGAGTGGGACCAACGTGGCCCCACTTGTCAGGAGGGGCGTGGGCCTACGAGGGAGTGCCCTGGCCGCATTGGGCCAGGGGCACAAGGCCCCATAGGCCCAGCCGGCCAAGCACCTAGGGAAACCCTAGGGGATCTTCTAGAAGGGGGGGGGGGACTTGCCCCCTACTCCTCCCTCCTTGGCCGCCGGCCCTAGGGCTTGGGGGAGGGGCAAGCGCCAGCCGCCCACCCCTCTATATAAAGAGGGCTGGGGGCGCACCCTCCCCACACCTCCTCCTCAACCCTAGCCGCCCTGCTGCCCCTCCTCTCTCTCTCACTCCCGACTACGCGTAGGCGAAGCCCTGCCGCATAAACTCTCCACCGCTTGCACCACGCCGTCGTGTTGTAGATCCAACCTATCTCTCCACCCCACTTGCTGGACCGAGGAAGGAGGAGACGTCGAGGTGCCGCACGTGTGCATCTCTCGGAGGCATCGCCACTTGCGGTGTTGGATCGGATCGGATCGCGAGGAAGAGAAGCGAGTACGACTACATCAACCACGCTCGTTGAACGTTCCGCTATGCGAATCTTCAAGGGTATGAAGATCTCATCTATTTCCCCCCTCATTGTTTGCATCTCCTAGATTAGATCTTGGCTTTCTCGTTCGCATCCGTAGAAAATTTTGATTTACTATGCTGCGAAACCCTTCACTGGCTAGATCACCAAAGCTATATCCTACCTTGATATGTTTCGATAATCTTTAATCAGAACCAAAGCTATATGCTATCTTATATCTGGGTTGGGTGGATATCTCTACAAGTAATAACTACATCGATTCGATAATGATAGGTATATGGCAAACAGATGGATAACTCTACCCTAAACACCTAGATAATTCCATTTGGAATCTGTTGATAACTGTAATCTAATCGAGTGATAACTCTATAAGCGATGGGTGGATAACTCCATTTGAGATCAGTTGATAAATATAACCTTATCACATGGATAAATTTATAAGTAGTGGGTGGATAACTCCATATGAAATTGGTTGATAACTGTAATATAATCGGGTGGATAACTCTATAAGCAGTGGGTGGATAACTCCATTTAAGATCAGTTGATAACTATAACATAATCACGTGGATAACTTTATAAGCAGTGGGTGGATAAATCCATATAAAATCGGTTCATAACTGTAATCTAATCGGGTGAATAACTCTATAAGTGGTGGGTGGATAACTCCATTTGAGATCAGTTGATAACTATAACCTCATCACGTGGATAACGTTATAAGTCGTGGGTAGTAACTCCATATAAAATCGGTTGATAACTAAAGCCTCATGAGGTGAATAACTCTATAAGCAGTGGGTGGATAACTTCATTTGAGATCAGTTGATAACTATAACCTCATCACGTGGATAATGTTATAAGCCGTGGGTGGATAACTCCATATGAAATCGGTTGATAACTATAACCTCATGAGGTGAATAACTCTATAAGCAGTGGATGGATAACTTTTATCTATAGGGTGGGTAACTATAACGAATTGTTGATGATAGCTATATTTTAACATCAGGTCAGATATCTCTATAAGTAATAACTACATCGATCTAATAATGATAGTTATACGGTAAACACATGGGTAACTCTATCCTGAACACCTGGATAACTTCATTTGGAATAAGTTGATAATTATAATCTAATTAGGTGGATAACTCTATCAGCATTTTGTGGATAACTCCATTTAAAGTCGGTTGATAACTATAACATCATCACATGGATAACTCTATAAGAGTAACATCATCACATGGATAACTCTATAAGAGCATCTCTAGCAGAACCGCATATCGGCCGGCCCACAAAATTTTGGGCCGATATGCGATATCGAGGTCAAAAAGTGGCTTCTCCAGATACCGCAAACGGGGTTGAACCGTATTGTTTTTGTTGTTTCTCCCAAAAGGACCCATCAGTCGCGCATATATTCGGGACGGAAGGGCTCGGATGCGGTAAACCACATCCCATCCCCCCTTGCAGAAACCATTAATGTCGCTGTCGCCGGTCATCAAATCACCGCCGCCCACCACCTCCGAGCCACCCCTCCTAGCCATGGCCGGCCAATCGTGCCGGAATATGGTCGGACGAGGTGGTGCGGAGGGATCTCCCACGCCGCGAACGAGCGAGGAGAAGGTGTGCTGGCGCCGGTCCGAGAAGGCGCGCGGGACGCCCTCGCGTGCTCCCGCGTGACCTCCCCGGCGTGGGTCGGGTTTGGGTTTGGGCCCTCCACGCACGATGCGGAGTCGGGAAGCTCCCGCGCTGCTGTAAGCGCTGGCCCGCGCCTCGGCGCGCCATCGTTGGTGGTGCGCGCTCTGCCTCCCGCTCCTGCGTCGGCTCAGTGGGGCCACATCTCCTATGGCGACAACAAGGAGGAGTAGGAGGACGAGGGGGTCCACGAGGCAAAGTGCAAATCGCACAGGACCCTTGTCTCCGACGTGTGGGACCGTGTGAAGCGCCGCCGTGACGAGCACGAGCTCGAGCAAAGCGAGCTCCGCCGTGTCTGCCGCTGCTCCGCACGCGATTACTAGGCCCGGCTGGGCGTCTTCGTCGTCGACTACTCCAACGACACCACCGACTCCGGCGACGAGTAGGCGAGCGACGACACCACTGTAAATGTTCCGGCGAGTAGGTATCGCCGGCAGATGCTAGGGTTAGAATGGATGTAGGGCGCGACATCCATTTTTTGTTGTAAATATGTCAATCTAATGATCAAAACCTCCCTTGTATGTATGATTTGGCGTCAACGTGATGACTTTTAAAAATGCAGGTCCGTTTTAGTGTATCTGTTCCGTGCTAGCAAATTCTGTACCTCACACGTGGTTTGCAGTCTCACGCGGGTTTGCAGTCTCTGCTAAAGATCCTCTAAGCAGTGAATGGATAACTCCATATAAAATCGATTGATAATTATAACCTCATCAGATGGATAACTCTATAAATATTGGATGAATAACTTTTATCTAAAGGATGGATAACTACATTGAATTGTTGATGATGATAGCCGTGTTTTAACACCTGGCTGGATAACTCTAATAACTACATTGATCTAACGATGATCTAGCCAACAGACTCCATACACTATATTGATCTTTTATATAGCTAAACACAGAATTTATAAGTTTAAGGAAGTTCTGTTCTTAACTTTGTGTAGATAAATCAACAAACGCGTAGAGTGCACCAAATTATAACCAAAACACTTAATTATGATGAATTTGTTCAAATTATCACGGCATCAAATTAGGACATAGGAAATTTTATCGGAGGAAATCAATCATCATCAGTTGTATATTCATATATAGCGCATGCAAATGGGGAATCTGGACAACACCATGGCAGAGATGTGTCTGTACCAGAGCAAAGAAACACATTTTAGATGCTGCCTCAGCGATGCATCCCTGTCAAATTGATTCCTCAAATTACCGGCCATACTCACCATCGAGCGCAGCAGAAGGAGCTCTTATTTACGGCCGGGTAGCAGGATGCCACCGACGGTGGAGCTGGGCTGAGCTGAGCTTCCATGGCACTACTCCGCATGCTCTAATCCGTGATGCGTCCATAGTAAGTAGTCTACAGCAGCTAGAAAAATAGCAGGAAGATCGAGTCTCGCCGTAGGAGTACGAGAACGGGAGGGAGGATGCTGCCTCGCCGGGGAAGGAGGCGGAGCCGCCGCCGCACAGCCGGGAGGAGACGCGAATCGTCAAGTTGGTTGACGAAACAGCCGGCACACGGAGAAGGGTTGGGGTGGAGCCGAACGGCAAGGGACGGAACATGCTGTAGCAGGTCGTCGAGGGATGAATCAAATCAGGGCGGCGCTCACCGCCGACCAGAGGCGTATGTATCAGCGTGTAGCGAGCCGGCGAGGAACGGATAGTCAACGGAGCACGCCAAGCAGGATGTTGCGGGGCGGAGCACGCAGATGTACGCTGAGCTGCAATGTGCGCTTTCTGATCAATAACGGACGGTTCTTATTAGTCCGCCGGGTTTAGACTAAGTTCAGACCGGTGTAGTTGAAACAGTTGGCCTTGTGATATATATAGAGAAACTTCAAAAATACAAATTCAACACGACATCTTACTTTACATGCCTGGAATAAAAAATGAAGTCTGGAAGCTTTCACAAACAAACCAGTGTTGATAGAAAACTAAAGCAGGCGGCACAACCAGCATTAAATAACAAATAATGGATCATCATATCATGGGCGAAACTTAGGGGGCGCTCTCACAATTATTAGTGGTTCTTGAATTGGGGGAAGTAAGTGGAGAGGGCATACATAGGCGGACAGAATCAGGGCTTCATCTCGACTTAGAAGAAAGAAAGACCAAACAGCAAGAGAGCACGGGGGAGTTATTGCAGGCAGGCACGATGGAGCCCATGTCCACGATCGATATTTGGTAGATCCTACTAGACTACCTGCAAATTTGTGTGCAAAAGCATTCATTGAGTCGTCATTCTGTCAAAAGGATCGATGTGCAACGTATATTTGCAACATGAGCATCTAGCCGACGCTGAATAAATTAATTTGTGTTGCAACATCCATGGAACTTTAGTTTGTTGTTACCTACAAAGATGCTAAAAGAGTGGAGGAGGCATAGTTTTAATGCAAGATTTGATGAATCGACCACCTAAAACAGAAAAGGGGAATCAATGAGGAATAAACGAACCTCAATCGCGTGTGCATCGCCTCCTTATCCTAAAATTGAGAAAAGAAAGAGAAAAAGATGAGAATGAGCATACAGATAATGGGAATGCATTCAGCCATGCACATTCAGGTATAGATGAGAATGATCACCATATATGTGAAGGCAGGGACGGTTGGGATGTTCGTCCGCCACCGCCCTCAGCGCAGCCTTGGCTTCCATCACCTCTGTATTGGTGGCTTCAGCTGTCAAAAGCTCAACATTGACAGCCATAAGGGAAGGGAGATGCCCCATGCTCAAATCAAAGTTCAGACGGGAGATGCATTGAGCTTGGAAGGCGAAGTATAGGCGTTCAAGTCTTGGCGCTGCTCCTCGTGGAAACATAGATGGCACCATATGAATATAACGCAAGTAGCACTCTGTGACACACGGGAAGGAATCAGGGGTAACCATAGACATTTCTACTACACCCTCTCTTGATTTCATTGCATCTGCCTCTAGCATGAGATATCGAAGAGCAGGCAGCATACCAATAATCTGCATGTCCTCCGGTTTCACTTCATACAATAGTATTTGGAGCCACGGCAGAACAGGAAGCGAGGAAGGATTAATCCATGAAGGCAGTGTTAGGAACGAGTAGCGCGGTGACCTAAACCGCAGTTTACGGAGTTGTAGATGGGGCACCCAGGCTACGTGCATCAGATCGACACGACTGCCATCGACACCAATATCTAGCATTTCCAACTTGTGCAGATTGTTGATGGATTCCACAAAAGCTTTGCACATGCTCTCATTCACATACTCCAGTGAAATCTCGAGCACCCTCAGCTTGGTCAGATGGCCCAGCTCTTTCACAAGATAGAGGTTCAAATTTCCTGCCACCGTTAGTCTGACTAACACTTCCAGGGAAGTCAAGTTACGTATCCCAGAAGGCAACTTCATATTCCCTCCAATACACAAGCGCATCAGACGTCTTAGCTGAAGAACACTCTTCAGATCTTCTATACATGTTCCACTGATATCCAAGGTTTGCAAAAGCTGTAGCTTCCCTATTTCCTTTGGAAGCTTCTCGACCCCATAATGCATTATTCGTAGATACCTCAAATGTAATAAACTCCCTAGATGTCGAATATCTGAAAGAGTACAGCCTTCTAAATCCAGCACACGCAGAACTTGAAAATTAGAAACATTCAGCACTTGGGGAACAATATCATTTGTGGAAATGGTAAGAGATCTCACTTGTGCCATCCTAATGTTAGCAACATCTACCTTTCTATTTCGGATAGATAATCTACGGACCATGCTTTGCGATGTAATCATCCTTTTCTCGCTGCCATCCAATATAGTAACAAAGTTCTCTTCACTTGCCAATGAACGTATGAGATCGAGCACCATATCATGTACACGACAAGCTTTTACCTTTTCTTCAATATCAATGCCTATTGGCTGGATCAAACTTCTATTCACTAGCTCATTGAAATAGTTGTCACCAAGCTCATACAAGCCAGTTTCTTGTTTCTCGCTATAGACAAAACCTTCAGAGATCCATTTCCATACAAGGTTGCATCTCATAATCTTGTGATCTTCTGGAAAGATACTCAGATATAATAAACACGGTTTTAGATATGAAGGTAGATCATAATAGCTGAATAATAATATCTTCTTCATCTCCTCCACACTACGATCTTCTGTAAGTCCACGACCAATTGAATTTAGCAAGGTACACCATTGATCCCTCCCTTTAATTTGGCCATTACAAGCCAAAAGACTTGCCATAGTAATAATGGCTAATGGCACCCCGCCACATTTTTGTAAGATATCTTCGGATACTTGCACCAATTCATTAGGACACCCTTTCTCACTTGAAAATATTCTTTTATGAAAAAGCCTTCTCGAAACGTCATTACAAAGAGGTTTCATTATGTACATATCCTCCGTGGAAGAGCAAGATGCTTCACAAACACCAATAATGCGGGTTGTCGTGATTAATCGACTACCAAGACTATTCTTGGAGAGAGCACACTTAATTAATTGCCATGACTTTTCATCCCATATGTCATCAATTACGATTAGGTACCTACACAAGTGTTTTTGAGTGTTAGTTGACAAATCAATCAAGATATGCCTAAGATTTTTTTTATAAGGAGGTCACTATATTATACAAAGTATTATGTAGGCAAGAAACCATTATCAAATGATGAGTTGCATAGGTATAGGTAGAAGCAGACTGTAGGATTTACACAGACGTTGTAAATCACTAGTGAATGAACAACAATATGATTCTCGAAATGGACCAGCAATATGTCAGTAACATGCATGTATAATGATATCGTGATTTTGATATACTAAAGACTACTAATTATAACAGGAAAATGAAGCATATCTACCTCTTGTTTGTGAGAAAATCAATGAGTACGTCAATGAGTTGCCTTTCATCCATTGTTGCATTGAAAATGCTTCCATATTTGTATTTGTCAAGTCCATAGAGAATATCCTTGAAAACCTTCTTCATGTTGGGACTTTGAGAGACCGAAACAAAAGCATCACAGTCAAACTTTGCTTTGATTTTATCATATGCCGCTTTTGCAAGAGTTGTCTTGCCTAACCCACCAAATCCAACGATAGAGACCGTCTTCAAGGGATGCTTCGACCAATCATCACCTCCAAGCAACCTATTGACCAACTCATCCCGTCTTTCTTCAATGCCGATGAGCTCTGTCACATCTGTGTACAGAACCATCACACGAGGATCAACACTTGCACCGGCAGGGTGAGCGCTAACACCAGCGTCGGTGTAGTGGATGTCTTGCACATACCTTTGACGCATTTCGGCCAATTGTTTAGCCTCGCCAACTGCTTCTTCGAGTGCATCGAAGATTTGATGAAGATCCATTCCCTTCTTGAGAACATTGATGCTCTTCTTGAATAACTTCTTGACTCTGTTCCTTGGGTTGGCAAGCTCATCTCTATCATCCACACGAATCATGAAGGCATCAACAATGTCTTCCATATGGTAGGAGAGCTCCTTGACTTTTCCTGCCCAGATCTTGACACCCTCGTCGAGGTGCTCCCATGGCACTTTGGCCACCTTGCGAAGAGCGGCGTGCATCAACTCCAATTCTGTCATGAGAGACTCGATGCCTTTCCTAGCACGCTTCTCGAGGGTGAACTCACCGGCGAGCAAGTCACCGAGCTTCAGGAGGAGAGGGCCGATAGCTCCCATGGCAATATCCATGGTTAGTTTTCGGACGCGGTGGTGTTGGTCTTTTGGCTGGAAGTGCCGGCGGTGCGGACACCCTGGTAAGGGCTCAGCTTCCGAGAAGGGAATAATTAAGCTCTAGGAAGAATGCAACGATGGAGTTCACAAGATTATACGGGATCATGTGTGTGTAGACCAACTTCCATGTGGGCATCTGCCCTGAAGGGTCCCATGAGTCAGGTGAGATGCGATCCTTTTTTTATTTTTTGACCTGGAATACAATATTCCATTAGAACACGGCTGAATCGCCGGTCACAAAACGATTTACAATATCTGGGTATAGGGTCAAATTACACCGATGATCCACCAATAAGGAAGCGCTGAATTTGAGTACGCGTCGTTGTCTTGTGCCAAAGAAAAATCAGAGGGATTCCTAAGACCATGTCTACACCATTAATTAACACCCACTAGCTGAATGCCTGCGCGTTGCCACGATCATCATTTTCTTTTGTCGCCATAAAACAATAAAAATCATATTTTTCTAGATGCATCAGTATTTAGACAAAGTTAACTAATATGGATATGAGGAATTACTTATAATCAGGGGTAATTTGGTGGCCAATTATACCCAGTTTTCACAAAAAAGGTACAAGTTTTTTATATGAACAAAGGTGAGAACATGTCACACTCCTGTAACAACGAGATTACTTGCCATTGCCGAGTTGCTGAAGCAGATAAAAGACAAATATGGTGTACTCGGAGTATACAAGTTGCTTCTTTAGTCAGATCAGCGTGTGCCTACACAGTTCACTCAACATAGGTAAATACTAAGAAAGTGCTCGATACTTCATCCATGGGAGTAAAATCATATTTTCTGCAAAAGTAGTACGGTGCTTTTATCACTGATGTATTTTTTTTTTTGGAAATGGACGCATTTATTAACCAAATGTTTAATTCTTACACCCGGCCTCTGCATAACTAAGATGCACACAGCCACACGAACGATAGACTAAGACAAAAATTAAATAAGCATTGCAAAAAGGCACTAAAAATAAAAAGTCTGGAGTCTAAGATAGATCAATCCTCAGATCACGCGGCCATCCATGTCGTGAGAAAATATTCCTCGCCGTGTCCTCCAATCGCGTACATCCGTCCAGAAATAAGTCGCGAAACTCCATGCGTTGGAGAATATTCCATGATCGAAGGATAGCCGTGGCTCGATAAATAACTTGCAGAAGAGAAGACACAATGTTATTAAAAATCTTGTCATTTCTACAAAGCCATAGCGACCATATAATGGCAAGCGCTCCCACCCTAAACAAGGTTCTATACTTATCAACAATTCCATGCAACCAATTACCAAAAACATTGGTTACTGAACGTGGGGGAGATAAGCCAGAAGATATTTGGATGAATGACCATATAGAACGAGCAAATTTGTAGTGAAAGAATAAATGTCGAATTGTCTCATCTTGATGACAAAAAACACATTGTGTACTTCCATGCCAATTCCTCTTTACAAGATTATCTTTTGTTAGAATTACCCCTTTCCGTAGATACCATGCAAATATCTTCGTCTTAAGGGGTATTTTCATTTTCCAAATTTTACTATTATCATCGACTAGGAAATCAGGTTGGACCAAAGCTTTATATAGTGAGCCAACAGAAAATTTACCACTTTCCAGTAATTTCCATTTGAACACGTCAACACCGTCCGACAATTGTATCCTGGATAACCGTAATAGTAGATTGTTCCAAGATAATAGTCTAGATCCGATAAGACTTCTTCTGAAAGACACGTTAGGAGGGTAGTCCTCCATCACTGTGGAGATTGTGTCTAACAATTGAATATAGAGCTGGGTACTGTTCGCGAAGAGTAGTTTGGCCTAGCCATTTATCTTCCCAAAACCTAATTTGTGATCCATCCTTAATCTCGAAAGCACCAAAACGAAAGAAATGTTTCTTGGTGGCCATAAGACCTGCCCAAAAATATGAATCTCCGGGTTTCCAAACCACTTGAGACACAGCTTTGGAGCCCACATATTTCCTCCATAACATGGTTTGCCAAACGCCTTCCTTAGTAAGTAGTTTAAAAAGCCATATGCCCAGAAGCGCGGTGTTTTTGACTTGCAAATCGTGTATTCCTAGTCCACCAAACTCCTTCGGCCGGCAAACCATATTCCATCTGGCCAGTCGATATTTCTTTTTCTCACTATCCCCTTGCCAAAAGAATCTTGAACGGAAATAATCCACTTTGTTCAAAACCCCTTTTGGCATTTGGAAAAACGAGATCATATACAGTACCATATTAGTAAGAACTGAATTTAAAAGTACTAGTCTTCCCCCAAGGGATAACAATTTTCCTTTCCAACTATTAAGACGTTTTTGTAGCCTTTCCTCAACAAGCTTCCATTCAGCAATTGTGAGACGCCGATAATGAATCGGTATTCCCAAATAATTGATTGAAAACTGACCCAGACCACAGCCAAAAAGTTCAGCATATAGGTGGGCCTCGTTTTGGGCCTCGCCAAAACAATACAAATCGCTTTTATGGAAATTTATTTTAAGCCCAGATAGCAGCTCGAATGCTGATAATATTAATTTCAGATACTTAGCTTTCTCCATATCATGTTCCATAAAAAGAATTGTATCATCAGCGTATTGAAGAATAGAAAGTCCACCATCAACGAGATGTGGAACTACACCTTCAATTTGGCCATCAGCCTTTGCTCTCTCAATAAGGATAGCCAACATATCAGCCACTATGTTAAATAGTAAATGCGATAATGGATCCCCTTAACACAAAATTGCCTTCTCTGTACAGTGAACTATGGCTTTTCCCTCTTCTAATAGAATTAGGCAGTGCTCCTGCCGGTTGCCATAAAAAAATAATGGATCCCCTTGTCTCAGTCCTTTCTTGTTCTGAAAGTATTTGCCAGTATCATCATTTACTTTAATGGCAACACTACCCCTAGACACAAACGACTGAATCAGAGCACGCCACTCCTTAGAAAAACCTTTCATACGGAGTGTTTGCTGGAGGAAAGACCAGTTAACTTTGTCATAAGCCTTCTCAAAGTCAATCTTGAACAGTACACCATTTAATTTTTTTAAGTGTAGTTCATGGATTGTTTCATGCAGAATAACAACCCCATCTAGGATATTTCTTCCTTGCATGAACGCAGTTTGAGACGGGCTAACAACATTGTCAGCAACCGAATTTAGTCTAATTGTAGCAACTTTAGTGAAAATTTTAAAGCTAACGTTAAGCAAGCAGATTGGACGGTACTGTTGTATACGTTCTGCATTATTAACCTTAGGCAGTAAAATTATGTTACCAAAGTTGAGTCTAAAGAGATCCAATTGTCCAACCTATAAAAACCCAAACAAATTCATCAGGTCCTCCTTGATAACGTCCCAGAATTTTTGGTAAAATTCCGCTGGGAATCCATCAGGTCCTGGTGCTTTGTTATGTTCCATTTGGAAAACCGCTTTCTTGACCTCTTCCTCGGTATATGAGGCAGTTAGAAAACTATTTTCCTTATCAGAAACCTGGGGAATATCGGACGTTTGGGACTCATCCAGAGAGAAAGAATTCTCCACTGGGGCCCCAAACAAGGATTTATAATACGTAGTAATATATGACTTCAGATGTTCTTGTCCCTCAATCATACCTTCGTCCTGAATCAGAGAGTGAATAAGTTTCTTCTTATGCCTGCCATTGGCAACTGCATGGAAGTATCTAGTATTCGCATCTCCTTCCAGAATGAATTTAGCTTTAGAGCGTTGGTACCATTTGAGTTCCTCCTCGCGCAGAAGTCGGGCTATCTCTGCATTCGATTGGCTTTTAAGCTCAATTTCTTGTGCAGTTAATGACCTTATCTCCGCGGAAACCTCTAAGTCATCTATTATAAGTGTTAGGCGTAATTTTTCTTTTTTTAGGATACCCGCTGTGTGCCTGGCCCAACCCCGAAGGAACTTGCGTAAAATACGCATTTTGTTATTCCATCGTAGGATAGGCGTTTGGCCATCTACCGGTTTCTCCCAAATAGCCTTAAGCATCTCATAAAAACCATCACGGATCATCCAACCGAGTTCAAATTTAAACTCATTCGTAGACTTTCGTGGCGGTAATCCAAAAGAAAGAAGTAAAGGGGCATGATCCGACAAAGCCTCAATACGCTCTAGAGCACGAACAGTTACCATAGGGAACTTTTGTTCCCAATTAGTATCCATAAGCACTCTATCTAGTTTTTCGTATGTTGGCTCCGGAAGACTATTAGCCCATGTGGATTGCCTTCCTAACATTGTAACCTCTCTCAAATCCAGACTGTCAATGACAGCATTGAACAGAAAAGGCCAATGTTCATCGAACCGGCCCCGACTTTTCTCATGAGGAAATCTGAGCAAATTAAAATCCCCTCCTATAAGAATAGGATAAGGATTGTCTTTTGACAAATTCACAAGCTCACGGAAAAAGTCTGCCTTATAAACATCCTGAGCGGCCCCGTATACGGCGACTAAAGACCATGTGAAGTTGTCAGCCTTGTTACGAATATGGATTTTTATAAAAAAATCTCCCACCGAACTAGCTAAAACTTCCATAGTCTCATCTCGCACGCCTAACAGGATCCCCCCGGATCGACCACGCAGCGGACGTGATATCCACGTAAAGTCCACTCCACCAGAAAGGCGATTGAGTAGAGCTTGCGAAAAATCCCGTCTACCAGTCTCAGAAATACCCAGAAAATCCAAATTATAATCTCTCACACAGTCAGCAAAGAATAAATGTTTAGCCAAGTCCCGAAGACCTCTGCTGTTTGAAAATATTCCATTCATTGAGAAACTATAGGAGATTTGGATACACGGGATCTCTTTCGCAACCGCTGGCTCTTCGATTTTCGACCAGAAGCTTTCAGCTCATACATAGAAGCAAGCCCAGTCTCATCAAAGTCCACTTCCGACACTTCACCGACTAGGTGAGAAAGGAGTTGACCATCTACTGTGGCATGCAACTCCTCCTCCTCCCCAGTTAGTGAAGCATTAGGAAAAGCACTGACCTTAGAAGTAACCGTTAGACGGTCAACCTCCATGTGTCTCAAAACATTAGAAGAAAAAGATACATCCTGTACAGAACTACCCAAACTAATGCCAACGTTGGCTAGTTTAGAAGAAATAACAGGAGTAGAAAATGACAAAAAAGACTTCGAATTGCTCTTTATACCTGGAGAATCCAAGTTCCTCTCCGCCTTACGCCGCATGGCCTTGAGCATGGAGTCCTCATCAGTCACAGACGCCCCAGAAGCATCGACTCCATGACGCATGCTCCGCCTGTATGTAGTACCACTCCCCTGCACAAGCGAAGCGTCACCTGGAGAAGGAAGGCATGCTGGAGACCGAGTCACCCCAGACCCCTCCTGGGTCCGATCGTCCCCATCGACCACCGAGGTCACCTGCCCCACCAGCGTAGGCGAGACGTCCCGAGGGTCCAACCCCACCTAGGTCGGACCAAGCGAAGCCATATCCTGAAGCTGGTGACGAACGTCGCGGTCAGCCGACCCCTCCCGGGCCAGCTTCTGCAACCACACCGAAGGAAGAACCTCCTCAAGTACAGGAGTGGAAACAGGAATAGATCTGCCCAAAATATGCATTCTGGACCTCGCTGGTGCTGAGCAAGCTCGCAAGACTGGAATGGAAGCAGAATGAAGAGCCTCCTGTAACTGAGCCGGTGAAACGCGAGGTGCTAAAGTAGAACCCTTCCCACGAAGAGGGGAATCCAAAGGAAGAGCATCCAGTAGTTGTCGTCCCCGCAGAGTCACCGGATTAGCATTAAAGGGGGTGACAGCAAACACCCTCTGCACCACCTGACTGGAAGATGCAGGCACGGAAGTACCCTGCACAACCGAGGAAGATCCAGTACCTCCCCCCTCCCTGAGTGGCAGTAGAAGCCTCTGAAGTATCCATAACATCCTCAAACTGCTTCCCATTGGCATCATCATCCGCATCATCATCTCCTTTTCTCCACAAGAAAGGAACAAACTCTGGTTCCGAAATATAACCCTCAGGTTCAATCCGGAAACGGAACTCAAATACCTTGTGTTTAACCACAGCATCTGACACAATAAAGTGACCAAGGGCGTCCTTCTCCTTGAGAAAGATCTTCGTATCAAACATCTCCACGAGTATACGGACTACCCCCGCTTCCGCAGACTGAATAAATCCACATCAAGAGTGTTCCCCATGAGTCCTCCAATTGCCCACAAGCCCTGAAAGGATCGCAGAATATGGGGTACCCCCTCCACATGTAACCAAACCTGCTGCATCTCAAGCTTATGCGGCACCTCCTCCATCCTGTATACCGAGAAGGTCAGCTGAGCGGTACCAAGTGGAACGGTCATCAGGATTCCATCCACCCTGTCCAAATCCTCAAACGTCGGAAAGCTCACTAAGAAGGCAGAATCACCATGAGGCACCGCCTCCCACTTCCACTGAACATGCACCTGACATCGCCTGGCGATCTGCCTCTGAACAACCTCTGCTGAAACCATCGGTCCAGAAACACGTACCAGAGCAATCGGGGTCTGACTGCGCACAAGATGATCCCGAGTCACTGCATCCGGAATCTGGGTGAACAAGGTCTGGTCACTGCCAATACCAGCCATATACGGAGTCAAGCGCGGTTGCTTCAGCACCGGGCACCTCAACGTGGGATGTGCAACGGAATCACAAATATAGCAATAATGAATCACCTTACAATCCTTGGTCGCATGAGTATTAACCGCACACTTCCAACAACAAACAAATTTTTTATTCTTCTTACTGACATCAGCCACTGCCGTACCCTATGGTGTAGTGACAACCGGTGGCTGACTCAGATGATGCTCCTGCGGGTTGAACTGCTGCGGAAAAGGAGGTACAAAACACCCATGCACCTGCATCTGTGGAACCCCATACTGCAGGAAACCCTGTTGCTGAAGATGAAGCTGCTGATCCGACTGTGCATGCATAACCTGTTGCTGAAGCCCACTATCTTGTGGCTGCTGTGACTGCTTTTTATTCTTCTTTCTCTTAGGAACAGTAGAAGCTGCAACGCCCGCTCCCACAGAAAACTGTTGCAGGGGTTGCGACGGAACCACAGCCGCCTGATTACCATTGTGGCCCCCATGGATTGGAGGAGCAGAAGGAGTGCCCTGGAAAAAAGCGGTTGTCGGCTGACCGACAAACGGGGTCGATGACCCACGATACGGGCGCTGCAAAGGCCGATGCGGGACAGCCTGAATCGCATTGAAATAAGTCGTCGGAGGCCTGAACTGAACTCCCGGAGGGAACTGCGGATGACCTGAGTTAGGCTGGTACGTCACGACAGAAGCTTGCATAGTTCCCTGCCCAGGCGCGGCTGGCTGCAGCGGAGTAGCCGATACCGGCGTCGGAGGCTTCAACACGGCAGCAGGACCTGCCCCAGCGGCCGGCACAGGAGCAGCGTGAAGCGCTGGCACAGGGGGCGGCCCCCTAGGGTTTACCCCATTGCCTCGACCCGCCATTGCTGGAGTCGAAAGAACAGAGGCGAACGACCTCTCGGAGATGCTCTGGGGCGGACGCGCAGGGACCGAGGACGGCGACGGCGAAGTGGCCTGGGACGATGAAGGCGGATCTCATTAAGTTCGGAGCAACAAATTCCCAAAATGTATCTATTCATATATCTTGTACAGTTGCTGCTCGTATCATACATACGTAGGAGAATTTGTACACTTGCTTTCTTTGATGCCTCAAATGGCTGAACTGATTGAGATGTGTAGCAGAAGAAGAGCGGCATCCTCACGTTGGTGGGGAAGTTGGGCGACACTGGATCGACTTCAGGGTGCTGCAGAGGATCAACATATGGAATAGCAATGAGGTGGGATGCGAGCGGAAACAGCGACACTTAGACGTGGAACGCGTGCCCGCACTCCGGGAGCAGTACGCGCGCGACATCCCCGGCGGCGAGCTCCAGGATGCAGATGGCGCAGTCCCCGTGGGGTCCTCTGCGTGCTAGCGGCCTTCACGATGACTGTTCCCATGGCAGATATGCCGATGACCAACCGTGGGCCTCAGCCCCTGCCTTCTCTCCTTTCTCTTCCAACCCCTTCCCTATTCTCATCTTCTCCATGCGCAGGTTCCCTCATGGTCAGCTAAAAAGAAAATGTCCTCTCATGGCCCAGCATCCCCCCCGGCGAGCTACCTTTGGACGAGCTCCTCCTTGACCCCCAACTTATTCTCCACACAGAACACCCTTCCCTGGTAGCTAGCGGAGCTCCTCCAAACCCCAATCCCCGTTAGTTATGGTCCTCCATCATCCCTAGATAATGGGCGACGCGAAGCGGTGTCTCTCGATCCCCTGCACCGCCTCTGCCACCGCGCTGGCCGCGTTCTTCTCCTCGCGGTTCTTGCCTGCTGCCTCCAGGAGCCGGTCGTTGCGTCCATACTCCTCGCTGTGCCGGCCGCTGCGGCCATAGTCCTCGCCGCTGCACCCTTATGCTGGGTCGGCGGCACGGCAAAAAAGGGAATCAACGATGCCACAGCCTGCTGTGGTCCGCGGTGTGGCGGAGAGGCACAGGAGTCGTCCGCCATTTGTTGGCTTCTTTTCTATCTCACCTCTTATTGCCGTGTTGGTCATAGGTTGATTGGAAGTCATATCGGATCGCTGGGATAGGAACCGAGGCAAATCGGCAAATCGTACGCTTTCGGTATTCATAGGAATAAGGAAAGGTCCGTGACAGACGAAAAAGAGGCTACGAAAACAACCTCGACATAAATTATATAGTAGAGAAGAGATATTGGTTACCTGCCCCATGAGACGGCGTTTGTTGCACCACCAATTAGCACCCATGTGGCCAGGCCATGGTTTAAGCGCAAGGAAATACAAGTTTACTTGTACATCTCGATCAGTTCAAATTGACTCAGACGGAAAGGGTACGTTGTTTGATAGGATGGAAAGGGTACGTTGGTTGCTCGGATCAATCAACTTGGGCACCGGACCTCCATGCTTATCGTAGCCAAATTGGAAAAGAGAAAAAAAAAAGCCAAATCCAAACTTGTTCCAACTATGCATGGTTGTTATAGCTGGCGGACCGAGAATTTGAGAAATACCAGGGCTAATTTATAATATCCCAAATTGGCGAACGATGCCTAACGGGACGATCCACAGTCCTGAAGAAGCCGGCGAAGATGCGTTTCCTATCAAGCGCCCTCGAGACCCCCACCCAGGCCGCCCAGGCCAAGCTTGCCCCCAGCGAGCCAATCCAACCCGAAACATCGAAGGCAGACCTCATCCACGCATAGGAAAGCGCGCTCAGCGAGAACTGGCGTGAGAACTGCGACGCCCCAGCTCGGGATACACCCGACACACAAGGCGTCACAGAGGATCTCACTGAGCACAAACAAAGCGCCGACCCAAAGGCTCGGCATGACAAGCAACCACCACTACCTCTCAATGCAAAGCGTCGCCAATCACTCGCTGAAAAAGTATGGCAACTACTTGCCGCGGGGCTTGATGGTAGCTCAGGTCAATGTAGAGCTTCGTTGGGAGTCCCCAAGAGGAAGGTGTGATGAGCACAGCAGCAAGTTTTCCCTCAGTAAGAAACCAAGGTTATCAAACCAGTAGGAGGAATGAAACGACTCAAAGGTGTTGCTAGCAACTTGGAAACCTGCACAACACAAACTCAAGACTTTGCCCCCAACGAACAGTGAGGTTGTCAATCTCATCGGTTTGCTGAAAACAAAGGATTAACTGTATGGTGTGGAAGGTAATAGTGGTTTGCAGAAAATAAACAGTAATAGTGGAAGATGTATCAATGGTAAAGGTTGGACTGGGGTCCATAGTTCACTAGAGGTGTTCTCCTTAAGATAAACAAACGTGGCATGCTGGGTAAACAAATTACAGCAGGGCAATTGACAGGACTAAGCAAGGCATAACAATGCAATACTAGACATTCATGATCCTATGAGATTTGATTGGGCAATACAACAAGATACATAGACCGCCATCCAACTGCATCTATGACTAGTAATCCACCTTCAGGTTATCATCCGAACCCTCTCCAGTATTAAGTTGCAAGCAATGGATAACTGCTTTAAACAAAGTATGTAAGGTAAACAATTCACTTGTTCCATGAACAAGAGACCGTTGTTTTCCCCTAGTAGCAACATCACATCTACAACCTTAGAGATTTCTGTCACTTTCGTTAGATTAAATAGAGGCATGAACCCACTATCGAGCATAAATACTCCCTCTTTGAGTTACTAGCATCTACTTGGCCAAGATAGCTACTAGAAACGAAGAGCATGCAAGATCACAAACAACATAGACATGCTAGAATCAATAAGACAAAACCATTAATCAATCTGACATAGTAATCTCAATATCCATCGGATCCCGCAAACACAACATGCATTATTACAAATAGATGATCTTGATTATGAACGGAGCTCACAAGATCTAAACATGATAGCAAAAAGGAGAAGATACAACCATCTAGTTACTACATGGACCCGTAGTCCAAGGTGGAACTACTCACGCTTCATACCGAAGGCTGGCATGGTGAAGAAGAAGGCCTCCAAGATGATCTCCCCTCCGGCAGGATGCCGGGAAGAGCTTCAGATCCCCCCGATCTAGGGACGATGATGGCGGCGGCTACAGACTATTTTGTGGAAGATTGATTGGATACTTAGGGTTTTGGTATCGGGGGCTTCTTATAGGCAGAGAGGCGAGGCAGGAGTGAAAGGGCTTCTTATCGGGTACCTAGCCAGAGCCACGCCTCCATGCACTTCGCCGGAGCACTGCCCCTAGTGGTGTTGCAGTTGCCGCACTAGCTTCACGAAGGCCAACACCGCTGCTACCGAAGGCCACCAATGCTGCTACCTACACCGTCGAGATTTGCTACATGTCTTTTGCGGTGGTTGTAGGGGTTCGTAGCATGGAAAACAAAAAATTTCTATCGCATACAAACAAACAAGCCAAGATCTATCTACTAGATTGTAGCAACGAGTTGATGGAATAACTTACCCTCGAATATTCCAAAGTGTTTAACGAGAGCGGATTCTCGTGGGTGATGTAGTCGTACTCTTTCCGATCTCAAGATCGTGTAGACGATCCTTCCGGCGCTGCATTCCGGCAGGGCTTCCGCAGTCGGTCACACGTTCGGTACTCGACGAAGACCTTCCTCTCCCTTGTTCCAGCAGGCAGCGTAGGTTGTAGCACTCTCCTCGCGATTCCGGCAGCACAACGGCGTGGTACCGGAAGTAGAGGGGAAATCCCGCAGGGCTTCGCCTTAAGCCGGAGCGAGTATGGTGGAGTATGAGAGAGGGCTATTAGTGGTCTAGAGATTAGACACACCAATTAGAAGGCTCTAAACCGCAGGATAAAGCAAATAGAAGCTCTAAACCAAAACGGCTCTAAACCGGAGATTAGAGGATAGGAACTTGTGTGTCTCAAGGAGGAGGCCCTGCCCCTCCTTTTATAGGTGGAGGGGCTGGCGCGCCAGGGGAGGGGAGGGGAGTCCCTCCCCAACTCGGCCTAGGCTGGCCGCCGGCTTGGAGGAGAGGGACTCCTCCTCCAAGTTGGTTTCAACCTCCTCTTGCTTGTTTCCCACAGTTTCCTGTTTCCCACAGTTTCCTGTTTTCCACAGTTTCCTGTTTTAGCCGTTTGACTTTCAAACTGGCAGTTTGACTTTTCAGTTTTGGAACAGCAAGAACACTTAGTACATGATGCAATCATTCAATGACACATTCATGTACCCTCCCCCCCCGGAGTGCCGGATAATCCAGAACCTTCCAGAACATTCCCGATGAAAACACCGGAATCATTCCCGAACTCCGAAACGGGACTTTCCTTATATGAATATTATTCTCCGGACCATTCCGGATCACCTCGTGATATCCCGGATCCCATCCGAGACTCCGAACAACATTCGGTCTCTTTCTCATAATACCATAACTACTCAAACAACGTTGAATCCTTAAGTGTGTCTCCCTACGGTTCGTGAATTATGCGGACATGATCGAGACACTTCTCCGAACAATAACCAATAGAGGAATCTGGAAATTCATATGGCTCCCACATATTTCTACGATTACTTTGCGATCGAATGAACCACTTACATACGATACCAATTTCCCTTTGTCTCACGATAGTTTACTTATCCGAGGTTATGATCGTCGGTATCTCTGCATACCTAGTTCAACCTCGTTACCGATAAGTACTCTTTTCTCGTTCCCGTGATATGTGATCCCTTGTGAACCAGTCACATGCTTGCAAGCTAATTGGATGACATTCCACCGAGAGGGCCCAGAGTATATCTATCCGTCATATGGATGGACAAATCCCACTCTTGATCCATGTGTTTCAACCAATACTTTCCGAACACTCAATGCCACCTTTATAGCGTGTGGTGTTTGATGTCATCAAATCATCCATCCGGTAAAGGTGATATGCATGATCTCATGGTCGAAGGAATTAGGTTACTATGTATCAGAAAGCATATAGCAATTGAACTATTGAAATGACTTGATCTTTATGCTATGCTTATCTATAGGAGTATGTCCACCATATCATTCTCCTAACGATATGATCTTGTTGTTGATAACATCTCAATGTTCATGATAGGGAAACCACAATCATTAATCAACCAACAAGCTAGTGAAGTATAGAGGCTATACTAGGGACTTCAAATTAAGTCTACAAATCACACAAGTATTAATGTTTCCTTGTCAATACTATTATAGTATGAATGTAAACATTTATCATAAACACAAAGATACAATAATAACTATATTTATTATTGCCTCTAGGGCATATCTCCAACAGTCTCCCACTTGCACTAGAGTCATCTAATCTAGATTACATGGTAATATACCGAACACCCATGGCAGTTTGGTGTTGGTCATGTTTTGCCCTCGGGAGAGGTTTAGTCAACGGATCCGCCACATTCAGATCTGTGTGTACTTTGCAAATATTTATATCCCCATCCTGGATATGTTCTCGAATAGCGTGAAAACGCAGCTTGATATGCTTCAGCTTCTTGTGTGACCTTGGTTCTTGCGCATTGGCTATGGCGCCCATGTTATCACAGTAGATAGACATTGGGTCCAGCGCACTAGGAACCACACCCAGCTCTATAATAAACTCTTTCATCCATATCGCTTCTTGTGAAGCCTTCGAAGCAGCCATGTATTCCGATTCAGTTGAAGATCTCGCCACAACGCTTTGCTTTGCACTCCTCCAGCTAACTGCTGCACCATTCAAAATAAATACGTATCCAGATTGTGATTTAGAATCATCCGGATCGGTGTTCCAACTAGCATCGGTGTAACCATTAACAACGAGCTGTTCATCACCTCCATAAAAAAGAACCATATCCTTAGTTCTTCTCAAGTACTTAACGATGTTTTTGACCGCTGTCCAATGATCCACTCCTGGAACACTTTGATATCTGCTAGTTAAACTAACAGCATATGCAATGTCGGGTCTAGTACATAGCATGGCATGCATTAGAGATCCTATGGCTGAGGCATAGGGAGTTTTACTCATCCTTTCTCTATCTTCTGCCGATGTCGGACTTTGAGTTTTACTCAAGGTCATATTGGGCAACATGGGCAAGAACCCTTTCTTGCTTTCTTCCATTCCAAACCTCTTTAGAACTTTGTCCAAATATGTACTCTGTGACAATGATATTTGGCGTTTCGATCTATCTCTATAAATCTTTATGCCTAATATGTAAGCTGCTTCGCCAAGATCCTTCATTGAAAAACTATTATTCAAATATTCCTTGACACTATTAAGAAGGTCTACATCATTCCCAATCAACAATATGTCATCCACATATAGTATTAAGAATGCTACAGAGCTCCCACTCACTTTCTTGTAAATACAAGCTTCTCCATAAGTTTGTATAAAACCAAAACTTTTGATTACCTTATCAAAACGTTGATTCCAACTTCGGGATGCTTGCTTCAATCCATAGATGGACCGTTGAAATTTGCATACCTTGTTAGCATCTTTAGGATCGACAAAACCTTTGGGTTGCATCATTTACAACTCTTCATCAATATCTCCATTGAGGAATGCTGTTTTGACATCCATCTGCCATATCTCATAATCATAATATGCAGCGATTGCTAACATAATCCTCACAGACTTTAGCTTCGCTACTGGTGAGAAAGTCTCATCGTAGTCAACTCCTTGAATTTGTCGAAACCCTTTTGCGACAAGTCGAGCTTTCTAGACAGTAACATTACCATCAGCATCTGTTTTCTTCTTGAAAATCCATTTGTTCTCGACAGCCTTCCGGCCATCCGGTAAGTCCACCAAAGTCCATACTTGGTTTTCGTACATGGATCCAATCTCGGATTTCATGGCTTCTTGCCATTTATTGGAATCTGGGCTCATCATCGCTTCCTCATATGTCTCGGGGTCATCGGTGTTGTCCACCAACATGACACTCATAACGGGATCATACCAATCTGGAGTGGTACGAGTTCTCGTTGACCTCCGAGGCTCTGTAGCAACTTCAACCGAAGTTTCATGATCATCATCATTAGCTTCCTCTCTAATTGGTGCAGGCACCAAATGAACTTCTTCCGGTGTTGCGCTACTCACAATTTCGAGAGAAGGTTCGACAACCTCGTGGAGTTCTACTTTCCTTCCAGTCACTTCTTTCGAGAGAAATTCCTTCTCTAGAAAGGATCCATTCTTGGCAACGAAGATTTTGCCTTCGGATCTATGATAGAAGGTATACCCAATAGTTTCCTTCGGGTATCCTATGAAGACGCATTTTTCCGCTTTGGGTTCAAGCTTGTCCGGCTGTAACTTCTTTACATAGGCTTCGCATCCCCAAACTTTAAGGAACGACAATTTAGGTTTCTTGCCAAACCATAATTCATACGGTGTCGTTTCAACGGATTTAGACGGTGCCCTATTTAAAGTGAATGCGGCTGTTTCTAATGCATAACCCCAAAATGATAGCGGTAAATCTGTAAGTGACATCATAGAACGAACCATATCTAAGAGAGTTCGATTACGACGTTCGGACACACCATTACGCTGTGGTGTTCCCTGCGGTGTCAACTGTGAAAGTATTCCGCATTTCTTCAAATGCTCGCCAAACTCGTAACTTAGATATCCACCTCCACGATCAGAACGCAGAAATTTAATCTTCTTGTTACGTTGATTCTCTACCTCACTTTGAAACTCCTTAAACTTCTCGAAAGTTTCGGACTTATGTTTCATGAAATAGATATACCCATATCTACTCAAGTCATCCGTGAAGGTAAGAACATAACGATAACCACCGCGCGATGCTACACTCATTGGTCCACACACATCGGTATGTATGATTTCCAATAAGTCCGTAGCTCGCTCCATCATACCAGAAAATGGAGTCTTAGTCATTTTTCCCATCAGACATGCTTCGCATCTCTCAAGTGATTCAAAATCAAGTGATTCAAGAAGTCCATCGGAATGGAGTTTCTTCATACGCTTCACTCCAATGTGACTAAGACGACAGTGCCACATATAGGTCGAATTATCGCTTGATTTCAAACGTTTAGCCTCAATGTTGTTGATATGTGTATTTCCACTATCGATATTCAATAAGAATAGACCATCTATCAAAGGTGCATGTGCATAAAACATATTACTCATATAAATCGAACAACCATTATTCTCTGATTTAAACAAGTAACCGTCTCGCAATAAACAAGATCCCGATATAATGTTCATGCTCAACACAGGCACTAAATAACAATTATTTAAGTATAAAACTAATCCCGATATAATGTTCATGCTCAACACAGGCACTAAATAACAATTATTCCTGATTTAAACTCATTGGTCCACACACAGGCCATGTGATCTACAGTATTTGCAAGTACAATTTAGACTATGTTCATGATAAATAGTTCAACTTAATCAAATTACTAGATGAACTCCCACTAAATTCAACATCCCTCAAGTTGTTTAGTGAACACGACCCAAATTCACCACACCTAATCCGATCATCACGAGAAGAGATGTGGTTTCAATGGTGGACAACAAAGTGTCGATCATATCATTCATATGACTCATGCTTAACCTTTCGGTTCTTGTGTTCCGAGGCCATGTCTGTACATGCTAGGCTCGTCAAGCTAGACCCAAGTATTTCCGCGTGTGCAAAAACTGGCTTGCACCCGTTGTATGTGAGCGTAGAGTCTATAGCACCCGATCATCACGTGATGCTTGGAAACGACGAACTTTCGCAACGGTGCATACTTGGGGAGAACACAGTTTTTATCTTGATCTTTAAGTGAGGAATCATCTTATAATGCTACCGTCGCGATCTAAGCATAATAAGATACATAAAGGGATAAACATCACATGCATATAACTTTATGTGACATGGTATAGCCAATCCTCGCGCAATGATCTCCATCTTGTGCGTTCCGGCATGATCTCTATCACTCCACCATGATTGCCTCCACCACGAATAGCAACTACAACTATTGCTAACTACTTAGCGATAAAGTAAAGCTATTATATGGCGTATAAGAAGTCGACTCGCAGGTCATACACAATTATAAAGACAACCATATAGCTCCTGCCGGTTGTGTACTCATCGACATGCAAGTCATGAAACATTACAAAACATGATTATCGCATACAATATACACATCACATCTTGGGCCATACCATATCACAGAAAACACTCCCTGCAAAAACAAGTTAGACGCCTCTACTTTGTTGTTGCATGTTTTACGTGGCTTATGGGAGTAGATGTTAAGAACGATTCTTACCTACGGAAAGCCACAACGGTGATATTATGGTTGCCAAACTCCGGTGTTAATCCCATGAAAACTATAGTGAGAGAAACTGACATCCACCAGCCGCATGTGTGGAACAAGCCACACGTCAAGTGCGGAGCCGGTCTCGCGAATGACGTTGCGTAAGGTTGGCCTGGACCGCTTCAATCTCACTATCCCGCGTCATAAGAAGAACACAAACAAGAGGCTTGCAACAGAAAACATCAACGCCCGCAACAACCATGTTGCGTTCTACTCGTGAAACACATCTACGCATAGATCTAGCTCTGATACCACTGAAGGGTTTCGCGGCATAGTAAATCAAAATTTTCTACGGAGCGAACAGAGGGAAAGCCAAGATCTAATCTAGGAGATGCAAACAACGAGAGAGATTGGATTAGATCTTCATACCCTTGAAGATTCACACAGCGGAACGTTCGTCGGAACGTGGGTGATGTAGTCGTACTCGCTTCTCCTCCTCGCGATCCGATCCGATCTAGCACCACAAGTGGCGGTGCCTCCATGAGATGCACACGTGCAGCACCTCGACGTCTCCTCCTTCCTCGGACCAGCGAGTATGGTTGAGAGATAGATTGGATCTACAACACGACGGCGTGGTGTATATGGTGGAGAATTTCTGCTGCAGGGCTTCGCCTACAAACAGTCGGGAGGGGAAGAGGAAGGTAGCAAGGCAGCTAGGGCTTGGAGGAAGGGTTGTAGTGAGGGGGAGGGGGCGCACCACCCCTCTATATATAGAGGGGGGGCGGCCAACCCTTGCCCCTCCTCCAAGCCTATCTCTAGTTTAAACAATTTAAACTCTCCCTTATCTAGAAATCCTATCTCTAGTTTAAACGATTTAAACTCTCCCTTATCTAGAAATCCTATCTCTAGTTTAAACGAGCTTAAACTTATCTAGGATCGGCTGGGCCCTATGGGGCCTTGTGCCCCTGGACCAATGCGGCCAGGACACTCCCTCATAGGCCCATGCCCCCTCCCGGAAGGTGGGGCCACGTTGGTCCCCTTCCGGAAGGTTCTAGAAGCTTCCGGTACAATACCGATTAACCCGAAACAATTCCGAACTCCAAAAACTGCACTGCCTTATATGAATCTTATTCTTCGAACCATTCCGGAACCTCTCGTGATATCTCGGATCCCATCCGATACTCCTAACAAAAATTCATAAACCAATTATCCAATCTATCCTAGCGTCAAGACACGTTAAGTGTGTGACCCTGCGGGTTCGAGAATATGCAGACATGATCTTCTATCAATAATCAACAGCGGGGTCTGGGCACCCATATTGACTCCCACACATTCATCGATGATCATATCGGATGAACCACGATGCCAGGATTCAATCAATCCCATATATATTCCCTTCGTCTCGCGATATTTTACTTGCTCGAGATTCGATCGTCGGTATCGTCATACCTAGTTCAATCTCGTTCACAGCAAGTACTTTACTCGTTCCGTAATCCGATATCACTTTGTGATTAACTCCTTAACCACATGCTTGCAAGCGGTGTTGATATCGATTACCGAGTGGGCCCGAAGTATATCTCTCCGACTTGGTAGGGACAAATTCCATCTCGATACATACAACCCAACAGATACTTTCCGATCACCTAAGAGACACCTTTATGATCACCCTCTCATAGGATGACGTTTGATGACCTCAAAGCTTTCTTCCGATACCAGGGAGTTGCATTATCTCATGGTCTAAGGAATACAATATTTGACATAGGAAAAGCTTCGCAAAGACGAACACGATGACACGATCTAATTGCTCTGCTTTGTTTGGGTCTATCCACCATATCATTCTCCCAATGATATGATCTCATTATCAATTGACAACTCATGTCTATGGTTAGGAAACCTTAACCATCATTGATCAATGAGCTAGTCCATAGAGGCGTACTAGGGACACGGTGTTGTTCACAAACCACACAAGTATTAAAGTTTCCGCTTAATACAATTCTAGCATGGAATATAAACTTTATCATGAACAAGAATTATAATAATAACATCTTTATTATTGCCTCTAGGGCATAATTCCAACAGTCTCCCACTTGCACTAGAGTCAATAATCTAGTTTACATTTGGCAACAATCTCACACCCATGGCACTGAGGTGTTGATCATGTTTTACACGTGGAAGAGGTTTAGTCAATGGATCTGCGACATTCAGATCTGTATGTACTTTGCTAATCTTAAGATTTCCATCTGCTATATAATCTCGGATTATATGAAACTTGCGGTTGATATGCTTGGTCTTTGGATGATATCTTGGTTCCTTAGCGAGTGCTATGGCGCCAGTGTTGTCACACAATATCTCCAGTGGGTCCAATGCACTTGGAACCACGCCAAGCTCAGTGATGAAGTTTCTGATCCAAACTCCTTCACTTGACGCTTCTGCAGCAGCCATGTATTTCCGCTTCTACTGTAGATCCCGCGATCACGCTTTGCTTGCAGCTTCTCCAGCTCACAGCTCCTCCATTCAAAATATAAACATATCCTGTCTGAGATTTAGAATCATCCTTGTCGGTGTCGAAACTAGCATCGACGTAACCTTTTACGACAAGCTGTTCATCACCCCCATAGACTAAGAACATTTCTTTAGTTCTATTTAGGTACTTGAGGATGTTCTTCACGGCTGTCCAGTGTTCCACTCCTGGATCACTTTGATATCTGCTCGTCAAACTAAGAGCATTGGACACATCCGGTCTAGTACACAGCATGGCATACATGATGGAACCTATGGCCGAGGCATAAGGCACTTTGCTCATATCTTCCCTATCATTTACCGTAGCTGGACACTGAGCCTTGCTCAATATCTTACCTGACAACATAGGCACTGAACCTTTCTTTGCCTTATCCATTCTGAACCTTTTCAGAACTTTGTCTAGGTATGTACTCTGGCTTAAAGCTATCAGGCGTCTTTGTCTATCTCTATAGATTTTGATGCCCAATATATAAGCAGCTTCACCTAGGTCTTTCATTGAAAAACACTTGTTCAAATAACTCTTCACATCGTTAAGCATGTTGATGTCATTTCCAATAATCAATATGTCATCCACATATAGTACCAGAAACGTCAGCGAGCTCCCACTCACTTTCTTGTAGATACAAGCTTCGTAGCAATTTGGAACAAATCCAAAGCTCTTGATCACTTGATCAAAACGAAGGTTCCAACTCCGAGATGCTTGCTTCAGTCCATAAATGGAACGCTGAAGTTTGCATACTTTACTAGCATCCTTAGGATCGACAAAACCTTCGGGTTGCATCATATACAACTCTTCATCAATGTTCCCATTGAGGAAAGCAGTCTTGACATCCATCTGCCATATTTCATAATCATGAAACGCAGCAATTGCTAATAAAATCCGAATGGACTTAAACATCGCTACGGGAGAGAAAGTCTCATCGTAGTCAACACCTTGAACTTGTCGAAAACCTTTTGCGACAAGCCGTGCTTTATAGACGGTAACATTACCATCCGCGTCCGTTTTCTTCTTGAATATCCATTTGCACTCAACGGCCTTTCGGTCGCTAGGAGGATCCACCAAAGTCCATACTTGGTTTTCGCTCATGGATCCCAATTCGGATTTCATGGCTTCCAGCCATTTCTCAGAGTCTGGGCTCATCATCGCTTCCTCATAGTTCGTAGGTTCACTGTCTTCTACCAACAAGACAGTCAAGACAGGGTTGCCGTACCACTCAGGAGGGGCACGCGACCTTGTCGACCTGCGACGTTCAGTAGCAGCATCGTCCGAAGCTTCATGATCCTTGTCATTAGCTTCCTCTATTGTTGGTGCAGGCGGCACTGGAACAATTTCAGGTGCTGCGCTACTCTCCAATTCAAGAGAAGGTTCAATAACCTCGTCAAGCTCTACTTTCCTCCCACTCACTTCTTTCGAGAGAAACTCCTTCTCAAGAAAGGAACCGTTCTTTGCGACAAACACTTTGCCTTCGGTTCTGTGATAGAAGGTATACCCAATAGTTTCCTTAGGGTATCCTATGAAGACGCATTTCTCCGCTTTGGGTTCGAGCTTGTCCGGCATCAACTTCTTAACGTAAGCTTCGCATCCCCAAACTTTAAGAAACGACAACTTAGGTTTAGCACCAAACCACAGTTCATACGGTGTCGTCTCAACGGATTTAGATGGAGCCCTATTTAAAGTGAATGCAACGGTTTCTAATGCATAACCCCAAAATGATAACGGCAAATCAGTAAGAGACATCATTGATCGGACCATATATAATAGGGTTCGATTCCGGCGTTCAGACACACCATTGCGCTGTGGTGTTCCGGGTGGCGTGAGTTGTGAAACGATTCCACTTGCTTTAAGATGCGTGAGAAAATCATAACTCAAATATTCGCCCCCACGATCGGATCGTAGAAACTTAATCTTTATGTTACGATGGTTCTCCACTTCATTCTGAAATTCCTTGAACTTTTCAAATGTTTCAGATTTATGTTTCATTAAATAGATATACCCATATCTACTCAAGTCATCGGTAAAAGTGAGGAAATAGCGATATCCACCGCGCGTCGAAACACTCATCGGTCCGCATACATCGGTATGTATGATTTCCAACAAGTCCGTTGCTCGCTCCATCATACCGGAGAACGGGGTTTTGATCATCTTGCCCATGAGGCATGGTTCGCATGTGTCAAATGATTCAAAATCAAGAGACTCCAAAAGTCCATCAGAATGGAGTTTCTTCATGCGCTTTACACCAATATGACCTAGACGACAGTGCCACAAATAAGTAGTATTATCACTATCTACTTTGCATCTCTTAGCCTCAATGTTATGGATGTGTGTTTCATCCCTTTCGAGATTTAGAAGAAATAAACCATTCACAAGAGGTGCATGACCATAAAAGATGTTACTCATATAAATAGAACAACCATTATTCTCCGATTTAAATGAATAACCGTCTTGCAATAAACATGATCCGGAAATAATGTTCATGCTCAACGCAGGCACATAATAACATTTATTAAGGTTTAAAACTAATCCCGAAGGTAAAACTAAGGAGAGCGTGCCGACGGCCATCACATCAACTCTTGATCCGTTGCCAACGCGCATCGTGACCTCATCCCTCGCAAGCCGCCGTCTATTCCGTAGCTCCTGTTTCGAGTTACAAATATTAGCAACTGAACCGGTATCAAATACCCAGGCACTACAAAGAGGGCTAGTAAGGAAAACATCAATAACATGTATATCAAATATACCTTTGATGGTGCCAGCCTTCTTGTCCGCTAAGTACTTCGGACAGTTGCGCTTCCAGTGACCCTTGTCCTTGCAATAGAAGCACTCAGTGTCCGGCTTTGGACCAGACCTGAGCTTCTTCTCAGCAGGGGCAACGCGCTTGCCGCTGCCTTTCTTGAAGGGCTTCCTTGCTCCCTTACCTTTCTTAAAGGTGGGGGGATTGTTGACCATCAACACATGATTATTCTTTTTGATGTTCACCTCCACTACTTTCATCTTAGCAAAGAGCTTAGTGATCATATCAGTGGAACCAATATGATTGTGATCAACTACAAAACTTTTGTAGCTAGGAGTGTCAATCTTGAGCTCCTCTGGAATCTTGCAGTCCAGTTGCTCAAGGCGTTGAGTGTAGCCCGACATCTTAATGGCGTGCTCACTAACGGACCTCCCTTCCTCCATCTTGTAGTTAAAGAATTTCTTAGAGATCTCATATCTCTCAGAACGGGCTTGAGTCTGAAACATGTTTTTCAGCTCCTCGAGAATCTCAAAGGGCCCGGCGAACTCCTCAAAACGATTTTGAAGATCCGATTCCATAGCATACAACATGGAGATCTTAATCAAATCATAATCATCCTTGCGCGACTGATAAACAGCTTTTTCATCAGCCGGCGCATCTATAGCAGGGGCGTCACCTAGCGCTTTCTCAAGGACATAGTCCTTTTGTCCGCCAGCGAGAATGATTCTCAGAATGCGGAACCATTTGGTGAAGTTATACCCATTGTTTCTAAGCTTTTCTATCTCAGCAAATACGTTGAAGTTGAAGTTGGACTTGGCCATGTGATCTACAGTATTTGCAAGTACAATTTAGACTATGTTCATGATAAATAGTTCAACTTAATCAAATTACTAGATGAACTCCCACTAAATTCAACATCCCTCAAGTTGTTTAGTGAACACGATCCAAATTCACCACACCTAATCCGATCATCACGAGAAGAGATGTGGTTTCAATGGTGGACAACAAAGTGTCGATCATATCATTCATATGACTCATGCTTAACCTTTCGGTTCTTGTGTTCCGAGGCCATGTCTGTACATGCTAGGCTCGTCAAGCTAGACCCAAGTATTTCCGCATGTGCAAAAACTGGCTTGCACCCGTTGTATGTGAGCGTAGAGTCTATAGCACCCGATCATCACGTGATGCTTGGAAACGACGAACTTTCGCAACGGTGCATACTTGGGGAGAACACAGTTTTTATCTTGATCTTTAAGTGAGGAATCATCTTATAATGCTACCGTCGCGATCTAAGCATAATAAGATACATAAAGGGATAAACATCACATGCATATAACTTTATGTGACATGGTATAGCCAATCCTCGCGCAATGATCTCCATCTTGTGCGTTCCGCCATGATCTCCATCACTCCACCATGATTGCCTCCACCACGAATAGCAACTACAACTATTGCTAACTACTTAGCGATAAAGTAAAGCTATTATATGGCGTATAAGAAGTTGACTCGCATGTCATACACAATTATAAAGACAACCATATGGCTCCTGCCGGTTGTGTACTCATCGACATGCAAGTCGTGAAACATTACAAAACATGATTATCGCATACAATATACACATCACATCTTGGGCCATACCATATCACAGAAAACACTCCCTGCAAAAACAAGTTAGACGCCTCTACTTTGTTGTTGCATGTTTTACGTGGCTTATGGGAGTAGATGTTAAGAACGATTCTTACCTACGGAAAGCCACAACGGTGATATTATGGTTGCCAAACTCCGGTGTTAATCCCATGAAAACTATAGTGAGAGAAACTGACATCCACCAGCCGCATGTGTGGAACAAGCCACACGTCAAGTGCGGAGCCGGTCTCGCGAATGACGTCGCGTAAGGTTGGCCTGGACCGCTTCAATCTCACTACCCCGCGTCATAAGAAGAACACAAACAAGAGGCTTGCAACAGAAAACATCAACGCCCGCAACAACCATGTTGCGTTCTACTCGTGAAACACATCTACGCATAGATCTAGCTCTGATACCACTGAAGGGTTTCGCGGCATAGTAAATCAAAATTTTCTACGGAGCGAACAAAGGGAAAGCCAAGATCTAATCTAGGAGATGCAAACAACGAGAGAGATTGGATTAGATCTTCATACCCTTGAAGATTCGCACAGCGGAACGTTCGTCGGAACGTGGGTGATGTAGTCGTACTCGCTTCTCCTCCTCGCGATCCGATCCGATCTAGCACCACAAGTGGCGGTGCCTCCGTGAGATGCACACGTGCAGCACCTCGACGTCTCCTCCTTCCTCGGACCAGCGAGTATGGTTGAGAGATAGATTGGATCTAAAACACGACGACGTGGTGTATATGGTGGAGAATTTCTGCTGCAGGGCTTCGCCTACAAACAGTCGGGAGGGGAAGAGGAAGGTAGCAAGGCAGCTAGGGCTTGGAGGAAGGGTTGTAGTGAGGGGGAGGGGGCGCACCACCCCTCTATATATAGAGGGGGGCGGCCAGCCCTTGCCCCTCCTCCAAGCCTATCTCTAGTTTAAACAATTTAAACTCTCCCTTATCTAGAAATCCTATCTCTAGTTTAAACGATTTAAACTCTCCCTTATCTAGAAATCCTATCTCTAGTTTAAACGAGTTTAAACTTATCTAGGATCGGCTGGGCCCTATGGGGCCTTGTGCCCCTGGCTCAATGCGGCCAGGACACTCCCTCATAGGCCAATGCCCCCTCCCGGAAGGTGGGGCCACGTTGGTCCCCTTCCGGAAGGTTCTAGAAGCTTCCGGTACAATACCGATTAATCCGGAACAATTCCGAACTCCAAAAACTGCACTGCCTTATATGAATCTTATTCTCCGGACCATTCCGGAACCTCTCGTGATATCCCGGATCTCATCCGAGACTCCGAACAAAAATTCATAAACCAATTATCCAATCTATCCTAGCGTCAAGACACGTTAAGTGTGTGACCCTGCGGGTTCGAGAATATGCAGACATGATCTTCTATCAATAATCAACAGCGGGGTCTGGGCACCCATATTGACTCCCACACATTCATCGATGATCATATCGGATGAACCACGATGCCAGGATTCAATCAATCCCATATATATATTCCCTTCGTCTCGCGATATTTTACTTGCTCGAGATTCGATCGTCGGTATCGTCATACCTAGTTCAATCTCGTTCACAGCAAGTACTTTACTCGTTCCGTAATCCGATATCACTTTGTGATTAACTCCTTAACCACATGCTTGCAAGCGGTGTTGATATCGATTACCGAGTGGGCCCGAAGTATATCTCTCCGACTTGGGAGGGACAAATTCCATCTTGATACATACAACCCAACAGATACTTTCCGATCACCTGAGAGACACCTTTATGATCACCCTCTCATGGGATGACGTTTGATGACCTCAAAGCTTTCTTCCGATACCAGGGAGTTGCATTATCTCATGGTCTAAGGAATACAATATTTGACATAGGAAAAGCTTCGCAAAGACGAACACGATGACACGATCTAATTGCTCTGCTTTGTTTGGGTCTATCCACCATATCATTCTCCCAATGATATGATCTCATTATCAATTGACAACTCATGTCTATGGTTAGGAAACCTTAACCATCATTGATCAATGAGCTAGTCCATAGAGGCGTACTAGGGACACGGTGTTGTTCACAAACCACACAAGTATTAAAGTTTCCGCTTAATACAATTCTAGCATGGAATATAAACTTTATCATGAACAAGAATTATAATAATAACATCTTTATTATTGCCTCTAGGGCATAATTCCAACAGTATCCCACTTGCACTAGAGTCAATAATCTAGTTTACATTTGGCAACAATCTCACACCCATGGCACTAAGGTGTTGATCATGTTTTACACGTGGAAGAGGTTTAGTCAATGGATCTGCGACATTCAGATCCGTATGTACTTTGCTAATCTTCAGATCTCCATCTGCTATATAATCTCGGATTATATGAAACTTGCGGTTGATATGCTTGGTCTTTGGATGATATCTTGGTTCCTTAGCGAGTGCTATGGCGCCAGTGTTGTCACACAATATCTCCAGTGGGTCCAATGCACTTGGAACCACGCCAAGCTCAGTGATGAAGTTTCTGATCCAAACTCCTTCACTTGACGCTTCTGCAGCAGCCATGTATTCCGCTTCTACTGTAGATCCCGCGATCACGCTTTGCTTGCAGCTTCTCCAGCTCACAGCTCCTCCATTCAAAATATAAACGTATCCTGTCTGAGATTTAGAATCATCCTTGTCGGTGTCGAAACTAGCATCGACGTAACCTTTTACGACAAGATGTTCATCACCCCCATAGACTAAGAACATTTCTTTAGTTCTATTTAGGTACTTTAGGATGTTCTTCATGGCTGTCTAGTGTTCCACTCCTGGATCACTTTGATATCTGCTCGTCAAACTAAGAGCATTGGACACATCCGGTCTAGTACACAGCATGACATACATGATGGAACCTATGGTCGAGGCATAAGGCACTTTGCTCATAGCTTCCCTATCATTTACCGTAGCTGGACACTTAGCCTTGCTCAATATCTTACCTGACAACATAGACACTGAACCTTTCTTTGCCTTATCCATTCTGAACCTTTTCAGAACTTTGTCTAGGTATGTACTCTAGCTTAAAGCTATCAGGCGTCTTTGTCTATCTCTATAGATTTTGATGCCCAATATATAAGCAGCTTCACCTAGGTCTTTCATTGAAAAACACTTGTTCAAATAACTCTTCACATCGTTAAGCATGTTGATGTCATTTCCAATAATCAATATGTCATCCACATATAGTACCAGAAACGTCACCGAGCTCCCACTCACTTTCTTGTAGATACAAGCTTCGTAGCAATTTGGAACAAATCCAAAGCTCTTGATCACTTGATCAAAACGAAGGTTCCAACTCCGAGATGCTTGCTTCAGTCCATAAATGGAACGCTGAAGTTTGCATACTTTACTAGCATCCTTAGGATCGACAAAACCTTCGGGTTGCATCATATACAACTCTTCATCAATGTTCCCATTGAGGAAAGCAGTCTTGACATCCATCTGCCATATTTCATAATCATGAAACGCAGCAATTGCTAATAAAATCCGAATGGACTTAAACATCGCTACGGGAGAGAAAGTCTCATCGTAGTCAACACCTTGAACTTGTCGAAAACCTTTTGCGACAAGCCGTGCTTTATAGACGGTAACATTACCATCCGCGTCCGTTTTCTTCTTGAATATCCATTTGCACTCAACGGCCTTTCGGTCGCTAGGAGGATCCACCAAAGTCCATACTTGGTTTTCGCTCATGGATCCCAATTCGGATTTCATGGCTTCCAGCCATTTCTCAGAGTCTGGGCTCATCATCGCTTCCTCATAGTTCGTAGGTTCACTGTCTTCTACCAACAAGACAGTCAAGACAGGGTTGCCGTACCACTCAGGAGGGGCACACGACCTTGTCGACCTGCGACGTTCAGTAGCAGCATCGTCCGAAGCTTCATGATCCTTGTCATTAGCTTCCTCTATTGTTGGTGCAGGCGGCACTGGAACAATTTCAGGTGCTGCGCTACTCTCCAATTAGAAGCTCTAAACCAAAACGGCTCTAAAACGGAGATTAGAGGATAGGAACTTGTGTGTCTCAAGTAGGAGGCCCTGCCCCTCCTTTTATAGGTGGAGGGGCTGGCGCGCCAGGGGAGGGGAGGGGAGTCCCTCCCCAACTCGGCCTAGGCTGGCCGCCGGCTTGGAGGAGAGGGACTCCTCCTCCAAGTTGGTTTCAACCTCCTCTTGCTTGTTTCCCACAGTTTCCTGTTTTCCACAGTTTCCTGTTTTAGCCGTTTGACTTTCAAACTGGCAGTTTGACTTTTCAGTTTTGGAACAGCAAGAACACTTAGTACATGATGCAATCATTAAATGACACATTCATGTACCCTCCCCCCCGGAGTGCCGGACAATCCGGAACCTTCCAGAACATTCCCGATGAAAACACCGGAATCATTCCCGAACTCCGAAACGGGACTTTCCTTATATGAATCTTATTCTCCGGACCATTCCGGATCACCTCGTGATATCCCGGATCCCATCGGAGACTCCGAAAAACATTCGGTCTCTTTCTCATAATACCATAACTACTCAAACAACGTCGAATCCTTAAGTGTGTCTCCCTACGGTTCGTGAATTATGCGGACATGATCGAGACACTTCTCCGAACAATAACCAATAGAGGAATCTGGAAATTCATATGGCTCCCACATATTTCTACGATTACTTTGCGATCGAATGAACCACTTACATACGATACCAATTTCCCTTTGTCTCACGATAGTTTACTTATCCGAGGTTATGATCGTCGGTATCTCTGCATACCTAGTTCAACCTCGTTACCGATAAGTACTCTTTTTTCGTTCCCGTGATATGTGATCCCTTGTGACCCAGTCACATGCTTGCAAGCTAATTGGATGACATTCCACCGAGAGGGCCCAGAGTATATCTATCCGTCATATGGATGGACAAATCCCACTCTTGATCCATGTGTTTCAACCAATACTTTCCGAACACTCAATGCCACCTTTATAGCCACCCAGTTACGGTGTGGTGTTTGATGTCATCAAAGCATCCATCCGGTAAAGGTGATATGCATGATCTCATGGTCGAAGGAATTAGGTTACTATGTATCAGAAAGCATATAGCAATTGAACTATTGAAATGACTTGATCTTTATGCTATGCTTATCTATAGGAGTATGTCCACCATATCATTCTCCTAACGATATGATCTTGTTGTTGATAACATCTCAATGTTCATGATAGGGAAACCACAATCATTAATCAACCAACAAGCTAGTGAAGTATAGAGGCTATACTAGGGACTTCAAATTAAGTCTACAAATCACACAAGTATTAATGTTTCCTTGTTAATACTATTATAGCATGAATGTAAACATTTATCATAAACACAAAGATATAATAATAACTATATTTATTATTGCCTCTAGGGCATATCTCCAACAGTGGTACTATGTTCGGCAGGCGGTGATGCTACAAGTTGCGTCAAGTTTTGCTATATGTGACTAGCGGCGGTGCTACATGTGGGTTTAGGGTTTGCTACGTGCGGCCGGCGTGGCGCTGCGAGACCCTGTGGCGGTGCTACACGCGGTTTTGGAGTTTTGCTAATTTTTTGCTACAACATCTCTATTGTTTTACTACAATTGTATAAAAGTTTTGCTACGAGATCTCCGGAGAGATCCAACAACATCAGGTTTGCTAGGGTAGCAGGTTGTTTTTGCTACAACAACGTAATTTTTTTGCTACGAGGTCTCTGGCGACGTTTTTTTCGACGAGAGTCTCGGCGAAGTCGATTTGGCTAAGGTCTTTTTTCCTAGAAGGTCACTGACGATGTCTTCGGCGAATCTATAAGGTCTAGTATGTCTGTTTTTTAGACCAAACCATTTTTTGCTACATGTAGCAAAAACAGGATTGTTTATAGCAAAAACGGGATAAAGGGACGGGAGAAGATGGAAAGTTTCCACCACCGAGGGACGCGTAGCACTGCCCATAATAATAGCCCCGGTCAATTTCGCCCAGGACACGGGTTGTGCAACCAGTGGTCCGAATTTTATCAGAAAATTGCAACGGAAATATCTATACTACATGGGTCAAGATCCAGGCTGTAGCCCGGGCTGGCTGGACCCAATCTATTCTATCTATTATATACTACTAGTGGAATGCCCGTGCGTTGCTACGGTTTCTATTTCTGTTGTAATATGTCAATACAATACATATACAAATTTATTAGACTGAATAGAATCGAAAGATATTCTATGAACCCATAAGATTCTACCTCGTTTGAAGTATATTTCAACAACCCATATAATTGACATCGTTTGAATATAAAATAAGACACTCCGACTATTTTTTTATCAACTAATGCCTACTCCTTGATGTTCCTTAGATATTGCCATACAATGCTAGGGATATTGTATTTAGCTTCATTCTCACGATACTTGAGCAAGTGTACCAAAAACTTCTTCTGCAACTCGTTGCCATTCTGCACAACAATATTTGTTTTTAGCATGTATATTTCATTTGTGAACAATAAATGAGTACAAAGTAAAATACCCACCGCACATATTGGATGAACCAATTTTTTGCCATTCCATGAGATCATAATGTAAAAAACAAAATAGCCAGAAGCATTCCTGTGTATGAATGTCATTATGTTGAATAGTAAAGAAAATGAGTAATCTCTTTGAGTTTATGTTTGGAGATAGTCACCTATCTGAACTTTTTGGAATATCAACTGGTGATCTGCGTGACCAGAGAAATATATCGGCATCCCAACCGGGTTGTGCTAATGCTAGTGCATCGCTTAGGTAGAATGCAATTCTTTGTAACTTCAATTGCAAGTTGTGAGATCGAAGCAGTTTACCCTCCGGCGATGGCAACACAGAAAGAGGATCTAGAATAGATAAAGAAGAGGCATGCTTATCGATGGAGAACAAGTTAAAGTCCCCTGCAGAAGCATAAGGGAGCAAAACCTTCAAAGTAACAACCATCGGAAATACATATAACATGACAATGTTGGACAAGTGAATTATATTTACCAATTTGCGTGAAGATATTTTGTAGTCTATCCCAGGCCAATTATTGAATAACGCTGCCTGTGTGTGACTATTTGGCTTTACTCGCCACTTTGAACCCCGTGTGGAATCAACCATCGCCGTCTGAGAAATTGTTTTGTTTAGAAATATAGTTATAACAATGAAAATACGAGATTGCAATAACTTACACAAAAACGCAGATCCATGTAGTGCACATCAGTCTCTACCATCTGCAAGATCTCGTCACATGCCACTATGCGTATGGCCAAGTTGAAACAGTCATTGTCCATAGGCCTCTCGTTCCTAAGTATATCCTGAATTTTCTTAAGACTCAGTCCTATAGGATATGGTTTGGAGCTCCGCACCCATTCCTGCCTGTGATAATACAAATGTTAAGAATGACAAAATTATAGCAATGCATATTATCACAAGTAATCCTTTTAACATGTTTCTTACTCTAATAATTTGGCGTCTTGAATCGACATGATATGTTTGCAAAGCTCGTCAACTAACTTGCATGGATCCATGGGCATCACGTGGACCGGAATTGGGCGTCTGTCTTCAGCTTCATTAGTCAAGGCCCGTAGCTCCGGACCATCCATAATCATACAATCAGAATTAGACACGTTTTCTTCATTGCTAGGTTGATAGTATATTGGCTTTCCTTTTATCTTATTCAATTCCGACTCTACCAATATAACGACTAATTTTAGACGAAATTCTTTCATATCTTCCTGCAAAACAGAATTCAGAAACATTTCTTTAAAACAATTATTTAAGATGTAAGCGAGTACTAATGTTATCCTAAACAAAAATAATTACCTGAGTGACATGATCAGACAACATATCACCTGTCCAATATTCCATATAATTAAGCATGAATAACCCGCATGATGCGCTACAAGATTACCGGAGACTGATTTAGCCTCTCATGTAGACAAATCAACATAAATAAACCAGTTGGACGTGTATGAATACACAAGTTTTAAAAATAACAATTTGAGATTTTAAGAAGTGTCCAACATACCCATCGGTTTGTGTTGGTTATTGAAAATGTTCTACTACTGGCCATTTTGTGACATCGAGATCCTTTCACTTATCACCTATATTAAAGTCCTTCATCTGGGATGCAATTTTCAGATGCTTCTCAAGTTCCTGTAACTTTTATACGAGAAAGAGGTATTAGATATTGAGGCAAACACAATGTTAAAAGGAAATCAAATTCAGTAGACAGTACTTACCATAAGAGTGAGATCACTCCGATCCATTCCAGCACCAAGCGAGTCTAATACTTGAATCACGCGTTTTTTCGCATTGATGACAGCTAAATACCAGTGGGTCTTGATAATTTTTATTGGAAGTAAGACCTGAAGTAAATATTGTATAAGACTAAGAAATACACATGTTTAAAACATATTGAATAAGACCCATAGGTAGTGAGTGAATTCTAACCATGTCATGCTTTACATAAAGATGCACCTGTTTTAGGATACGGTGACGTTCTGATTGTTTCAGTACAGCAGAGGAAAATGTAGTGTCCAGATACACCTTTCCACCCGCTCTATCCCGCAGATGATCACATGCACTTATGTAGTAAATATAAGCATTTAAAACCTATAATTGGACACATAAAAATACATTTAAGTTTAAGACAATTGTAGACTTTAAATTAGTAAGTAGTGGTCTCTGTGCTGTTGACTTACACCATCCGGCAAGAAACCATCGCCACGTGTAAGACACTGTAAGTCATCGTTTGATAAAAACACATCACCAATGTCTACAAACTTCGTATTTTTTGATGCGGACATGATTAATTTGACAATTTCTATATCTTCTGAAGTACAGACATAATCTGGCATAACATGGTAGTGCACCAAAAAAATTAGGTAAGAAAATAATGGAACACAAGCAAGAACATAATATCCGCAACCGGAGTAAGAACCTTGTGGGTTAACCATTTTGTCTGCTTTTTTCGGTTTCTTATGTTGTGAATTGGACATCCTCCTCTGCTCCTCATTTAGTGGTGTAAGATTGGACAAATTTTCAGTTTGTTCCAACATCTCCTCGGGGCATATGTCCATGGGTACTTTCATAACATCAATAGAATCCATAAATTTCCTGCTAGCGATCTGCAAAAGTCAAACAATATTTATCGAAATAAAATTCAAATATGGGTATATCCTACATGCATAGAGAAAACATCTATTCGTATGCACCTCATTTGGTGGTGTAGAGTCAATAGGGGCATTCATAGCATCGATAGAATTCATGTGGGTTCCCATGATCTAAAACAGTGAGACATAATATAATTGCATTAAAATTATACATGGTAACGTGTGAGATTCCTAGTAACCAAAAAGAAACCAATTACATGTGCACATCTCCATTGGTTGTGTAGAACTCGATGGATCGTCTATTTGTCCCAACATCATGGAATTGGAGCCTTTATTTGTTGATTTATGTGGATCATCAACAGAATCCATCAGGTTTCCGCTTGTAATATGCAAAAGTGAAACATAAGTGCTGAAGCTGTGTTGTTGCCTAGCACGACATGGTGTGGGTCTCATAAATGTCTTTTTATATGATTGAATGACATGCTAAATGGCTTCATTGAATTTGTGGAAAAGATGTAAGTTTGTTGCAGTATAGGTACATCAAGTTTTGGATGTGAAAGCAGTATGAACTCCCTTAAAAAAGAAGGCAATAGATATCGATGGTTCTGCGTGTTGGAGATATGCCCTAGAGACAATAATAAATGTAGTTATTATTATATCTTTGTGTTTATGATAAATGTTTACATTCATGCTATAATAGTATTAACAAGGAAACATTAATACTTGTGTGATTTGTAAAACTAATTTGAAGTCCCTAGTAAAGCCTCTATATAATACTAGCTTGTTGGTTAATAGATGATTGTGGTTTCCCTATCATGAACATTGAGATGTTATTAACAATAAGATCATATTGTTAGGAGAATGATATGGTGGACATACTCCTATAGATAAGCGTAGCATAAAGATCAAGTCATTTCAATAGTTCAATTGCTATATGCTTTCTGATACATAGTAACCTAATTCCTTCGACCATGAGATCATGCATATCACCTTTACCGGATGGATGCTTTGATGACATCAAACACCACACCGTGACTGGGTGGCTAGAAAGGTGGCATTGAGTGTTCAGAAAGTATTGGTTGAAACACATGGATCAAGAGTGGGATTTGTCCATCCATATGACGGATAGATATACTCTGGGCCCTCTCGGTGAAATGTCATCCAATTAGCTTGCAAGCATGTGACTGGCTCACAAGGGATCACATATCACGGGAACGAGAAAAGAGTACTTATCGGTAACGAGGTTGAACTAGGTATGCAGAGATACCGACGATCATAACCTCGGATAAGTAAACTATCGTGAGACAAAGGGAAATTGGTATCGTATGTAAGTGGTTCATTCGATCGCAAAGTAATCGTAGAAATATGTGGGAGCCATATGAATTTCCAGATTCCTCTATTGGTTATTGTTCGGAGAAGTGTCTCGATCATGTCCGCATAATTCACGAACCGTAGGGAGACACACTTAAGGATTCGACGTTGTTTGAGTAGTTATGGTATGATGAGAAAGAGACCGAATGTTCTTCGGAGTCTCGGATGGGATCCGGGATATCACGAGGAGATCCGGAATGGTCCGGAGAATAATATTCATATAAAGAAAGTCTCGTTTCGGAGTTCGGGAATGATTCCGGTGTTTTCATCGGGAATGTTATAGAAGGTTCCGGAATGTCCGGCACTCCGGAGGAGAAGGGGTACATGAATGTGTCATTACAAATTGGAATGATTGCATCATGTACTAAGTGTCATCGCTGTTCCAAATAAAGGATTAATTCAAATCCTAGTTTGAAAAGTCAAATAGCTAAATTGAAAAGTCAAACGGCTAAATTTGGAAAGAGGAAAAGAGGAGGAAGGGGAAACCGAGTTGGGGAGGGAGTCCCTCCTCCCCAAGCCGGCGCACCACCCAAGCCGAGTTGGGGAGGGACTCCACTCCCTCCCCTTGGCCGGCCGGCCCCTCCACCTATATAAGGAGGGGCAGGGCTCCCTCCTAGGACACACAAGATCCTCTCCTCCAAAACCCTAGCCCCAAGCCGCCGCCGCCTCCAAGCCGCCGCCGGCCCCTAGGGCATCAACTCGCCGCCGCCTAGCCAAACCCTAGCCGCCGGCTTGCCCCCTCCTTGGTGTGTCTAAACCCTAGATCGCCGAGGAGATCTCTCATAATCCACCATACTCGCTCCGGCTTAAGGCGAAGCCCTGCGAGATCTCCCCTCTACTTCCGGTACCACGCCGTTGTGCTGCCAGAATCGCGAGGACAGTGCTACAACCTCCGCTGCCTGCTGGAACAAGGGAGAGGAAGGTCTTCGTCGAGTACCGAACGTGTGACCGACTGCGGGAGCGCTGCCGGAACGCAGTGCCAGAAGGATCGTCTACGCGATCTTGAGATCGGGAAGAGTACGACTACATCACCCACGAGAATCCGCTCTCGTTAAACACTTTGGAATCTTCGAGGGTGAGTTATTTCATCGACTCGTTGCTACAATCTCGTAGATAGATCTTGGCTTGTTTGTTTGTTTGCGGTAGAAATTTTTTGTTTTCCATGCTACGAAACCCTACAGTGGTATCAGAGCCGTGTCTATATGTAGATTTGTTGCACGAGTAGAACACAATGGTCATTGTGGGCGTTGATGCTTTTATGGTCGATTGCTTCTTGTGTACTTTGCATCTTGCGGTATGTTGGGATGAAGCGGCCCGGGCTAACCTTACATGACATCGTTCATGAGACTTGCTCCACGCTTGACATGCAACTTGTATTGCATAAGTGGCTTTGCGGGTGCCTGTTTCTCCTAGCATAGTTAAGATCCAATTTACAATGGGTGATTAACAATACTAGTATCAATGTTGTGGTTCTTGTTCGTAAGTTAGAACGACACTTATTGAAAGCCCCAAACCACGTAAAACATGCAAAGAAAGTAGAGGCGTCTAACTTTGTTTTGCAGGGGTGTGCAGTGATGTGATATGGCCATGATTGTGATTATATTTGATGTATGCAATGTTCCTTATTGTAAGTTGGCAACCGGAGGAGCCATATTGTTGTCTTTAATTTATGTTAAGACCCGCATGTCTATTCAAAGTAGTTGTAATAGTTGAAGCCGGTGGACGACAACCATGGAGAAGCGTCATTGACCTTGATGCAGTGCCAGTGATGATGGAGATCATGTTCGTGCTAGAAGATGGAGATCGGAAGCACAAAGAAGAAAGGCCATATCATATCACATATTATGAATTTCATGTGATGTTAATCCTTTATGCATCTTGTATTGCTTAGTAGACGACGGTAGCATTATAAGATGATCCCTCATGCACATGAATTTCAAGTCATAAAGTGTTTACCCTTAGTTAGCACCGTTGCTAAAGCTTGTTGTTTTGAAGCACCACGTGATGATCGGGTGTGTTAGATTCCGCAAGTGTATACAACGTGAGCAAGCCAGATTTGCTCATGCGGAAACTAAGGTTTGATCTTGACGAGCCTAGCATGTACAGACATGGTCTCGGAACACGGATCACCGAAAGGTAAAGCATGAATCATATAGTAGATATGATGAACATGTCGATTGTTCGCCATTGAACCTATATCAACTCTCGTGATGATCGATGTTGATGTGGTGGATTTGGTTCGTGTGATCACTAAAACAATGTGAGGGATATTGTTTTGAGTGGGAGTTCACCAAGATTAATTTTATTATTAATTTGAACTCAATTTGTCATAAACTTAGTCTAAACTATTGCAAATATGTTGTAGATCAATGGCAGCCCCTACCATCAATTTTAATGCGTTCCTAGAGAAAGAAAAGTTGAAAAACAATGGAAGCAACTTCGCGGATTGGTTTCGTAATTTGAGGATTGTCCTCACAGCTGGTAATTTGACCTATGTGCTGGATGCACCGCTGGGTGACCCACCTGCAGCTGATGCTCCCGATGAAGTAAAGAACGTTTACCTCACTCGGAAGACTCAGTACTCCACAGTTTAGTGTGCTATCTTGTATGGTTTAGAATCGGAGCTTCAGAAAAGGTTTGAGAATTCAGACCCATATGATATTGTCGAGGATCTCAAATTGATCTTTGAGACTCATGCGGCAATTGAAAGCTATGAGGCTTCTGAAAAGTTCTTTAACTGCAAGATGGAAGAGGGCAGCTCCGTCAGTGAGCACGTGCTTAAGATGTCTGGGCACGCAAACAAACTTCAAAGCTTGGGTATTGTGATTCCTAATGCTTTGGGGATTTACCGTGTCCTCCAATCACTACCACCAAGTTATAAGAACTTTGTGATGAACTACAACATGCAAAACATGAACAAGACGTTGCTAGAACTCTTTGCCATGTTGAAATCTGCAGAAGTGGAGATCAAGAAAGAGCACCAAGTGTTGTTGGTCAATAAGACCACCAAATTCAAGAAAGGCAAGTCTAAGCAGAAGGGACACTTCAAGAAGGGTGGTAAGAAAGTTACCACGCCGACGAAGAAGACCAAGGCTGGACCTAAGCCTGATACTGAGTGCTTTTACTGCAAGGGAGAATGTCACTGGAAGCGGAATTGCCCAAAGTACTTGGCGGATTTGAAGAACGGCAACATCAAGAAGAAAGGTATATCTGATATACATGTTATTGATGTGTATCTCACTAGTACTCGTAGTAGTGCCTGGGTATTTGATACTGGTTCGGTTGCTCATATTTGTAACTCGAAACAGGTGCTGCAGAATAAACGGAAGCTAGCGAAGAACGAGGTGACGATGCGCGTGGGAAACGGATCAAAGGTTGATGTGATCGCGGTCGGCACGCTACCCCTTCATCTACCATCGGGATTAGTTTTATACTTAAATAATTGTTATTTGGTGCCTGCGTTGAGCATGAACATTATATCGGGATCTTGTTTATTGCGAGACGGTTACTTGTTTAAGTCCGAGAATAATGGTTGTTCGATTTATATGAGTAATATGTTTTATGCACATGCACCTTTGATAGATGGTTTATTCTTATTGAATCTCGATAGTGGAAATAAACATATTAATAACATTGAGGCTAAACGGTTGAAATCAAGCGATAACTCGACCTATATGTGGCACTGTCGTCTTGGTCACATTGGAGTGAAGCGTATGAAGAAACTCCATTCCGATGGACTTCTTGAATCACTTGATTTCGAATCACTTGATAGATGCGAAGCATGTATGATGGGTAAAATGACTAAGACTCCATTTTCTGGTATGATGGAGCGAGCTACGGACTTACTGGAAATCATACATACCGATGTATGTGGTCCAATGAGTGTAGCATCGCGCGGTGGTTATCGTTATGTTCTTACCTTCACGGATGACTTGAGTAGATATGGGTATATCTATTTCATGAAACATAAGTCCGAAACTTTCGAGAAGTTTAAGGAATTTCAAAGTGAGGTAGAGAATCAACGTAACAAGAAGATTAAATTTCTACGTTCTGATCGTGGAGGTGAATATCTAAGTTATGAGTTTGGCGAGCATTTGAAGAAATGCGGAATACTTTCACAGTTGACACCGCCGGGAACACCACAGCGTAATGGTGTGTCCGAACGTCGTAATCGAACTCTCTTAGATATGGTTCGTTCTATGATGTCACTTACAAATTTACCGCTATCATTTTGGGGTTATGCATTAGAAACAGTCGCATTCACTTTAAATAGGGCACCATCTAAATCCGTTGAAACGACACCGTATGAATTATGGTTTGGGAAAAACCTAGATTGTCGTTCCTTAAAGTTTGGGGTTGCGAAGCCTATGTAAAGAAGTTACAGCCGGACAAGCTTGAACCCAAAGCGGAAAAATGCGTCTTCATAGGATACCCAAAGGAAACTATTGGGTATACCTTCTATCATAGATCCGAAGGCAAAATCTTCGTTGCCAAGAATGGATCCTTTCTAGAGAAGGAATTTCTCTCGAAAGAAGTGACTGGAAGGAAAGTAGAACTCGACGAGGTTGTCGAACCTTCTCTCGAAATTGCGAGTAGCGCAACACTGGAAGAAGTTCCTGTGGTGCCTGTACCAATAAGAGAGGAAGCTAATGATGATGATCATGAAACTTCGGTTGAAGTTGCTACAGAGCCTCGGAGGTCAACGAGAACTCGTACCACTCCAGATTGGTATGATCCCGTTATGAGTGTCATGTTGGTGGACAACACCGATGACCCTGAGACATATGAGGAAGCAATGATGAGCCCAGATTCCAATAAATGGCAAGAACCCATGAAATCCGAGATTGGATCTATGTACGAAAACCAAGTATGGACTTTGGTGGACTTACCGGATGGCCGGAAGGCTGTCGAGAACAAATGGATTTTCAAGAAGAAATCAGATGCTGATGGTAATGTTACTGTCTATAAAGCTCGACTTGTCGCAAAAGGGTTTCGACAAATTCAAGGAGTTGACTACGATGAGACTTTCTCACCAGTAGCGAAGCTAAAGTCTGTGAGGATTATGTTAGCAATCGCTGCATATTATGATTATGAGATATGGCAGATGGATGTCAAAACAACATTCCTCAATGGAGACATTGATGAAGAGTTGTATATGATGCAACCCAAAGGTTTTGTCGATCCTAAAGATGCTAACAAGGTATGCAAACTTCAACGGTCCATCTATGGATTGAAGCAAGCATCCCGAAGTTGGAATCAACGTTTTGATAAGGTGATCAAAAGTTTTGGTTTTATACAAACTTATGGAGAAGCTTGTATTTACAAGAAAGTGAGTGGGAGCTCTGTAGCATTCTTAATACTATATGTAGATGACATATTGTTGATTGGGAATGATGTAGACCTTCTTAATAGTGTCAAGGAATATTTGAATAATAGTTTTTCAATGAAGGATCTTGGCGAAGCAGCTTATATATTAGGCATAAAGATTTATAGAGATAGATCGAAACGCCAAATATCATTGTCACAAAGTACATATTTGGACAAAGTTCTAAAGAGGTTTGGAATGGAAGAAAGCAAGAAAGGGTTCTTGCCCATGTTGCCCAATACGACCTTGAGTAAAACTCAAAGTCCGACATCGGCAGAAGATAGAGAAAGGATGAGTAAGACTCCCTATGCCTCAGCCATAGGATCTCTAATGTATGACATGCTATGTACTAGACCCGACATTTGCATATGCTGTTAGTTTAACTAGCAGATATCAAAGTGATCCAGGAGTGGATCATTGGACAGCGGTCAAAAACATCCTTAAGTACTTGAGAAGAACTAAGGATATGGTTCTTTCTTATGGAGGTGATGAACAGCTCGTTGTTAATGGTTACACCGATGCTAGTTGGAACACCGATCCGGATGATTCTAAATCACAATCTGGATACATATTTATTTTGAATGGTGCAGCAGTTAGCTGGAGGAGTGCAAAGCAAAGCGTTGTGGCGAGATCTTCAACTGAATCGGAATACATGGCTGCTTTGGAGGCTTCACAAGAAGCGATATGGATGAAAGAGTTCATTACAGAGCTGGGTGTGGTTCCTAGTGCGCTGGACCCAATGTCTATCTACTGTGATAACATGGACGCCATAGCCAATGCGCAAGAACCAAGGTCACTCAAGAAGCTGAAGCATATCAAGCTACGTTTTCACGCTATTCGAGAACATATCCAAGATGGGGATATAAAGATTTGCAAAGTACACACAGATCTGAATGTGGCGGATCCGTTGACTAAACCTCTCTCGAGGGCAAAACATGACCAACACCAAACTGCCATGGGTGTTCGGTATATTACCATGTAATCTAGATTAGATGACTCTAGTGCAAGTGGGAGACTGTTGGAGATATGCCCTAGAGGCAATAATAAATGTAGTTATTATTATATCTTTGTGTTTATGATAAATGTTTACATTCATGCTATAATAGTATTAACAAGGAAACATTAATACTTGTGTGATTTGTAAATCTAATTTGAAGTCCCTAGTAAAGCCTCTATATAATACTAGCTTGTTGGTTAATAGATGATTGTGGTTTCCCTATCATGAACATTGAGATGTTATTAACAACAAGATCATATCGTTAGGAGAATGATATGGTGGACATACTCCTATAGATAAGCGTAGCATAAAGATCAAGTCATTTCAATAGTTCAATTGCTATATGCTTTCTGATACATAGTAACCTAATTCCTTCGACCATGAGATCATGCATATCACCTTTACCGGATGGATGCTTTGATGACATCAAACACCACACCGTGACTGGGTGGCTATAAAGGTGGCATTGAGTGTTCGGAAAGTATTGGTTGAAACACATGGATCAAGAGTGGGATTTGTCCATCCATATGACGGATAGATATACTCTGGGCCCTCTCGGTGAAATGTCATCCAATTAGCTTGCAAGCATGTGACTGGCTCACAAGGGATCACATATCACGGGAACGAGAAAAGAGTACTTATCGATAACGAGGTTGAACTAGGTATGCAGAGATACCGACGATCATAACCTCGGATAAGTAAACTATCGTGAGACAAAGGGAAATTGGTATCGTATGTAAGTGGTTCATTCGATCGCAAAGTAATCGTAGAAATATGTGGGAGCCATATGAATTTCCAGATTCCTCTATTGGTTATTGTTCGGAGAAGTGTCTCGATCATGTCCGCATAATTCACGAACCGTAGGGAGACACACTTAAGGATTCGACGTTGTTTGAGTAGTTATGGTATGATGAGAAAGAGATCGAATGTTGTTCGGAGTCTCGGATGGGATCCGGGATATCACGAGGAGATCCGGAATGGTCCGGAGAATAATATTCATATAAAGAAAGTCTCGTTTCGGAGTTCGGGAATGATTCCGGTGTTTTCATCGGGAATGTTCTAGAAGGTTCCGGAATGTCCGGCACTCCGGAGGAGAAGGGGTACATGAATGTGTCATTACAAGTTGGAATGATTGCATCATGTACTAAGTGTCATCGCTGTTCCAAATAAAGGATTAATTCAAATCCTAGTTTGAAAAGTCAAATAGCTAAATTGAAAAGTCAAACGGCTAAATTTGGAAAGAGGAAAAGAGGAGGAAGGGGAAACCGAGTTGGGGAGGGAGTCCCTCCTCCCCAAGCCGGCGCACCACCCAAGCCGAGTTGGGAAGGGACTCCACTCCCTCCCCTTGGCCGGCCGGCCCCTCCACCTATATAAGGAGGGGCAGGGCTCCCTCCTAGGACACACAAGATCCTCTCCTCCAAAACCCTAGCCCCAAGCCGCCGCCGCCTCCAAGCCGCCGCCGGCCCCTAGGGCATCAACTCGCCGCCGCCTAGCCAAACCCTAGCCGCCGGCTTGCCCCCTCCTTGGTGTGTCTAAACCCTAGATCGCCGAGGAGCTCTCTCATAATCCACCATACTCGCTCCGGCTTAAGGCGAAGCCCTGCGAGATCTCCCCTCTACTTCCGGTACCACGCCGTTGTGCTGCCGGAATCGCGAGGAGAGTGCTACAACCTCTGCTGCCTGCTGGAACAAGGGAGAGGAAGGTCTTCGTCGAGTACCGAACGTGTGATCGACTGCGGGAGCGCTGCCGGAACGCAGTGCCGGAAGGATCGTCTACGCGATCTTGAGATCGGGAAGAGTACGACTACATCACCCACGAGAATCTGCTCTCGTTAAACACTTTGGAATCTTCGAGGGTGAGTTATTCTATCGACTCGTTGCTACAATCTAGTAGATAGATCTTGGCTTGTTTGTTTGTATGCGGTAGAAATTTTTTGTTTTCCATGCTACGAAACCCTACACTGCGAGCCATATATTTTCTAGGAACATACATCATCATGCGTGCGTGATCACCACCGCCCCATGAACCGCCCGGACATGCCCGTTCTTCGCCGCGCGACCTAGAGATCCCGTGCGCCATTAAATTCCCCATCGGACCCGGCCAGAGCATCGCAGAGTTCCGACCAGTTTGCACCGCCCCATGCCTCGCCACCATGCTGTTGAGCTTCGCCAGGTATCAGCGCACCATCCCCTACCCCTAGCCATGCCGTTAGCTCGCTGTGCAGACCACCAGGATGAGCTCCACCCGCACCCTTCGGTCCCCTCTTGGCACTATAAATAGAGGCCTTACCCGTTTGATTTCAATGCATCATCTCACTCCCCACCTCTCACTGATCACACCCACTCATCCCCGGAGCAAGGCGAGCACCAGGTGGCCGGATTTTCGCCGGAGTCTACCGCGGAGGAGGAGAAGAGGAGCCATCGAATGGAGACGCACTAGGAGGAGCCACCGGTACCAGGAGGATGGCCGTCGTCGACTTCGTCGTTTGCCCCATAGTCGACCATCGCCGAAGCCATGGTGAGCCCCCACTGGCCGCATTAGGGTTCAGTCTTGCCAGTGCTGCCCGACGGAGACGACAAGCCCCAGTCATTAGATTAGATGTTAATCGCACGGTCCAGATTGCCCCGTACCCCTACGCACCCCCTGTCTCGCTGACTGGTGGGTACATCCACTTAAAACCACCCGCGCGCGCTGTGCGCAATGGGCCGGCCCAGTTACACTCCCGTGCGACCCAGTAATTCAAACTTAGGTTTTTCCAATTTAGTTTAAAACCTAGTACTGACTGTTGATTCAAAATTCAATCCAGAGAGTTTCACTAAACCAAATTGCATGAAACTAATTTTGCTAGGAAGGTATAGAAATTCTTAATCCAAACCCATTGGATTCAAATCATTTGGAATTATAGAGCACCTATAGTAAAAATAACAAGGCAAAGACTTTTCTGCATTCAAATATTTTTCAAAATTCAACCATAAAAGCTTTTGAGTTGATTCCAACTCTCAAAAATCACATTTAACAAGACCTTTCTGAATATATAAAAATATCTAGGTTTACTTGCATAAATAATGGACAAATAATAAAAGAATGCCCCATAGGCATTTCTAGCCACTTTATTTAATTAAAATAAAAGGTTAAACCTTATTAAATTGTGACACCACTTTAAATCACATTCCCAAGTATTGAAATATGTGGTGATGACATGTGTCAACATGATCCCATGTTTTAGTTGGAGAATATTAAATCTTAAGTAGTTTTTAATGAGCAGAAATTACTTTTCTAAAATAAAACAAATAAAACTATTGCCTTAATCTTTGTGATGTTTGTGATGATGCTAGATCATCTAGTGAAAACCTTGATGTGATAAATAGAATTAGTTAAGTATGTTTTGGTGATTGTGTACCCCGTGTTTATTTATAGACGCCTGTACCAACCAAGGTTACGGAGAGGAAGGAGGATACTATGAGGAAGAAGCATCAGAGAACTTCAACCACTACACTGCGCAATGCAAGCTATATAAGCAAGCTACCCCTTGCATGTTACCTATCCAAGCTAACCTTTGCAACTGTGAAAACTATATAATCTATGCAATGCATTAGGCATGCCTTGATTATACTACTTGATGATCCCAAATCCCAGTTTTAGTTGCAAGCTTAGTATTTTATTTCTTTATCAAAGCTTTCTATTAGTGTTTACTTAGTGAATTGTAGAGTTTAGAAAGATTATTAAAGGTAGCAAAAATATCATAAAACTTGGCCTAAGTTAGATAAATCTTGATGCCATCCTGAGGCATGAGATTGAACTTAGATAAGTCACACTTAATTATCACCCCTCATTAGTTTTATCCCCACTGGTAGTTGCTAGTGCTAAGCATAAAACTTAATCACTTTAGATGGGAATACTTGGTGAAAATGATTATGAAAACCTTAGAATGATGAGTCATTCTAATGAAATGTTTTGGACATGTGTTCTAGAACACCAAATGATTTTGATGATGAAACTGTTAAGGCATGAGCCTTAGCCCTTTATAAAACTGATGGTTGTCTAGATGCGATACCATTCCAATTTTATCGTACAACCACAATACCCGAAATTGGGTAGGGCTTGACCGGAAGTTTATATACCTTAGTATGGGTTCCCTTGCGGCCAAGGTTTGAGTTGAGGCTACCTTGTGAACATTGACCACCTATGCAGTTCCCAAGATGACAGATGGTCATGGTTGGGAGGCCAAACTCATAGGACAGGTGCCTATACTAGGGCGTGTAATTGAACGGTTAGGATTGATTATCCGCATACTGAGTATGGTGAATTCAAGATTGTTCCCGACAGATCTATCGAATATTGTGGTGAAAGTGTACCACCTCTGCAGAGTGTCAAACTATTCGAATAGCCGCATCCACGGTTATGGACAGTTGGAGTGGCCATACTGTTTTATCGTCAGATGTTTTCCAAATGACTTGTGAAAATGAATCATGACTTTGACTTGACCACAACAGGGTTGTGATATGAAAACTCAAGTTCCCACTTAGGTGTTATAAAATTTTCAACTAGCTTTCTTTGCTTCTGAACTCAGTTCAGGTAAATCTAGCTTTTTGCAAGATAACCTAGAGCCTAGTATTACCTACTCAAAACCACTTCACTTGTTAGTATTAGTTTGCGAGTACTTAAAGAGTACTCATGGCTTTGTCCCTGGCTATTTCCGTGGCCAGACTATGACAAGGACTATCAGGAGGATGGACCGCGAGAATGTTACGACAACTAGGATCATCTCCCATCGTCAACATTTCCTGTGACCTTGAAGATGGAGTCTCGCCCACGCTACCATTATCATTACGTTATTTCGCTCCTATGATTGTATCAAGACTGGATCATGTGATCCTTTATTTGTTCTAAGACCTTATGTATGGTTTGTAATAGATGATGTACTATGATATTCAATATGTTATGTCTCGCAAAAATGGTAATCCTGGGATTGCGATGTATGACATAACTGGCATCTAGGATTAAAAATCCGGGTGTTGACAAAAAACTTGTCATTTTTGCATTTAATGGCCGTTTTCATGAGCTATTGCCCATAGTTTTGGGATTTCAGGGTGATTTACAAAGACCGTAATACCCCATACATGTTTAAGCGCATGACTAAAAAATCATTGTTTTCATGTTTTACGGCTGCTGTCATGAGCTATTGCCCACCGTTTTGGGGTTCCAAGGGACATTTATAACGACTGAAAGACCCGATACATATTTGAAATTTATAACAAAAACTCGTTTTTGACGTGTTTTATGGCTGTTTTCATGAGCTATTGCCCACAGTTTTGGGATTCCAAGGGCCATTTATAACAAGCGAAAGACCCGATACATATTTGAGGGAATGACCAAAAACTCGTCGTTTTCATGTTTTATGGCCGTTTTCATGAGCTATTAACCATAGTTTGGGCTTCCAAAAGCCAATTATGAAGACCATAAGCCTCGATACAAGTTTTTAATTTATAGACCAACAACAAATTGTTTTTATGTTTTATGGCCGTTTTAATGAGCTATTGCCCACAGTTTTGGGGTTCCAAGGGCCATTTATAACGATCGAAAGACCCAATACATGTTTGAAATTTATGACCATAAACTCTTATTTTTCGTGATTTATGGCAGTTTTCATGAGGCATTGCCCACATTTTTGGGGGTTTTAGGGCGATTTAAAATGATCGTAATACCCGAAACATATTTGAGGGAATGACCAAAAAATCTTCGTTTTCTTGTTTTATGGATGTTTTCATGAGCTATTATACACAATTTTGTTGTTCCAAAGGCCATTTATACTAACTTTAAGCCCCGATACATGTTTGAAATTTATGACCACAAATTCGTTTTGTTGTGCTTTATGTTTGTTTTCAAGAGCTACTGCCCACATTTTGGGGGTTTCAGGGCAATTTACAATGACCCTAAGACCTGATACATGTTTGAGGGAATGACAAAAAACTTGTCGTTATTGCATTTAATGGCCGTTTTCATGAGCTATTTCCCATAGTTTTGGGGGTTTTAGGGCGATTTACAAATACCGTAATACCCCATACATGTGTTAAGGGCATGACTAAAATCTCGTCGTTTTCGTGTTTTATGGCTGCTTTCATGAGCTATTGCCCATAGTTTTGGGGTTCCAAGGGCCATTTATAACGACCGAAAGACCCGATACATGTTTGAAATTTATGACAAAAAGTCGTTTTTACGTGTTTTATGGCCGTTTCGATGAGCTATTGCCCACAGTTTTAGGATTCAAGGGCCATTTATAACAAGCGAAAGACCCGATACATGTTTGAAAGTTATGACAAAAACCCATTTTTCCGTGTTTTATGGCCGTTTTTATGAGCGTTTGCCCATGTTTTAGGGTTCCAAGGGCCATTTATAACGATCGAAAGGTCGGATACATGTTTGAAATTTATGACCAGAAACTCAGTTTTTTTGTGATTTATGGCCGTTTTCATGAGCTATTTCCCACAGTTTTGGGGGTTTCAGGGCGATTTACAATGACCGTAATACCCGAAACATATTTTAGGGAATGACCTAAAACTCGTCGTCGTGTTTTATGGCCGTTTTCATGAGCTATTGCCAATAGTTTTGGGCTTCCAAAAGCCAATTATGAAGACCGTAAGCCCTGATACAAGTGTTTAATTTATGACCAACAACAAATTGTTTTCATGTTTTATGGCCGTTTTCATGAGCTATTGCCCACAGTTTGGGGGTTCCAAAGGCCATTTATAACGATCGAAAGACCCAATACATGTTTGAAATTTATGACCAAAAACTCTTTTTTTTTCATGATTTATGGACGTTTTCATGAGGTATTGCCCACATTTTTGGGGGGTTTTAGGGCGATTTACAATAATCATATTAACCGATACATATTTGAGGGAATGACCAAAAAATCTTCGTATTCTTGTTTTATGGCCGTTTTCATGAGCTATTATACACACTTTGGGGGTTCCAAAGGCCATTTGTAATTAGTTTAAGCCCCGATAAATGTTTGAAACTTAGGAGCACAAATTCGTTTTTTGTGCTTTATGTCTGTTTTCACGAGCTACGACCCACAATTTTGGGGGTTTCAGGGCAATTTACAACGACCCTAAGACCTGATACATGTTTGAGGGAATGACCAAAAACTTGTCGTTTTTGCACTTTATGGCCGTTTTCATGAGCTATTGCCCATAGTTTTGGGATTTCAGGGCGATTTACAAATACTGTAATACCCCATACAAGTTTAAGGCCATGGCCAAATACTCGTCATTTTCGTTTTTTATGGCCGCTTTCATGAGCTATTGCCCATAGTTTTGGGGTTCCTAGGGCCATTTATAACGACCAAAAGACCCGTTACATGTTTGAAATTTATGACAAAAACTCGTTTTTACCTGTTTTAAGGACGTTTTCATGAGCTATTGCCCATAGTTTTAGGGTTCCAAGGGCCATTTATAACAACCAAAAGACCCGATACATGTTTGAAATTTATGACCACAAACTCATTTTTTGCGTGTTTAATGGCCGTTTTCATGAGCTATTGCCTATAGTTTTAGGGTTCCAAAGTCCATTTATAACGACCAAAAGAACCGATACATGTTTGTAATTTATGACCATAAACTAATTTTTTCTTATTGGCGTTTTCATGAGCTATTGCCCACAGTTTTGGGGGTTTCAGGGCAATTTACATTAACCGTAATACCCGATACATATTTGAGGGAATGACCAAAAACTCGTCGTTTCCGTGTTTTCTGGCCGTTTTCATGAGCTATTTCCCATAGTTTTGGGCTTCCAAAAGCAAATTATGACGACCGTAAGCCCCGATAGATGTTTTTAATTTCTGACCAATAACTTATCGTTTTCATGTTTTATGACCGTTTTCATAAGCTATTGCCCACAGTTTTGGGGTTTCAAGGGCCATTTATAACGATCGAAAGACCCAATACATGTTTGAAATTTATGTCCACCAACTCTTTTTCCGTGATTTATAGTCGTTTTCATGAGGTATTGCCCATATTTTTGGGGATTTCAGGGCGATTTACAATCACCGTAATACCCGATACATATTAGAGAGAATGACCAAAAAAATCCCCGTTTTCGTGTTCTATGGCTGTTTTCATGAGCTATTATCCACGGTTTTAGGGTTCCAAAGGCCATTTGTAACGACCGAAAGACCCAATAGATGTTTATAATTTATGACCACAAACTAATTTTTTTGTGATTTATGGCCGTTTTTATGAGCTATTTCCCACAGTTTTGGGGGTTTCAGGGCGATTTACAATGACCGTAATACCCTATACATATTTGAGGGAATGACCAAAAAATCATCATTTTCGAGTTTTATGGCCGCGGTCATGAGCTATTGCCCATAGTTTTGGGATTCCAATGGCCATTTATAACGACCGAAAGGCCCAATAAATGTTTGAAATGTATGACAAAAACTCGTTTTTACGTGTTTTATGGCCGTTTTCATGAGCTATTGCCCATAGTTTTAGGGTTCCAAAGTCCATTTATAAGGACCGAAAGAACCGATACATGTTTGTAATTTATGACCACAAACTCTTTTTATTTATTTATTGGCGTTTTCATGAGCAATTCCCACAGTTTTGGGGGTTTCAGGGCAATTTATTTTAACCGTAATACCCGATACATATTTTAGGGAATGACCAAAAACTCTTCATTTTCGTGTTTTATGGCCATTTTAATGAGCTATTGTCCATAGGTTTGGGTTTCCAAAAGCAAATTATGACGACCGTAAGCCCCGATAGATGTTTTGAATTTATCACCAATAACTCATCGTTTTCATGTTTTATGGCCGTTTTCATAAGCTATTGCCCATAGTTTTGGGCTTCCAAGGGCCATTTATAACGATCAAAAGACCCAATACCTGTGTGAAATTTATGACCACAAACTCTTTTTTTCATGATTTATAGTCCTTTTCATGAGGTATTGCCCACATATTTAGGGGGTTTCAGGGCGATTTACAATCACCGTAATACTCGATACATATTTGCACTTTATGGGCGTTTTCATGAGCTATTGCCCATAGTTTTGAGGTTTCAGGGCGATTTACAAATACTGTAATACCCCATACAAGTTTAAGGCCATGACCAAATACTCGTCATTTTCGTTTTTTATGGCCGCTTTCATGAGCTATTGCCCATAGTTTTGGGGTTCCTAGGGCCATTTATAACGACCCAAAGACCCGATACATGTTCGAAATTTATGACAAAAACTCATTTTTACGTGTTTTAAGGCCGTTTTCATGAGCTATAGCCCATAGTTTTAGGGTTTCAAGGGCCATTTATATCAACCGAAAGACCCGATACATGTTTGAAATTTATGACCACAGACTCATTTTTTGCGTATTTAATGGTCGTTTTCATGAGCTATTGCCTATAGTTTTAGGGTTCTAAAGTCCATTTATAACGACCGAAAGAACCGATACATGTTTGTAATTTATGACCACAAACTCATTTTTTTATTTATTGGCGTTTTCATGAGCTATTGCCCATAGTTTTGGGGGTTTCAGGGCAATTTACATTAACCGTAATACCCGATACATATTTGAGGGAATGACCAAAAACTCGTCATTTTCGTGTTTTATGGCCATTTTCATGACCTATTGCCCATAGTTTTGGGCTTCCAAAAGCAACTTATAACGACCGAAAGGCCCAATAAATGTTTGAAATTTATGACAAAAACTCGTTTTTACGTGTTTTATGGCCGTTTTCATGAGCTATTGCCCACTGATTTAGGATTCCAATGGCCATTTATAACAAGTGGAAGACCCATACAAGTTTGAAATTTATGATAAAACCCCATTTTTTCGTGTTTTAAGGCCATATTTATGAGCGTTTGCCCATGTTTTAGGGTTCCAACGGCCATTTATAACGATCGAAAGACCCGATACATGTTTGAAATTTATGACCAGAAACTCATTTATTTATGATTTATGGCCGTTTTCATGAGCTATTTCTCACAGTTTTGGGGGTTTTAGGGCGATTTACAATGACCGTAATACCCGATACATATTTGAGGGAATGACCAAAAACTCGTTATTTTTCGTGTTTTATGGCTGTTTTCATGAGCTATTGCCCATAGTTTTGGGCTTCCAAAAGCCAATTATGAAGACCTTAAGCCCCGATACAAGTTTTTAATTTATGACCAACAACAAATTGTTTTCATGTTTTTATGGCTGTTTTAATGAGCTATTGCCCACAGTTTTGGGGTTCGAAGGGCCATTTATAACGACCAAAAGACCCGATACATGTTTGAAATTTATGACAAAAACTCGTTTTTACGTGTTTTAAGGCCGTTTTCATGGCTATTGCCCATAGTTTTAGGGTTCCAAGGGCCAATTATAACAACCGAAAGACCTGATACATGTTTGAAATTTATGACCACAAACTCATTTTTTGCGTGTTTAATGGCCGTTTTCATGAGCTATTGCCTATAGTTTTAGGGTTCCAAAGTCCATTTATAACGACCGAAAGAACCGATACATGTTTGTAATTTATGACCACAAACTCATTTTTTTGATTTAGTGGCGTTTTCATGAGCTATTGCCCATAGTTTTGGGCGTTTCAGGGCAATTTACATTAACCGTAATACCCGATACATATTTGAGGGAATGACCAAAAACTCGTCATTTTTGTGTTTTATGGCCGTTTTCATGAGCTATTGCCCATAGTTTGGGCTTCCAAAAGCAAATTATGACGACCGTAAGCCCCGATAGATGTTTTTAAGTTATGACCAATAACTCATCGTTTTCATGTTTTATGGCTGTTTTCATAAGCTATTGCCCACAGTTTTGGGCTTCCAAGGGCCATTTATAACGATCAAAAGACCCAATACCTGTGTGAAATTTATGACCACAAACTCTTTTTTTCGTGATTTATAGTCCTTTTCATGATGTATTGCCCACATATTTAGGGGGTTTAAGGGCAATTTACAATCACCGTAATGCTCGATACATATTTGAGGGATTTACTAACAAAAACTTCGTTTTCGTGTTTTATGGCCGTTTTCATGAGCTATTATCTACGGTTTTGGGGTTCCAAAGGAAATTTGTAACGACTGTAAGCCCCGATACATGTTTGATATTTACGACCACAAACTCTTTTTTTGTGCTTTATTTCTATTTTCATGAGGTACTGCCCACAGTTTTGGGGGTTTCAGGGCGATTTACACTGACCGTAATACCCGATACATGTTTGAGGGAATGACCAAAAACTTGTACTTTTCGCATTTTATGGCCGTTTTCATGAGCAATTGCCCATAGTTTTGGGCTTCCAAAAGCAAATTATGACGACCGTAAGCCATGATACGTATTTTTAATTTATGATCAATAACTCATCGTTTTCACGTTTTTGGCCATTTTCATGAGCCATTGCCCATGATTTGGGGGTTCCAATGGCCATTTATAACGATCGAAAGACCCAATACATGTTTGAAATTTATGACTTTTTTCGTGGTGTATAGCCATTTTCATGCGGTATTGCCCACATTTTTGGGGGTTTAAGGGCGATTTACAATGACCGTAATACCCGATAGATATTTGAGGGAATGACCAAAAAATCTTCGTATACTTGTTTTATGGCCGTTTTCATGACCTATTATCCATGGTTGTGGAGTTCCAAAGGCCATTTGTAACGACTGTAAGCCCCGATACATGTTTGAAATTTATGACCACAAATTCATTTTTTTGTGGTTCATATCTTTTTTCATGAGCTACTGCCCAGAGTTTTGGGGGTTTCAGGGCGATTTACAATGACCCTAAGACCCGAAACATGTTTGAAGGAACGACCAAAAACATGGCATTTTTGCATTTTATGACCGCTTTCATGAGCTATTGCCCACAATTTTGGGGTTCCAAGGGCCAGTTATAACGACCGAAAGACCCGATATATGTTTGAAATTTATGACAAAAACTTATTTTAACGTGTTTTATGGCCATTTTCATGAACTATTGCCCATAGTTTTTGGGTTCCATGGGACATTTATAACAAGCGAAAGACCCGATACATGTTTGAAATTTATGACCACAAACTCATTTGTTGCATGTTTTATGGCCGTTTTCATGGGCCATTGCCTACAGTTTTTGGGTTCCAAGGGCCATTTAAAACGACCGAAATACTCGATACACGTTTGAAATTTATGACCACAAGCTAATTTTTTTCGTGATTTATGGACGTTTTGATGAGCTATTGCCCATAGTTTTTGGGTTTTCAGGGCGATTTACAATGACCGTAATACCCAATACATATTTGAGGAAATGACCAAAAACTCGTTGTTTTCGTGTTTTATGACCGTTTTCATGGGCTATTGCCCATAGTTTTGGCGTTGCAAAAGCAAATTATGACAATCATAAGACCCGATAGATGTTTTTAATTTATGACCACCAACTCTTTTTTTTGTGATTTATAGTCGTTTTTCATGAGGTATTGCCACATTTTTGGGGATTTCAGGGCGATTTACAATGACCGTAATACCCGATACATATTTGAGGGAATGACCAAAAATTCTACGTTTTTGTGTTTTATGGCTGTTTTCATGAGCTATTATCCACGGTTTTATGGTTCCAAAGGCCATTTGTAATGACCAAAATACCCAATAGATGTTTGAAATTTATGACCACAAACTTATTTTTTGTGATTTATGGCCGTTTTCATGAGATATTTCCCAAAGTTTTGGGGGTTTTAGGGTGATTTACAATGACCATAATTCCCGACACATATTTGAGGGAATAACCAAAAACTCGTCGTTTTCATGTTTTATGGCCGTTTTCATGAGCTATTGCCCATAGTTTTGGGCTTCCAAAAGCCAATTATGACGACCGTAAGTCCCGATATATGTTTTTAATTTATGACCAACAACAAATCATTTTCATGTTTTATGGCCATTTTTATGAGCTATTGCCCACAGTTTTGGGATTCCAAGGGACATTTATAATGATCGAAAGACCCAATACATTTTTGAAATTTATGACCACAAACTCATTTTTTTCATGATTTATGGCCGTTTTCATGAGGTATTGCTCACATTTTTGGGGGTTTCAGGGCGATTTACAATGACCGTAATACCGATAAGTATTTGAGGGAATGACCAAAAATCTTCGTTTTCGTGTTTTATGGCAGTTTTCATGAGCTATTATACCAAGTTTTGGGGTTTCAAAGGCCATTTGTAACGACTGTAAGCCCCGATACATGTTTGAGGAAATGACCAAAAACTTGTCATCTTTGCATTTTTTGGCTGTTTTCATGAGTTATTTCCCATAGTTTTGGGGTTGGGGTTTCAATGCGATCTACAAAGACTGTAATACCCAATACATGTTTAAGGTCATGACCAAAATTCATCGTTTTTGTGTTTTATGACAGCTTTCATAAGCTATTGCCCACAGTTTTGGGGTTCCGAAGCCCATTTATTACGACCGAAAAACCCGATACATGTTTGAAATTATTGACAAAAACTCGTTTTTACGTGTTTTGTGGCCGTTTTCATGAGATATTGCCTACAGTTTTAGGGTTCCAAGGGCCATTTATAACGACCGAAAGACTCGATACATGTTCGAAATTTATGACCACAAACTCATTTTTTCAAGATTTATGGCCGTTTTCATGAGGGGTTTAAGGGTGATTTACAATGACCGTAATACCCAATACATATTTGAGGGAATGACCAAATTTTTTTCGTTTTTGTGTTTTATGGCCGTTTTTATGAGTTATTATCCATAGTTTTGGGGTTCCAAAGGCCATTTTAAAGACTGTAAGCCCCAATACATGTTTGAAATTTATGACCACAAATTCGTTTTTTGTGTTTTATGTCCGTTTGCATGAGCTACAACCCACAGCTTTGGGGGTTTCAGGGCAATTTACAACGACCTTAAGACCCGATACATTTTTAAGGGAATGACCAAAATTCTTCGTTTACGTGTTTTATGGCCTTTTTCATGAGCATTACCCACAGCTTTTGGGTTCCAAGGGCCATTTATAACAAGCGAAAGACCTGATACATGTTTGAAATTTATGACCACAGACTGATTTTTTGCGTGTTTTATGGCCGTTTTCATGAGTCATTGCCTACAGTTTTTGGGTTCCAAGGGCCATTTATAACGACCGAAAGACCCGATACATGTTCGAAATTTATGACCAGAAACTCATATTTTTCATGATTTATGGCCGTTTTGGGGGTTTTAGGGCGATTTACAATGACCTTAATACCCAATAAATATTTGAGGGAATGACTAAAACCTCATTGTTTTCGTGTTTTATGGCCGTTTTCATGACCTATTGCCCATAGTTTTGGGGTTGCAAAAGAAAATTATGACGACCGTAAGCCGTGATACATGTTTTAAATTTATGATCAATAACTCATCGTTTTCATGTTTTATGGCTATTTTTCATGAGCCATTCCCCGCAATTTTCGGGTTCTAAGGGACATTTAATGATTGAAAGACCCAACGCATGTTTGAAATTTATGATGACAAACTCATTTTTCTCGTGATTTATGGCCGTTTTCATGAGCTATTGCCCACATTTTGGGGGTTTAAGGGTAATTTACAATGACCGTAATACCCGATACATATTTGAGGGAATGACCAAAAATTCTTTGTTTTCGTGTTTTTATGGCCGTTTTCATGAGCTATTATCCATAGTTTTAGGGTTCCAAACGCCATTTGTAACAACTGTAAGCCCCGATACATGTTTGACATTTATCGCCGCAAATTCGTTTTTTGTGCTTTATGTCTGTTTTCATGAGCTACAGCCCACAGTTTTGGGGTTTCAGGGCTATTTACAACGACCTTAAGACCCGATACATGTTTGAGGGAATGGCCAAAAAATTGTCGTTTTTGCATTTTATGGCTGTTTTCATGAAATATTGCCCATAGTTTGGGGTTTCAAGGCGATTTACAAACGCCGTAATACCCGATACATGTTTAAGGGCATGATCAAAATTCGTCGTTTTTGTGTTTTATGGCTGCTTTCAGAAGCTATTGCCCACAGTTTTGGGGTTCCAAGGGCCATTTATAACGACCGAAAGACCCGATACATGTTTAAAATTTATGACAAAAACTCAGTTTTACGTGTTTTATGGCCGTTTTTATGAGCTATTGTCCATAGTTTTTGGGTTCCAAGGGCCATTTATAACAAGCGAGAGACCCGATACATGTTTGAAATTTATGATCACAAACTCATTTTTGCGTGTTTTATGGCTGTTTTCATGAGCCATTGCCTACAGTTTTAGGGTTCCAAGGTCCATTTATAACGACCAAAAGTCCTGATACATGTTTGAAATTTATGACCACAAACTCATTTTTTTCTTGATTTATGGACATTTTCATGAGCTATTGCCCACATTCTTGGAGGTTTCAGGGCGATTTCCAATGACCGTAATACCCGATACATATTTGATGGAATAACCAAAAACTCGTCGTTTTTCGTGTTTATGGCCATTTTCATGAGTATTGCCCATAGTTTTGGGGTTGCAAAAGCAAATTATGACGACCGTAAGCCTTGATACATGTTTTTATTTTATGATTAATAACTCACCGTTTTCATGTTTTATGGCTGTTTTCATGAGCTTTTCCCCACAGTTTTGGGGTTCCAAGGGCCATTTATAACGATCGAAAGACCCATTACATGTCTGAAATTTATGACCACAAACTCATTTTTTCATGATTTTTGGTTGTTTTAGCCAACAAATTTGGGGGGTTTCAGGGCGATTTACATTAATTGTAATACCCGATACATATTTGAGGGAATGACAAAAAATTCTCCGTTTTCATGTTTTTTGGCCGTTTTCCTGAGATATTATCCACATTTTTGGGGTTCCAAAGGCCATTTGTAATGACTTTAAGCCCCGATATATGTTTGATATTTATGACCACAAATTCTTTTTTTGTGCTTTATGTCAGTTTTCATAAGCTACTGCCCACAGTTTTGGAGGTTTTAGGGCGATTTACAAGGACCCTAAGACCCAATAGATGTTTGAGGGAATGACCAAAAACTTGTCGTTTTAGCATTTTATGGCCGTTTTCATGAGCTGTTTCCCATAGTTTTGGGGTTTTAGGGTGTTTACAAAGACCATAATACCCCATACATGTTTAAGGGAATGACCAAAAACTGGTCGTTTTTGTGTTTTATGGCCGCTTTCATGAGCTATTGACCACATTTTTGGGGTTCCAAGGGCCATTTATAACGATCGAAAGACCCTATAAATGTGTGAAATTTATGACCGAAAACTCGTTTTTACATGTTTTATGGCCGTTTTCATGAGCTATTGCCCACATATTTAGGGTTCGAAGGGCCATTTATAACAACCAAAAGACCCAATACATGCTTAAATTTCTGACGAACAACTTATCGTTTTCATGTTTTATGGACGTTTTAATGAGCTATTGCCCATAGTTTTGGGGTTCCAAGGGCAATTTATAACGATCGAAAGACCCAATGCATGTTTGAAATTTATGACCACAAACTCATTTTTCATGATTTATGGCTGTTTTCATGGGGTATTGCTCACATTTTTTGGGGTTTCAGGGCAAATTACAATGAGTGTAATACCCGATACATATTTGAGGGAATGACCAAAAATTCTTTGTTTTCCTGTTATATGGCCGTTTTTATGAGCTATTATCCACAGCTTTGTGGTTCCAAAGGCCATTTGTAATGATTGTAAGCCCAGACACATGTTTGAAATTTATGACCACAAATTCATTTTTTTGTGCTTTATGTCTGTTTTCATGAGCTACTGCCCACAGTTTTGGGGTTTCAGGGCAATTTACAACGACCCTAAGACCCGATACATGTTGGACGGAATGACCAAAAACTTGTCGTTTTTTCGCATTTTATGTCCGTTTTTATGAGCTATTGCTCATAGTTTTGGGGTTTCAGGGCGATTTACAAAGATCGTAATACCCGAGACATGTTTAAGGGCATGACCAAAATTCGTTGTTTTTGTGTTTTATGGCCGCTTTCATGAGCTATTGCCCACAGTTTTGGGGTTCCAATGGCCATTTATAACGACCGAAAGAGACAATACATGTTTAAAATTTATGACAAAAACTAGTTTTTACGAGTTTTATGGCCGTTTTTGTGAGCTATTGCCCATAGTTTTTGGGTTCCAAGGGCCATTTAAAACAAGCGGAAAACACCATACATGTTTGAAATTTATGACCATAAACTCATTGTTTGCGTGTTTTATGGCCGTTATCATGAGCCATTGCCTACAGTTTTAGGGTTCCAAGGGCCATTTATAATGACTGAAAGACCCGATACATGTTTGAAATTTATGACCACAAACTCATTTTTTCGTGATTTATGGCCGTTTTCATGAGCTATTGCCCACAGTTTTGGGGGTTTCGGGGCGATTTACAATGGCCGTAATACCCGATACATATTTGAGGGAATGACCAAAAACTTGTCGTTTTCGTGTTTTATAAATGGCCGTTTTCATGAGCTATTGCACATAGTTTGGGGTTGCAAAAGAAAATTATGACGACCGTAAGCCGTGATACATGTTTTTAATTTATCATCAATAACTCATCGTTTTCATGTTTTATGGATGTTTTCATGAGCTATTCCCCACAGTTTTGGGGTTCCAAGGGACATTTATAACGACTGAAAGACCCAACGCATGTTTGAAATTTATGACCACAAACTAATTTTTTCGTGATTTATGGCCGTTTTCATGAGGTATTGCCCACATTTTGGGTTTTAAGGGCAATTTACAATGACCGTAATACCCGATATATATTTGATGGAATGACCAAAAATTCTTTGTTTTCGTGTTTTATGGCTGTTTTCATGAGCTATTATCCATAGTTTTGGGGTTCCAAACGCCATTTGTAATGACTGTAAGCCCCGATACATGTTTGAAATTTATCGCCACAAATTTGTTTTTTTTGTGCTTTATGTTTGTTTTCATGAGCTACAGACCATAGTTTTGGGGGTTTCAGGGCTATTTACAACGATTCTAAGACCCGATACATGTTTGAGGGAACGACCAAAAACTTGTCGTTTTTGCATTTTATGGCCGTTTTCATGAAATATTGCCCATAGTTTTGGGGTTTCAGGGGGATTTACAAAGACCGTAATACCCAATACATGTTTAAGGGCATGATCAAAATTCATCGTTTTTGTGTTTTATGGTTGCTTTCAGGAGCTATTGCCCACGGTTTTGGGGTTCCAAGGGCCATTTATAACGACCGAAAGACCCGATACATGTTTGAAATTTATGACAAAAACTCGTTTTTATGTGTTTTATGGCCGTTTTCATGAGCTATTGCCAACAGTTTTTGGGTTACAAGGGCCATTTATAACAAGCGAAAGACGCGATACATGTTTGAAATTTATGACCACAAACTCATTTTTGCGTGTTTTATGGACGTTTTCTTGAGCCATTGCCTATAGTTTTAGGGTTCCAAGGTCCATTTATAACAACCGAAAGACCTGATACATGTTTGAAATTTATGACTAGAAACTCATTTTTTCGTGATTTATGGCCGTTTTCATGAGCTATTGCCCACAGTTTTGGAGGTTTCAGGGCGATTTACAATGACCGTAATACCCGAAACATATTTGAGGGAATAACCAAAAACTTGTCGTTTTCGTGTTTTATGGCCGTTTTCATGAGCTATTGCCCAAAGTTTTGGGGTTGCAAAAGCAAATTATGACGACCGTAAGGCCCGATACATGTTTTTATTTTATGATTAATGACTCATTGTTTTCATGTTTTATGGCTGTTTTCATGAGATTTTCCCCACAGTTTTGGGGTTCCAAGGGCCATTTATAACGATCGAAAGACCCAATACAAGTTTGAAATTTATGACCACAAACTCATTTTTTCATGATTTATGTCCGTTCTAGCCATCAATTTTGGGGGTTTCAGTGCGATTTATAATGATCGTAATACCCGATACATATTTGAGGGAATGACCAAAAATTCTTCGTTTTCATGTTTTATGGCCGTTTTCCTGAGCTATTATCCACATTTTTGGGGTTTCAAAGGCCATTTGTAATGACTTTAAGCCCCGATATATGTTTGATATTTATGAGCACAAATTCTTTTTTGTGCTTTATGCCAGTTTTCATGATCTACTGCCCATAGTTTTGGGGCTTACAGGGCGATTTACAACGACCCTAAGACCCGATAGATGTTTGAGGGAATGACCAAAAACTTGTCGTTTTAGCATTTTATGGCCGTTTTCATGAGCTATTGCCCATAGTTTTGTGGTTTCAGGGTGCTTATAAAGACCATAAAACCCCATACATGTTTAAGGGCATGACAAAAAACTGGTCGTTTTTGTGTTTTATGGCCGCTTTCATGAGCTATTGCCCACAGTTTTGGGGTTCCAAGGGACATTTATAACGACCAAATGACCCTATAAATGTTTGAAATTTATGACCAAAAACTCGTTTTTACATGTTTTATGGCGTTTTCATGAGCTATTGCCCACAGATTTAGGGTTCGAAGGGCCATTTATAACAACCGAAAGACCCGATACATGCTTAAATTTTTGACCAACAACTTATGGTTTTCATGTTTTATGGACGTTTTCATGAGCTATTACCCATAGTTTTGGGGTTCCAAGGGCAATTTATAACGATCGAAAGACCCAATGCATGTTTGAAATTTATGACCACAAACTCATTTTTCATGATTTATGGTTGTTTTTATGGGGTATTGCCCACATTTTTTGGGGTTTCAGGGCGATTTACAATGAGTGTAATACCCGATACATATTTGAGGGAATGACCAAAAATTCTTCGTTTTCGTGTTATATGGCCGTTTTTATGAGCTATTATCCACAGTTTTGGGGTTCCAAAGGCCATTTGTAATGACTGTAAGCCCCGACACATGTTTGAAATTTATGACCACAAATTCATTTTTTGTGCTTTATGTCTGTTTTCATGAGCTACTGCCCACAGTTTTGGGGTTTCAGTGCAATTTACAATGACCCTAAGACCCGATACATGTTGGAGGAAATGACCAAAAAATTGTCGTTTTTGCATTTTATGGCCGTTTTTATGAGCTATTGCTCATAGTTTTGGGGTTTCACGGCGATTTACAAAGACTGTAATACCCGAGACATGTTTAAGGGCATGACCAAAATTCGTTTTGTTGTGTTTTATGGCCGCTTTCATGAGCTATTGCGCACAGTTTTGGGATTTCAAGGGCCATTTATAACGATCGAAAGAGACGATACATGTTTGAAATTTACGACAAAACTAGTTTTTACGAGTTTTATGGCCGTTTTCATGAGCTATTGTCCATAATTTTTGGGTAACAAGGGCCATTTAAAACAAGCGAAAGACGCGATATATGTTTGAAATTTATGACCATAAACTCATTTTTTGCGTGTTTTATGGCCGTTATCATGAGACATTGCCTACAGTTTTAAGGTTCCAAGGGCCATTTATAATGACCGAAAGACCCGATTCATGTTTGAAATTTATGACCATAAACTCATTTTTTTCGTGATTTATGGCCATTTTCATGAGCTATTTCCCACATTTTTAGGGGTTTCAGGGCGATTTACAATGACCGTAATACCCGATACATATTTGAGGGAATGACCAAAAACTCATCGTTTTCGTGTTTTATGCCCGTTTTCATGAGCTATTGCCCATAGTTTTGGGGTTTCAGGGCGATTTACAAAGACCGTAATAACCGATACATGTTTAAGAGCATGACCAAAATTCGTCATTTTTGTGTTTTATGGCCGCTTTCATGAGCTATTGCCCACAGTTTTAGTGTTCCAAGAGCCATTTATAACGACCGAAAGACCCGATACATGTATGAAATTTATGACCAGAAACTAATTTTTTTCGTGATTTATGGTCATTTTCATGAGCTATTGCCCGTTTTGGAGGTTTCAGGGCGATTTACAATGAACGTAATACCCGATACATATTTGACGGAATAACCAAAAACTCGTTGTTTTCGTGTTTTATGCCCGTTTTCATGAGCTATTACCCATAGTTTTGGGGTTGCAAAAGCAAACTACGACGACCGTAGTCCCGATACATGTTTTTATTTTATGATTAATAACTCATCGTTTTCAGGTTTTATGCCTGTTTTCATGAGCTTTTCCCCACAGTTTTGGGGTTCCAAGGGCCATTTATAATGATCGAAAGACCCAATACATGTTTAAAATTTATGACCACAAACTCATTTTTTCATGATTTATGGCCGTTTTAGCCAACAATTTTGGGGGTTGTAGGGCGATTTACAATGACCGTAATACCCGATACATATTTGAGGGAATGACCAAAAATTCTTCGTTTTCATGTTTTATGGCCGTTTTCCTAAGCTATTATCCACATTTTGGGGGTTCCAAAGGCCATTTGTAATGAGTTTAAGCCCCGATATATGTTTGATATTTATGACCACAAATTCTTTTTTGTGCTTTATGTCAGTTTTCATGATCTACTGCCCATAGTTTTAGGGGTTTCAGGGCGATTTACAACGACCCTAAGACCCGATAGATGTTTGAGGGAATGACCAAAAACTTGTCGTTTTAGCATTTTATGGCCGTTTTCATGAGCTATTGCCCATAGATTTGGGGTTTCAGGGCGCTTACAAAGACCATAAAACCCCATACATGTTTAAGCGCATGACCAAAAACTGGTCGTTTTTGTGTTTTATGGCCGCTTTCATGAGCTATTGCCCACAGTTTTGGGGTTCCAAGGGACATTTATAACGACCAAATGACCCTATAAATGTTTGAAATTTATGACCAAAAACTCGTTTTTACATGTTTTATGGCGTTTTCATGAGCTATTGCCCACAGATTTAGGGTTCGAAGGGCCATTTATAACAACCTAAAGACCCGATACATGCTTAAATTTCTGACCAACAACTTATCGTTTTCATGTTTTATGGACGTTTTCATGAGCTATTGCCCATAATTTTGGGGTTCCAAGGGCAATTTATAACGATCGAAAGACCCAATGCATGTTTGAAATTTATGACCACAAACTCATTTTTCATGATTTATGGTTGTTTTCATGGGGTATTGCCCACATTTTTTGGGGGTTCAGGGCGATTTACAATGAGTGTAATACCCGATACATATTTGAGGGAATGACCAAAAATTCTTCGTTTTCGTGTTATAAGGCCGTTTTTATGAGCTATTATCCCCAGCTTTTGGGTTCCAAAGGCCATTTGTAATGACTGTAAGCCCCGACACATGTTTGAAATTTATGACCACAAATTCATTTTTTGTGCTTTATGTCTGTTTTCATGAGCTACTGCCCACAGTTTTGGGGTTTCAGGGAAATTTACAACGACCCTAAGATCCGATACATGTTGGAGGAAATGACCAAAAAATTGTCGTTTTTTGTATTTTATGGCCGTTTTTATGAGCTATTGCTCATATTTTTGGGGTTTCAGGGCGATTTACCAAGACCGTAATACCGAATACATGTTTAAGGGCATAACCAAAATTCGTTATTTTTGTGTTTTATGGCCGCTTTCATGAGCTATTTCCCACAGTTTTGGGGTTCCAAGGGCCATTTATAACGACCGAAAGAGACGATACATGTTTGAAATTTACGACAAGAACTAGTTTTTACGAGTTTTATGGCCGTTTCCATGAGCTATTGCCCATAGTTTTTGGGTAACAAGGGCCATTTAAAACAAGCGAAAGACGCGATATATGTTTGAAATTTATGACCATAAACTCATTTTTTGCGTGTTTTATGGCCGTTATCATGAGCCATTGCCTATAGTTTTAGGGTTCCAAGGGCCATTTATAATGACCGAAAGACCCGATACATGTTTAAATTTATGACCATAAACTCATTTTTTCGTGATTTATAGCCGTTTTCATGAGCTATTGCCCATATTTTGGGGGGTTTCAGGGCGATTTACAATGACGGTAATACCCGATACATATTTGAGGGAATGACCAAAAACTCATCGTTTTCGTGTTTTATGCCCGTTTTCATGAGCTATTGCCCATAGTTTTAGGGTTTCAGGGCGATTTACAAAGACCGTAATAACCGATACATGTTTAAGAGAATGACCAAAATTCGTCATTTTTGTGTTTTATGGCCGCTTTCATGAGCTATTGCCCACAATTTTAGTGTTCCAAGGGACATTTATAACGACCGAAAGACCCGATACATGTATGAAATTTATGACCAGAAACTAATTTTTTTTCGTGATTTATGGCCGTTTTCATGAGCTATTGCCCGTTTTGGAGGTTTTAGGGCGATTTACAATGAACGTAATACCCGATACATATTTGACGGAATAACCAAAAACTCGGTGTTTTCGTGTTTTATGCCCGTTTTCATGAGCTATTGCCCATAGTTTTGGGGTTGCAAAAGCAAACTACAACGATCGTAAGCCCCGATACATGTTTTTATTTTTTGATTAATAACTCATCGTTTTCATGTTTTATGCCTGTTTTCATGAACTTTTCCCCATAGTTTTGGGGTTCCAAGGGCCATTTATAATGATCGAAAGACCCAATACATGTTTGAAATTTATGACCACAAACTCATTTTTTCATGATTTATGGCCGTTTTAGCCAACAATTTTGGGGGTTGTAGGGCGATTTACAATGACCGTAATACCCGATACATATTTGAGGGATGACCAAAAATTCTTCGTTTTCATGTTTTATGGCCGTTTTCCTAAGCTATTATCCACATTTTTGGGGTTCCAAAGGCCATTTGTAATGACTTTAAGCCCCGATATATGTTTGATATTTATGACCACAAATTCTTTTTTGTGCTTTACGTCAGTTTTCATGATCTACTGCCCATAGTTTTGGGGGTTTCAGGGCGATTTACAACGACCCTAAGACCCGATAGATGTTTGAGGGAATGACCACAAACTTGTCGTTTTAGCATTTTATGGCCATTTTCATGAGCTATTGCCCATAGTTTTGGGGTTTCAGGGCGCTTACAAAGACCATAAAACCCCATACATGTTTAAGGGCATGACCAAAAACTGGTCGTTTTTGTGTTTTATGGCCGCTTTCATGAGCTATTGCCCACGGTTTTGGGGTTTCAAGGGACATTTATAACGACCAAATGACCCTATAAATGTTTGAAATTTATGACCAAAAACTCTTTTTACATGTTTTATGGCGTTTTCATGAGCTATTGCCCACAAATTTTGGGTTCGAAGGGCCATTTATAACAACCGAAAGACCCGATACATGGTTAAATTTCTGACCAACAACTTATCGTTTTCATGTTTTATGGACGTTTTCATGAGCTATTGCTCATAGTTTTGGGGTTCCAAGTGTTGGAGATATGCCCTAGAGGCAATAATAAATGTAGTTATTATTATATCTTTGTGTTTATGATAAATGTTTACATTCATGCTATAATAGTATTAACAAGGAAACATTGATACTTGTGTGATTTGTAAACTTAAATTGAAGTCCCTAGTAAAGCCTCTATACATCACTAGCTTGTTGGTTGATAAATGATTGTGGTTTCCCTATCATGAACATTGAGATGTTATCAACAACAAGATCATATTGTTAGGAGAATGATATGGTGGACATACTCCTATAGATAAGCGTAGCATAAAGATCAAGTCATTTTAATAGTTCAATTGCTATATGCTTTCTGATACATAGTAACCTAATTCCTTCGACCATGAGATCATGCATATCACCTTTACCGGATGGATGCTTTGATGACATCAAACACCACACCATAACAGGGTGGCTATAAAGGTGGCATTGAGTGTTCGGAAAGTATTGGTTGAGACACATGGATCAAGAGTGGGATTTTTCCATCCATATGACGGATAGATATACTCTGGGCCCTCTCGGTGGAATGTCATCCAATTAGCTTGCAAGCATGTGACTGGCTCACAAGGGATCACATATCACGGGAACGAGAAAAGAGTACTTATCAGTAACGAGGTTGAACTAGGTATGCAGAGATACCGACGATCATAACCTCGGATAAGTAAACTATCGTGAGACAAAGGGAAATTGGTATCGTATGTAAGTGGTTCATTCGATCGCAAAGTAATCGTAGAAATATGTGGGAGCCATATGAATTTCCAGATTCCTCTATTGGTTATTGTTCGGAGAAGTGTCTCGATCATGTCCGCATAATTCACGAACCGTAGGGAGACACACTTAAGGATTCGACGTTGTTTGAGTAGTTATGGTATTATGAGAAAGAGACCGAATGTTGTTCGGAGTCTCGGATGGGATCCGGGATATCACGAGGTGATCCGGAATGGTCCGGAGAATAAGATTCATATAAGGAAAGTCCCGTTTCGGAGTTCGGGAATGATCCGGTGTTTTCATCGGGAATGTTCTAGAAGGTTCCGGAATGTCCGGCACTCCGGAGGGGAAGGGGTACATGAATGTGTCATTGCATATTGGAATGATTGCATCATGTACTAAGTGTCCTCGCTGTTCCAAATAAAGGATTTAATTGAATCCTAATTTGAAAAGTCAAACGGCTAAAATTGGAAAGAGGAAAAGAGGAGGGAGTGTGAAACCGAGTTGGGGAGGGAGTCCTCCTCCCCAAGCCGGCGCACCACCCAAGCCGAGTTGGGGAGGGACTCCCCTCCCTCCCCTTGGCCGCCGGCCCCTCCACCTATATAAGGAGGGGCAGGGCTCCCTCCTAGAGCACACAAGTCCCTCACCTCAAACCCTAGAAAGCTGCAGCCCTCCATAGCCGCCGCCACCACCTAGGGTTTTGCCCTAGCCGCCGACTTGGGGATCCCCGGAACCCTAGCCGCCGGCTCTAGCCCCTCCTCCTTGGTGTGTCTAAACCCTAGATTGCCGAGGAGCTCTCTCATACTCCACCATACTCGCTCCGGCTTAAGGCGAAGCCCTGCGGTATTTCCCCTCTACTTCCGGTACCACGCCGTTGTGCTGCCGGAATCGCGAGGAGAGTGCTACAACCTCCGCTGCCTGCTGGAACAAGGGAGAGGAAGGTCTTCGTCGAGTACCGAACGTGTGACCGACTGCGGGAGCGCTGCCGGAACGCAGCGCCGGAAGGATCGTCTACGCGATCTTGAGATCGGGAAGAGTACGACTACATCACCCACGAGAATCCGCTCTCGTTAAACGCTTTGGAATCTTCGAGGGTGAGTTATTCCATCGACTCGTTGCTACAATCTAGTAGATAGATCTTGGCTTGTTTGTTTGTATGCGATAGAAAATTTTTGTTTTCCATGCTACGTAACCCTACACCAAGGGCAATTTATAACGATCGAAAGACCCAATGCATGTTTGAAATTTATGACCACAAACTCATTTTTCATGATTTATGGTTGTTTTCATGGGGTATTGCCCACATTTTTTGGGGTTTCAGGGCGATTTACAATGAGTGTAATACCCGATACATATTTGAGGGAATGACCAAAAATTCTTCGTTTTCGTGTTATATGGCCGTTTTTATGAGCTATTATCCACAGCTTTTGGGTTCCAAAGGCCATTTGTAATGACTGTAAGCCCCGACACATGTTTGAAATTTATGACCGCAAATTCATTTTTTGTGCTTTCTGTCTGTTTTCATGAGCTACTGCCCACAGTTTTGGGGTTTAAGGGCAATTTACAACGACCCTAAGACCCGATACATGTTGGAGGGAATGACCAAAAAATTGTCGTTTTTGCATTTTATGGCCGTTTTTATGAGCTATTGCTCATATTTTTGGGGTTTCAGGGCGATTTACCAAGACCGTAATACCCAATACATGTTTAAGGGCATAACCAAAATTCGTTATTTTTGTGTTTTATGGCCGCTTTCATGAGCTATTTCCCACAGTTTTGTTCCAGGGGCCATTTATAACGACCGAAAGAGACGATACATGTTTGAAATTTACGACAAAAACTAGTTTTTACGAGTTTTATGGCCGTTTTCATGAGCTATTGCCCATAGTTTTTGGGTAACAAGGGCCATTTAAAACAAGCGAAAGACGCGATATATGTTTGAAATTTATGACCATAAACTCATTTTTTGTGTGTTTTATGGCTGTTATCATGAGCTATTACCTACAGTTTTAGGGTTCCAAGGGCCATTTATAATGATCGAAAGACCCGATACATGTTTGAAATTTATGACCATAAACTCATTTTTTCGTGATTTATAGCCGTTTTCATGAGCTATTGCCCACATTTTTGGGGGTTTCAGGGCGATTTACAATGATGGTAATACCCGATACATATTTGAGGGAATGACCAAAAACTCATCGTTTTCGTGTTTTATGCCCGTTTTCGTGAGCTATTGTCCATAGTTTTGGGGTTTCAGGGCGATTTACAAAGACCGTAATAACCGATACATGTTTAAGAGCATGACCAAAATTCGTCATTTTTGTGTTTTATGGCCGCTTTCATGAGCTATTGCCCACAGTTTTAGGGTTCCAAGGGCCATTTATAACGACCGAAAGACCCGATACATGTTTGAAATTTATGACCATAAACTAATTTTTTTCGTGATTTATGGCTGTTTTCATGAGCTATTACCCATAGTTTTTGGGTTCCAAGGGCCATTTATAACAAGCGAAAGACCCGATACATGTTTGAAATTTATGACCATAAAATTATTATTTTTGCGTGTTTTATGGCCGTTTTCATGAGCTATTGCCTATAGTTTTAGGGTTCCAAGGGCCATTTATAATGACCGAAAGACCCGATACATGTTTGATATTTATGACCACAAACTCATTTTTTTGTGATTTATGGCTGTTTTCATGAGCTATTGCCCACAATTTTGGGGGTTTCAGGGCTATTTACAATGAAAGTAATACCCAATATATATTTGGGGGAATGACCAAAAACTCGTCGTTTTTGTGTTTTATGGATGTTTTCATGAGCTATTGCACATAGTTTTGGACTTCCAAAAGCCAGTTATGACGACCGTAAGCCCTGATACATGTATTTAATTTATGACCAATAATTCATCGTTTTTATGTTTTATGGCCGTTTTCAGGAGCTATTGCCCACAGTTTTGGGGTTCCAAGGGCCATTTATAACGATCGAAAGACCAAATACATGTTTGAAATTTATGACCACAAACTCATTTTTTTCGTGATATGGCCGATTTCATGAGGTATTGCCCATATTTTTGGGGGTTTCAGGGCGATTTAGAATGACCTTACTACCTGTTACATATTTGAGGGAATGCCAAAAAATCTTTTTTTTCGTGCTTTATGGCCGTTTTCATGAGCTATTATCCACACGTTTGGGGTTCCAAAGGTCACTTGTAACGACTGTAAGCCCTGATACATGTTTGATATTTATGACGACAAATTCTTTTTTTGTGCTTTATGTATGTTTTCATGAGCTACTGCCCACAATGTTGGGGGTTTCAGGGCGATTTACAACGATCCTAAGACCCGATACATGTTTGAGGGAATGACAAAAACATGTCGTTTTTGCATTTTTTTGGTCGTTTTTATGAGCTATTGCCCATAGTTTTGGGGTTTCAGGGCGATTTAGAAAGACCGTAATACCCGATACATGTTGAAGGGCATGACCAAAAACTTGTCGTTTTCGCGTTTTATGGCCGCTTTCATGAGCTATTGTCCATACTTTTGGGGTTTCAAGGACCATTTATAATGACCGAAAGACCTGATACACGTTTGAAGTTTATGACAAAAATCGTTTTTACGGGGTTTATGGCCATTTTCACAAGCTATTGCCCACAGTTTTAGGGTTCCAAGGGCTATTTATAACAAGCGAAAGACCCGATACATGTTTGAAATATATGACCACAAAATCATTGTTTGCATATTTTATGGCTGTTTTCATGAGCTATTGCCTACAGTTTTAGGGTTCCAAGGGCCATTTATAACAACCGAAAGACCCAATACATGTTTGAAATTTCTGACCAGAAACTCATTTTTTTGGTGATTTATGACCGTTTTCATGAGCTATTGTCCATAGTTTTGGGGGTTTCTGGGCGATTTACAATGACCGTAATAGCCGATACATATTTAAGGAATGACCAAAAACTCGTCGTTTTCGTGTTTTATGGCCGTTTTCATGAGCTATTGCTCATAGTTTTGGGCTTATAAAAGCCAATTATGACAACCGTAAGCCTCGATACATGTTTTTAATTTATGAAGGAACTGAATTGAATTTAGTATTACCAACCCATTTTCTCCTTGTCATGTTATTTTTAGAATGAATGGCATTATTTCAAATCGGCCACAACCAAATTTCAATGTTTAAAGGTATTTAAGCCTTCGAAAGGTGTCTTTTGTCAACACAACCCAGACAAGTGAGCATACACCGATTTTACAGCAGACATGCCAAATTTTTTCACTTCCAAATAGGCCGGTCAGTGTTATTGTTGATGTTGTTCTGATCATCAAATCCTGGATTTCTCTGTATTGATCTTGCATGATTTCTTCAACTATCTTCTAAATCTCACCCTCCACCTTCTGGCAGCCATCTCTGCTATTGTAATTACTTGATCAATGCAAATGCCAAACATGACAGGATATTTGTTCTTCAAAGGAATATCATATCACCAAGAAATACCCCAAATATTTGTTATTCTACCATTCCCACTTGCTTCCGCCTACCATTCAAATAAATGCTCTTATTTAAATAAAATCAGACCAAGATGCAAAATCTTTTTGCTTCCTATAGACAACAAAAATTTCACCGTCTCCGGGGTATCTTCTCACAAATGTCCGATCTGAGGCATCCAACCTCCACCTCCATTTTGCACAGCAAACTAACACTAAATCTTTTTTTGTGGGTAACACTAAATCTTTCAATGTTCTTCAACCCTAGGCCTCCTTTTTTTGGGGCTTGCATAAGAAAGGCCATTTAACAAAATAATATCTTTTTTTATTAGCTCCCCATACTAGAAGAAATCTCTGTTTGGGTTTTCAACTGCTTCCACATTTGTTTTGTGAATTCAAAATATAGTCATGGGATAACTGCCACACTTGTAACGCAGACATTGATTCTAATATTTCTGCCATGTAGAAAGAGAGTTCCCCATCCACCGATGCAGCTTTTTTATAATCTTCTCCCACAAAGCCCATCTCACCCACACTGCATCTTCTACTAGCATAAACAGGACGCCAAGATATATATATTGGGCCAAGTCTCTATTGTTTAATCATGTCTATAAGTTTGGCTTCTTTTCTCTGGTATCTGGTGCATAAGTTTGTGAGTTCGCGCTCTCTAAGGGCACCTAGTTGGCTGCAGTCATATGTAAGAGCCCAAGTCGCTGGGTCAATTGTCTAGAGGGGCATTTTCAGGATGAATTCAATCAAACACAAATGCTAGCGTTCAGCGTCGTGAAAAAACATTTGAACATGGTTGAACTTAAATATATGGACCATCTCGTTATCTCTTGTTTGGCTGACCCTATTACTATTCCCTTTATTGTTTGACGGCTTGGACTAATTGATCCATATTTGGACTGAATTTTTTCTCTCATCTTCCATTCTCCCTCAAATACCTAGCTCAGTTGTGGCTTCTCCACTCCATATCGGAGCTCGCCATGGCTCTCCTTGCTATTTTCCATGGGCAGTCCCTAACCCACAGTCCTAATTGCAGCTCGCCTTTAGTGTCCCACTTGCCAGATCGGAGCTCATTGTCCCTGTCCTAGCCTCTTTGCCATGGTAAGTTCCTCTCCCCCGAAGGAGCACGAGCTGTCAAGAGATCTAGAGCGGCGACCGGACTCGACCAGGCACGTTCCGTCTCGCATCCCATGCATGGTAACCCTGGCAGAGGAGTTCGATGACCACATACTCATGGCGACCTTGTTGGGGACATGACCCGATGTGTCGCCAACGAACTCGCTGGCATCACTAAGGTCTAAATTTGGGGTAAGACAGAATCTAGTGAAGGTTGAGGTTTGCAGGCCTCCCTTTGATTTCATCATCTGGTTCCTGTGTATCTCAGACCGATTCCGACATCCAGACGACATTTAGGTCAAGGTTTTGAGGGGGAAAAGCGTGCGAGGTCAGGTCTATTTATGAAGGGTCTCTATGTTGCGGAGGGGGCGAGAATCAACGCAGAAATGGGATATTATGACAGAGTTTATTCGAGTTCGGGCATAAATAATGCTTCGTGGTACCCAGTTTGTATCACGTCACGTCACGGTCCAACAAAAAGAGAGTCCAATAAAAAGTACTAATATCCTCTCTTTTGCTTTCCTAAAAAAAACATCTCCCTTGCGTGTGCACGATATATACCGACACTCTATGAAAATTTTCAGAGACACTCTTTGTTCTGTTTTGTAGTTTCCTTTGCAAAGGTTCAACTCTGACAACGTGTCAGGTTAGTCCACAACACACAAGTTACATAAAGACTTTTTCTTGGGATTTGCATGGAGTGCGTGTGAGATGCTGTTTGAAAATGTGTCCGTACAAAATACGCTCGCGTGTCACTATATATGTTCACTCAATTTTGGAACGAATCTACATACTAAAAGAAGTCTAGATTCATTTTCTTCACAAATCTAAAACATCTTATATTTTGAAACGGAGGGAGTACATGTTAGTAAAAAGAGTTTGTATGAAATATTGATATGTGCCAGCTATTGAGACGGAAAGTATCTTCATATTTTGATCACACCCGCTACAAAAAAAATTGATCAATAGTATCTGGTAGTCTCCTTACAAAAGTATATGCATTGAGGAGATACAGGGACGCGAAATGGAAATCATATGTGAATGCAAATGAGTTCAGAAAAACAATAAAGATTGAACTATATTACTAACTATACTATAAATATTGAAACATATGGAGCAGTTGTAAAAATATTTTTCTAAAGCGCTCCCTCCAAACCTCTTATTATTGTAACGATTTATAGATCTACTATAAATATCTCAGATAAATAAAATAGAACAGAGGCAAACAAAAATTGTTCATAGAGATGAAAGCGTTGTCAACGTCCCTCGAAATCACACCTGTATTTTTTTATTATAAGTTCTTCATGCCTCTGGTGATGAATTTACAAAAACTAATATATGCACAAATTAGACTAACATTATAAGTTTGAAAGTTGTAAGAGTCGCCCACGTGTAATATGGACACTACATGGTCCATATTAGAAGTGTCGTCTTCTTAGATAATACTAATCGCCATACACTATCAAAATAAAATATGACTAAAATCTACATGAGATAAGAGTACCATGTGAGATGATTAAACCGTTACACTCACATTTATTAGCATAACACTTAGAATGCTTTTGGAAATATTTGATAATAATATGTAAATTAAATATAAAATTTCAAAAAAATCGAAATATGATGCCCTCGCATTTGCGAGGGCCACCATGCTAGTTTCTCTAATAGTGAGACATAAAGGAGGATCGTTATTCCTATATTTTGATTGGATTTCCATGAAATGCTAGGTTGAAGTTTGCATTTTTTATAGAACTGGAGTAAATTAACAAAGTGATTTTTTGTACATGAAACGAGATCTTATTATAAGATCTATTTAGGCAACAAATTAACACATGTACATTGACATGATTAGTCCTTCAATTTGTAGAACAGTTTCAACATTTACAACTCAAATATCATAAATTATGTATCTTCTTTTGGCATGCTTACATCTATATTTATTGGATCCCATGGATTAGATATAAATTTAAGAGAACAGTATCGCCATTAGAAGTTTCACCCCGAAAAATTATATACTAGATGTTTGCAAATACATGATGTTTCTGTTTGAATGTGATGGTAAAAATAATAAGAAACTAAATTATAGAGCAAACATATTTCATGCATTGAACGTTAAAATATATTTTTATTTTCATAAAAGTTGTAGTAATAACAATACTAATAATTATGAACCACAAAACAACTACTCCCTCTGTTTTGGTGTACAGGTCCTGCGCGTATACCTAGATCATCAATTTGCTCAATAAAATATAAATTATATAACAAAAAAGTTATATCATTACAAACTTTAGACATTGTATTTTGTAATGGTATAATTTTTATGTTATACTCCCTCTATTTTAAAATATAAGATGTTTTAGGTTTGTGATGGTAATGTATCTAAACATCTTTTAGTGTGTAGATTTGGAGTAAACCTTCTGAACCAACACACTAAAAATCGTTTAGATACATTATTTTTAACAAACTAAAATATTTCATATTATAAAACAGAGAAAGTATAATTTATATTTTAGTAGTTAAAATGCCAACCTAGATATACGCTCTAAGATTTGTAAACAACTCAGTAAGTACTAGCTCTGTTTCGGAAAGAAAAACTACTACTAGCTCTTTTGGTTCTATTGACGGGCATACTGTAGGATATTTGAAAGATGCTCGTGCACATGTACCTGGGACACTGTGCTAGTTATTAAAGAATTTTTTCTAAATTGCTTTATTTTATTTTCAAGTGCCTGTGGAAAGTACGACTTTTGAGCTAGACTCGGTGAGTGAAGGCGTGAATAGGTGGGGATCGATGGCATACACACAGAGGATGATGATTCCGGCGGCCGCGCCGATGGCATTGCTGTTGCTGCTCTGCTTCTTGGCTCAGGTCACCAGAGCTGCGGCGAGGTGCCCGAGCAGCTGCGGCAGCGTGAGCGTGCCGTACCCGTTCGGCATCGGCGAAGGGTGCTACTTGCAGGGCTTCAACCTGACGTGCGACCGGACGCGCGGCCGCGGCCGAGAGCGGCTGCTCATCGGCGGCAGCGGCGGCACCCTCGAGGTCGTGGAGATCTCGCTTGCCAACTCCACGGTGCGCGTGATGGACACAGCGGGCGCCGTGAACATCACCAACAACGCGACTGCCCAGGCCCCCCTCGATCCAAGATCAGGCACGTGGAGCGGCCTCGGAGCCGGCGCCGTGGAAGGCCCGTTCGTGGTGTCGCCGACGCGCAACCGGCTGGTGGTCACGGGGTGCAACGTGCAGGGCACGCTGCTCGGGGAGGGCGGCAACCTCATCGTCGGCTGCTCCACCTTCTGCGCCATCACCGACCAGTGGGGTAGGGCCACCACGAGGTCCCCCGAGGACGTCGCCGCGTGCGCCGGCGACGGCTGCTGCGAGACGCCTATCCCCATCGGCCGCCCCTCCTACGTGGTGCGGCTCACGCCGCTGGACAAGGAGCAGGAGATGGACCTGGCGGTGCCCGTCGAGGTGCGCGTCGCCGAGACGGGCTGGTTCGAGGGCGCCGCCGCCGCGCTGCTCAACTACTCCTCCCGTGACTCGTCGCGCCGGACGGCGATCCCCGTGGTGCTGGAGTGGGCGGTGAAGTCCGCGCCGCTCGTGTTCATGGCACCCACGACGCCGGGCTGCCCCATGACCAAGGACGCGGCGACGAGCGAGTGCCGGAGCAGCGACAGCTTTTGCGTCAACGTCAGCGGCAACTACCGCAGCGGCTACGTCTGCCGGTGCAGCCAAGGGTACGAGGGCAACCCGTACCTCGCCCGAGGATGCCAAGACATCGACGAGTGCGCGCTGCCCGACATGTTCATGTGCATCGGCGTGTGCACCAACACGATCGGGAGTTACATGTGCAGGTGTCCGCGCGGCTCCCGCGGCATCCCCAACATCAAAGATGGCTGCGTCAAGTCATTCCTAGGTGAGGAGCATCATCACTACTCATATGTGAGATTGCACATCAAGGGAGATAGAGAATTTCCCCCCTAACCATGATCCATTTCCAGGTTTGGGTGTCGGCATAGGTATCGGCACCGGTGCTGGCCTCCTACTCATGGTCCTCGGTGCCATTTTCGTCATCAGGAAGCTGAAGCATCGGAGGGCGAATCTACTGAAGCATAGGTTCTTCAGCCAAAACAGGGGACATCTACTGCAGCAATTGGTGTCGCAGAAGGCAGACATCGCTGAGAGGATGATCATCCCTTTGGTGGAGCTGGAGAAGGCCACCAACAACTTCGACAAAGCTCGCGAGATCGGTGGAGGAGGGCACGGGTTGGTGTACAAAGGAATCATGTCTGACCTGCACGTCGTCGCCATCAAGAAGTCCAAGGTCACCATCCGCAGGGAGATCGACGAGTTCATCAACGAGGTAGCCATCCTCTCGCAAATTAACCATCGCAACGTCGTTAAGCTCTTCGGGTGCTGCCTCGAGACCGAGGTGCCGTTGTTGGTGTACGAGTTCATCTCCAATGGGACCCTTTACCATCATCTCCATGTCGAAGAGCCTAAAGCATCATTGCCATGGGTGGATCGGCTAAGGATTGCAACGGAGACCGCGAGAGCTCTTGCGTACCTTCACTTGGCCGTGGCCTTCCCTATAGTCCACCGAGATATCAAGTCCCAGAACATTCTGCTAGATGGCGCTCTCATAGCAAAGGTGTCAGACTTCGGAGCTTCGAGGTGCATTCCAGTTGATCAAACAGGGGACGAGACCGCCATCCAAGGGACATTCGGGTACCTAGACCCCATGTACTTCTATTCGGGACAACTCACAGAGAAGAGCGATGTTTATAGCTTCGGCGTACTCCTCATGGAGCTTCTCACAAGGAAAAATTCATGCTCATATCGGTCGGCCGAGGAGAAAAGCCTAGTTGCATGTTTCACCGCATTGTTCGCAGAAGGCGAGGTGGTCAGCATGTTAGATCCTCAGGTCATGTTGGAAGGGGGCAAGAAGGTTGAAGAAGTAGCTATGTTGGCAGCGGCTTGCGTGAGGATGGAAGGAGCCCAACGGCCGACCATGAGACAAGTGGAGATGACACTCGAGAGCATTCGAGTTCCCCATGAAAGTATTGTGATGTCTGATATGGATGCACCAAGTTATGCAGTGATAAAGGGTATGGGAACGAAAGAGGAGGCGAGCAGACAATATAGCTTGGAAGAAGAGTATTTGTTATCATCGAGATACCCCAGGTAGTGAATGATGTCAGTGATCTGTTGTATACACACAAGGATAGAAGATGACATGCATGCTTTATGTAACTTTCATTTTCGTGTAGTAATTAAGGAAATAGCGATGCTTGTATTAACCAGATCATACACACCAAAGTGGAAGTGTACATGACTTGCCATAAATAAGAGTTTTCCTCAACGGAAGTACCGATGAATATGCATATCCGCACCATAGGAGCCAAGCACAAGCATAAAGGTGATTACCCAAACCCAAACCAAAGGGATGACCAATCACTAACGGTATGATACTTAGACGTATCCACACTAAGGGATGACCAATCACTAATGGTATGACACTTGAATGTACCAATCACTAATGGTACAGTATGACACTTGAATGTACCAATCACTAATGGTACAGTATGACACTTGTACCCAAACCGAGGGAGTGATGTGTTTTCAAATGCTGATGACTTTGCAAATGTATTTATTATAAGTGATGACTTTTCAATGCAATTATTACATGTGATGCCTTGTCAATTGCAATCGGTATGCCACACATATTTTTGTTCCCCATTGCAACGCATGGGCACATGTGCTATAAATACACATTGACAAAATTTAGAGAGTTCACTAAAATGTTAGTGGAAATAGAAGACTAATTTTTTTAGAGAGCTATCCAGATTAATATATAGATCGTCAAATTTGACACTACGTTGAACTTCCGTTGTGTAGGATTACGAAATAAAAAATTAAGTTGACGCTCACATTCATTACAAGTATACAACAACACAAGTCGGTGTAGCGAGGGGCTTGAGATATAATCTTATTAGATATGCTTATATGTTCGTCGTGAATGAGAAGAAAGCGTGATAACCATCGACAATGGTGACAAAGAGAAGAAGTGTCAACATAAATGGTTTGCTGGAGCGTTTGAGTATTTATTTCCCCGGTGTGACGCATTGGCATTTCTGCTAGTATAGTATATTACAACAATATCTACGGTCAATGTGCGGTTTATGGGCTTGGACAAGAGCAACTTAAATTACACTTTTTAGGTTACATAACGACAATAACAATACAACAAAGGTGTGCCACAGGAGCACCTCAAAATGATTGGCACATTCGAGCTAAGTTAGTTGGAATGATGGAAATAACCAATAACAAATTCTGGTTGTGTCCATCTAGTATAATGTAACTAAAACTACCGAGGATACCTTGCGAACAATGCAACCGTCTTGTGGATCTCTCATTTCTTTCATCAACATCAGATAAGACATCTATTGCGATGTCATTTTTGCAAACATTCTCGTCTACAATGTTATCTGAAGTACCCACCTCAGATGATCTGATGCCTTCAAGTGTCAACTCAACCTGTATCATGGTCGGACGATCCTATGGTCTAAGTTTTGTGCATGATACAACAAGAGTAGCCACCTCTTCGGCTTCCTGTGCTCCTTCCTCCACAACTTGTGGGTCCAATATTTGCAACAAATTGCCTTGTGCAAACAAAGTACTAAAATGTACAATAAGAGCCTCACCATCCGAGGATAAGTATGAATATGGTTTCTTCCGGGTTAGCTGTTCCATGAGGACAATCCCAAAGCTGAAAAAATCACTTTTCTCTATGAGCCGTCCAGTGTAAAAGCACGCAGGGTCCCAATATCCTCTAGTACCATGAACCATCGTTGTTACTTCGGATTTTTCAATCGGAATGTTCCTCGAAGATCCAAAGTCTTCCACCTTTGTGGTGAGAGTATCGTCAAGAAGTATGTTAGAAGACTTGATATCTCTATGGATGATAGGTATTGAAGCAACTGAGTGAAGATATGCAATAGATTTGGCCGCTTCTGTTGCTATCCTAAACATGTTGCCCCATGACAACGATTTTGGTCCTTCTACATGAAGATGCTCAGAAAGTGTACCATTGGATATGGGGACTTCGGTTTCAAGGCAACAACATACAGCTTGACCACATTTCTATGGTTTATTTCCGACAAGATAGCTACCTCATTTATGAAGGCATCGATGCCCTTTTGATCCATCTTCATTGGTTTCTTGATGGCTACAATATGTTGGTTCGATAAAATCCCCTTATAAACAGTACCTTGTCCTCCACTACCAACCACAAGATCCTTATCAAAACTGTGTGTTGCCTTCTCTAGCTCATCCAAAGTAATTATCATTCTTTCTGCAATACCATCATTTTGAGACACCAACTGTTCCAACAATTGTCCATGATTTTGCTCGAAGAACTTTCACCTTAACATTTGTGTCTATCGACGTTTCAATATTTTTGAAATGAGAATGCAGCGAGAACTAAAAGTATGAGACTTGCCTCACAAGAAACTCCTATAACGACGCTTAGACATGAAAATATATAGATGGATTTTGTTATCTATACTCCCATCATTAAAGACAAAACTACTGTGAATGAATTATATGGGCCTATGTCTAGACTTTCCGGTAAAAAATTAAAACCAAGAAAGGTTGGATGGAATCAGAATGAACAAATAGAAGACATTCACCATGTCCATGCAATACATAGCTAGCTGCAAAATATATGTTCTACAAAATTTGGTAGGTCGTAGTTATTCCCAAGAAATCCAGTTATTCCAAAATGTCCACTATAAATTCCTATGCATGGTATGTTACATCATTTCAAGTATATTCTTGTTTTCAGCTCTCTTCCAATTAAAAAGTATTTTGTTATGTGAAAACTTAATGACTAAAGCCCTCATGAACTTGATGGCACAATTTATATTTTTTGACCCTAATAAACTTGAACCATTGTGTCATCTCTGTTGCATATGCTTACATTTATACGTTGGAATTAGCATAACCATGCTATCATGAGGAACGTTTTTAACATTGCACTTGTACTTTGTACACAGTTGATATCATGCTCTTTTGTCTATGGATGTCATCGGTGTGATATAAAGAGGGCGCTTGTAAGTCCATGGAGTTATGTATTTTATGTTAGAGAAACGCCTGGGCCGCTAGCCTAAGCCATGCCTAATCATGGTGGAAACTTGCAACATCACCATAATGAGCTATCTGTGAAGCATCCATAATACAAAGGAATGCACATAGTAAATAAAAAGATCGCTGATATGCTCATTGTGTGCTTGCCTTGTCATTTTGGTTATGGGATAGCTCATGTACCATATGCAAGGGGTACCCCGTTGGCGGTTCTCTATGATACACATGTACTTACTATGATAAGAACTTACAGGTGACTGAAGTTGAGTAGCATGAGGTGTGGCCCTCGTATTCAAGGGACATGAGATTGCCAACTTATACTTTGTCAAGCGTATACTTCATAGTTTGTTTACTTTAACCTTAATCACTTCAAGATGCTTATGATAGGGGCAATTAGGGCTGAAAGCTAACAAGTACCATAATTTTTGGAAGCTATTTTTAAAACTTGAAATCCATGCTTCCCTTTATGAAGGGCCTTTCTTCCACTATTATATTGAGTCTCCACCTTCTACCTTTAGGCACCAGTTAAGAGAGCATAGTTGTCATTCTTAATTCTATGTGTAGTGTCTTAAAACTTATTGATTGATGCATATTGTGATATTACTTGTTCTTGTGCTATCTGTATCTAGTCACTGTTACAAACTTTGAAGGTGTCCTATGCATCTATTTGCTACTCTATGAGGGACAAGCTGAATGTCACTATGCCATGTTTCCTGTATGTGAAACAAACAAACGTTTTTTAATGCATGTTATTTATGATCTTTGTTTGTAGCTTTTCATGTTGCATGCATAGTTACTTTGTCTTATTGTTAGAACTCCATCTTTCATGCACATGTATAGAGTTCTTTGATCCCATCTTTCAATGCTTACAAATGATTTGATCTTGGTTTTGATGGTGCATGTCACCTAAAAAATTATTCTTTTATCACTTACCTACTCGAAGACGAGCAGGAGTTAAGCTTGGGGATGCTTGATACGTCGGAAACGTATCTATAATTTTTGATGTTCCATGATTGTTTAGTATCTACTTTTCTTTGCTTTGTCTACATTTTGAGGTGTTTTTATATGTTTTCTGGAACTAACCTATTAACAAGTTGCCACAGTGCCAATTGCCTGTTTTCTTCTATTTTTTGGTTCCAGAAAGGCAGAAAATCAATATTCTCGGAATTGGACGGGACAAAAGCCAAAGTCAATATTTTACCATAGGCAACACGAAGCCAGAAGACTAGACTGAGAAGGCTCACCAGGGGCCACACCCCCTGGCCTCGCGGGTGGGCCCACCCCGCGCCGGGGGGGTGTAGCCGCCCTGGTGGCCCCCTGGCTCGCCCCTTCCCTATAAGAAGCCCCCGATGCAGAAACCCTAGGCACCGGATCAAAACTCCACGAAATCTTCTATAGCCGCCGCCACCATCGTCCCTAGATCTGGTGAATCTGAAGTTCTTCCCGACACCCAGCCAGAGGGGAGATCATCCCGGAGGCCTTCTTCTTCATCATGCCAGCCTCCGGTATAAAGCGTGAGTAGTTCCACCTTGGACTACGGGTTCATGTAGTAGCTAGATGGTTGTATCTCCTCCTTGTTCTTTCATGTATAGATCTTGTGAGCATCGTTCATGATCAAGATCTAATCTATTTGTAATCATGCATGTTGTGTTTGCAGGGATCCGATGGATATTGAGATTACTATGTCAGGTTGATTAATGGTTTTGTCTATTTGATTCTATCATGTCTGTGTTGTTTGTGATCTTGCATGCTCTCCGTTGTTAGTAACTATCTTGGCAAAGTAGTTGCTAGTGACGAGGTTTGATCTCGTCAATGCCCATTGTTATGGACTTGGGTTTTGGAGAAGATGGGGATGCTGGAGATCGCGGAACGGTTAGCAAACAAGCAACACGGAACACGAGGTTTACCCAGGTTCAGGCCCTCGGAGGGAAAACCCTACTCCTGCTTGCCTTCTCTTGATTACGGAGAAACCGGTGATTACAGGGGTGTGCAGATGCAATCTGGCGTGGAGGTGTGTATGCTAAAGTATGAGGTGAGAGATCTAGGTCTGTAGATCTGTTGTGGTCTAGTCTATCGGGGGAGAGAGATCTAGGTCGTGCCCTCCTCGTTGGACCCTCCTAGCCTTTATATATGGGGAGGCTAGGTCTCAGGTACCGATACGAGTTGGTTAAAAGTTGTATTCAAACTCTAGTCTTGAGGTTTCCTTGTCTCGTGCGCTTTGGATTCCGTGTCCATATGTGCTTCGTGCAGCCGAAACGTCTTGGGCGTCCTGGACCTTGGCAGGTCGTTGAATGGGCCTTCCGTCGGTGGACCAGGTATACTAACATCGGGTACCCGTAGGGTATAACCATGTCAGTAGCCCCCGAGTGTTCAGTCGAATCGTAGATTCGGCTGAGGACTCTTCAATCTTTCGGGTGCAGCTATCTCTGCTCGTTTAGAGAATAATTTGAGTGTGTAGGGATTGTTGATGCGTGTGCCTGACTCTCCCGACGGATCAGGGTCAGTTAACTGTCTTAGGACAAAACAATACAATCTTCTTCAGATTCGAGTCCCCCGACTCGAACCGGAACATATGCTGGCGTAATTCGACTCAGGCCGCGGAGGACTTACAGGAGTGGAATTCCAGTGAATTTAAATGATATACCCAACGCGTCCGTCGGGATTTTTCGTCGTGCCTGTTGGCACGGATTTTTACTAGCAGGGCGCAGTCGTGTGCGTTACCAGGCCATCAGATGGTATCTGTAGGTCTTATCTTTGCGTCGTAGACGCATCATCCGAATGTTTATCACAGCGGAGGTGTTTCGGGTGGCCAAGGAGGATGTTGCTCACTTAGCGTTAACTAGGGCAGAGTTGCCGAAAAGTTTTTGCATGCTGATCCGAAGGATCGCAGTCGAAGAATTCATAGGGTGCGCGACCAGCGCTCCCTATGGGAGTAGCCCCCGAGTGTCTGTTCGAGTCGTAGACTCGAGCAGAGACTTTAATTCAGTCTTTGTTGTCTTTTAGGTTCGTAGGACACAAATTTTTCGGATGCTTGAATCCATCCTCCCTATGGGAGTAGCCCCCGAGTCCGTAGTGGAGTCGTAGACTCGACGTAGGACTCGAATATCTTGTGTGTGCGCGACCAGCGCTCCAGTTTGGAGTAGCCCCCGAGTGTCTGGCGGAGTCGTAGACTCAGGCAGAGACTCGAGTCTTGTGTCATGCAGTTGTAGTCGGCAATCTCGTGGGCGTACCGCTGATCCGGAAGTACATCGGGTGCGCGACCAGCGCTCCTGATAGGAGTAGCCCCCGAGTGTCTAATCGAGTCGCAGACTCGAGTGAAGACTCATGCGAGGAGAAACTACTGACCCGGAAGTGTATCGAGTCAGCGTCACGCCTATGTAGCATCAAGTGATGCAACCATCCGAGGAGGGTTTCGACTCGGGCCTTGAGTTTATGGCGTAGCCAGTTGCTTTGTCGACTCCTGTTGGAGGACCCGATACAATAGCGAGATGTAATTCAACGTTCCTGTAGGCTGCAGAAAACATAAAAAATTGTGAAGTATTTGTATCTTGTAAAGAAATATTTTCCTGTCGACTTGTTATGACATTTTCTGGTGCCAATCGAGTCGACACTTTGGCACTGTATGCTAGGCCTTTTTGTTAGCCTGATTACCCTTAGTCTCAGTACCTTGCCGAGGCACTCGGAGTTCAAGTATTCGACAGTGAGGCAGAATCAGCTACTCGGGCTGTCGCGTTTGAGATGCTCGAGTGTGTGGAGCCGATGGCACATTAGGTTACTCGAAGAGGGCGCAACCCCCGAGTGTTTCGAGTGCGAGTTTAAAAAGGAAATCAGCTCTAAGTAGAGAGAAACTTAGCTTTGTTGGTAGTTGTCGTGGACGGAGTCGACGCGATAGCGGGCCGCATGCGGACGTGGTCGACGCGGCGAACCACAATCATAGCGGCGACGGGTTTCCGAAGTTGATGGTGGTAGCGAGCTCAGCACCCGAATATTGTCGCGATCAAAGACCGCACCGGGTCGCCACATCTGAAGGATGTATCGGGTCATCGCAGCCGAAATCCGCATTGGGTCGCCGATGTCGAGGGAGCCCCCGAGTCATGGTCGCTGAAGCCGATGCGGCCAGTTGCCGCAATCAAAGATCACGTCGGGTCGCCGCATCCGAAAGATGCAACGGAGAGCCCCCGAGTTGTTGGAGCCGAAGATCATATTGGGTCGTCGCTTGTCGAAGACCGCATCGGGTTGCCACATCCGAAGACCACAGCGGGTCGTCACAGCCGAAGATCGGAGAGGATAGCCGCAGTCGAAGACTACCATGGGGCGTCGGAGCTGATGCGGAGTCGCTTGATGAAAGCGTCGTCGTCCAAGAGGTCAGCTTACATGCATGCACAAGTTAAAGAGATAAACCAATTATTAAAGGATAAAATATAATAATCTGAATAATTAAAATAAACTTGAGCAGAAGAGATTATTTTAGGCCAGTCGATCGCTCGATGCACCCTTCTTTTGATCCAACAAATAACACGCCCGCACGATCTGATGCCTCTAGTTTTTTTATTTGCACCCAGGAGCAGACATCTTTGTCTGGTCTTGTGTGATGCGCGCGTGAGACGCTGATAGAGTCAGGCTTCTGTCAAACAGACTAGTTTTTCCTTTTTTTGTCCTTGGCCGCCGCTTCCTCCAACTTTGGTAAACGCGGACGGATCATACGGCCATGTGGTTTCTGCCAAGTTCTAATCTGATTTGAGCTGTGACTTTTCTTGGCCATGGCACGCGAGCTAGCTTGATTCAAAGTAATTGCACGTGGCCTACTTGACACTGTGCCTCAGGACTTCATCCCCTTGAGCCGACGGTCACTTCGGCTCAATTTATTGTTGCCATTATTCCTCACGTTCTTGAACAAACTTGATGGCGGATGTTGAGGCTGAGATATCTGGAGACCGGCGAGTTGTAGATGTCGAATCGTAGATCGCTGATTGCTGTTGATGGGACCGTCACGATCGCACAATCAGCGTCCCCAGTTCCCACAGACGGCGCCAATCGACGAGGTTTGATATCGTCAATGCCCATTGTTATGGACTTAGGTTTTGGAGAAGATGGGGATGCTGGAGATCGTGGAACGGTTAGCAAACAAGCAACACGGGACACAAGGTTTACCCAGGTTCAGGCCCCCAGAGGGAAAACCCTACTCCTGCTTGTCTGCTCTTGATTACGGCGGAACCGGTGATTATAGGGGTGCGCAGATGCAATCTGGCGTGGAGGTGTGTATACGAAAGTATGAGGTGAGAGATCTAGGTCTGTAGATCTGTTGTGGTCTAGTCTATCGGGGGAGAGAGATCTAGATCGTGCCCTCCTTGTTGGACCCTCCCAGCCTTTATATATGGGGATGCTAGGCCTCAGGTACCGATACGAGTTGGTTACAAGGTGTATTCAAACTCTAGTCTTGAGGTTTCCTTGTCTCGTGCGCTTTGGAGTCCGTGTCCATATGTGCTTCGTGCAACCGAAACGTCTTGGGCGTCCTAGACCTTGGCAGGTCGTTGAATGGGCCTTCCATCGGTAGACCAGGTATACTAACATCGGGTACCCGTAGGGTATAACCATATCAGCTAGTGACTCCAAGAGAGAGTATTTATGCTCGATAGTGGGTTCATACCTCTAGTTTCCAAGGAAAGTGACAGAAATCTCTTCGGTTGTAGATATGTTGTTGCCACTAGGGAGAAAACAACAATCTCTTGTTCATGGAACAAGTGGATTGTTTACCTTACACACTTTGCTTAAAGCAGTTGTCTGTTGCTTGCAACTTAATATTGGAGGGGGTTTGGATGATAACCTGAAGGTGGACTTCTAGTCATAGATTTAGTTGGATGACGGTCTATGTATATTGTTTTATTGCCAAATCGAATCTCATAGGATCTTTTTATCTAGAATTGCATTGTTATGCCTTGCTCAGTTTCTGTCAATTGCCCTGGGTAATTTGTTTACCCTTCATGCCATGTTGTTTACCTAAGGAGAGCACCTCTAGTGAACTATGGACCCCGGTCCAATCTTTACCATTGATACATCTTCCACTGTTACTATTTACTTGCTGCAAACCACCATCACCTTCCACACCGTACAGTTAATCCTTTGTTACAGCAAACCGGTGAGCTTCACAACCTCACTGTTCGTTGGGGCAAAGTCTTGAGTTTGTGTTGTACAGGTTTTCACGTTGCTTGCAACACCCTTGAGACGTTTCCTTCCTCCTACTGGTTCGATAACCTCAGTTTCTTACTAAGGGAAAATCTGTTGTGCTGCATCACACCTTGCTCTTGGGGTTTGCCGACGAAGCGCTCCGCGTTGACGTAGCACCATCAATGATGACGACAAAGAAGATCCGAGGGGGCAGCCGAGGCAGCCTTCCAAGAAAGGCGTAGCAGCCGTCCGCGGTACGCGGCGGCCTATCGAGGCAGGCGCGGCAGCGGAGAGGGAGGGCACACAGGCGCGGTGTATGTCGTCGATGCCGATGGTCGGAGTAGAGCCACCGCGATGACGACAACGTTGGTCAACTCAATCCGATCTAAAATCGGTAAACCAAAAAAGGAAACCGATCAAAAAATCGGAAAAAAAAGACTTATAGAGCATCCGATCACGGATCGGCAAACGAACCATGCGTATGGGTTGCGCAGCCTCCGACGGAGATCATGGAGATCGACCTCCCCGGGAACAGCGCGGCGAAAACGTGACGACGAGGGCTAGGGTTTAGGATCGGTTTAGGCTGATACCATGTAGAACGATAGAAAGTGATTGGCGGAATATGATAGATCTATTATTTAGTCTCATGGTCAAGCATATATAAACGTATATGGGATCATCTTGAAATAGAAGTCAAATTAGACTAGAGTCTTAATTATTTTAAACTATCATAACAACTATGTCCGTATAATACTCTAACACTAGGCACACTAATGATTCAAATCCCGGAGGCAGCATTTCGCAGATCATTTTATCACTAGCGGAGGCGTTGCAGGATCCCTCGGGGCTGCATGTCCACATGAGCTTCGCCGGGGCGAGCGGCAGATCATCACCATCCTGCTTGGGCCTTCCCCGATTCGGATTCACGATACGAATTGCCCAATCGGGGACATTATATACAGTATAAGGTTTCATTGTCGACGATGAACACGGACACAGGCAGATCGTCGTTTATGGTACTACCGTTGCTCTGCAGCCGTCTGACCTGCACTTGGGAGTACGTTTATGGGAGTGACTGCTAGCTCCGTGATTGTATATATGTTCATGTAAATGGAGTGGCTGACTCAGCAGCTGTTCAGATCTGATCTACCTACTACGGACACCACCGCCAGCTACCCGTGTTCTTGTCCAAACAAGAGCATACAACCGCGTCTAAACAACCGCGTCAAAGGAATCAAATTGCACGTGAACGTGCCCGCGAAGTGCGGCAGCGCGACTGACGATCCAAAGTTGTCAGGAAAAAATATATATATGGTGGATCCTTGCAATTTCCAGGTCGACTGATTTATTTTTTCAGAAAAAAAATGAAAATTGCCAGCAGGAATATTATCCGACAGGAATTAGAACTGAATTCCACAATTGATTCATTCACACAAGTCATACATTTAGGCCTTCCACAGCGTGTGGAAAAACGGGTGCCCAAATTAGTTTATAGAAATCAGGCACCGATGCCCTCCATTGCCCCATCGGTGCCACAAAAAAATTTTGGGAACCGGAGCACCTATAAGCTGGCTCTATTGGACTGAAATATTAAATGCTAGCATGTGTAGAGATTGGTCAGCAGTATAAAAAAAACATTGCATGCACCTCTTCTACCGCTCGTACCAGGCTGCATGCAAGGTGTAGTTATCGTTTTTTGTGCTATCGTCCGGCGACTAACCAAGCGACCGTTCATGTCTTTCTCTTTACTTCTCTTTCCTCCAGCTCAGATTTTGGTGACATGGACTAGCTTATAGTCTGCTGATTAGGAGCTATTGTACTTGTTCTAAGTCGTCGTCGCAGTTGCCGAACTGCCTCGAAAAGAACAAATTAGGTGCGGAAAGAACATGCATGACCACCGGCAGCGTGAAATCGATTTGAGGAAGACCCGCGCGCATCAAGACTTGCTTTTGGTTGAATAACTCTCCCCCAGATCATGATGATCTGCATGGAGCTTCATTTAGACGACCAAGACCCCTAAAGGCCGGAAAGCAAGTGTGTGAAGTACTCTATGATAATCCAATTTTTCAGAGACTTATTATATATACACAAGCAGACATGCACTTTCTATATACTAGGAAGCCTTGCGCGGCGACACGTCGCGTCCGTGCGGATTATAAGTTATTATTTGGAATACAAAAGAGCAATCTCACTGAGCAATACCACATGTTGTATCAATAGTGTACCGTTCTTTTCTATTGCAAGTGTCTTCAAACCTTTCCATGATGTCATTCTTGAGATAAAAACATAGAACTATGTAACATGAGAAAACGTGTTACCGGAAGTGTTGGAGATATGCCCTAGAGGCAATAATAAATATAGTTATTATTATATATCTTTGTGTTTATGATAAATGTTTGCATTCATGCTATAATAGTATTAACAAGGAAACCATTAATACTTGTGTGATTTGTAAACTTAATTTGAAGTCCCTAGTATAGCCTCTATACTTCACTAGCTTGTTGGTTGATTGATGATGTGGTTTCTTTGTCATGAACATTGAGATGTTATCAACAACAAGATCATATCGTTAGGAGAATGATATGGTGGACATACTCCTATAGACAAGCGTAGCATAAAGATCAAGTCATTTCAATAGTTCAATTGCTATATGCTTTCTGATACATAGTAATCTAATTCCTTCGACCATGAGATCATGCATATCACCTTTGCTGGATGGATGCTTTGATGTCATCAAACACCACACCGTAACAGGGTGGCTATAAAGGTGGCATTGAGTGTTCGGAAAGTATTGGTTGAAACACATGGATCAAGAGTGGGATTTGTCCATCCATATGACGGATAGATATTCTCTGGGCCCTCTCGGTGAAATGTCATCCAATTAGCTTGCAAGCATGTGACTTGGTCACAAGGGATCACATATCACGGGAACGAGAAAAGAGTACTTATCAGTAACGAGGATGAACTAGGTATGCAGAGATACCGACGATCATAACCTCGGATAAGTAACATATCGTGAGACAAAGGGAAATTGGTATCGTATGTAAGTGGTTCATTCGATCGCAAAGTAATCGTAGAAATATGTGGGAGCCATATGAATTTCCAGATTCCTCTATTGGTTATTGTTCGGAGAAGTGTCTCGATCATGTCCGCATAATTCACGAACCGTAGGGAGACACACTTAAGGATTCGACGTTGTTTGAGTAGTTATGGTATTATGAGAAAGAGACCGAATGTTGTTCGGAGTCTCGGATGGGATCCGGGATATCACGAGGTGATCCGGAATGGTCCGGAGAATAAGATTCATATAAGGAAAGTCCCGTTTCGGAGTTGGGGAATGGTTCCGGTGTTTTCATCGGGAACATTCTAGAAGGTCCCGGAATGTCCGGCACTCCGGAGGGGGAAGGGGTACATGAATGTGTCATTGCATATTGGAATGATTGCATCATGTACTAAGTGTTCTCGCTGTCCAAAATAAAGGGTTTATTTAAATCCTAAATTGGAAAGTCAAATAGCAAGTTTGAAAAGTCAAACTGCCAAAATTGGAAAGTGGGAAGGAGGAGAGGTGGAGGCCGAGTTGGAGGAGGAGTCCCACTCCTCCAAGCCGGCGCCAGCCCTAGGCCGAGTTGGGGAGGGACTCCCTCCCTCCCCTGGCGCGCCCACACCCTCCCACCTATATAAGGAGGGGCAGGGCCTCCCCTCCAAGACACTACAAGTTTCCTATCCTCTAAACTAAACCCTAGATCTAGACCCCGGTTTAGAGCTATTCGGTTTAGAGCCTTCTAATTGGTTTAGAGCCCTCTAATTGGTGTGTCTAATTACTAGACCACTAATAGCCTCTCTCATAAGCTCCACCATACTCGCACCGGCTTAAGGCGAAGCCCTGCGGGATTTCCCCTCTACCTCCGGTACCACGCCGTTGTGCTGCCGGAATCGCGAGGAGAGTGCTACAACCTCCGCTGCCTGCTGGAACAAGGGAGAGGAAGGTCTTCGTCGAGTACCGAACGTGTGACCGACTGCGGGGGCGCTGCTGGAACGTGGCGCCGGAAGGATCGTCTGCGCGATCTTGAGATCGGAAAGAGTACGACTACATCACCCACGAGAATCTGCTCTCGTTAAACACTTTGGAATCTTCGAGGGTGAGTTATTCCATCGACTCGTTGCTACAATCTAGTAGATAGATCTTGGCTTGTTTGTTTGTATGCGATAGAAAATTTTTGTTTTCCATGCTACGAACCCCTACAGTGGTATCAGAGCCGTGTCTATATGTAGATCTGTTGCACGAGTAGAACACAATGGTCATTGTGGGCGTTGATGCTTTTATTGTAGATTGCTTTTTGTGTACTTTGCATCTTGCGGTATGTTGGGATGAAGCGGCCCGGGCTAACCTTACATGACATCGTTCATGAGACTTGCTCCACGCTTGACATGCAACTCGTTTTGCATAAGTGGCTTTGCGGGTGCCTGTTTCTCCTAGCATAGTAAAGATCCAATTTACAACGGGTGATCAACAATGCTAGTATCAATGTTGTGGTTATTGTTCGTAGGTTAGAACGACACTTATGGAAAGCCCCAAACCACGTAAAATATGCAAAGAAAGTAGAAGCGTCTAACTTTGTTTTGCAGGGGTGTGCAGTGATGTGATATGGCCATGATTGTGATTATATTTGATGTATGCAATGTTCCTTATTGTAAGTTGGCAACCGGCAGGAGCCATATGGTTGTCTTTAATTTCTGTTAAGACCTGCGTGTCTATTCAAAATAGTTGTAATAGTTGAAGCTGGTGGACGACAACCATGGAGAAGCGTCATTGACCTTGATGTTATGCCGGTGATGATGGAGATCATATTCGTGCTTGAAGATGGAGATCGGAAGCACAAAGAAGAAAGGCCATATCATATCACATATTATGAATTGCATGTGATGTTAATCCTTTATGCATCTTGTATTGCTTAGTAGACGACGGTAGCATTATAAGATGATCCCTCATGCACATAAATTTCAAGTTCTAAAGTGTTCACCCTCAGTATGCACCGCTAGGTGACCCACCTGCAGCTGATGCTACCGATGAAGTAAAGAATGTTTACCTTGCTCGGAAGAATCAGTACTCCATAGTTCAATGTGCTATCTTGTATGGTTTAGAATCGGAGCTTCAGAAAAGGTTTGAAGAGTCAGACCCATATGATATTGTCGAGGATCTCAAATTAATTTTTGAGACTCATGCGGCAATTGAAAGTTATGAAGCTTCTGAAAAATTCTTTAACTGCAAGATGGAAGAGGGTAGCTCCGTCAGTGAGCATGTGCTTAAGATGTCTGGGCACGCAAATAAACTTCAAAGTTTGGGTATAGTGATTCCTAATACTTTGGGAGTTTACCGCATCCTCCAATCACTACCACCAAGTTACAAGAACTTTGTGATGAACTACAACATGCAGAACATGAACAAAGAGTTGCCAGAACTATTTGCTATGTTAAAATCTGCAGAAGTGGAGATCAAGAAAGAGCACCAAGTGTTGATGGTCAATAAGACCACCAAATTCAAGAAAGGCAAGTCTAAGCAGAAGGGACACTTCAAGAAGGGTGGTAAGAAAGTTACCATGCCGACGAAGAGGACCAAGGCTGGACCTAAGCCTGATACTGAGTGCTTTTACTGCAAAGGGGAAGGTCACTGGAAGTGGAATTGCCCAAAGTACTTGGCGGATTTGAAGAACGGCAACATCAAGAAGAAAGGTATATCTGATATACATGTTATTGATGTGTATCTCACTAGTATTCGTAGTAGTGCCTGGGTATTTGATACTGGTTCGGTTGCTCATATTTGTAACTCGAAACAGGAGCTGCAGAATAAACGGAAGCTAGTGAAGAACGAGGTGACGATGCGCGTAGGAAACGGATCAAAGGTTGATGTGATCGCGGTCGGCACGCTACCTCTTCATCTACCATCGGGATTAGTTTTATACTTAAATAATTGTTATTTGGTGCCTGCATTAAGCATGAACATTATATCAGGATCTTGTTTATTGCGAGACAGTTACTTGTTTAAATCCGAGAATAATGGTTGTTCGATTTATATGAGTAATGTGTTTTATGCACATGCACCTTTGATAGATGGTCTATTCATATTGAATCTCGATAGTAGAAATACACATATTAATAACATTGAGGCTAAACGTTTGAAATCAAGCGATAATTTGACCTATATGTGGCACTGTCGTCTTGGTCACATTGGAGTGAAGCGTATGAAGAAACTCCATTCCAATGGACTTCTTGAATCACTTGATTTTGAATCACTTGAAAGATGCGAAGCATGTCTGATGGGTAAAATGACTAAGACTCCATTTTCTGGTATAATGGAGCGAGCTACAGACTTATTGGAAATCATACATACCGATGTGTGTGGTCCAATGAGTGTAGCATCGCGCAGTGGTTATCGTTATGTTCTTACCTTCACGGATGACTTGAGTAGATATGGGTATATCTATTTCATGAAACATAAGTCCGAAACTTTCGAGAAGTTTAAGGAGTTTCAAAGTGAGGTAGAGAATCAACGTAACAAGAAGATTAAATTTCTACGTTCTGATCGTGGAGGTGAATATCTAAGTTACGAGTTTGGCGAGCATTTGAAGAAATGCGGAATACTTTCACAGTTGACACCGCCGGGAACACCACAGCGTAATGATGTGTCTGAACGTCGTAATCGAACTCTCTTAGATATGGTTCGTTCTATGATGTCACTTACAGATTTACCGCTATCATTTTGGGGTTATGCATTAGAAACAGCCGCATTCACTTTAAATAGGGCACCATCTAAATCCGTTGAAACGACACCGTATGAATTATGGTTTGGGAAGAAACCTAAATTGTCGTTCCTTAAAGTTTGGGGATGCAAAGCCTATGTAAAGAAGTTACAGCCGGACAAGCTTGAACCCAAAGCGGAAAAATGCGTCTTCATAGGATACCCGAAGGAAACTATTGGGTATACCTTCTATCATAGATCCGAAGGCAAAATCTTTGTTGCCAAGAATGGATCCTTTCTAGAGAAGGAATTTCTCTCGAAAGAAGTGACTGGAAGGAAAGTAGAACTCGACGAGGTTGTCGAACCTTCTCTCGAAATTGCGAGTAGCGCAGCACCGGAAGAAGTTCCTGTGGTGCCTGCACCAATAAGAGAGGAAGCTAATGATAGTGATCATGAAACTTCGGTTGAAGTTGCTACAAAGCCTCGGAGGTCAACGAGAACTCGTACCACTCCAGATTGGTATGATTCCGTTATGAATGTCATGTTGGTGGACAACACCGATGACCCCGAGACATATGAGGAAGCGATGATGAGCCCAGATTCCAATAAATGGCAAGAAGCCATGAAATCCGAGATTGGATCCATGTACGAAAACCAAGTATGGACTTTGGTGGACTTACCGGATGGCCGGAAGGCTGTCGAGAACAAATGGATTTTCAAGAAGAAAACAGATGCTGATGGTAATATTACTGTCTATAAAGCTCGACTTGTCGCAAAAGGGTTTCGACAAATTCAAGGAGTTGACTACGATGAGACTTTCTCACCGGTAGCGAAGCTAAAGTCTGTGAGGATTATGTTAGCAATCGCTGCATATTATGATTATGAGATATGGCAGATGGATGTCAAAACAGCATTCCTCAATGGAGACATTGATGAAGAGTTGTATATGATACAACCCAAAGGTTTTGTCGATCCTAAAGATGCTAACAAGGTATGCAAACTTCAACGGTCCATCTATGGATTGAAGCAAGCATCCCGAAGTTGGAATCAACGTTTTGATAAGGTAATCAAAAGTTTTGGTTTTATACAAACTTATGGAGAAGCTTGTATTTACAAGAAAGTGAGTGGGAGCTCTGTAGCATTCTTAATACTGTATGTGGATGACATATTGTTGATTGGGAATGATGTAGACCTTCTTAATAGTGTCAAGGAATATTTGAATAATAGTTTTTCAATGAAGGATCTTGGCGAAGCAGCTTACATATTAGGCATAAAGATTTATAGAGATAGATCGAAAGGCCAAATATCATTGTCACAAAGTACATATTTGGACAAAGTTCTAAAGAGGTTTGGAATGGAAGATAGCAAGAAAGGGTTCTTGCCCATGTTGCCCAATATGACCTTGAGTAAAACTCAAAGTCCGACATCGGCAGAAGATAGAGAAAGGATGAGTAAGACTCCCTATGCCTCAGCCATAGGATCTCTAATGTATGCCATGCTATGTACTAGACCCGACATCGCATATGCTGTTAGTTTAACTAGCAGATGTCAAAGTGATCCAGGAGTGGATCATTGGACAGCGGTCAAAAACATCCTTAAGTACTTGAGAAGAACTAAGGATATGGTTCTTTCTTATGGAGGTGATGAACAGCTCGTTGTTAATGGTTACACCGATGCTAGTTGGAACACCGATCCGGATGATTCTAAATCACAATCTGGATACGTATTTATTTTGAATGGTGCAGCAGTTAGCTGGAGGAGTGCAAAGCAAAGCGTTGTGGCGAGATCTTCAACTGAATCGGAATACATGGCTGCTTCGGAGGCTTCACAAGAAGCGATATGGATGAAAGAGTTCATTACAGAGCTGGGTGTGGTTCCTAGTGCGCTGGACCCAATGTCTATCTACTGTGATAACATGGGCGCCATAGCCAATGCGCAAGAACCAAGGTCACACAAGAAGCTGAAGCATATCAAGCTACGTTTTCACGCTATTCGAGAACATATCCAGGATGGGGATATAAAGATTTGCAAAGTACACACAGATCTGAATGTGGCGGATCCGTTGACTAAACCTCTCCCGAGGGCAAAACATGACCAACACCAAACTGCCATGGGTGTTCGGTATATTACCATGTAATCTAGATTAGATGACTCTAGTGCAAGTGGGAGACTGTTGGAGATATGCCCTAGAGGCAATAATAAATATAGTTATTATTATATATCTTTGTGTTTATGATAAATGTTTGCATTCATGCTATAATAGTATTAACAAGGAAACCATTAATACTTGTGTGATTTGTAAACTTAATTTGAAGTCCCTAGTATAGCCTCTATACTTCACTAGCTTGTTGGTTGATTGATGATGTGGTTTCTTTGTCATGAACATTGAGATGTTATCAACAACAAGATCATATCGTTAGGAGAATGATATGGTGGACATACTCCTATAGACAAGCGTAGCATAAAGATCAAGTCATTTCAATAGTTCAATTGCTATATGCTTTCTGATACATAGTAATCTAATTCCTTCGACCATGAGATCATGCATATCACCTTTGCTGGATGGATGCTTTGATGTCATCAAACACCACACCGTAACAGGGTGGCTATAAAGGTGGCATTGAGTGTTCGGAAAGTATTGGTTGAAACACATGGATCAAGAGTGGGATTTGTCCATCCATATGACGGATAGATATTCTCTGGGCCCTCTCGGTGAAATGTCATCCAATTAGCTTGCAAGCATGTGACTTGGTCACAAGGGATCACATATCACGGGAACGAGAAAAGAGTACTTATCAGTAACGAGGATGAACTAGGTATGCAGAGATACCGACGATCATAACCTCGGATAAGTAACATATCGTGAGACAAAGGGAAATTGGTATCGTATGTAAGTGGTTCATTCGATCGCAAAGTAATCGTAGAAATATGTGGGAGCCATATGAATTTCCAGATTCCTCTATTGGTTATTGTTCGGAGAAGTGTCTCGATCATGTCCGCATAATTCACGAACCGTAGGGAGACACACTTAAGGATTCGACGTTGTTTGAGTAGTTATGGTATTATGAGAAAGAGACCGAATGTTGTTCGGAGTCTCGGATGGGATCCGGGATATCACGAGGTGATCCGGAATGGTCCGGAGAATAAGATTCATATAAGGAAAGTCCCGTTTCGGAGTTGGGGAATGGTTCCGGTGTTTTCATCGGGAACATTCTAGAAGGTCCCGGAATGTCCGGCACTCCGGAGGGGGAAGGGGTACATGAATGTGTCATTGCATATTGGAATGATTGCATCATGTACTAAGTGTTCTCGCTGTCCAAAATAAAGGGTTTATTTAAATCCTAAATTGGAAAGTCAAATAGCAAGTTTGAAAAGTCAAACTGCCAAAATTGGAAAGTGGGAAGGAGGAGAGGTGGAGGCCGAGTTGGAGGAGGAGTCCCACTCCTCCAAGCCGGCGCCAGCCCTAGGCCGAGTTGGGGAGGGACTCCCTCCCTCCCCTGGCGCGCCCACACCCTCCCACCTATATAAGGAGGGGCAGGGCCTCCCCTCCAAGACACTACAAGTTTCCTATCCTCTAAACTAAACCCTAGATCTAGACCCCGGTTTAGAGCTATTCGGTTTAGAGCCTTCTAATTGGTTTAGAGCCCTCTAATTGGTGTGTCTAATTACTAGACCACTAATAGCCTCTCTCATAAGCTCCACCATACTCGCACCGGCTTAAGGCGAAGCCCTGCGGGATTTCCCCTCTACCTCCGGTACCACGCCGTTGTGCTGCCGGAATCGCGAGGAGAGTGCTACAACCTCCGCTGCCTGCTGGAACAAGGGAGAGGAAGGTCTTCGTCGAGTACCGAACGTGTGACCGACTGCGGGGGCGCTGCTGGAACGTGGCGCCGGAAGGATCGTCTGCGCGATCTTGAGATCGGAAAGAGTACGACTACATCACCCACGAGAATCTGCTCTCGTTAAACACTTTGGAATCTTCGAGGGTGAGTTATTCCATCGACTCGTTGCTACAATCTAGTAGATAGATCTTGGCTTGTTTGTTTGTATGCGATAGAAAATTTTTGTTTTCCATGCTACGAACCCCTACAGGAAGTACACTTCTTTGATGATCTTTTGGCCAGATATGGGACCAACATTTGGAAGGGCAAAAGAAAACATGTAACCACCAAAATGACGACACACTACAGGAATGGGAAGCTACGCCGACGGCCAAACGTCGGGGCCGTCGGCGTAGCCATCGTCCAGGCCAGTCCCGCCAAGCAGCCGTTGGCGTAAAATTGCCCTCGGCATATTCGGCGTAGCTATTTTTTATTTTATCTCATTAAACTTTGAAAAATTATAACTAAATCAGTCTAATTCGGAAAATACAAATAATATATCAAAATTTGCAGAAAAATAAGACCTATCTATCTACACTCAAATATTACACATTTATAAATAAAAATTAAGTAAAACATAAAACATTATATATAGTTTAAAACGGGCATAAAAAATTCAAAAACGATCGAAACAATGCGAAACCTTCGCGTGGAGTTATATTATGTGACATAGTTAGAAGGAAAAATATCAAACTTGGTATATTGATTATGTCTCAAAGAAACCTTTACAAAATGACCTATCTCAATTGAGGTTTTCTTGGCTTTTGGGTCAAATGACCAATGTTATGGCTAGAATCAAGGCATAATTTGTGATAATGTGCCCATATTGTGCATACACATGCATCATGGGATGGCGAACAATGTTGCAGAAGGAAGTTTTCCTTTTCGTCGCACCAAAAAGTCATTTCCCATTTTCTGACCATAAAAAACGGACGGTTTTGTGAAGCAACCACCAAATGGCTAATTTAAAATATTACCACCACATTTTACAAAAATACTATACCACTTTATACGGATAATGTCCCAACAGGGGGATCCGAAACCTTTTCGTCCACCTTTGGTGAAAAAGACAAATTCATTCCGAATCGGTAGGAAGTGGGTCAGATATGAACTACACGTACATGATCAAATGCTCATGTTTTTTTAAAAAAAGTATTTTTAGGTTCACAATATGCTATTTTATCAAAGATCGCATGCAAGTTTAGCGAGGCTCGGCCCCGAGCTAAGAATCTTTATATCCGCCGTACGACAAAGTTTGACGATAGATTAAAACGGGCATAAAAAATTCAAAAACGATCGAAACAATGCGAAACCTTCGCGTGGTGTCATATTATGTGACATAGTTATAAGGAAAAATATCAAACTTGATATATTGATTATGTCTCATAAAAACCTTCACAAAATGTCAAATGACCAATGTTATGGCTAGAATCAAGGCATAGTTTGTGATAATGGGATGGCGAACAATGTTGTAGGAGGAAGTTTTCCTTTTCGTCGCACCAAAAAGCCATTTTCTATTTTCCGAACATAAAAACGGACGGTTTTGTGAAGCAACCACCAAATGGATAATTCAAAATACTACCATCACATTTTACAAAAATACTATACAACTTTATATGGACAATGTCCCAACAGGGGGATCCGAAACCTTTCCGTCCACCTTTGGTGAAAAAGACAAATTCCTGCCGAATCGGCAGGAAGTGGGTCAGATATGAACTACAGGTACATGATCCGATGCTCATGTTTTTTTACAAAAATCATTTTTAGGTTTACAATATGCTATTTTATCAAAGATCTAATGCAAGTTTAGCGAGGCTCAGTCCCAAGCTAAGAATCTTTATGTCCGCTGTTCGACAAAGTTTGAGGATAGTTTAAAACGGGCATAAAAATTCAAAAACGATCGAAACAATGCGAAACCTTCACATGGTGTCATATTATGTGACATAGTTATAAGTAAACATACCAAATTTGATATATTGATTATGTCTCAAAAAAAACCTTGACAAAATGACCTATCTCATTCGAGGTTTCTTGGCTTTCGGGTCAAATGACCAATGTTATGGATAGAATCAAGACATAGTTTGTGATAATGTGCCCATATTATGCATAAACATGCATCATGGGATGTCGAACAATGTTGTAGGAGGAAGTTTTCTTTTTTGTTGCACCAAAAAACCATTTTCTATTTTCCGAGCATAAAAACGGATGGTTTTGTGAAGCAACCACCAAATGGCTAATTCAAAATATTACCACCACATTTTACAAAAATACTATACCACCTTATACGGACAATGTCCCAACAGGGGGATCCGAAATCTTTTCGTCCACCTTTGGTGAAAAAGACAAATTCCTGCCGAATCGGTAGGAAGTGAGTCAGATATGAACTACAAGTACATGATCCGATGCTCATGTTGTTTTACAAAAATTATTTTTAGGTTCACAGTATGCTATTTTATCAAAGATCCAATGCAAGTTTAGCGAGGCTCGGCAACTAAATAATAAGCTGGGACAACTTGACCTGCCACAAAGATAGTTCAGCACCAAAGATATTGCTTCAACTGAATATCACAAGAACAAACTACTCAAGCAAGCAAAATCTAGAGGAATTTACTCTAACTATCTGGAAGTAAGTTAGCTATAACTACTTCTCCATGCATTTTTCTTGTTGTTCAGTTATGCCTTATCTATGTTGTGCATTTAAATTGGAGTTAATATTTGGATAAATGTTACATTCCTAGTATGCAAGGATTCATGAAACTGAAGATTTTGAAGATCAGGGATATGATAGTGATGAAGAAAATGCTGAAGAAACAGGTGATCAAGCATATGAAGAAGAATATGAAGAAGCAGGACATGAAGAAGAAGCTGAAGAAGCATTGGATCAGTTACAAGATCAGTTTCAAGACCAGTTACAAGATCAGCAAGTACACAATGTCCAAAGTAAGAGTACTAGTAATCTTCTAGTTGCAAGTTCTTTTCATTACATGCTTGAACTGTCATACTGAAAGTATAACTATATTCATTCTATTCAGAGATGAAAAAATCTGGGAGAGGACCAACAGAGATGAGAAAGTTTGGCAGAAGCATGGACCCCATAACAAAGTGAAACTACAATTCAACTTGCTGGGACAGCCCTGTGGTACAAAAACTGCGAAGTTAACTAATTTCATCAGTACATCGGTCAAAGGTAAAGATGTATCTCTGGCTCACTCAAATTGGAGGAAAGTCCCAAATTATAAAAAAGAAAGGTTATGGAAAACAGTGAAGGTAAGACAAAACTTCATGTAATTTGCCTATATTTCAGCAAACTGATGACTTATATCTTTGTCCTAACAAAAGCATATGTTGATTTAAATAAGATTTCTTCACAGTAACTGAAGCACATAAGGACTGGGTAATGACTTCAGCTACCAAAAAGTTTAGATTTTTCAAATATTACCTAGAGAACAAGTACTGGAAACCAGAGTTGTCATTGAGACAGAATATAGAAAACGGTTGTGATAACAAAATTCCAGAAGAACAATGGAAATCCTTGAATGAGACTTGGAATACTGAGAGATCCAAGGTAAATGTATGAATAACTATTTGAAAATCCCTGAATGAGACTTTGCATGCTTAATATTTTATCCTGACGATGAACAAGTCATCTCTGCAGGGACTGGCAATGAGAAATAAAACTGCTAGAGCAAATCAGGTGAATTGTCTACATACCGCTGGCACAAGAAGTTATGTTGTAGTCCATGATCAAGAGGTAATAATTAATATAGATTGCTGCATATTTGTAATATAGACTGTAAACTGCTACAAATTTGTAATATAGATTGTAAACTGTGTGAACTGAAAACTACAGAAACTGAGACGACGAGCATGAGTATCTAGGTCAGAACTGTACAGAATTGTGCAGACAACCAAAAAGGATTACCAGTGGATGCATATTCTACATAAAAAATTGTATGTCAAAACAACTTCTTACTTTCTAATATAGATGTACATAATACAATGCCATAATTGTTTTGTTGCAAATTTATGTAGGCTGAAATAACTATCGGTAGGCAGATATGGAATGAACCATGGGCGAGCATGAAGCCGACAAGCAATGGCATGCGGCTGGGGAAAGCATCGGAGGCCGTGCGGGGGAGTGGGAACCACCGGCGAGGGCGACGACAGGAACCAATGGTGAGCCCCGTGCGGGAAGCAACAACGGGCGGTGATGCAGAGAACCGAATCTGGGACGAACGGAAGAGATGGAGGAGAGATAGACGAACACCACTCGCGAGTGTGACCCGGACGATGGATCCTCAGGGATCCCTATCGTTTTCCTTTTCCTATCTGCGTGTGTTGCAAACTTTCCACGCTCTTGACGACGAGAAATGCTACACCTACCGATTATTTTCTATGGAATTGACTTACGGAAATACGTGGCTGCAACGGGTTTGATGGAAATCAGTTTCTCCCCATGGTTTCAAGCCCGCGATGGATCCACAGATCTCCACTTCATCCTGTGAAAAATTTCCGTAAGAAGTTGCCTGTAAATGTAGTGTTATTTCTTCACGACCGATGGTCGAGAGCCAGCTTGCTGCCTAGTTTGCTGTCTTTAAACGAGTACGTACGACTAAAGGAAACCACAATTCTATAGCACTAAATGGAAATCCGATTCTTTTCTTCAAGAGTCCATACCCAGATTACCAGGCAACAAAAGACAATAAAGAAATCAGTACATACAAAGGTAGAGACAAAGATCCGGCCGCTTGGATGAGTTAGAAATGTCTATGTTCGACTTAATTACTCATGGCAATCATGTGTTAGCTAATGTTAAATTATTAGGTACCCAATAATTTTGCTACTTTAGTTGCTATATTTTTTATACAATTGCATGTTTGGGAATTATAATAACGGTTCTTCTTGGGATTATATTGTTAAAAGTTAGCTTCAAATATAATATGTGCAGTAATGTGTGGTGGATGCTCATGGACAAGAGGAACTTAAATTACACCTGGTAGGTTACATACCGACAATAGCAATACAACAAAGGTGTGCCACCCGAGCTCCTCAAAATGATGGGCACACTCGAGCTAAGTTTGCTGAAATTAATGACGGAAATTACCAATAACAAATTCCGGCTATGTCCATCTAGTATGATGTAACTAAAACTACCGAGGATACCTTGCGGACAATGCAAACTCTTCTTCCATACTGTACCGCCTTGTGGATCTCTCGTAGCTTCTATCAACATCAGACATGACATCTATTGCGATGTCAATTTCGCAAACATTCTCGGCCACAATATTATCCGAAGTCTCCGCCTTAGGTGATCGGATGCCTTCGAGTGTCAACTCAACCTGTCTCATGGTCGGACGATCCTCTGGTGTAAATTTCATGCATGCTACAGCAAGAGTAGCCACCTCTCCGGCTTCCTTTGCTCCTTCCTCCACAACTTGTGGATCCAATATTTGCAACAAATTTCCTTGTGCAAACAAAGTACTGAAATGTACAATAAGAGCCTCATCATCCGAGGACAAATACGAATAAGGTTTCTTCCGGGTTAGCAGTTCCATGAGGACGATTCCAAAGCTGAAAACATCACTTTTCTCAGTGAGCCGTCCAGTGTAGAAGCAAGCAGGGTCCCAATATCCTCTGGTACCTTGAACCATTGTTGTTAATCCAGATTTTTCAATCGGAATGTTCCTTGAAGCTCCAAAGTCTGCCACCTTTGTGGTTAGAGTATCATCAAGAAGTATGTTAGCAGATTTGATATCCCTATGGATGATAGGTATTGAAGCAGTTGAGTGAAGATATGCAATAGATTTGGCTGCTTCTGTTGCTATCCTAAACCTGTTGTCCCATGACAAAGATTTTGGTCCTTCTACATGAAGATGCTCAGAAAGTGTACCATTGGATATGAATTCATAGATTAACATGGGGACTTCACTTTCAAGGCAACAACCATAGAGCTTGACCACATTTCTATGGTTTATTTGCGATAAGATAGCTACCTCATTTATGAAGGCATCGATGTCCTTTTGATCCATCTTCATTGGTTTCTTAATGGCTACAATATGTTGGTTCGATAAAATCCCCTTATAAACAGTACCCTGTCCTCCACTACCAACCACAAGATCCTTATCAAAATTGTGTGTTGCTTTCTCTAGCTCATCCAAAGTAATTATCATTCTTTCTGCAATACCAGCATTTTGAGACACCAACTGTTCCAACAATTGTCCATGATTTTGCTGGAAGAACTTTCGCCTTAACATTTGTGTCCGTCGGCGTTTCAATATTTTTGAGATGAAGAACGCGGCGAGAACTAAAAGTATCAAACCGACCCCGCAAGAAACTCCTATAACGACGCTTAGACCTGAAAATATATAGATGGATTTTGTTAGCTATACCCTCATCATTAAACGACAAATCTACCGTGATTGAATTATAATGGGCCTGTGTCTAGACTTGCCTGTAAACAAAATAAAACAAAGAAAGGTTGGATGGCATCTGGATGAACAAAGAGAAGGCATTCTCCATGTCCATGCAATACATAGCTATCTGTAAAAAAATATGTTGTACAAAAATTGGTCGGTTGCGATGCTCGCCTGTATTTCTTTCGTATTTGGTGCAGCCTTTGGGTTGAGTCGCGTTTCCGTGGTATCCTCGTGGGCACCAGCAGTCGAAGGATCCGTTATTATTGCTGCACTCACCGAAACAGCCATACTTTCTTTTGTCCTTGCACTCATCTATATCTACATATGGAACAGTACATGGTCAAGTTTATTAGTCCCCCCACCCCCTACAGAAAAAAAAAACTTAACCAGAAATGACACGAGACTTTTGTGAAATAGCAAAATGGTAAAGTCATAGCAGAAACTTAACCATCAACACGCAACTGGTAAAGTCATAGCAGTATGTTGGGTACCTTGGCATCCGCTGGGGACGTAAGGATTTCCGTCGTAGCCTTCTTGGCAGCTGCAGGAAAATAATGCTCCTGACGACTGTTTTTCGCAGATGCTTTTATCACTAGCGGAGGCGTTGCAGGATCCGTCGTTGATGCATGTCCACATGAGGTTCACTGGGATCAGTGAAGGCAGATCCTCCTCCTCCTCCTCCTTGGGCCTTCCCCGATTCGGAAACATGAGACGAACTGCCCACTCGGGTACTCCGGGTCCTAAGGTTTGACCGTCGACGATGAACACTGACACAGCCCGATCGTCGTTGATGGTACTGTCGTTGCCTTGCAGCCGTCTGACCTGCACTTTGTAAAATGTCTCGAGGTTGTTGATAGTAGTGCGGCAGATACCGTTGTAGTTCCGGAAATCATCGGCCGTGAGGTCTCCGTTGCAGTAGGAGGAGCAGCCCATCACAAAGTCGTTGCTGTCAAAAACCGTGGTGTGCAGCGTCGCCTCTACGTTGCACCCCATGACCACCAGCTCGGAGCCTTCCTGTCCATCATTATTGGAGCCACCTAACAGAGTGTACTGCAGGAAGGGGCGGCCGTCGTCGTCGACGGTCCAGTCGCCCCACCCCCACGTCAGCATGGCGGCGACAGAGCTGCTGCTTAGGTTCCTGCCGCCGCTTATGATAGGCGGTGCGGCAACGCGGCAACGCGCACCGTGCCGCTTATGATAGGCGGTGCAGCGAGCAGCGGGAACAGCGTCGTCGTCAGTGTCGCTGCGGCTAGCATCGCTGCAACTGTCGAGGAGGACATATTGATGGATTGCTTCTTTGCTAACTAGCTAGTATATAGTGTTGTAAGTACGAGTTTATGGGAGTGACTGCTAGCTCCGTGATTGTATATATGTTCATGTAAATGGAGTGGCTGACTCAGCAGCTGTTCAGATCTGATCTACCTACTACAGACACCACCGCCAGCTACATTCTTAGTTTATTACTATGGGATTCCACCGGCCAGTTTGATTTTTTTCCTATGTCTAAACAACCGCGTCAAAGGAATCAAATTGCACGTGAACGTGCCCGCGAAGTGCGGCAGCTGACGATCCAAAGTTGTCAGGAAAAGATTATATATGGTGGATCCTTGCAATTTCCACGTACGTCGACTGATTTAATTTTTTTAGAAAAAAAAATGAAAATTGCCAGGAGGAATAATATCCGACAGGAATTAGAACTGAATTCCACAATTAATTCATTCACACATGTCATACATTTAGGCCTTCCACAGCGTGTGGAAAAACCGGTGCCCAAATCAGTTTACAGAAATCAGGCACCGGTGCCCTCCATTGCCCGATCGGTGCTACAAAAAAAATTCTAGGAAGGTGCTCCGATGCCCCAAACTCTTCCCCTAATAGAATAACAATATATGTGTACTATGCATGCTGGTGAGAGGACCTTCACCAAAGATAAGCCATGGAGTTTGGTCTAGTTAATTTGTTTATCACGTCGTGGGCCAGCTATTTATTTCTGCCCAAAGAGAATTTCTAGGCATCACTTATTAGGTGGCAACTTTTCTATCTATTGGGCATCGATCACGCTGTGGAAGGCCTTATACGTCGATAAACTAGCTAGATCATATGGTTACACGCAACGGTACAGAGTTACGGTTATCATGACATGTACAACTATACAAGGCCTACACTTAAACAATCCCCTGCTGTCTGAACGTCGGACGATAAGATGTTCACCGACTGGAGTACCTTGGTAAAAACATCAGCAAATTCGGATGCCGTTCGAGACCCCTAAGATATCTCAAGATGCGCTTGATCAACTGAAAGTGTATAGTCATGGGTTTATGCGTGAAGAGACAAACTTGCTGATAAGCAATGTCAGGGCGTGTTAATGTGAGTATTGTAATGCATGAGTGAGGCTCTGGTACATGGAGCCATCGTGAAATGGGTTTCCATCATGGGCAGAAACTTTAGTCCATGTGTCAATTGGTGTGGAGATGGGGTCACAATAAAGCATGTTGGTACGATCTAATAGTAGGTATCGTTTTTTCAACCATATGTATGTCCGCACTAAGAGCTCACGAAAGCACTTTACTTCAACAGTACCCATGTATAGTAGTGTTATAAATTTAGTTTCTATTGTTGACCTTATTAAAATGGCTGCTTACAAGACTTTTAGAAAACAATGCCATCGCCAAGTATCTGCGAATACCTATAGCATAATAAATACCATAAATCGCACATCCTTTTAAAAAGCACAAAACTCCGTCATAAGACCGGAGAAACTAAGAACACATGGTTCCGGCCAGCTAGCCTTATTGTTGGCTAGTTTTTTTTTCAAAGATTTATTGTTGGCTAGTTGATGCAACATTATTTAGTTGGTCTTTTTGTCTGTCCCTGGTTTGGCAAAACCAAACGCCAAATTTGAGGACTCAAATGGTGAGATCGATGTATGTGAACATAGGAACCGGATGCGACAAACAAATGTCAGGCTCCACGCGGGCACCTCGCTGTCATAAACTTCTTTTTACCTCATGGGTTATTTTTTGCAACCAACAAAGTTTCTCAGAAGACCACACCATGCATATGTGAGATGACTGACGGGAATACCCAAGTCGTCGTCGTCGCAGTTGCCGAACTGCCTCGAAAAGAACAAATTAGGTGCGGAAAGAACATGCATGACCACCGGCAGCGTGAAATCGATTTGAGGAAGACCCGCGCGCATCAAGACTTGCTTTTGGTTGAATAATGATCACCCAGATCATGATGATCTGCATGGAGCTTCATTTAGACGACCAAGACCCCTAAAGGCCGGAAAGCAAGTGTGTGAAGTACTCTATGATAATCCAATTTTTCAGAGACTTATTATATATACACAAGCAGACATGCACTTTCTATATACTAGGAAGCCTTGCGCGGCGTCCGTGCGGATTATAAGTTATTATTTGGAATACAAAAAAGCAATCTCACTGAGCAATACCACATGTTGTATCAATGGTGTATCGTTCTTTTCTATTGCAAGTGTCTTCAAACCTTTCCATGATGTCATTCTTAAGATAAAAACATAGAACTATGTAACTGATCATGAGAAAACATGTTACCGGAAGTACACTTCTTTGATGATCTTTTGGCCAGATATGGGACCAACATTTGGAAGGGCAAAAGAAAACCTGTAACCACCAAAATGACGACACACTACAGGAATGGGAAGCTACGCCGACGGCCGCCGTCGGCGTAGCCATCGTCCAGGCCAGCCCCGCCAAGCAGCGATCAGCGTAAAATTGCCCTCGGCATATTCTATGCTACGTAGACGGATGCCCTCGGCGTAGCATACGCCGCCGGCTGTCCTCGGCGTAGCTATTTTTTATTTTATCTCATTAAATTTTGAAAAATCATAACTAAATCATTCTAATTCGGAAAATACAAATAATATATCAAAATTTGACCTATCTATCTACACTCAAATATTACACATTTATAAATAAAAATTAAGTAAAACATAAAACATTATATATAGTTTAAAACAGGCATAAAAAATTCAAAAACGATCGAAACAATGCGAAACCTTCGCGTGGTGTTATATTATGTGACATAGTTAGAAGGAAAAATATCAAACTTGGTATATTGATTATGTCTCAAAGAAATCTTCACAAAATGACCAATGCTATGGCTAGAATCAAGGCATAATTTGTGATAATGTGCCTATATTGTGCATACACATGCATCATGGGATGGCAAACAATGTTGCAGGAGGAAGTTTTCCTTTTTGTCGCACCAAAAAGCCATTTCCCATTTTCCGACCATAAAAAACGGACGGTTTTGTGAAGCAACCACCAAATGGATAATTCAAAATATTACCACCACATTTTACAAAAATACTATACCACTTTATATGGACAATGTCCCAACAGGGGGATCCGAAACCTTTTCGTCCACCTTTGGTGAAAAAGACAAATTCCTATCGAATCGGTAGGAAGTGGGTCAGATATGAACTACACGTACATGATCCGATGCTCATGTTTTTTTACAAAAAATATTTTTAGTTTCACAATATGCTATTTTATCAAAGATCCCATGCAAGTTTAGCGAGGCTCGGCCCCGAGCTAAGAATCTTTATGTCCGCCGTTCGACAAAGTTTGACGATAGTTTAAAACGAGCATAAAAAATTCAAAAATGATCGAAACAATGTGAAACCTTCGCGTGGTGTCATATTATGTGACATAGTTATATGGAAAAATATCAAACTTCATATATTGATTATGTCTCATAAAAACCTTCACAAAATGACCTATCTCATTTGAGGTTTCTTGGCTTTCGGGTCAAATGACCAATGTTATGGCTAGAATCAAGGCATAGTTTGTGATAATGGGATGGCGAACAATGTTGTTGGAGGAATTTTTCCTTTTCGTCGCACCAAAAAGCCATTTTCTATTTTCCGAGCATAAAAACGGACGGTTTTGTGAAGCAACCACCAAATGGATAATTCAAAATACTACCATCACATTTTACAAAAATACTATACAACTTTATATGAACAATGTCCCAACAGGGGGATCCGAAACCTTTCCGTCCACCTTTGGTGAAAAAGACAAATTCCTGCCGAATCGGTAGGAAGTGGGTCAGATATGAACTGCAGGTACATGATCCGATGCTCATGTTTTTTTACAAAAATCATTTTTAGGTTCACAATATGCTATTTTATCAAAGATCCAATGCAAGTTTAGCGAGGCTCGGCCCCAAGCTAAGAATCTTTATGTCCGCTGTTCGACAAAGTTTGAAGATAGTTTAAAACGGGCATAAAATTTCAAAAACGATCGAAACAATGTGAAACCTTCGCATGGTGTCATATTATGTGACATAGTTATAAGTAAAAATATCAAACTTGATATATTGATTATGTCTCAAAAAAAAACCTTGACAAAATGACCTATCTCATTCGAGGTTTCTTGGCTTTCGGGTCAAATGACCAATGTTATGGCTAGAATCAAGGCATTGTTTGTGATAATGTGCCCATATTATGCATAAACATGCATCATGGGATAGCGAACAATGTTGTAGGAGGAAGTTTTCCTTTTCGTCGTACCAAAAAGCCATTTTCTATTTTTCGAGCATAAAAACGGATGGTTTTGTGAAGCAACCACCAAATGGCTAATTCAAAATACTACCACCACATTTTACAAAAATACTATACCACCTTATACGGACAATGTCCCAACAAGGGGATCCGAATTCTTTCCGTCCACCTTTGGTGAAAAAGACAAATTCCTGCCGAATCGGTAGGAAGTGGGTCAGATATGAACTACAAGTACATGATCCGATGCTCATGTTGTTTTACAAAAATTATTTTTAGGTTCAGAATATGCTATTTTATCAAAGATTCAATGCAAGTTTAGCGAGGCTCGGCCCCGAGTTAAGAATCTTTATGTCCGCCGTTCGACAAAGTTTGACGATAGTTTAAAACGGGCATAAAAAATTCAAAAACGGTCGAAACAATACGATACCTTCGCGTGGTGTCATATTATGTGACATAGTTGTAAGGAAAAATATTAAACTTGATATATTGATTATGTCTCAAAAAAACCTTCACAAAATGACCTATCTCATTCGAGGTTTCTTGGCTTTCGTGTCAAATGACCAATGTTATGGCTAGAATCAAGGCATAGTTTGTGATAATGTGCCCATATTATGCATACACATGCATCATGAGATGGTGAACAGTGTTGTAGGAGGAAGTTTCCTTTTTGTCGCACCAAAAAGCCATTTTCTATTTTCCGAGCATAAAAAACGGACGATTTTGTGAAACAACCACCAAATGGATAATTCAAAATACTACCACCACATTTTACAAAAATACTATACCACCTTATATGGACAATGTACCAACAGGGGGATCCGAAACCTTTCCATCCACCTTTGGTGGAAAAGACAAATTCCTGCCGAATCGGTAGGAAGTGGGTCAGATATGAACTACAGGTACATGATCCGATGCTCATGTTTTTTTACAAAAATCATTTTTAGGTTCACAATATGCTATTTTATCAAAGATCCAATGCAAGTTTTCCTTTTCATCGCACCAAAAAGGCATTTTTCATTATCGAGCGCAAAAAGGGGATTTTCTAAAGCAACCACCAAATAGCTAATTCAAAAACGGAGGGTTTGTGATTAGTTTATATGGATATCATATTTGGATTCCTCTCATTTTTCTGATCAATTTAGACATATTATTTGTTGAATTTAGATTTACAGATTTAAAGATATTAATTATTCTATATTAAATAGAAAAATACAAAAAAAATAAAATTATTATATTTTTATTTGAATTCAATAATATTTTTACTTATTCATTAATATTTACTTAAATAATTTTTTGTAATTTAAAAAAATACAAACATGTGACATGATGATATAAGAGTTAATAGGATTGATATCATAGTATTGACACCAATGTATGAATTACTTTGCGAAAACGGATTCTGAAGGAACGAGGAAGTTAAGCATGCTGAAGCTGGAGTAGTATTAGGATGGGTAACCTGCTGAAGCTGGACTAGTATTAGGATGGGTGACCTGCTGGGAAGTTAGACTAAGACTAGAATTTAATCAAATATTAAGTATAATTAGTGTTAAAAATGTTCAAAGTAGGAGATTAACAAGTGAAACAATTCAAAGAATAATAAAATTGAGAAAAAAATAAAAAAATATTTTTTTTCAAATTTTTTTTTTTTGCAACCGGCCGACGGCTTGAGTGTGCTCCGTCGAGGGAGATCTTTGCCGAGGAGGCTACGCCGAGGGCAGTCCTCGGCGTACCATACACCGAGGGTATTTTGGCCTACGCCGAGGGCAAAAATGCCCTCGGCGTAGCGCGCACGTCCCGTAGTGACATGATATGAGTGGCATTGAAGAACAAAACAACTTTATGTTGGCTTTTGAGCAAGTGAAAAGAACATATGTGCTATTTTTCATAATCAAATCAACCGGTGCACGACGTTTCATGCTTGACAACCTTTTGCCTTCACTTAGATAAAGAACAATATTACAGAGATTTTATATTCTTACGGATTTCGTGTGTTCCGTTCTGAAGCACTGGGCTCTGGTTCCAAAGATGAATGTCCTCATCCGTGCAAAATTGACCATAAACAGTATCACACACCGTGTGGTTATCCTAAACTGTACTGAAACGTCCATCATGAAGTCATATTTTCTAACAGACATCCACATGAAAAATGTCTTGCAAATAAATAATGTGGTTCTGAATAGAACTTCTCTTATTTCATGGTTTCTCAATTGTGAACACATCCCATCATTTCTTCCTGGGATGGCTAAGTTACTCCTTTTTGTATATCCTGCAAAAGGCAAACAGATGGGAAGAAACAAATAGGAGTAGCAAATAGCTGAAAACTCAAAATAAAGTCCATAGACATTGGACAAACATGACACTAGGTTCGAAGAGCCCCCCACTAAAAAATAACGGGGAACAAACTTGTATGGCTTATGAATGTGGAGTTAGGTTGGACAATCTGCAGAAGAGAGCGGTTAGACATTTTCACTGCAACTCTATTGATCACTCGCGACTAATATACTGTAATATAATTACTCCATATATACTGATCGAGGAAAGAACAAAGAAAGAACCACACAAGCAAAGTACCGATCAAGCCTACCGGAGCTTCTGCCTAACGACAGAACTATTTCTTCGTCAATTAATAGTTCTGCTTTGTTAAAGGACAAACCTCAACCTCTCCAAAAGAACCGGAGCTCGCTACCAACTATACATCAACCTCAAGAATCTCCTTCCAGATATATTCTTGTCCTTTACACTCGGAATCTATACAAAGAAGAATGATCCAATTTAGAATTCGTTGATAATTTGTAGAATAGGAATAACATTATATTGTGTACACCCTCTCTTCTATTAGTACATGAAGTAACTAAACAATGTCGATGTCACATCTATTGTAGAAATGTATGTTGTACTATAGAAATGATTAAACAATCTTTGAAAGCTAACCACTCTCTAATACAACTGGGTTACCTCTGAGCGATCTAGTATGACGGAACCTGTCCTGAACATGTAATATTCAACTATTTTTCAAGCATTTCATTACAAAAGGAAATGGTAATAAGGTAGTCAAGAGACATGAAATAAAGGTTGTGAACACAACACGTGTGATTAATTAGATTTCAGTTTTATCCTTGTGTAAAAAAACTATGCTATGTCACCTGCAAATATTAAACGGCTACCTACTAAGCATTACTTACAGAACATACTGCATATTGTTTGCCTGCTTTAAAATAGTAAAATTCTCCAACGCAGCGGATAGCATGACATGTAAGTCAGTCTGGGAGTTGATAACTTGATATTGGCAATCTTCTCTTGGTCTCCCGAATATTGTCTGTATGAGCAGTATCTGCACCAGGAAACAATTGAGATTAATATTTACATGGAACTAAGCCATGTATATCAAGAATTATTTGAGCTCATCCATGGCAGCCGTTTTATCACAATGATCTCCCTGATCACTCATTTGCGATAATGGATTTCCATATACCCAGTTCATTCATACCGTTGCAGGGATTTGCACATAAACACATTGACATACCTTGCCTAGAAACGAATCACAGAAGGAGAAGAAGGGTCAGCTGCGGCCACCGAACTGCTCTTCGTACTTGACGGGACAGCCTGCTGCTGCCCGCCCTGCTAGCAGGGGAGTGGCGCGCTGCCGTGGTGCCCACCTCAGACCTCGCCCGCTCATTTTAACGCCCAAAGCTGGTAGTGAAGCCAGGGACGTGCCATCTGCAACTGAATACCGCCTGTCGTGGGAATGGCCACGGCAGATGCTGCAATCGGCAGCGAATAGTAGAACAAGGGGCAAGGGCGGCCAGCCATCTGCGGTGCGAGATGAGGGCAAAGACACAGGGTTTTACCCAGGTTCGGCCCCCCGGAGGGTAAAGACCTACTCCTGCTTGATTGTATTATGGATGTGTTTACAATGGGCGAACTCGGCGACTAGGCGGCGAGTTGCTTGGGTGTATGAGGGAACGTGTCTCTACTCACCCCTTAGGGAGGTTTATATAGGTTCACCTCCCCTAGGGTTTACATATCTCAACCGATTCGGTTACAACTTTGGCAATCGTTTAACCTAGACCAACTGGGCCTATCTACTCGCCTGGGCCTTCAACTTCCAGTCACCTGGTACCTTGCTGGGCTTTGATCCACTCGCCGTTCTGCAGGCCCACTCGCCAGCCTTTGGGCCAGTCGGAAACGTCCCGCTGAGTATACCCCAGTAGGCGTATCCCCATCAGTAGTCCCCGAGGCCGTCGTTGATTAGGCGTGGGTGGCTGCTGGCAGTCGAAGTATACGGCTTCAAGTTGGCATCCAGTCGAATCGTCGGCGGGCTCCTGCATGAAGGAATAAATCCGGCGAGCCGAGTTGCGTCTTGGGCGAGTCGAGTCAACGGGACGCGGTCTCGGCGAGTGACTTAGCGAGCCGAGTGGCAGGAGGTGGACCGTCGGGCGTGGTCAAACTAGCCGTTAAGGTAACTTAACGGTAACTTCTGGCGTAATCATTGCGCGGTAACGGCCCCCTAATTTGGCGGGCAACTCCCGCTATACAAGAGGAATGGTAGGCTATCGCAAAGCCAACCGCCCACCATTTATTCTGAGCGCACACATCTTCCTTCCTTCGATTCCGCGATCCAATCGACCCGCAATCCTCCGACCTCCAAACAAATCCTCAGCCATGGCCCTCTCCACTGAACCTTGGGGTAGATCCAAGTGCACCAGGGCGCAGCTGGCCTCCTTCGAGGAGGCCGGAATCCTGCGGGCCGGCTGCTGGCGTATCCCCGCAGCCGGAGAAACGACCCCAAACCCGCGAGAGAGAGAATTCGTCTGTTTCACCAGTCACCTCGAGCGGGGGTTAGGGTTTCCCACATCCTTGTTCTTCCGGCGTTTCTGCGCCTACTACGGGATCCAGCCCTCAGATCTGGGTCCCCATAGCATCGAGCAGCTCGCCATCTTCGTGGCGTTCTGCGAGTGCTACTTGGGCTGCCGGCCCTACTTTCCCTTGTGGCAAGATCTGTTCCACGGACGGATCAGCCGCGAGGAGGCGGGCGGCCCAATGCTAGCCGCGGGCGGCTTAACCTTCCAACTCAAATCCAAAGCTTCCTTCTTCGACCTGATGCTGCCGGCCAAGGCAGCGAGCGACTGGAAAAAGTCATGGTTCTACGTGACCGAGGCGACTCCGGAGGACGAGGCGGCGATCCCGCGGTACTCGGCCAACCGTTCCGAGCCACGCCATCTCCAGGTCGGCAAGCTCCCCGACGACCAGCGGATGGTCGTCGATGAGATGCTCCAGACCATCCGTGGTCTGAAGAAGAAGGGGCTCCAGACGGTGAACTTGTACAACTGTTGGCTTGGGCGGCGGCTCGTTCCGCTCGCCCAACGCGAGCATTACATGTACCAGTACATGGGCCGAGGAGACTCGACGAAGGCCTGCCTCGCCGAATGGAAGCTGGAAGATTACCTCTCGGCGCTGAAGAAGATCACCCAGGCGGCATACACGGATGCGCAGGCCGGGGTCCCTCCCTACACCGCGAAGCGTCCGGCTCCGACGGTAATCTTTTTATCTTGTTCGCAGTCGCAGCATGTGCAGTCGCGGTAATTCTAACTTTGTTTCGTGTTTAACGCAGCTGTTCCAAGTGGTGGAAGGGTGGCTACCACCCGCCGATGACGAGAGCCCCGGGCCATCCGCCCAGGACACAAGCGAGTCTCCACCCGCCAAGGGTAACGAGGACGACGAGGACGAGTCCGAAGAGGAGATTGCCCCACTGGTCCGAAAGACCCGCGGGCAACGTCAGCGCGAAATCGAAGCGAGCAGGAGCCTCGAGCGTCATGACGATGACGAGGAACTCCCAGAAACCACCTCGCGCCGTCAGGCCACTCCCGCGAAGAAGAAGAAGAAGGAGAAGGAGAAGGAAGCGAGGGCCCCCCTGAGGAGGAGGACGAAGCCGCCGAAGATGGCCTCACCGCCGCATTCAGCGAGCAGCTCCGATGCTCATAGCTCGCCCGGTGACGGCGCGGCCCCGGTGACAACCGCGCTAGATGCGCCGTCCGTGGAGGCGCCGCTGGCTTCAATGCCTCCGCCCTTTGCGCCGGTCTCCGGGCTAGGGAAGGCTCCGGCTGTGGCGACTTCGCCTCGCAAGGAGGTCCCGAGCGTGGCGGTGTCGCCTCGCAAGGAGGCTCCGGCCGCGGCAGCTCCACTTCGCGAGGAGGCCTCCGCCGAAGGCGTCCCGGAAGCGCCAACCGCTACCTCAACGTCAAAGAGGCCGTCCGTATCCTGGGCCCCTGACGTCCTGGAACTGGGGCTTAGGCGCCGATTGGGCCCTGAGCTGGAGAAACCGGCCGGCCTTCGTACAGGGCTGCGTTTTATTCCAGTCGCCAAGTGAGTGCATTTGGCCTTCTCTATTTTCTTTTAGTATTTTGATTGCCTTTTATTGATTTGACTCGACGTGCAGGACCGGAGTGAAAAAGATGGGCCACCCGACAGTGGCCAAGGTGCCCTCCGCCGCTAGCGAGGAGGATCCTTCCCGTAAGAGGAAGGTGGACGAGGTCGCCGCCTCCACGGAAGGCAGCAAGAAGGCCAAGGGCGACGACATCGTCGCTGTCTCTGATGACGCGGCGACCGCGCCGGCTGGACCCGCAATGGAAGCAACCGCGTCCACGAAGGAGGGTATTTCCTTGCCTAGACCGGAGGAAGCGAGTTCCTTTGGGGCGGGTGCCTCGATTGCTACCTTCCCCCGCTTCGTGACCAAGGCGGCTACGGCAAGCGGGGCTGCGCTTCCGAGCCTCACTCCAGGGACCGCCGACGCTGAAACCGACCAGCGTCGCGGGCACACGCCGGCGCTGCTCGCGTCTGTGGACGCAGTACAGCTTCATGGCATGCTTGGTGCGGCCATCCAGGTACCTCCAGTCCCCGAGGATCAGGTCGGTGCTTAGCAGCGGCTTGATCCTTATAATTTCTCGTTTTGCACTTTCGAACCCAGTCCCCGAGTGCGTATGCGCTAAATTTTAGCGGGTATGCACTGAGGAATTTTCGCGGTTGCCAGTCCCCGAGTGCGCACTCGCTAAATTTTAGCGGGTGGGCACTGAGTAATTTTCATGTGTACTGACTTTGAAGGTGTACAGGGTCTGCAGCTGGAGTCGGCAGAGCGATTGACTGCGAAGCAGCGTGCTGAGAAGGAGCTGGCCACTCTCCAGGAAGCAAACAAGGAACTTCAGGCTGCTGCTGCGCAGGCGGAGGTAGCTCGCCAGGAGCTTGTTCCTGCAGGTGAGCTGGTGGTGGTGCGATCTGCGTTAAGTACTGCTGAGCAGAGGGTCGCCGACCTCGAGCGCGAATTGCGGGAGGCAAAAGAAGAAGCAAATTCGGCGAATGGGCGAGCTAAGGCCGCCATTGCGGCCGCTGAAGAGGACCGCAAGGTGTCGGAAGCCCTCATTATTGGGCTTCAGGACGATCATACGTCGCTTCAAAGCTTCATCACGGGACTCGCCCGCCCGTTACTTGGTGAGTGCGTCTTCCCTGTCTTTCAATTGTATTGTTTGTGGTTTCCATGGTACTCATAACTGTCTCCTTCTAGCAGGTCGTGTGCTTGGTAGCCACGAAGAAGCGAGCTCTCTTGACGCGAAGGAGTGCGTAAGCATGCTCGTCGACTCGGCGACGCTGTCGGCGACGTGCATCCGCGCCTACCTTCAAGAGATGTCGCCCACGGAGGTTATTCCCAGTGACCTCGTTGAGGTGTGGGAGTACTTGGAGAAGGCGCCCGCGGTCGTAGAGTTCATGACGCGGTCGGCGTTTCGGCGCGGGGCGTCGACAGCTCTGAGCCTGGGACTCGCCCACTTCCCCGAGGACTTCGACCTCGACGATGTGACGAGTGGGTATCCTTCGTCGACTGGCGCGGTGGATCTGTCCGAGGTTCTCAAGCTGCAGGAACGTGCCGCCGCGTACTCGGAGCGTGTCTGGGCAATGGGCGACCTCCTTCCCTACCAGGAAACGGTCGTCGCGCCAAACGACCCCGAGCCGCCGCATCGTGACTTCAAGGTCGAGCAGCCTTTCCGCGCGGCGATGGCGGGTGAGCTGACGACGTATCCGTCACACCCGTACACCGCGTTCATCCGTAGGCGCCGGGACTCTGGTGCGTCGTCGTCGAAGCCTGCAGAATAGGGTAGTGTGCCTAGATAAGTTAGCAGCAGTTCTGCCGAGCAGGCATAGTTTGTAATGTAAGACAATGCGATGTGCGATTGAATTGGATGTTGTGTCCATTTTGCTAGTAATTTGCGTGTTTTGGATTGATTTTGGATGAGTCCCCGAGCGCGTCCGCCCTTTTGTGGGGTTCACCTTGTATATGATGTTTGTTATTATCATGTGTTTTGTTAGTTTAGTCGACTCGCCCGAGCTCGGAGAGCCAGTCGCAAGGCGACTCCCTTGAGCGCTCTGTACTTTACCGTTTTCCCGTACGCGAACGGGGTCGGGTGGCCGAGTCCCCGAGCGTGGTACTTGGTGGTTCGAGGCGCGACTCGAGGGTGGTTGAGGACTGAGCGCGTTGGTATGAGCGCGTCACTCCTGCCTGGCCCGGGGGGTCAGTCGCGTGGCGAGTCCTGGGCGTGCTCTCTTACTTGACGTTTTCCCTGACCGATCGCGACGAACTGGTATTCAGTCCCCGAGCGTGGTACTTAGCCGTTCGAGTCGCTACGCCGAGGATGCGGAGGACCAAAGCCGCTGTGAGAAGCGAGGGCAGTTGTCTTGGTTTGCAAAACCAGTCGAGCTAGGCGACTCCAATGGGGCTCCGGATTGGCGTTTTTCGTGGACGACGCAGGACCTGAGATGACTCAGTGCTCTTACATCGCACTACTTGGCCGTGCCGGTCGCTGTACCAAAGGTTGACTTCTGCATGTTAGCATGACGCTGTTATTACGAGTGCGAGTGGCACAAGGCATGGAGAGTAGACGCAATTTGCGGTAACTGTTTCTTTTATTTCATAGCGACTAGAGAGTACATATTTGGGGTTCTAGGAGTAGAACTTCCCGAGGAGATTTACATTCCATGGCCGCTTGACATCGAGTTCGCCGTCCCCGCGGACGTCGATGAGGTAGTAGGCGTCGTTGCCGAGCACGCGCCCGATAGCGAACGGGCCTTCCCACGGAGGGGAGAGCTTGTGCATGCCCTTCTTGTCCTGGATGAGGCGTAACACCAGGTCGCCTTCCTGGAAGGTGCGGGTTTTCACCCGTCGGCTGTGGTAGCGGCGGAGCCCTTGCTGATAAATGGCGGTGCGCGATCGGGCGAGGTCGCGTGCTTCGTCGAGTTGGTCGAGCCCATCTTGGCGGGCCAGCTCGTTTGCGGCCTCCGTATAGTGGACGACCCGCGGCGAGTCGTGTTCTAGGTCGGTGGGCATGACCGCGTCGGCGCCGTAGATCATGAAGAAGGGAGTGAATCCCGTCGACCTGTTGACCGAGGTGCGGATTCCCCAGATGACGGAGGGTAGCTCTTCGACCCAGCATCCAGCGGTGCGCTCAAGTGGTACTTGGAGTCGCGGCTTCAGACCGTGGAGGATGCTTTGGTTGGCTCGTTCCGCCTGGCCGTTGGATTCCGGATGTGCGACTGACGCGAGGTCGAGCCGGATGTGGTGCTCTTCGCAGAATTCGGCCATTGCTCCCTTGGCGAAGTTTGTGCCATTGTCCGTGATGATGCTGTTGGGGAACCCGTAGCGGTATATGAGCTCGCGTAGGAACTTAGTGGCGGTCTTCCCGTCGCATTTCCGGACTGGCTTGGCCTCAACCCACTTCGTGAATTTGTCGACGGCGACCAGCAGGTGGGTGTAGCCGGAGGGGGCCTTCTTGAAGGGGCCTACCATGTCCATGCCCCACACGGCGAATGGCCAGGTGATGGGGATTGTTTTGAGGGCCGAACTTGGTACGTGCGTCTGGTTGGCGTACTTCTGGCACCCGGCGCATCGCTGGACGATATCGACAGCGTCGGCGTGTGCGGTGGGCCAGTAGAAGCCGTGTCGCATAGCCTTGGCGACCAGGGAGCGCGCGGCAGCGTGGTGGCCGCAGTCGCCCGAGTGGATGTCGTGTAGAATTTTGCGTCCTTCAGCCGGTTGGACGCAACGTTGGAACACGCCGGTGACGCTGCGCTTGTGTAGCTCGCCGTCGATGATGGTGTAGGACTTACATCGGCGAGCAATCATTCGAGCGCTTGTCTCGTCTGTGGGCAGGGTGCCGGTCTCCAGGTAGGCGATGTAGGGCTTGGTCCAGTCGTCGGGCTCGGTGATGAGTGCGGCCAAGACTGCCTCTGGTTGGAGAGGGACTCCGATGTCTATCTCCCTCGGGGGAGAGACTGATGGTTTGGAGATTGTGTCGAGGAACACGCCGGCGGGTGGTGCGAGTCGAGCCGACCCGATGCGAGAGAGGGCGTCGGCCTCTTCGTTTTTCCGCCTGTCGATCCACTCGACAGAGTAGCCGGTGAAATGGCCGCCCAACTTGTCCACCTCTTGGCGATACGCCGCCATGGTAGGGGAGATGGCGTCGCAGGTGCCGGCGACCTGTCCCGCGACGAGGTCGGAGTCTCCATAGCATCGAAGGCGATTGACGCTCATCTCCTTTGCGGCTCTCATGCCGTGGAGTAGGGCCTCGTATTCAGCCATGTTGTTGGTGCAGGGCGTGAATTCGAGGCGGAGGATGTAGCGGAGCTTGTCGCCCTTTGGTGAAGTCAGCACTATCCCCGCGCCTGCACCGTCTGCGTTCTTGGACCCGTCGAAGTACAGGTTCCAGTAGTGGAGGTACGACGGCTTTTCAGGCTGCTGGGCCTCCTCCCAGTCGGCGATGAAGTCTGCCAGTGCCTGGGACTTGATCGCCCTCCGTGGCTCGTATTTAATGTTGTGGACGCCGATCTCGACGGCCCACTTGGCGACCCGCCCGGTCGCCTCGCGATTGTGGATGATGTCTTGTAATGGTGCTGAGGAGACGACCGTGATCGGGTGCTCCTGAAAGTAATGCGGCAGGCGCCGATGAGCCCTGAAGACCGTGTATACTAGCTTCTGGTACTGCGGGTATCGTTGGCGCGACTCGGTGAGGACCTCGCTGATGTAGTACACCGGCCGCTGGACCGGGCGCTCCTTTCCTTCCTCTGGTCGTTCGACGACCATTACGGCGCTGACGACGCGCTCGGACGCCGCGACGTAAACCAGCATGGGCTCTTTGTCAGCGGGTGCGGCGAGTAGTGGTGCGGCGAGTAGCACCTTTTTGAGGTCGCGGAGCGCGTCGTCCGCTTCCTTGTCCCACTGGAAGGTGGGATTCTTGCGCATCAGGCGGTATAGGGGCATCGCCTTTTCGCCTAGGCGGGGGATGAAGCGACTGAGAGCCGCTACGCGCCCGGCCAGCTTCTGGACGTCGCGCAGGCACTCGGGTTTGCCGAGCCGGGCGATCGTGTCGATCTTCGTTGGGTTTGCCTCAATCCCTCGTTTGGAGACGACGTACCCTAGTAATTGCCCGGCGGGTACACCGAAGGTGCACTTGCCTGGGTTAAGCTTTATCTTGTACCTCCGCAGGTTGGCGAAAGTCTCCGCTAGGTCGGCGAGTAGGTATCCTTGGCGAGCGGATTTCACGACCACGTCGTCGATGTAGACGTGGATGTTGCGGCCAATTTGGCTCGCGAGGCATTCTTGCATGCACCGCTGGTAGGTCGCCCCGGCGTTCTTGAGGCCGAAGGTCATGGTGGTGTAGCAGAATGCTCCGAATGGCGTGATGAACGTCGTCTTCTCCTCGTCCTCGACGGCCATTTTGATCTGGTTGTACCCGGAGTAGGTGTCGAGGAAACACAGCGACTCCGAGCCCGCGGTTGAGTCGATTATCTGATCGATCCGCGGGAGGACGAACTGCTCCTTTGGGCAGGCGCTGTTCAGGTTTGTGTAGTCGATACACATTCTCCAGGTCCCGTTTTTCTTCTCGACCAGGACTGGGTTTGCCAGCCACTTGGAGTATTTAATTGGCCGGATGAAGCCGGCAGCGAGCAGGCGCTGCACTTCCTCGGCGATTGCTCGGCGGCGCTCTTCATTGAAGGGCCGTAGCGACTGCTTGACTGGTCGTACTTTGGGGTCGGCGTTTAGTTTGTGCTCAGCGAGCTCCCTAGGGACACCAGGCATGTCGGAGGATTTCCATGCGAAGATGTCCCTATTCTCACGAAGGAACTCGATGAGCGCGCCTTCCTATGCTGGGCTCATGCCTGTCCCGATCGTCACCGTCTGGCTGGGGTCGCCTGGGACCAGCTCGACGGTGCGAGTGTGCGTCGTGGCCTCAAAGGTTGAGGTGTTTGTGCCCTCTGAGTTGGGCTTCTTGAGTATTGTGGGGTCGTCGTTGTTGACCCCGCTCGCGTATTTGGCAAGCTCGTCGGCGTGATTAGCTTCTGCCGCGATGACGGCGTCGGCGAGTTCGGCTCCTTTGGCCTCGCATTCGGCGGCCATGTCGGGGTCGCCGTTGATGGTGATGACGCCGCACGGCCCGGGGAGCTTCATCGCGTTGTACGCGTAGTGGGGTGCCGCCATGAATTTGGCGAACGCCTGGCGCCCCAGGACGCAGTGGTAGGGGCTGTCGAAGGGCACCAGTTCGAAGACGATCCGCTCGGTGCGGAAGTTTGCCGGAGTGCCGAACGTGACTGGCAGCGTGACTTTGCCGATCGGGTACGCCTTCCGACCGGGGACGATGCCGTGGAACGTAGTGTGGGTTGTCTCGATCATCGACTGCGGGAGCCGCAGCCGCCTGAAGGTGTCGAGGTAGAGGATGTTGATGGAGCTGCCGCCGTCTATCAGTGTCTTGGGGAGCCAGTAGTCGCCAACCTTGGGCTTGACCACCAGAGCGACTCGGCCTGGGTACTCGATGCGTGGCGAGTGGTCTTGCCGGCTCCAGGTGATGGGTTGTTCCGACCAGTTTAGGAACTGGGGGACGTCTGTTTGGGCCACCGCGTTGACGGCGACGGCGCGGGCGATGACCTTCTTCTCACGCTTCGTGTTGAAGCCCGTGAAGGTGTGGAGCGAGCCGGCTACTTTGCAGAATTTTCCGCCATTCGGCGGGTCGTTGTCGGTGTCCTCCCGCGCGTGCCGTGCCTTCTCGATTTCCCTGAGGGTGTGGCAGTCGGCGGTGGTGTGCGTTGCGGGCTTTCCTTCCCTGCTGTGAAACGCACATGGTTGGTTAAGGAGTGCCGCGGGATCGAACCTTGGCTTGTTCTTGTAATTGCCGCCGTCGCGCCGTTGTCCTCCGTCGCGGCGGTAGCTTTTGGGCTCGCGTTGCGCGTGGCCAGCGTTGGCGACGAAGTCGACTCGCCCGTCGTTGCGGCGCTTGCCTGTGAGGCGGGTGCCGCTGTGGCGCAGGTCGGTTCGTCGTCCGCCGTCGTTGCCGCTCGTGCGGCGTTGCCCCCCTGACTCGTCGTCGATGTCTTGGTTGGGATCCTCCTCGGCGTACCGTTTGGCGATTCGAGGAGGTCGGGGATGTTGTCGAGTGTGCGGGCGTGTCGCTTGAGCTTGGCGACTAGAGGCTCGTAGCGGCACGAGGTCTTGAAGCAATGGATCGCGGTGTCCGGGTGGATGCCGACCGCGTTGTACCAGAGCTCTTGCCACCGTTGGACCCAGTTGCGGGTCGACTCGCGAGGTCCCTGGACGCATCGTTCCAGGTCCTCGATGGTGGTGGCGCGGGTGTAGGAGCATTCGAAGTGCCTGACGAAGGCGTCTCGCATTTCCTCCCAGGAGTCGATACTGTCCTGGGGGAGCGTGTTGATCCATTGCCTGCACGTCCCCTCCATCATCAGTGGGAGGTAACGGGCGGCGAGTAGGTCAGTGTGACCCGCGATCCCCATTGCCATGAGGTATGTATCAAGCCAGACTGCGGGGTCGTACGAGGAGTCGTATTTTTCTATCTCCTTTGGTGCCTTGAAGTTTGGCGGGTACTTTTCGCCTCGGATCATTGGTCCGAAGCACTTAGGCCCTAGTCGACTTAGCGACCCCATAGGCTCGCCATCGCGGCGATTAGCTAGGGTGTGCCGCAAGTCGTCGGGCTGGCGTGCGCGCCAGTTTTGGTTGTTGATGATGTGAGTGCGGGCGTCGATGGGTTCTCCGTTAGCGGCGACGAAGTTGGTCGCCGGCCTGGGATCGTTGGTGGAGAGTGCCGCGTTCGCGGGTCGGCGTTGGAGCTGCAGTGGCTCTGGCGGCGGGCAATTGAGGGTGTTTGCCGCCGCTGGGCGGCCGCTTGAGGCCGCCCTGCTTCCTGAGGAGCGTGAGTATACTCGCCCTTGCGAGTCGGCGCCCGCTTTTTGCTGCTCCACGGCCTTTGCGAGCAGGGCCTTGACGTACTGGATTTACAAGGCGCCGTCGCCGGTGGCCGTGATGCTATCGGCTGCTGCTCGGCCTGCCACGAGGTTGTCCATCGGGGTGGAGAACAGTGGTAGGCCGTTCGCGTCTCGCTCCCGTGAGGAGACGACTATCCGCGGCTGGTCCCTGGGAGGGGTGCGGTTGGGTGGTGGTGGGGCCCCCATCGCCGTTGACCCTGGCGGGGGCAGGACGCTCCCTCCTGGTGGCGCGTTCTCGCAGATCGCGCGCTCGGCTATGCGAGCCGGGTCGTTTTCGTCGTCGAAGTTCAGGGCGCGCCCCTGAACGGTGGGATTCAGGCGTGACCTGATCCGCTGCTGGTGGTAGCGTGACAGTTCCTGCGCTGTCACTTGCTCGAGGCGAAATTTTTCGCGCTCGGCCTGCTCTTTGCGTACTGCCTCTGCCAATTTCAGGCGGAGTTCCTCGACCTCCGTTGCCGTGGCGTTGGGAGGGATTGGGGTGGAGAATGGATCCTCCGGCGGATCGGCGCCGGTGGCCATGTAGGTCGCGGCATGGCGACCGGTTCCGTCGTGGAGGTCGGCGGAGTTTTCCGACCCGGAGTCGAATTCGAAGATCCCGAGGATGGAGGGGTTCTCGAAATCTCCCGCGTTGGAGACCTGAGCGATGGAGCCCGCGGACGAGGCCGCGGTGATGGATCCGGCGAGTGATGTCGGGGTCGCCGAGTCGGCGTCGTCGGTGAGGGCCGCATCTTCTGCGGCCGCTGAGTTCTCGGCCACGTTGCTGTGGGCCGAGTTGTACTCGGAGGCGAGGAGGTGGATCTTGCGGACCTGGCTCTCGGAGAGCCGATCGCGTGGTGGCGACTCGCGGATGCGAGCCGAGTCCTCCGAGGTGATGACGTCGGTGAGGCCGACGAAGAGGCTGATCGTGCCGATTGGCAGGATCACGCTGTGCGTGACGGGTCGTGCCACCGGGACGTAGCTGCTCGGCAAGATCTGGAGCATCTCGCCGATCGCTATCATGCGGCCGGTGGCGACCGTCTCGTTGATGGGCAGATTGGATCTCGCCGCAGAACACCGGCCAGGCCCCACGGTGGGCGCCACTGTCGTGGGAATGGCCACGGCAGATGCTGCAATCGGCAGCGAATAGTAGAACAAGGGGCAAGGGCGGCCAGCCATCTGCGGTGCGAGATGAGGGCAAAGACACAGGGTTTTACCCAGGTTCGGCCCCCCGGAGGGTAAAGACCTACTCCTGCTTGATTGTATTATGGATGTGTTTACAATGGGCGAACTCGGCGACTAGGCGGCGAGTTGCTTGGGTGTATGAGGGAACGTGTCTCTACTCACCCTTAGGGAGGTTTATATAGGTTCACCTCCCCTAGGGTTTACATATCTCAACCGATTCGGTTACAACTTTGGCAATCGTTTAACCTAGACCGACTGGGCCTATCTACTCGCCTGGGCCTTCAACTTCCAGTCGCCTGGTACCTTGCTGGGCTTTGATCCACTCGCCGTTCTGCAGGCCCACTCGCCAGCCTTTGGGCCAGTCGGAAACGTCCCGCTGAGTATACCCCAGTAGGCGTATCCCCATCACCGCCGCCGGCAACTGTGGAGCCGGGGACGTGCTGCCGAAGGCCGAGATCAGCGCTGAGCCGAGGACGTGCTGGCGAAGGAGGACATCCTACCGTGCGCCCGCTGCTGCGATCGTTGATAGAGAGAAGACGTGATGCGGGAGAGGGAGAGGATCAGAGGACAGGTAAATGAAGGAGCGTCGGGCAACTTACCTGCACACTGACGCGCTGGTCGCTACCGGATCCGTAGACGATACAGGTGCCTCGTCGGCATGTCGCCTCTCCATGCCGACGGCGCCACCCAACCACCTCCCGAGGTTGCGCGGGCGCCCAAGTCGGCACGCGCTGCCGCCCTGAACCCATCAGCGACTCCGCGCCCCGAAGCCGCATGTCAATACCCTGCTGCAGTGCAGCCCCGCTTGTACATCACCACCACGACCAGCAGAGCCGCTGCTCCTGCGCTGGCCGCCGCAGCTTCTTGGCGAGTGAGCAGGACGCCAAAGACTCGATGTCTCTGTGCTAATCAGTGTGTAGCGGGCTCAGGCCTGGCTATGGAAGACAGGATTCCCGGAGCGGCCGCTCCTCCCATGGCCGAAGGCGGCGGCAAATTGAGAATAGACAGAGAGGAGGAGTCGTATTGGCGGCGACGGTCGGCGGCGGCCGGCTGGCTGGCTGCAAATCGCGAGAGGAAGCCACCGATAGACCGGGAGACTGCAGGGGGCCTCTAGCGGGGTTGGTCAAAGCGGTGCCCAATGACCGTGGCATGATCTTGGCAAGGCAGGCCGATACGTGTAGACTACGGGAGAACATACCAAAATAAGATGCGCAACACCACATACCTATCTGCAGAAACTTACACGGCAATAAGAAAAAAAAAGAAATAATGCAATGTAGATGCGAGTTACTGTAGATGCATATTTCTACTGTGCTATGGATGACGTGGATGCATAGATTCAATTATGAAATACATCACTTTCATATATATAGTTATAGTTATAGATATAGTTATAGTTATAGCCAAGACTTCTCACGGTCTTCCTATATATTTGTTTATCTATATAAGTACCTACGACGTAGCTGCTGCCGGCAAAGACTGATTACGCATATCCAGGGAACCAAGATTCCCTCTAGCATGTGCACGATGAGTGCTTCAATAATCATACAGCTGGTGAACATTACGAGTATACTATATCAGAACAATCGTATTAGCATCCTGATTCCTTTGCAACCTTTTTGAAGTCAATGTCCGTTGGGTGCAGGAACGTACTCTCAGGAGTCTAAGAAGATGTTGACAATGGCAGAGATACGACACAAATGTTGGTCCAATCGTCTTAGAAAATAGTTGATCAAGATCAAGGATAATTTCGTTCTAACCAACAAGGAGTGAGTGTCGCATCCGTCTCTTTTGTGTTATGGTTTATAATACTCCCTCAGTCATGGTTTGGAGGACGTTTTAGAGAGATTGTTGGGACCTAGGTGAGTGCTGATTAGAGCCAGATGTGCCAAAACATGCGCCCATTAATTATTCGGTGTCCTATTAAACGTAATTATTCAATAAAAATGAGGAATTTAGACGCATGCATTGGTGGAGTTGCATGCAAGAATTAATTTCTTGGTTGCATGAAGTAGAAAGTGAGGAGAAAAAAGGGGCATTGATTATGTAATTAAGTCTAACGCGCCTAGGAGGAGAGGAGTTTTGAAAACGCATGGCTTTTGTAAGACGTCCTCCAAACCGTGACGGAGGGAGTAATCAGAATTGTGGGACGTCAGGGTGTCATTATCAACTACTCCCTCCGGCCCATATTAATTGATTAGATTTGTCTAGATTTGAATGAATCTAGACACTATTTAGTATATAGGTTCATCCAAATTTTGACAAATCAAAGTCAATTAATATGGACCGGAGGGAGTAGTTAATTAGATTGATTAGTCATTAAAGGCCCAAATGATGTCATGTATGCCCGCGTATGAAGGATACTGGCAAATACTTCTAGACCAAGAAAGGACTGAGATAAGGGGATCCATTATCGCCTTTACTATTTAATATAGTGGGCGATATGTTGACTATCCTTGTTGAGAGAGCAAAGACTGATGGTCAAATTAAAGGATTAGTTCCACATCTTATTGATGGTGGACTTCTATTTTTCAATATGCTGATGACACAATCCTTTTTATGGAACATGATCTGGAGAAGGCTAAGAATCTGAAATTAATTTTATCATCATTCGAGCAGCTATTTGGGCTTAAAATAAACTTCCATCAGAGTAAACTGGCTCTTTATCTTTGCTAGGTACTCACCAATAGAGGCACACTCTTCGATTGAGCCTACTATTGCGTTCTCAATCGTATTCTTGACAAAGGCCAAGCACTTTTTGTTTGCATTGACCCACTTTTGGTTATCTATTGAGTATGCTAGCTCCACTGGAGCATGATCCCTCTTTATCTTTTCCCATGCAACATTGTCCTCGGTATCATCCCTCACTAGGTCTTGACTGGCTGTTTGGTATCAACAACCCAGTCCACCTCGGCGTAGACAAAGGTTAGGTCTACCTTTTTCCTCCACTCGGAATAGTTATCTCCTCTGAGCGGTGCAATGTCCTCCAGGCAACTCATGAGATTGAGACCTCCTAAAAACCATAAAAGATGTGAGACAACCAAAAACAACTGTATGCATTAATCCAACGTTGGTATAAATTAAACATGTAATTGTTTGTGCCATTTAAAGTTATATCACCGTTGGGTAAATATTAAATTAAATGCACCTTTAACACAAGGATCATGATCATGTTTATTAATAACGTTGGTCATTTAAAAAACATGGAGCATAATCAACTCTAAATAATTTTATCACATCTTTTAAAACAAATTTTAATAAACACTTTATTGCATTCAAGCAATCATCTATTTACAGCGGAAACAATATTACAACATTCATGAAACTTTAAACTTTACAGAAAAATTCTGCCTCTATTGCATTCTCTAAACAAATATTCATTGGAATAAAATGAATTGAGAAAACGGTATGAAAATTGCTTAAAAAACTAAGCAAAACATTATAAAACAGCTAAAGAAAACTGTTCTATAAAAAAATAAAATAGGAAACTGTTAAAACAGGACTGTCTGGCTGCGGCCCAGCGCAGCCCAGCAGCTATCTGCCGCACGTGCGCACTTGCTAAGCGCCGCCAGCAGCCCTCCTGCGCTGCCCGCCAGTGAGCCTGCTTGGCCTGCTTGGCCCGCTGAGCTAACTGTCGCCCACCAGAGCACCCCTGCCATGTCTGCCGCTCGCTTGCGGCCCAGCCAGGCGGCCTGCCCAGCGCTTGCTTGCCCTCGACCGGCCCACCTGGCCCAGCTGGGCGCCAGCTGCGCCAGATCCTGGCTGTCCAGGGCGACTAACCTAGATCGTGCGGTTGTCTGCGTCGATCGGCCGAATAAAACGCCCCCCGCGGCCCCTACGAAACCCTATCCCCCATTCGCCCCCTTCTCCACCCCGCGAGCTCCCCTAGCCCCTCTCTGTCTTTGGCGGCTGCGCCGCTCGGCACCGCTGACGACCCCCTCCTTCTCCCAGCGGCAAGCTCCTCCCTTCCCCCTTCAGCCTTTCTCCGTCCCATCCACCTCCCCACCTCGCAAAACGACAGTGCAGAGACGAAACGGTGACGAGCAGCGGTGTCCCCCTGCCCCCCTTGGCGGCTATGCGTCCACCCGAGGGTGGGCGCACCGCCATCAAGTGGCGGCAATCTTTGCCGGCGATGGCCGGTGGCCCCCTTAGGGTTAGGGTTTCTTTTCTGTTTGGGGATCCTCTTTGATTTTCCTTTTTTTTCGGGTGGATCTGTGGGATAGAACTAGGGTTAGGGATTCATCTCTGTTCCGGATCTGGGGAAAATTGGGGATTTTGCATGCGAGATCTAGGGTTCTTTTGGGGTTTCTTTTATTTCTCTTTGCCTGAGATGCGATATGTCCTTCTTCCCTATGCCTCGGCTTGCCGATGCGCATAGGGATCGAGGGGGACGGCGCGGCCATAGGGCAGGCGCACTTTTAGATCTAGGATTTCTTTGCCTTCTTTTGCTTTTCTACCGAAAGAAAAACTAGCATCTAACTTGCTCTGATACCAATGATAGATTCTAGTCTAGTCTCGGTAGAGTCTATATGGGATGGATCTAGTAGATCCAAGGGAGAGAGTATCACCTGCACCCTGGCTCGACGTGCATGAGCCGGAGGGGATGCCGGAGTTAGCACTGCTGCTAGCGTTAGTGGCCATGGGATGAAGGGGGGGGGGTGCGAGCGTGTGGCGGAGGTGGTGCTTCCCGTCGGCGCAGTGCTAGCCTAGATCGGATTGGCTTATAGGTGGGGAGGCTAGGGCACGGCTAACCTCGTAAGGCGTGCTATCGGCCCCCACCTCCTTTATATAGCACTAGCGACAGGGGCCCACCCACCAGATAAGGTTGGGGCGTCCCCGATTAGGGCGCGGATAAGAGCATCTCCACTCGCCTACCCAGGAGGCCGATCCGGACGCCGAAATTACGTCCGGAAGCCGAAAATCGTCCCAATCGCGTACCTAGGGACCACTTTTTGGCCGGATTTGGGACAACTTTGGTCCGGACTACCCAGGACGAACCCAGGATCCCGGGTACGCCCTGGGGACGCCGGACGAAGTGAATTGGCCGAGTGGACCAGCCTGTCAGCGACAGAAGCCGAGTCGCCGCCATCCTTCCCGCCGTTTTCCTTTTCCCGCCCTCGCCACTACACCCCTCCCGCCATTCTTCCGGCCTATAAAAGCCGTACATCTCGCCGTCTCTCTTCACAGTCCCTCACACCACCACAACTCCGGCGAACTTCGGACGGTCGCACCTTTCTTCCTCCTCAACTCCGCCGAGAAGCCATGGGCGAGGGCCGACGCACGTTGTCGCCGTGGGAAGCCCGGCTGCTACGCGAGGCGCGCTATACGGCCCCGCCGGACACTCGTCTCCCCGTAGGCTGAAAACTCAGAGCCGACGGGATCCCCGTTCCGCCGGTGCCGGACGGAGAATACCTCGCCGGAGAGATCCAGGGGGCTATCGCCGCCATGCAAGACCCAGAACTCGCCGGAGAGATCCAGTCCGCTATCGCCGCCATGCAAGACCCGGATCTCGCCGAGGATCAGGGCAACCTGGTCTTCCGGAGGCAGTTTTTCGCCGACAGACGCCTCGAGGAACTCGCCCGACACGACAGACAGCCGGGCTCGCCGCCGCCGCGTAACAATGCGGCTTACCGCCGCCGCTGGTGGAGCGTTTCAGGACGGACTCTCGCCAGAGTCATGTCGCACATCGAGGCCGGCAACAACCCCCCGCCTCGGCCTGAAGTTGCGGCGTCCGGCGTCGACCACGACGGCGGCCTTTTCTAGTTATGAAATCCGATGTACTATGTACCCCTTGCCCTACTTAATGAAATTCCGCTATATTTGCCCATATTTCGCCAAGTTTAACTGAATTTAGCCGAACTTAGAAACTCGGCCTGAGTACGCGAGTGAGAAACTGGGCGTACCCAGGCCAAAAACTTGTTCATCCGACCAAAAATTGGTCCGGTTTTTGGCCCGGTTCACCCAACAAGTGGAGATGACTGCGTTCGGCAATTGGGCTCGAACAGAAAGAGATCTATCTAACATAAGATAACATAAGTTAGTTCAAAAAGAATAGAAAAAGAGAAAAGAGCTGACGACGCGAGTGGAGTCATAACGCTTGAATGCATGATGCACCTTGTCACGGGATAGATTTCTGAATTTTGTAATGAAGATTCTCTAGCGAGAAGGAGCAAGAGGCCAAGAGGAAGCAGGTTGGCACATCGATAGCTGCCATTGCTGTGTCGTCTGCGAGAACCTAGACGTCGGGCCGAGCTTGTTTGACTCTGTTGCATTACTCACTCACTGGCGAGTCCACGCCCAAGCTCACCCCTTCCGTACGCCGCCGGCTTCTGCCCAGCTCCCTGCCGGCCGGTGAGTCACGACAACCGGAGCTGGTAAATCTGAACTGCTCCTCTTCCCTCCCTTCTTCTCCCAGATTTGAAATTGGCCTCCATTCCTCAACTCTTCCCGTTTGGACCGCAGATCAAGCAGAAATATTGGGAGGGCGGCTCTTGGTTACTGCTCGCCGCTGAGGGGATTCCATCCCTCGCCGCGGAACCATGGGCGGCCTTGCTGGTGTCATCGCGAGTGCCGTGGGGAAACAAATCGCCAGCAAGCTTGGCGAATTCGCCGCGGAGGAGATCACTCTGCAGTGGGGGTTCAGAGAAGACGTGTTGGACATGGATGAGAAGATGAGAGATCTGCAGGCTGTGTTGGTCGACGCCGACGACAAGTCGCGCCGAGGGGGACAAGGCGGAATGGTATTTCAGCGGTGGCTTACGAAATTTAAGCGCGTCGCCTATGACGTCGAGGACGTGCTCGATGAGTTGGACGCTAATCAGCTCATAAAGAAGAGCCAACCCAAGGTATTCATCATTCATTCAGCGAACTAATCTGAAAGAAAGATATGGCTAAAGACTGATATTGGCGTCAATTTGTATTTTTTGCAGGTCAAGTTATGGTTTTCCAGAAACAATCAACTCCTCCACCGAACAACCATGCCCCACAAGATGAAGAATGTGAGGAAGAAAATTGACCAAATTAAAAATGAGGGCCAAAGGGATCTTAGTCTCGTGCCTCTTGAAGCGAGAGCACAAGGGCACAGGAATGATGAAACTTTTGGACCCATCATTGGTGAGGCCATGGAAAGTGGAATGGTGGGGAGGCATGTCGAGAAGGAGAAGATTATCAGGCTTCTAACAAGCGAAGCTGACGCAGATATCTCTATCATTCCAGTTGTCGGCCTTGGTGGCATAGGCAAGACAACATTGGTTCAGTCTGTTTTGTCAGATAAGAAGCTCACTGTCTTTGACGTGTCTGCCTGGGTCAATGTGTCCAAGCAGTTTAGTTTGCACAAAATTGGAAGTGACATCCTGAAAAGCCTGAATAGCAACATCAACCTTGACAACTGTACCTCCCAGTTTTTGCATGACAGTCTGAAAAAAGAACTTGCTACTAGAAGATACTTGATTGTTCTAGACGATCTCTGGGAAGAAGATGGAGATAAACTGGAATCGTTGAAGCGGATGTTACAATATGGCTGCAGGGGTAGCCGGATTATTGTAACTACCCGAAATCTAAGCGTAGTACAAAAACTGTGCACTGGTATTCTTGCAAATGAGGGGAAAATCTGCCCGGTGCCTGAGCCTGGTCAAATCAATTTGGATGTTTTATCAATTGATGACTGTTGGGAGATAATGAAGAAAAGGGCGTTTGGGCCTGACGATCACCAAAGTGTCTTGGAAGAAATTGGAAGGAAAATTGCAGTGAAGTGTGGGGGCCTACCACTTGTGGCAAATGCTCTTGGGCAAGTAATGTCTGAGGTAAGAACTGTGAGGTCATGGGAAGATATAAGAAACACCAAGGTTGACTTGGGAGAAGTATATCAGAAGAGAACATTAGAGAGCCTCATGTTGAGCTATTACTACATGAAGCTGGACTACAAAATGTGTTTCACCTATTTGGCGGCCTTCCCCAAGGGCTTTATCATGGACAGGAATCGTCTCATCCAGCAATGGAAAGCTCTTGGATACATTTATCCAGGGCATGATGGTGAAAGGTGCATCAACTACCTTTTGGGGATGTCCTTTCTGCAGATTCCAAGCTCTTCGGTTAGTATCTAGACACGACTTCTCTTTTATGCCCTTTTTAAAAACTCTGTATGTTTTCTTTACTTTTATAGCCAGGAACTTGCTTTCATAACTGATGCTGTACTATGATTCTGATATATGCCCTAATTTTTCTCCAATTTGTGTAAGTTCTTTAGTATATGCATTTCTGAATTTAAATTTACTTTTATTTTAAAATTTTGTACTTTACTAGGATTGTGGATTGACTTTGTTGGGTTATATCTTCTTTTAGTTTGAGATTGTTCTTGTCGTTAGATTCTTAGATTTAAAGCCTAAATTATATTTCGCAAAATGGAATTCTAAATTTTTAGTCAATTAGTTAATTGAAATGATTTATATTTTATTGATTTTAATTTGATATGTTATACATAAATATTTTGGATCCTTCGCTTTATCATTGAATTTTAATCTATCCAATAATATAACATGTTGATAACCACAAAATAACATTTGCTATAGGTACCAGTTTAACACTATAAGACAACAGTTTCATGGGAACAACCCTAGATCGACTTTAATATTCATGCAATGATTATAGAAAAAAAATGCCGTTACAACAGACCCAATAGTGTAACGATGAGCTCTACTTCCTACTCTCCACTCATAGCCTGTTAGATTCTTCTAGCCCAAATCATTATTGTGCCTCCAGCACAAGGAACTTGGATGCTAGCTAGCATGTGCTTTGGCGAGTGGCTTATGGTCGGGTGCCATGTCTTCAAAAGAACTCATATTGCATTCACACCAGAAATAATTTTCTCATCTTGCATCAGTTCTAACGTGTTCTAAAGCTCTAGGATCCCGCCCAACCCCAGCAGCCCAACCAGCACTATGTCACGATTGAACATAGAAGGCACTTTGAAGTGTGTTAGATACTACAAACAGTGCGTTAAAATCACATTTTAGGCATTTTGAGAAGTGTTGAATTAAATCTTATTGGCAAATGTAAACTGACGCACTTTGCAGAAGTGGCTCCTAGATGTTAAATTTGAGGCACATTGAAAGTGTGTTAAATTGAAATTTGACGCACTTTTGGAAGTATGTTAAGTTCAAATTTGACGCACATCCAAATCTGCCATAAACTGAAATTTGACACACCACCAAATCTGCCATAAACTGAAATTTTATACACCTCAAGTCTGCCAGAAAAAGAGATTACAGGCACTTCCAAAGCTTCCACAAACTGAAATTTAACACACTATCGAAACTGCCCTAAATATTTTTTGACGCACTTTGGATACATCCTTCAAATTTGAACTGATAGATAGTACCAATTTTGGAAACTGCATGATTCAGAATTCTCATCAATTCATCATACATAATTTCTGCCACATCTATTCCTGTAAACAATAACTTGTAACTAGAGCTCTGAATTTCTAAGAGCTATTTCTATCATTCTCATCAAATTCATGAACATTCTCATGAAGTATCAGAACATCTACACCATAGGAATACTTCAGTTTGCAACAACTTTGCTAACCTTTGTTTTACTTTCTTCATTTTCTCTTAAAAAAATGCAGAAACAGTTCAGTCGATAAAAATGGTTTCAGCTAAAAATGCACAAACAGTTCATGAGATGGAAATGGTTTCAGCTAAAAATACAGAAACAGTTCAGGGGATAACAAAGATAAAGCCAAACAAGAGCAAGTTTCATGAATAACCAAAACTTGTTACCGGTCAATGTGGCAGTCGACCATTGACATCCCAACCCCCTGTGTGGCGAGTACATTGTAAGGAAGTATCCTAACCAACGAGTCCCCCCCCTCCCCCCCCCCCCCCCCCCCACATTACCGCTCTGCCATGCTCACTGTCCTGGGTCCACACCCCCATTATTGGATCTGACCCCTTCAACAATCCTCCATTTTCATAATTTACACTTTCTCCTTTTCAATTTATAGTGGATCCTTCCTTTCTAGAGACTGCACTCTAAAATGAAATGAAGTGAGTAGTTAATAAGCAAGGTAGGCATAGTTTAAAATTAGTTGTAACTTATTGAACTAGTTTGTATACAATCCAAACTTGACATACAAAACATTCAAAAAAATTACAGGAACATATTTAAAGAAATATGTATTGACTCCCATTCCTCGTGTATAGCCTATGCTTTATCTCTGTCAATTATCCAAATTTTAATGGCATAAAAACAAACTTTGTGTGTAGGAATTTTTTTCTACTTAGGGTCCATATGGAACAAAGGAAATTTGCAGGATTTTCAAAGAAAAGCATTTCTAAAGGATCTTTTTTTATGACGTTAAGAATGGTGTACAGTGTTTCATAGGAAAGTATGCTTTCTTGTGCCAATTTTACGGCAATTGGAAAATCTACTGAAACCTCTTGTCTGGACCGAAGCACGAGGCAATGCATGAACTAGCTGAATAAAAAACTTCATCCTGAGGTGAGAGGCCATGTCAGTTGCATGTGCAGCTGAATGAAGAACTACTTTTGTTGATGGGAGGCCAATAAAATATTCAGCATTATATTGTTTATAGATGGCTGCTGCATGAGTAGAATGCTTTTACAGTGTTTTCTCCTGTGAACAAAATAGCAAAATGTTTATGTTTGCTGTAGTTCTAGTTCCAACAGGCTTTAAGTATCGACTCAATGCTATTCCTGAGAAGGTTTTTCTTCCTCTAATTTCTTTACCTCTATTCCGAATGGGCCCTCACTGGAGTGTCCCATGAGTACAGAAGCATAACATACATAGGGTATATAAACAGCTTACTTATTTTCACAGTATAGGGGCTCCACGGATTTTGAGGAAGTTGCAATTTTACTGGATCTTATTGTCTCACGACTCCATTTTGAAGTTTCTATTCGAAGGGTTTTACATTTTACTTTTCGATGCTATATTGATAGTACTTACCTCTGCAGGTTAGTCCAAGTCCATTGCATGACAATGCTTCTCGGGGACTCATCATGCATGATTTGGTGCATGATCTTGCATCAATAATTGTTGCTGATGAATTCATTGATCTGGATGCTACCAAAAGCAATAGTTGGAACAGAGCTCGTTACTGCCGACATGCACAGTTAACCAACTACAAGAATGATCCTAAGGTTTTCAAATATCTTCCAGGAAAGCTTAGATCTCTCCACTTCAGGGATTTGGGGGGACTACAACTCCCGCAAAAGGCATTTTGTCGATCCAAGTACATACGTGTCTTGGACCTTAGTGGAGATTCAGCTAAAGGCCAATCTACTCCAAGCAACATAGTGCTGCCATCTTCTGTCCACCGATTGAACCTACTTAGGTATCTTGACGCCACGGGCTTGCCAATTACATCACTTCCCAAGTATTTTCATACGCTTCAAAACATGGAAACTCTGATTCTGTCAAATTCTTCGTTTGTAACCTTGCCTAACAATATTTGTAGCCTCGGCAAACTTTGCTATTTGGACCTATCTGGCAATAGCAGCCTTAATAAGCTACCTTCATCGCTAGGGGAGCTCTCTAACCTATCTTTGCTCAATTTATCCGGGTGTTCCATGGTCCAAGAACTGCCTGAATCAATCTGCGATCTCACATCCTTATATCACCTAGACATGTCAGATTGTTGTGCTCTTGAACAGCTACCTGACAGATTCGGCAGCCTTCCTAAGCTCTCGTTCTTAAACATGTCAAGTTGTTCCAGGCTCACCAAACTACCTGACAATGTTACATTTCCTTCTTTAGAGCATCTGAACCTATCGAGTTGCCACGAGCTAGAAAAACTGCCAAAAGATTTCAGCCCTCTTCAAAAACTTCAGTTCGTAAATCTCTCTTATTGTTACAAGGTTTCAAAGCTGCCAGAATCATTTTGCCAGCTTAATCATTTGAAATACCTAGATCTTTCAGATTGCCATGACCTCAAAGAACTCCCTCAATGTTTTGGTGACCTCTTGGAGCTTGAGTATTTGAACCTAACTAGTTGTGCTAAGCTTCAAGTATTGCCTGAGTCACTATGCAAGTTGTTTAAGCTGAGGCGTCTCTATTTGTCATACTGTCAGAGGCTCAATAAGCTCCCCTCCTCATTTGGTGATCTTAGGCTTCAAATACTGCATATGAACGGTCTTCGCGTTTTGAGTAACTTACCTGATAGCATTGGTGTCATGACTAGTCTCACCCAGTTTGTGATTGATAGTGGACCTCCTAAGTTGCAAAAGAAGGTTGGAGAGATACAACAGCGTCTAAATTTGTTGAGCAGAGTAGAGCATTGTGTACATGAGATAGACAGTACAGGATGTAGCAGTATAGTGGATCTTGTTGGATTGACTTGTTCAGAGTTGAAACTTAGAGACCTTCAGAATATCAGGCATCCCGAAGATGTGGAAAGATTCAAACTGCGTGATAAATCAGATATTCGAGTACTAGCTCTTTTCTGGGAAAACCAAGGAGATAAATCTGTGCTGGGTAGGCTCATACCTCCTCGGACCCTTGAACAGTTTTGGTTAATTGGTTATATAAGCAAGGATTTCCCTAGTTGGATGTTTCACATCTCGTCTCACCTCCCTTTTCTCAGCGAATTAACTCTTCATGATTTGGAAGGATGTGATTGTCTTCCTCCATTTGGGGCACTGCCTAATTTAAGAAGCCTAAATCTGAAGAATATTCCAAACATTACGAAAATCGGCAATGAATTCTATGGAGAGGGCGGACCTTGTATGAAACTAAGAGTAATCGAATTGGACTTCATGGAGAATTTGATGGAATGGTGGACAACTGAGTCAGGTAAAGAAGATGATGTGTCGCTAATCCCTAATTTGCATTATTTGGAGGTATTGAACTGCCCCAAATTGAAGTTTGTACCATATTCTCCAAGAAGTATGATTTCGATGTTGGACAAGGTCGATCAAGTTTTGCCAGAAAAAGGATTTGGGAAGCTTTCCTCCTTCACTCTTCCTTTTGAGATGAGTATAATAAATTGTCATTTTTCTCAAGACAATGAGTGGGACAGGCTTGAACATGTCCCCACCCTTGAGATGTTTGTTGTTCGCTCCGTCAGCGGCTTGAGGACTTTGCCAAAGGTAATTGAACGCTTCACGTCTCTCACAAAACTATATCTGGCGTCGTTGAAGGATTTGGAAACACTTCCGGCATGGTTGGGACACCTCGGTTGTTTAGAAACCTTTGACATCCGAGGTTGTTGCAATGTGACATATCTTCCTGAAAGTATGAAGAACCTCACCACTCTTAGAAATCTGAGGTTGATAGAGTGCAATGGCCTAGTTATATTACCGGAATGGCTGGGACAGCTGACTTCCCTAGAAGAAATATTTATCAAAGATTGCCCCAACCTGACAGCTTTGCCTGAAAGCACACCGAGCCTCACCGCCTTGAAGCGACTCTTTGTTTCGGGATGTTCAAGTCTGATTGCGAGGTGCCTACGGGAGGATGCCCACAAGATTAGTCACGTCCCCTTTCGATTTCTGTAATGAACATAACAAGGTAGGAAACTCCTGAAATCCCAATAAATCATCTATGAAGCAATGCTGATCTGTTCTCTAAAATTATTGGTCTCTTATGCAGAAGTGGGCAAGACTTGGCCAAGCGCAGTAGCGGAAGATGGTATTTTATGATGATTCCATCCAGCCCTGGGAGTATCTAATCTTGAATCCGGTCTCCCTCGGCCGCCATTTGGTCGGAGAACGAGGTGCGCAGTGACGACCCCAGACGCAGCGATGATCCCAGCTTCGTCGGCTAGTTCTCTGAGGCCATGGCCTCTGCCCATCTTTAGTTCTTTACTCAGGCGGGTATGAATGTGGTGGCGTGGTGGTCTACTCCATACTTGTCGCTGAGGACGATCCTGCGGAGGGTGCCGCAGTTCTTCGTCATGAACATGGAAGTGCTGGAGTTCGACGAGGTGCCAAGTGTTCGCGGCTGTGCTGTGTTCGTCCCGGCTGCAGAGGCGGTAAGCGTCCTGGAGCCTTGTATTTCAAGTGCTTGCAGCGTAATGTGCCCAAATTGATTATCACCATGCATTACCATTTTCTTTTCCTTTGCAGCTTTTCATGGGCAGAAACATGCATATATGAATGTTTGTTGTTTTTTATCAGATGCAGTCTTAGTCTACCTAACTTTCTGAATTTTTGGAAATTAAACTTGCATCGAAACTAACTAGTTAGAGGGACTTGTTGGCTGCAAAATAGACTTAGAATGACTGAATATAAATTGTTATTGGTTTCTTGTGTTTCAGTTTTTGAACTAGTCAACTCGAAACACTACTTTTTTTGTTGGAAAGATATCTCTATAAGCATGCAATTACCATCCAGCTGACATATATACATCCAACATTGCATGCCGTATCAGCTTAACTCGGCCAGTCTTGCGGTCAGGTGGAATTTCGTAGAAGATCAATCAATTTCATAATGCCAAAAAGGAAACAAAACTGAACGAAGCCAAGTGAAGTAGCAGATCCAGACAAGCTCCCTAGGATTCTGGAAATCTGAAGGAGCATATTTTGATGACGACGGGAGAGTTATGGAGTCGTGACTAGTGTTGTCTCCCTGTACTTGTCAATTACCCTTCTGATTAAGAGAAGAAACGTCATGGTTCTGCCCGAGGAGCCCCTGCTATTCCGCGTCAGCCCTGAGGCAGGATGCACAGCCACAGCTTCGTGGGTACCTTATTTCTTTTTGAACCGTAAGATCATTTCATCTTTTCTGACCCCTTGTTTTGCAATGCTTCTTTCACTTCTGTAATAACCTGTAGTATGACTGCTGTGACTTTCTGTGTCATGATACTTGTTAATGTGGCTATTGTTTGCCTGATGGTGCAGATCTTCGGACTGCCTGTGGAAAATACTTCCGGGTGTTCCTTGTTAAAGACATGCTGACCTCTCCGTCAAGTCTGGATGTCCTCAATCTGCGTAGCACCTGGATAACAGTACGATCATATCCTGTAATTGCTTGTGATCGTAGTTGAGTTCAAAACTTTCTAGTGTCACATCATTGGGTCATCTGTTTGCGTCATCTGTTTTGTGGTGAATTGTTGCAAAATTTAGTCATTTGGACACTTATCATAATTGAATTTGTTCAGTATTTATAATGTTATAAGTTTCTATGTAAGCCTTGTTCTATGTAAGACAGGCTGTGACCTCTATTTAAGAGCAATGTTAGAGCAACTCTAGCAGCTGCCCAAAAATGCAACCTGTATATATAACCATTATACATGATCTAATTTTTTTTAGAGTCTCAAGCCTCTCACATGAAGTCAAGTCTCCGAAGATGAAAACCATAGGTCGGAAAAGATCGACCTCAAACCACACAAAAAAATACGAATAACGACCGGATCCCAAGAGATTTGTCGGACACACGATTTCACGTGTCCTCCGCCGGGGATAGATGCACTTACCTTATTTGACTTCAGGAGGTATCCGTCATATCAACATTCCGAAGAAGAAACTGAAAATAAAATAGCCTAAAGAAAGAACAGAAACCATCGAGGCTGTGGTCCTCATGCCTCCAAGGACCGAAGGCCACCAGAGACGCTGGCTAGACAGATCAACGTCAGAACCCTGTGGCTTTACGTACCGGTTCAGAGTTACTCTCTTATTGTTGCTGTAGGTGTTGAAACATTTTTCTACATACTTGATTAAATACTTTTTATGGAGGCATCTCCATTCTTCACTATGCGGATGATACCATACTTTTTATGGAGCATGATTTAGAGAAGGCTGTTAATATGAAGCTAATACTTTGTATCTTTGAACAATTGTCGGGTTTAAAGATCAACTTTCATAAGAGTGAAATTTTCTGCTTTGAAAAAGCAAAGGAGTTGGAACATGAATATAAGCAGATTTTTGGCCGCGGTTCGGGTTCTCTCCCCTTTCGGTATCTTGGAGTACCCATCCATTATAGAAGATTGAGAAACTCTGAATGGAACCCTGTAGAAGCGTGTTTTATCTCTAAGCTAGGTTGCTGGCAAGGGAAACTGCTATCCTACGGGGATCGGCTTGTCTTAATAAATTTGGTCTTGACTAGTTTACCCATATTTATGCTGTCGTTCTTAGAAATTTCTAAGGGGGTTCGAAAGAGACTAGATTTCTTTCGATCCAGATTCTTCTGGCAGAGCGATGATACCAAGAAGAAATATAGGTTATCTAAATGGAATATAATTTGTCGTTCTAAAGATCAGGAAGGGCTTGGTATTGAAGTCCTAGAGATAAAAAACAGGTGTCTACTTAGCACATGGCTATTTAAACTTCTAAACGAGGACGGAATGTGGCAGCACCTGCCCATCGAACGGGCCTGAGCTCTACCACCGTCAACGGAGCAAAGGACAAAAATTAGTGCACCTACGTTGGGCAGTCAGTTTAACCCGTCTTTTAATTATTGGTCTTTTCTAATCGCTCTTGATTTTAAAACTGAATCATTAGGAAAGGCCAATAATGATCAAAGTGTAATGTAATGGGTTTTTTGTTTTTTAATAAAATGAAATTTTAAATGTTAAACAACCGTAAATCCCAATCTGATTATTATATTAGAAAAAGGATTTGTTATCTTTAGTTGCCAGTAACTGTTTTGGTGCTAAAAGGTGCACAAAACACGGCAGAATAATGTGTCGGATCTTGCCAATGAAAATTTTCTGTTATGTACCGAGGCACGTCGTGTGTGGTTCTAGCTCGGATGTTGCCAATGAACTTTTTCTACAGTTATTTCTGAAAGCTTCTTTTGCCACGGCTAACGCGAGCGCGATGATTTGGCTTGTGCCTCGGCGTTTATTACCACCAAGGTCCACCCTCCCTTTTGTAGTGTAATTTTTTTTAGCAAAGTTGGAGGGTACTGTAGGCTTGAACCGTACAAAGCCTACCCGGTAGTATCGCCTCATGCATTTATATGTGTACTAGGGTGAGTCCTTGGCCAACGCAATATCTGTATGTGTATCTCTTGTTCTCTTTTCGTACAAGGCTCTTCTAATGTACTCATGCATACAAAGCTCTACTCATTTATAGTTTTATGCATCACATTAGGCAACATGCATGCATGATGAGACGACACTGCATGCCATAAAAGCAAACTAAATTTGTCGAGAGAGCATAACCTCAGTGACTCATGAAATCACCCAGAGCGTGTAAATATGGACGATGTACGAAATATGGACGATGCTTTCACAAGTGATTACCTAACGCGTGAAACGATCCAGCAGAGCTGCATTTGGTTTATTAAGTCTGATATCATATCATGACTCATGAGAGAATAACCATGAATGCGGGAAAGGTTTGACGAGAAACATGCCGGAAAGCAAAGCAAGTGTGTACCGTCCTATAAATCGTTCTTATATGCATGCCTGGTCTGAACTGCCAGTCCAATGCCGTCGCGGCTTTCTAGATGTACTTATAGGTAGTTTTATCCTCGAAAAGTCCAAACAATACACTAAATTAACAAGTTGATTGATAAAGCTCCTCGATTAGGATATCCTAAGATTCCCATATGCATCTAGATGCCACTTCTATGCGGTGGGCACTAGAATTTTTAGTTTTGTCGTTGCTAAAAAGTTGTTAGGATGTATTGATTTATGTAAAAACTGTTACATCTAGATTTGCTAATAAATTTTGTACTTATTTGTCTATCAGTATTTCAGTGTTGAGTCTAGATCACAAGAAAAACGAACTTACTACTAGTATCCTCGGTGAGAATGTTCTAATGTGCAAGGTATGAGATGACACCAATAAAGGTTAGATGATTATATACCCTATGATATTTGTATCACTGGATATGTAATATATTGAATATGACTAAGACATGATTTGCATGACCACATGTCTACAGAACCTCAAGTGATTTGATATTAATGGAAAAATCTATATTACACACCCCATTAGATAGTAAAAATATACTATCCACAATTAAGAAACACGAAAACAATAACAAGCCAACACCCTTCCTTGACTTACCTACGGTATCTAGCAACAATGTGAAATCCTCTTCTTGGCTATATTCTCTGCTCACTTCCTCCAAGCTTGCACTTCTTCTGGTTGTTGGATAACTTGGTGCAACATAGTTCATCTCATTTTCTTCTACTCCCAAATCTTGCAGGACACAATCATTGGTTGATTGGAGCCGTCTAGTTGAGTCTCAATGTGCCTCATGGTTGGTATCTCCTACCTCTTCAATTTTAAACATGATGCAGCTGGAGAACCTACTTCTTCGACTCTGCAACTTCCGTCATCTATAACATGTGAGTCTAGTATGTGCACAAGATTGCCTTGTTCTAGAAATTTAACAAAATTCATAGCAAGTGTGTCACCTTCATCTGGCATCTACCTGATTGGTTTTTTTCTCATAAGCAACTCGACGAGAAAGACTCCAAAGATATAAACATCACCCATTTCTGGTTGTTGTCCCGTGGAATAGTACATTTGATCTAGATATCCTATAATTCCTTACACGTCAGTTTCCTTTACTCATGTTTGATAATTAGGAATGTACCTTAAAGCACCAAAGTCGGATACCTTTGCTGTCAAAGCATCATCAAGCAGTACATTGGAAGATTTTGATATCTCTATGTATAATAGTGTCTGATATAGCAGAATGAAGGTAAGCAATAGCTTTGGATACTTCACCTGAGATCCTTATCCTATCCCTCCAATGTATTGATCTTGGTAATCCATTATGCAGATGGTCAGAAAGGTTTCCATTCGAAATGAACTTGTAGGCCAAAAATGGTACTTATATCTCGAGACAACATCCATAAACTTTGACAATATTCCTATGATGACCAAGTCACTTTCTCCATGACCAAAGGAAGCCACAATTCTATAGCACTAAATGGAAATCCGATTCTTTTCTTCAAGAGTCCATACCAGGCAACAAAAGACAATGAAGAAATCAGTACTTACAAAGGTAGAGGCAAAGATCCCACCGCTTGGATGAGTAAGAAATGTCTATGTTCGACTTACTCATGGAAATCATGTGTTAGCTAATGTTAAATTATTAGATACCCAATATTTTTGCTACTTTAGTTTCTATATTTTGTACAATTGCATGTTGGGAATTATAATAACGGTTCACAGAGGCGGCAATTCGGCTCATAGGTGCCAATACACTCATTATGGAAAAATATATTTCTAAATGACAAAAAATTCGAAACAAAATTCTATATATACATTCAAACACTTTATGTTGGTTTACAAGTTTTGAGGCCGAAAGAACATTTTATGTGTTGTGTATAAAAAATACAAAAAAGGCATGTGAATAGTCGTATTTCTATGACACATTTTGTCTTTTTTATACATGACACATAAAATTTTCTTTCATCCCGAAAACTTGTGAACCAACATAAAATGTTCTAATGTACATGAGGAATTTTTTATTTTTGACATTTCAAAATATGCTTTTTTCATAATGGGTGCATTTGCACCTGCGAGCCGAGGTGAATATCCATTCTACTAGGGATTATATTGCCAAAAGTTAGCTTCAAATATAATATATTACAACAATATCTGCAGCAATCTGTAGTGTATGGGCATGGACAAGAGCAACTTAAATTACGGTTGCTAGGTTACATAACAACAATAAAAATACAACAAAGGTGTGCCACCGGAGCTCGTCAAAATGATGGGCACATTCGAGCTCAGTTAGCTGAAATGACATAAATAACCAATAACAAAGTCCGGTTGTGTCCATCTAGTATGATGTTACTAAAACTACCGAGGATACCTTGCAGACAATGCAAACTCTTCTTCCATACTATACCTCCTTGTGGATATCTCATTTCTTCTATCAACATCATATAATACATCTATTGAGATGTCATTTTCAGAAACATTCTCGGCCACAGTGTTATCCAAAGTACCCGCCTGAGATGATCGGATGCCTTCAAGTGTCAACTCAACATTTCTCATGGTCGGACGATCTTCTGGTGTAAATTTTATGCATGCTACAACAAGAGTAGCCACCTCTTCGGCTTCCTTTGCTCCTTCCTCCACAACTTGTGGATCCAATATTTGCAACAAATTGCCTTGTGCAAACAAAGTACTGAAATGTACAATAAGAGCCTCACCATCCGAGGATAAATATGAATATGGTTTCTTCCGGGTTAGAAGTTCCATGAGGACAATCCCAAAGCTGAAAACATCACTTTTCTCCGTGAGCCGTCCAGTGTAGAAACAAGCAGGGTCCCAATATCCTCTGGTACCTTGAACCATTGTTGTTAATCCAGATTTTTCAATCGGAATGTTCCTTGAAGCTCCAAAGTCTGCAACTTTTGTGGTTAGACTGTCATCAAGAAGTATCTTAGCAGACTTGATATCCCTGTGGATGATAGGTATTGAGGCAGTTGAGTGAAGATATGCAATAGATTTGGCTGCTTCAATGGCTATCCTCAACCTGTTGTCCCATGACAGCGATTTTGGTCCTTCTACATGAAGATGTTCAGAAAGTGTACCATTGGATATGAATTCATAGATTAACATCGGGACTTCAGTTTCGAGGCAACAACCATAGAGCTTAACCACATTTCTATGGTTTATTTGCGATAATATCGCTACCTCATTGATAAAGGCATCAATCTCCCTTCGATCCATTCTCATTGGTTTCTTGATGGCTACAATATGTTGGTTTGATAAAATCCCCTTATAAACAATACCTTGTCCTCCACTACCAACCACAAGATCCTTATCAAAATTGTGCGTTGCCTTCTCTAGATCATCCAAAGTTATTATCATCCTTTCTGCAATGCCAGAGTTTTGAGATACCAATTTTTCCAATAATTGTCCATGATTTTTCTCAAAGAACTTCCGCCTTAACATTTTTTCCCTTTGACGTTTCAATCTTTTTGAAATGAAGACTGCGATGATAACTAAAAGTATGAGACCGGCCCCACAAGAAACTCCTATAATTATGCTTATACCTGAAAATATATAGGTAGATCATGTTATACCTATACTCTCATCATTAAACGACAAAATAAATTATGATTGAATTATAATTGGCTTATATCTAGACTTGCTAAGAAACAAATAGAACCAAGCAAAGTTGGATGACGTCTGAAAGAACAAAGAGAAGACATTTTCCATGTAATACATAGCTAGCTACAAGATATGTGTTCTATAAAAAGTTCCCTAAAATATTTGTTCGATTCGAAGTTCTACAAAAATTAACACGTACATATATCTTCAATATGTTTTTTATTTAGAAATTAAATAGACTAATATATAGTATAATTAATGTTGCAACTAATGACCTGGTCGATTATAAGCTTTGAAACTGAACCTCCACCGAAGACAGAAAATTTTGGATGTATGATTTTAAAAAAATAAACCCCATATGTCCTTATATAGATCTATGCTCGAAATATATAGACAATAGAGGCTGGCTGATAAAATAGACATGCATAACAATAGATCATCAATAAAGGAATACTAGTAGTCAAACCCAATTCAAGTTGCACATTCCCCAAACCCATACTAGAGACTATCTTGTGTGAGATTGTCATGATGTGTGTGACCTAATACGATCACATAACTGCCCCGTAGAAAATAGTATATTGGTCATGTACTTACGTTAGAGAAAAGAAAGGTTGTAAATTAAAGAAACTGCACAAGAGAGTATTGTAAACAAAATAATTCATGTATCAGATATGTATGACCATCGGAACAGCAGCAACAATCACACATAGACGACGGACGGACATCTTACAAACAATCAAGCATCTTTATTGCGTACGTGCATCTCTACTACAAAATAAGTTTGGTATGTCGCGGTGGTTACCTGGGCTCCGGATGCAACGACTTCCATTGTGTACTCCTAGTGGGTGCTTGCAGACATCTACATGCATACAACATGGTCAACTTGGTTAGAAATAGGCGTACTACCTTGGATCGATAAGAAACAAGCGAGTATGCTTTTTCACGAAACTGAGACTGAAATATAGAAATCCAGAATTTAAAACGTTCAACTATTTATATTTTGGTACGTAAAAGGCATTTCTCTGCATTAATATCAAGCCAAAATTAGATTTGAGAAATCTCTGCGATAACACAAGCAATACCAAGATGAATAGATGATAGTAATACAGCTCTGATAATATAGTAAATACTATACCCGATGGAAAGAAAGTGGAAAAGGTTGGGTATACCTTGGCATCCGCCTGTGACGTAAGGGTTACCCTCGTATCCGGGGATGCACCTGCAGAAAAACCCTACACCCTGGGCTGGATTACAGTGGCTGTTGGAACTGATAGAGGCGATGCAGGATCCGCCGTGATCGCACGACCATAGGAGTATCAGGGGGACCAGCAGCTGATCATCATCTTCATCCTCCTTTGGCTTGATAAGGGACCCTGGGCCTGGTGGTCCATCCAGATTCATCAGATGAACCGCCCTCTCCGGCAAATCAATTCCAAAGGTATCACTATCGACGATGAGCACGGAAACGGGCAGATTGTCGTTGATGGCGCCACGGTCTCCCTTTAGCCGTTTGAGCTCCACGTCAAAATATGTGTTAGAATTGTCGATGGTGGAGCTGCAGAAACCTATAAAGTTCCAATCTGTAAAGTTCCGCACATCTTGGGCGGTGAGCGCACGGTCGCCAGGGCATTTGGAGGTGCAACCGACGCCGTAGCTGCTCCCGTCAGCACTGCTGCTGTGCAGCGTCGCCTCGACGTTGCACCCGACGACCGCTAGCGCGGACCCACGATTTGGGTACAACAATTTCTTGTGATCTTCTAACATGCCCTCTAACTTCAACTTCTCATTTTCTGTTTCACAGTCTCGCTTTGCATCAGAAATGACCATACCAAGTTCATCAGCCGGCTCATCTGATGCCCGTTCTTTACCTCCTTCATCTCCATTGTCTTCCATTGCAGTATCACTGTATTCAGGAAACATATGATGATAGTTGTTATTATCATCTTCTTCTTCACCATCTTCCATCATAACCCCTCTTTCCCCGTGCTTGGTCCAGCAATTATAGTTGGGCATGAAACCTTTCATAATCAGGTGGCCGCGAATGATTTTCGAGGAAGAGTACTCCTTGTTGTTCCAACATTGAACACATGGACAACGTATAAAACCATTCTCTTTATTTGCCGTAGCCACATCGATAAATTTATCCACGCCTTTCATATACCCGGCTACGCGCCGGTCACCGTACATCCATTCCCGACCGTTCATCTGCATCATATAAGTAAGTTTATCAAAAAACGGGACATCATAAATAGTGAAATGACCAATTCACATCGACACATGCATTGTATCAATGACATAGAAAAGATAAGATTGCTAACCTCGATCGAGGAAAATAAAGAGGAGAAAGCTTAAGTGCGTCTCGGACACCTTCTATATTTTTGTTCTATGAGAAATTAAACGGGATTATTCACTCAAACATTTCATCAAACACCTTAAATGCATGCATAGGGGAAAAAAAACTAGCACACCCCTCACACCTTCCACCAAGAGAAAAAACAGAGTACATGCAGAGGGCTGGGGCGTTGCATTTATAGAGAACGGGGGCATACGTTCCGGTTTGTAACACAAACCGGGACTAAAGGTGTATGCGGTTTGTGTTACAAACCGGGACGTTACCAACCGGGACGCATGTCTCCGGGCCCCGTGCCCGCTCGAACCGGGACGCGTGCCAGCATTAGTCCCGGTTGGTGGCGCAACCGGGACTAATGCTCTGAGGGAACGCGAACGGATGGCATGTTTTCTACTAATGATGCATGATGAGACGACACTGCCATAAAAGCAAACTAAATTTGCCGAGAGAGCATAACCATGCATGTAAATATGGACGATGCTTTCACAAGTGATTACCTAACGCGTGAAACGAGACCCAGAGCTGCATTTGGTTTATTAAGTCTGATATCACATCATGACTCATGAGAGAATAACCATGCATGCGGGAAAGGTTTGACGAGAAACATGCCAGAAAGTAGTGAAGCAAGTGTGTACCGTACGTCCTATAAATCGTTCTTACATGCGTGCCTTGTCTGAACTGCCAGTCCAATGCCGTCGCGACTTTCTAGATGTACTTATAGGTAGTTTTATCCTCGAAAAGACCAAACAATACACTAAATTAATAACAAGTTGATCGATAAAGCTCCTCGATTAGGATATCCTAAGATTCCCATATGCATCTAGATGCCACTTCTATCCGGTGGGCACTATAATTTTTAGTTTTGTCGTTGCTAAAAAGTTGTTAGGATGGATTGATTTATGTAAAAATTGTTAGAGCTATATTTGCTAATAAATTTTGTACTTATTTGTCTATCAGTATTTCAGTGTTGAGTCTATATCACAAGAAAAACGAACTTACTACTAGTATCCTCAGTGAGAATGTTCTAATGTGCAAGGTATGAGATGACACCAATAAAGGTTAGATGCTTATATACCGGATGATATTTGTATCACTGGATATGTAATATATTGAATATGACTAAGACATGATTTGCATGACCACATGTCTACAGAACCCTCAAGTGATTTGATATTAATGGAAAAATCCATATTACACACCCTATTAGATAGTAAAAATATACTATCCACAATAAAGAAACACGAAAACAATAACAAGCCAACACCCTTCCTAGACACACTCACTCAAATGTAAATAAACTTATCTACGGTATCTAGCGGACAATGTGAACTCCTCTTCGTGGCCATACTGTCTGCTCACTTCCTCCAAGCTTGCACTTCTTCTGGTTGTTGGATAACTTGGTGTAACATAGTTCATCTCATTTTCTTCTACTCCCAAATTTATCAGGACACGTTCATTGGTTGATTGGAGGCCTTCTAGTGCCATCTCAATGTGCCTCATAGTTGGTATCTCCTACCTCTTCAATTTTAAACTTGATGCAGCTAGAGAACCTACTTCTTCGACTCTGCAACTTCCGTCATCTATAACATGTGAGTCTAGTATGTGCACAAGATTGCCTTGTTCTAGCAATTTAACAAAATGCATAACAAGTGTGTCACCTTCATCTGGCATCTCCCCGATTGGTTTTTTTCTTGTAAGCAACTCCAAGAGAAGGACTCCAAAGATATAAACATCACCCACTTCTGGTTGTTGTCCCGTGGAATAGTACATTTGATCTAGATATCCTATAATTCCTTACACAACAGTTTCCTTTACTCTTGTTTGATCACTAGGAATGTACCTTGAAGCACCAAAGTCGGGTACCTTTGCTGTCAAAGCATCATCAAGCAGTACATTGGAAGAATTTGATATCTCTATGTATAATAGTGTCTGATACAGCAGAATGAAGGTAAGCAATAGCTTTGGATACTTCACCTGAGATCCTTATCCTATCCCTCCAATGTATTGATCTTGGCAATCCATTATGCAGATGGTTAGAAAGGGTTCCATTCGAAATGAACTCGTAGGCCAACGATGGTACTTCTATCTCGAGCCAACATCCATAAAGTTTGACAATATTCCTACATATGATGACCAAGTCACTTGCTCAAGTCCGCCTTGCGGAGCTGCGCATCGGCATGCTGGAGGTGTCACCAAAACTCAAGCCTAGGTGAGTGATTGATAGAATAGGCTTGTGTCTCGTGAGTGCGACTCGGCAGTCTTTGCCAGTCGGAGTCAGTTCTGACTTGGCGAATCTCCCGGTCGAGTAGAGTTCGGGCGACTCGAAACCTTGTTCCAAAGTCACCTCGGTGTGTTTGACCAGGATCTTCTTCCGGAGTCGATGTAGAGAGTCCCGGTGTCAGTAGTCAAATCAAACCGGGTAGTCACATCTATACAAGATCATACAAAGTAGGCATGCAGACTAGGACGTGCTAGACGTCTTGCAAGTGGTAGGACGTGCTAGACGTCATCATCAGTAGTGGGCGATGTCAATCGGCCCATCACATCAATGTCCAATTAATTAAACCTCTACCTAGTTGACTTTGTAGTGACCCAGACCCTATTTAAAGGGCAACACATAAATGAGAAATGTATGGCAAAATATTTGTGTGTTCTTGCCTCCCCTCCTTCCCCGTTCTACTCGCCTATTTTTATGACTTGGCTAGTTTGCGTTCGGGCCAACACTGGCATCCACGTGAACTATCGGTAGGCAGATATGCAATGAACCACGAGCGAGCGTGAAGCCGACAAGCAATGGCATGCGGCTGGGGAAAGCAGCGGAGGCCGTGCGGGGGAGTGGGAACCACCGGCGAGGGCGACGACAAGAACCAATGGTGAGCAGAACCGTGGACGGCCACGTGGGGAGGTGGTGCTTGGAATCTGGGACGAACGGAAGAGATGGAGGAGAGATAGACGAACACCACTTGCGAGTGCGACCCTGACGATGGATCCTCGGGTGATCCCTATCGTTTTCCTCTTCCCTATCTGCGTGTGGTGCAATCTTTCCACGCTCTTCACGACGAGAAATGCTACACCTACGGATTATTTTCTACGGAATTGACTTACGGAAATACGTGGCTGCAACGGGTTTGATGGAAATCAGTTTCTCCCCATGATTTCAGGCCCGCGATGGATCCACAGATCTCCACTTCATCCTGTGAAAAATCTCCGTAAGAAGATGCCTGTAATTGTAGTGTTATTTCTTCACGACCGTTGGTCGAGGGAGCCACCTTGGTGCCTAGTTTGCTGTCTTTAAACGAGTACGTACGACCAAAGGAGGCCACAATTCTATAGCACTAAATGGAAATCCGATTCTTTTCTTCAAGAGTCCATACCAGGCAACAAAAGACAATGAAGAAATCAGTACATACAAAGGTAGAGGCAAAGATCCCACCGCTTGGATGAGTTAGAAATGTCTATGTTCGACTTACTCATGGCAATCATGTGTTATAGCTAATGTTAAATTATTAGATACCCAATATTTTTGCTACTTTAATTGCTATATTTGTGTACAATTGCATGTTTGGGAATTATAATAACGGTTCTAATTGGGATTATATTGTCAAAAGTTAGCTTCAACTGGTAAAAATTAGTACTCCCTTCGACCCATATTAGTTGACTTGGATTTGTATAGATTCGGATGTATCTAGCACACAAAACATGTCTAGATATATCCGAATCTAGACAAATCCAAATCAACTAATATGGGTCGGAGGAAGTACTATATAATAGTATAATATATTACAACATTATCCGCAGCAATGTGCAGTGTATGGGCATGGACAAGAGCCACTTAAATTACACTTGCTAGGTTACATAACGATAATAAAAGTACAACTAAGGTGTGCCACCGGAGCTCCTCAAAATGATGGGCACATTCGAGCTCAGTTAGCTGAAATGACAGAAATAACCAAAAAACAAACTCCGGTTGTGTACATATAGTATGATGTTACTAAAACTACCGAGGATACCTTGCGGACAAGGCAAACTCTTTTTCCATACTGTACCTCCTTATGGATCTCTCATTGCTTCTATCCACATCATATAAGACATCTATTGCGATGTCATTTTCAAAAACATTCTCGGCCATAGTGTTATCCAAAGTACCCACCTGAGATGATCGGATGCCTTCAAGTGTCAACTCAACCTGTCTCATGGTCGGCCGATCTTCTGGTGTAAATTTTATGCATGCTACAACAAGAGTAGCCACCTCTTCGGCTTCCTTTGCTCCTTCCTCCACAACTTGTGGATCCAATATTTGCAACAAATTGCCTTGTGCAAACAAAGTACTGAAATGTACAATAAGAGCCTCACCATCCGAGGATAAATATGAATATGGTTTCTTCCGGGTTAGAAGTTCCATGAGGACAATCCCAAAGCTGAAAACATCACTTTTCTCCGTGAGCCGTCCAGTGTAGAAACAAGCAGGGTCCCAATATCCTCTGGTACCTTGAACCATTGTTGTTAATCCAGATTTTTCAATCGGAATGTTCCTTGAAGCTCCAAAGTCTGCAACTTTTGTGGTTAGACTGTCATCAAGAAGTATGTTAGCAGACTTGATATCCCTGTGGATGATAGGTATTGAGGCAGTTGAGTGAAGATATGCAATAGATTTGGCTGCTTCAATGGCTATCCTCAACCTGTTGTCCCATGACAGCGATTTTGGTCCTTCTACATGAAGATGTTCAGAAAGTGTACCATTGGATATGAATTCATAGATTAAGATCGGGACTTCAGTTTCAAGGCAACAACCGTAGAGCTTAACCACATTTCTATGGTTTATTTGTGATAATATCGCTACCTCATTGATAAAGGCATCGATATCCCTTCGATCCATTCTCATTGGTTTCTTGATGGCTACAATATGTTGGTTTGATAAAATCCCCTTATAAACAATACCTTGTCCTCCACTACCAACCACAAGATCCTTATCAAAATTGTGCGTTGCCTTCTCTAGCTCATCCAAAGTTATTATCATCCTTTCTGCAATGCCAGCGTTTTGAGATACCAATGTTTCCAATAATTTTCCCTGATTTTTCTCAAAGAACTTCCGCCTTAACATTTTTTCCCTTTGACGTTTCAATCTTTTTGAAATGAAGACTGCAATGATAACTAAAAGTATGAGACCGGCCCCACAAGAAACTCCTATAATTATGCTTATACCTGAAAATATATAGGTAGATCATGTTATACCTATACTCTCATCGTTAAACGACAAAATAAATTATGATTGAATTATAATTGGCATATATCTAGACTTGCTAAGAAACAAATAGAACCAAGCAAAGTTGGATGACGTCTGAAAGAACAAAGAGAAGACGTGTTCCATGCAATACATAGCTAGCTACAAGATATGTGTTCTATAAAAAGTTCCCTAAAATATTTGTTCGATTCGAAGTTCTACAAAAATAAACACGTACATATATCTTCAATATGTTTTTTATTTAGAAATTAAATAGACTAATATAAAGTATAATTAGTGTTGCAACTAATGACCTGGTCGATTATAAGCTTTGAAACTGAACCTCCACCGAAGACAGAAATTTTTGGATGTATGATTTTTAAAAAATAAACCCCATATGTCCTTATATAGATCTATGCTCGAAATATATAGACAATAGAGGCTGGCTGATAAAATAGACATGCATAACAATAGATCATCAATAAAGGAATACTTGTAGTCAGACCCAATTCAAGTTGCACATTCCCTAAACCCATACTAGAGACTATCTTGTGTGAGATTGTCATGATGTGTGTGACCTAATACGATCACATAACTGCCCCGTAGAAAATAGTATATTGGTCATGTACTTACGTTAGAGAAAAGAAAGGTTGTAAATTAAAGAAACTGTACAAGAGAGTATTGTAAACAAAATAATTCATGTATCGGATATGTATGACCATCGGAACAGCAGCAACAATCACACATAGACGACGGACGGACATCTTACAAACAATCAAGCATCTTTATTGCGTACGTGCATCTCTACTACAAAATAAGTTTGGTATGTCGCGGTGGTTACCTGGGCTCCGGATGCAACGACTTCCATTGTGTACTCCTAGTGGGTGCTTGCAGACATCTACATGCATACAACATGGTCAACTTGGTTAGAAATAGGCGTACTACCTTGGATCGATAAGAAACTGAGACTGAAATATAGAAATCCAGAATTTAAAACTGAGACTGAAATATAGAAATCCAGAATTTAAAACGTTCAACTATGTAAGTAAATTTTGGTAAAAGGCATTTCTCTGCATTAATATCAAGCCAAATTAAAATTGGATTTGAGAAATCTCTGCGATAACACAAGCAATACCAAGATGAATAGATGATAGTAATACAGCTCTGATAGTATAGTAAATACTATACCCGATGGAAAGAAAGTGGAAAAGGTTGGGTATACCTTGGCATCCGCCTGTGACGTAAGGGTTGCCCTCGTATCCGGGGATGCACTTGCAGGAAAACCCGCCTAAACTCTGGGCTATTTTGTGTTCACAGTTGCTGTTGGAACTGATAGAGGCGATGCAGGATCCGCCGTTGTCGCATGACCATAGGAGTATCACGGGGACCAGCAGCTGATCATCATCTTCATCCTCCTTTGGCTTGACAAGGGGCCTTGGGCCGCCTGGTAGTCCATCCAGATTCAACAGATGAACCTCCCTCTCCGGAAAATCAAATGCAAAGGTATGCCCATCGATGATGAACACGGAAACAGGCAAATTGTCGTTGATGGCGCCACGGTCTCCCTTTAGCCGCTTGAGCTCCACGTCAAAATATGTGTTAGAATTGTCGATGGTGGAGATGCAGTAACCTGTAAAGTTCCGCACATCGGCGGCGGTGAGGGCACGGTCGCCAGCGCAGTAGGAAGTGCAGCTGACGCCGTAGCTGTTCCCGTCAGCACTCTTGCTCTGGAGCGTCGCCCTGACGTTGCACCCGACGACCGCTAGCATGGACCCCATTGTCCACGTTGAGCCGGAGACACCCGACCTCGTCAGACTGTACCGGTGGTCGACGTCCGCTCCGCCCCAGGATCTTCTCACCACGGCACCGGGGCTGCTGCTAAGGTTCGTGACGCCACTGAAGATAGGCCGTGTGACCACGTACACCGTCATATCCTCGATAGAGATCGCCCTGACCTCGAAGATGCAGTTGTGGCCGAGAAGCAGCCGAGGCTTGCCAGGACGGGTGGTATGGTCGCAGGTGAGGTTGAAGCCTGGCGCCGAGCACCTCGCCGGGCCGAGGCCGAACGGGAACGGCACGTCCACGTTGCCGCACCGGGTCTCGCACCCCGGCCTCCCGATCACAGGCCCCAGAGCCTGCTGCGCCCCTGCTGCCGCTCTGGCAGCAGAGATTGGCGGACACAGCGGCGACATCAGTGCCACTGCAGCTACAAGTATCCCTACCACCACTAAGGAGGACATGGCCACTAAGTTCGTGGTCAATTGCTTGCGCTATCTAGACACTAGATATCTACGAATGCTTGCGCGCATATATATATTGACGTCGCACTCGGACAGTAAATATAAAGTAGATCTCACCTACTGCACGCGTCTCCATGGAATGATATTTTAGGATAATAATAACTTGTATTGATTTGAACAATAATACAAAGTGTTGGAATTTGAGTCATATTTGATGTTGGGCTTTTGGCCCATAACAAATACAAATTCTGAAATTCTCTTTGGCCCATTATCATGGCAGATCATGTGTGTGCTAGTGGTTCCAAAGTTTAGTCCCACGTTGCTATTGGAAGGGGAGTTGGGCCACCTTATATAGTAGAGTGTTGCACCACTAACTAAGTTATGAGAAGAGAAGTCCTCGCGCACTCCTCCTCCGACGCCGCCTGCCTCGCCACGCCTCGTCACGACGCAAACCGTAGCATAACTTTATTTTGCTCGTTGGGAAAAGTAATTGTGTATTAATTATGAGTCATTAATGCGTCACTACGGACGCGTTAAAGGGAACCCTACACTCTGGGCTGGATTACAGTGGCTGTTGGAACTGATAGAGGCGATGCAGGATCCGCCGTGATCGCATGACCATACGAGTATCAGGGGGACCAGCAGCTGATCATCATCTTCATCCTCCTTTGGCTTGATAAGGGACCCTGGGCCTGGTGGTCCATCCAGATTCATCAGATGAACCGCCCTCTCCGCCAAATCAATTTCAAAGGTATCACCATCGACGATGAACACGAAAACCGGCAAATTGTCGTTGATGGCGCCACGGTCTCCCTTTAGCCGCTTGAGCTCCACGTCAAAATATGCGTTGATCCCTTTGTGGATGTAGGAGCCGCAGAAACCTGTAGAGTTCCAATCTGTAAAGTTCCGCACATCTTGGGCGGTGAGCGCACGGTCGCCAGGGCATTTGGAGGTGCAACCGACGCCGTAGCTGCTCCCGTCAGCACTGCTGCTGTGCAGCGTCACCTCGACGCTGCACCCGACGACCACTAGCTTGGACCCCAATGTCCACGATGAGCCGGAGCGCCCTAACATCGACAGCATGTACCGGTCGCCGACGTCCCAGCCGCCCCACGATCTTCTCACCACGGCACCGGGGCTGCTGCTAAGGTTCGTGACGCCACTGAAGATAGGCGGTGTGACCACGCGCACCGTCTTGTTCTCGATAGAGATCTCCCTGACCTCGAAGATGCCGTCGTTGCCGAGCAGCAGCCGAGGCTTGCCAGGACGGGTGGTATGGTCGCAGGTGAGGTTGAAGCCTGTCGCCGAGCACCTCGCCGGGCCGAGGCCGAACGGGAACGGCACACTCACGTTGCCGCACCTGGTCTCGCACCCCGGCCTCCCGATCACAGGCCCCAGAGCCTGCTGCGCCCCAGCTGCCGCTCTGGCAGCAGAGATTGGTGGACACAGCGGCGACATCAGTGCCACTGCAGCTACAAGTATCCCTACCACCACTAAGGAGGACATGGCCACTAAGTTCGTGGTCAATTGCTTGCGCTATCTACACACTACATATCTACGAATGCTTGCGCGCATATATATATTGACGTCGCACTCGGACAGAAAATATAAAGTAGATCTCACCTACTGCACGCGTCTCCCTGGAAAAGCTAACCATAAATTAACCGTTATGTTTGGGCATGCGACGCGTACTACCAAGTTATTAGTGGGAAGACGCATGCATGCACATGCAGCGCAGTTTCCTGTGTTCGTACTGCTTTGCATCGCAAACCAACCAAAGTCGAAATTTCAACGAAACCACTTGGACGTTCAGTACACTAGAGTAGACTCAGTGAGTGACGACACAACTTATCAAACACACGCTGTTTCCGGGAGAGGCATGTGATGCATGGATTACTTTGCTGTAATTGACCAACGACAACGAGATAGTATTACGAATCTATTATTCTACGGCTTAAGCGTGAGCAAAAGCTTGGCATTTCAGGCCACACTACGGGAAAAAATGTCGATGCCGTCGCCTCTCTCCTTTGCCGTGTGCCAAAAGGCCCGGAACACGGCAAAGAGCCGTGTGTAAACCAAGAAGAACACGGTAAAGGACAGGTCCACGGGAAACAGCAGAAACAAAACCTGTGGGGCGTTTTGACAATCTTGTGCCGCTGGTTGTGGGCCTGTGTAGGTTCTGTTTGTCGGTGCGTTGTGCCCCGCTCCATTCCGCACCCCCCACTCCCGTTCGTATCTCTCCTCTCCTCACTTCCCTCTACCCCCTGAATGCCCTAGGTTTCTGGCCGCTCAGGTCAAAATCCAATCACGACTTCTCCAGTAGCGGCATCTCCTCTCAGGATTTCCAAGTGCCTCGCCTCGATCCGACCGTACCCTGCACCGTTTCGCTCTGTCATGCCGCTGCATCTCAGATCTCGCGGTTGGATGATACCAGGATGCGAGAGGGAGGAGGGGACGTCCATCATGTTTGATTCCAGAATTTCTTTCCTGCTCGGTGATCTGCCTAATACACTAATTTCTGTTGGTGGTGAAGAACCCTGCTCTTCTTGGATTGTTCATGAAGTTGATTTTCTTATTGTCTCTGATACGAATCTTCTTTGACCTATTGTTTGTCCAGATCCTTTTCCGTGTTTCCGTCCCCTGCAGCGGTAGCCAGATGAGGCGAAGTCACCCTCCTGTCTCGGTGCCGCGGTCCACACTCCCATGACGCACGGGTCGGTGGGTCACACAGCAGATAATGCAGCATTGTAAGAGAAGGGGGGTGAGCAAGCGATTGTGTGCTGCAGCGCGCCGACTATGCTTCAACGTCTACTCCTGGTGGTGGGTGTCCCACATCTGGCCAGCCAAATGAAGTGAGTCTTGTGAAAGCCAAGAACGTTTATCTCTGCCTAGCAACTTGGTTTGTTCCTAGCATATGAGTCAGAGCATGGTAGCCAGATATGTAATGCTTCTTCAGTTCATAAAACTAAAGGTAGTAAAGAATTCCATGCATGGACATATGATATTCTTGTGGCTACTGTGTTCTATAACTTGGGTCTATTCTGTTCTACCTGCAAAGCACTTATTATCTGCCAAAACACCACAAAATATGTAAGACTATAAGAGAACTCTTCTATTCCTTATCCTTTGTCTATAATCTTTTATCCGCGAGGTTAATTCCCTAATCATGATTTCTCTTAATTCCCTAATTCCTTCAGTTTTATTGATTCTGGAGTTAACTCTGTTTACTGCATGGTTTTTTTCGCTTGATCTTGAATAAGTGACCATGTCAGATTTGCTATGGATGGTACTGTATTTTTCTTTCTGCATTTTTTCAATATTTGTCAACAAGCCGTTTGATGGTAGTAGTCCAAACAGGCTGCAAGTGCGAATGAATATACATGATTTTATGCATCAGCCAATATGTTTTCAGAGGCCTTGCTCCATTTAAAAAGATTGAATTATTGTTATGAACATTTGTAATGTTGGAATTGAAGGAGTTAAAAAATAAGTTCAGTCTACTTCATATTGTCTTGCTGACTACGCCATTGTTTATTGTGGTTTTGCAGCATATGAGATTTTATTTCTCATGTAATAACACTGGACTTTAAGAAAATCTGGGTGCTAATCCCATTCATAGGTTGTTTGGCAATTTTCTTTTGCGAAAATGCAAAAAGCTTTGCGTTTCGATTCATTGATTGGAAAAGTGAGTTCTGTACAACATATATACAAACGCAAGAGAGCCGCCACCCGTACAACTCAACCCACTAGGCCTACTAGGCTGCCGGCAGCAGGCCGCGAAGGCCAGTCGCCCCAGCCGCAGCCCAATCCCGAGCCTCAGTGCGAATTGTACCGAGAAGGGCATCCATGTTTGGTGACGCTTTGTCGAAAACCACCGCATTGCGCTGCTTCTAGATCCACCAGACCGTCAACATGATCAGCGAAGATGTCCCTTTTCGACAGAGCGCGCTGTTTAGCAGTTTTATGCCTACTCCTTAATGATTGTTATGAAGTTCTTTATTTATCCCAAAGCTATTTCTGTTCTTTATATGAGGATAAAGAGATAGTGCAAAAGTACATGTGCTTGCATGTAAAAAACTTCGCCGGAAAAAAAGATACTTCTTTTGAGATGAAATGTTGATATAATTAACCATCTTTTATGAACAATCCAAAGCCACGCCTTTTGTTGGTCGGTTGTGCCATGGAGGTGGCCAACGGTCTTATCTCCTTATGGTAGCGCACACAGTAAGGCACCGTGCCTGTGTCGATCGGTATTGTGAAATATAATTCTAACAACTCGAGCCATTTCGCAGGAATCGTTGACCAATCAGGTTTTGCGGATGTTTGGCAATGACACCATGGAGCGGAGAGTTGACACAGTGGAATTACAATGTACTTTCCTCAATGTGTGGCTCTTCAATCTGCATCATGTTATATGGTATGTTTTCTAATTCCAATACCGCAGAGCATAGACTGATCTTTCTTCCTTTATAGTTATATATCCATATCCTATACGCATAGCTCTTAGTAGATTGCAGTTTTTATTGTGGCCGTATTTACCTAATAATTGTAGTGCATTCTCAAGGGTCTCGCCATGCCCCTGTGGTTGTGCCTCCACTTTATTAATACGATGAGTTTATCGAATATAAAATACAGTAGAGAAATAGTTACCCGAGCTCGGAAAGTTATCAGCTGGTTCCGCTATTTTTTTACTTATGTGTTTAGGATGAAATTAGCATGAAGCACATTATTCCTTTTAAAAAATTACATGTTATTGGAGGTGTCTTCTTAGTTTCATGGTTCTTTGTTGCAGCATAAAAGTTAAATAGTTCTCTTACATATTTGTCAGTGTACAGCTGAGTGCAGAACCGATAAATTTATATGTTGGCATGTGAAATCTGTAGTTGTGAAGCAATGCTCTAGCTGAATATATATTGCAAGTTTTTTTTAGGGAACTATAATTTCAGTAGTCTTAGGATCGGTAGTCTTGGAATATATATTGCAATGCTCTAGCTAAAATTTGTAGTTGTCGAGCCGTCTGCTGAGACCACTCCTAGCGCGCAGTGTTGTCAGCCGTTCGATATTGGACAAACAAACTTGGATTTTTGTTACCGCTCACACCCATTTTCATGAGATGGTAAAAGGCCCAACCCCCGATACGGGCCACTAGGCAGCGACCAATTGCTCCCTACACACCGTAAAAGGTATCATGGTAACAACCCCCGTAGATGGTGCTGTCTATATCTATATCCTCCCAGTCTTCCGTCGCACACCACCATGGATCCATTCCCATGTCTGCTCCCGCGTATTGAAGTTCATTCAGGCAAGGAGCGAGAGCCCGGAGGTGCCTAACTGGTGTATTCTTTCTTCTCTTTAATACAGAGTATATACGTTGGTTGCTTAAATTGAGCAAATTCTATGAGGTATGTGCTCTGCAGAAAAAGCCCGTGCATCACGACAACATCACTGAACCTCACCAAGCACAAGACCTGTAGGTCATCATCGACAGCCAATCTAATGCAAGCTGGACTTCCTTCCTTCGCCTCTATCATGACCAGCCATGCACATCTTTCTTTGACACAATTAGCCATTTAGTCTGTTGATTGGTATGACCTTTAACTTTTTTGATTGATTTGCGTAGCCCGTCTAAATAAGTAGATGACTCATGCCACATGGTCACCGGATTTCATAGATTTTTTATATAGACATGCATATGTCTAAATCATATTTTTATCTAGACCAAATTACAATTGAACCGAAAATTCTCATAAGGTTTCCGGTCAGATGGTTAGTCAGGGGTTATATTATCATACTGCTTTCGCTTCTCATTCAGACAATCCTTTGTGTGGGGACACTATTTCGTAGTGTATCAAGAAGGTTTAGATTAGTTCAGCAAAACAATGCTCCATTTTTTCAAGGAAGCACTGGCTCTCGAGGAAACCTGTAGTATAATCGACCTTACCTCTAATCCTACGTTTTAGGACTATGTGCAGTCAATTTATGTCTAACTGGGCATCCCGGGAATGGCATGTTTCGCTGGATTTAGCCATGCTTTTTCCAAATGTGTTCATCTACAACTGCATAAGTAAATGATTCTGGCAAGTAGCTAGGATCAGACTACAAATGTATATGATTTCCCTTTAGATTGCAATTTTGTGTCATTACAACATCTTAGAGAAGACTGGTTGGTCTTTCTAAAATGTTTTAGTTTCTTACGTTGTTTAATGCATGACAAAGGATACAAGAAACATATTGTTGTTTTTAGGTGGCCAGGGATTTTGTGGGGCTGCCTCTTGCCACAAGCATCTGCATCCGGCCGCTCATCATGCGTAGCCACATGGAGATTTCTGCATATGGACGCCCCAACTGAACAAGGGGTAAAGCGCAAATTGTTGCTTTATTTGTTTTGTTAGCCAATATAGTCTAGCCGCATCCTACTGTACAATATATATGCATGCTAGAAAAAAGATACTGTTGATGATAAACATATAAATGAAACTGTTGGCCGATATTAGATTATTGTTTTAGCATTATGCATAAAAATGCATCGTCAAGCATATGTGTGTCCTCCTGTTGATGATCATATAGCACCTCTAATATATCGTGGTAACAATCAATAATAAGTTTTCTCTCATGTGCCAGATTGATAGGAAAATGTGGACAACAATTTTAAAAATCAAATCATTCTATATCCATCACCTTAATAGTAGTGTTATGTTACATTAATATATCATTAATCATATTGTAGGTGATATGGAGTATGTAAACTTGACTTAGTGAAGTAGAAATAGGCAGTAAGAGAGGCGACAACGGGCAGTTGCATTCGACGGCTCAGCCCCTGTTCTCACCTAGAGGCATGGATCTACCACTGATTCCCTTGCCTTTCAAAAAACTTTATTTGACCTGCAGAAGGTATAGCTTCAGGTTTGTGATGCTTCGTGGTTACAGTTTGTTGTGTTTCATACTTTCAATCGATTGGTTAATCTGCTATTGTGGGAATGTCATAGATCCAAGATAGGGAAGGCTAATTTCGAATGAATACCTACTAATCTTAGCATTCGTAAGTGTGAGTGTGTGTAATGGTTTGGCTCCATGGAAACATTGTGCAATCTTGAAAGTTTCATATCTTTTATCCTATTTGAAAATTCTAGCTCGATAGTTCGTGCCGGTAGTGGAGCTTAATTTTACCCAATTTAGTATGTCATAGTGTCATTTCTGTATCTCCTTTGTTGGCCATGTATGATTGCTTTGGGTAACTAGAAGTCCAAAACTAAAGTACAAAGAACCTCTGTGACGGTGGGGGTTTCTATTGATCTTGATAGCTAAGTCCAAAAACTGAAGTACAATGAACCGCTGCATGGTTTTGTATCTATATAGTCGCGAAGCAATAATAATTGCGCCATGATCATTTTTTCAGTGTAAAAATGGTTTTCTCGGTTGCTTATGATGATTTAAAATATTGAAATAATTTTGAGCATGTTAGATATATTATGACATGCCTAAAATTCTAATCTTTACCCTTAATCAATTTGTGCGGCATTGTGGTACTCTAGGTAAAATTCTCCTTTGTTATAATGTTCTAGCTCAGGTTCGCTACTTGCATTGTTGCAATGCTTGGCTGACGGTTGTTCATCAATGTAGATCTACTATGCAATCTCCATTCATACACTTGCAGGCTATTTCAGCATAAAAAACAGAACATTTCCATCCACTATGACAAGGTTATCTTGCTGAAGCTGAAGGCACCAGGTTTTGATGATTCTCTTTTGAAAGAAGCTTTGGTATGTCCTTATTCCCTGGCATTATTATTGACTGTCCCAATTAGTGGTTCATGGTGTTCTTTTATCATATATCCATGGCCATTCATCTGAAAAAGGCTAAGATTATTGGACTAACGTTGATCACAGAGTAATATTTAAGAACACAGGGTGACTTTGGCAGCCTTTAGGCAGTGATGTTTGCTTGAAAAGTTCATAAAAGCAAATGCAAGATTATATACCCCTATAAGCGTACTGATTTTACGTTAAAAGGTATTCATCTTTTTTGCTTGCTGCGTAAAAATGCTCTATAAAAAGAATTGGCACCCATGATATCAATTATGATATAATTGTTCTGTGTTTACCTAACCTCTTCCTTATCTTTAATGTTCTTCACAATGAATTTATAACAGATTAGGATGTTTAAAATGGGTAAAGACTTCTTATAAATGACATGCTACTGTTTTACTTTATCACAACATGATCATTCAATGTATTGTAGCTAAAAAGCTCCATGATTTGGCTGATTTGCTAATCCTGTTTCCCTTTGATGGTAGGATGTGTTGTGAAATAAATCAATTGGTCGTCGTATGATATTTTTACTGCTAAAACTTCCAAGAAACCATGTTATATAATAGCGGTAACTAAATCATAGTTGTTTAGCTGTCAAGAAATTAGAACTGCAGTACCATCGTCACTATTATGAGTCAATACCTCATTCAACTTTCCTTTCAATCTAATTAAGTTCCTTCTTTGTTAGCGACACATTAGCGACACATTGAACTTTCCAGTGATGTATTGTGTCTCATCGCCACTCGCAAGGTCATCATATTTTTAAGCTCGGGGTACCTTTTCTGTGTTCGACAATAAACTGTCATATATGTGTATCTTGAGCTTTATCCTTTTTTTCCTTCTTCAAACTGATTCGTGGATGTTTTGTGGACTGTTGATGCTAAGGAGACCAACTATCTCTTGCCTGCATGTTAGAGATATCTAATTGGTAAATATGTCCCCTTTAGGTCAGCCTTGTTTTTGCGAAGTAGTGAGATGTCGCTACATAGCTGTTTGCATTCCACGATCAATGTAATACTTTCTCCGTTCAGAAATATAAGACATTTTAACATTGTGAATCGAATATATCTAAATGTATTTTGGTGTAGAGGTTCGAAGTGAACCTATACTATAAAGGCGTCTAGATACATTCATTTAACAAAGCTAAAATGTCTTATGTTTCTAAATGAAGAGAGTATATGCTATTGTTTGGTCAGATATCTAAATATGTCTCATTGTATTAGGTGAACTTTGAGTCTACCTATTTTGCTCTTGGTGCACACCATTGAATATATATTCTGTAGTAAATTAATCACGCGCACGTAGTAGTTCCTGTGTGGATATGCTCTACATATCTCCTGCCCACACCCGTCTTCTGCATCTTAAGAAGTTTCTTGAAGAAAATAACCTGATTGTTCTAATTGGCATGCAACCAAGGTACTGAGTTTGTGACGCCTTCGGATTTTAGTCAAAAATCGAGGTTTAATACTTCACCGTTGTAAGCCAAGATTTTTTTCTCCAAATCATAATACTGATATTTTATTTACTCTTGGATTGCATCGAGCCATCGACTAATCCTATGACCTGTCAAGTTGGGTAATCATCCATCAACCTTCTATTGAAAGCACATTATATATTTTTAGAAATTTTCGCATGTGTCGTGCACAAAAACCTATTGAATTATGTATAATTTGAAAACAAGTGACCATACTTTGCTATGCAACACATTTACATGTTTAACATTTTTTGATTGTCTGGTTATGGATACAAATCTATTCCAAACAACATGTTCTTACCATACTTTGCTTCTTGTGATGGTCCACAAATGGATAGGTTCCATTGGGAACAAATTATTCTCATATTCTTTGTATTGACTTTTGGACTAAACCTTGCTGTTGAAGTTAGATGCATATATATACGCGAGCCTATGCTATGCGCATAGTTATTTTATTGTCATGTCCCCTACATCACCAGTTACTCGGTTAGTGTTGGTGAATTCCTGTTACTTTGCTCTATTTGGTTCAAGCAGAGAAATTATCAAGGCTATTTCAGCCAATTTCAGGCATTTCGAAGAAACATGCTATGAATAATTAAACCGTCTTAGGCTGTCAGGTAGGCCTTGAGAAATTATATCTGTGATCGAGTGTCAAATTTGCTAGCACCTTACACATGCAAGCTTATTATTGCCATTGCTAAGCCTACTGTGTTGTCTGTATTAAGAATACGTATCTACTTTAAATCCTGTATCTAAACTCTACATTTGCCTCATGTACCGTGCCCGGTTCTGCATGTACAATGTTCAGCCAAAAAACTTACTCCCTTCGTCATAAATTAACTGACTTCACTTTGTCTATATACACACGTATTTAAGTACTAAACATGTCTAGATATGTGCATATTTAGACAAAGTGAAACCAGTTATTTTAGGACGGAGGGAGTAGATGATTTAAGCTCCATAATTCACCCATAAAATTTATATCATCTGATCTAATCATAGGAAGCAAGAAAAAACAAGTAAAAAAATTCAAACAAATCTAAAACATTTACCGTGGACAAATGCAACGCACCAACCATGCTATGAAAAAATATCATGCAGACGGCAAGACGAAGCTCGCGTGTCTGTCTAGTATTAATTATTTCTTTCCCAAACATGCATATACACGCTGTAGGGTCCAAGCATGTGCATGGAGATTACGGTGGAATGTGTATTTTTTGTGATCCATGTGTCTTTCATAATTATTTGAGAACATAATTATTTTTTGAAAATGGACGCTTTACTATTTATCTCTATTACTATATATATTATGGTCTGGACCCACTGGATGATGAAAATACGGAGGAGGATAATCCTTTAAGAAACTAAAGGAAGATTTCCAAGGTCCTTGATATGGGGAGCCACACGAAAACATTTTACCTTGTGTATCATTTTTTTTGGCAAACTTACACTCACGTTAGAAACTTAGAATAGAGCATTAAGAAGGTACAACTGCCCTATGGCATGTGAGGTTTGACCAACAAAGTTGCTCAAAAGTCAAAAGACCACATCACGCAGCAGGGGAACACGTTCATCGTGCATGCATGTGTCACGATTGACGAGAAAATACCCAAGTCGTCGTCGCCATTGGCGAACTGCCTCCAAATGAACTAAGCTTGGAAAAGAGCGGAGGCATGACCACCGGCAGGCTTGGTTCTTTTAAGTCTTCCCACATCATGAAAAGATAACCAAAGCATGGAGCTTTTGGTTGACGACCGAGACCCCTAAAGGGCGGATAGCAAGAGCGTAGTAGAGTCTAATGAAACATTTTTGAGATGCTTTTTACATATAAAAGCAAGCATGCATATATGGCTCTTTAATCCGAACCAAGACTTCTCACGCCTTTGTATATGTTCCTTTATAAGTACTACCTTAAAGGGTGAGTGTGAGTTCTTCTCTTTCCGTGCCTTGATTGCTTTATTTGCTAGGCCAGCGGCAAAGTCCGTTGAGCTTGTGGAGGGAGAAAGGTGAAAGCTTTACAAACATCACGTGCATACAACATCGCACGCTGTTAGTTAGTTTACTGAGAACATAGATGCAGTGCAGTTTCCTGTGTTCACATCACGTGTATATTCGTATTGCTTTGCATCACCAACCAACCGAAGTCGAATTTTCAGCGAAACGACATGGACGACAGTATGTACGTAATTCACTGCATGCACTAGACTCAGTGATTGACACCACTTACAAACACGCTGCTTCCGGAAAAGCCATGTGTAAGGACTACGTTGCTACAATTAACTCCCGTAGCGCTTTATTAGTTATTTCCTTCTCAAAGCATGCATACACTTGTACTAGTATTTTGGTCTCACCCTGTAACACCCCAGGTTCTATCATCAATAGTAGAAAAGCCTTCTGTCCGGAGATTTAGTTCCGGTTGTGCTTGCTGTAATCTAGACGATCTGGTTATGTAGAAATTGTTGGACCATGTTCTTTCACATGGAGGTATGTTGGCAGCCCAACATAAGTCCGTGAAAGTTTAACACATTTCAACTGTTGATCGACGTTCGTATCTAATGGCTGAGATGCTCCTTGGCAAAGAGCAGAAAAGAAAACCCTAGCCACACCCTTGGTGGATGTGTGTTAAACACGCTGTGTGTGAGACATGCTGTGAGAGTGTGAGCTGAGCAAAAGAGAAGGTGACAGAACACACAAGAACAACACAACCTGATGAGAAGAGAGGAAGAAGAAGGAGAGGTGATGTTTGTCCAGATTTCTGAGATCTGACCGGTCTGTCTTTAAGCTAGTGTTTGGAGGATCAAACGTGCTTGCATTGGCTCCAAACTTGGTGAGCTTGTTCCTTGTTTTGATTAATTCGATTTGGTTTGCTGGTTTGAGATTTGGGTCAGTGTAGCATTAGATTTGGAAGCGGTTTAGTCAGTTTGGACTGCTGCAGTTTGAGCACAGAACAGTTTTGATAGACAAACAGTTTAGGCAGGCAAATGGTGTCCGATTGGCACGTATATTGGGTACTCGTATGTAAGCTTGTCTACCAAGTTTGGTGTTAATTGGGTCTGTGGTTTAAGAGCAGTTTGCTAATTATCGAAAAGGACAGAAACTGAGATACTCTGCTTTGTTGTATTCTTTCTCTCAAGTGGTTGCTATTGTTGTTGTTGCCAGTTGGCAATGTGTTGAGTGTGTTGTACATATCTAGATGTTCTAGAGAAGAATCTGTACCTAGGTTGCTCATAGTGAAGCTTACGTGGACCGGTTGGTCCGCACCCGTGGTTTTTTCATGCTCACCTTGAGAAGGTTTTTTCATGTAAATCCTTATGTCACCTGTGCATGTGCTCATTATTTTATTTCCGCTGCATATCTGTTGATTGAATCTATCCCCGGGGTTCACCGCAAGCAGCGGGGGGTTCTGCTTCCTCCCCTAACAAAGTGGTATCAGAGCTAAGGTTCAGTTTGCAGTCAGTTTTAGAGTAAGGTTTGTTTTGGGCAGAGTGCATTTGCTTGTGGTGAAGGATGGAAGTGAATGCCAACATAATGATTTCTTTGAATGGTACAAATTATCAAGCATGGAAGAGCAAGATGAAGGACTTCTTATATGTGAAGGATTACTGAAAGTCGGTGTTCTCCACTAAGATGCCTAGTGATATGCAAGAAGATCATTTGGAGGTACTTCATCTCCAAGCTTGTGGGTTCATCCGACAATGGATGGATGATAATGTTTTGAACCATATCATTGATGAGTCACATGCACGTACCTTATGGAAGATATTGGATGAGTTGTATGCCTGCAAAGAAGGTACTAACAAGATGTTCTTGATCAAGAAATTGATGCGTTTGAGGTACAAGGAGGGCACTCCAATTATAGATCATGTGAATGAATTTCAGGGCATTATAAATCAGGTATCTTCAATGGGAATCACATTTGAAGATGAATTCAGAGCCTTGCTGCTACTTGGATCATTACCGGACCCTTGGGAGACCTTTAAGGTCATCGTGCACAATTTAGAACCTAATGGAGTAGTCACTTGAAACCTTGTGAAGACCAAGGTACTAAATAGAGTCCATAAAAATTGTTGATAAGGACGGTTCTTCCTCGCATTCTTAAATGTTAGTGACTGAATCACGAAGAGAAGTAAGAGCAAAGGTCCGGGTAAGGGAGGAGAAAGAAGTAGAAGAAAATCAAGAGGCAAAGACAAGTATACTGGTACTATATGTCATCACTTCCATGAGAAGGGCCACATCAAGTGGCATTGTGAACAATGGAAGAAAGACAAAAAGAAAAAGAAGAAAGTTTAGAAACAGACCGACATTGATAGTGACAGCGAGGAAGGACGGATTGCTACGGTTGAGGAGATCATATTTCTCATGCATGAAGAACATGATGGTAGCCGTGTTTCCACCAATGATGAGAGGATCACTGTAGTTTCTGATGACACCACCGGCCTTGCAGATGGTGATGAGTTGACTTGGATTCCGGATAGCGGTGCTAACATACATGCTACATCTTGCAGAGAGCTCTTCACCAATTACACAGCAGGTGATTTTGGTGTTGCGAAGATGGAAAATAATGATAGAACATTGGAAGAGGAGATGTGCACTTGGAGACTGAAAATGGTATGACACTAGTCCTCAAGTCGGTGAGGCATGTTGATGCCCTTCGTCTCAATATTATCTCGGTTGGATTGCTTGATGGAGATGGGTACTTGAGCAGATTTGGAAATGCACAGTACAAACTCACCAAAGGGAACCTGATTGTTGCAAAGGGTAACATGGTTTCAGTTTTGTATCATGTTCATACTAAGCTTTCTGCTGTTTATGTCAATGCATTGCAGAAATAGGATGTGTGTGCATTATTGCACAAGAGACTTGGGCACATGAGTGAGAAGGGGATGACGGTGCTAGTGAAGAAAAAATTGTTGAAAGGTGTGAAAGGTGTTAACATCAAGAAATGTTCAGATTGTCTAGCGGGGAAGAAATACAGAGTTGCGTTCAAAAGTCAACCTCCTCACAAGAAGCCTAGGGTGCTGGACTTGATACATTCCGATGTTTACAAAAATGTTGGTGAGTTCAATGGGTCGAGCAAAGTACTTTGTCACATTTATTGATAAGTTTTCTAGGAAGGTTTGGGTCTATGTTTTGAAGAACAAAGATCAAGTACTAAGTGTATTCAAGCAATTCCATGTCTCTATTGAGAGAGAAACTGAGAAGAAGATCAAGTGCATTCGCAGTGAGAATGGGGGAGAGTATATTGGCCCATTTGATTCCTATTGCAAGGAGTACGGAATTAGGCACCAATTTACTCCTCCGAAGACACCACAGCTGAATGGTCTTGCTGAGAGGATGAACATGACAATTGTTGAGAGAGTTAGGTTCTTGCTATCGAGTGCAAAGCTGCCTAAACATTATTGGGGTGAGGCTTTGTCGACTGCAGTTTATCTTATTAATCTCTCACCAAGTTATCCATTGCAAGGAGATGTTCCAAACATGGTGTTTTATGACAAGGACGTCTTGTATGAGCACCTGAAGGTTATTGGGTGCAAGGCCTTTGTTCATATCCCTCAAAATGAAAGGTCAAAGCTTGATTCAAAGACACGACAATGCATATTTCTTGGCTATGGAGGTGATCAGTTCGACTATAAGTTGTATTATCCAATAGCAAGAAAGGCTATGAAAGGCCATGATGTTGTGTTTGTTGAAGACCAAAAAATTGAGGATATTGTGAAGACAAAGGTGCAGGTTCCAGAGCAAGTTCCGGTATATGTTTCTCCTCGAAATCAGTAGCAAGACAGATATGATTCTGACTCAGTTCCTGCAGATTCAGCTCAACAAGAAGCTGAAAATGATGATGCAGAAGATGTGTAAGATGGTGCACATAGTGGTACAGGTAAGTATGCTCCCTAGAAGCAAGAGTATGATGCTGAAGAAGATGATCATGATCAGCAAGCACCTGAACCAAATAGTCCACCAGCTGCTCCACTCAGACGGTCCAGCTAAGGCTGTGTTCCTTCCACTAGGTATGACTCAAACCAATATGTGGTGTTATTGTCTGATGATTCAGAACATGAGTGATTTCAAGAGACAATGAAATATGGGAATAAGGAGTGGAATAAGTCTATGCAAGAAGATATGGATTCCTTGCATAAGAATCATACTTATGAGCTGGTGAAGTTGCCCAAGGGCAAGAAAGTTCTGAAGAACAAGTGGGTCTACAAAAGCAAGCAAGAATAGAACGTCACATCCAAGGTACAAGGCCAGGCTAGTTGTAAAAGGATTCATACAGAGAAAAGGTATTGAATTTGATAAAATATTTTCTCTGGTGGTGAAGATGACATCAATCCGAATGATCCTATGCATGGCAGCAAGTCTCAACTTGGATGTTAAGAAAATGGATGTGAAGACAACTTTCCTTCATGGATAGTTGGAGGAAGAAATCTACATGGAGCAGCCCGAGGGGTTTCTTGTTAAAGGCAAAGAAGACTATGTGTGCAAATTGAAGAAAAGTCTCTATGGCCTAAAACAAGCACCGAGAAAATGGTACATGAGGTTTGAATCTATCATGGGGGATCAAGGCTACAGGAGGTGTAGCTCAGACCATTTTGTGTTTATTTAGAGGTTCTCAGGTGATGATTTTATCATATTGTTGCTCTATGTTGATGATATCTTGATTGTTGGCAAGAATGTCTCTAGGATTGCTAGGCTAAAAAAAGAGTTGAGAAAAAGTTTTGCCATGAAAGACTTGGGTCCAGCAAAGTGTATTCTTGGCATGAGAATTGAGAGAGACAGAAAATCCAACAAGTTGTACTTGTCTCAAGAGAAATATATTGAGAAGGTACTTCACAAGTTGAAGATGGACAAGGCAAGGGAAGTAAGCTGTCCACTCGCATCTCATTTCAAGTTGAGTAAAAAAGCAATGTCCCTCCACTGAAGAGATGTAAAAATAAATGCAAAAAGTTCCTTGTGATTCACCTGTTGGGAGTTTGATGTATGCTATGGTGTGCACACGGCCTGACATTGCTCAAGCGTTTAGTACTATGAGCATATTCATGTCCAATCCAGAAATACCACATTGGGAAGCCGTGAAGTGGATTTTATGGTATCTCTGGGGAAGCACTAAAATGAAGTTTTGCTTTGGTGGTAGTGAGCCCAAGCTGATTGCATATTCAAATTCAGACTTGGCTGGAGATGTTGATGGAAGGAAGTCTACTTTAGGTTATTTGATTACCCATTGAGGGAGAGCAGTGGCATGGCAAAGCAGGTTTCAAAAGTGTATGGCGCTAAATACAACTGAGGCCGAGTTCATCACAGTAACTGAGGCGAGCAAGGAGCTATTGTGGCTGAAGCGATTGACTTGTGAGCTTGGTTTTGAGCAAGACAAGTATGCGCTGTTTTGTGATAATGAAAGTGCCATTCACCTGAGTAAGAATGCAAGTTTTCATTCGAGGTCGAAGCATATTGATGAACGCTATCATTTTATTCGAGATGTGCTGAATTCCAAGCAAATGCAAATTGAGAAGGTGCATAAATATGACAATGGGGCTGATATGTTGACCAAGGTGGTGACAAGAGGAAAGCTCGAGGTATGCCGTCGGCTCGCCGGCATGACTGCCGGTTGGCAGTGAGACCCTCCATGATGTCAGGAGGGGGGGTTTGTTGGGCCATGTCCCTCCACATGGAGGTGTGTTAGCATCCCAACATCAGCCCATGAAAGTCCAACATGTTTCAACCGTTGATCGTGTAGGGGTTCGTAGCATGGAAAACAAAAATTTTCTACCGCATACAAACAAACATGCAAAGATCTATCTACTAGATTGTAGCAACGAGTCGATAGAATAACTCACCCTCGAAGATTCCAAAGTGTTTAACGAGAGCGGATTCTCATGGGTGATGTAGTCGTACTCTTCCTGATCTCAAGATCGCGTAGACGATCCTTCCGGCGCTGCGTTCCGACAGCTCTTCCGCAGTCGGTCACACGTTCAGTACTCGACGAAGACCTTCCTCTCCCTTGTTCTAGCAGGCAGCGGAGGTTGTAGCACTCTCCTCGCGATTCCGGCAGCATGACGGCGTGGTGTCGGAAGTAGAGGGGAGATCTCGCAGGGCTTCGTCTTAAGCCGGAACGAGTATGGTGGACTATGAGAGAGGCCTCAGTGATGTAGGGTTTAGACACACCAAGGGGAGAGGGCTAGGCCGGCAGATAGGGCTTGGGGCAGCCCAAGTCGGCGGCTAGGGTTTGCCCTAGGCGGTGGCGGCGGCAGCAGGAGGTGGCGGCGCTGGCGGCTTGGAGCTAGGGTTTGCGGGGTGCAAGTTGTGTGCTTGGAGGGGCAGGGATGCCCCTCCTTATATAGGTGGAGGGGGCGCGCCAAGGGGAGGGGAGTCCCTCCCCAACTCGGCTTCCAAGGCCGGCGGTGGAGGGAGAGGGACTTCCTCCCCAAGTAGGTTTCCTACTCTCCCTCCACCAAACAAAATATCCGTTTGACTTTTCAAATTGGCGTTTGACTTTTCAAACTAGGATTTGATTTATCCCTTTATTTTGTTCAGCGATGACACCTAGTACATGATGCAACCATTCCAAGTTGTTATGACACATTCATGTACCCTTCCCCTCCGGAGTGCCGGACATTCCAGAACCTTCTAGAACATTCCCGATGAAAACACAGGAACCATTCTCCAACCCCGAAACAGGACTTTCCTTATATGAATCTTATTCTCCGGACCATTCCGGATCTCCTTGTGATATCCCGGATCCCATCCGAGACTCCGAACAACATTCGGTTTCTTACTCATCATTCCATAACTACTCAACAACGTCGAATCCTTAAGTGTGTCTCCCTACGGTTCGTGAATTATGCGTACATGATCGAGACACTTCTCCGAACAATAACCAATAGAGGAATCTAGAAATCCATATGGATCCCACATATTTCTACGATTACTTTGCGATCGAATGAACCATTTACATACGATACCAATTTCCCTTTGTCTCACGATAGTTTACTTATCCGAGGTTTTGATCGTCGGTATCTCTACATACCTAGTTCAACCTCGTTACTGATAAGTACTCTTTTCTCGTTCCCGTGATATGTGATCCCTTGTGAGACAGTCACATGCTTTCAAGCCATTTGGATGACATTCCACCGAGAGGGCCTAGAGTATATCTATCCGTCATATGGATGGACAAATCCCACTCTTGATCCATGTGTCTCAACCAATACTTTCCGAACACTCAATGCCACCTTTATAGCCGCCCAGTTACGGTGTGGTGTTTAATGTCATCAAAGCATCCTTCCGGTGATGGTGATATGCATGATCTCATGGTCGAAGGAATTTGGTTACTATGTATCAGAAAGCATATAGCAATTGAACTATTAAAATGACTTGATCTTTATGCTACGCTTATCTATAGGAGTATGTCCATCATATCATTCTCCTAACGATATGATCTTGTTGTTAACAACATCTCAATGTTCATGATAGGGAAACCACAATAATTTATTAACCAACAAGCTAGTATTATAAAGAGGCTTTACTAGGGACTCTAATTTAGTTTACAAATCACACAAGTATTAATGTTTCCTTGTTAATACTATTATAGTATGAATGTAAACATTTATCATAAACACAAAGATATAATAATAACTATATTTATTATTGCCTCTAGGGCATATCTCCAACAGTCTCCCACTTGCACTAGAGTCAACTATTCTAGATTACATGGTAATATACCGAACACCCATGGCAGTTTGGTGCTGGTCATGTTTTGCACTCGGGAGGGGTTTAGTCAACGGATCTGCCACATTCAGATCTGTGTGTACTTTGCAAATCTTTATGTCACCATCTTGGACATATTCTCGAATAGTGTGAAAATGTAGCTTGATGTGCTTCAGCTTCTTGTGTGACCTTGGTTCTTGCGCATTGGCTATGGCACCCATGTTATCACAATAGATAGACATTGGGTCCAGCGCACTTGGAACCACACCAAGCTCTGTAATGAACTCCTTCATCTATATTGCTTCTTGTGAAGCCTCTGAAGAAGCCATGTATTCCAAATCAGTTGAAGATCTCGCCACAACTCTTTGCTTTGCACTCCTCTAGCTAACTGCTGCACCATTCAAAGTAAATACGTATCTAGATTGAGAATTAGAATCATCCGGATCGGTGTTCCAACTAGCATCGGTGTAACCATTAACAACGAGCTGTTCATCACCTCCATAAGAAGGAACCATATCCTTAGTTATTCTCAAGTACTTAAGGATGTTTTTGACTGCTGTCCAATGATCCACACCTGGATCACTTTGATATCTGCTAGTTAAACTAACAGCATATGCAATGTCGGGTCTAGTACATAGCATGGCATACATTAGAGATCCTATGGCTGAGGCATAGGGAGTCTTACTCATCCTTTCTCTATCTTCTGCCGTTGTTGGACTTTGAGTTTTAATCAAGGTCGTATTGGGCAACATGGGCAATGTGGCATCCCGCAAAACCACTACTAGAAAATCGCGTTGAATTTGTGCATTGCATCGTCATCATCATGCATTGTTTGCCAAAACTATGTTTGCAAAGCCCGTGTTGTTTTCTAAAACGCCCCCTCTTGATTCAACATCGAAAACCGGGTCGCCGGAATATTTTGTTTTGTTAAAATTGTTTTGCAAACGGTCCGTTTAATTAAATAAAACTTTTAATTAATTTTTTAGCGGGGCAGTCGAACGGGCCGATTGACCCGAACGACCGCCCCAGAAATAAAACGGTCCAGCTGTACCCGCCCTTCTAAATCCTAAATCTACCCAGTTCTCTACCCTCTCTCCCCAGCCACCTCACCCTGGCCAATAGTCCCTCGCCACCTCACCCTCTTCCCTCACCCCCTCCTCTCACATGCTGCCACGTGGCCCTCCCTCTCTCACCCAATCCCCCACCAACCAGCCCACCCACTCCCTGCCAGCACCCTCTCGCGCGCGCGCACCCCAGGCCGCACCCGCCTCTGCCAGCTCCCTCCCCTGCCGTGTGGGCCCCGCCGCTAGGCCACGCCCCACCTGCAGCCAACCCCTCCTCCCACACCAGTCAACCCGCGCCTGCCTCCCCAGTTCCACCTTCCCCTGACCCGGTCCGCCCCCACCTGCCCCAGACCGCCTCGCCCCGCCGCCGCCGTGCGCGCCGCCTCGCTTCCGCCGCATCGCCGTCTTCCCCGCCTCCCCGTCTCGGAGCCGCGCCGCCAGGACACCACCTCGCCGCGGCCGCGAGCTTCGGCCGGCCCCGCCGCCAGCTGCGCCAGGCCCCGCCTCCGCCCGCGCGAGTCCGGCCGCCGCCGCCCCGACAAGCACGCGCCACCGCCAGCCCGACCCCGACCCTCTCCGCCGTGTCCTCGCCGTCGCCACGCCCAAGCTCTGCCCGCACAGCTCCCTCGCTCCGCCCCGCCGCCTGGACCGCAGCCGCCGCTCGCCAGGTCGCGCCTGAGCCGCCCCGCAGCAGCCCCGTCGCCGGCGCAAGCCCGCTGCGCCTCGGCCTCGCCCCCGACGCCCCGAGCAACCGCACCTGCCACCGCGCCACCGTCCACCTCTGCTCCGCCGTCTCCGCCTCAGCGCCGCCCTCGCCCGCTGTCGACCACCCCGTCGCCCAAGCAGCGAGGCCCTCCTCGCCGTCGCCGGCGTCGCGCCAGCCAAGCTCCGCCGGACCGCGTCTTCCTCCTCCCCGGTCGCGCCCAAGCCCGCCACGTCATCCTGTGGGTCCCGCCCTCCGTGTGCGCGTCCGTGTGTGCTCGTGTGTTTATGACATGTGGACCCGCTTGTGTACCTTAGGGACGACGTGGAGCACCCCAAGTTCGCCCACAACCCCGACGCCGAGACCATAAAACCGTTGTCCATCTACAAGACCGCCGAGAACCTCGGGTGCACCAACATGGAAGACCGAAGACCAACCCCGGCGAAGTCCGGACCCGATGACCGCCAAGAACGTCACCGGCTTAACAAGTACGCCTCCCGGAACGCCAAGGACCTCGCGAGAGACGACAAGACCGACCCGACCCGCGAACCCGACAAGACCGGCACAACGGCAAGATCAACCCCGACCATGACGGACCCGATGCGTCCCGGCACCGAACCAAGTCCCGCTTCCCGGATGCCGAGGTCACCGACGCAGGACAACAAGACCTACCCCTGAGTCCGAGAACGACCCCGTCGAACCCTGGACCCCGAGACCGACCCCGGAACCCCAAGATCGTCGAGTCCCCCCCTCAATGTGTGAACCCTTTCCGAAACCCTACTTTTATAACATAATATAACTTGTCGCATAATGATTGTCTTGCATGCATACATCCATGTGGTTTGGGGGCCTTATGCCGATTCACCTAATAATTAAATATGGGGCCCATATGCGGGCAAATCTAGCCTTATATTGACCTCATTTAAACCTGAGTAGCGAACCGGTATCTTATCTTTTGCCATGTAAACAACATTTAATTTGCGGGATAGATAAATCACATGAACCATCCAATTAATTGTCGGGACCCCGGTTCCGCTTAATATGACCTAATTGCATTGCACCTTTGCCATGTCATCCATCACACATGCATCATGCCGATCTTCTGCCGTTTTATTAAATATTGCATCCGGTGTTTGTTCTAGTGTTTTGCTTCTTCGCGGATAAGGCCGTTGAGTTGATGTGAGCTTCGCCCCGATCTTCGGTTGAACCCTTCGACAATGTTTTCAGGCGAGCATCTCCCCTTTTCTACCTATCTTACTTTTATAGTATTTACTTCCCTCCTGTTGATCTATTGCTATCTGTGTTGCGATGCTTTAGTTTCCGTGCCGTGATATCCCTTGCAGCCATATATAGCCTTGGACACATCCTATTACATGTTGTTTGGTAGATAGTTGGACCCGCGTGTCGTAGTCGCTTGCTCAAGTGTTTTGCTTGTCGTCAAGTACCACCTTGGTTGGAGAATTGCCGCATGTTGACGTTGGAGATGATCATGGTTTAATTATTGTTCCACTTTAAATTCTGTTTAACAACTAAAATTGAATTAAGCAGAGGCATCGGTGGGTGATAGGTAAGATTTGGTTTCCGACCGCCCACTTGTGTCCCGTAGGACCCGAGTTCTTGACACCTGTTCCGAGATCGAGCGCGCTAACCACAGGTGGGGAGATATGGGCCCCCCATTGATAATTACCTGATTTCAAAGTATTGTACTGGGGGCCACAACTAGTTTGAGGTGTTTTACTATTCTGTACTTATGCCATGTTTACTGCTTTATTTACGTTTGTGCGAAAGCACGTGTACTGTTTAGGAAGCGGGATGTTTACGCGGTATGGACAGTCCCCGTTTGGGGACCTGCTGTCGCATACTGCCATCGACGCAAACCCTGAGTCCGTCTCGGAGACCGGCCGACTCCGTTGCGGGTGTCGACTCGGTGGGGTGGCCCCCCGTGCTTGCTTTGGGTCTGGGAACGTCGTGACTTAGGCCCCGCCGACATACCGATGGGTGTATGTTAACTGATCTGGCAAAAAGGGTCGAAGTGCCTGTGGATACTTTGGTGCACCCCTGCAGGGTTAAATCTTTTCGAGAAGCCGTGTCCGCGGTTAAGGACGACTTGGAGCACAGTGTCTGATCATAGACAACTATAACTAAAGTTTACTGTTTTAAAATGACTTGTTTCCGATATGACTAGTAATCAGCTTCACTACAACGGAATGGCTAAGTAAAAATACCAACAACTGCTGGGTTTTGGGGTTATCTCATGATAATTGTATCTGACTAGTAAGTGTTGCCACTATAACGGATTGATTAACTAAAAGTGCCCACTGCTTACTTTATCAGGACGATTATCTAAACCTGACTAGTAATTGCTGCAACGATAACTGAATAAATAAAACTGCCAACTGTGTGAGTTCCTCGGTTTACTTCCTCGTTGGTCTCGAGGGGGAAACGCCAGGATGGGTTTGATTGATGCTAGTATCAGGTTGGATCCGAATAGGTCTTTCTCACCCCTCTCTGATAGCCGCCAGTTGTATCGAGTCTCTATAGGTTGTTTAGTGCATGCTGCCGCTGCCGCTCAGTCCACTATACCTATGTAGGCGAGGACCGCCGAATTCTAGCCTCGCCGTGTACTGGCCTCAGTACTGACGCTCCTTCTTTTTCCTTTGCCCTTTGTCGGCACCCCTTTTGTTTAAGCAGGTTTTGAGATCGACGCCGTTAGCAGGGTTACCCTTCCGGCTTGGCCTGGGCAGGGTTATGGACGCCATTGGTTATTCTTCAGGGCTCTTAGCCCCATTTGCATCTGGTCCGTAGCTGGACGCTCTATCGTTTTCAAGGTGATTTGGATCTTTGTATATTATATCTGCATTCTTGACTCTTTGAGTCGCTGCTATATATATCTGTTCTGTGGGTCCCATCGAGGACTGTTGTGTAATGTTATTACTTTGTTTTTCCACCCGCACGAAAGTGCCTGGTGGGCACCTTCGAATCGTTTCTATGCGGGTTTGGCGAGTTTCACTAAAACTTGCATAGGGTCGATTCTGAGGGTGTTACAGAGTGGTATCAGAGCTCAGCAGTTGCGATACCCCACAAGTCCAGCCTGTAGGATAACCTAGCTAACGGTCGAAATAGAGTGTAAAAACTATTTTTGAAAATCGGTTGGATAGTTCTGGTTAGTTCTGATTTTACTCCTTACCCCTCTGCTGCTCTCCTCTCGCCTCAGCGTGTTTTGAATCAGCTCTCTTATCTTTTCTTCGAGTCCAGGATTTCTCGTGGTTGGGTTCCGTCGTACCTTCAGGGTTTCGCTTCCTTCTTTGATAACGGTGTTCTACCATCCGGTGTTCAAGCTGCCAGATGAATCCGTCTACGGTGTTACCATCATGTATTCCTTGTTTGTTCCTTCTAGTGTTTTCCGACGCGACGACATCCTCAACGCCAGCTCCGATGCAGAGTCTGCATCACTCCTTTGATCCGAACCTCGCTTGTCGAGATCTTCAGTCTGAATCCGAGGGTTGGTTGCATAATCTATCTGTTCGTGTACAGAGTAATGCTTTGAGTGCGGGATGGAGTCGCGACCATACCACTACTCTTATCATTTGCTTTGTATATTGAATGGTGGACCGATGCAATTTTACTCCTTCCATGGAAGTTAGAGGTGGCCTTACCTTTTAACTTCGTCCGTTGTTTATCCGGAGTGTTCTCTTGACGAACAGGAACAACGACCTCTTGTTAGTGGTGTCGCGAGGATCTACACGAAGCGAGAAGACGCAGATCGCCGACCTCCCTTCCGGTACCATGAGGCGGATCTCGAGGGCGAGATCCATTGTTAGTGGTGTCGAATTGTGGCATCCCGCAAAACCACTACTAGAAAATCGCGTTGAATTTGTGCATTGCATCGTCATCATCATGCATTGTTTGCCAAAACTATGTTTGCAAAGCCCGTGTTGTTTTCTAAAACGCCCCCTCTTGATTCAACATCGAAAACCGGGTCGCCGGAATATTTTGTTTTGTTAAAATTGTTTTGCAAACGGTCCGTTTAATTAAATAAAACTTTTAATTAATTTTTTAGCGGGGCAGTCGAACGGGCCGATTGACCCGAACGACCGCCCCAGAAATAAAACGGTCCAGCTGTACCCGCCCTTCTAAATCCTAAATCTACCCAGTTCTCTACCCTCTCTCCCCAGCCACCTCACCCTGGCCAATAGTCCCTCGCCACCTCACCCTCTTCCCTCACCCCCTCCTCTCACATGCTGCCACGTGGCCCTCCCTCTCTCACCCAATCCCCCACCAACCAGCCCACCCACTCCCTGCCAGCACCCTCTCGCGCGCGCGCACCCCAGGCCGCACCCGCCTCTGCCAGCTCCCTCCCCTGCCGTGTGGGCCCCGCCGCCAGGCCACGCCCCACCTGCAGCCAACCCCTCCTCCCACACCAGTCAACCCGCGCCTGCCTCCCCAGTTCCACCTTCCCCTGACCCGGTCCGCCCCCACCTGCCCCAGACCGCCTCGCCCCGCCGCCGCCGTGCGCGCCGCCTCGCTTCCGCCGCATCGCCGTCTTCCCCGCCTCCCCGTCTCGGATCCGCGCCGCCAGGACACCACCTCGCCGCGGCCGCGAGCTTCGGCCGGCCCCGCCGCCAGCTGCGCCAGGCCCCGCCTCCGCCCGCGCGAGTCCGGCCGCCGCCGCCCCGACAAGCACGCGCCACCGCCAGCCCGACCCCGACCCTCTCCGCCGTGTCCTCGCCGTCGCCACGCCCAAGCTCTGCCCGCACAGCTCCCTCGCTCCGCCCCGTCGCCTGGACCGCAGCCGCCGCTCGCCAGGTCGCGCCTGAGCCGCCCCGCAGCAGCCCCGTCGCCGGCGCAAGCCCGCTGCGCCTCGGCCTCGCCCCCGACGCCCCGAGCAACCGCACCTGCCGCCGCGCCACCGTCCACCTCTGCTCCGCCGTCTCCGCCTCAGCGCCGCCCTCGCCCGCTGTCGACCACCCCGTCGCCCAAGCAGCGAGGCCCTCCTCGCCGTCGCCGGCGTCGCGCCAGCCAAGCTCCGCCGGACCGCGTCTTCCTCCTCCCCGGTCGCGCCCAAGCCCGCCACGTCATCCTGTGGGTCCCGCCCTCCGTGTGCGCGTCCGTGTGTGCTCGTGTGTTTATGACATGTGGACCCGCTTGTGTACCTTAGGGACGACGTGGAGCACCCCAAGTTCGCCCACAACCCCGACGCCGAGACCATAAAACCGTTGTCCATCTACAAGACCGCCGAGAACCTCGGGTGCACCAACATGGAAGACCGAAGACCAACCCCGGCGAAGTCCGGACCCGATGACCGCCAAGAACGTCACCGGCTTAACAAGTACGCCTCCCGGAACGCCAAGGACCTCGCGAGAGACGACAAGACCGACCCGACCCGCGAACCCGACAAGACCGGCACAACGGCAAGATCAACCCCGACCATGACGGACCCGATGCGTCCCGGCACCGAACCAAGTCCCGCTTCCCGGATGCCGAGGTCACCGACGCAGGACAACAAGACCTACCCCTGAGTCCGAGAACGACCCCGTCGAACCCTGGACCCCGAGACCGACCCCGGAACCCCAAGATCGTCGAGTCCCCCCCTCAATGTGTGAACCCTTTCCGAAACCCTACTTTTATAACATAATATAACTTGTCGCATAATGATTGTCTTGCATGCATACATCCATGTGGTTTGGGGGCCTTATGCCGATTCACCTAATAATTAAATATGGGGCCCATATGCGGGCAAATCTAGCCTTATATTGACCTCATTTAAACCTGAGTAGCGAACCGGTATCTTATCTTTTGCCATGTAAACAACATTTAATTTGCGGGATAGATAAATCACATGAACCATCCAATTAATTGTCGGGACCCCGGTTCCGCTTAATATGACCTAATTGCATTGCACCTTTGCCATGTCATCCATCACACATGCATCATGCCGATCTTCTACCGTTTTATTAAATATTGCATCCGGTGTTTGTTCTAGTGTTTTGCTTCTTCGCGGATAAGGCCGTTGAGTTGATGTGAGCTTCGCCCCGATCTTCGGTTGAACCCTTCGACAATGTTTTCAGGCGAGCATCTTCCCTTTTCTACCTATCTTACTTTTATAGTATTTACTTCCCTCCTGTTGATCTATTGCTATCTGTGTTGCGATGCTTTAGTTTCCGTGCCGTGATATCCCTTGCAGCCATATATAGCCTTGGACACATCCTATTACCTGTTGTTTGGTAGATAGTTGGACCCGCGTGTCGTAGTCGCTTGCTCAAGTGTTTTGCTTGTCGTCAAGTACCACCTTGGTTGGAGAATTGCCGTATGTTGACGTTGGAGATGATCATGGTTTAATTATTGTTCCACTTTAAATTCTGTTTAACAACTAAAATTGAATTAAGCAGAGGCATCGGTGGGTGATAGGTAAGATTTGGTTTCCGACCGCCCACTTGTGTCCCGTAGGACCCGAGTTCTTGACACCTGTTCCGAGATCGAGCGCGCTAACCACAGGTGGGGAGATATGGGCCCCCCATTGATAATTACCTGATTTCAAAGTATTGTACTGGGGGCCACAACTAGTTTGAGGTGTTTTACTATTCTGTACTTATGCCATGTTTACTGCTTTATTTACGTCTGTGCGAAAGCACGTGTACTGTTTAGGAAGCGGGATGTTTACGCGGTATGGACAGTCCCCGTTTGGGGACCTGCTGTCGCATACTGCCATCGACGCAAACCCTGAGTCCGTCTCGGAGACCGGCCGACTCCGTTGCGGGTGTCGACTCGGTGGGGTGGCCCCCCGTGCTTGCTTTGGGTCTGGGAACGTCGTGACTTAGGCCCCGCCGACATACCGATGGGTGTATGTTAACTGATCTGGCAAAAAGGGTCGAAGTGCCTGTGGATACTTTGGTGCACCCCTGCAGGGTTAAATCTTTTCGAGAAGCCGTGTCCGCGGTTAAGGACGACTTGGAGCACAGTGTCTGATCATAGACAACTATAACTAAAGTTTACTGTTTTAAAATGACTTGTTTCCGATATGACTAGTAATCAGCTTCACTACAACGGAATGGCTAAGTAAAAATACCAACAACTGCTGGGTTTTTGGGTTATCTCATGATAATTGTATCTGACTAGTAAGTGTTGCCACTATAACGGATTGATTAACTAAAAGTGCCCACTGCTTACTTTATCAGGACGATTATCTAAACCTGACTAGTAATTGCTGCAACGATAACTGAATAAATAAAACTGCCAACTGTGTGAGTTCCTCGGTTTACTTCCTCGTTGGTCTCGAGGGGGAAACGCCAGGATGGGTTTGATTGATGCTAGTATCAGGTTGGATCCGAATAGGTCTTTCTCACCCCTCTCTGATAGCCGCCAGTTGTATCGAGTCTCTATAGGTTGTTTAGTGCATGCTGCCGCTGCCGCTCAGTCCACTATACCTATGTAGGCGAGGACCGCCGAATTCTAGCCTCGCCGTGTACTGGCCTCAGTACTGACGCTCCTTCTTTTTCCTTTGCCCTTTGTCGGCACCCCTTTTGTTTAAGCAGGTTTTGAGATCGACGCCGTTAGCAGGGTTACCCTTCCGGCTTGGCCTGGGCAGGGTTATGGACGCCATTGGTTATTCTTCAGGGCTCTTAGCCCCATTTGCATCTGGTCCGTAGCTGGACGCTCTATCGTTTTCAAGGTGATTTGGATCTTTGTATATTATATCTGCATTCTTGACTCTTTGAGTCGCTGCTATATATATCTGTTCTGTGGGTCCCATCGAGGACTGTTGTGTAATGTTATTACTTTGTTTTTCCACCCGCACGAAAGTGCCTGGTGGGCACCTTCGAATCGTTTCTATGCGGGTTTGGCGAGTTTCGCTAAAACTTGCATAGGGTCGATTCTGAGGGTGTTACAGGCAAGAACCCTTTCTTGCTATCTTCCATTCCAAACCTCTTTAGAACTTTGTCCAAATATGTACTTTGTGACAATGATATTAGGCGTCTCGATCTATCTCTATAAATCTTTATGCCTAATATGTAAGCTGCTTTGCCAAGATCTTTCATTGAAAAACTATTATTCAAATATTCCTTGACACTATTAATAAGGTCTACATCATTCCCAATCAACAATATGTCATCTATAGATAGTATTAAGAATGCTACAGAGCTGCCACTCACTTTCTTGTAAATACAAGCTTCTCCATAAGTTTGTATAAAACCAAAACTTTTGATCACCTTATCAAAACATTGATTCCAACTTCGGGATGCTTGCTTCAATCCATATATGGACCGTTGAAGTTTGCATACCTTGTTAGCATCTTTAGGATCGGAAAAACCTTTGGGTTGCATCATATACAACTCTTCATCAATGTCTCCATTGAGGAATGCTGTTTTGACATCCATCTGCCATATCTCATAATCATAATATGCAGCGATTGCTAACATAATCCTCACAGACTTTAGCTTCTCTACTAGTGAGAAAGTCTCATCGTAGTCAACTCCTTGAATTTGTCGAAACCCTTTTGCGACAAGTCGAGCTTTATAGACAATAACATTACCATCAACATCTGTTTTCTTCTTGAAAATCCATTTGTTCTTGACAGCCTTCCGGCCATCCGGTAAGTCCACCAAAGTCCATACATGGTTTTCGTACATGGATCCAATCTCGGATTTCATGGCTTCTTGCCATTTATTGGAATCTGGGCTCATCATCGCTTCCTCATATGTTGCAGGGTCATCGGTGGTGTCCACCAACATGACACTCATAACATGATCATACCAATCAGGAGTGGTACGAGTTCTCGTTGACCTGCGAGGTTCTATAGCAACTACAACCGAAGTTTCATGATCATCATCATTAGCTTCCTCTCTTACTGGTGCAGGCACCACAGGAACTTCTTCCGGTGCTACGCTACTCGCAAGTTCGAGAGAAGGTTCGACAACCTCGTCGAGTTCTACTTTCCTTCCAGTCACTTCTTTCGAGAGAAATTCCTTCTCTAGAAAGGATCCATTCTTGGCAGCGAAGATTTTGCCTTCGGATCTATGATAGAAGGTATACCCAATAGTTTCCTTTGGGTATCCTATGAAGACACATTTTTTCACTTTGGGTTCAAGCTTGTATGGCTGTAACTTCTTTACATAGGCTTCACAACCCCAAACTTTAAGGAACGACAATTTAGGTTTCTTCCCAAACCATAATTCATACGGTATCGTTTCAACGGATTTAGATGGTGCCCTATTTAAAGTGAATGCGGCTGTTTCTAATGCATAACCCAAACGGTAAATATGTAAGTGACATCATAGAACGAACCATATCTAAGAGAGTTCGATTACGACGTTCGGACACACCATTACGCTGTGGTGTTCCCAGCAGTGTCAATTGTGATAGTATTCCACATTTCTTCAAATGCTCGCCAAACTCGTAACTTAGATATTCACCTCCATGATCAGAACGTAGAAATTTAATCTTCTTGTTACGTTGATTCTCTACCTCACTTTGAAATTCCTTAAACTTATCAAAAGTTTCGGACTTATGTTTCATGAAATAGATATACCCATATCTACTCAAGTCATCCGTGAAGGTAAGAACATAACGATAACCACCGCACGATGCTACACTCATTGGACCACACACATCGGTATGTATGATTTCCAATTAGTCCGTAGCTCGCTCCATCATACCAGAAAATAGAGTCTTAGTCATTTTACCCATCAGACATGCTTCGCATCTTTCAAGTGATTCGAAATCAAGTGATTCAAGAAGTCCATCGGAATAGAGTTTCTTCATACGCTTCACTACAATGTGACCAAGACGACAGTGCCACATATAGGTTGAGTTATCGCTCGATTTCAAATGTTTAGCTTCAATGTTATTAATATGTGTATTTCCACTATCGAGATTCAACAAGAATAGACCATCTATCAAAGGTGCATGTGCATAAAACATATTACTCATATAAATCGAACAACCATTATTCTCGGACTTAAACAAGTAACCGTCTCACAATAAACAAGATCCCGATATAATGTTCATGCTTAACGCAGGCACCAAATAACAATTATTTAAGTATAAAACTAATCCCGGTGGTAGATGAAGAGGTAGCGTGCCGACCGCGATCACATCAACCTTTGATCCGTTTCCCACGCGCATCGTCACCTCTTTCTTCGCTAGCTTCCATTTATTCTGCAGCACCTGTGTCAAGTTACAAATATGAGCAACCGAACCAGTATCAAATACCCAGGCACTACTACGAGTACTAGTGAGATACAAATCAATAACATGTATAACGAATATACCTTTCTTCTTGATGTTGCCGTTCTTCAAATCCGCCAAGTACTTTGGGCAATTCTGCTTCCAGTGACCTTCTCCCTTGCAGTAAAAGCACTCTGTATCAGGCTTGGGTCCAGCCTTGGTCTTCTTCGTCGGTGCGGTAACTTTCTTACCACCCTTCTTGAAGTGTCCCTTTTGCTTAGACTTGCCTTTCTTGAATTTGGTGGTCTTATTGACCATCAACACTTGGTGCTCTTTCTTGATCTCCACTTTTGCAGATTTTAACATGGAGAAGAGTTCTGGCAACTGCTTGTTCATGCTTTGCATATTGTAGTTCATCACAAAGTTCTTGTAACTTGGTGGTAGTGATTGGAGGACACGGTAAATCCCCAAAGCATTAGGAATCACTATACCCAAGCTTTGAAGTTTGTTTGCGTGCCCAGACATCTTAAGCACATGCTCACTGACGGATCTACCCTCTTCCATTTGCAGTTAAAGAACTTTTCAGAAGCCTCATAGTCTCAACTGCCACGTGAGTCTCAAAAGTTAATTTGAGTTCACGGACAATATCATGTGGGTCTGAATTCTCAAACCTTTTTTGAAGCTCCGATTCCAAACCATACAAGATAGCACACTGAACTGTGGAGTACTGATTCTTTCGAGCAAGGTAAACGTTCTTTACTTCATCGGTAGCATCAGCTGCAGGCGGGTCACCCAGCGGTGCATCCAGCACATAGGTCAAATTACCAGCATTGAGGACAATCCTCAAATTGCGGAACCAATCCGCGAAGTTGCTTCCATTGTTTTTCAACTTTTCTATCTCTAGGAACGCATTAAAATTGATGGTAGGGGCCGCCATTGATCTACAACATATTTGCAATAGTTTAGACTAAGTTTATGACAAATTGAGTTCTAATTAATAGTTAAATTAATCTAGGTGAACTCCCACTCAAAACAATATCCCTCACATTGTTTTAGTGATCACACGAACCAAATCCACCACATCAACACCGACCGTCACGAGAGTTGATGTAGCTTCAATGGCGAACAATCGACATGTTCATCATATCTACTATATGATTCATGCTTTACCTTTCGGTGATCCGTGTTTCGAGACCATGTCTTTACATGCTAGGCTCGTCAAGATCAAACCTTAGTTTCCGCATGATCAAATCTCGCTTGCTCACGTTGTATACACTTGCAGAATCTAACACACCCGATCATCACGTGGTGCTTCAAAACAACAAGCTTTAGCAACGGTGCTTACTAAGGATGAACACTTAAGAACTTGAAATTTATGTGCATGAGGGATCATCTTATAATGCTACCGTCGTTAACTAAGCAATACAAGATTCATAAAGGATTAACATCACATGCAATTCATAATATGTGATATGATATGGCATTTCTTCTTTGTGCTTCCGATCTCCATCTTCAAGCACGAACATGATCTCCATCATCACCGGCATTGCATCAAGGTCAATGACGCTGCTCCATGGTTGTCGTCCACCAGCTTCAACTATTACAACTACTTTGAATAGACACGCGGGTCTTAATAGAAATTAAAGACAACCATATGGCTCCTGCCGGTTGCCAACTTACAATAAGGAGCATTGCATACATCAAATATAATCACAATCATGGCCATATCACATCACATCACACCCCTGCAAAACAAAGTTAGACGCCTCTAATTTCTTTGCATGTTTTACGTGGTTTGGGGCTTTCAATAAGTGTCGATCCACTGGTGGAAAAAGGGGCTCTAGTCCCGGGCCGCAACAGGCTCTAGTCCCGGTTTTGGGCCCGGGACTGCGAAAACGGGACTAGAGGCCCCCCCTCTAGTCCCGGCTGGCAAAGGCCCGCGACTGATAACAGCCACGTGGCTGTTTCAGCACCGCGGGGGGCGGAAACCTCTAGTCCCGGGCTGTAACACCACCCGGGACTAAAAGGTTTCCTGCCGCGGCAGAGAAACACCACATTTCTCTGCCGCATCAGAGATTGTGTATTTCCTTTTTTTTTTGCCATTTTGTTCCTTTTTTGTTTTGTGTTTCACTATAACTTAACAAACATATATTTCAGTAGACATATTATACGCTACTACATACACACACGTCGATGCATTTATATAAGATCGATCCCTTGCAAGCATACATATAATCAATCATATCAAAAGGAAGAAATGTTTTGAAAATTACATGGTCATTGATGAATATATATATCATATGAGCTACATGAATATGACTAAGGCAAATCGAGTTCCACGTCATTCGCATAATGCTCTCCATGTACATCAAGGACTTCCTTCATCATAAATCCCGCCAGCTCCTCTTGAATTGCTCTTATGCGCTTGTCTGGCTCTAGTGTCTCTCGCAAATCATAAATATAATGTGAGTCAACTTTCTGCTCACTGGTCAACTCGCGGATGTACTCCCAGACGTAGTATCCACATAAATGAGTTCCCGATGGCTGTTGTAAACTCTTCGCCATTTTATAAGTTAGTTCCTCTTTGAATGGACCTGGTATTTTCTGTCTGAACCGTGTCCAACACCTGCTCGGCAAAGAAAATGAACAAAGGAGTTATTAGTTACTTGAATCAGGAAATGAATGAAAGAGGACGATATAATGCGATAATGATTGAAATTACTTATGGAGCATTGCTTTCATGTCGCTCCACTTCTCTTGGTCCCAACTTAATGAGTCGTGGACTTCGACTAGGGACTTGTCAACTTGAATGTTTAGCAAGATCCAGTGGAATCTGCGGATATTTACATAAGCATACATGCATAGCTCATCCAGTAAGCAAAAATAAAATGTGTACAAGATATAAACACTCACTTGAAGTTGTAAGGAAATAGTATTTCCTTAACAAAATTATGCTCGGTTAAGAACCTGGACAGGTCTTCCTCGACGTCTTTGGGGTGATTCTTTAACGCATATTCATTAATGATATATGGGTCAATGAACCCAACGTTGTATCTTCTAGCTCTTTTGCATTCAAGCATCTTCATTCTGCGGAATATAATATCATCATACAAAAGGATTTATAGTTAGGATAATATATTAAATGCAATGAAGGAGCTAAAGCTAGAAACTTAATTATAGAAATAAAAAACTTACAGACAGTAGCAACCAATGATAGATTTGTCGAGGGAGCGCTTGTTGTATAACTGAAACAGTTCGGTCATTTGAAACTGTATCAAGTATGGTTTTAAGTTATGCTCCTTTCTAACGTCCACCGGAAACCAATCTTTATGATGCTTTTTTTTCTGCTTGCGACATGTACAATTCATGCAGATTTCGCATATGTGTGGATAGATGCGCGAGCTCCTCATTACTGACTACAGGCTGCCCTTGGACATACTGCCGTACTATCTGACCCACTGGCGTATCTTCATAGCCTAAATATTGACCAAGAGACATATTTGCTTCGTTAGCAAGTGCTTTGGCCTGCGATACAGTGATTCCCATAAGTGCAGCACTATTACGGGCTCTAGGGTCCATTATTTGCATGTCCATATCCATTTCAGCTCTGAAGGCCTTGTCGAGGTCTGAAATGACTTTGAGCGGGGCGATCGATTGATTGTTCTGTGCTCCGAGCTGGGCAACTTGCTTCCCACTTTTTGCACTTGTGATTTTTTTCTTCTGTGCTTGCTTAATAATCTCCCGGTCATAGTCTGATTCCAGATTCATCGATATCTGGGATGGTTGCTCAAGAAAGGACTTAGCCCACTTTTTTGTTTTTTCGTTATATACCGGCTTTGGCTCAGGATTTTTGGGTGCAAAATGCGCCTTAACTTGGGAAGCCACATCCGCGTTAGTTTCCTCGTCGGTCTTGTCATAAGGTCTCTTTGGAAGAGCTGGCGGGATATCGACTATCTTCGGCGTTTGACCTTTCTTCGATGTGGGGTGCGGGGGACCGTCGAACTTCCGTTTCTTCGACGAGGTAGTAGTATTGCACGGAGGCGGAGGCGGAGATCGAGTTGATGTACTCCTGCTGCAGCGATCGTCAGCGGGGCGGGGTGGACTTGGAGGTTGGCGATAATCGGGTTGGGGTGGACTTGGAGGTTGGCGATAATCGGGTTGGGGTGGACTTGGAGGTTGACGATATTCGATGCGGGGTGGATTTGGATTCCTTGTAGTCGGTGGCCTTGGCGCCGAGCCTGGAAACTTGATGTACTTCTTATTCCATAGAATGATGTTGCGCTTGACATCTCCTAGTTTCGTAAGGCCTTCAGGCGTAGCGATTTCAATCTCTAGGTCCGCAAAATCCTCCACTATGTCATCCACCGTGACACGAGCATAGCCTGGTGGAATCGGAAGTGAATGGTGGAGTGCTCCAGGTAGACAAGGTAAAGCAGTGCCGATCGCCACCTTGAAGGACAGGTTGTTCATTAGCTGATGTAGCTCACATTGTGCCATCTCTCTGACATCATCCACGGGGTAGTGAGGAGCCGGTGCATCATCCAGCAGTGCTTGATCATCAGCACGGACCTCCGTGGAAGCCACGCTGCTTCTCCGTTGGCTAAGATCCAATGCAGGATCATCAGACCGCTGGTGAGTTGATGACGGCGGCCTTTGGCTAATTTCATGCATGAGGTTCTTCAGATCAGCTAGGTCCTGCTCTACCCTGGAGATCCGGTCTGCCTCCCGGTCCTTCTTTCTCTGACGGCTTCTGTAACTAGCATCGTACAGAGGAAACCCTTTCTTCCACGTCCTCCCTTTTCAGGATTCCCTAGGGCGCGTGTCAGCTCGTCGTTCTCTCTCTCGGGACGAAACAATCCCAATTGAGCATCGTTCATTGCTTGAATAAGGTCTTGGGAGGGTTTTAGAATTTTCTCATGAAATAATGTCTTCCCTATTTCTGGGTCCAAGGATCCCCCGTGCCCGTACCACCAGTGCTTTGACCTCTCGGGCCATCCATCTGTACCAGGAGTGACGCCTCTAGCCCTCATTTCCTTCTCCATAGTTTCCCACTTAGGGACGACACTCTTGTAGCCACTTGTCCCCATTTTATGATGGTATTTCTTGTTGGCAGCATTTAACGCGTTCTTTGCCGACTTTGCCTTTGCTTTATCAGATTGCTTGTACTGTACAAAATCGGGCCATTGTTCTCTCAACTTCTCGTTTACTCCTGTGAAGTCTGGAGTTTTATTTTTCACGACATATTTCGCGTATAAATTTTTCTTGTGGTTCCGGTACAGTTCAGCCATCTTGCTTAGTGCCCACTCCTTGACTTTTTCTCTTTTATCAAGCCCACCCGACCTTGGGGTAATACCATCTACCTCAAATTCCTCATACTCTGGAGGTAGTATGAAATGCACTATGAGCTTCTGCCAAAGGTCATCTTTGGCATCATCGGTGACATAGCTGTTGGATTCTTCACCAAGGTTCTTTGACTTATTCCATTCTTGGATGGTGATCGGCAGGTTGTCCCTAACAAGCACTCCGCATTGATTTATAAACATCCTCCGGTGCTTCTCTGGAGCAATCGGTTCACCATCATCATCTATTTCTTCGATGGTGAACCTCTGATTACCATCCAACTTTTTGTTCGGCCCTCGTTTCGTTCGAGCTGTCGATTGCTTCGATCCGGTGGGCTAAAAGAAGAAGAGAGAGTGATTAATATATATCTAGATCAGTTAATGAATAGAGGTAACACGAGACTTTATATATATATATATGTACCTCGCCGGATCTTGTCGAGGGGCCATCATTATTGTTGGCATTTGTTTGCCCTTCTTCCATCTGGTCTTCCCCTTGGTTTTCCTCTAGTCCATCACCGGATGGATTCAGATATGAGGATATCTCTTCCTCGAGGAAAATATCTTCAGCCGTGCCCGTAATAAGAGAAATTTCACCTCTTATCATGCCCTGAAGAAAACCTTCACCGATGCGACCAGGATCTTCGGATGGATCCATGACTTAATTATCTATAACAAAAAGAGAGTTCAACAGGTTAGAAAAAACAATAATCCTAATAACTAAAACAATATAATCCTAATTAATTATAATTAAAATAACCCTAGCTAATTATAATTAAAATAACCCTAGCTAATTATAATTAAAATAACCCTAGCTAACAATACAATCCTAATCCTAGCTAATTATAATTAAAACAATAATAAAAAAATAACCCTAGCTATTTATAATTAAAACAATAACCCTAGCTAATTATAATTAAAACAATAATTAACAAAATAACCCTAGCTATTTATAATTAAAACAATAACCCTAGCTAATTATAATTAAAACAATAATTAAAAAAATAACCCTAGCTAACAATTAAAACAATAACCCTAGCTAATTATAATTAAAACAATAATTAAAAAATAACCCTAGCTAACAATTAAAACAATAACCCTAGCTAATTATAACTAAAACAATAATTAAAAAAATAATCCTAGCTAACAATTAAAAAAATATACTATTAATTAAAAAAATATATATACTTCACTAAATATAAAAACCTAAATATACTAATAATTAAAAAACCTAATTATACTACAAAAACCTAAATATACTACTAATTAAAAAAATATAATTAATACTACACTAACTATACTAACTACACTAACTACTAATATAACTAATTGATACTAGACTAAATATATAACCACCTCCGGCGAGGTGGGCGGCCGGAGGAACAACGGCGGCGTGGGCGGTGCGGCCCGACGGGGCGGCGACACGGCGGGGCGGCGCAGCACGGTGCGCGGAGGCTCAGGCGAGGCGGTGCGGCACGACGGGGCGGCGACACGCGACGGGGCGGCGCGGCATGGCGCACGACGGGGCGGCGCGGCGCGGCTCGGCGATGCGGTGTGGCACGGTGGGGTGGCGCGGTACGGCGGGCCGGCCGGAGACTAGCAGGGCGGCGGCGGCGCGGGAATCGGGCAGCACCTCCCCTGCGTCGAGCTCTCGCCGTCGTCTGCGCGCCACCTCGTCGATTTCGCCAAGTGCTGGGTGGGGGAGGCCAGGGGGTGGGCGCAAGTTACTTATACCTCCCCCCTTTAGTCCCGGGCTGAGCCACCGTCCGCGACTAAAGGGTCTTTAGTCGCGGGCGGTGGCTCAGCCCGGGACTAAAGACCCCCCCTTTAGTCGCGGGCTAAGCCTCGGCCCGCGACTAAAGACCATTTTTCGGCCGTTTCGTTTTCACGCGCGAACTGACCGTTTAGTCCCGGGTCCATCCAGGACCCGCGACTGTTTGTGTTTTTGTAAATTTTCTTTTTTAATTCCAAACTAATATAAAAACTTTGAAAAATCATATCTTTTATTGTAATAATCCAAATAAAACAAATAATATGTCTATTATTATCAGAAAAATATAAAGAATTTTAATATAATATCCATTTATCTGTTTGCATCATTTATAAATTATTTCATTTGTAAATTTTCTTTTTTAATTCAAAACTAATATAAAAACTTTGAAAAATCATATCTTTTATTGTAATAATCCAAATAAAACAAATAATATGTCTATTATTATCAGAAAAATATAAAGAATTTTAATATAATATCCATTTATCTATTTGCATCATTTATAAATTATTTCATTTGTAAATTTTCTTTTTTAATTCAAAACTAATATAAAAACTTTGAAAAATCATATCTTTTATTGTAATAATACAAATAAAACAAATAATATGTCTATTATTATCATAAAAATATAAAGAATTTTAATATAATATCCATTTATCTGTTTGTATCATTTATAAATTATTTCATTTGTAAATTTTCTTTTTAATTCAAAACTAATACAATAACTTTGAAAATCATATCTTTTATTGTAATAATCCAAATAAAACAAATAATATGTCTATTATTATCAGAAAAATAAATAGAGGGAAATGCCTATATAAAAAGAGGGTTCATCTTTAGGGCCGGTTAGAGAAACCAACCGCGACTGAAGGGATTGCGGCAGACTGGGCCAAGCAACACTAATAATAGGGGTGAGTGTCGACATTATGTCGTGCGGATTGTACCTTGTCCCGGATGGTGTCACCAACCGAGACTAAAGATGAACCTTTAGTCCCGGTTGGAGACACCAACCGAGACTAAAGATGAGTCAGCACTAATAATAGGGGTGTGTGTCGACATTATGCCGAGCTGCTTGTACTATAAATAGGCATCCTTGTGAGTCCAGTCCTCCAGCCAGTTTGAGGCATCTCCAAGATGGTTTTCGAGAGCAGGGACACCACTACGGCCAGTTTCAGGGAGATGCCGACGGAGCCCAGTCCTCCGGCATCTCCGAGAAACTGGTCATAGAGGCACTCCCTAATATGTGAAATTAGTTAGCTCCCAGGCGTATTGATCTAGTTAGAGAAGTTACAAGCTGCAAGATGGTTTTCGAGAGCAGGGACACCACTACGACCAGTTTCAGGGAGATGCCGACGGAGCCCAGTCCTCCGGCATCTCCGAGAAACTGGTCATAGAGGCACTCCCTAATATGTGACCGCTTGCGTTTGGAGATCACATCTTAATGGTAAGTCTGAATCGGTACTAAAGGCCCTCCTTTAGTCCCGGTCCATCCACAAAACGGGACTAAAACACTCAAGATTGTTTGCAGACAACACTATAAAAATGGACACATGCATGGAACATCTTAACTCATAAAATGTTACAATTATTACATATCATTCCTTCGCTTGTGTTCCTTTCTGATCCCATCGTATCCATGGAGCATCTTCATTCATTAACATGATGGTTGGGTCATCCTTCACCGCGAAGTGGGAATTTCATGGAACTTATCACAATCTTCTGACATGTCTGTCTTGTCCTCCACTCCCACGATGTTTCTTTTTCCTGAAAGAACTATGTGGCGCTTTGGCTCATCGTCTGATGTATTCTTTTTCTTATTTTTTCGTTTTCTAGGTTTGGTAGACATGTCCTTCATATAGAAAACCTGGGCCACATCATTGGCTAGGACGAATGGTTCGTCTAAGTACCCAAGATTGTTGAGATCCAACGATGTCATTCCGTATTTCTTGTCTACCTCAACCCCTCCTCCCGTCAGCTTGACCCATTTGCACTGAAACAACGGGACCTTAAAAGTAGGTCCATAATCAAGTTCCCATATCTCCTCTATGTAACCATAATATGTGGTCTTTGACCCATTGTTGTCTGTTGCATCAAAGCGGACACCACTGTTTTGGTTGGTGCTCTTTTTATCTTGGGCTATCGTGTAAAATGTATACCCATTTATCTCGTACCCTTGGAAAGTCGATATAGTCGAAGATGGTGACCTAGACAACAAGTATAGCTGATCTCCAAGAGTGTTGTTTTTGATGAGATGTTGCAACCAACCGCCGAAACTCTTCATGTGTTCATCTCTAATCCAAGAGTCATCCTTTCCAGGGTTGTTGGAGCGTAAGATTTTCTTGTGTTCCTCGATATATGGGGCTTCCAAGATAGAATTTTGTAGAACGATGTAATGTGCTTCGGTGTAAGAATGTCCGTCTCTACATATTATTGATTTCCTTCCTAGAGTACCCTTTCCACTCAGTCTCCCCTCATACCGCGATTGAGGAAGACCAATCGGCTTAAGGTCAGGAACGAAGTCAACACAAAATTCAATGACCTCCTTTGTTCCATAGCCCTTGGAGATGCTTCCTTCTGGCCTAGCACGGTTACGAACATATTTCTTTAAGATTCCCATGAACCTCTCAAAGGGAAACATATTGTGTAGAAATACAGGACCGAGAATGCAAATCTCTTCGACTAGGTGAACCAGCAGGTGCGTCATAATATTGAAGAAGGATGGTGGGAACACCAACTCAAAACTGACAAGACATTGGATCACATCATTCTGTAACCGTGGTAGATCTTCATATTGATTATCTTCTGAGAGATTGCATTGAGAAATGCACATAGCTTCACAATGGGTACTCGAACATTATCTGGTAGAAGCCCCCTCAATGCAATCGGAAGCATTTGTGTCATAATCACGTGGCAGTCATGAGACTTTAGGTTTTGGAACTTTTTTTCTGCCATATTTACTATCCCCTTTATATTCGACAAGAAGCCAGACGGAACCTTAATACTGCTTAGGCATTCAAAAAATATTTCCTTCTCTTGTTTGGTAAGAGCGTAGCTAGCATGACCTTGAAACCATTCTGGATGCAGGCCATCTGGGTCTTCCATACGTTGATGGTCCTTTCGTGCTTCCGGTGTATCTTTTGTCTGCCCATACACGCCCAAGAAGCCTATCACGTTCACGCAAAGATTCTTCGTCACATGCATCACATCGATTGCAGAGCGGACCTCTAAGAATTTCCAATATGGTAGCTCCCAAAATATAGATTTCTTCTTCCGCATGGGTGCGTGTCCTTCAGCGTCTTTCGGAACAGATTTTCCTCCAAGACCCTTTCCAAAGGGTACCAGTTGATCCAAATCTTTCACCATATCAAATATATCAGCACCAGTACGCTCCTTAGGCTTCGTCTGGTGACATGCCAGACCGTTGAAATGCTTTCCTTTCTTTCTTAAGGGATGCTTGGGCAAAAGAAATCGACGATGCTCATTGTATACATTCTTCTTACAATGTTCCAAATATATACTTGCAGTCTCATCTAAACAGTGTGTGCATGCATTGTATCCCTTGTTTGACTGTCCTGAAAGGTTACTAAGAGCAGGCCAATCATTGATTGTTACGAAAAGCAATGCTCGGAGGTTAAATTCTTCCTGCTTGTGCTCATCCCACACGCGTATCCCGGGTTCGTGCCACAACTGTAAAAGTTCTTCCACTAATGGCCTTAGGTACACATCAATGTCGTTGCCGGGTTGCTTCGGACCTTGGATCAAGACTGGCATCATAATGAACTTCCGCTTCATGCACAACCAAGGAGGAAGGTTATAGATGCGTAGAGTCACGGGCCAGGTGCTGTTACTGGAGCTCTGCTCCCCAAAGGGATTCATGCCATCTGTACTTAGACCAAATCTTAAACTCCTTGCGTCATCTGCAAAGTCCGGGTACTTTCTATCGATTTTTCTCCATTGCGACCCATCAGCGGGGTGTCTCAACATCCCGTCGGACTTACGTTCCTCTTTATGCCATCGCAACAACTTGGCATGCTCTTTGTTTCTGAATAAGAGTTTTAAATGTGGTATTATAGGAGCATATAACATCACCTTCGCAGGAACCCTCTTCCGGGGGGCTCGCCCTCAACGTCACTAGGGTCATCTCGTCTAATCTTATACCAAAGTGAAGTGCATACCGGGCATGCATCGAAATTCTCATACTCCTAACCGCGGTAGAGGATGCAGTCATTAGGGCATGCATGTATCTTCTGAACCTCTAAACCTAGAGGCAGACAACCTTTTTTGCTTCGTATGTACTGGCGGGCAATACATTATCTTTTGGAAGCATATTGTTCATCATTTTGAGCAACTTTTCAAATGAGGAGTCAGGTATAGCACACTCAGCCTTCAATCGCAGCAATTCCAGTGTGCTGCCCAGCTTTTTCAGACCATTTTCGCAATTTGGGTACAACAACTTTTTGTGATCCTCTAGCATGTGATTGAACTTCTCCCTATCCTTTTCAGTTTCACAATCTCTTCGTGCATCGGCAATGGTCCTACCAAGATCATCAGCAGGTTCATCATGTGTCTCTTCTTCATCCTCCCCTTCAGCATCCCCCATGGAAGTATCTCCGTACTCAGGGAAACCATGATAGTTGTCATCCTCCTCCTCTTCTTCATTGTCTTCCATTATAACCCCTCTCTCTCCGTGCTTGGTCCAACAATTATAACTGGGCATGAAGCCGGAGTTCAACAGGTGGCTATGAAGGGTTTTTGAGTCAGAGTAATCCTTCTGAATCCTACATCAATTACATGGACAAAATACAAAACCATTGTGCTTGTTTGCATCAGCAACACGGATGAATTCATGCACGCCATTAATGAACTCGCCAGAGCGTCGGTCAGTACCGTACATCCATTCCCGGACCATCTGCATTATAGTAAAAATATATCAAAAACCATTACACAACATGATAAAATTATTACAAGTTATATTGAGAGCTTCTAGAGCACTAATTTTGAATTTTGAAAAATTTACATGCACCAATTTGTGAATTGGAGAAAACAATCAACATGATAAATGTGGAGTTTTTTATTATTGTTCCATCAGTGAAAACCTCATTCCATTCTAAGCTCTGAAACTCTAAAATTACACATTTCAATTTTCAGTAACTATGTGCCTAATCAAAATTTGTTACACATATATATCAAAATCCTTCTAGCTACTTCTAGAGCATGCATGCATTTAATACATATCTCTATACTTCTAGAGCATTATATAGAGCTAAAGTAGCAATAAGAGATGAAAGAATGAAGTTCTAACCTTTTAAATCTTTGGATTTAGATGTTTCAAACTAAATCTTGACAAATCTTGAGAAAAAAATTGGCATGAACTCTCTTGCTTTGTTTGAGAAAAATGGCCACCATATGCTTTAGAGAAGCTGGCCAGGGAGCTGTATATATAGTAATGGACAATTAGTCCCGGGCCGTGATACGAACCGGGACTAATAGTCCACGAAAAATGGCCACCATATGCTCCAGGTTATTAGTCCCGGGCCGTATTATGGGTCGGGACTAATACTCTGGTCCGGCCCGGGACTAATGAGTATGTCCTTTTCTAGCCGTTGGGGGCCTCACGGACCAGGACTAGTGCTAGCACTAGTCGCGGTTCGTGACGGGCCGGGACTGCTGGGCTTCCAGTGATCGAACGGAAGATGGTTTTTCCAGTAGTGATCTAACTTACGAACAGGAACCACAACGTTGATGTTTGAACTATCAAGTGCCTGTTGTAAATTGGATCTATACTATAATGGGAGAGACAGACACCCGCAAAGCCACTTATGCAATACAAGTTGCATGTTGAGTGTGGAGCAAGTCTCATGAACGATGTCATGTAAGGTTAGCCCGGGCCGCTTCATCCCATCATACCGCAAGATGCAAAGTACACAAGAAGCATTTGATAATAAAAGCACCACCGCCCACAATGACCATTGTGTTCTACTCGTGCAACAGATCTACATATAGACACGGCTCTGATACCACTGTAGGGGTTCATAGCATGGAAAACAAAAAAATTCTACCGCATACAAACACACAAGCCAAGATCTATCTACTAGATTGTATCATTGAGTCGATAGAATAACTCACCCTCGAAGATTCCAAAGTGTTTAACGAGAGCGGATTCTCGTGGGTGATGTAGTCGTACTCTTCACGATATCAAGATCGCGTAGACGATCCTTTCGGCGCTGTGTTCCGGCAGCGATTCCGCAGTCTTTCACACGTTCGGTACTTGACGAAGACCTTCCTCTCCCTTGTTCCAGTAGGCAGCGGAGGTTGTAGCACTCTCCTCACGATTCCGGCAGCACGACGGTGTGGTACCGGAAGTAGAGGGGAGATCTCGCAGCCTTCGCCTTCAGCCGGAGCGAGTATGGTGGACTATGAGAGAGGCCTCGGTGATCTAGGGTTTAGACACACCAAGGGGAGAGAGCTAGGCCGGCGGCTAGGGCTTGGGGCAGCCCAAGTCGGCGGCTAGGGTTTGCCCTAGGCGGCGGCAGCAGGAGGTGGCGGCGCCGGCGGCTAGGAGCTAGGGTTTGCGGGGTGCAAGTTGTGTGCTTGGAGGGGCAGCCTTGCCCCTCCTTATATAGGTGGAGGGGCCGCACCAAGGGGAGGGGAGTTCCTCCCCAACTCGGCTTCCAAGGCCGGCGGTGGAGGGAGAGGGACTTCCTCCCCAAGTAGGTTTCCTACTCTCCCTCCACCAAACAAAATAGCCGTTTGACTTTTCAAATTGACGTTTGACTTTTCAAACTAGGATTTGATTTATCCCTTTATTTTGTTCAGCGATGACACCTAGTATATGATTTAACCATTCCAACTTGTTATGTCACATTCATGTACCCTTCCCCTCCGGAGTGCCGGACATTCCGGAACCTTCTAGAACATTCCCGATGAAAACACCTGAACCATTCTCCAACACCGAAACAGGACTTTCCTTATATGAATCTTATTCTCCGGACCAGTCTGAATCTCCTTGTGATATCCCGAATCCCATCCGAGACTCCGAACAACATTCGGTCTCTTACTCATCATTCCATAACTACTCAACAACGTCGAATCCTTAAGTGTGTCTCCCTACGGTTCATGAATTATGCGGACATGATCGAGACACTTCTCCGAACAATAACCAATGGAGGAATATGGAAATTCATATGGCTCCCACATATTTCTACGATTACTTTGCGGTCGAATGAATCACTTACATACGATACCAATTTCCCTTTGTCTCACAATAGTTTACTTATCCGAGGTTTTGATCGTCGGTATATCTGCATACCTACTTCAACCTCGTTACTTATAAGTACTCTTTTCTTGTACCCGTGATATGTGATCCCTTGTGAGCCAGTCACATGCTTGCAAGCCATTTGGATGACATTCCATCGAGAGGGCCCAGAGTATATCTATCTGTCATATGGATGGACAAATCCCACTCTTGATCCATGTGTCTCAACCAATACTTTCCGAACACTCAATGCCACCTTTATAGCCACCCAGTTATGGTGTGGTGTTTGATGTCATCAAAGCATCCTTCCGGTGATGGTGATATGCATGATCTCATGGTCGAAGGAATTAGGTTACTATGTATCAGAAAACATATAGCAATTGAACTATTAAAATGACTTGATCTTTATGCTACGCTTATCTATAGGAGTATGTCCATCATATCATTCTCCTAACGATATGATCTTGTTGTTAACAACATCTCAATGTTCATGATAGGGAAACCACAATCATTTTTTAACCAACAAGCTAGTATTATAAAGAGGCTTTACTAGGGACTAAATTTAGTTTACAAATCACACAAGTATTAATGTTTCCTTGTTAATACTATTATAGTATGAATGTAAACATTTATCATAAACACAAATATATAATAATAACTATATTTATTATTGCCTCTAGGGCATATCTCCAACAGATCGACGTTCGTATCCAACGGCTGAGGTGCTCCTTGGGAGAAGAGTAGAAAGAAAACCCTAGCCATAGTTGGTGGCTATGTGTGAGACATTCTATGAGAGTGTGTATCAATCAAAGAGTGAGATAAGCAAGAGAGGGTGAGAGAACACACAAGAACAACACAACCTGGTGAGAAGAGAGGAAGAAGAAGGAGAGGTGATTTCTGTCCAGATTTCTGAGATCTGACCGGTCTATTTTCAAGCTGGTGTTTGGAGGCTCAAATGTGCTTGGATTGGCACCAAACTTGGTGAGCTTGTTCCTTGATTTGAGTACTTCTATCTGGTTAGCTGGTTTGAGATTTGGGTCAGTGTAGCATCAGATTTGGAAGCGTTTTAGTCTGTTCGGACTGCTACAGTTTCAACACAGAGCAGTTTTGGTAGACGAACAGTTTGGGCAGGCAAACTGTGTCCGATTGGCCTGAAATTTGGCATGTATGTTGTGTACTCGTATTTCAGCTTGTCTACCAAGTTTGGTGCTGATTGTATCTGCGGTTTAAGAGAAGTTTGCTGATTACCAAAGAGGACATAAACGGAGATACTCTGCTTTGCTGTAATCTTTCTCTCAAGTTGTTGTTGTTGTTGTTGTTGTTGTTGTTGTTGTTGTTGCTGCTGCTATTGTTGGTGTTGTTGTTGTTGTTGTTATTGTTGTTGTTGTATTTGTTGTTGTTGTTGTTGTTGTTGTTGTTGCTGTTGTTGTTGCTGCTGTTTCTGTTGTTGTTGGGATATATTTTTCTAACATGGATGGCATCGATGATCTTAGAATCGACCATCCACCTTCTTTGAAGTCTTCATATGATGTGATGATTCTTGTAATTTGCCTTGTTTATTTTTCTGTTTTTCTTGTGGACTTGGAACTTGTGTTGGCTGTGTGTATCTCGGTTATGCAGAGGCCGAGTGTAATGCTTAAATCTTTTAATTATTAAAGTGCCTATTATAAAAAAATATATATATAAAAGTGAGTTACTGTTGGAATATTAGGCATAATTTCCACGATTAATTCCAGAATATAAATTATGACAACAACAGCTACAATCACGTGAGCTTCTAACAGACTAGATGTATTGATCAACATGAACAGTAGCAGATTATACGCACTAACAACCATAGTAAAACAACGGACCTGTTGACGATGTACGTACGGATTGGTTGTCAATATAGTCGTCGTTGGTGCAGTAGCATGTCGAAGAAGTCGGCGTTGAAGACGACGCGCACGAGGTCCGGCTTGACGACCGGGAAGAAGCGTCGTGATGAAGAACTTGAGCAGTCGCGCGGAGCGCTTCCCAAAAACCTTATTCGCTCTCTCCCGTATAGGATCGCAAAGACGAGTGGTTCCGGAGACCTGCTCTCTCGACCGCCGGTGCACGCCGACAAGCGGGATGAAGTAGACTATGGTGGCGGCGCAAGCAGAGAGGATGGCAAAACCCTAGATTGGTTTGGTGTCGTACGTTGTGGAAGCCGCACAGGCGTTTATATAGAGCAGCACGGAAATACCGTACAGGACACGAAGTGGACCAAGCCCACGTCGCGCATGTTCTGGTCGGTTATAGATAGCCCATGATTGGGGAGCGACCCGAATCCGCTAGCTGCTGACACGTCTGTCTAACTGCACACATTTTCCTGAGCAGCAAAATAAAGCTCGTCTCGGCGAGATTCCCGCAACCCGCAACCCGCGGCGCGCGCGCGTGTCGTGACATGACGATACGAGACGAGGAGAGCGTGCGTTCGAGCGGCGGCGTCATCGGAGGAGGAGCGCATGTAGCTATCTTATTGTCACTCACTTACAAAGTGGTGCAACACTCCACCTTATACGGTGGTGCAACTCTCCTTCAACTTTCCTTGTGGGACTATACTTTAGCTCCCACAGCTCTTGCCACACACATGTGAGCTGCCACTAACTTGGGCCAAATCACATATGGGCTTCCACATACATGGGCTTTGAGATTTAGGGAAAATCTGAAATCACACATGGGTCTAATGATTTAGCCCATTATTTCTAACAATCCCCCACCAGATCTCAAATTCCCATATGAAGATTTGCCAATACTCGCTACTTGTTTATATACCAGTGTTTCAGCCGAGACTGTTAAGTTGAACTTCCGCCTAGAATCTTGAACTACGTATATCAACAACTTGAACAATGGGCGAACCTTGAATTGCAAGTTTGGTTCCAATAGATTTCACTCAAAATCATAACTAGTACCTAGCTGCCAGTAGCCTACCCCGCGGGTTGGAGCATATGGGTCATACTCCCTGGTCTCTTCATGAGTTTACTAGAGATCACCCAAGTATCATAGACCGCGACGTTTACAGTCGAGCTCATATAGGTTTGTTATTTCAAGAATGCCTTGTAGGACGGCATCTTTGCTAGTTAAATCCAACATAAATACATTAAGGCATGTTGCCAACCTGCCTTACAGATTACGAGAGTTATGCATCTTCAAATAGAGAGGGTTAGAAAATACTCTCCTCGGTCCACCCACTAGCTTGTTCTTCCCGGGTCCTAATTCACGGGATCTCCGATCACATAGGTTGGGTTACCACTAGGTGTGACATCCATGGGTCTCAACCCCATATCCCTCGATGCACTTTCTATCACATTTCGTGATAGTCCCTTTGTAAAGTGATCTGCCAGGTTTTTGTCTGTTTGAATATACGTAACAGTTATTACTCCGGAGTTTCTCAATTTCCTGACAGACTTCAAACGTCTCTTCACGTGTCTTGATGATTTTGCGTTATCCTTAGAATTGTTCACTTTGACAATAACAGTTTGGTTGTCACAATTCAAAAGGATTGCCGGCAAAGGTTTCTCAACCACAGGCAAGTCCATCAAGAGCTCATGCAGCCATTCTGACTCAACGTGGCTGTGTCTAAAGCAGTAAACTCTGCTTCCATAGTTAACCTCGTCAATATGGTTTGTCTATGAGACCTCCATGACACTGCGCCACCTCCAAGGGTAAACACATACCCGCTCGTGGCGTAGAGTTCATCAACATCAGAGATCCAGTTCGAATCACTATATCCTTCAAGCACGGCTGGGTGCCCTGAATAGTGAATCCCATAGCTCATTGTACCACATAGATAGCGCATGACCCTTTCAAGTGCATGCCAATGATCAATACCCGGGTTAGACATGAACCTACTCAACTTTCTCACAGCAAAATAGATATCGGGTCTTGTAGCGCTTGCTAAGTACATGAGAGAACCAACAACTTGTGAATATTTCATTTGATCTGTTGGTTCCTTCTTATTCTTTCGTAATGTCAAACTGGGATCATAAGGTGTTGGAGAAGTATTGCCATCAGTAAAGCCAAATCGGCTCAAGACCTTCTCAACATAATGAGATTGCGTTAAAGTAATACCATTCTCGTTCTTAATAAGCTTGATGTTCAGTATCACATTAGCCTCTCCCAGATCTTTCATATCAAAACTCTTTGACAGGAAAGACTTGACTTCATTTATCACGTTCATGTTTGTACCAAAGATCAGAATATCATCCACGTACAAACATAATATAACGCTATCGCCCCCACCATGGCGATAGTAAACACACCTATCAGCCTCATTAATGACAAAGCCAGCAGAAAGTAGAGTTCTGTCAAACTTCTCATGCCATTTCTTAGGTGCTTGTTTCAGGCCATATAAAGATTTTAATAACTTACACACCTTTGTCTTTTCACCTTTTACCACAAACCCATCCGGATGATCTATATAGATCCCCTCTTCTAACTCTCCATTAAGAAAAGATGTCTTCACGTCCATTTGATGAACGAGAAGACCATAACAGGCAGCCAGGAACAGTATTACTCGAATGGTGGTCAGTCTAGCGACAGGTGAATAGGTGTCAAAGTAATCTTCGCCTTCTTTCTGTGTGTAGCCCTTAGCTACAAGCCGCGCCTTGTACTTCTCAATAGTACCATCAGGCCTTAGCTTCTTCTTGAACACCCATTTACAACCCACAAGTTTACAACCATATGGTTGTTCTGATAATTCCAAAGTTCCATTAGAAAGAATCGAGTCCATCTCATTTTGGACAGTTTCTTTCCAATCATATACATCCGGAGATGCATATGCCTCTGCAATGGATCTAGGAGTATCGTCCACAAGGTACATGATGAAATCATTACCAAAGGATTTTGCAATCCTCTGTCTCATACTCCTCGTGAGAGGTTCATCGTCATCCTTCTCAAGGACTTCTGTAACATCCCAGCATTTAGGAGCTAACGAAGGGTAGATTTAGGAATATGAATTGTTGCATGCATTCATCTATGAAAATGTGGGTAAAAGTTTCGCCAAATAAAAAAACCTAAGTGATCATTGTTTCTTTCATACTTTGAGATTAGGTTTAGTCTTAAAGGATGATTGTTATAAACTTTGAGATGATCTTAAGGAGTTATGTGTTTTCAAATGGATTTGAAATATTAGACTTAAGTGTTTGAATTATAATTCAAATGAATTAGATATAAATTTTGAATCTTAATTCAATTAAGAGATAAATATTACAACTTGAATTCTATCCAAAGATAAACAATAATGAATATAAAGTCTATTTCTCAATACATATAATGAAGTTATAAAATTATAACTTATTTGAATCATCCACATAACTTACAAAAGTAAATTTAGAAAGAATAGGAATATTCTTTATTAATAATAATATAATCTTTATTACAATTGAATAAAATAAAGATTACATGAATAATAAAAGAAAATTACAAAAGAATAAGAAAATTACAATGGAATATTTACTAACTATCCTATATCTAAATCTAAACTAAATCTTCATCTTTATCTTTGTACCTGCAAAACAAAGACTAAATAAAAAAACAAAAAAAGATTAGTGTTAGTATTACTTCTCTCAGATATGTCAGTGAAATGCACTTGACAAATTCATCATTGAGAAATGTTATAAAAGGGGCAAGTTTCACCAATAGGAAAGATACCATCTTTCATAAATTCAAAGCCAAAAGTCAGATGACAACCAAGAGGGATAAATTCACCAGCCAGATGAAAGTAACCAGGTAAAAGTAAGTATCCAAATTTTGAACATATCCACAAGTGCATAACAGGCACACAAACTAGACACACACCAACATGCATATGGTGTGCTGTCGACCTCATAAGCATAGCCCAATCTCACAAAACCACAGCACAGCCGTGGGGGGCACTAGTGCATCACCCCACTGCACAACACACAAGAACAGCCAGTGTAGAAAGCAACTAAACCAAGGACCACAGCCAGCAACCACACCAACCAAGGATCAACCAAACATCACCGGTATGGTGACATAAGGAGGGGAATGTATCAGGTGGACAAAATGTTGGAGATATGCCCTAGAGGCAATAATAAATGTAGTTACTATTATATCTTTGTGTTTATGATAAATGTTTACATTCATGCTATAATAGTATTAACAAGGAAACATTAATACTTGTGTGATTTGTAAACTAAAATAGAGTCCCTAGTAAAGCCTCTTTATAATACTAGCTTGTTGGTTAATAAATGATTGTGGTTTCCCTATCATGAACATTGAGATGTTATTAACAACAAGATCATATCGTTAGGAGAATGATATGGTGGACATACTCCTATAGATAAGCGTAGCATAAAGATCAAGTCATTTTAATAGTTCAATTGCTATATGCTTTCTGATACATAGTAACCTAATTCCTTTGACCATGAGATCATGCATATCACCTTCACCGGAAGGATGCTTTGATGACATCAAACACCACACCGTAACTGGGTGGCTATAAAGGTGGCATTGAGTGTTCGGAAAGTATTGGTTGAGACACATGGATCAAGAGTGGGATTTGTCCATCCATATGACGGATAGATATACTCTAGGCCCTCTCGGTGAAATGTCATCCAATTAGCTTGCAAGCATGTGAATGGCTCACGAGGGATCACATATCACAGGAACGAGAAAAGAGTACTTATCACTAACGAGGTTGAACTAGGTATGCAGAGATACCGAGGATCATAACCTCGGATAAGTAAACTATCGTGAGACAAAGGGAAATTGGTATCGTATGTAAGTGGTTCATTTGATTGCAAAGTAATCATAGAAATATGTGGGAGCCATATGAATTTCCATACTCCTCTATTGGTTATTGTTCGGAGAAGTGTCTCGATCATGTCCGCATAATTCACGAACCGTAGGGAGACACACTTAAGGATTCGACGTTGTTTGAGTAGTTATGGAATGATGAGTGAGAGACCGAATGTTGTTCGGAGTCTCAGATGTGATCCGGGATATCACGAGGAGATCCGGAATGGTCCGAAGGATAAGATTCATATAAGGAAAGTCCTGTTTCAGGGTTGGAGAATGGTTCCGGTGTTTTCATCGGGAATGTTCTAGAAGGTTCCGGAATGTCCGGCACTCCGGAGGGGAAGGGTACATGATTGTGTCATACCAAGTTGGAATGATTGCATCATGTACTAGGTGTCATCGCTGTACAAAATAAAGGGTTTAATCAAATCCTAGTTTGAAAAGTCAAACGCCAATTTGAAAAGTCAAACGGCTATTTTGGAAGGTGGAGGGGAAGTAGGAAACCTACTTGGGGAGGAGTTCCTCCCCTCCACCGCCGGCCCCCTTGGGAAACCGAGTTGGGGAGGGACTCCCTTCCCCTGGCGCGCCCCCTCCACCTTTATAAGGAGGGGCAGGGCTGCCCCTCCTAGCACCCAACACCTCCACCCAAAACCCTAGCCCAGCGTCGCCACCTCCTGCTGCCGCCGCCTAGGGCAAGCCGTCGCCGCCTAGCTAACCCTAGCCGCCGGCCAAGCCTCCTCCTCGGTGCGTCTAAACCCTAGATCGCCGGGGATCTCTCTCATTGTCCGCCATAGTCGCTCCGGCTTAAGGCGAAGCCCTGCGAGATCTCCCCTCTACTTCCGGTACCACGTCGTTGTGCTGCCGGAATCGCGAGGAGAGTGCTACAACCTCCGCTGCCTGCTGGAACAAGGGAGAGGAAGGTCTTCGTCGAGTACCGAACGTGTGACCGACTGCGGGAGCGCTGCCGGAACGCAACGCCGGAAGGATCGTCTACGCGATCTTGAGATCGGGAAGAGTATGACTACATCACCCACGAGAATCCGCTCTCGTTAAACACTTTGGAATCTTCGAGGGTGAGTTATTCCATCGACTAGTTGCTACAATCTAGTAGATAGATCTTGGCTTGTTTGTTTGTATGTGGTAGAAATTTTTTGTTTTCCATGCTACGAAACCCTACACAACAAGATCAAGCCCAGGAGCTAGGAGGAGCAGGCTAGCTCAAGAGCAAGTACATGAGTCCAGCAAAACCAGATCAAGATCATCATCATCAACTTACTACAACATCATCAGATTGTGTGGTGAGTTTCATAAAACCTTCACATAATCTAATCATCTTATTCAGAGAAAGCATGTGTTGTTTTATGAATCAAACCCTCATAAAGCACCCAAGTGGGGTAAATCCATCATAGGGGTTTTCTTTTAAAATCTAAAGGCAAACAACAAAGTACCAAGATCCAACCAGAGCTTAGGGCAACATCCTTGCTCTGGTTGTCAAACTATATTTTACCATTCAATCATGCATATACCTATGATCTATTTCTAGGCACATCCCTAAAGGAAGGGTATCACCTTAGGAACAAATCCATAGGATCCATAACATGATCAAGCTCACTATCATTTTTCAAGCTTTGATTCAATAAAGAATAGCTAGTACCACTACCAGGACTATCTAGATGAACCAATTAGATAAGATTTGAATCCCTAAGCCTCAGACCAACATCATTGGTCTTAGGGAATTCAAATAAGAGCATCTATATTTATATTTCAAAGCCAAGATTGTCTTAAGCATAACCTAACCAAATCCATGGTTTAGAATCAAACTTGTGTGCCATACATGATGGTGTCACAAGAACAATCCAATATGAATAAGGAAAGACAGTAAATCATCATAGATTCAGACAATCAACTAACTAATCATTTTCCTGTAAAACAGGGATCATAACTAGGATATTCCTATGATACACTTTATTGTTTGAGATCATAATGATCTCAAACCACATGTTAATTCCCAAGCTAACAGCATTAAGACAGTAGCCGTATCTTATCATAATCATGACCATGAATCAAATAAACAGTGGAAAGCTATCAGATCATTAGCTTAACCAAGCATGTTTCCCAAACAACAATATCATCTTAATCAGATGCAATCGAAGCATCAAATCATCTAGTAAGCCACCAGGAACATCATCTATCATTTTTAAGCAACAAGCTTCAGGCCAATTAACATTTAGCATGTGTACAGACCATCCAAACATGAATCAATTCATCTAGTACATGAACAAGCACATAGCAGGAACCCTAAATGGATGATCATCTTAATCTGAATCAGACAGTAGCAATAGAGGACACAACCAACATCTAGCATCGATTCAGCAAGCACAGAAAGCACTAGGGGGAAGGAACCAAACTCACTGTAGGTCCTCGCTGAAGAAATTGAAGTGGAAGCAGATTGGCCGACGAACCCGTGGCGGCACAGGGAGCACCCAGGGGGCGCTGCAACCTACACCAGCCACGATGGCGGCCATAGCAGCACACGAATCCACCACACCACCATAGGCGAGACCACGACGGCGGCAGTAGCACTTGAACACATGCCAAACCCCAAACCCTAGGGTTCAGAGAGGCATCGACCCATTGCAGGAGAGCCCTAGGCTCAAATCCAATTGGATAGAATGAACGAGCATCGTCGATAACCCCCAATTGCACCATGGCGGCGACCAGAACGACTGACGGAGGCGGAAATCGACGGTGGCGGCATCGCTGGCCACGAGGTCGGGGTCAAAGGAGGAGAGGATAAGATCGAGGGAGAGAGAGAGGCAGTGAGGAGTGGGCCGAGATGGGCCAGACCCTTCGGGGTGGCTCTTTTGTCTAGAATTAATGGGCCACTAGGGCCCAATAAGAATAATCAGCCCAGTAACAATTCCAGGCCTATTTCAATAAAAAGAAAAGACCAAAATACCCTTGGACTTAATAAAATTCTAGAAAATAAAATAAAATTCCAAAAATTATAAATAAAATATTTTTGGATTAAAAAATCCAAACTACTCAAATAAATTAAAATATAAAATTTTAGACATTTAAATTTTATTAGGAATTTTGTAAATTATATACTCCTTATTGAATTTTACAAAATTATTGAAGGGTGATAAAATTAATTAAAATTCACTTTCATTATGTATTAATATTGTAGTATTTTAGAAAATACTAAATAAATATTTAATCACCATTACTAAAAGAATTATTAAATCAATAAAAGTCAAATAAAAGGGAAATAAAATAAAATAACTCAATATATGTTATAAATATTAAAAATTAATATTTATAAATCCTTTATTACTAAAAAGTAACTTTTTGGGGTAAATGCATTACATTACTTGCATAATCAACTTTGCTTCTTTAAATATTGTCCTTACCGGGCAATAATGATGTTTTTGTAGAACTAGAAGCTCAAGCTCCAGTGCAAGCATCAGACTTCACTACCTTGCCATCACAAGGCCAGTTCATCACTTGCTCATGTCCTTCGAAGAGTCTTTATCAAAGTATTTGAAAATTGTGTGTTATCATATATGCTATTAAAGAAAGAAATATTATTTTCATAAATAAAGAAATCATAGATATCATCCTAAGTGGTTATATAATGGAGCAATAGAACTTAGGGTTCTATTTGCAAAAATGATGATCAAGTAGGGACTTAATAACCCCTGACATCAGTGATTCTAGCGTCGTATATTACGTGTTAGCCATGAGATTTGGAATGGGACAGAGAAGTCAGTTGTATCTTCTTCCTCTCGCATGAAGCCGGATGTGCAGGTCGTGGCTGTTATCCTCGTAGCATGCATATAATTGGTAATTCATAGAGGATATGCAGCATATGGGTGGGAACCCTCATCGTCCCACGATAGTTCTGGCATCTAACGATTTGTACAAACCATTGCCGTAATTCATTATGTGGGCATGGTGTACACCAAGGAGGCATGTGGGGTCGCGAAGGAGGCAGTGATTGGCTTGGACCAACTACTGGGCCCCACATCAAGGAACTGTGGACGGGAAAGTACGCCCGGTTGTGCAACAAGGAGTTAATCTCTCATGGGTAAAGTAACGCACCTCTGTAGGGTGTAAGAACTGTAACTTGTTACTCCCTCTTCCGGGAAGGAGCTACGAACTCGGCAGGAAACAAACTCCATGAAAGTTCTAGTCAACCTGTGAAGGCTGATTGTCATAGTTCTTCAGAATAAAATCAATCTTTGAAGAAAGATTTACAAAAACTGCATAGTGCCAAGGATTTATAATCCGAAGTGGTAGTTAGAGCATCAAACTTCCCACCTTGCATATAATGAACTTGTCGGGTAACGCTGTTACTCATTCTTTCCTTTGATCCCTTGCTTAGACTCTGAGGATGCCGAAGACATGCCAATGTATGCAGCCGAATGTCAAGAAGATGTGATCTATGAGGAATCTGATCTGTCCGGAGGAGTTGAAGGAGTGGATTACGATATCCGCTATGGTGTCGATGAGAACGAGTCAAATTAAGTACCTAGTTAGTAGTAACTAACGGAGCCGAGCAGCATGAACTCTATAGAATAAGCTGCTGAGCTCAACTCCTAGTCGGAGTTGCTACTTTTAGATTCCACTAAAACACTTTATATTTTGGTTTGTAAGTTGAATCTTTTGGAAGTCTTAAACTTCCGGTATTGTAATAATAATAATGTGTGTACATTTGTAATATGGACCCACAATGTTTCTGTTGTACCACTCTGAGGGATGTGATATTTACGGAATGGTGTTCTGTGGATGTCATGTCAATAACTATAGTGTACTACACATGCAGTGGTATGCTGGGTCACCGCAACTTCCTCATGTGGTTGTTCAGAATTCTCAATAGATGCACTAGATTCAGGAAGTATTTCATAAGAAATTCTACCAATGCTATGCATATCTTTCATAGGAAAAATATTATCAAAGAATGTTGCATAATGATATTCCATTATAGTATCAATATTCATATCAGGTACCTCAGATTTAATCACTATAAATCTATAGCCTACACTCTGTGGAGCTTATCCTAGAAAAATGCAATCCACTGTCTTAGGTCCGAGCTTGTGTTTCTTAGGAATCGGTATGTTGACCTTTGCCGAACACCCCCAAGTGCGCAAATACGAAAGTGATGGTTTTCTGCCAGCCCACTCCTCATAAGGGGCTTTTCTTTATTCTTGTTAGGAACTCTATTCCGGACATGACATGAAGTCAACAAAGCCTCCCCCACCATGCCTTTGATAAACCATCAGTGGCTAACATGGAATTCACCAAGTCAGTTAGCATGCGGTTTTTCCTCTTGGCATCCCCGTTTTATTAGGGCGAGTAGGGAGGCGTCCTCTCATGAATAATTCCGTGTTCCTGATAGAATTCTTCAAATATTTTGGGAAAATACTCACCACCACGATCCGACCTAAGATGCTTGATCTTTTTCTCTAGTTGATTTTCAACTTCGGCCTTATAAATTTTAAAGTGGTCTAAAGCCTCATCTTTAGTTTGCAACAAGTAAACATAGCAGAATTTAGTAGCATGATCTATCAACGTCATGAAATATCTCTTTTCACCTTTTGTCAACCCACCATTCACCTCGCAGAGATCAGAATGTATGAGTTCTAGAGGTGCCAAGTTTCTCTCCTCGGCAGCCTTGTGAGGCTTTCGAGGTTTCTTTGATTGCACACAACTATGGCACTTAGAACCTTTGGCAATAGTGAAATTAGGAATTAAACTCATACTGGATATCCGAGACATCAAACCAAAATTAATGTGACATAAACGAGAATGCCAAACACTGGTATCATCATTAACATCACCACAAATATGATTCACGGATTTATTACAAAACTCTGAAAGTGAAAACCGGAACAAGCCTCCGAACTCATAACCTTTACCAATAAAATGTCCATGTTTCGAAACAATGACTTTATTGGACTCTAACATAACCTTAAACCCATCTCTGCACAGAAGGGAGCCACTAACGAGATTCTTGTTCATAGTGGGGACATGCTGCACGTTCCTCAGTTGCACGGTATTTTCGGATGTAAACTTCAGATCCACCATGCCAACACCACAAACAGAAGCATGTGATCCATTCCCCATTAGGACGGATGAATCCCGAGCGACCTGATAAGAAGTGAACATAGTGATGTCAGCGCACACATGAACATTAGCACACGTATCAATCCACCAACATGGTGATTGAAATACTGAAAGAACAGTAAATAAATTGCCGTACCCATCAGTGTTGCTAGCGGTCACGACGTTGACAGCCTTTCCACCTTTCCCTCTATGATCTGCACGATCTGGGCAGTCCTTGGAAAAGTAGCCGAGCTCTCCACATGAATAACAATGTAGCTCGGCCTTGTTCAGCTTCTTCTTCTTCTTGAAGGTTGTAGTCTTTTCAGGCTTGTTGAACGAGGGCTTATAGTTCCCTTTGTTCTTGCTGAAGGTATTCTTTTGTGCCATGTAGGCGCTAGACTGACCCTCGCCTCCTCTCTCTGCAGTGTCCTTAGCCCGAGCCTTCTCCTCAACATCAAGAGACGCTATCAGGTTTTCAACCGATATCTCCTATATCTTTTGTTTGAGAGTTGTGGCGAAGTTCCTCCACGAAGAAGGCAACTTTGCAATAATGCACCCAGCCACAAACTTGTCGGGTAAGATACACTTGAGGATTTCACACAAGTAGAAAACATCCTATCCGTTTGCGCCCCCTCGGAGCATTTGTCCCGGTTGCTCCCCCAACCGGGACTAATGCCGGCATGCGTCCCGGTTGGAGCGGGCACGGGGCGCGGGGGCATGCGTCCCGGTTGGTAAGGGGTTTTTAGTCCCGTTTGGATCCACCAACCGGGACTAAAGGTTTGGCCACAGCCACGTGGCGTGGCGCGCACCTTTAGTCCCGGTTGGTGGCTCTAACCGGGACTAAAAACCCCCTGCCCTCTATAAATGCGTTGCCCCAGCCCCCTCTGCCTCTACTCTATTTTTTCGAATGGTGGAAGGTGTGAGGGGGTGTGCTAGCTTTTTCTCATGCATGCATTGAAGGTGTTTGATGAAATGTTTGAGTGAATAATTCCGTTGAATTTCTCATAGAACAAAAAATAGAAGGTGTCCGAGACGCACTTGAGCTTTCTCCTCTTTATTTTCCTCGATCGAGGTTAGCAATCTTATCTTTTCTAGGTCATTGATACAATTCATGTGTCGGTGTGAATTGGTTATTTCACTATTTATGATGTCCTGTTTTTTGATAAACTTACTTATATGATGCAGATGAACGGTCGGGAATGGATGTACGGTGACCGGCGCGTAGCCGGGTATAGCAAAGGCGTGGATAAATTTATCAATGTGGCTACGGCAAACAAAGAGAATGGATTTATACGTTGTCCATGTGTTCAATGTCGGAACAACAAGGAGTACTCTTCCTCGAAAATCATTCGCGGCCACCTGATTATGAAAGGTTTCATGCCCAACTATAATTGCTGGACCAAGCAGGGGAAAGAGGGGTTATGATGGAAGATGGTGAAGAAGAAGATGATGATAACAACTATCATCATATGTTTCCTGAATACAGTGATACTGCAATGGAAGACAATGGAGAGGAAAGAGGTGAAGAACGGGCATCAGATGAGCCGGCTGATGAACTTGGTAGGGTCATTTCTGATGCAAAGCGAGACTGTGAAACCGAAAATGAGAAGTTGAAGTTAGAGGGCATGTTAGAAGATCACAAGAAATTCCGTTAAGTAAAGAAGATGCTCCATGGTTACGTCTGAAGCGGTCATAAGGAATGACATATGCCAAGAAGTTCATGCTCATATTATGTAACTCTAGTTCATGTCTTTCGCGGTTTGTGGCTTGACCGCAGTGGTGTCCCTGCTCTCGAAAACATCTTGCAGCTTGTAACTTCTCTAACTAGATCAATACGCCTTGGATCTAACTAATTTCACATATTAGGGAGTGCCTCTATGACCAGTTTCTAGGAGATGCCGGAGGACTGGGCTCCGTCGGCATCTCCCTGAAACTGGCCGCAGTGGTGTCCCTGCTCTCGAAAACCATCTTGCAGCTTGTAACTTCTCTAACTAGATCAATACGCCTCGGAGCTAACTAATTTCACATATTAGGGAGTGCCTCGATGACCAGTTTCTAGGAGATGCCGGAGGACTGGGCTCCGTCGGCATCTCCCTGAAACTGGCCGCAGTGGTGTCCCTGCTCTCGAAAACCATCTTGCAGCTTGTAACTTCTCTAACTAGATCAATACGCCTCGGAGCTAACTAATGTCACATATTAGGGAGTGCCTCTATGACCAGTTTCTAGGAGATGCCGGAGGACTGTGCTCCGTCGGCATCTCCCTGAAACTGGCCGCAGTGGTGTCCCTGCTCTCGAAAACCATCTTGGAGATGCCTCAAACTGGCTGGAGGACTGGACTCACAAGGATGCCTATTTATAGTACAAGCAGCTTGGCATAATGTCGACACTCACCCCTATTATTAGTATTGACTCATCTTTAGTCCCGGTTGGTTAGTCCCGGTTGGTGACACCATCCGGGACAAGGTACAAGCCGCACGACATAATGTCGACACTCACCCCTATTTTTAGTGTTGCCTGGCCCACTCTGATGCAATCCCTTCAGTCGCGGTTGGTTTCTCCAACCGGAACTAAAGATGAACCCTTACATGTAATATCTCCCAACCGGTACATCTCAAACCTTTTCGTCCATCCCGGGTAAAAAGGACAAATGTCTGCCGAATCGGCAGGAAGTGGGTCCGGTTTGTACTACAGGTACATGATCTATCGCCCATGATTTTTTGTAAAAATCATTTTTAGACTCGCAATATGTGGTTTCTTCAGAGATCCAATGCAAGTTCTAACGATGCTCGTCCCCTATCTTCATGCACACCGGTTCGACCATAGTTAGAAATTCAGATAATTCAAAACGGGCATAATAAATTCAAAAAAACCCGAACAATGAAAATCCTTCGCGTGGTGTCATATTTTGTTACATAGTTGAAAGGAAAAATACCAGACTTGGTATATTGATCATGTTTCGAAAAAACCTTCACAAAATGACCTATCATGTTCGAGGTTTCATGGCTTTCGGTCCAAATGACCGATGTTATGTGTTGGATCACGGCATAGTTTGTGATGTTGTGCCCATATTATGCATGTGTGTGTGGACATTGGTATGGAGAACAATGTTGCAGGAGGAAGTTTTCCTTTTTGTCGCACGGAAAAGCCCTTTTCCATTTTCCGAGCACAAAAAACGGGTCGTTTGTGAAGTAACCACCAAAATGCCGTTTCAGAATGCTACCGTCCCATTTTCCTAAAATACTAGACCACCTTACATGTACTATCTACCAACCGGTACATCTCAAACCTTTTCGTCCATCCCGGGTAAAAAGGACAAATGTCTGCCGAATCGGTAGGAAGTGGGTCCGGTTTGTACTACACGTACATGATCTATCGCCCGTGATTTTTTGAAAAAATCATTTTTAGACTCGCAATATGTGGTTTCTTCAGAGATCCAATGAAAGTTCTAACGATGCTCGTCCCCTATCTTCATGCACACCGGTTCGACCATAGTTAGAAATTCAGATAATTCAAAACGGGCATAATAAATTCAAAAAAATCCGAACAACGAAAATCCTTCGCGTGGTGTCATATTTTGTTACATAGTTGAAAGTAAAAATACCAGACTTGGTATATTGATCATGTTTCGAAAAAACCTTCACAAAATGACCTATCATGTTCGAGGTTTCATGGCTTTTGGTCCAAATGACCGATGTTATGTGCTGGATCACGGCATAGTTTGTGATGTTGTGCCCATATTATAGAAAATGGTTTTGGATTATTTATTCAGATCCATACACTTTTTATGTTTAAATTTTTTCTAAATTCCAAATTAATATTTAAAAAATATAAGTTATTTTATTATTAATTTTAAATGGTTACATTAATTATTTTTTAAAAATAGAAAATGGTTTTGGATTATTTATTCAAATCCATACACATTTTATGTTTAAAGTTTTTCAAAATTCCAAATTAATATTTAAAAAATATAAGTTATTTCATTATTAATTTTAAATGGTTCATAGTTTAAATGGTTACATTAATTATTTTTCAAAACAGAAAATGGTTTCGAATTAGTTATGCACTTTTAGATTGACTATAGGGACGTATGCACTTTTAGTCCCGGTTGGTGCCACCAACCGGGACAAAAGGCCCTTCGCTTATAACTCCTCCTCTTCTTCTTCCCCATCTCACTTCTCTGCTTCTACAGATGCGCGCACAGGAACTGCAGGGAGACGCCGCCGCCCAGATCCCCCGAACGCCGGCCGGCAGGCTGCCCGCCGTCGTCGTCAGCGCCGCCGCCTGCGCCCGTGGAGCCGCGCGTCACGAACCGCCGCCGCCCGTCCCTGCGCCACGCTGGACAGGAGCTACGCGCGCCGTCCACACCGTCCCCGCGCCGTGTCGTCCCCACGTCGTGTCGCCCACACCGTCCCCGCGCCGCGCCGCCCACACCGTCCCCGCGCAGCGGCGCCGCCCATGCCGGCCCGTCCCCGCCACCTCCACGCCGCCCCCATCGTCGTCGGGAAGCTCACTGTTTGTGAACTCTCCACCTTAACTTCTCTGTTTTTCTTTTTTTATTTATTTTTGTATTTATTTTTGTATTGGAAAATAATTGTGAGCTCCACTTTTAATTTCTCTGTTTTTATTTTTTGTATTTAGTTTTGTATTGAAAAATAATTCTTCGGTGTGTAATGTTTTTTTGGTAGTTAATTTATTCAAACCATTATCATTAGAAAATGATTTAATATTGTAAAATCAACTATTTGCCTTTTTGTTTTTGATTCCAGAAAATGTTTTAATATTGTAAAATCAATAACTTATTATTTATAAGTCAGAAAAATACAAATAATATATCAAATTGTTCAGAAAAATGGAACCTATCTATTTAACCTATAATAATGCATTGTTCAACAACTTAAATGATAAGTATAATTAGAAGAACAAATGCACCCCTCTCATATGTTCTGGAGTTTCCCCGAGTTAGGGTTTTCACCCCTCGGAACCCCGATTAAATCGTGGAGCATGTCTTAGAGTTACATTCCAATGCAAATTAACTTGTAATATCATAATACTTGCTAGAGCATTGCATCGATGCCATGTGTTGATTGTTTCCCTTTCTTTTCGGTGTTTGGATTATTAGGTTTATTATTAGTTAGGTATTATTGGTCTTCGGCCCCACTGGTTAGTCACTATGGGTAGCCCCAGACCCGATTCACATTGTCAAGAAACTTAAAAGCCATATCTTAGATAAGGAATCATTAATACCCCTTAGGTGCATGTGGGTTCGACGATGTGCCTTCGCCAGGGCATTCCGAACCCTCTTAAATCGATTCCAATATGGTATTTTATTAGTATCTAGTGTTACCTATCTGTTGGATAGTTTCCCTTTTGTAGCCTTATACTCATGTTACCCTCTCATATGCATCTGAGGTTTCTCCGAACTAGGTTTTACACCCCTCGGAACTCCGGAATATTGATTTTAGTTGATTTTAGCTAGAGTTACCTATCTACTACACGGTTTCCTTTTTGTAGCTAGGTTTAGGGTTTCTCTTCATTTTTATTATTGTGTATGTATATATTAGGGTTTATATCTCTCAACACCGTACTTAAATTTCTCCTTTAGCCGCTTTGACTTATTCGTTTTTCCACCTATGCAGAAAATATTTACCCACACGTCAGAGACGAAGAAAAGGAAGAGTTGATCCAAGGTGTGATCCGTGGGGAAGATAATTTAGACGTATCAACGTTTCTGAACAACTCCGGTGAGGGTGATCCTCTTTTTACCGGAATAGACAACTTGTTTGAGGTTGAAGGTGTTGCCTTCCGCGAGGGAGAAGGCGATGCCTTGTGTAATCGAGAAGACGACCGCTCCGGCGAGGTGCATGTAATATAAATCAATTCATTAATTAATCATCTGCTATCTATATAGAAATAGTAACGGCGATCTTTCTTCTTTTAGCCCTCCGGATCGAAGGAATCTACTGAAAAAAGCAGACGAGGCCCAACCAAAAAGTTGCAAGACAATGAGAGGTTCAGGATCGAAGATGTCGCTGCAGACGGCAGACCGACGGCTCCCGAAGTTGTCGCAACCAAATTTGTGGCACCATGCGGAGTAATCGTTAGGGACATAATCCTGATCACCATTAGAAATTGGAATAGGCCTGCTAATGCGGATGAAGAGGGAACATGTTTATTTTTCCCTAACAACGCCAAAGATTTACTATGGAAGAGGCTCATGGTTAATTTCAAACTACCGAAGATAGAGCTGGATCCAAATGCGGAGGATCCAGTTGAGGACGCCTTACAACATGGGAGAGCCATGGAGGCTAAGGTCAGGGAGTGGGCTTTGAAGAAGATGGCCCAGTGTTTCACCAACTGGAAGAAAAGATTGCACCTTGACTATGTCGTGAAAGGGAAGACTCCGGATTTCAAGAAGACTCAGTATCAGAAGTTAAAACCATTCTGGGCTGAGTTTGTGGAATACAAGACATCAGAAAAAGCTAAGGAAATGTCTGCAAAGAATAAGCTGAATGCTGCTAACAAGAAGTATCACCATACTATGGGGCAAGGTGGCTACAGGGCTGGCATTCCTAAGTGGGAGAAACTTGAGGAAGAACTACGTGCTAAAGATATCACCCCAGAGACAGACGATTGGGTAGAACATGCAAGGAATTGGTTTTACGGGCACGGGGGCACGTTGGACTCGGAAGGGAGGTGTATATATAACATACGACATAAAGAAGACCCCATGCCAATCGAGAGGATGAGAAAAGCAGTAAAGGCTGTTAAAGATGGGGACTTCATTCCCGATAGAGAGAATGATGAGCTCACACTCGCCCTTGGAAATAAGGAACATGATGGACGAACACGAGGCACAAGCGGCTCCCAACCATGGAGGACTGGGTTTCCTGAAGAGAGGAAGAAATATCCTGATAGAAGCCGTCAGAGGAGTAAGGACAGGGCGGCAGTTGAAGCAGATAGTCAGAAAGAGCGAATGCGTTTAATTGAAGAACGATTAAAGCAACAACAAGATGAAATTAACGCACTTAAAGAGCAAAGTACTACCAGCCCATCTCAGCAGCACACTGCATTCGATGCTACCGGCCTATCGAATAATCGAAAAAGCAGTGTGGCGTCCACCGAGGTCCCGGTGATGACAATGGCGATGACGATGATGCACCGATGATGGCTCCTGTTGGCTACCCAGTGGATGATATCACAGAGATGACACACTGCGAGCTACATGTCAAAGTTGTGAACATATCAATGAAGGTGGCGGTCGGCTATGCCTTACCAATTGGACCCACACCAACTTACCACTGTCGTCCGGTTCCAGAGGGCTACGCTGTTGTCGGCGTGGATGAAATCATGCCCACCTTTGAGGTTTTGGATCTTCACTACCCTGCTGGTGAAGGGGATGTGACTGTGCTGGGTGACGCAAAAACGTCACCATTCTATGGCCGAAGGATTGTATCGTGCTTCGAAATCACACGCCAAGTCCATCTTCGCCGTCGACTCACCCGTCTCCAGCGAGGTCGTCGCCGCCGCGGCAGCCGTCTTCGTCGCCTCACCCGGCTCCGTCGCCTCACCAATCTCCGGTGCAGCCAAAAGAGCCGAAAAGAGCCAGAGTTCCCCAGCACGAAAGAAGAAAAAGCCAAAGTGTTGAAAATGCTAAAGACTCTTCATCAACCCGAGCCAAAGCTGTCATCAGACTATGAGCGTTCTATTCTCAAGTCACATGCGGCACAAAAAGCCTCGAAGAGCAGTACTGATGCAAGCGATAAATCTGTTGCCCAGCTCGGAGAACAAGCAAAACAGACTTGCGCCCCTCTCAAGGTGATTTCCCAAACCAATGTGGGGTCGAGCAAATATGGGGCCGAAGTGCAGTATAATCCAGAGGTGCTTGCACAATATGGAGAAGCTGCCGCTGCTCAAGGTATGAGTATTGCCCAGTACTTATCCCAGTTAGAGTTCTTCCCCGTGAGTGAAGTAGCATACAAATACCAGTACGACAAACCTCTCGTCAAACCTGAGGAGGTAAACAATCTTTCAACAAAAACGCGAAGATTGCATAACTGGTACATGCACGCCACAAGGGCCGGGGCTAACTGGATAGTGCTGAGGGTTACAAAAAAGCATCATGGGAAAGAAAGTGATGACATGATATCCATTGAATTTGATGAACTATTTCAATTATTCAATCAAGACGCCTTGGACAAATCGCTCATCAGTGCCTATTGTCTATAAGTACTAATTCTGTAATTAATTTAGTCTCCAGCTATCTCACTTTGTTTATTGCATGTATATAATCATACTGTAATATGCAGAATGAAGATTCTCGAATGCAGCAGAGGACAAATCTATGATATTGGCTTCATTGACCCATATTGGGTTCATGAAGCTAATCTCAAAATAAGCCCCTAGGATATGGAGGATAATATAGTACATGCGTTAAGGTTTCAAGAAACCAAAAGGGAAATACTTTTTCCTTACAACTTCGAGTGAGTGTTATTGTCTTCTATACACTTTTTATTTCGCTAACTCGATGTTAAGTCTATAATTGATTAGTTATGCATTCACAGCTTCCACTATATTCTGTTAATCATTCAACTTGACAAAGGGCGTGTACTAGTCATGGACTCGAAACATAAACCCCTTGAGACGTGGAAGGACATGCAGATACTTCTCCAGCGGTAATTCTAATCATTACGACACTATATCGGCAACGTTCGTGAATTTTATGATATAAAGTACTTAAGAACTTATTTTATTCGTTTTCTACGCTGGGCAGCGCTTGGAAACGGTTCACCAACAAGGCTAGGGGTGTTTGGAAAGAGGAGCTTACATTTCAACCACTAAATGTAAGCACCCCTAGCTATATCCGCGCATATCTTTGATTCTAGTTTTGATACAGTTATTATCATGCTTGATTATTATTTTGATTGAACTATGTTCTTGTAAAGTGCCTGACACAGGGACCAGGTAACAATCTATGTGGATACTATGTTTGTGAGTTCATCTGACAGACGTGCGATGAGAAGGGCAGAAATTTAGAGCAACTCCACGTATGTAAACAATTTCTATAGTTTTATTTTCAAACAAATTGTGTTTAGTTTCATTCATATAGACTGACTCCTTTTTTAAATTAGATCGAACGTCTACGGGACGGTCTTCTGCCAAAGGATCGCATGCGAGCAATTCAAGAAGAATTGGCGGGATTTTTGGATGCAGAAGTCCTAGACCCGAAAGGGGAATACTATTCTGCTGTGTATAGACAATAGGGATTGTAAAAATAGCAACTCGATCCGTGTATAGACAAGGGAAATACTTTTGTATGTAGTGCATGAACTCGATTCATGTATTGAATGTAATATTGTCATGATGATCTTGTGTAATATAAGGTTCCTTCATTGATAAGTGCAAAACACTAAATAAACAATAAAACAACCTAAATGAATTCTCTGTCGCGGCACAAAAAGTGGCGAAAATGCTGCCGCGGCAACAAAATTGTGCAAAAATGAATTCTCTGTCGCGGCAGAGAAATGGGCCAAATCTCTGCCGCGGCAGAAGGTTATTAGTCCTGGTTCCTATTACGAACCGGGACTAAAGCCCCCCCCCCCCTCGCACGGAGCAGATGCCACGTGTGTGGCCTTTTGTCCCGGTTGGTGGGGAAACCGGGACTAAAGGTTCAGGCTTTAGTCCCGATTGCCCCGTCCCGGTTGGGCAACTGGGACTAATGCCCCTTACCAACCGGGACCAATGGGGTGTTTTCTACCAGTGTCAAGCTCCTTGGCAAAACACTGTATCTCATGAGCTTGCTCAACTACAGAACGGTTGTTAACCATCATATAATCATGAAAGTTCTTTATGATGTACAACTCACTGCCAGCATCTGCTACACTAAACTTAGCATTCAGTGCCTCCCAGAGCTCTTTTCCATCTTTGATGTGCATATACACATCAAATAGCTTGATGTCAAGAACACTCAGAATGCATCACACAAAGGCAAGATTGGTTTCCTTGAGCTTGTACTGAACCTCGTCAGATGTAGTTCCTTCAGGTAAACCCTCACTAGCCTCGAATACGTTCAGAGCTTGCAGCCACATAGTGGTTTTATACTGCCACCTCTTAAAAGGAACACCGGTAAACTTTTCCGGCTTTTCCGGCTTCATAGCATCGGCCAAGTGTCCCATGTTTAATTCATGAAATTGCCTATAATAAGGTTTTTGAATTGTTGGAATATTAGGCATAATTTGCACGATTAATTCCAGAATATAAATCATGACAACAATAGCTACAATCACGTGAGCATCTAACATACTAGATGTATTGATCAACATGAACATTAGCAGATTATACGCACTAACAACCATAGTAAAACAACAGATCTGTTGACGATGTATGTACGGATCGATTGTCAATATAGTCGTCGTTGATGTAGTAGTCTGTCGAAGAAGTCGGCATTGAAGAAGACGCGTACGAGGTCCAGCTTGACGACCAGGAAGACGCGCCGTGATGACGAACTTAAGCAGTCGCGCGGAGCGCTTCCCAAAAACCTTATTCGCCCTCTCCCATACAGGATCGCAAAGGCAAATGGTTCTGGAGACCTGCTCTCCCGACCGCCGATGCATGCCGGCAAGCGGGATGGAGTAGACTATGATGGCGGCGCAAGCAGAGAGGATGGAAAAACCCTAGATTGGTTTGGTGTCGTACGTTGTGAAAGCCGCACAGTCGTTTATATAGAGCAGCTCGGAAATCCCGTATAGGACACGAAGTGGACCAAGCCCATGTCGCGCACGTTCGGGTCGGTTACAAATAGCCCACGATTCGGGAGCGACCCGAATCCACTAACTGTTGACACGTCTATCTAACCATACATATTTTTCTGAGCAGCAAAATAAAGATCGGTTTGACGAGATTCCCGTATACCGTAGCGCACGCACGTCGCGACGAGTCGAGCGTCGTGGGAGGAGGAGCGCGTGTGTATCTCTCTTATTGTTACTCACTTACAAAGTGGTGCAACACTTCACCTTATAAGGTGGTGCAACTCTCTTTCAACTTTCCATGTGGGACTAAACTTTAGCTCTCACAGCTCTTGTCACACACATGTGAGCTGTCACTAACTTGGACCAAATCACATATGGGTTTCCACGTACATGGTCTTTGAGATTTAGGGAAAATCTGAAATCACACATGGGTCTAATGATTTCGCCCATTATTTCTAACAGCTAGTGTCTGATGTACGTTTACTATTTTTACTATTTACATACCATTTTTTTCTAGATGACGACGTCGAAACAGAGAAACGTCCATGACGAAAGCGTGAGAAAAGTGGTTCCCATTAACACCCGTATGCTTATCTCTTGTCATATAAGGTTATCTTTACACTATAAGAAACACATGACACAATAGCCATACTGGTTGTATATATGGACTAAACAATTCACGCCAGCACAATGAGCCATAAAACTTACTGTAAATTTGTCTTGGGAATTGTCAAGTGTACATGGTAATTAAACTAGCAAATGATAATGCTTTCACATGTTCGGCATCCTCCTCGGCATCCTCCTCGGCATCCAGTTTGGCAGAGGGCGCTGGCCCGACCTGGCCGCCGGCGTCGCTGTGCGCGGAAAGCCGAGCCGCGGCGTGTTCCCGCGGTTGATTTGCTCCATCACCGCCGCGAGCGTATGGCCTGGCGCGCTCCACCAACGTCGGCGGCCAGTACAGGAGGTTGTCGGCCTGACTCGTTCGGCGGCCCCTTGTGGCGGGCGAGCTCCTGTTCGCGCTGGTCCGCGAAGAACTACTCCCAGTATAGGAGGTTGTCGGTGCTCTCGGCTTCGGAGGCACTAGTGCAGAGCCACCCCTTTAACTCCGGTTGGGAGGGCCCTCTAACAGCGGTTCCCCAACCGCTGTTGAGGGTTCGGTGTTAGAGGGGGGGCCCCTTTAACACCGGTTCCTATACGAACCGGTATTAAAGGGTGGCGCACGTGGGGCTGCCACAGGCCTCAGCCCCCCCCTTTAACACCGGTTCGTATCTGGAACCGGTGTTAAAGGTTCCTCTGCCGCGGCAGAGATTTAGGCCGTTTTCCTGCCGCGGCAGAACTCTGCCGCGGCAGGAAAACGGCCTAAATCTCTGCCGCGGCAGACTTCTGCCTCTGCCCCGTTCTGGGCGTATTTCTGCGGGAGGGGGGGGGAGCGAGGGGAAATCGATCGGGAGCGGTATACTTATAAATCGTCATCGGTACATACGAGTACATGAATAATTAAGCAACTATTATTATACACAAACATCATCATCGGCACATACATCGCCATCGGCACATAGATCGTCATCGTTCATTTTGGTGGATATCTATAGAGTTCTCCGCCAGGCGTGACGACCTCATCAAGTATGAACCCCGCCAATTCCTCTTGAATGACTCGTATGCGTTCAAATGGTAGGAGTTGGTCCCGCATCCGTTCGATCTGAATATATATGAAGAATGGGCCGTCAATATATATATAAGAATAAAACTCAACACAATTGATGGTAATAAAATAATGTTGTGGACTTTGTTTACTTACTCTAAGTTGTTCTAGTGCGGCTTGGCCTGTCGCACATATCGTGTTGCGAATGAATTCGCAAACATAGTACCCACATAAGTTATTGCCGTGTCCTTGATGCGCGCACTTTGCGAGAATAGAGAGTTCAATCAAAATAATAATCAATAAAGCATGATATAATGGAATTGGAAGCTAGCTAGTATTACTTACATTTTGGTCTACAAATTTTAGTTCTTCTGACCATTCACCCACGGCCCTGCCCGTGAACATTTTCCAAACCCTGTCCGACAAAGAAAATGGATAAAGGAGTAATTAATTACTTATTATCACGAAAGTTGCCGATCTAGTGCGATAATATGATTGAAATTACCTCTGGAGCATCTCTCTAAAATCTGCCCATAACTCTTTTTCTTTTCGTAACGAGTCCATGACAAGGACTTTTCCTGAGTCGGGTTGAATGACTAGCAGAATAAAGTGGAACCTACGCACGCATAACTCATCATCAGTTACACTTAACATCGAGTAAGCCGAAACAAAATGTGTACAAGAGAGAGGGTAACAGTACTCACGAGAAGTTGTAAGGCAATAGTATTTCCCTTTTGGTTTGTTGTCTCAGTAAAGACGTTAGCAAGTAATCTTCTGTTTGCCCGGGTTTGTCTCTTACCACTTCTTCATGAACTCTATTTGGGTCAACGAACCCAATGTCAAAAGGGCCTCCTTTCATGCATTCCATAACCTTTTTCCTGCATAATAGTATATACATATATGGTGAGCATATATATATACATGCAATTAATGAAGTGAATGAGTTGAGATAAAAATTACAGAAATAGTACTTACACACAATAAAGGCTGATGGCAGATTTGTCGAGTTCCTTCTGATTGAATAGAAAATGCAAGTCTTGAATGTTGAAGTCGATCGCGTCGTCTCCGCACAAGAAAATCTCATCTCTTATATGCGCCGTGATCCATTCTTCTTTTCTCGTCTTGCAGAAATGAAGGTACCACTTGTGCAATTTTCGCATCTTTGTTGGTAGATTCTTGAGCTCCTCTTTCTTGACGAGATTCTTCCCATACTTCCATGGCTGTATGGGGTTGACATCGCATTTGGGCAAGTTGTCTCCCATGACGTTCAAGTATGCAATGTAAGTCATCCCCATCTCATTGGCCTTTCTTTGTAGCTCTGCCTCGTAATCATCTACGGGAGGAGCGTCCCGTTTGTCAAACATTTGGAGCGGGGCGCATGATTGGTTTTCCTGCTCTCCGAGCATGGGAACTGTTTTCTGGGGTGCCTCACGACTGCTACTTTCAGTCTCCCTACGGCGCCTTGCATCCGCCTTCAAAATCTGGCGCTCGTAGTCCGGCACAAGTGGGGTTTCAGGTTTGAAAAGATTATTGTAAAACTTCTCCACCACCACCGGATCTATTTTATCCTTTGGCTCGGCCCGTCTAGGTGCAAAGAATTTCTTGACCTGTTCATCCGAGATCCTATTGGTCTCCTCGTCGCTGCGATTCCACGGTAAAACCGGCAATGGCTTGGCGGAAGGCTGCGGGACGTAGTTTCTTGAACTCTTTGGCGTACGGTTTCCTGCGGATTTCTTTGTGGCAGTGCTACTGATGCTCCTCGTGGCAGTTCTCTTCCGCTTACGCTGAGGAGATGGCTGAAGCACCGGAGATGGCTGACGGGCCGGAGATGGCTGCCGCGCAGGAGATGGCTGACGGGCCGGAGATGGCTGCCGCGCAGGAGATGGCTGACGGGCCGGAGATGGCTGCCGCGCAGGAGATGGCTGAAGCGGCTCAGACTGCTGACGCTGCGGAGACGGCGGGGGTGCCAGTGACCTCCAATTTGGAAGCACAATGTGTTCCTTCTTCCAAAGAATGGTTGTTTTCACTGCAAATTTTAGTTGAGTTTCCCCTTCACCTGTAGCATGGTCAAGCTGTGCTTCCTCATATTCCTTCACAACCTCATCCACCCCGACAATAGCATAGCCATCTGGAATCGGTCGGCAGTGGTAAGTTCCACCAGCTACAGGAGGTAAGGCATAGCCGACAGCCACCTTAATGGATAAGCCCATTAATCTCACATGCAGCTCAGCGTGTTCGCTCTCCGTGATCTCATCAACGGGGTATCGAGGACCCGTCATTTCAAGCGTTGGCTGCACGTTCTCCGTGGAAGCCACACTGCTTTTCCGCGCAGAGTCTGGGCCGCGGGCAGCTTCCAATGCAGGCTCTTCATGCCGCTGAGATGGGCCGGTAGCTTGATGGCTCTGTTGTGCATTCACTTGCGTCTGCAGCGCCGCAAGTGCATGTTCTATCTGTGTCATCCGATCTGTACGCTCTTTTTCTTTTCTGCCGCGCCATCTGTAAGAGTCGCTCCAGTCGGCAAACCCATCCTTCCACGTCATACCCCCTGTGCCTCGTGCATGTCCAGGGTGTTCTTTTTTACCGATGGCGCGTGTGAGCTGGTCATTCTCTCTGTCGGGATGGAAGATCCTGGCGGATGTTTCCTCGTATGCCGTGATGAGTTCAATGACGGGTTTGGCAAGGATGGTTGGGAAGATACACAATCCTGTTTCTGGGTCCAACCTTGCCCCGATTCCGTAGAACCAAGTCTTTGCACGTAGGTCCCACCCATCTGTCTGGGGTGTGATCCCTCTCTCGCGCAGGGCCCTCTCAGCTTCCTCCCACTTAGGCCTCTAAGATATGTAGCCACCTGTGTAGGGTTCGCAGCATAGAAAACAAAAATTTTCCTACGATGTGAACTATATACCAAGATCTATTTATACTAGATACAAACAACGGGCGGATGTATATCCGTAGAGAACATACCCTTGAAGACCGACAAAGCTTAACGAGTTCAACTCGTGGTTGATGTAGACGATCTCTTGCCGATCTCAAGATCGAGAGGAAGTCCTAGCGCCGCAAAACAGCAGCGCATCCGTGCTCGCACACACGTTCGAGGCACCGAGCAACCTCCGCCTCCTCGCTCCAGCGATGCAGCGGAAGCACAACTCTTTCTTGCCGAAAGCCACCGGGAACATGTATCTCGCTAGTCCGAGACCATGGGGGATAAATTCTAGAGGGGGAGAGAGATCCTTCACGAGGAGGTGTGATGTGAGGGGAGGAGAGGGGGGCCTTTTATAGGGGAGAGGGGGGGCACCCAAGGGGCATGGCGCCCAGCCATGGGGCTGCCCCCACCTCTTCCACATTCATGTGGGTGGAGCTCCCACTCAAAATGAAAAGCCTCCACTCCCATTAAAAAACCTCCACTCAAAAATCCACTCACATGCATTAAATTTCCACCAAATTTAATGCAAGCTCTCATTTAAATAAAACTCTTTTATTTATTTATTCAGAATTTTGTTAATTACTTTAATTAACAAACATTCACATAAAACCCCTTGCTAGTATTCCATTTCACATGCAGAACCAGTTTCAGCAATTTCAACCGAAACAGTTTCGGTATCTAGTGAAATAAATTCCTGCGCTTGTTCATTCTTTCGGCATGAAACCTTTGCTCCAATTGGATGCCGGTGTCTCTTAAGTGTGTCACCCTACGGTTCGTGAATAATGCGGACATGATCGAGACCCCTCTCGGATCAATAATCAGAAGCGGGATCTGGAGACCCATACTGACTCCCACACATTCAACGATGACTTTCTTGTGATCGTCGGAACCTTTTACGTTAGTATCTTAATCCCTTTGTTTCACGATATATTACATGTCCGAGATTCGATCATCGGTATCTCCATACCTAGTTTAATCTCGTTACCGACATGCACTCTTTTCTCGTTCCTGTGATATAACATTCTAGTGATCAAATCACTTGCTTGCAAGCTAATCAATGTGATATCACCGAGAGGGCCCAGAGTATATCTATCCGTCATCGGGATGAACAAATTCCACTCTTGATCCATGAGCCTCAACATAACACTTTATTAGTTCTGAACCCACCTTTATAATCACCCTGTTATGGTGTGACGTTTGATGTTATCAAGAAACTCTTCCGGTGTTAGTGATTGACATGATCTCATGGTCTAAGGATAAGGATCACTTCGTAAGTTGTTATAGCAATATAAACTCAATGACTTTGATCGTAATGCTATACTTCGGATGAATGTTCATCACATCATTACACTAATGTTGTGATCCCGTTATTAACAACATCCAATGTCCATGATCAGGAAACCTTGATCATCTTGTTAATCAACGAGCTAGTTTATGAGAGAGGCTTAACTAGGAACTTTCTGTTTGTTTATTAAACACACATGTATTAACGTTTCCGTATTAATACAATTATAGCATGCAAAATAAACATCTATCATATACTTGGAATACACATAATAACCACTTTATTATTGCCTCTCAGGGCATATTCCCTTCAGTCTCCCACTTGCACTAGAGACAATAATCTAGTTACATAGTGATAAATCTAACACCCATTGAGTTCTGGTGTTGATCATGTTTTGCTTTAGGGAGAGTTTTAGTCAACGGATCTGCTACATTGAGATCCGTATGTACTTTACAAATCTTTATATCTCCATCCTTGACATGCTCGCGGATGGAGTGAAACCGGCGCTTAATATGCTTGGAATGCTTGTGAGACCTTGGCTCTTTGGCATTGGCAATGGCACCATTGTTGTCACAATAGATCATCATTGGGTCCAACGCGTTTGCCACAACTCCTAGTTCGGATATGAACTCCTTCATCCAAACTGCTTCCTGAGCTGCTTCTGAAGCAGCAACATATTCGGCCTCCATTGTTGATCCCGCTACCACAGGTTGTTTGGAGCTCCTCCAACTAACCGCTCCGCCATTCATGAGAAATACGTATCCGGATTGGGACTTAGAGTCATCCGGATCGGTGTCAAAGCTAGCGTCGACATAACACTTAGCGACGAGCTCTTCTTCACCTCCGTATACAAGAAACATATCCTTAGTTCTTCGTAAGTACTTAAGGATATTCTTGACCGCTATCCAGTGTTCCGAACCTGGATCCGATTGGTACCTACTAGTCAAACTAATAGCGTGTGCCACATCCGGTCTTGTACATAGCATGGCGTACATTATAGAGCCTATGGCTGAAGCATAGGGGACTTTTTCCATTATCTCTCTTTCTTCCGCCGAAGCCGGACTTTGAGTCTTACTCAATGTCTTGCCTTGCAACATAGGTAAGAACCCCTTCTTACTTCCGTCCATTTTAAACTTCTTTAAAATCTTATCAAGGTATGTACTTTGCGATAGCCCTATTAGGCGCCTAGATCTATCTCTATAGATCTTTATGCCTAATATGTATGACGCTTCACCTAGGTCCTTCATTGAAAATTTGCTGTTTAGATAACTTTTAACACTGTTTAAAAGTTCTATATCATTTCCGATCAATAATATGTCATCCACATATAATATCAGAAATGCCACATTGCTCCCACTCACTTTCTTGTAAATACAAGCTTCTCCATAAGTTTGGACAAATCCAAACTCTTTGATCACCTCATCAAAGCGGAGATTCCAACTTCGTGATGCTTGCTTCAATCCATAGATGGATCGCTGAAGCTTGCACACCTTGTTAGCATCCTTAGGATCGACAAAAACCTTTGGTTGTATCATATACAACTCTTCTTCAATATTACCATTGAGAAACGCGGTTTTGACATCCATCTGCCATATTTCATAATCGAAATATGCAGCAATTGCTAACATAATCCTAACTGACTTTAGCATCGCTACGGGAGAGAAAGTCTCATCGTAGTCAACTCCTTGAATTTGTCGAAACCCCTTTGCGACAAGTCGAGCTTTATAGATGGTCACATTACCATCAGCATCAGTTTTCCTTTTGAAAATCCATTTGTTCTCCACGGCCTTTCGGTCGTGAGGTAATTCGACCAAGTTCCAAACTTGATTTTCATACATAGATTCCATCTCGGATTTCATGGCTTCTAACCATTTGTTGGAATCCGGGCTCATCATCGCTTCTTCATACGTCGCAGGGTCATTATTTTCATCAACCATGAAATTTATGACAGGATTTCCGTATAGCTCGGGAGCTGCACGCGTCCTGTTTGACCTGCGAGGTTCGGTAGTACTCTCTTTCGGAGTTTCATGATCATTATCATTAGTTCCTTCTTCAACAGGTGGAGCCAACTCCGGAACAACTTCCGGCGCTGCGCTACTCGCCATACTTTGAAGAGAAGGTTCCACAACCTCTTCGAGTTCTACCTTCCGACTACTCACACCTTTCGCGAGAAACTCTTTCTCTAGAAAGGATCCATTCTTGGCAACAAAAACCTTGCCCTCGGATCTGTGATAGAAGGAATACCCAATAGTTTCTTTAGGGTATCCTATGAAGACGCATTTTTCCGCTTTGGGTTCGAGTTTATCCGGTTGAAGTTTCTTCACATAAACATCGCAACCCCAAACTTTAAGAAATGACAGCTTAGGTTTGTTTCCAAACCATAATTCATACGGTGTCTTTTCAACGGATTTAGATGGTGCCCGATTTAAAGTGAATGCAGCAGTTTCTAGTGCATAACCCCAAAATGACAACGGCAAGTCCGTCAGAGACATCATAGATCGAACCATATCTAATAAAGTACGATTACGACGTTCCGACACACCATTTCGCTGTGGTGTTCCGGCAGGTGTGAGCTGTGAAACAATTCCACACTCTTTCATGTGAGTGCTAAACTCGTAACTTAGATACTCACCTCCACGGTCGGACCGTAGAAATTTGATCTTTCTATTACGATGATTTTCCACTTCATTCTGAAATTCCTTGAACTTTTCAAAGGTTTCAGACTTGTGTTTCATCAAGTAGATATAACCGTATCTACTTAAATCATCCGTGAAAGTAACAAAATAACGATATCCACCTCGCGCCGACACACTCATTGGACCACATACATCAGAATGTATGATTTCCAATAAATCAGTCGCCCGTTCCATTGAACCGGAAAACGGCGTTCTAGTCATCTTGCCCATGAGGCATGGCTCACATGTATCAAATGATTCATAATCAAGTGATTCCAAAAGTCCATCCGAATGGAGCTTCTTCATGCGTTTAACGCCAATATGACCTAGACGGCAGTGCCACATATATGCGGATATATCATCATTAAGTTTAATCCTTTTAGCATCAACATTATGAATATGTGTAACATTATCATCGAGATCTAACAGAAATAAACCATTCATCATCGGTGCATGACCATAAAAGATTTCATTCATATAAATGGAACAACCATTGTTCTCAGATTTAAATGAATAACCACTTTGCATCAAACATGATCCCGATACAATGTTCATGCTCAGTGCAGGCACCAGATAACATTTATTTAAGTTTATAACTAATCCCGACGGTAAGTGGAGAGGCAGCGTTCCGACGGCGATTACATCAACGTTTGATCCATTGCCGACACGCATCTTGACCTCACCCCTTGCTAGCGGTCGCTGGTTCCGCAGCCCCTGATTCGAGTTACAAATATTAGCAACTGAACCGGTATCAAATACCCAGGTGCTACTGCGAGCACTAGTCAAGTACACATCAATAACATGTATATCATATATACCTTTGTTTGCCTTGCCGGCCTTCTTGTCTGCCAAATACTTGGGGCAGTTGCGCTTCCAGTGGCCAGTCCCCTTACAATAGTAGCACTCGGAATCAGACTTAGGTCCAACTCAGGGTTTCTTTTCAGGTGCGGCAACAGGCTTGCCGCCCTTACTTCCCTTCCGTTTTCCCTTCTTGTCTTTCTTGAAACCAGTATTCCTATTGATCATCAACACTTGATGTTCCTTTTTGATCTCCACTTCTGCAGTTTTAAGCATTGACAGAAGCTCGGGGAGAGACTTCTTCATGCCTTGCATATTATAATTCATCACGAAGCTCTTATAGCTAGGTGGCAGAGACTGCAGAACACGATGGATGCCTAAGTCAATGGGAATCGTTATTCCCAAGAACACAAGCTTATCGGCGTAACCCGACATCTTGAGTACATGCTCACTAACGGAGCTGTGCTCTTCCATCATGCAGCTAAAGAACTTTTCTGAAGCATCGTAGCTCTCTACAGCAGCATGTGTGTCGAAAATCATTTTCAACTCACCCATTGTATCAAAAGCATTGCCGTTTTCGAAACGTTTTCGAAGTTCCGGCTCTAGCCCATACAATATGCCGCAATGAACTAAGTTGTGGTCCTCCTGACGAGTCTGATAGACATTCTTCTCCTCGTCAGGGGCATCATCAAAAGGTGGGGTGCCTAACGGCGCTTCTAGCACATATTGCTGTTGTGCAGCAGAGAGGAGAATCCTCAAATTCATGGCCCATTCAGTAAAGTTGCTACCGTTCGTTGCTAGTTTCTCTTTCTCCATGAACGCATTGAAATTAAAAGCAGGTGGTGCCATCTACAACAGAATTTGTAAAGTTTAGACTAAGTGTATGATAGATTGAGTTCAACTAATCTGTATTACGAATGAACTCCCACTCAAAAGCGACATCCCTCGTGTCCTTTTGGTGATTACATGAACCAAATCCACTACACCAAGTCCGATCATCACGTGAGTCGGTATAGCTTCAAAGGCGAGCATCAAATGGACATCATATCAACTATATGACTCATGCTTAACCTTTCGGTCTGTGTTCTGAGGCCATGTCTGTACATGCTAGGCTCGCCAAGTTAGAACCTTAGTATTCTGCGTGTGTAACTGTTTTACACCCGAAATATGGTCGAGGATCCAAGAACACCCGATCATCACGTGATGTCTTGGAGCGACGAAAACATAATCGGTGCATACTAAAGGAAGAACACATTTTTATCTTGATATTTAAATGAGGGATCATCTTATTATGCTTAACAAAGCGCTAAATAAGCAATATAAGATGCAACCAAACATCATATGTTTATTAGTGAAATTATATGGTTCCCGCAGATGATCTCTATCATGTGCATCGTGGTATGATCACTATCATACCTATATGTGTAAATCCAAGGTCTATGGATTTTACACGCTATGTGTGTTGTAAGAGTATCATCTCATACTTCTACTTACAACACTACCATATAATAACACTAGCCCAGCAACAATCTAAACTAGACGCCTCTAATTTATCCATTGCAAGTTTTACGTGGCTTAGGGCTTTCGAGATAGAACCGTTCTTACCTACGAACATCAACCACAACGAGGATAATCAAATTGTTGACAACTTGCTTGCAAAATAGATATTGACTATAGTAGGAGAGACAGACACCCGCTAGCCACTTATGCAAACTAGTTGCATGTCAAGCGTGGAACAGGTCTCATGTGCGAGGACATGTAAAGTTTGTCCGGGCCGCTTCATCCCACTATGCCACCAATATCCAAAATCACAACAAAGGAGCAACAACATGATCATCATCGCCCACATACTCATATGTGTACTACCCGTGTAAAGTATCTACGCATAGATCCGGCTCTGATACCACTGTAGGGTTCGCAGCATAGAAAACAAAAATTTTCCTACGATGTGAACTATATACCAAGATCTATTTATACTAGATACAAACAACGGGCGGATGTATATCCGTAGAGAACATACCCTTGAAGACCGACAAAGCTTAACGATTTCAACTCGTGGTTGATGTAGACGATCTCTTGCCGATCTCAAGATCGAGAGGAAGTCCTAGCGCCGCAAAACAGCAGCGCATCCGTGCTCGCACACACGTTCGAGGCACCGAGCAACCTCCGCCTCCTCGCTCCAGCGATGCAGCGGAAGCACAACTCTTTCTTGCCGAAAGCCACCGGGAACATGTATCTCGCTAGTCCGAGACCATGGGGGATAAATTCTAGAGGGGGAGAGAGATCCTTCACGAGGAGGTGTGATGTGAGAGGAGGAGAGGGGGGCCTTTTATAGGGGAGAGGGGGGGCACCCAAGGGGCATGGCGCCCAGCCATGGGGCTGCCCCCACCTCTTCCACATTCATGTGGGTGGAGCTCCCACTCAAAATGAAAAGCCTCCACTCCCATTAAAAAACCTCCACTCAAAAATCCACTCACATGCATTAAATTTCCACCAAATTTAATGCAAGCTCTCATTTAAATAAAACTCTTTTATTTATTTATTCAGAATTTTGTTAATTACTTTAATTAACAAACATTCACATAAAACCCCTTGCTAGTATTCCATTTCACATGCAGAACCAGTTTCAGCAATTTCAACCGAAACAGTTTCGGTATCTAGTGAAATAAATTCCTGCGCTTGTTCATTCTTTCGGCATGAAACCTTTGCTCCAATTGGATGCCGGTGTCTCTTAAGTGTGTCACCCTACGGTTCGTGAATAATGCGGACATGATCGAGACCCCTCTCGGATCAATAATCAGAAGCGGGATCTGGAGACCCATACTGACTCCCACACATTCAACGATGACTTTCTTGTGATCGTCGGAACCTTTTACGTTAGTATCTTAATCCCTTTGTTTCACGATATATTACATGTCCGAGATTCGATCATCGGTATCTCCATACCTAGTTTAATCTCGTTACCGACATGCACTCTTTTCTCGTTCCTGTGATATAACATTCTAGTGATCAAATCACTTGCTTGCAAGCTAATCAATGTGATATCACCGAGAGGGCCCAGAGTATATCTATCCGTCATCGGGATGAACAAATTCCACTCTTGATCCATGAGCCTCAACATAACACTTTATTAGTTCTGAACCCACCTTTATAATCACCCTGTTACGGTGTGACGTTTGATGTTATCAAGAAACTCTTCCGGTGTTAGTGATTGACATGATCTCATGGTCTAAGGATAAGGATCACTTCGTAAGTTGTTATAGCAATATAAACTCAATGACTTTGATCGTAATGCTATACTTCGGATGAATGTTCATCACATCATTACACTAATGTTGTGATCCCGTTATTAACAACATCCAATGTCCATGATCAGGAAACCTTGATCATCTTGTTAATCAACGAGCTAGTTTATGAGAGAGGCTTAACTAGGAACTTTCTGTTTGTTTATTAAACACACATGTATTAACGTTTCCATATTAATACAATTATAGCATGCAAAATAAACATCTATCATATACTTGGAATACACATAATAACCACTTTATTATTGCCTCTCAGGGCATATTCCCTTCAACCTGACCCCGTCCTCTGGTGATATTCCTTCTTCAGGGCATTAAGCGTATTGGTTTCTGACCTCTTTTTAGCTATAGCACTTTTTTTATATGTCTCAAATTCGGGCCAGTGAGGTCTTATCTTCGCATAATATGCGTCTTCGAAATTTGGAGTCTCGCGAGCTTTGACAAATTTGTTCAATTTTGTCTTCCAGTTGCGGAAAGCCTCAGCCATCTTCTTTAGAGTCCACTCTTTGACCTTTTTCTTTATAACCGGGTTGTTTTCATCCTCCTCTGGCGGAAGGGTGAAATTTACCAACAACGAATTCCAAAGCGTTTCTTTGGATCTGTCATCGACAAAGGTACCGTCGCCCTTCTTTGGCTTATTCCAATATTCAATTATGATTGGGATTTGGTCCCTAACAACAACTCCAGCTTGACGTATAAATTTGTCTGCGGCCTTCTTGGGCTCCATCGGCCTGCCATCAACACGGACTGCTTCGATCGTGAACTTTGCACGATCTTTCAACCGCTGGCTCGCGCCTCGCTTGCTCTTTTTCGTAGAAGAAGATGGTTGCTGGCTGGTCGATCCAGAGGGCTAAAAGAAGAAAGAAGCGTTAATTAATACATGTAGAAGAAGATTGTTGGTGGAAGTCAGCTGAGGCTTAATCAATGCATATACCTCGCCGGACTTTGTAACCATTAAATTGCGTTCACCGGAGTCTTCATCTTCTCCATGACTAGTACTTGAGCTGTCGTCGTCATGTCCCTCCAAGTTCAGATATTGTGAGGTGTCCTCATCAATAATGTTCTCCATTATTTCTTCTTCTTCAAGGTTTCTACTAAGTGGATCCATAGTTTCTAAAACAATAATATTATCACACAAATATTAGTAATACATCTATTGAAATGCTCAAGCAAGGACGATGATATGACAGGTTAAAAGTATTGAAATATAACCCTAATACATGCTTGGTCATTTCAAACCCTAATTCGGAGAAACCCCGGATTCATATGAGAGGGTACATTTACTTCTTCTAATTAACTTGTCATCAAAGTTGATTAACATAGCATGGTTATTATAATGCTATATTGACAACGAGAGGTGGCGACGCTAGGGCGAGAGCGGGGCCGGGGTGCGTGGGGGTGTGCGTTCGAACCAGCACGACGTGATGGTCTACCTAAAATGGGCGACTCACCCTCGACGCGTGTGTAGGCTCAGCGAGGACAGAGGAGGTCAGGGTCGACGGCATAATGGTGGCGGTGGTCGTCGGCGTGGCACAAAATATACACATGCATATACAATACACATACAATACAATATACATATATACATACACATACAAATATACATACACATATGCCACTTGTTCTACTGCATATACAATACACATACAATACACTATACATAGCCTGGAACGCGTCGGACGCCGTGGCCTCTGAGAAGAAGTACTACAACTATGCCACCAACACCTGCTCGGCGCGAGATCGAGGGGGGAGGGGGCGGATATATTTTTTATTTTTAGTGGTGTTCACATGGATCAATCATGGATGATAACACTTTGAAACATTAAACAATGAACAACACAAAACATGAATACCATTGAAACTTATCCTCTTCCTAAGCATATGAATTTTGTAAGCAAACAACATTTTTAGATCATGACCATCATCATAAGTAATAGGGATAAAGCATGCCTCCTTAATAGAGGAAATTGCCTCAAGCATATAATTATTCATATCATTATCAATTTATTCCAAATGGTCCCAAATTTCCTCAAGCATTATTCATAGAGGAAATTGCCTCAAGCATTGTCATCAAAATAAGATCCATCATTATTCTCCAAATTGGTCCCAAAAATATCTTGTGAACAATCTTACTTATATCCCGCGGGATGGCGACGGCGAGGGCGACGACGAGGGTGGTGTGGGCGAGGGCGACGGCGAGGGCGACGACTAGGGCGGTATGTGGACGGCGACGGCTCCCGCGCGACGAGGGGGGCGACGGCGCTCCCGCGGGATGGCGACGGCGAGGGCGGCGACGGCGAGGGCTGGACGGTGAGGGCGTGGACGTACGGTGACGGCTCGCGCACGGCGAGGGGGGGCGACGGTGCTCCCGCGGGATGGCGACGGAGAGGGGGGCGACGGCGCTCCCGCGGATGGCGACGGCGAGGGCGGCGACGGCGAGGACTGGACGGCGACGGCTCTCCTCTACTTAATTTCCTCTGCGCGCTTTTCGATCTGGCTGGGGGGAGAAGGAAGAGGGAAGGTGCGAGTTATAACCCCCCCCCCTTTAACACCGGTTCGTGGCTGGAACCGGTGTTAAAGGGGGGGGGGGGGTTTCCCGCGCGCATTTATTACCCCCCCTTTAACACCGGTTCCAGCCACGAACCGGTGTTAAAGGGGGGGGTGTTTCCCGCGCGCATTTATTACCCCCCCTTTAACACCGGTTCGTGGCTGGAACCGGTGTTAAAGGGGGGGGGTGCGCGCGGGAAACGAAATAAATGCCCCCCCTTTAACACCGGTTCCTGTCTGGAACCGGTGTTAAAGGGGGGGCATTTATTTCAGGGGCTTTTTTAATTCAAAAAATATGATATGAAATTTTGAAAATTCATATCTTTTTCATTTCAACTCAGAAAAATATGAATAATATATCATAATTTTCAGAAAAATAATATATATTCATTCATGTAAATCATTTTATATTTACTTTACATGAAATTTTTTAAAATAAATAAACACTTATTTCATGCATTAAAGGGGCTTTTTTAATTCAAAAAATATGATATGAATTTAGAAAATTCATATCTATTTCATTTCAACTCAGAAAAATATGAATAATATATCATAATTTTCAGAAAAATAATATCTATCCATTCATGTAAATGATTTTTATATTTACTTTACATGAATTTTTTTAAAATAAATAAACACTTATTTCATGCATTAAAGGGGCTTTTTTAAGATATATAAAAGAACTGAAAATTAAGATACATGGCCAGATTAAGTAACAATCGGCCGAACTGGAACTGAAAATTAAGATACATAAAAGAACTGAAAATTAAGATACATGGCCAGATTAAGTAACAATCGGCCGAACTTGTTTCGGAATGTTGGAGTGATTTAGTCATGCTCCTGCCTACACCTGTAATACTCGCCACTGTTGTCGTCGTACTCGCCGCCGCCGTCATCGCTGTCGTCGTCGGGGTCACCGTAATTGAACCTCTGGAGAGTACGCGTGGGCTGGACTTGAGGGTAGCGCGTGGGCTGGACTTGAGGGTAGCGCAGACGGGGGTTAGAGTCGGCGGCAGTGTCATAGGCCATGACGCTCTGGAGAGTCCGACCGCGCCACCATATCCGACGGCCGGCCTCGTTGAAGTTAGGAGGAGGTGGGCCGTCCTCCTCGTGCCTGGCGAGCGCCCTCTCATGCCGATCCACGAAGAAGGCTTCCCAAGTAGAGAAATAGTCGGGATGCCATCTGGGATTCCTCCGCTGCTCCGGCGTGAGCTCGAAGTAGTAGTGGTTCGTGATGGCCATCCGGCGCGCCACACCTAGAGGGACAGGAGGAACCGGCACACCTCCGACGCTCAGCATCCAGCCGACGGGGACACAGTAGCCCGGCGGGCAGGGGTAGTTCGAGGCGCAAAGCGCCTCCGCCTCCCTGGGGGTTAGTGCTACGGTGGAAGCCATGGGAAAGAGTGATGAGGTTGCAGATATGAGTCTAGAGATGTGCAATGACAATGGAGGCCAACCCCCTACATATATATATAGTGAACTAGCGGGAAGAACTGGAGGGAAGAACTGGCGGGAAGAAAAATGGCGGGAAAATATGGCGGGATGAACCTTTAGTCCCGGTTGGAGACACCAACCGGGACTAAAGATGAACCTTTAGTCCCGGTTGGAGACACCAACCGGGACAAAACACGAGTCAGCACTAATAATAGAGGTGAGTGCATGTCGACATTATGTCGTGCGGCGTGTACCTTGTCCCAGATGGTGTCACCAACCGGGACTAAAGATGAACCTTTAGTCCCGGTTGGAGACACCAACCGGGACAAAACACGAGTCAGCACTAATAATAGAGGTGAGTGCATGTCGACATTATGTCGTGCGGCGTGTACCTTGTCCCGGATGGTGTCACCAACCGGGACTAAAGATGAACCTTTAGTCCCGGTTGGAGACACCAACCGGGACTAATAATAGGGGTGAGTGTCGACATTATTTTGTAAGTGTCAACACTATGTCGAGCTGTTTGTACTATAAATAGGCATCCTTGTGAGTCCAGTCCTCCAGCCAGTTTGAGGCAGGGACACCACTACGGCCAGTTTCAGGGAGATGCCGACGGAGCCCAGTCCTCCGGCATCTCCGAGAAACTGGTCATAGAGGCACTCCCTAATATGTGAAATTAGTTAGCTCCGAGGCGTATTGATCTAGTTAGTGAAGTTACAAGCTGCAAGATGGTTTTCGAGAGCAGGGACACCACTGCGGCCAGTTTCAGGGATATGCCGACGGATCCCAGTCCTCCGGCATCTCCTTGAAACTGGTCATAGAGGCACTCCCTAATATGTGAAATTAGTTAGCTCCGAGGCGTATTGATCTAGTTAGAGAAGTTACAAGCTCCAAGATGGTTTTAGAGAGCAGGGACACCACTACGGCCAGTTTCAGGGAGATGCCGACGGAGCCTAGTCCTCCGGCATCTCCAAGAAACTGGTCATAGAGGCACTCCCTAATATGTGACCGCGCGCGTTTGGAGATCAGATCTTAATGGTAAGTACGACGAATCGGGACAACTTCTTCTCATACTCCCGGTCCATCCACAAAACATGACTAACACTCAAGACATGTATTAATATTAAAAACATGAACTAGAGTTACATAATATGAGCATGAACTTCTTGGCATATGCCCTTCCTTATGATCGCTTCAGTCGTAACCATGGAGCATCTTCTTTACTTAACGGAATGCTTGGGTCAGTTTTCACTGTGACACCACATGGGCGCGTGTCCGGCATCGTCATTCGGAACACATAGACTGCCAGGACCTTTTCCAAAGATTACTTCTAGGTCCTTGACCATACCAAATACCTCCTCACCGGTACGGAGGACAGGCTTCCTCCGGGGTTCTGCCAGACGTTTGAAATGCTTGCCTTTCTTTCTTACTGGATGCAGGTTCGGAAGAAATCGGCGATACCCTAGGTACACAACCTTCTTACATTTATCCAAATATACACTTTCAGTATCATCTAAACAGTGTGTGCATGCATTGTATCCCTTGTTTGTCTGCCCTGAAATGTTACTAAGAGCAGGCCAATCATTGATGGTTACGAAAAGCAATGCTCGTAGGTCAAATGGCTCCCCTTTGTGCTCATCCCACATACGTACACCTGGTTTGGCCCACAGCTGTAAAAGTTCTTCAACTAATGGCCTTAGGTACACATCAATGTCGTTGCCGGGTTGCCTCGGGCCTTGGATGAGCACTGGCATCATAATGAACTTCCTCTTCATACACAACCAAGGAGGAAGGTTATAGATACATAGGGTCACAGGCCAGGTGCTGTGACTGCAGCTCTGCTCACCAAAAGGATTCATGCCGTCTGTACTTAGACCAAACCTTAAGTTCCTTGCGTCACGTGCAAAGTCCGGGTACTCTCGCTCGACTTTTCTCCACTGTGACCCATCAGCGGGGTGTCTCAACATCGCGTCTTTCTTACGGTCTTCCATGTGCCATCGCAACAACTTGGCATGCTCTTTATTTCTGAAGAGACGTTTTAACCGTGGTATTATAGGAGCATACCACATAACCTTGGCGGGAACCTTCTTCCTAGGGGCCTCGCCCTCAACATCGCCAGGATCGTCTCGTCTGATCTTATACCGCAGTGCAGTGCATACCGGGCATGCATCCAAATTCTCGTACTTCTCACCGCGGTAGAGGATGCAGTCATTAATGCGGGCATGTATCTTCTGCACGTCTAATCCTAGAGGGCAGACAACCTTCTTTGCTTGGTATGTACTGTCAGGCAACTCATTATTTCTTGGAAGAAGATTCTTCATTTTTACCAACAACTTTGAAAATGCGCTGTCAGTCACACCATTCTCTGCCTTCCATTGCAGCAAATCCAGTGTGGCACCTAGCTTTTTGTGGCCATCTTCGCAAGTTGGATACAACAATGTTTTGTGATCCTTTAACATCTGCTCCAGCTTCTCCTTCTCCTTTTCAGTTTCACATTCTTCCTTTGCATCAGTAATGGCCCGACCAAGATCGTCATCAGCGGGCCCATCTGCTCCCTCTTGATCTTCATTATCTACCCCCGTTGCAGTATCATCATATTCAGGATACATATTATGATAGTTTTCATCATCCTCTTCTTCTTCGTTGTCTTCCATCACAACCCCTTTTTCTCCGTGCTTGGTCCAACAATTATAGCTGGGCATGAAACCAGATCGAAGTAGGTGGGCGTGAATGGTTCTGGTATTTGAGTAGTCTTTCTTGTTCTGACAGTGAACACACGAACAGCACGTAAAACCATTGTGACCACGGTTTGCATTAGCCACAACGATGAAATTTTGGAGGCCCGTAATGTACTCGGAAGTGCGGCGGTCACCGTACATCCATTGCCGATTCATCTGCATTAATATGTAGTATATATCAAAAAATAATAGGGAGATGACCATTTATATATATAGTACATCAATGACACATGAAACTATAGTAGCCGACCTCGACCGAGACGGAAAGAGCAACAAGAAAGCTTATTTTGAGCTCTCGGGCATTTCACCGAACACCTCTAGTGCATATGAAAAAAACACAAACTAGCACTCTTCACACCCTCTTGCTAGGCTCCAAAATGTGAAAGAATGGAAGAGTGGGGTGTGTGTGGGCTGGGGTGGTGTCTTATATAGCCCCCACCCCTTTAACACCGGTTCGTGCCACGAACCGGTGTTAAAGGGGGGGGGTGCGCGGGCCACTGGTGGAGGGACCTTTAACACCGGTTCGTGGCACGAACCGGTGTTAAAGGGGGGCTCCTTTAATGCCGCAGAGGCCACGCTGGTACGGCCCCCCCTTTAACACCGGTTCGTAGAAGAACCGGTGTTAAAGCCCATTTTCGGGATCAACAAAAGCCCTCGTTTCCACTAGTGAGGGGTCGTCCATGCCGCCGATATACTCTTGCACATCGTACGGCAGCTCCTCCGACGTCGGCGCCGGCGGGATAGGGATGCCACCGGCGCTCAGCTTCCACCGCGGAGGCATCCGCGTGTCCGGCGGCGCCATATAGCCAGCGTCGTACAGCATGCACGCCTCCCAGGCCTGGAGGGTGTGCCGGCCGAAGCCGTTCGCCGCAGCACCGTCGCCGGAGTACCGTTCGGCCATGGCTGGGAAGGGGAAACGGTGAGAGAGGATTCACCGGAGTTTGGGCTTGTGGGTGGGGGAGCTGTGAGAGAGTGTGAAGATCTCCGGTGGGCGGCGAGGGCGGGAGGGGTGTAGCGGCGAGGGAGGGAAAAGGGGAAACGGCGGGAAGTTAGTGCCCGCCGGTCCGTCGCGGGAGCCGAGGCGGCGACGGTGGCGCCGTAAATCGGCGACACGTGGCCGACGCGACGGCAGTTAATGTCCGACGGTCGCCGCGTGGTTCTGAGGATGACGACGACTCGGCTTCCGTCGCTAACTCGGCGGGTCCACGCGCCGCTTCGGTTTTTTTGCCGAATTTGATGAGTCCGGCGTGCCCAGGGCGTACCCGGAAACCTGGGTTTGGCCTGGGTAGTCCGAACCAAATGGCCCAAATCCGGCCGAAAACAGGTCCTTAGGTACGCGACTGGGCCAATTTTCGGCGTCCGGACCGAAATTCGGCGTCTAGATCAGCCTCATGGGTAGGCGAGTGGAGATGCTTTAAGATTCCCATATGCACGTGGATGCCCCGTTCACATACTGATTAATATTTTGTCGTTGCCCATGAAGGATTGTTTTGTACATATGGGCTTGCCTTGATAATACTCCCCGGGTGACAAACACAGAAGCCCGTGCGTTGCGACAGAAGAAAAGAATAAACTTGCGGCTGAAAAATAGACCCAAATTTGGCCAATTTTAATTAATCCTAGAACAGTTTAAAAATACATCAAATTTGACTCTCCATATGTTAATTTGGAGAGATCTCTAAAAGTTTATATTTTCCAGTTTGCACTAACTTTTAGGTCGACTCTCCATATCCACACTCTGCACCCTGTCACGCACACACACGCATGCCCTACCATCTTGACTCTGGCACACCCATGCTCCACCGCCCCACCTCCTTCATCGTGCCTTCCGGGCATCACTGGACAACTAAATGCACTAGCACAAACCGAAGACGTGCCGTCGTCCTCGCCCTATCACTGGTGCGAGCAAAACCTTTCATATTAGAGCTTGTTATAGTAGGCACACAGGAAGTAGTTGTGCTAAGTCTCAAAGGATCAGTGCACCAGAGAAATAACCATCTCCGAAGATAAAAACCATCGGTTGGAAGAGATCAACCTCAAACCACACCAACAAATAGGAATAACGACAGGATCCCAAGAGATCTGCCAGACACACGAATCCACGTGTCCTCCGTCGACGATAGATGCACCACCAGAACGAGGATAGTACATGAAGTACCTTATTTGACTTCAGGAAGTATCCGCCATCTCAACATTCCGAAAAAGAAACTGAAAAAAATAGCCTAAACAAAGAACATAAACCCTCCGGCTGGTGAGAGGCTGTGGTCCGTCATGCCTCCCAAGACCGAAGGCCACCGTAGACGCTGGCTTCGCCGTCGAGGGAGACGGAACCCTATATGAGTTTTAGTATATGCCCCACATCGTCCCTATGGCTTTACATACCGGTCCAGAGTTACTCTCTTGTTGTTGTTGACAAAGTATGTAGTAAAATATATCAATATCTACAACACACCAAATCAGTATTATTAGAATCATCATAAGATATAACTATATATTATGTGTGTTTGATGTTGTCGCTAGAGATGTTAGAGTACTAGCTTCGACATGGACACTCCCTTCATCAAGTTGTAGGAGCTGCCACTTTGTCGCTAGACGGATAGCTCCTGATTGATCTTTGTAAGATTTAATTGAATAGTAAATATAAAAGGTTGCGTGCATCATTTGATGCAGAGATCGGAGCACTAGTAGAAAACATGCTATCCGTTCGTGCCTCCTAATAGCATTTTTCCCGGTTGCGCCACCAACCGGGACTAATGCTGGCATGCGTCCCGGTTGGAGCGGGCCCGGGGCCCGGGGGCATGCGTCCCGGTTGGTAAGGGGTCCCACCAACCGGGACTAAAGGTTTGGCCACAGCCACGTGGCGTGGCGCGCACCTTTAGTCCCGGTTGGTGGCTCCAACCGGGACTAAAGACCCCCTGCCCTCTATAAATGCATTGCCCCAGCCCGTCTGCCTCCACTCTGTTTTTTCGAATGGTGGAAGGTGTGAGGGGGTGTGCTAGTTTTTTTCATGCATGCATTGAAGGTGTTTGATGAAATGTTTGAGTGAATAATCCCGTTGAATTTCTCATAGAACAAAAATATAGAAGGTGTCCGAGACGCACTTGAGCTTTCTCCCTTTTATTTCCCTCGATCGAGGTTACCAATCTTATCTTTTCTAGGTCATTGATACAATTCATGTGTCGGTGTGAATTGGTTATTTCACTATTTATGATGTCCTGTTTTTTGATAAACTTACTTATATGATGCAGATGAACGGTCGGTAATGGATGTACGGTGACCGGCGCATAGACGGGTATATCAAAGGCGTGGATAAATTTATCGATGTGGCTACAGCAAACAAAGAGAATGGATTTATACGTTGTCCATGTGTTCAATGTCGGAACAACAAGGAGTACTGTTCCTCGAAAAGCATTCGCGGCCACCTGATTATGAAAGGTTTCATGCCCAACTATAATTGCTGGACCAAGCACGGGGAAAGAGGGGTTATGATGGAAGATGGTGAAGAAGATCATGATAACAACTATCATCATATGTTTCCTGAATACAGTGATACTGCAATGGAAGACAATGGAGAGGAAAGAGGTGAAGAACGGGCATCAGATGAGCCGGCTGATGAACTTGGTAGGGTCATTTCTGATGCAAAGCGAGACTGTGAAACAAAAAATGAGAAGTTGAAGTTAGAGGGCATGTTAGAAGATCACAAGAAATTATTGTACCCAAATTGTGAAGATGGCAGCACAAAGCTCGGTACCACACTGGAATTGTTGCGATGGAAGGCAGAGTGTGTTCTAACTGACTCCTCGGTTGAAAAGATGCTGAAAATAATGAAGCCGAAGTTTCCAAAACATAACGAACTTCCCGAGAGTACCTACGAAGCAAAGAAGACTCTCTGTCCTCTGGGATTAGATGTGCAAAAGATACATGCATGCATTAATGACTGCATCCTCTACCGCGGTAAGGAGTATGAGAATTTAGATAAATGCCCGGTATGCAATGCATTGCGGTATAAGATCAGACGAGATGACCCTGGTGATGTTGAGGGAGAGCACCTCCGGAAGAGGGTTCCTGCTAAGGTTATGTGGTATGCTCCTATAATACCAAGGTTGAAACGCATGTTCAGAAACAAAGAGCATGCCAGGTTGTTGCGATGGCACAAAGAAGACCGTAAGAAAGAAGGGAAGTTGAGACACCCTGCTGATGGGTCACAGTGGAGAAAAATCGAGAGAGACTTCCCAGACTTTGCAGGTGACGCAAGGAACTTATGGTTTGGTCTAAGTACGGATGGCATGAATCCTTTTGGGGAGCAGAGTTGCAGTCACAGCATCTGGCCCGTGACTCTATGTATCTACAACCTGCCTCCTTGGTTGTGCATGAAGCGTAAGTTCATTATGATGCCAGTGCTCATCCAAAGCCCGAAGCAACCGGGCAACAACATTGATGTGTACCTTAGGACATTAGTTGAAGAACTCTTACAGTTGTGGGGCAAACCAGGTGTACGTGCGCGGGATGAGAACAAACAGGAACCATTTGATCTACGAGGGTTGTTATTCGTAACCATCAATGATTGGCCTGCTCTTAGTAACCTTTCAGGACAGACAAACAAGGGATATAAGGCATGCACACACTGTTTAGATAAGACCGAAGATACATATTTGCATAAATGCAAGAAGGTTGTGTACCTGGAGAATCGATGATTTCTTCCGACCAATCATCCCGTAAGAAAGAAAGGCAAGCATTTCAAAGGTGAGGCAGATCACCGGAAGAAGCCTGAACTCCCTGCTGGTGATGATGTATTTGGTATGGTCAAGGACATAGAAGTAATCTTTGGAAAGGGTCCCGGCGGTGAATCAGTTCCAAACGACGTCGCTACAGGACACGCACCCATGTGGAAGAAGAAATCTATATTTTGGGAGCTGCCATATTGGAAAGTCCTGCGTGTCCGCTCTTCAATCGACGTGATGCACATGACGAAGAATCTTTGCGTGAACCTGCTAGGATTCCTATGTGTGTATGGGAAGACAAAAGATACACCTGAAGCACGGGAGGACCAATAAATTATGAAAGACCCAAAGAACATGCATACACATAACAAGACGGATAAAGGGCGTCACTTAAGTCGTGCCAGCTATGCTCTTACCAAAGCAGAGAAGGAAATCTTTTTTGAAGTCCTTTACAGTATCAAGGTGCCGTCGGGCTTCTCATCTAATATAAAGGGGATAATAAATATGGCAGAGAAAAAGTTCCAAAACCCGAAGTCTCATGACTGTCACGTGATTATGACGCAGTTGCTTCCGATTGCATTGAGGGGGCTTCTACCGTAAAATGTTCGAGTACCCATTGTGAAGCTGTGTTCATTCCTCAATGCAATATCTTAGAAGGTAATCAATCCAGATATTCTGCAAAGGTTACAGAAGGATGTGGTACAATGTCTTGTTAGTTTTGAATTGGTGTTCCCACCATCCTTCTTCAATATTATGACGCATCTCCTGGTTCATCTAGTGGAAGAGATTGCCATTCTCGGTCCGGTATTTCTGCACAATATGTTCCCCTTTGAGAGGTTCATGGGAGTCTTAAAGAAATATGTTCATAACTGTGCTAGACCAGAAGGAAGCATCTCCAAGGGATATGGAACAGAGGAGGTCATTGAGTTTTGTGTTGACTTTATTCCTGACCTTAAGCCGATTGGTGTTTCTGACTCGCGGCATGAGAGAAGACTAAGTGGAAAAGGCACGCTGGGAAAGAAAGCAATGATATGTAGGGACGGGGATTCTTTCACTAAAGCACACTACACAGTTCTACATAATTCTACCTTGGCAGCTCCGTATATCGAGGGACACAAGAATATTCTACGCTCCAAAAACCCGGGGAAGCCTGAATCACTGATTACAGATGAACACATGAAGTCTTTAGGTGGTTGGATGCGGACACATCTCTTGAATGACACCACTGTTGGAGATCAGCTATACTTGTTGGCCGCGTCACCATGTTCTACTGTATTGAATTTCCAAGGGTACGAAATAAATGGGAATATATTCTATACGATCGCCCAAGATAAAAAGAGCACCAACCAAAATAGTGGTGTCCGCTTTGATGCAATAGACGAGAATGGACAAAAGGACACATATTATGGTTACATAGAGGAGATATGGGAACTAGACTATGGAGTCTCTTTTAAGGTCCCTTTGTTTCGCTGCAAATGGGTCAACCTGAATGGGGAAGGGGTAAAGATAGACCAGTTGTACGGAATGACAACAGTGGATCTCAACAATCTTGGTTATAGAGATGAACCATTCGTCCTAGCCAATGACGTGTCTCAGGTTTTCTATGTGAAGGACTTGTCCTCCAGACCGAAAAAAGAAAAAATATGCAAACGAATACATCATATGATGAGCCAAAGCGTCACATAGTTCTTTCAGGGAAAAGAAACATCGTGGGAATCGAGGACAAGATAGACATGTCAGAAGATTATAATAAGTTTGATGAAATTCCGCCCTTCACAGTGAAAACTGACCCAAGCATTCCGTTAAGTAAAGAAGATGCTCCATGGTTACGTCTGAAGCGGTCATAAGGAATGACATATGCCAAGAAGTTCATGCTCATATTATGTAACTCTAGTTCATGTCTTTCACGGTTTGTGGCTTGACCGAAGGATATCTTTCGCCTCGGAGCTAACTAATTTCACATATTAGGGAGTGCCTCTATGACCAGTTTCTCGGAGATGCCGGAGGACTGGTCTCCGTTGGCTTCTCCCTGAAACTGGCCGCAGTGGTGTCCCTTCTCTCGAAAACCATCTTGCAGCTTGTAACTTCTCTAACTAGATCAATACGCCTCGGAGCTAACTAATTTCACATATTAGGGAGTGCCTCTATGACCAGTTTCTAGGAGGTGCCGGAGGACTGGGCTCCGTCAGCATCTCCCTGAAACTGGCCGCAGTGGTGTCCCTGCTCTCGAAAACCATCTTGCAGCTTGTAACTTCACTAACTAGATCAATACGCCTCGGATCTAACTAATTTCACATATTAGGGAGTGCCTCTATGACCAGTTTCTAGGAGATGCCGGAGGACTGGGCTCCGTCGGCATCTCCCTGAAACTGGCCGCAGTGGTGTCCCTGCTCTCTAAAACCATCTTGGAGATGCCTCAAACTGGCTGGAGGACTGGACTCACAAGGATGCCTATTTATAGTACAAGCAGCTCGGCATAATGTCGACACTCGCGACATAATGTCGACACTCACGACATAATGTCGACACTCACCCCTATTATTAATGTTGACTCATCTTTAGTCCCGGTTGGTGTCTCCAACCGGGACTAAAGGTTCATCTTTAGTCCCGGTTGGTGACACCATCCGGGACAAGGTACAAGCCGCACGACATAATGTCGACACTCACCCCTATTATTAGTGTTGTCTGGCCCACTCTGACGCAATCCCTTCAGTCGCGGTTGGTTTCTCCAACCGGGACTAAAGATGAACCCTCTCTTTATATAGGCATTTCCCTCTATTTATTAGAGAACACTCAAGACATTTATTAATAAAAACCGGGACAAACCGGTACTAGCTAACACTCAGGACTAAAGCCAACCCCTTTAGTCATAATCATGCCTAGTCCTATAGTACGCAGCTTCAGGGTCTTCATCGTCATCGTCATCATCATCGTCATCGTCACCTGCCACTCCGGGGATCCTCATCCCATCCATGGCATATACCAGGGGCCATTCCAGCCTCGGATTCATGGCGGGCGGGAGAGGGGTCTCCTGGAAGACGATGTCGCTACCGCCGGGACAGTGTGGGGCCTGTGGCGGGTGGACTCGTGGGCACCATAGGCGAGGATGGTCTCCCCCGGCGATGTAGCGCATCACTCCGATGATAGTACGGTTCGCCCACCACAGACGACGGCCGGCTCCGTTGTGGTTCACCGGTGGCGGGCCATCACCCTCGTACCTGGCGAGCTCCCTTTCCCGCCTATTAGCGAAGAAGGCATTCCAGGTGTCGTAGTTGTCGGGATCCCACTAGGGATCCATCCGCTGCTCCGGCGCGAGCTCGTGGTAGAAGTGGTTTGTGATGGCCGCCTAGCGTGCGGAACCTTGAGGGACAGGAGGGATAGTAACCCCTCCAGTGCTCAGCATCCAGCCGGCGGGCGGCCGGTAGCCCGGCGGACAAGGGTAGTTGGAGGCGCACAGCGCCTCGGTCTCCTCGAGGGTCAGAATGGCCCAGTAGGCGTTGTCCATTGTTCTAAGAGAGGAAGGTGTGGATGTGTGGATAGCCATGGCACGATCACCCTAAATATAGAGGGAAACGGCGGGGAAACTTGGCGTGAAGCTTTGGGAAATGGCGGGAAATATCTTTAGTCCCGGTTTGTGACTACATCCGGGACTAAATGTCTGCCGAATCGGCAGGAAGTTATGTGCTGGATCACGACATAGTTTGTGATGTTGTGCCCATATTATGCATGTGTGTGGACATTGGTATGGAGAACAATGTTGCAGGAGGAAGTTTTCCTTTTTGTCGCACAGAAAAGCCCTTTTCCATTTTCCGAGCACAAAAAACGGGTCGTTTTGTGAAGTAACCACCAAAATGTCGTTTCAGAATGCTACCGTCCAATTTTCCTAAAATACTAGACCACCTTACATGGACTATCTCCCAACCGGTACATCTCAAACCTTTTCGTCCATCCCGGGTAAAAAGGACAAATGGCTGCCGAATCGGTAGGAAGTGGGTCCGGTTTGTACTACAGGTACATGATCTATCGCCCGTGATTTTTTGAAAAAATCATTTTTAGACTCGCAATATGTGGTTTCTTCAGAGATCCAATGCAAGTTCTAACGATGCTCGTCCCCTATCTTCATGCACACCGGTTCGACCATAGTTAGAAATTCAGATAATTAAAAATGGGCATAATAAATTCAAAAAAAATCCGAACAATGAAAATCCTTTACGTGGTGTCATATTTTGTTACATAGTTAAAAGGAAAAATACCAGACTTGGTATACTGATCATGTTTCGAAAGAACCTTCACAAAATGACCTATCATATTCGAGGTTTCATGGCTTTCGGTCCAAATGCAGGAAGTTATGTGCTGGATCACGGCATAGTTTGTGATGTTGTGCCCATATTATGCATGTGTGTGGACATTGGTATGGAGAACAATGTTGCAGGAGGAAGTTTTCCTTTTTGTCGCACGGAAAAGCCCTTTACCATTTTCCGAGCGCAAAAAAGGGTCGTTTTGTGAAGTAACCACCAAAATGCCGTTTCAGAATGCTACCGTACCATTTTCCTAAAATACTAGACCACCTTACATCTCCCAACCGGTACATCTCAAACCTTTTCGTCCATCCTGGGTAAAAAGGACAAATGTCTGCCGAATCGGTAGGAAGTGGGTCCGGTTTGTCCTACAGGTACATGATCTATCGCCCGTGATTTTTTGAAAAAATCATTTTTACACTCGCAATATGTGGTTTCTTCAGAGATCCAATGCAAGTTCTAACGATGCTCGTCCCCTATCTTCATGCACACCGGTTCGACCATAGTTAGAAATTCAGATAATTCAAAACGGGCATAATAAATTCAAAAAAAATCTGAACAATGAAAATCCTTCGCGTGGTGTCATATTTTGTTACATAGTTGAAAGGAAAAATACCAGACTTGGTATATTGATCATGTTTCGAAAAAACCTTCACAAAATGACCTATCATGTTCAAGGTTTCATGGCTTTCGGTCCAAATGACCGATGTTATGTGCTGAATCACGGCATAGTTTGTGATGTTGTGCCCATATTATGCTTGTGTGTGGACATTGGTATGGAAAACAATGTTGCAGGAGGAAGTTTTCCTTTTTGTCGCACGGAAAAGCCCTTTTCCATTTTCCGAGCGCAAAAAACGGGTCGTTTTGTGAAGTAACCACCAAAATGCCGTTTCAGAATGCTAACGTCCCATTTTCCTAAAATACTAGACCACCTTACATGGACTATCTCCCAACCGGTACATCTCAAACCTTTTCGTCCATCCCGGGTAAAAAGGGCAAATGTCTGCCAAATCGGTAGGAAGTGGGTCTGGTTTGTACTAAAGGTACATGATCTATCGCCCGTGATTTTTTGAATATATAATTTTGCGACTCGCAATATGTGGTTTCTTCAGAGATCCAATGCAAGTTCTAACGATGCTCGTCCCCTATCTTCATGCACACCGGTTCGACCATAGTTAGAAATGCAGATAATTAAAAACGGGCATAATAAATTCAAAAAAAATCCGAACAATGAAAATCCTTCGCGTGGTGTCATATTTTGTTACATAGTTGAAAGGAAAAATACCAGACTTGGTATATTGATCATGTTTCGAAAAAACCTTCACAAAATGACCTATCATGTTCGAGGTTTCATGGCTTTCGGTCCAAATGCAGGAAGTTATGTGCTGGATGACGGCATAGTTTGTGATGTTGTGCCCATATTCTGCATGTGTGTGTACATTGGTATGGAGAACAATGTTGCAGGAGGAAGTTTTCCTTTTTGTCGCACGGAAAAGCCCTTTTCCATTTTCCGAGCGCAAAAAACGGGTCGTTTTGTGAAGTAACCACCAAAATGCCGTTTCAGAATGCTACCGTCCCATTTTCCTAAAATACTAGACCACCTTACATGGACTATCTCCCAACCGGTACATCTCAAACCTTTTCGTCCATCCCGGGTAAAAAGGACACATGTCTGCCGAATCGGTAGGAAGTGGGTCCGGTTTGTACTACAGGTTTTGGATAGAAGTTAATATTCCAAATTCCAAATTAATATTAACAAAATATAAGTTAATTCATTTTTAATTGTAAATGGTTCATCTTTTAAATGGTTACATTAATTATTTTTTAAAACAGAAAATGGTTTTGAATTATTTATTCAAATTCAAACACTTTTTATGTTTAAAGTTTTTCTAAATTCCAAATTAATATTCAAAAATATAAGTTAATTCATTTTAAAAGGTTACATTAATTATTTTTTAAAATAGAAAATGGTTTTGGATTATTTATTCAAATCCATACACTTCTTACGTTTAAAGTTTTTCTAAATTCCAAATTAATATTCAAAAATATAAGTTAATTCATTTTAAAAGGTTACATTAACTATTTTTTAAAAATAGAAAATGGTTTTGGATTATTTATTCAAATTCATACACTTCTTGTGTTTAAAGTTTTTCTAAATTCCAAATTGATATTAAAAAAATATAAGTTAATTCATTTTTAATTGTAAATGGTTCATCTTTTAAATGGTTACATTAATTATTTTTTAAAACAGAAAATGGTTTTGAATTATTTATTTAAATTCAAACACTTTTTATGTTTAAAGTTTTTCGAAATTCCAAATTAATTATCATTTAAAAAACAATACAAATTTAAACCCCAAAATAAAAAATAAGGCGGGAACAGAGAGAAAATACCTGAAATTTTTTGAAAACAGGGGAATATGTCCCGGTTGGAGCCACCAACCGGGACTAAAATCCCCCTGCGCGCCAACACTTGGTCTTCTGAAAATATTGGAGTATACGTCCCGGTTGGTGGCTCCAACCGGGATGTATGCCCCTTTAGTCGCGGTTGGAGCCACCAACCGGGACTAAAGGCCCTTTAGTTATAACAGCGCGCGCCTCCTCTTCTTCTTCCCTTCCCCACTCACTTCTCTGCTTCACCGACGCGCGCACAACCTCCCCCGACGCTGGCAGGCTGCCCGAGCTCGCCGCCCCACGCGCGTTCTGTCCGCCACCACCGCTGCCTCCGTCCACGCGCGCCCCGGCTACTTCTCCCCCTCGCGCGTGACCTCAATCGCCTGGATTGGAAGCTCCATCCACCGTCGGCCACCGTCGATTCCGGCGTCTCCCGAGCTCGCCCGACCTCGCCACCACCTCTGTCGTGTTCCTGGTGAGCTGCTGATCCTCACGGTGTTCTTCTTTCTCTCCCTCTCGTCCTGCACTACTCTCCCCCCGTGTGCCATACGCCGCCGCCGCTCGAGCTCGATGGAGGCGACACTCCGGTGACCAACAAGGAGCGGCGCCACCACTGTCTTTCTCCCTGCATCGTGCTCTCTCTAACGCGCCCATCTGCGCGTCCAGGCGTGCCCGCTATCGCTGTCGCTGCCGCTGCCTGCGAGCTCACCGCCAGCGTGACGTCGTGCTGATGTAACTCGTGCTCGCGTGGCAGCTGATGTGGCCTAGGGCCCATCAGTCAGCCTTAGTGGGTAGCCTTCTCTGCGGTATAATAATGATCTGTACGCGTGGAGGCTGAGTTGGCACTGGGGCCCTTCTGTCAGTCTCACTGGCTAGGGGGCGCCCCGGTGTAAAAACTATTTGCCTTTTTTTTAATTACAGAAAATGATTTAATATTGTAAAATCAATAACTTATTGTTTATAAGTCAGAAAAATACAAATAATATATCAAATTGTTCAGAAAAATGAAACCTGTCTATCTAACCTATAATCATGCATTGTTAAACAACTTAAATGACAAGTATAATTAGAATAACAAATGCACCCCTCTCATATGTTCTGGAGTTTCCCCGAGTTAGGGTTTTCACCCCTCGGAACCCCGATTAAATCATCGAGCATGTCTTAGGGTTACATTCCAATGCACATTAACTTGTCATATCATCATACTTTCTTGAGCATTGCATCGATGCCATGTGTTGATTGTTTCCCTTTCTTTCCGGTGATTTGCTTCTTCTCGGTAGAATACGATATCAAGATCGAGATCGAATACCGAGATCAAGACCATAGAAGATTGACGAACAATACTTGACCAACTATCTGCTGGATAGTTTCTCCTAACTAGGTTTTACACCGCTCGGAACTCCGGAATATTGATTTTAGTTGGTTTTAGCTAGAGTTACCTATCTACTACACGGTTTCCTTTTTGTAGCTAGGTTTAGGGTTTCTCTTCATTTTTATTATTGTGTATGTATATATTAGGGTTTCTCTAAATTAGGGTTTATATGTCTCAACACCGTACTTAACTTTCTCCTTTAGCCACTTTGACTTATTCGTTTTTTCACCTATGCAGAAAATATGGACCCACACGTCAGAGACGAAGAAAAGGAAGAGTTGATCCAAGGTGTGATCCGTGGGGAAGATAATTTAGACGTATCAACGTTTCTGAACAACTCTGGTGAGGGTGATCCTCTTTTTACCGGAATAGACAACTTGTTTGAGGTTGAAGGTGTTGCCTTCCGCGAGGGAGAAGGCGATGCCTTGTGTAATCGAGAAGACGACCGCTCCGGCGATGTGCATGTAATATAATCAATTCATTAATTAATCATCTGCTATCTATATAGAAATAGTAACGACGATCTTTCTTCTTTTAGCCCTCCGGATCGAAGGAATCTACTGAAAAGAGCACACGAGGCCCAACCAAAAAGTTGCAAGACCATGAGAGGTTCAGGATCGAAGATGTCGTTGAAGGCGGAAAACCGACGGCTCCCGAAGTTGTCGCAACCAAATTTGTGGCACAATGCGGAGTAATTGTTAGGGACTTAATCCCGATCACCATTAGAAATTGTAATAGGCCTGCTAATGCGGATGAAGAGGGAACATGTTTATATGTCCCTGACCTCGCCAAAGATTTACTTTGGAAGAGGCTAATGGTTAATTTCAAACTACCGAAGATAGAGCTGGATCCAAATACGGAGGATCCAGTTGAGGATGCCTTAGAACATGGGAGAGCCATGGAGGCTAAGGTCAGGGAGTGGGCTTTGAAGAAGATGGCCCAGTGTTTCACCAACTGGAAGAAAAGATTGCACCTTGACTATGTCGTGAGAGGGAAGACTCCAGATTTCAAGAAGACTCAGTATCAGAAGATAAAACCATTCTGCGCTGAGTTTGTGGAATACAAGACATCAGAAAAAGCTAAGAAAATGTCTGCAAAGAATAAGCTGAATATTGCTAACAAGAAGTATCACCATACTATGGGGCAAGGTGGCTACAGGGCTGGCATTCCTAAGTGGGAGAAACTTGAGGAAGAACTGCGTGCTAAAGATATCACCCCAGAGATAGACGATTGGGTAGAACGTGCAAGGAATTGGTTTTATGGGCATGGGGGCACGTTGGACTCGGAAGGGAGGTGTATATATAACATACGACATAAAGAAGACCCCTTGCCAATCGAGAGGATGAGAAAAGCAGTAAAGGTTGTTAAAGATGGGGACTTCATTCCCGATAGAGAGAACGATGAGCTCACACTCGCCCTTGGAAATAAGGAACATCACACGCCAAGGCCATCTTCGCCGACGCCTCACCCGTCTCCAGCGAGGTCGTCGCCGCCGCGACAGCCGTCTTCGTCGCCTCACCAATCGCCGGCGCAGCCATCGCCACGGGAGCCATCGCCGGCGCCTCTGCAGGATAAAAAGCGTAAGCGTACCGCTACTGTGCGTCGTGCTAAGCGATCGCCGAAACGTAAACAAGATCCTCTTCCAAAAGTACTAAAGGTTCCTCCCATGAGAGCTTATGACTGTATTGAAGAGGAGACTGCGGCGATCGTTGATGCGGAAACGACAGCGTTTTTCGCTAAGCTGAGGCGGCCGAAAGAGCCAGAGTTCCCCAGCACCAAAGAAGAAAAAGCCAAAGTGTTGAAAATGCTAAAGACTCTTCATCAACCCGAGCCAAAGCTGTCATCAGACTATGAGCGTTCTACTATCAAGTCACATGCGGCACAAAAAGCCTCGAAGAGCAGTACTGATGCAAGCGAGAAATCTGTTGCCCAGCTCGGAGAACAAGCAAAACAGACTTGCGCCCCTCTGAAGGTGATTTCCCAAACCAATGTGGGGTCGAGAAAATATGGGGCCGAAGTGCAGTATGATCCAGAGGTGCTTGCACAATACGGAGAAGCTGCCGCTGCTCAAGGTATGAGTATTGCCAAGTACTTATCCCAGTTAGAGTTCTTACCCGTGAGTGAAGTAGCATACAAATACCAGTACGGCAAACCTCTCGTCAAACCTGAGGAGGTAAACAATCTTTCAACAAAAATGCGAAGATTGCATAACTGGTACATGCACGCCACAAGGGCCGGGGCTAACTGGATAGTGTTGAGGGTTACAAAAAAGCATCATGGGAAAGAAAATGATGACATGATATCCATTGAATTTGATGAACTATTTCAATTATTCAATCAAGACGCCTTGGACAAATCGCTCATCAGTGCCTATTGTCTGTAAGTACTAATTCTGTAATTAATTTAGTCTCCATCTATCTCACTTTGTTTATTGCATGTATATAATCATACTGTAATATGCAGAATGAAGATTCTCGAATGCAGCAGAGGACAAATCTATGATATTGGCTTCATTGACCCATATTGGGTTCATGAAGCTAATCTCAAAATAAGCCCCCAGGATACGGAGGATAATATAGTACACGCGTTAAGATTTCAAGAAACCAAAAGGGAAATACTTTTTCCTTACAACTTCGAGTGAGTGTTATTGTCTTGTATACACTTTCTATTTCGCTAACTCGATGTTAAGTATATAATTGATTAGTTATGCATTCGCAGCTTCCACTATATTCTGTTAATCATTCAACTTGACAAAGGGCGTGTACTAGTCATGGACTCGAAACATAAACCCCTTGAGACGTGGAAGGACATGCAGATACTTCTCCAGCGGTAATTCTAATCATTACGACACTATATCGGCAACGTTCGTGAATTTTATGATATCAAGTACTTAAGAACTTATTTTATTCGTTTTCTACGCTGGGCAGCGCTTGGAAACGGTTCACCAACAAGGCTAGGGATGTTTGGAAAGAGGAGCTTACATTTCAACCACTAAATGTAAGCACCACTAGCTATATCCGCGCATATCTTTGATTCTAGTTTTGATACAGTTATTATCATGCTTGATTATTATTTTGATTGAACTATGTTCTTGTAAAGTGCCTGACACAGGGACCAGGTAACAATCTATGTGGATACTATGTTTGCGAGTTTATCCGGCAGACGTGCGATGAGAAGGGCAGAAATCTAGAGCAACTCCACGTACGTAAACAATTTCTATAGTTTTATTTTCAAACAAATTGTGTTTAGTTTCATTCATATAGACTGACTCCTTTTTTAAATTAGATCGAACGTCTACGGGACGGTCTTCTGCCAAAGGATCGCGTACGAGCAATTCAGGAGGAATTGGCGGGATTCTTGGATGCAGAAGTCCTAGAACCGAAAGGGGAATACTATTCTGCTGTGTATAGACAATAGGGATTGTAAAAATAGCAACTTTGAAGGAATTGGCCGGTAGCATCGAATAGCAACTTTTGTATGTAGCACATGAACTCGATCCGTGTATTGAATGTAATATTTTCATGATGATCTCGTGTCATATAAGGTTCCTTCATTGATAAGTGCAAAGCAATAAATAAACAATAAAACAACCTAAATGAATTTCCTGCCGCGGCACAAAAAGTGGCGAAAATGCTGCCGCGGCAACAAAATGTGCAAAAATGAATTCTCTGCCGCGGCAGAGAAATGTGCCAAATATCTGCCGCGGCAGAAGGTTATTAGTCCCGGTTCGTATTACGAACCAGGACTAAAGCCCCCCTCGCACGGTGTAGCTGCCACGTGTATGATCTTTTGTCCCGGTTGGTGGGGCAACCGGGACTAAAGGTTCGGGCTTTAGTCCCGCTTACCCCGTCCCGGTTGGGCAACCGGGACTAATGCCCCTTACCAACCGGGACGCATGGGGTTGTTTCCACCAGTGGAGGTATCACCTTCATTTCGAAAATAAATGTGTTTGAAATTGATATATTTTTCTATATACTTGATTAAATTTTTCGAAACTTGATTTTGACTAAAACCAATATGCAATATATGTGGATATAGAGAGAGTAAATTTGATATGCTTTTGCTGTCATTTTGTTAACATTCTGAATTTTCTTTCCTCATTTTAATTATTTCCTTTTTAGATACTTCCTCTGTCCCAAAATAGATGTATTAGATTTGTCAAAATTTAGATGAACCTATATATTAAATAGTGTCTAGATTCATCTAAATTTTGAAAAATCTGATACATCTATTTTGGAACGGAGGGAGTACTATATATGTTGAGTACACATGCATGCATATATTACATACAGAGAGATCGGTTTAAATTTGGTTTCGTGTTGAGATCCATCAATAAAATGACAATGGAGATTTTGGCGGGAATAACCAAATAGGCCGACGGCCTATTTATACGCCGACGGTAAAATGTCGGGGCCGTCAGCGTAGCTCGATGGGCCATCCGGCCCAGTTTTGCCGTCGGCGTAGAATAAATAAGCCGACGGCCGCCGTCGGCGTAAACAGGACTGTCGGCGAAGCCTATTGGGCTAATGGCAGAGCAACGGCGTCAAGTCGTCTACGCACGTTTGATACCTATGCCGACGGCAAAGCCGTCGGCGTAGCTATTTTTCTTTTTTTGCCGCATTAATCTTAGAAAAATCATAACTAAATCATTTAAATTCAGAAAAATACATATAATATATCAAAATTTGTAGAAAAATAAGATCTATCTATATAAACTCAAGTATTATATATTTTTATTCAAAACAATACATAAAAATATAAATACTTTCATATAACATATTTTTCATTTTCCGAGTGCAAAAAATGGGGTATTTTGTGAAGCAACCACCAAAAAAGAGTTTCAAAATGATAATACCATATTTTAAAAAAATACTAGACCCTATTTAATGGACAATTTCCTAAGCATTAATCTCAAACCTTTCCGTTCACCTCTCGTGAAAAAGACAAATTTCCGCCGAATCGGCAGGAAATGAGTTAGATTTGAATAACAGGTACATGATATGATGCTCATGATTATTTGCAAAAATCATTTTAGGTTCACAATATGCTATTTCATCAGAGATTTAATGCAAGTTTAGTGAGGCTCAGCCCCGAGCTAAGAATCTTTGTGCCCCTTGATTTAGAAAGTTTGACGATAGTTTGAAATAAATGGGCATAAAAAATTCAAAAACGATCGAAACAATGCAAAACCTTCGCGTGGTTTCATATTATGTGAGATAGTTGCATGGAAAAATATCAAACTTGGTATATTCATTGAGTCTCAAAAAAAACCTTCACAAAATGACCTATCTCAATCGAGGTTTTCTGGATTTCAGGTCAAATGACCAATGTTATTGCTAGAATAGCCGTATAGTTTGCGATAATGTGTCCATATTATGCACGCATGTGTATCATGGGATGGTGAACAATTTTGCAGGAGGAAGTTCTCCTTTTTGTCGCATGGAAAATCCAATTTTCATTTTCCGAGTGCAAAAAACTAGGTGTTTTTGTGAAGCAACCACCAAATGAAAGTTTCAAAATGATGATACCACATTTTTAAAAATACTCCATATTGAATAGACAATTTCCCAACCTGGGTATCTCAAACCTTTCCGTATATCCCTCGTGAAAAAGACAAATTCGTACTGAATCGAGAGGAAATGAGTTAGATTTGAAATACAGGTACATTATCTGATGCTCATGATTTTTTACAAAAATCATTTTTAGATTCACAATATGCTATTTCATTGGAGATCTAATGCAAGTTTAGTGAGGCCCAGCCCCGAGCTAAGTATCTTCATGCCCCTCGATTTAGAAAGTTTGACGATAGTTTGAAATGGGCATCAAAAATTAAAAAATGATCGAAACAATATAAAACCTTCGCGTGGTGTCATATTATGTGACATAGTTGCATGGAAAAATACCAAAATTTGTATATTCATTGAGTCTCAAAAAAACCTTCACAAAATGACCTATCTCGATTGAGGTTTTCTGGATTTCAGGTCAAATGACCAATGTTATTGCTAGAATCGCGGTATAGTTTGTGATAATATGTCTATATTGTGCACGCATGTGTATCATGGGATGGTGAACAATGTTGCAGGAGGAAGTTTTCCTTTTCGTCACACCGAAAAGCCATTTTTCATTTTCTGAGTGCAAAAAATGAGGTGTTTTTATGAAGCAACCACCAAATGAAAGTTTCAAAATGATAATACCATATTTTTTAAAAATACTAGACCATATTTAATGGAAAATCTCTCAACCTGGATATCTCAAACCTTTCCGTCCATCCCTCGTGAAAAAGACAAATTCATACCGAATCGGTAGGAAATGAGTTAGATTTGAACTACAGGAACATTATTTGATGCTCATGATTTTTTACAAAAATCATTTTTAGACTCACAATATTATATTTCATTAGAGATACACTTCAAGTTTTCTTTTTCGTCGCACCAATAAGCCATTTTCCTTTTTTTCCGAGTGCAAAAAAGGGTGTTTCATGACTCCTAACATAGTTTTGGTTATTCTAGTGTTAAATATATATGATAAATAATTAAATGTATGATAGAGATGTCATATTTGGATTCCTATTATTTTTCTGATCGATTTGGATATATTATTTGTCGAATTACGATTTATGGATTTGTAGTTGTGAATTATTAAATATTAAATGGAAAAAAGGAAAAATAAATAAAATTTGTTTTATTTCAATTTGAATTCAAGATTATTATTACTTATTCATTGTTGTTTTCCTAAATACATGTTTGAAAATTTAAAAATAAAGGCGCGTGATACCATCCTCCAAGGGTTAATAGGATTGATATGGTAATATTATTAGTAAGATCTAGTTTTCTGATTGCAAGTTTATCTGAAAGGAATAGAGAAATTAAGCGTGCTGGGGCTGGAGTAGTGCTAGGATGGGTGACCGATGGAGAAGTTTGACCATTAGTATAATTTAACCGGAAATTAATTATACCTAGAGTTTAAAAAAATGCTTGTGAGATTAATGAGTCAAATAATTAAAAAAGTTCTTGTGAGATTAATAATTCAAAACAAAAAAAAATTAAAAAAAAATTGAAAAAAGATAGGCCGATAACAATTCCTCTAGGTCGGCGTAGCTGCCGCCAGGGCAAACGGTCGTCAACTGTATGATGTGGGTCCCACATCCTTTATGCCGACGGTATCCTCTACACCGACGTGCAAACGGGCTACGCCTACGGGTCATACGCTGACGGTAATCAGGGTCTACGCCGACGGGTCTGGCTGTCATTAAGTGTGTCATACCCGTTTGGTGTAGGACCACCAAATTGCTAGTACTTCCTCCGTCTTAAAATATAAAATGTTTTAGGTTTGTAAAGGAAATGTATCTAGACTTTTTTAGTGTGTAGATTTACTTTAAATCTGAGTGAATCTATACTTAAAATAATTTAGATACATTTGCTTTATAAAATGAAAATATTTTATATTTGAAACGGAGGAAGTAGGGTTCAACCTCACCCGTGACACGAGCCATCACCCCACGCGACTGATGCTTGACACCTTCAAAGTGGTGGAAATATCCCTCCGCAACAACACCCTGCGCGTCATCAACAACAACCGAGTTCTTGAATTCTACGGAGGCGATGGTGCTATAGAGAAGCCCCTTTCGAGAGCATGGGCGGTGGAGACGATGCGCCCTACTCGTTGTGGATCAATAGGACATACCGCAGTAATGGCTGGGTTGAGACAAGGCCGCGCTCCTACGTGTTCGTCGCTGAAGAGGGGTGGTTCAGTAAGGGTCGTCGCGTCTTTTCCCAGCTTCGTTAGGGCCAATCGACAACGCCATATGCCCCTCCCCCGAGGCTGGATGTTACCATTGTCCTAGAGTGGGAGGTCTTGCAATTGCAACCGCGTGCGGACACATGGCAGCGGGCGAGCCTGAGCTTGCAGAAATATATCAAGTGTCCTGGCATGTCCACGAGCAAGAATAGCCTCTGCAAACCAAGGATCAGAGGGTATTCGTGCCAATGCAGCAGAGCAGGTTACAACGGTAACCCTTACCTCAAAGATGGATGCAAAGGTTAGCACGTATGTACATCATTAGTTGCTCGTCGACAACTAATGATTATGTTTAATTACTCCTTTGTTAACACAGGTGGTCACAAGTCTTTTAAAGGTGAGCAAAGGCGGCAACCTCAACTCCCATTTCACTGCTCTCAAAGAAAAACTCCCATTTCACTTATTGTCAGATATGGATCGGATCCACGTTAATTATTGTTTGTACATTTTCAGATGTGAGCGCAGTTGTAGGAGTTGCCCGTGGATTTGGCATTATACTTTTGGTTCTAGTAGGATTCTTCGTGTCTAAGAAACTGAAATATCCAGTTTGGGCCGCAGGTGCCCCCGGCGGAGATCTGCAGGGCCCGATCTAGGCCATGCGGGCTCTTGCCAGGGCCCTCTGTCTCGGGCAGGTGGAGGGTGGCAGCCTGTCCCCCCGGTGGTGGCATGGCCAGGGCACTGGATCTAGGTCGGGCGGGCCTAGGTCGGGTGGACGCCCACCAACTCATGTCCGGGGTGGTTCGGGGGCGGCACGGAGGTGCTGCGTTCGCTGTTTTCGTCCCTCTTTGCCCTCGTGGGCCTAGGTGGCGATCCTCAGACCGGCGGTGGACTAGTAATCCTGGATGAGCACGGTGGTGAGTGCGCTGCTGCTTGGCGGCGGGGATCTGCAGTGGTAGTGGATCCACTGGTGGGCGGAGGGGTAGCGCCTAGCGCTAGGGTCGGCGGTGACGGTAACACCCTTGCTGCAGTGTGGCGGCGGGGCTTCACGAGTCCTTTTGGGCTTGGCCGGACCAGAGAGGGCCTGGTTTTCCCCCGTTGCTACATCCGGACGGCTATCGCCTTCCGGCGGTGGAGGTAGTTCTCTCCCGCGTGTTACTGTTCTGTCGATCCTCGCCGGTGGTTCATCCTTCGATCGGACCAGCCTCACTGGGTTATGGTGAGACGTTGGGGTGTCTTCAAGACCGTGTTGGCGTGTGTTGGTGGGCGGCAAGCTTGGTGGAGAGCTTTGGAGCGTCCGGGAGTGTGGTTTTTTGAGGGGTCGGGAGAAATCCTTGTCGTCTTGACACTGACGTGGTGACGCCTGCGGGTGTCGTTGTCCTTCCTGAAGGGCGTCGGGTGTATCTCTTCCCCACCTCCCGTTGCGTATCAGGGGAAACCCTAGGACTTGTCTGGCAGCAGCGTCGTCGTTGTCGCTTTCCTTCTTGAAGGTGCTGCTTGATGCGCGAGGCTAGGAGAGGGGTGGCAATTCTTCGGTGGGTGCAACGGTTGTGGGTCATCATCGGTTTCGTCGAGCCATTGTCGTCGGCTTTGTTTTCTCTTATTTTTCTTCTTTGTTTTCTTTTTGGTTTCTTTTGGGCGTTGTGCTGTCTCGCCCAGCAGCGGTCTCAATCGTAGTTGCTATATTTATGGGCTTATAGCTCCTATGCGACGTCTTTACATGGAATTGGAAGGAAAGCGATATCGTTGAAAAGAATAGCTCGCATGCGACGGTTGTGAGGCAGCTAATATCCCAGGGCCACACGGGCCTTAAAACGGTCGTAAGAACACATTTAACTTTGTTCCAATATTAGGGTTAAGCCAAACCGGTTGGTTGGGACAGCCAGTCAAGCCAGTCAAACCAACCGCTTCCGACCGAGAGCGCGCGTCACACTGACTGTAGCTTCCTCGACGGCGGCGACGGACCTCACCCATCGTTCTCGGCGCCGGCGGCGGCACGGCAATTAATTTAGGCGGCGGCGCTTTCGTTCGACGACGAAGGTGGTGAGTGCCATTTGAAAGCTAATTCCTCTCCCATTCTTCTCAATTCGAGATCTGAGAGTGCCCATTGATGCTAGATTGTGGAGGCGAGGGTGTGCTGAACGGGGCGAGGGGGAACGATATGGAGCATGGAGAGGGGACTTCTAATCGGTATATCCCGTATCTCTGCACTTAATTTCTCTAAGGTTGAGCTCTTTGTTCGCTTCCGCTATCTCACAGTGCCCGCCAAAAATAGGGGAGACGATGTTGCGCGCCAAACCTTCGAATTTCGTATCAATTTCTTTCCCTCTAGGGCTGTTTTAGTTGATGGCAGCACGCAGATCATTGAGAGAGACACGGTTGTTAAATGGGAGGTGGAATTAGAACATGTTGATCCCCAAGAGCTAATAAACATGGGAGAGGAGGCAGTAAGGAAAATGGTGGAAAAAATTGGGGATAGTGTGGTTTGGGGGCCAGAGCAAGAAGTTTCTTTGTTACGATTTGATGATTGCAAATGTGACTATGTTAGGGTTGAGACAGGGGAACATATAGTTGATGAAATCGATGAGCGAAATGGTTGGACAAGCAAAACTGCTCTGTTTTTAGCAGAGCTCATTGATCTGAAACCTGATTCGAGGGTTGGATATGTGGCCTCGAAGCTGGCTGCTCAGATGGTCGAGGATGATTGGGATGCACAAAGGCAAGTAATGACTATACTTACTGAGTTGGAAGTGTTAACAGTGGAGGATGATGATGCTAATGCACAAGGGGAGGCTGCAGATGGTAATGCACAAAGGATTGTAACTGTTGATTGGAATTCAGTTGAGATACATGACCACACTGATTTGGTCATTGCACCAATAGATGACATTGAAATGGCAAAGCTTTTTGGCATTCCTATAGATGACAGAGACAAGGAGAAGAAGAGGGATGAAGCTGCAAATGATGGTGACAACCATTTAAGAGATGAAGAGGCAGATATAGATCTAGAGTTGTTGGAAAATGCTGCAGTTCATGTAGATGATGCACATGATGATGAGCTAGTAACAGTTTATGACAAAGAGGACCCAGTTATTGAAGTTGGGAGATTGTTTCCAAGAATGGATGAATTCAGGATGTGTTTCAGGACATATGCAGTCAAACGTGAGTTTGCTACCAAGACTATGTGGACTGATAAAAAGAAGTTCTATGCAAAATGCATAGGTTATGATGGTGGTTCCAAGCCTTGCAAGTGGTATATATCTGCTAGACGCCAACCTGATGGAAGGACAATAAGAGTGAATCAAATTCCAAAACCTCATACTTGCATTACAAGTTCTCAAACAGTTACAAAGATGACATCACAATTATGGGTTTCAGAAAAGATCAAGCCCATTTTAGCCACAAAACCAAACAGCACTGCAAAGAGACTGAAAATAGACTTGGAAAAGCAGTACCCCATTAAGCTGAATTATACTATAGTGTGGAAGGCAAAGCAAAGGGCAATGAAAGAGCTATACGGTGATTGGGCAAATACCTTTCGAATGCTTTATAACTTCAAAGCAGAAGTAGAGAAGAGGTCACCTGGCAGTGTTGTGGAGATAGATACTGAGGTAACAGCTGATGGGAAAGTCTTCTTCTCTAAATTCTTCATGGCTTTAAAGCCTTGCATCGATGGCTTCAAAGAAGGTTGCCGTCCATATTTGAGTATAGACTCATCTTTCTTGACTGGAAAGTGGAATGGTCAACTAGCAGCATGCAATGCTTTAGATGGACACAATTGGATGTTCCCTGTAGCTATTGGCATGTTTCAGTATGAGACAGAGGCATCATGGACATGGTTCATGATGTAGTTGAAAATATGCATAGGGCCAGTCTCTCCATTGGCAGTGCACACAGATGCATGTAAAGGTTTAGAAAACGCAGTGAAGATTGTTTTCCCTCATGCTGAGCAGAGGGAGTGCTTCAGACATATGTGGATGAATTTGATCGAAAAATTCAGAGGAGATGATTTTGGACGCATGTGGCCAGCAACAAGATCTTACACCAGGCAGACACATTCATATCACCTTGAGAAGATTAAGGCGGCATGCTCTGAGGAGGATAGGGTCAAGTTTTGTACATGGTTGGAAACCTGCCATTCTCTTTTATGGTACAGGTCTGGTTTTAACACTGCCATCAAATGTGATCATATCAACAATAATTTGGCAGAAAGTTTCAACAACAAAGTGAAGGAGTTAAAAGACTTGCCTGTCCATGACATGGTTGACCAGATCAGGATCATGATCATGAGGTTGTGGGAATTGAGAAGAAGGCTTGGTGATGTTCTTCAAGGAGATAAGCTTCCTGATGTTGTGCACCAGGTGGTCAATAGGAGCAGAAATCTTGCACATTTGCGTGTTGAGAAATCCTCATTGTGGGGTGCTGAAGTCAGAGATACAAAGACTGGCAGGAGGCATGTTGTTGACACTCAATTGCATGAATGCACATGCCTTGAGTGGAAACACACTGGGAAGCCTTGTGAGCATGCCATACTTTTCTTGGCCTCCAAACACAAGCTAAATATGCACCCATATTTGCATGAGTATTATTCTATAGCAAAATTCAAGGCTGCATATGGAACACCAATTCCAGCACTTACAGATCAGTCTCAGTGGCCTGAAGTGGACATTCAGTTCTCCTTGTGTCCTCCTTTGATGAAAAGAAAGGCTGGCAGGCCCAAGCAGAGTAGATTCAAGGCTTGGTTTGAGAAAGGTGGGAGCAGCAAGAAGGGAAAGAAAGATGAAAAGAAAGATGCCAAGCCAAAAAGGGCCCAAAAAGGTAACAAGAATAGATGCAAACTCTATGAAGAACTTGGACACCGAGTTGGCTCTACTAAGTGTAGATACACTGCTGAAAAGCCAAAGTATGTTCATCCAAAATCTATCCCATTTCTTGTTGATGATTTCCCCCCCCCAGCTAACTTGCTTGTTTTCAGGAGGAAGCGTGGAGAAAAAGGCCCACCTCTTGTTGTTGACGAATGTTGGCCAGTGAAAAGGGCAAGAATCAATGGCCAAAGAAAGAAGAGAACTAACCAGATCATGTTTGGTGCTGCTGAGGTGCAATCTGAACTTGTTTTGGAGGATGATGTGCAAACTGTTGAGGCTTTAGGGCACACCGTTTTTGATTTGGAAGCTCTGGTGCCAAATGAGGGGCAAAATAAGCCTGTTGTTGAGGCTCTAGTGCAAAATGAGCCTGTTGTTGAGGCTCTGGTGCAAAATGAGCCTGCTGTGGAGGCTCTGGTGCAAACTGACCAAGTTGTTGAGGCTCTGGTGCAAACTGACCATGTTGTTGAGGCTCTGGTGCAAAGTGACCATGTTGATGAGGCTCTGGATCATGATCATGAGGTTGTTGAGGAGGTGCAGGAGGTGAAGGAGACTCTTGGACGTGCTGTGGGGAGGCCAGATGGTAATGGTAAGAAAAATAAGAGCATAAACCTATTGTGTGGTGTGAAACTTGTGAAGGAGAAGAAAACGAGGGGTAAGAAGAGCCAAAAGAAATAGACATTTGTTATTGTAAACATTTGTTATTGTTGTAAACATTTGACACTTGTTGTTGTAATAATTTGGCACTTGTTGTTGTAAACATTTGTTATTATAATAATTTGTCACTTGTTGATAATTTGGACAAAATTCAAATATGATGCTAAATTTGAATTTCAACAAATGTAGCTATGTCACTTTTCTATGTTTGTATGATCTTCCAACGTTTTTCTCATATGTACAATACAACTCATCCTCACCCTGATCCCTTTTATGAAGTACAACCCACCCTCACCCAAAATGGGGTAGAAATGGGCTCCAAAGTTAGGGTAAACCACCCCATTTCTAAGCAAGTTTTTTTTCGACCATTTCTAAAACCAAGTTCGATATTTTTCCTCAGAACTATGTCACATAACATGACACCATGCGAAGGTTTTGTATTTTTTTGATTTTTTTTGAATTAGTTATGCACATTTGAATGTCTGGTCAAACTTGAAGGGTTTTCATAAATATTCTTAGCTAGGGGCTGAGGCTCGCAAAACTAGCATTGGATCTCTGATGAAATAGCATGTTGTGAACCTAAAAATTATTTTTACAAAAAATCATCAGCATGGAATCATGTACCTGTAGTTCATATCTTACCCACTTCCAACCGATTCGGCAGGATTTGTCTTTTTCACCAGGGATGGAATAAAAGGTTTGAGATACTCAAGTTGGGAAATTGTACATTCTAGGTGGTCTAGTATTTTTGAAAAATAGGATGTTACCATTTTCAAAACTTCAATTTGGTGGTTGCTTCACAAATCCCCCCCTCTTTCGGCACTCAGAAAATAGAAAATGATTTTTCTGTGCGTCGAAAAGGAAAACTTTGTGCTACAACATTGTTAGTCATCCCATTATAGACATGCATGCCAAATATCGGCACATTATCACAAACTATGCCTTGATTCTAGCCATATCATTGGTCATTTGACCCGAAAGCCAGAAAACCTCGGAGGAGATAGGTCATTTTGTGAAGGGTTTTTTGAAATATGATCAATAGACCAAGTTTGATATTTTTCCTCACAACTATGTCACATAACATGACACCATGCGAAGGTTTTGTATTTTTTTGATTTTTTTGAATTAGTTATGCACATTTGAATGTTTGGTCAAACTTGTGAAACCCCGTTGACTGCATCCTAAACCCCGCTAACCCTAAGGCCGAATGAGGACCGTAGATCTAACCCTAGCGCGACATTGTGGCCGTCCGATCGCGTCTTCTAGAAGGATTCCGCGGGTGGCTCTGGGCGATCCGTGGAAGGGCTTGTTCTGCAACCTGATTGGTTGGCGTCTCTTAGAAGGATTTCGTGGCTAGCTCTTGGCGATCCGTGGGATGGATGATTCTGGAAACTGATTGGCTTCATCGTTTTTACGTGCAACAGCGTGGCATGCGAGTGTGGCAGACGGTTGGACCGAGCGTGGCATGCGAGGGCGCTGGACGGGGCGGGCTGCACCATGCATGCAGCTGCCCCTAGCGTCGCAGTCTAGCTATTTTACATGCAACAGCGCTGCAGCATATTTACTCCTTCCGTCGCATTAAATAAGTGTACGTGTAACAACTTTCTTCAGTCAAACTTACTCCCCTCAGGTTATGGAAATGGCTATTTTGCACTATGTAGTAGTAACTTAGACTAGTAATATATGCATGATACCACATCACTTATGTATAAGGTGGAACATTTGCTATAAGATGGGACCCACACAGCTTATGGAAATGGCTATAAGGTCAAGTTCACCATAAGCTGGGACCCACATGTCTGTTAAAAGTACACACACGCAAGAGAGAGAGGAGAGAGTAAAATAATTGTTTATTGCTTGTGGGCAGCCCATAAGCTTGTAGGTCACCCTTAAAGAAAATCTTCTAAATTAAACCTCCACTATGTATATGGATAGACATATGGACTACTTTTTGGCTTGTGGATAGCCTTATGGACTACATAGTGGATGCCCAAGTGCATTGGAAAGGTAGAAGTATATTTTTTGTGGACAAATTTTGAAGCCAAACGTACACTTATTTGTGGACAGAGGGAGTATGCATGTCACTATGACCAACCTAAGAAAAAATATCAAAATCTAAAATATGTAATAAATATAACGTACAGTGTAGAACACTCCATTGACCGTTGGACCGAGCATGGCATGCGAGGGCGCTGGACGGGACGGGCTGCACCATGCATGCAGCTGCCCCTAGCGTCACAGTCTAGCTATTTTGCGTGCAACAGCGCTGCCCCATTAAATAAGTGTACGTCGAACAACTTTTTTCAGTCAAACTTACTCCCATCTGGTTCATGCGCCATACAAAAAGTTAATATTTATAAATATAAAATATCAACTTTGACTACGTATATAAGAAAAAAAATCAAAATCTAAAATATTATAAACTTAGTTTCATACTCCCTCTATTCCCTCCAATTGACATCCCTCTGATTACTCCCACCGATTTTTCTTGCGTGTGTAAAAACGAACGAGTTTGTTACATGCGGTGTGTAAAAACGAACGAGTACCTTGATACTAGATTCCTGCATTTATTACCGAAGTAAATCAAGGCCAAATTATATTTTCTCTTTTATTTTTCACTGCCAATGAACAACTAGTACCTTGGACGTTTTTTCTCTCTTTCGCATTAATGCATGCATGGAGGGGCGGGGGCGGTGGTGCAGGGGTTACAGTACGTCGCATCCTAGCTATTTTTTTCTCTCTTTCGCATTGATCACGCCCGCTTCCCACACGCAACGCAGCGCACGCGTCTCGTCTCGGCGTCTGCGCCAACGCGACGCTGGATTCCCACGCCGCCCTTCATGCCCCGCCCCCAATAAATAGGCAAAACGCCTTTTACCTCCTCATCTCATCTTGCCCCTCATCTTTAACCTCGAGCCCGTCCCTTTGCCTGCCCCTCCCAGCCTCCAAACACTCCGGCGACCATGGCGACCTCCCCCCTCCGCTTCCCTTCCGACACCGAAGTAAGCGACGAGGACAACCATCCGGACCACAAGCAGTTCTGGGAGCAGGAGGCGCCCACGCGCCCCAAGCGTGGCAAGAAGAAGGGACGCAAATCCCCGCCCTGCCCCTGGGGGGATCAGGGCCCCATCGTCCACAACCCAGTCCCCAACCTCCCCGACGGCGGCGACCTCCCCTCCGAAGCGTACTGGGCTAAGGCGGAGAAGGAGGAGGCAAAGCAGGAGGCTGCTATCGCCAGGTGGGAGGAGAAGCAGGCCCAGCGCACCTTGAAGAAAAGGCGCAGACGGGAGGACGAGGAGCGACGGGAGGCCAATCGCTGGGCCTCCCAGGAGGAGCAGCGGAAGCGGGAGCAGCGGGAGAGGCTGGCAGCGTGGAATGCCGCGAAGGCGGCTCGGTGGGCGGTGGCATCGGCACCGCCTCCACCGCTGATGGAGTAGGGTAGCTAGGGTTAGGGTTTAGGGGCTAGCCCAGGGTTTAGGCGGGGAGCCTATTCCCTTCTATATTATTGTACTTTTTTCTTTTTATTGTAATGTTATCGATCCTCCCTATCTAATATAAGTAATGTTATCCCAATATTATCTATCCCTTGTTTTATTGTAATCTGTGTTTTATTGTATTGTCATTTGTCAAAACACCCAAAACAACAAGTGTATAAAACAAAAGACACAAAAACAAGTTCATATAATACTCGTGCAATATTTATATATTTACAAGTGTATAAAACAAAATACACAAAAACAAGTTCATACAACACATGGTTCATTTTCAAATAAGACATTTACATATTTACATAAGTTAAAGGAGCGCCCAAGTTATGTTAGTTAAATGGATATCCTTGGACTTTATTTATATATTTACTTTTGCAAAAAAAAGATTGCAACCTGAGCACGAGTATCTGCAGATCCACACGTCCCTATTTAGATTGTAACGTGAGTACCATTTTTTTGCCCAATCAACATATAGTTACTATTGGGCCTGGATACGTCCATTTTGGCATGGCTAAGTTATATTTGGGTCTGGCCTTTTTCAATCCTCGTCAATTGTTTTTTACTTTTCAACCCCTCCCCCTCCCCTGCACACGGGCGCCCCCTGCACACTGATAAAAGGAACACTGACAAAACTGACGAAACTAAAGGAACACTGATTTAGAAAACAGAGCAGCTCAAAACTAGCCCGAATTTGTGTTGCATTTTATTCAAACCAAAGACATAGACCATTACATCCATTACAAAGCATCACTCGAACACTGACTGCGCTGTCTAATGACTAACGATGAGGAGATAAACTAATCCGAGAGAAATTACACAAAAATAAAAAAACCGGCCATCAGATTGTCCTGCTTCTTCAATTCGATGATTTGCCTTAGCTGCTTGTTCATCTTCTTTAGCTCGGCCTTCACTTCCGCATCCACCGTAGTACCAGCGGAAATGGGGTTGCCACATCCCAATTGCTCCACCACGGACGGGTTTTCGAGCTCCCGGGATGCTACCTCCACCCCAATTCGCTCGATGTACTCATCAAGCCACTCAAAATGCCCACATTTTGGCAGTTCCTGAAATCGCAGAGATGAATCCTAAATCCCAAATTTGATGAAATACATGAAATTTTGAAAGAAAAAGCGAGAAATTGGCGCTCAGAACACTCAGATCTCACCTTTCCCGGCTCGGGCTTGCTCTCACACTTCACAAATTCCCGGCCAATGTTGCCGTTCTAATCGGTGGATGTGACAAGCCGCTTCAGGGGCGCGGTACGGGGGCAATCGGGGCACCTCCTCATCGGCACCGCACCATACCGAGGCCATGGCTAATTTTTTTTAAATAATACATTTTTTTATTCATTGTCACAAATAATACGCAATTTAAAAAATTTGTAACTCTGTCGGTCCGTCGTCCGCCGAAGGGACGACAGCGCTGGTTCGTCCGTTCAACAGACGAAACACAGCCTTCGTCCGTTGCGGACGACATGTCTACTGTCAGCAGCAGCAGCTGAGCGAGCCCTAGCGTTGCAGACGCGCAGCAGAGGGAGGAAGGGTAGAAGACATCGACGCTCGATGGATAGTAGATCATCTGTCGTACGCTATCAGGCACGGAGCTAGCTAGCAGCGGTCAGCTAGCTACCCACGCGTCACGCGTGCCTGCGGCTAGCAGCTAGCTCCTCTCTCGATAAGTGCAATCAGTGGCGCAGTGCAACTATGCAAGATAGCCTGATATGGAACATTGTGTACTTTCACGGCCGTCGTCTCCTCAACGGACGACTCCCCCTGTCGTCCCTTCAACGGACGAACCAGCGCTGTCGTCCCTTCGGCGGACGACGGACCGACAGAGTTACAAAATTCTAAAATTGCGTATTATTTGTGACAATGAATAAAAAAATGTATTATTTAAAAAATATTAGCGAGGCCATGAGCGGTTGGAGGAAGCAGAGCTCGACATCCCTCGCCGGCGTTGCCGCACTTGCTCGCCGGAGAAGAAAACGGAAGGGGATGAGATGCTGGAACGGTGGCGGGAGTGCTCGGGTGCGGGGACGGATCAGGGCCAACGGCTCTCTTTGACCACAGGGTGGGTCCCACGATATGAGGTGGACATCAGGTGAGTTCCGCCGTGATGTGGAGAGGCTGTGGGTCCTACTGTGCTCAGCTGATTCGAATTCGTTGACGGTCTCGTGGGGTTAAGTAGAAGTGTCGCACGGGAGCTATTTGCCGCCTCACAACCGTCGCATGCCAGCTATTGTTTGCAACGATGTCGCTTTCCTTCCAATTCCTTGTAAAGACGTCGCATAGGAGCTATAAGCCCCTATATTTATATAGCTGGGCGTATGCCTGTTTCGAGGAAGAAACTGAAATATCGGAGAGCACAAATAGTTAAGCGCAAGTTCTTTGAGAAAAACCGTAGGAAATTGTTATAGCAGTTCATATCTCAAAGAGTTGATATTTCAGAGAGAATGATCATACCGTTGGCTGAGCTTGAGAAAGCAACCAACAACTTTGACAAAGCTCGACAGCTTGGTGGCGGTGGGCATGGTAGTATGTACAAGGGAATTTTGTCAGACCTCCATGTTGATTGATAAAGAGAGACAAAGCGTCACATACAGATTCGTATCCAGCTTCCTCCTCAGAAGAAGATGGGGCTGTCACGTACGGAGCATAGCTCGAGGGGCGATCATGGTGAATCCCCGACGCACCTCTCCTCGTGCCACCTCGCGGACCCGACGCCTCTCCTGAGCCCAACCACGCCTCCTACTATTCCGACCCTTCTCCCTGTTCATCGGGCGCATGGCGGGCGCAGCGGACAGACCCCACCTGAACGGGGCGGCGTACGGGTTACGTTTCCACCATGTGTGGGAGCCTTCACTGCCGCCGTTCCTGCTTCGTCCACCTGCACTACTCCGCTGGCTGCCTCGCCCTCTCCGACTTCAACACCGCCCTCGCCTACGCTCGCTTGTCTCCTTCCGGTGAGGAAATTTGCGACGCGACGCTTGACGCTGGCGATTCCTGCCTATGGAGAGGGGGATGAGCCGTGTTGCGGCTCAACTCCTTGCGGGGACAAGGCCACGCTTGAGGCGGTTGATGGAGCAGGAAGAACCTTCGTCGACCACGGGAGCAATCCTTCACCAAGCAATCGATTGGTGGAGGAAGGGGCTTCGGCAGGCTCGTTCGGCAAGAGGAAATTTTGAGATTCTGATGCTGGATTCTGGTTCATTGACTCCTTCTTTGACATCGCCGGCGTCGACAAAGGGATTGGGGAGGAATTTGAGTGCTGGAAAACGGGTTGTGCGGCGTCCTCGCAAGCTCTTCGACGGCATCGGAAGCCCTTTTCAAGCTCTTCGAGATGCTGGAGAGGTCTTTGTCCCTGTAGTGATGGAGAAGAGGAAGCGTGGTCGCCCTCGCGGATCTACGACCAGGAAATCGGCTTCATAGTTGGTTCCATCGTCGTTGGAGGCAGGAGACCAGGCCATGTTCTCCATCCCCCTGCAGCCAGAGCAGGGGAAGTTCTCCTTGCGAAATGCGTTGGCAGCGGCTACTCTGCTGGCCCTTAGACAGGACTCGGTCAACATAGGTGCCGTGGTGTGCTCCCACCTGTAGGGGAGACAAGACAGGTGAAGAAATCCTTGTTGTTAGGTTCGGAGCCACATGGTCTCACCGAGATCACGTGTGCTGGCGTTGAGGACGATGTTGACAAGGCTTGGGGATTTTTCTTCAGACAACTTTGGGAAGACGAAGATACCCCTCCTAGGGTTTGGACTACTACAACTACCCCACCCTCCCTCCTTTTCTGGATCCTGAAAGAGCTCGCCCAGAACCACTCCTTCGTGGCGGCGAACTGTTTTCCTCTTTCACCCAATGATGAGCCAGATCTAAGCTCTAGACTTTCTCTTAGTGCTGAAAGTTGGCAGATAAGACCCAAACCTTCATTTGAGCAGATCTTTGAAGCTTGTGCCATGGCTGAGAAAGGGCGAGGCAGAGGGAGAGGGAGAAGTGGAAGCAATAGAGAGGAGCAATGGCAGCATATGCAGGTACAACCACCCCAGCAACCACCTTTTGGTTTTGGTTTCCAGCAACCCCCTCCAAATCAGCAAGCTCAGATGATGCCACCGCAGTTTGGATCATATCCTCCTTTTAGCTTTCCTCCTTGGTAGTATGGGCAACATCATAATCCTGTTTTCCAGGGGCAATTCTTAGTGCCTTGGCAACAAACACCTCCAGGTTTTGCTGGGTAGTGGATGCCCCCCTAGCAGGCAGTGCAGCCTCCTCTGCAAAAATCTCAGGGGGTAATCGTTCCTCTCAGGATGGAAGGAATCAGAAGTAGAAAAACAGGGACTCAGGTAAAGGAGATGACTCTAAGTCCTTAGATGGTGCCCAACACTCAAATGCCTCAGTTGATTCAGGTTCTGCTGCTATTGAGAAGCTGATGCTTATGCTGAGGTGATCTGCTACAATAGTGGGGAGCCTGGGCACCACAAAGCTGCTTGTTCTTCTCCCAGGACTTGCTTTATTTGCAGCTCTTTGGATCATGAAGTGGAAGCTTGCCCAGTTAAGAAACAACCTCAACAGATGGCAAAATTTGTAGGTAATGCTGCATCTGGCTTGGGTTTTTATCACATTGAGTTACCTTTTTAGACTTCTGAGATTTCTCCCCCCAAGAATATTGGCCTTGTTTATGTTGATCAAGGGAGTATCACAAAGGAGGAGTTATACTAGAATCTAGCCTCTGTTTATAGAACCAACTGGCCCTGGCAAATCAGATGCCTAGATGAGTGGTCTTTTCTGGTCAAATTCCCATCTCACCTCAAGGTTGAAGAGATTGTTGGGTATCCTAGTTTTGGTCTACCTAAGGAGGGTGTCTTTGTCAAAGTTCATGTTTGGAATGGAGCCCTGGACTACTATGCTGAACTGCAGGATGTTTGGCTGCAAATCAAGGGCCTGAACCAGACCTTGTGCAAATGGCCAACTCTCATGCAGTTTGTCAGTACTTTTCGCATCATGAAGGATGTGGACTGGTATGGGATGTTTAGGTCTTTCTATGAAACAGTTAGAGTCAAGATAAAGTGTAGGGATCACACTAGGATTCCTTCCACTAGGATCTTTGAGGTTGGTGGAGTACTATTTCAAATTCATTTTGTTGTGGAGGGCCCTGCTAGTGTGGTCAATGTGGAGGATGAAGATCTTGATAATATTCATCCTCCTAACCCTGATGAGCATAGTGACCAGCAAGAAGACTAGCCACCTGAAGTTAAGAAAAGCTCTAATAAAATGGATACTGATACCAGCACTGGTGGGGGGAGATACTTACTCTACCCCTAACCAACAAAAGAGCAATGAGAAAGGGAGTTCCAAGCAGAAATCACTGTCTACATTGTTCTGACAAAGTTCAGGAGGTTGCAAACTGCTTCAACAATAACTGTCCACTCTCTGCCTGCTCCAGCAATCTTCTTCATATTGTAGATGAGGAATCCATGGCAAAGAATAAGGTGCTGGACTGGATGAAGGGCATTCAATCTGAGGATGACTATGTCTACCTTATCCAGGAGATGGAGTTGGCCACTAAAAACACTCTCTTCTATGAAGACCTAGACAGGGACCTTAGCCAGCAGGAGCTGCTGAGCCATGTTCTTGAGGAAAAACTGATTAGGGAGCAAGAGAAGAAAAGCAAGTGGGGGACTGTCTTTGGTGCAAGGCAAAGTTCTAGGTTTTTTTATAAGGAAGGGAAAACAATGCTTGAAAAAGCACACGAGATTACCATGAAGAGGAACTTGGAGAAAACAACTGTTGCGTCTTCTAAGATGAAAGGTATTGTGCAACAAAACCCTTTTAGTGTTATTGCTACAAGTAATCTTATTCAAATGGCTAATACTTTTGGTGTTGCCATTCCAAGTCTTGAGGAATGTTCCTCTGTTATTTCTGTTAATAGTAATCCTGCTATACGCTCTTCCTCTGTTTCTCCTTTTTCTCCTAGCAAACCTTTAGAGGAAAAGGTGTATGAGGATGAGTTTCCTGATGCATTAGGATAGTCTTTAGTTAGTAAACATAGGCGGGGCAAGCACCCCAAGAAAGTAAGTTTTAAATGAATTATGATTTTTGGAATCCTAGGGGAATTCAAGCCCCTGGTAGGAAGAATGCTCTTATTGACCTTTTCAATAAAACTCATGCTCATTAGTTGGATTCCAGGAAACTAAGGAGTCTATTTCTTGAAATTATCTAAATTCTTTAGTAGGTAATAGGATGTTTGATTGGAAAGATTTACTTGTTGTTGGATCTGTTGGAGGCATTGTGGCAGGGGTAGACTTAGATTTTTTTGATGTTATTAGCTGGCAAGTTATGGATTTCTCCATCTCTATTGTTTTTAGGCTGAAGGCCAAGGATGCTGTGGTTAGAATTATTATAGTGTGTGGCTCTTCATATGAAGATAAGAAATAAGCTTTTATTTCTAAATTACACAGCCTCTTTGTAGATTATAATGGTCACACTACCATTGGTGGAGACTTTAATCTTGTTAGATTCCAGAGTGATAAAAGTAACGGTAACATTGATCATAAATGGAGTGACAAATTTAATGCTTGGATTGACATTTGGAGTTTACTTGAAGTTAAGCTTAGTAATAGAAATTTTACTTGGGGGAACAATAGGGAGAATATTATAATGTCCAATATTGACAGAGTGTTCTGCAATGTTGAACTTGACCATATTTCCCCTCTTGCCTCCATTAGAGCCCTACCTAGGTTGGGAGTGATCATACACCAATTTTGTGGGAATCTGGTTATAAAGCTAGACCCAGGGCTTCCACTTACAAATTTGAGAAGTGGTGGGTGATGAGAAGTTATTTTAAATCTCTTGCCACTACTAACTGGTCTAAGCCAATTAGAGGTAAAGATGTATTTGATGTCTGGCAAGTGGAAAATAGGATATTTAGATGTTGGTGAAAAGGATGGAGTAAGAATATTGAATCTGAGCTTAGAAACCTTAAGAAGGATCTTATGGAGGAATATGATTTGCTTGACATTAATTCGGAGTCATTGGAACTTTTAGCTGATGAATAGACAAGGCTTAAGCAAATCTATTCTGAAATGAATATTCTCTGGTTGAAGGAAGAAATTAAGGCAAAACAGAGATCTAGAGATAGGGATATTAAGGAAGGAGATAGAAATACTGCTTACTTTCATGTTGTATCTAACTAGAGGAGGAGGAAAATGCTAGTGCATTCTCTAGATGGGCCTGATGGGCCTGTTCATGATGAGGGTGAAATGATGCACATTTCTACCTCCTTCTACAAGGACCTCTTCAAAAAGGAAAAACCTTCTGGTTGTACTCTTTTCGAGGATTTCTTTTCTCCTAGTGAAAAGGTCTCTATAACTCAAAATCAGGCTCTTGAAGCCCCTTTTACTGAAGAGGAAGTCAAACAGGCTGTGTTTGGTTCCTATTCTGATGGGGCTCCAGGCCCCGATGGCTTGTCTTTCATTTTTTATCAGCATTTCTGGGAGGTAGTCAAGGCTGATCTTATGGCCATGTTTGCACATTTCCATCAAGGCAAACTAGATATTTATAGACTGAATTTTGCTATATTGACTCTCATCCCAAAACAGCCTGAGGATAGTAGCATGAAAAAATTTCGTCCTATTAGCTTGCTCAACTGTGTCTTTAAGATCTTCACCAAGGTCTTGACAATTGTTTAGCTTTGCTAATGAACGCTATTACTTCTTGTAACCAGTCTTCCTTTATCAAAGGGAAATTCATTTTAGAAAGTGTTGTTACTGCACATAAAGTTATTCATTCTATTTCCCATGATAAAAGTCAAGGTCTGGTTATTAAACTAGATAATGAAAAAGCTTTTGATAAGGTAGATTTAGATTTCCTTGTTGACCTTCTAGCCAAGAGAGGTTTTAGTCCTACTGACATTTCCTGGATTAAAGCTATCACTCATGGAGGGTCTGTTGGGGTCAAACTTAATAACACCATTGGCAATTTCTTTGTTACTGGCAAAGGACTTAGGCAGGGGGGTCCTATTTTACCTTTGCTTTTTAACCTAGGAGTAGATGTTCTAACTAGGATGCTCATTAAAGCATATAATGCTAATTTTATCAAAGGCCTTTGTTCTGATATTTATCCTGGGGGTGTTATCTATCTTCAATATGCAGATGACACCATTTTGTTTTCTGATAACAATCCCTCTTATGCCACTAACTTCAAATGGGTGTTAACCTATTTTGAGCAAGTTTCTGGGATGAACATCAACTATTCCAAAAGTGAATTAGTTCCCATAGGCCTTGAGGAATCTGATATTGCTCTTTACTCAAACATTTTGGGGTGTGCTGTTGGTGCTTTCCCTATTAAATACTTGGATATCCCTTTACATTTTAAAAAGATCAGGAGAGAGGATATCCAACCTCTAATAGACAAAATCCTCAAAAGAATTGCAGGTTGGAGGGGGAAATTACTCTCTTATGCAGCTAGATTGATTCTTATTAAAACTTGTTTAGCTAGTATCCCTGTTTACCCGCTCTCCTTTTTTAAGTTTCCCAAATGGGCTTTAGACTTAATTAACTCCTAGATGGCTAATTGTCCGTGGAATGATTTTGAGGGGCATAGGAAACTTCATTTAGCTAGTTGTAAACTACTCTGTAGAAAGGAGTTTGGAGGGATGGGGATCCCTGATTTAGATAATGCTAACTTGTCCCTTCTAGGGTCTTGTACTAAGAGATATTCCAGTGATGAAGGAAAAACCTGGAGGACTATAGTTGAGTCTAAATATGATACTAACAACCCTACCATCTTCTGTAGTAAACAGACAGGGGTCTCCCAGTTCTGGAAAGGGGTCCTTTGGGCTGTTAATAGTATAAAATTTGGATATAGATAGAAAATTGGGGTTGGGGATCAAGTCAGGTTTTGGGAGGACACCTGATTTGGGACTTCTCCCTTGTCTGTCCAATTTTTTGAAATTTATGTTATCTGCAATGAGCATAATAAAACTGTTCAACAAATTTGGGACGGTTCTTCCCTTAGACTTACTTTTAGGAGAAACTTTAATAGTGCCCTGTTAGCTCAATGGTATGAACTTGAGGCAATTGCTTCTGGGATCTCTTTAACACCAATACTGATGCTTTGATCTCGCAGTATGAAAGCAAAGGGGTTTATTCCACTACTTCCCTATATGCTATCATAAATTTTGGGGGTGTCACTCCCATTTTTATCCCTGTTGTTTGGCAGTTGCATATCCCTCCCAGAGTCCATATATTCCTTTGTCTCCTAGCTCATAACAAACTAATGACCAGAGATAACCTTAAAAAAGACACCTGAATAAGCCCGAGGACTGCATTTTTTGTACTGAGGATGAGTCTATTGACCACCTCTTTTTCAGTGCTTAGTTGCCAAACAGGTTTGGAGTATCATTTCCAGTTTTTTTAATATTTCTGTTGGAAATGATTACCTGTCTGTAGCTAAAAACTGGATTGCAAAAAAGAAACATGCAATTCTGAATTCAGTTTGTTCTACTGTCCTATGGTGTCTCTGGAAATTTAGGAATCATATGATCTTTAATGGTGTCCCTTGGATTAACTTGCATCAGATTCTGAGGAAGATCTTTGCTTCAGTGAAGCACTGGAGACTGATTTTCAAGGAGGAGATGTTGGAGGAGGTGGAGAGGTTCTGCACCTACCTCTCCCAGATTTTGGTCCTCCCGTTTGCACTGATGAGTGGCTGACCAGGGATGCAAAAGCTGAAAGGATTGCCCCTCAAGACATGTCGTCGCCGGCGAGCAAAAGGGTTGCGGTGCAAGGGACCTGGACAATGCCGACTTCCACTCTGGCAGCTGCTGTATTCCCCTCCCCGCCTTTGTAGTTTTCATCTAGCTGGTGCTTTCTTCATGTATGAAACTTCTGCTGTTTCAGTTGCTCTGCTTTAGCAGTTTGGACCTCTGAAAATTTGTAGCTCGCTTTGTTATTTTGGACCTGAGAATCTCTTCAGGTTTCGTTGATGTTATCAATGGAACTGGGGACGGGAAGTCTCTATTGATCTAAAAAGAAGAGATTGGGGAGTTTATCGATGAGGTTGCTATACTATCACAAATCAACCATAGAAACGTTGTAAAACTTTATGGTTGTTTCCTTGAAACAGAAGTCCCCTTGTTGGTCTATGAGTTCATATCCAACAGGACCCTCCATGATCATCTTCATGTTGAAGGAGCACAATCATTGTCATGGGACGACAGGCCGCAAATAGCAACAGAAACTGCCAAGTCTATGGCTCATCTTCACTCAACAACTTCAACACCTATCATCCATAGAGATATCAAATCAGTTAACATACTTTTCGATGATACTCTAACAGCAAAGGTAGCAGACTTTGGTGCATCAAGGTATGTACACCCATGGATAAATCAGGGATAACAACAAGGGTTCAAGGTACAATAGGATACATGGACCCTATGTACTTCTACACAGGGAGACTCACTGACAAAAGTGATGTTTTTGGGTTTAGTGTCATGCTTGTCGAACTACTGACCAGACAATAGTCATTTCTCTATATGTCTTCTGAAGGTGATGGACTTGTTGCACAATTTTGTACCTTGTTTGCACAAGGTGAGTTATTGCAGATACTAGACCCACAAGCCATCGAAGAGGGAGGCAAACAAGTCGATGAAGTGGGTTCACTTGCCGTCGTGTGCATAAAATTAGCACGAGATGATCGTCCAACCATGAGACAAGTAGAATTGTCATTGGAAAGTATTCAAGCATCCAAGCAACTACGTAATATTGCACCCAAATCTGAGAAAGTACGCACCACAACAAATTGTTCATGGATTGAAGATACGGGAACTAGCAAGGAGTGTACCCGACAATATAGAATGGAGCAAGAATTTGAGATTTCAGCAAGGTATCCACCGTAGTTATGTGTGTATTTGTATTGCAAGCAATTAGTTTATGGAGATCCGTTCCCTCCCCTTCTATTTATTTACACATGTGCAAGTTCATTTTCGTTTTGTTTGAAACGTTGGATTTGATTGTTTCCATATCCCTCAGTCTCAATATGACCAAACATATGTGCTCAAAACACTCTGGCCAAATGTGCCACTAGCTAGTTATTTTCCTGCAAACTCAACTTACAATCTTACGAGTTGTTACAAAGTACCGTATCTCGTGGCATCCATCGGTACAAAGAAAGGTGGTGTCACCAATGTACTTAATGTGGACTCTCGTTGGAACCAGTGCTCCTGTGGCTTTCAACTCGCATTTTGGCGTGCTCTAGGGGGATGTCGACGACCTCGAACGGGCCATGCTGCCATGACCTCGAACTCTACTTCTGAAAGATTTTTTTTTGAATTTTATTATGAAACCTAGTGAAACTTATTTTTTTTTTGGCTAATTTCTTTGATTTATGTAAGATTTTAGATTTTCCTAAATCTCAAACCTCATGTTTGTGAAACCCATACATGTGACAGTCTAATTTGGTGGCAGCTTACAAGCACCCCTGTTCTCTCTGACTGGTGTATCCCACCACCAGTAGATAAGCACCAGATTAGCCTACTATGGGCCTTGGGAGCAACCGCGACACATAATGTTGTGATGCACGTACTAAAGGCCCATCAGAATGTCAATCCTTGTTCTTTTATAATACAACAAACTCTTTCCCCACTCCCCACTTCCCACCCTCCCTACTATCTAGCCGCCGTACTCCCAAATCTCCACTGCAAACCTACTATCTCGATCTGACATTTTCCCAATCAATCGATATGGCTTTGACATTCTCGTCGCAACGAAGGGTAAGGCTTCAACCAATATACATATCATCTTTCGTGCCGTTCCTCTTCTCTTCTTTAATCATGTATATGTCCCTTTCATATTCACAGTGCAGTCAGCAGCGCAGTGCAGATCCACCGCACGGAAGATGGTGGCCAACGTCGTGCAGACCCAACACACAAAAGATAGTAGCCAAGTTTCTATAGTTTCACCGCGCGGTAGATCGTCGTCGTCACCCTGTAGAACAAAGAGATGCTCAAAAGCTCTACCACCGTCTATATAGCAAAGGACAAAGGACAAAAATTAGTGCACCTAGGTTGGGCAGTCAGTTTAGCCGAACGAAGAGGGGCTCAGACCCCTCTTTTAATTATGGGTCTTTTCTAATCGCTCTTGATTTTAAAACTGAATCATTAGGAAAGTCCAATAATGATCAAAGTGTAATGTAATGGGTTTTTTGTTTATTAACAAAATGAAATTTTAAATGTTAAACAACCGTAAATCCCAATCTGATTATATTAGAAAAAGGATTTGTTATCTTTAGTTGCCAGTAACTGTTTTGGTGCTAAAAGGTGCACAAAACACGTCAGAATAATGCGTCGGATCTTGCAGTTACACGCCACGTGGCTATTTATATGTGTACTAGGGTGAGTCCTTGGCCAACGCAATATCTGTATGTGTATCTCTTGTTCTCTTTTCGTACAAGGCTCTTCTAATGTACTCCGTAGTTTTATGCATCACATTAGGCAACATGCATGCATGATGAGACGACACTGCCATAAAAGCAAACTAAATTTGTTGAGAGAGCATAACCGTTCGCGTCCCTAAGAGCATTAGTCCCAGTTGCGCCACGAACCGGGACTAATGCTGGCACGCGTCCCGGTTCAAGCCGGCACGGGGCCCGGAGGCATGCGTCCCGGTTGGTAAGGAAGCATACGTCCCGGTTTGTAACACAAATCGGGACTAAAGTTTGGACGTCAGCCACGTGGCGTGACACACACCTTTAGTCCTGGTTTGTGTTATAAACCGGGACGTATGCTCCCGCCCTCTATAAATGCAACGTCCCAGCCCTCTGCCTCTACTCTGTTTTTTCTTGGTGGAAGGTGTGAGGGATGTGTGCTAGTTTTTTCCCCTTATGCATGCATTCAAGATGTTTGATGAAATGTTTGAGCGAATGATCCCGTTCAATTTCTCATAGAACAAAAATATAGAAGGTGTCCGAGACGCACTTGAGCTTTCACCTCTTTATTTTCCTCGATCGAGGTTAGCAATCTTATCTTTTCTCTGTCATTGATACAATGCATGTGTCGATGTGAATTGGTCATTTCACTATTTATGATGTCCTGTTTTTGATAAACTTACTTATATGATGCAGATGAACGATCGGGAATGAATGTACGGTGACCGGCGTGTACCCGGGTATATGAAAGGCGTGGATAAATTTATCGATGTGGCTACGGCAAACAAAGAGAATGGTTTTATACGTTGTCCATGTGTTCAATGTCGGAACAACAAGGAGTACTCTTCCTCGAAAATCATTCATAGCCACCTGATTATGAAAGGTTTCATGTACAACTATAATTGCTGGACCAAGCACGGGGAAAGAGGGGTTATGATGGAAGACGGTGAAGAAGAAGATGATGATAACAACTATCATCATATGTTTCCTGAATACAGTGATACTGCAATGGAAGACAATGTAGAGGAAGGAGGTGAAGAACGGGCATCAGATGAGCCGGCTGATAAACTTGGTAGGGTCATTTCTGATGAAAAGCGAGACTATGAAACAGAAAATGAGAAGTTGAAGTTAGAGGGCATGTTAGAAGATTACAAGAAATTGTTGTACCCAAATTGTGAAGATGGCAGCACAAAGCTCGGTACCACACTGGAATTGTTGCGATGGAAGGCAGAGTGTGGTCTAACTGACTCCTCATTTGAAAAGATGCTGAAAATAATGAAGCCGAAGTTTCCAAAACATAACAAACTTCCCGAGAGTACCTACGAAGCAAAGAAGACTCCCTATCCTCTAGGATTAGATGTGCATAAGATACATGCATGCATTAATGACTGTATCCTCTACCGCGGTAAGGAGTATGAGAATTTAGATAAATGCCCCGTATGCAATGCATTGCGGTATAAGATCAGACGAGATGACCCTGGTGATGTTGAGGGAGAGCCCCCCCGGAAGAGGGTTCCTTCTAAGGTTATGTGGTATGCTCCTATAATACCAAGGTTGAAACGCATGTTCAGAAACAAAGAGCATGACAGGTTGTTGCGATGGCACAAATAAGACCGTAAGAAAGACGGGAAGTTGAGATACCCTGCTGATGGGTCACAGTGGAGAAAAATCGAGAGAGACTTCCCAGACTTTGCAGGTGACGCAAGGAACTTATGGTTTGGTCTAAGTACGAATGGCATGAATCCTTTTGGGGAGCAGAGATGCAGTCACAGCACCTGGCCCGTGACTCTATGTATCTACAACCTGCCTCCTTGGTTGTGCATGAAGCGTAAGTTCATTATGATGCCAGTGCTCATCCAAAGCCTGAAGCAACCGGGCAACGATATTGATGTATACCTTAGGCCATTAGTTGAAGAACTCTTACAGTTGTGGGGAAAACCAGGTGTACGTGCGTGGGATGAGAACAAACAAGAGCCATTTGATCTACAAGGGTTGCTATTCATAACCATCAATGATTGGCCTGCTCTTAGTAACCTTTCAGGACAGACAAACAAGGGATATAAGGCATGCACACACTGTTTAGATAAGACTGAAGGTACATATTTGCATAAATGCAAGAAGGTTGTGTACCTGGCGAATCGATGATTTCTTCCGACCAATCATCCCGTAAGAAAGAACGGCAAGCATTTCAAAGGTAAGGCAGATCACCGGAAGAAGCCTGAACTCCCTGCTGGTGATGATCTAATATAAAGGGGATAATAAATATGGCAGAGAAAAAATTCCAAAACCTAAAGTCTCATGACTGTCACGTGATTATGACGCAGTTGCTTCCGATTGCATTGAGGGGGCTTCTACGGAAAATGTTCGAGTACCCATTGTGAAGCTGTGTGCATTCCTCAATGCAATATCTCAGAAGGTAATCAATCCAGATATTCTGCCAAGGTTACAGAAGGATGTGGTACAATGTCTTGTTAGTTTTGAGTTGGTGTTCCCACCATCCTTCTTCAATATTATGATGCATCTCCTGGTTCACCTAGTGGAAGAGATGGCCATTCTCGGTTCGGTATTTCTGCACAGTATGTTCCCCTTTGAGAGGTTCATGGGAGTCTTAAAGAAATATGTTCATAACCGTGCTAGACCAGAAGGAAGCATCTCCAAGGGATATGGAACAGAGGAGGTCATTGAGTTTTGTGTTGACTTTATTCCTGACCTTAAGCCGATTGGTGTTTCTGACTCGCGGCATGAAGGAAGACTATGTGGAAAAGGCACGCTGGGAAATAAAGCAATGATATGTAGGGATGGGGATTCTTTCACTAAAGCACACTGCACAGTTCTACATAATTCCACCTTGGCAGCTCCGTATATCGAGAAACACAAGAATATTGTATGCTCCAAAAACCCGGGGAAGCCTGAATCATGGATTACAGATGAACACATGAAGTCTTTCGGTGGTTGGATGCGGACACATCTCTTGAATGACACCACTGTTGGATATCAGCTATACTTGTTGGCCGCGTCACCATCTTCTACTTTATTGAATTTCCAAGGGTACAAAATAAATGGGAATACATTCTACACGATCGCCCAAGATAAAAAGAGCACCAACCAAAATAGTGGTGTCCGCTTTGATGCAATAGAAGAGAATGGACAAAAGGACACATACTATGGTTACATAGAGAAGATATGGGAACTAGACTATGGAGTCTCTTTTAAGGTCCCTTTGTTTCGCTGCAAATGGGTCATATCCTGAATGGGGAAGGGATAAAGATAAACCAGTTGTACGGAATGACAATAGTGGATCTCAACAATCTTGGTTATAGAGATGAACCATTTATCCTAGCCAATGATCTGTCTCAGGTTTTATATGTGAAGGACATGTCCTCCAGATCGAAAAAAAGAAAAAATATGCAAACGAATACATCATATGATGAGCCAAAGCGTCACATAGTTCTTTTAGGGAAAAGAAACATCATGGAAATCGAGGACAAGACAGACATGTCATAAGATTATAATAAGTTTGATGAAATTCCGCCCTTCAGAGTGAAAACTGACCCAAGCATTCCGTTAAGTAAAGAAGATGCTCCATGGTTACATCTGAAGCGATCATAAGGAAGGACATATGCCAAGAAGTTCATGCTCATATTATGTAACTCTAGTTCATGTCTTTCGCGGTTTGTGGCTTCACCAAAGGATATCTTTCACGGTTTGTGGCTTGACCGGGACTATATATAGGGCGGCCTTTAGTCCCGGTTATGTAGTCTCAGTTTTTAATATTAATAAATGTCTTGAGTGTTATTCCTGTTTTGTGGCTGGACCAGGACTATGAAGAAGTTGTCTCGATTCATACTTACCATTAAGATGTGATCTCCAAACGTGCGCGGTCACATATTAGGGAGTGCCTCTATGACCAGTTTCTTGGAGATTCAGGAGGACTGGGATCCGGCGGCATCTTCCTGAAATTGGTCGTAGTGGTGTCCCTGCTCTTGAAAACCATCTTGCAGGTTGTAACTTCTCTAACTAGATCAATACACCTGGGAGCTAACTAATTTCACATATTAGGGAGTGCCTCTATGACCAGTTTCTCAGAGATGCCAGAGGACTGGGATCCGGCGGCATCTCCCTGAAAATGGCCGTAGTGGTGTCCCTGCTCTCAAAAACCATCTTGCACCTTGTAACTTCTCTAACTAGATCAATACGCCTGGGAGCTAACTAATTTCACATATTATGGAGCACCTCTATAACCAGTTTCTCGGAGATGCCAGAGGACTGGGCTCCGTAGGCATATCCCTGAAACTGGCCGTAGTGGTGTCCCTACTCTCGAAAAACATCTTGGAGATGCCTCAAACTGGCTGGAGTACTGGACTCATAAGGATGCCTATTTATAGTACAAGCAGCTCGGCGTAGTGTCGACACTTATGAAATAATGTCGACACTCACCCCTATTATTAGTGTTGACTCGTGTTTTGTCCCGGTTGGTGTCTCCAACCGGGACTAAAGGTTCATCTTTATTCCCGGTTGGTGACACCATCCGGGACAAGGTACACGCCGCACGACATAATGTCGACACTCACCCCTATCATTAGTGTTGCCTGGCCCAGCCTGCCGAAATCCCTCCAACCGGGACTAAAGATGAACCTTTAATATATTGAAAATCCGAACAATGATCATGTCTCGAAAAAACCTTCACAAAAAACCTTTAGTTTTCCTTTTTGTCGCACGGAAAAGCCCTTTTCCATTTTCCGAGCGCAAAAAACGGGTCGTTTTGTGAAGTAACCACAAAAATGCTATTTCAGAATGCTACCGTCCTATTTTCCTAAAATACTAGACCACCTTATATGGACTATATCCCAACCGGGACATCTCAAACCTTTTCGTCCATCCCGGGTAAAAAGGACAAATGTCTACCGAATCGGTAGGAAGTGGGTCCGGTTTGTACTATAGGTACATGATCTATCGCCCGTGATTTTTTGAAAAATCATTTTTAGACTTGCAATATGTGGTTTCTTCAGAGATCCAATGCAAGTTCTAACGATGCGCGTCCCCTATCTTCATGCACGCCGGTTCGACCATAGTTATAAATTCAGAAAATTCAAAACAGGCATAATAAATTCAAAAAAAATCTGAATTTCGCGTGGTGCCATATTATGTGACATAGTTGAAAGGAAAAATACCAAACTTGATATATTGATTATGTCTCGAAAAAACCTTCACAAAATGACCTATCATGTTTGAGGTTTCATAGCTTTCGGTCCAAATGACCGATGTTATGTGCTGAATCACGGCATAGTTTGTGATGCTGTGCCCATATTATGCATGCATATGGACATTGGTATGGAAAACAATGTTGCAGGAGGAAGTTTTCCTCTTTATCGCACGGAAAAGCCCTTTTCCATTTTCCGAGCGCAAAAAACGGGTCGTTTTGTGAAGTAACCACCAAAATGTTGTTTCAGAATGCTACCGTCCCATTTTCCTAAAATACTAGATCACCTTACATGGACTATCTCCCAACCGGGACATCTCAAACCTTTTCGTCCATTCCGGGTAAAAACGACAAATGTTTGTCGAATCGGTAGGAAGTGGGTCCGGTTTGTACTACAGGTACATGATCTATCGCCCGTGATTTTTTGGAAAAATCATTTTTAGACTTGCAATATGTGGTTTCTTCAGAGATCCAATGCAAGTTCTAACGATGCTCGTCCCCTATCTTCATGCACGCCGGTTCGACCATAGTTAGAAATTCAGAAAATTCAAAACGGGCATAATAAATTAAAAATAAATCCGAACAATGAAAATCCTTCGCGTGGTGTCATATTATGAGACATAGTTAAAATTAAAAATACCAGACTTGATATATTGATCATGTCTCGAAAAAACCTTCACAAAATGACCTATCATGTTCGAGGTTTCATGGCTTTCGGTCCAAATGACCGATGTTATGTGCTGAATCACGACATAGTTTGTGATGTTGTGCCTATATTATGCATGCATGTGTACATTGGTATGGAGAACAATGTTGCAGGAGGAAGTTTTCCTTTTTGTCGCACGGAAAAGCCCTTTTCCATTTTCCGAACACAAAAAACGAATCGTTTTGTGAAGTAACCACCAAAATGCTGTTTCAGAATGCTACCATCTCATTTTCCTAAAATACTAGACCATCTTACATGGACTATCTCCCAACCGGGACATCTCAAACCTTTTCGTCCATTCCGGGTAAAAACGACAAATGTCTATCGAATCGGTAGGAAGTGGGTCCGATTTGTACTACAGGTACATGATCTATCGCCCGTGATTTTTTGAAAAAATCATTTTTAGACTCGCATTATGTGGTTTCTTCAAAGATCCAATGCAAGTTCTAACGATGCTCGTCCCTTATCTTCATGCACGCCGGTTCGACCATAGTTAGAAATTCAGAAAATTCAAAACGGGCATAATAAATTCAAAAAAATCCGAACAATGAAAATCCTTCGCGTGGTGTCATATTATCTAACATAGTTGAAAGGAAAAATACCAGACTTGGTATATTGATCATGTCTCGAAAAAACCTTCACAAAATGACTTATCATGTTCGATGTTTCATGGCTTTCGTTCCAAATGACCGATGTTATGTGCTGAATCACGGCATAGTTTGTGATGCTATTCCCATATTATGCATGCATGTGGATATTGGTATGGAGAACAATGTTGCAGGAGGAAGTTTTCCTTTTTCTTGCATGGAAAAGCCCTTTTCCATTTTCCGAGCACAAAAAATGGGTCGTTTTGTGAAGTTTTCCTTTTTATCGCACGGAAAAGCCCTTTAATTTTAAGATCTTCTATGTCACTTTGTGTTAGTTGCGTTATGTACTTTAATTCCAGTTCTATCCTAATAAAATTTTCTTTCCGCCCAATATTTCCCGTCCTTTTTTTCCCGCCCAATTAATATATAAAAAATATAAGTTAATTCAAATCCAAATTAAAAACAGAAAATGGTTTTGAATTAGTTATTCAAATCCAAACACTTTTTATGTTTAAAGTATTTCTAAATTCCAAATTAATATTCAAAAAATATAAGTTAATTCATTTTTAATTTTAAATGGTTCATAGTTTAAATGGTTACATTAATTATTTTTTAAAAATAGAAAATGGTTTTGAATTAGTTATTCAAATCCAAACACTTTGTATGTTTAAAGTTTTTCTAAATTCCAAATTAATATTCAAAAAATATAAGTTAATTCATTTTTAATTTTAAATGGTTCATAGTTTAAATGGTTACATTAATTATTTTTTAATAATAGAAAATGGTTTTGAATTAGTTATTCAAATTCAAACACTTTTTATGTTTAAAGTTTTTCTAAATTCCAAATTAATATTCAAAAAATATAAGTTAATTCATTTTTAATTTTAAATGGTTCATAGTTTAAATGGTTACATTTATTATTTTTTAAAAATAGAAAATGGTTTTTGAATTAGTTATTCAAATTCAAACACTTTTTATGTTTAAAGTTTTTTAAATTCCAAATTAATATTCAAAAAATATAAGTTAATTCATTTTTAATTTTAAATGGTTCATAGTTTAAATGGTTACATTAATTATTTTTAAAAACAGAAAATGGTTTTTAATTAGTTATTCAAATTCAAACACTTTTAATGTTTAAAGTTTTTCTAAATTCCAAAGTAATTATCATTTAAAAAACATTACAAATTTAAACCCCCCAAAAAAAAGGCGGAAACATAGAGAAAATTTCTGAAAATTTTGAAAACAGGGTCATACGTCCCTGCGCGCCAACCGGGACTAAAGAGTCCTGCGCGCGTCCCTTGGGCTGATGAAAAAAAAGTGGACTATACGTCTCGGTTGGTGGCTCCAACCGGGACGTATGACCCTTTAGTCCCGGTTGTTGGCATCAATCGGGACGTATTATCCCTTTTTATACACGACGCCCCTTAATCCTTCTCCTTCTCCTTCTTCCCCGTTCCTCATCAACCGCAACAGATCATCACTGCCGCCGCCGCGAGGACAAGTGCTCGGACGCCGTCAGACTGCCCAACCACCGCCCCGCTATCGGCCTCCACGCGCTGTCCCGCCGTCGGACTCCACGCGCTGCCCCGCTGTCGCGCCTCCACGTGCTCCTCGCTGGCGCTCCAAGCCTCGCCGACTCCGGCCACCGCCTCTACCGCTGATTCCGGCCACCCCGAACCCCTCCGTCAAGTTTTTCGAGCTCCTGGTGAGTTTCTGAAGCTCGAGGCGAGCTCCGTTTGCCTGCTTGCTTGCTGTAGCCGCCGCGCGTCGTGTCCGAGCAAGCTCCGCCGCTCGCCGCCATCGTGACCACTGTTCCGATGACCATAAGCGGGTGGTGCTGCCACCACTAGGTCCGCCTCGATCTCCTATTTCCAACTAGCCTACCCACTAGCCCGCGCGTGCAGCGAATCGACGGATTCGAGCCCAACCCGAGGATCCCCATTGCTGATGTCATGCTGACATCAGTATGAGGCAATATACCCTCTTTTCTTTTTATTAAAATCATTTCTGTAATTCTTTTTTGGAAATTATTATAATAACCCATGGGAGCTCCTCCCTCTCGCACGGAGCAGCGGCCACGTGTATGATCTTTTGTCCCGGTTGGTGGGGCAACCGAGACTAAATGTTCGGGCTTTAGTCCCGATTGCCCCATCCTGGTTGGGTAACCGGGACTAAAGCCCCTTACCAACCGGGACCAATGGGCTGTTCTGCACTAGTGTCCCTCCGTCACGGTTTGGAGGACGTCTTACAAAGCCATGCGTTTCCAAAACTCCTCTCCTCCTAGGCGCGTTAGACTTAATTATATAATTAATGCCCCTTTTTTCTCCTCACTTTCTACTCCATGCAACCAAGAAAATAATTCTTGCATGAAACTCCACCAATGCATGCGTCTAAATTCCTCGTTTTCATTGAATAATTACGTTTAATAGGATACCGAATAATTAATGGGCGCATGGTTTTGACACAAATCTGGCTCAAATCAGCACTCACCTAGGTTCCAACAATCTCTCTAAAACACCCTCCAAACCGTAACGGAGGGAGTATTAAGTCTGATATCACATCATGACTCATGAGAGAATAACCATGCATGCATGCGGGAAAGGTTTGCGAGAAACATGCCTGAAATCAAAGCAAATGTGTACCGTCCTATAAAACGTTCTTATATGCATGCCTGGTCTGAACTGGCGGCTTTCTAGATGTACTTATAGGTAGTTTTATCCTCAAAAAGTCCAAACAATACACTAAATTAACAAGTTGATCGATAAAGCTCCTCGATTAGGATATCCTAAGATTCCCATATGCATCTAGATGCCACTTCTATGCGGTGGGCACTATAATTTTTTAGTTTTTTCGTTGCTAAAAAGTTGTTATGATGGATTGATTTATGTAAAAATTGTTACACAGCTAGATTTGCTAATAAATATTGTACTTATTTGTCTATTTTCAGTGTTGAGTCTAGATCACAAGAAAAAAACGAACTTCCTAGTATCCTCAGTGAGAATGTTCTAATGTGCAAGGTATGGGATGACACCGATAAAGGTTAGATGCTTATATACCGTATGATATTTGTATCACTGGCCACATGTCTACAGAACCTCAAGTGATTTGATATTAATGGAAAAATCCATATTACACACCCTATAGATAGTAAAAATATACTATCCACAATAAAGAAACACGAAAACAATAACAAGCCAACACCCTTCCTAGACACACTCGGTCAAATGTAAATAAACTTATCTACGGTATCTAGCAGACAATGTGAACTCCTCTTCTTGGCCATACTGTCTGCTCACTTCCTCCAAGCTTGCACTTCTTCTGGTTATTGGATAACTTGGTGTAACATAGTTCATCTTATTTTCTTCTACTCCCAAATTTATCAGGAAACGGTCATTGGTTGATTGGAGGCCTTCTAGTTCCATCTCAATGTGCCTCATAGTTGCTATCTCCTACCTCTTCAATTTTAAACTTGATGCAGCTAGAGAACCTACTTCTTCGACTCTGTAACTAGCGTCATCTATAACATGTGAGTCTAGTATGTGCACAAGATTGCCTTGTACTAGCAATTTAACAAAATGCATAACAAGTATGTCACCTTCATCTAGCATCTACCTGATAGGTTTTTTTCTCGTAAGCAACTCGACGAGAAGGACTCCAAAGATATAAACATCACCCATTTCTGGTTGTTTGTCCCGTGGAATAGTACATTTGATCTAGATATCCTATAATTCCTTACACATCAGTTTCCTTTACTCCTGTTTGATCATTAGGAATGTACCTTGAAGCACCAAAGTCGGATACCTTTGCTGTCAAAGCATCATCAAGAAGTACATTGGAAGATTTTGGTATCTCTATGTATAATAATGTCTGATACAGCAGAATGAAGGTAAGCAATAGCTTTGGATACTTCACCTGAGATCCTTATCCTATCCCTCCAATGTATTGATCTTGGTAATCCATAATGGAGATGGTTAGAAAGGGTTCCATTCGAAATGAACTCGTAGGCCAACGATGGTACTTCTACCTCGAGCCAACATCCATAAAGTTTGACAATATTCCTATATATGATGACCAAGTCACTTGCTCAAGTCCGCCTTGCGGAGCTGCGCATCGGCATGCTGGAGGTGTCACCAAAACTCAAGCCTAGGGAGTGATTGATAGAATAGTATTGTGTTTCGGGAGTGCGACTCGGCAGTCTCTGCCAGTCGGGGTCGGTTCTGACTTGGGGAATCTCCCGGTCGAGTAGAGTTCGGGCGACTCGAAACCTTGTTCCAAAGTCACCTCGGTGTGTTTGACCTGGATCTTCTTCTGGAGTCGATGTAGAGAGTCCCGGCGTCAGTAGTCAAATCAAACCGGGTAGTCACATCTATACAAGATCATACAAAGTAGGCAGACTAGGACGTGCTAGACATCTTGCAAGTGGTAGGACGTGCTAGACGTCATCATCAGTAGTGGGCGATGTCAATCGGCCCATCACATCAATGTCCAATTAAACCTCTACCTAGTTGACTTTGTAGTGACCCAGACCCTATTTAAAGGGCAACACATAAATGAGAAATGTATGGCAAAATATTTGTGTGTTCTTGCCTCCCCTCCTTCCCCGTTCTACTCGCCTATTTTTATGACTTGGCTAGTTTGCATTCGGGCCAACACTGGCATCCACGTGAACTATCGGTAGGCAGATATGCAATGAACCACGGGCGAGCGTGAAGCCGACAAGCAATGGCATGCGGCTGGGGAAAGCAGCGGAGGCCGTGCGGGGGAGTGGGAACCACCGGCGAGGGCGACGACAGGAACCAATGGTGAGCAGAACCGTGGACGGCCACGTGGGGAGGTGGTGCTTGGAATCTGGGACGAACGGAAGAGATGGAGGAGAGATAGACGAACACCACTTGCGAGTGCGACCCTGACGATGGATCCTCGGGTGATCCCTATCGTTTTCCTCTTCCCTATCTGCGTGTGGTGCAATCTTTCCACGCTCTTCACGACGAGAAATGCTACACCTACGGATTATTTTCTACGGAATTGACTTACGGAAATACGTGGCTGCAACGGGTTTGATGGAAATCAGTTTCTCCCCATGATTTCAGGCCCGCGATGGATCCACAGATCTCCACTTCATCCTGTGAAAAATCTCCGTAAGAAGATGCCTGTAATTGTAGTGTTATTTCTTCACGACCGTTGGTCGAGGGAGCCACCTTGGTGCCTAGTTTGCTGTCTTTAAACGAGTACGTACGACCAAAGGAGGCCACAATTCTATAGCACTAAATGGAAATCCGATTCTTTTCTTCAAGAGTCCATACCAGGCAACAAAAGACAATGAAGAAATCAGTACATACAAAGGTAGAGGCAAAGATCCCACCGCTTGGATGAGTTAGAAATGTCTATGTTCGACTTACTCATGGCAATCATGTGTTATAGCTAATGTTAAATTATTAGATACCCAATATTTTTGCTACTTTAATTGCTATATTTTTGTACAATTGCATGTTTGGGAATTATAATAACGGTTCTAATTGGGATTATATTGTCAAAAGTTAGCTTCAACTGGTAAAAATTAGTACTCCCTTCGACCCATATTAGTTGACTTGGATTTGTATAGATTCGGATGTATCTAGCACACAAAACATGTCTAGATATATCCGAATCTAGACAAATCCAAATCAACTAATATGGGTCGGAGGGAGTACTATATAATAGTATAATATATTACAACATTATCCGCAGCAATGTGCAGTGTATGGGCATGGACAAGAGCCACTTAAATTACACTTGCTAGGTTACATAACGATAATAAAATTACAACAAAGGTGTGCCACCGGAGCTCCTCAAAATGATGGGCACATTCGAGCTCAGTTAGCTGAAATGACAGAAATAACCAAAAAACAAACTCCGGTTGTGTACATATAGTATGATGTTACTAAAACTACCGAGGATACCTTGCGGACAAGGCAAACTCTTCTTCCATACTGTACCTCCTTATGGATCTCTCATTGCTTCTATCCACATCATATAAGACATCTATTGCGATGTCATTTTCAAAAACATTCTCGGCCATAGTGTTATCCAAAGTACCCACCTGAGATGATCGGATGCCTTCAAGTGTCAACTCAACCTGTCTCATGGTCGGACGATCTTCTGGTGTAAATTTTATGCATGCTACAACAAGAGTAGCCACCACTTCGGCTTCCTTTGCTCCTTCCTCCACAACTTGTGGATCCAATATTTGCAACAAATTGCCTTGTGCAAACAAAGTACTGAAATGTACAATTAGAGCATCACCATCCGAGGACAAATACGAATATGGTTTCTTCCGGGTTAGCAGTTCCATGAGGACAATCCCAAAGCTGAAAACATCACTTTTCTCCGTGAGACGTCCAGTGTGGAAGCAAGCAGGGTCCCAATATCCTCTGGTACCTTGAACCTTTGTTGTTAATCCAGATTTTTCAATTGGAATATTCCTTGAAGCTCCAAAGTCCGCTACCTTTGTGGTTAGACTATCATCAAGAAGTATGTTAGCTGACTTGATATCCCTATGGATGATAGGTATTGAAGCGGTTGAGTGAAGATATGCAATAGATTTGGCTGCTTCAATGGCTATCCTCAACCTGTTGTCCCATGACAGCGATTTTGGTCCTTCTACATGAAGATGTTCAGAAAGTGTACCATTGGATATGAATTCATAGATTAACATCGGGACTTCAGTTTCAAGGCAACAACCGTAGAGCTTAACCACATTTCTATGGTTTATTTGTGATAATATCGCTACCTCATTGATAAAGTCATCGATATCCCTTCGATCCATTCTCATTGGTTTCTTGATGGCTACAATATATTGGTTTGATAAAATCCCCTTATAAACAATACCTTGTCCTCCACTACCAACCACAAGATCCTTATCAAAATTGTGCGTTGCCTTCTCTAGCTCATCCAAAGTTATTATCATCCTTTCTGCAATGCCAGCGTTTTGAGATACCAATGTTTCCAATAATTTTCCATGATTTTTCTCAAAGAACTTCCGCCTTAACATTTTTTCCCTTTGACGTTTCAATCTTTTTGAAATGAAGACTGCGATGATAACTAAAAGTATGAGACCGGCCCCACAAGAAACTCCTATAATTATGCTTATACCTGAAAATATATAGGTATATCATGTTATACCTATACTCTCATCGTTAAACGGCAAAATAAATTATGATTGAATTATAATTGGCATATATCTAGACTTGGTAAGAAACAAATAGAACCAAGCAAAGTTGGATGACGTATGAAAGAACAAAGAGAAGACGTTTTCCATGCAATACATAGCTAGCTACAAGATATGTGTTCTATAAAAAGTTCCCTAAAATATTTGTTCGATTCGAAGTTCTATAAAAATAAACACGTACATATATCTTCAATATGTTTTTTATTTAGAAATTAAATAGACTAATATATAGTATAATTAATGTTGCAACTAATGACCTGGTCGATTATAAGCTTTGAAACTGAACCTCCACCGAAGACAGAAATTTTTGGATGTATGATTTTTAAAAAATTAACCCCATATGTCCTTATATAAATAGATCTATGCTCGAAATATATAGATAATAGAGTCTGGCTGATAAAATAGACATGCATAACAATAGATCATCAATGAAGGAATACTAGTAGTCAGACCCAATTCAAGTTGCACATTCCCTAAACCCATACTAGAGACTATCTTGTGTGAGATTGTCATGATGTGTGTGACCTAATACGATCACATAACTGCCCCGTTATGTTACAGAAAAGAAAGGTTGTAAATTAAAGAAACTGCACAAGAGAGTATGGTAAACAAAATAATTCATGTATAGGATATGTATGACCATCGGAACAGCAGCAACAACAATCTCACATAGACGACGGACGGACATCTTACAAACAATCAAACATCTTTATTGCGTACGTGCATCTACTACAAAATAAGTTTGGTATGTCGCGGTGGTTACCTGGGCTCCGGCCGATATCGATGCAACCAATAGGTCGGCGACCACTTCCACTGTGTACTCCTAGTGGGTGCTTGCATATATCTACATGCATACAACATAGTCAACTTGGTTAGAAATATTGCTTAAAAAAAACTTGGTTAGAAATAGGCGTACTACCTTGGATCGATAAGAAACAAGCGAGTATGCTTTTTCACGAAACTGAGACTGAAATATAGAAATCCAGAATTTAAAACGTTCAACTATGTATATCTATTTCTATTATATATTAAAAGTAATATAAGGGTGTTTTTCGAGGCACCTGGTTGATCCGCATCATCAAAATTATATTACGTTGTGTTTGGATGCACTGAATTGGGGCTTGAAATTGAATTGAGTTAGAATTCCAAATCTGAGATGGAAAGGAAATGGCCTCCAATTTAATTCTGTTGTTTGGATGCGCTTTTCATTTACTATTGGAATCAGTGGATGGCCTGCAATTCTGAATACTGTTTGGATGTACAAACCGTTGAATTGGATGGTTTGTTGAGTTTAGACGATATAAAATTGTGTACATGTATTGAAAATAGTTGTGTCTCATTTATAAATTACAAAACAGACTATAGCATTTTTACATGAACATCAGACTATAGTTAACAACTAAACTAAACTAAACTGGGTTTGAAAAAGTGGTCGTATGGATGACCGACTGCCGCATATCTCGTTTTATATCAATTGTGAATCAAAGTGCATCTGTGCAAATTACAGTGACCAGAATAATTTTTGATTTACTACGCATACATAATCAACTCTACAGTAGGTATCGCTAAGTTCCATGACAAAAAAAAAAGCAGACCCATCATGCCTGATGACAAAGCTTCCATGATAATAAACGCTCCTTGCCCTGCTCAACACCCTCTACGGCTGACCTCTTCCTAATGAGGAGTTGGTCCGCGTGCACTCGCAGTAGGTCCAACCGCCGGCCTCAACTCGTCCAGCGCTGCGGCGGCCTCTGAGCCGGGCCCTTCCAGGCCGAATAGGGGGAAGAAGAAGGGGCTTGGCCGGACAGGAGAGGGGCGGCCAGAGGGGAGATGGCTGGGGGCGCCATGGAAGAGGGAGACTGGGGGAGAGCAGGCGGGGAAGGGATGGCTGCGGGAGGGGTTACTTGCGGCGGCGGCGGCGGCTGCCTCTTTGTTGCGCACGATGAAGAACAACCGCGGGCGTCGCAAGTGATGTCCGAATTGATTGAGGGACTTTTCGCTCGTGCGGTCGCTCAACGTGGAATTAGTCCTCGATTCCATGCGCTAATTCTTGGTCCATCCAAACAACTGAATTAGTAGTCTGAATTCCAATTCTCTAATTCCAAGTCTAATTCTGTACATCCAAACACAGTGTTAGCGGTTAGATCTACTATCTGTGGTTGCGATCTGAAGTTAAGAAAATATTACGTAAAACGGTTTGGTACAAACAACGGGTCAGCAGTGTCACATACCAAATCGGCAAGCATATGGACCCACACATGTATTTGGCAGCAACATAAAAAAACGCCAGAGCGTGGACCGCAAGGACTCCAAGTTCATACGGGCCCGGAACAAAAAAATGCCTAATCCAACTCCATACGTGAAGCACCAAACGGAGTACAATTTAAAAGGAAAATAAAAAAAGACATAGCCAGCTATATAGTGTGTCGCTAGGACTTTGTAATTCATGGTTTTGACTTAACTGAAAATTACATTGAAAGTTACGTAACACGTTGAACGTGAACCCTTTCCGAAAGAAATAAAAATATCCTTTGGTACATAATTAATGGTGGTGATTTAACCGATAATTAATAATTATGTGCAAAATTTACATAAAAACGTTGGACCTAGACTGCTTCTAAAAGAAATAAAAAAGCCTGATGTGTATTTAGACTGTTAGATGTGTAATCTTACAATATAATTGTGTACGTAGCACTGAGCGCACAATAAATTCTGTGATATATTTGGCGTCTAATAACCACAAAGCCAATGTCAAGTAATAAAACATGAGGTCCATGGTTTGTGTTCAAAAGAAATAAAAAAGAGAAAAAGTCTATATAAAGTACAAACGTGTCTAATTGTCTTGCGTGTGCGTTCCCGTGTCTCCACCATGGCGTGATAGCATGCAATAGAGTACATGCTAGACATGGCAGATAAGGTACATACTCGACTATTCAAATGTTGAACTTATTTATTAGAGAAAATGAGTATACATATTACAAATCCATGTGTTTTAGAAAGTAAGGCATGTAAATTATGTCAAAATTTAAATTAGATAAAATTTGACTAAGTTTCTAAAAAACCCGACAGATAGTATGTTTCAATTATAAGTCTTGACCATGAATCTTTAATTACGCATCGGACGACTGGCCACATGAGCTTAAAACTCATGGTGATGACATGGCTATAGTTTCTAACGGGATGATGTGCCACTGTGACCATATGATTTCTATTTCATTGTTTTATAATCATGCAAATATAACTTTTTTCATAAGGAAATATGTCTACCAATAAACAAAGTTTGCTATTCGTAGTCAATAAATTAAAGAATTCCCTCCTCAATATCGGTAACCTAAATGCAATCTTTTCCCCAAATGATTATGAAAAACATTGTGTTTTTCTTAGTGTCTTCTATGAAAAGTGTTTAGTTTAATCTAGGACTACAAATCTTACGAACTCGATTTTTGGATCGCCAATCAATTTTGAAAGAAATGTTTTTTCGAGTGTAACCTTTTGGAAAAAAAATGTATATGGGTCGTGAGTTACTACTATTACTTTCTAAGATTAAATCAAACACGCACCTTTTTTACTTTCCATGGTTTCCAATATTTTAATTTTGATCATATGCATTTTAATATAGATGCTTCATTAGCCGAAACTATACCATCCATGACGATGCAATAATGTTACATGACAGAAGACATGCATGTAAGAGAGAGTGGCGAAAAAAAGGATTTAAGTGTGCACCATAGCACGTAGAAAAAGTAAGGAAAAAATATTAACACCTTAACAATTTCTAGGTTTCTAGAAAACTTGGATACCAAGTTCTCTAACCTTGACAATCGATATGCAAATGTTTCCTCTATTTCATTTTATCATGTGTTTTTTATAAATAGTGAGCAAAGCACATTGGATATTTTCAGGGTCTAGATAGCTAGCTTTTGGAAGAGAAGAAGAATGTCATGTATTGAGATAATTTCTTAATATTGAGTCCGTCTAGCGGTTAACAAGGATAAGTTGCTTCATTATGAAAATTTATTTTGATATTCTAAATATCATCTAAACATCATATGGCTATTGCTCAGGTGGAACTACAATTATTACTTGGGGGAAACAAAACAAAAATTGCGCAACTTTGTATTTAACGTAGATGACTCACAACCTCTAATAGTTATTAAAGGTCACAACAAATGTATCAATCATCTTATGGTTCAGATTTTAGTTATAGGAACTAATTTAACATCATATAAAAACAAAATATATGGTTAGTGATATTGTTTAGTACTATTTTTCTAATTTTTTAAAATCTATTTGGTTATGGGATATTTGTTTAGCACAACATATCGGTGGACATTTTAAAAAAACCCTGGCCTCTGCATCAAGAAGATGAATACGACCTGCTTTACTGATTTATTCAACATGAACGGACAACATACAATAGAACTAGGAAAATTCTTCCTGGTCACTTCAGATTATAAAGTGCTGCCCTCGCAATTGCGAGGGCCACCATGCTAGTTTTGGTAAAAGGCATTTCTGCATTAATATCAAGCCGAAATTAGATTTGAGAAATCTCTGCGATAACACAAGGAATACCAAGATGAATAGATGATAGTAATACAACTCTTGATAGTATAGTAAATACTATACCCGATGGAAAGAAAGTGGAAAAGGTTGGGTATACCTTGGCATCCGCCTGTGACGTAAGGGTTACCCTCGTATCCCGGGATGCACGTGCAGAAAAACCGTAGACTCTCGTCTGAACCACAGTAGCTGTTGTTGGAACTGCGAGGGGCGAGGCGGGGGTCGAATGTCCATAGGAGTATCACGAGGGCCAGCAGCTGATCATCATCTTCATCCTCCTTTGGCTTGACAAGGGGCCTTGGGCCGCCTGGTAGTCCATCCAGATTCAATAGATGAACCGCCCTCTCCGGAAAATCAATTTCAAAGGTATGCCCATCGATGATGAACACGGAAACAGGCAAATTGTCGTTGATGGCGCCACGGTCTCCCTTTAGCCGCTTGAGCTCCACGTCAAAATATGTGTTAGAATTGTCGATGGTGGAGATGCAGTAACCTGTAAAGTTCCGCACATCGGCGGCGGTGAGGGCACGGTCGCCAGCGCAGTAGGAAGTGCAGCTGACGCCGTAGCTGTTCCCGTCAGCACTCTTGCTCTGGAGCGTCGCCCTGACGTTGCACCCGACGACCGCTAGCATGGACCCCATTGTCCACGTTGAGCCGGAGACACCCGACCTCGTCAGACTGTACCGGTGGTCGACGTCCGCTCCGCCCCAGGATCTTCTCACCACGGCACCGGGGCTGCTGCTAAGGTTCGTGACGCCACTGAAGATAGGCCGTGTGACCACGTACACCGTCATATCCTCGATAGAGATCGCCCTGACCTCGAAGATGCAGTTGTGGCCGAGAAGCAGCCGAGGCTTGCCAGGACGGGTGGTATGGTCGCAGGTGAGGTTGAAGCCTGGCGCCGAGCACCTCGCCGGGCCGAGGCCGAACGGGAACGGCACGTCCACGTTGCCGCACCGGGTCTCGCACCCCGGCCTCCCGATCACAGGCCCCAGAGCCTGCTGCGCCCCTGCTGCCGCTCTGGCAGCAGAGATTGGCGGACACAGCGGCGACATCAGTGCCACTGCAGCTACAAGTATCCCTACCACCACTAAGGAGGACATGGCCACTAAGTTCGTGGTCAATTGCTTGCGCTATCTAGACACTAGATATCTACGAATGCTTGCGCGCATATATATATTGACGTCGCACTCGGACAGTAAATATAAAGTAGATCTCACCTACTGCACGCGTCTCCATGGAATGATATTTTAGGATAATAATAACTTGTATTGATTTGAACAATAATACAAAGTGTTGGAATTTGAGTCATATTTGATGTTGGGCTTTTGGCCCATAACAAATACAAATTCTGAAATTCTCTTTGGCCCATTATCATGGCAGATCATGTGTGTGCTAGTGGTTCCAAAGTTTAGTCCCACGTTGCTATTGGAAGGGGAGTTGGGCCACCTTATATAGTAGAGTGTTGCACCACTAACTAAGTTATGAGAAGAGAAGTCCTCGCGCACTCCTCCTCCGACGCCGCCTGCCTCGCCACGCCTCGTCACGACGCAAACCGTAGCATAACTTTATTTTGCTCGTTGGGAAAAGTAATTGTGTATTAATTATGAGTCATTAATGCGTCACTACGGACGCGTTAATTAACCGGCCGTTTCCATATCGTGGGCTGGCACTCACTCGGTCGTGGACTGTTGCCCCACGTCCTACCCGACCCGCACTATATAGCAGGCAGACGCAAACCGTAGTAGTTACTAGCAATTAGATTGCATCTGCCTACCTGCGCATCGCCGTTCCATCTCTCTGTGCTGCCCTCTGCTACTCCATCTCGCCGGCTGCGTGCATGGTCGTTCAGGAGAGCAGGCCTCCGGAACCCTGTCTCTCTGATCCTGCACCGGGAGAGAGGCGATAAGGTTTTTGGGGAGCATCTCGACGCGACTGCTCAAGCTCTTCCTCGACTTCATCGCCATGTCTGACGACGTTGCTGCTGGTGGTGGTTCCACTTCTGTTGCGCCATTGGTCATACCATCGACGAACTCGTACGTGTTATTTGCCCTCCTGCTATTTCCTATGATGATCACTAGTATTGCAGTATGCGTAGATGTGCTAGATTTTCACTTGCCTGTATGGTGCATATCTACTATACGTATGCTAGTTAGTCTTGGAAATTGTTTTGTCATGATTTATACTTGGATTAAATTAATGCGAAACTGCTAATTATTTCAACAATCCAAAAACCTTATTTTAGGTTGTTTTCGCGTAAAGGTTTTGCCGCTTGTCTGAAACCGAACCCGTTTACGGGTGCACACTTTAAGCGCTGGCAAACCAAGTGTACCCTCTGGCTGATGGCTATGGACGCCTTCTGGGTATCGGCTGGTAATCATGAAGGGACGATCACTCCTGAACAGGAGAAGACGTTCAAGGAGACCACCATATTCTTTGTGGGTTGTGTCATAAGCGTCATTGGGGACAAGTTGGTGGATACATATTTACATATGCGCAATGCCAAAGAACTGTGGGATGCACTCGAAGCAAAATTTGGTGCTACTGATGTTGGCAGTGAACTGTATGCCATGGAGCAGTTTCATGACTATAGGATGGTTGAAAACTGTTCTGTCGTTGAACAGGCTCATGAGATTCAGTGCATTGCAAAAGAACTTGAGCTCCTGAAGTGTGCGTTGCCCGGCAAATTTGTTGCGGGATGCATCATTGCAAATCTTCCTCAATCCTGGAGGAGTGTTGCCACTAACCTCAAACACCAGAGGCAAGAGATGTCTGTTGAGAATCTCATTGGGTTTCTGGACCTTGAGGAAAAGGCAAAGGCAAAAGACGCACACCCAAAGGGAGCCGAGGCACCCCAGTCAAGTGCCAATGTGGTGCAGAAGAACTTCCACAACAAGTTCAAGGGGAAGACCAAGGCCGTTCGTACTACCAACTTCAAAAAGAATAAGAAGGACAAGTCAGAGGATCCCTGCTTTGTGTGCGGCGAGGTTGGACATTGGGCTCCAAACTACAAGCAGCGCAAAGGAAGGAAGAATCCAAATGGACATAACTCTAAGTCTGTCAACGTGACTATGAGAAACAATGATAAGGGTGCATCCGGGTATGGTAATTTACCTACTGTTTTGTCAATTTGTCAGTCTACAGATTGGTGGATTGACACCGGTGCTAATATTCATGTGTGTGCTGATATCTCTTTGTTTTCTTCTTATCAGATCACAAGAGATCTCTCCGTCTTGATGGGAAACGGATCGCATGCTTCTGTTCATGGTGTTGGCACGGTGGATCTCAAGTTTACTTCGGGAAAGATCGTGCAGCTGAAGAACGTGCATCATGTGCCCTCAATAAATAAGAATCTCGTTAGTGGTTCCCTTCTTTGCAAAGAAGGTTTTAAGTTAGTATTTGAGTCCAATAAAGTATTCATCTCTAAGGATGGACAATTTATTGGTAAAGGTTATGAGTGCGGCGGTTTGTTCCGTCTTTCCCTATCAGATTTTTGTAATAAGGTTGTGAACCATATTTGTGCCCCTGGCAATGATACCGATATTTGGCATTCACGACTTTGTCACATTAATTTTGATTGTATGACGCGGCTAGCTAAGATGAATTTAATTCCGAGTTTCACTTTAGCCAAAGGCTCTAAATGTCAAGAGTGTGTTCAAGCTAAGCAACCGCGCAAGCCTCACAAGCCTGTGCAGGAAGCAAGAAACCAGCTTATACATTCAGATCTATGTGAGATGAATGGTGTGTTGACCAAAGGTGGAAAGAAATACGTCATGACGTTTATTGATGATTCTACTAGATTTTTCTATGTATATCTTTTCAAAACTAAAGATGAGGCTCTACACCACTTTAAAAACTATAAGGCAGAAGTTGAAAATCAACTTGAGAGAAAGATTAAGAGAGTCCGGTCAGATCGTGGTGGAGAGTATTTCTCTAATGAGTTTGATTTATTTTGTGCGGAACATGGCATTATTCATGAGAGGACGCCTCCCCATTCTCCCCAATCTAACGGAGTTGCCGAAAGGAAGAACCGTACTCTAATAGACTTGGTAATCGCCATGTTAGGTACTTCGGGTTTATCCAAGGCATGGTGGGGGGAGGCGATATTGACATCATGTCATGTCCTGAATAAAGTTCCCACAAAAGACAATGAAATTGCTCCCTATGAATTATGGGAGAAGAGAAAACTAACACTCTCGTACTTACGTACTTGGGGCTGTTTGGCAAAGGTGAATTTGCCAATTCCCAAAAAGCGTAGACTTGGACCAAAGACCGTAGACTGTGTCTTTCTTGGCTATGCTCATCATAGCGTTGGATACAAATTTCTAGTGGTGAAATCTGAGGTATCTGACATGAAGGTCGGTACAATTATGGAGTCTAAGGATGCTACATTCTTTGAGGATATCTTTCCGATGAAATATATGCCTAGTACATCTCGAGAGGAATCTGTTGAAACTCCTGAACCTGCTATTCCCATGGAATATTATGAACGAGCACATGATGAAATTCCTGAGGAGGTAGACAATGAAGTTCCTGTAAGGAACAGGAGACAGAGGATTGCAAAGTCCTTTGGTGATGATTTCCTTGTCTATTTCATGGATGATACTCCCACCGCTATTTCAGAGGCTTATGCATCCCCTGATGCAGACTACTAGAAAGAGGCTGTTCGTAGAGAGATGGATTCCATCATGGCAAACGAAACTTGGGAGATCACTGATCGTCCTTATGGGTGCAAACCTGTAGGATGTAAGTGGGTGTTCAAAAAGAAGCTTGGGACTGATGGTACGATTGAAAAGTACAAGGCTCGGCTTGTTGCCAAGGGTTATACCCAAAAAGAAGGTGAAGACTTCTTTGATACTTATTCGCCTGTGGCTAGATTGACCACTATTCGAGTTCTACTCTCATTGGCTGCCTCACATGGTCTTATCGTTCATTAAATGGATGTCAAGACAGCTTTCCTTAATGGAGAGTTGGATGAGGAAATTTATATGGATCAGCCAGATGGTTTTGTAGTAGATGGTCAAGAAGGCAAGGTGTGCAAGCTATTGAAGTATTTGTATGGACTGAAACAAGCACCTAAGCAATGGCATGAGAAGTTTGATCAAACTTTAACATCTGCTGGCTTTGTTGTAAATCAAGCCGACAAATGTGTATACTATCGCCATGGTGGGGGCGAAGGAGTTATACTTTGTTTGTATGTTGATGACATACTGATTTTTGGGACAAATATGATTGTCATCGAACAGGTCAAGAGTTTCTTGTCTCAAAGTTTTGACATGAAAGACCTTGGAGAAGCTGATGTTATTCTAAACATTAAGCTGCTGAAAGATGAGAATGGCGGAATTACACTTCTGCAATCTCACTATGTGGAGAAGGTGTTGAGTCGCTTTGGCTACTCAGATTGTACTCCTTCACCGACACCATATGATCCTAGTAAGATGCTTCGAAAGAACAAAAGAACAACTAGAAATCAGCTGAGATACTCTCAAATAATTGGCTCGTTAATGTATTTAGCTAGCGCAACAAGGCCTGACATCGCGTTTGCTGTGAGCAAACTTAGCCGGTTTGTTTCCAATCCAGGAGATGATCATTGGCATGCTCTTGAGAGAGTAATGCGCTATCTAAAGGGTACATCGAGTTATGGTATTCACTATACCGGAGACCCTGCGGTACTTGAAGGGTATAGTGACTCAAATTGGATTTCTGATGCTGATGAGTTGAAAGCCACAAGTGGATATGTATTCACTCATGGTGGTGGTGCTGTTTCATGGAAGTCTTGCAAGCAGACCATCTTAACGAGGTCAACAATGGAAGCAGAACTCACAGCACTAGATACAGCTACTGTCGAAGCAGATTGGCTTCGTGAACTCTTGATTGACTTGCCGGTTGTTGATAAACCTGTGCCGGCTATTCTTATGAACTACGACAATCAAACTATGATCGTCAAAGTGAGTAGTTCAAAGGATAATATGAAGTCATCAAGACATATAAAGAGAAGATTGGCATCTATTAGGAAAATGAGAAACTCCGGAGTAATAGCATTGGATTATATCCAAACAGCTAAGAATCTAGCAGATCCTTTCACAAAAGGTCTATCAAGAAATATGATAGATATTGCATCAAAGGAGATGGGTTTGAGACCCACATGAGTTACCATGGTAGTAACCCAACCTATGTGATCGGATATCCCGTGAATTAGGACCTGGGGAAACAAGCCAGTGGCTAACCGGAGGAGAGTAACTTTTATTAACCCACTCCGCTGAAGATGCATTACTCTCACGATCTGTATGGCAGGTTGACTTATTCTTAATGTGTTCATAGGCTTGTATAAGCCAAGATGCTATCCTACAGAGCAGTCTTAAAAGAACGCACCTATGTGAGCCCGACTGCTGGTCACAGTCTATGAGATAGGGTAATCTCTAGGAAGCTCATGAAAAAGGCCAGGAGTGTGACTTATATGCTCCACCCGAGGGGTAGCCTTCGGCAGCCTAGTATCAGTATGACATTAGGTGAAACTCATTTGCACAAAACTGGCAATTCAAGGCTTAGTCCATTGACAGTTGTTGATGAGCGTAGTCTAGTGCTCTAGGTGGAAGTTCAACTTAACAGTCTCCACTGAAAAACACTGGTATATCAAAACAGTGATTTGGAACAGAATGGTGTGATGTGCCAATGAGACTTTGTGTGGGATTGTTGGAATTTGAGGCGTATTTGATGTTGGGATTTTGGCCCATAACAAATACAAATTCTGAAATTCTCTTTGGCCCATTATCATGGCAGCTCATGTGTGTGCTAGTGGTGCCAAAGTTTAGTCCCACATTGCTAGTGGAAGGGGAGTTGGACCACCTTATATAATAGAGTGTTGCACCACTCACTAAGGTGTGAGAAGAAGAGAAACCCTCGCGCACTCCTCCTCCGACGCAGCCCGTCTCGCCACGCCTCACCTCGTCACGACGCGCGCGCGCGCCGCTGGTTGCGGGAATCTCGCCGAGCCTAGCTTTATTTTGCTCGTTAGGAAAATTAATTATGTATTAATTATGAGTCATTAATACGTCATCACGGACGCGTTAATTAACCGGCCGTTTCCATATCGTGGGCTGGCACTGACTCGGTCGTGGACTGTTGCCCCACGTCCTACCCGACCCGCACTATATAGCAGGCAGACGCAAACCGTAGCAGTTACTAGCAATTAGATTGCATCTGCCTACTTGCGCATCACCGTTCCATCTCTCTGTGCTTCCCTCTACTACTCCATCCCGCCGGCTGCGTGCACGGTCGTTCGGGAGAGCAGGCCTCCGGAACCCAGTCTCTCTTATCCTGCACCGGGAGAGAGGCGATAAGGTTTTTGGGTAGCGTCTCGACGCGACTGATCAAGCTCTTCCTCGACTTCATCGCCATGTCTGACGACGCTGCTAATGGTGGTGGTTCCACTTCTTTTGCACCGTTGGTCATACCATCGACGAACTCGTACGTGTTCTTTGCCCTCCTGCTATTTCCTATGATGATCACTAGTATTGCAGTATGCGTAGATGTGCTAGATTTTCACTTGCCTGTATAGTGCATATCTACTATGCGTATTCTAGTTAGTCTTGGAAATTGTTTTGTCATGATTTATACTTGGATTAAATTAATGCGAAAGCTGCTAATTATTTCAACAATCCAAAAACCTTATTTTAGGTTGTTTTCACGCCAAGGCTTTGCCGCTTGTATGAAACCGAACCCGTTTACGGGTGCGCACTTTAAGCGCTGACAAACCAAGTGTACCCTCTGGCTGATGGCTATGGACGCCTTCTGGGTATCGGCTGGTAATCCTGAAGGAACGATCACTCCTGAACAGGAGAAGACGTTCAAGGAGACCACCATATTCTTTGTGGGCTGTGTCATAAGCGTCATTGGGGACAAGTTGGTGGATGCATATTTACATATGCGCAATGCCAAAGAACTGTGGGATGCACTCGAAGAAAAATTCGGTGCTACTGATGCTGGCAGTGAACTGTATGCCATGGAGCAGTTTCATGACTATAGAATGGTTGAAAACCGTTCTGTCGTTGAACAGGCTCATGAGATTCAGTGCATTGCAAAAGAACTTGAGCTCCTGCAGTGTGCGTTGCCCGGAAAATTTGTTGCGGGATGCATCATTGCAAAGCTTCGTCAATCCTGGAGGAGTGTTGCCACTAACCTCAAACACCAGAGGCAAGAGATGTCTGTTGAGAATCTCATTGGGTTTCTGGACCTTGAGGAAAAGGCAAAGGCAAAAGACGCACACCCAAAGGGAGCCGAGGCACCCCAGTCAAGCGCCAATGTGGTCCAGAAGAACTTCCGCAACAAGTTCAAGGGGAAGACCAAGGCCGTTCGTACTACCAACTTCAAAAAGAATAAGAAGGACAAGTCCCTGCTTTGTGTGCGGTGAGGTTGGACATTGGGCTCCAAACTGCAAGCAGCGCAAAGGAAGGAAGAATCCAAATGGACAGAACTCTAAGTTTGTCAACATGACTATGAGCAACAATGATAAGGGTACATCCGGGTATGGTAATTTACCTACTGTTTTGTCAATTTGTCAATCTACAGATTGGTGGATCGACACCGGTGCTAATATTCATGTGTGTGCTGATATCTCTTTGTTTTCTTCTTATCAGATCACAAGAGATATCTCCGTCTTGATGGGAAACGGATCGCATGCTTCTGTTCGTGGTGTTGGCACGGTGGATCTCAAGTTTACTTCGGGAAAGATCGTGCAGCTAAAGAACGTGCAGCATGTGCCCTCAATAAATAAGAATCTCGTTAGTGGTTCCCTTCTTTGCAAAGAAGGTTTTAAGTTGGTATTTGAGTCCAATAAAGTAGTCATCTCTAAGTATGGAGAATTTATTGGTAAAGTTTATGAGTGCGGCGGTTTGTTCCGTCTTTTCCTATCAGATTTTTGTAATAAGGTTGTGAACCATATTTGTGCCCCTGGCAATGATACCGATATTTGGCATTCACGACTTTGTCATATTAATTTTGATTGTATGACGCGGCTAGCTAAGATGAATTTAATTCCGAGTTTCACTTTAGCCAAAGGCTCTAAATGTCAAGAGTGTGTTAAAGCTAAGCAACCGCGCAAGCCTCACAAGCCTGTGTAGGAAGCAAGAAACTTGGCACCACTAGAGCTTATACATTCAGATCTATGTGAGATGAATGGTGTGTTGACCAGAGGTGGAAAGAAATACTTCATGACGTTGATTGATGATTCTACTAGATTTTTCTATGTATATCTTTTGAAAACTAAAGATGAGGCTCTACACCACTTTAAAAACTATAAGGCAGAAGTTGAAAATCAACTTGAGAGAAAGATTAAGAGAGTCCGGTCAGATCGTGGTGGAGAGTATTCTCTAATGAGTTTGATTTATTTTGTGCGGAACATAGCATTATTCATGAGAGGACGCCTCCCCATTCTCCCCAATCTAACGGAGTTGCCCAAAGGAAAAACCGTACTCTAACAAACTTGGTTAACGCCATGTTAGGTACTTCGGGTTTATCCAAGGCATGGTGGGAGGAGGCGATATTGACATCATGTCATGTCCTGAATAAAGTTCCCACAAAAGACAATGAAACTGCTCCCTATGAATTATGGGAGAAGAGAAAACTAACACTCTCGTACTTACGTACTTGGGGCTGTTTGGCAAAGGTGAATTTGCCAATTCCCAAAAAGCGTAAACTTGGACCAAAGACCGTAGACTGTGTCTTTCTTGGGTATGCTCATCATAGCGTTGGATACAAATTTCTAGTGGTGAAATATGAGGTACCTAACATGAAGGTCGGTACAATTATGGAGTCTAAGGATGCTACATTTTTGAGGATATCTTTCCGATGAAAGATATGCCTAGTACATCTAGACACGAATCTATTGAAACTCCTGAACCTGCTATTCCCATGGAATATTATGAACGAGCACATGATGAAATTCCCGAGGAGGTAGACAATGAAGTTCCTGTAAGGAACAAGAGACAGAGGATAGAAAAGTCCTTTGGTGATGATTTCATTGTCTATCTCGTGGATGATACTCCCACCTCTATTTCATAGGCTTATGCATCCCCTGATGCAGACTACTGGAAAGAGGCTGTTCGTAGTGAGATGGATTCCATCATGGAAAACGAAACTTGGGAGATCACTGATCGTCCTTATGGGTGCAAACCTGTAGGATGTAAGTGGGTGTTCAAAAAGAAGCTTAGGCCTGATGGTACGATTGAAAAGTACAAGGCTCGGCTTGTTGCCAAGGGTTATACCCAAAAAGAAGGCGAAGACTTCTTTGATACTTATTCACCCGTGGCTAGATTCACCACTATTCGAGTTCTACTCTCATTGGCTGCCTCACATGGTCTTATCATTTATCAAATGGACGTCAAGACAGCTTTCCTTAATGGAGAGTTGGATGAGGAAATTTATATGGATCAGCCAGATGGTTTTGTAGTAGATGGTCAAGAAGGCAAGGTGTGCAAGCTATTGAAGACTTTGTATGGACTGAAACAATCACCTAAGCAATGGCATGAGAAGTTTGATTAAACTTTAACATCTGCTGGCTTTGTTGTAAATCAATCCGACAAATGTGTATACTATCGCCATGGTGGGGGCGAAGGAGTTATACTTTGTTTGTATGTTGATGACATACTGATTTTTGGGACAAATATGATTGTCATCGAATAGGTCAAGAGTTTCTTGTCTCAAAGTTTTGACATGAAAGACCTTGGAGAAGCTGATGTTATTCTAAACATTAAGCTGCTGAAAGATGAGAATGGCGGAATTACACTTCTGCAATCTCACTATGTGGAGAAGGTGTTGAGTCGCTTTGGCTACTCAGATTGTACTCCTTCACCGACACCATATGATCCTAGTAAGATGCTTCGAAAGAACAAAAGAACAACTAGAGATCAGCTGAGATACTCTCAGATAATTGGCTCGTTAATGTATTTAGCTAGCGCAACAAGGCCTGACATCGCGTTTGCTGTGAGCAAACTTAGCCAGTTTGTTTCCAATCCAGGAGATGATCATTAGCATGCTCTTGAGAGAGTAATGCGCTATCTAAAGGGTACATCGAGTTATGGTATTCACTATACCGGAGACCCTACGGTACTTGAAGGGTATAGTGACTCAAATTGGATTTTATGATGCTAATGGAGTTGAAAGCCACAAGTGGATATGTATTCACTCATGATGGTGGCGCTGTTTCATGGAAGTCTTTCAAGCAGACCATCTTAACGAGGTCAACAATGGAAGCAGAACTCACAACACTAGATACAGCTACTGTCGAAGCGGATTGGCTTCGTGAACTCTTGATTGACTTGCCGGTTGTTGATAAACCTGTGCCGGCTATTCTTATGAACTGCGACAATCAAACTGTGATTGTCAAAGTGAGTAGTTCAAAGGATAATATGAAGTCATCAAGACATATAAAGAGAAGATTGGCATCTGTTAGGAAAATGAGAAACTCCGGAGTAATAGCATTGGATTATATCCAAACAGCTAAGAATCTAGCAGATGCTTTCACAAAATGTCTATCAAGAAATATGATAGATATTGCATAAAAGGATATGGGTTTGAGACCCACATGAGTTACCATGGTAGTAACCGAACCTATGTGCTCGGAGATCCCGTGAATTAGGACCTGGGGAAACAAGCCAGTGGCTAACTGGAGGAGAGTAACTTTTATTAACCCACTCCGCTGAAGATCCATTACTCTCACGATCTGTATGGCAGGTTGACTTATTCTTAATGTATTCATAGGCTTGTATAAGCCAAGATGATATCCTACAGAGCAGTCTTGAAAGAACGCACCTATGTGATCCTAACTGCTGGTCACGGTCTATGAGATAGGTGTAGGGGTTCGTAGCATGGAAAACAAAATTTTTCTACCGCATGCAAACAAACAAGCCAAGATCTATCTACTAGATTGTAGCAACGAGTCGATAGAAGAACTCACCCTCGAAGATTCCAAAGTGTTTAACAAGAGCAGATTCTCGTGGGTGATGTAGTCATACTCTTTCCGATCTCAAGATCGCGTAGACGATCCTTCCGGCGCTGCGTTTCGGCAGCGCTTCCGCAGTCGGTCACACGTTCGGTACTCGATGAAGACCTTCCTCTCCCTTGTTCCAGCAGGCAGCAGAGTTTGTAGCACTCTCCTCATGATTCCGGCATCACGACGACGTGGTACCGGAAGTAGAGGGGAGATCTCGCAGGGCTTCGCCTTAAGCCGGAGCGAGTATGGTGGAGTATGAGAGAGGGCCTTGGAAATCTAGGGTTTAGAGGCACCAAGGGGAGAGCTTGGCCGGAGGCTAGGGTTTGGGGAAACCCTAACTCGCCGAGCTAGAGGAGGCCCTAGGCGGCGGCGACTTGGAGGAATCCGGCGGCTTGGGGCTAGGGTTTAGGTGTAGAGAGGTGTTGGGAAGAGGGGCACCCCTGACCCTCCTTTTATAGGTGGGGGGAGGCGTGGTTGGTAGGAGGGAGTCCTCCTCCAACACCTCCTCCTTGGACGGCGGGTGGAGGGAGTAGGACTTCCTCCCTAAGTAGGTTTCCTACTCTCCCTCCACCAAGCAAACTTGCCGTTTGACTTTTCAAATTGGGGTTTGACTTTCAAACTAGGATTTGAATTCTTCATTTATTTTGCCCAGCCATGATACCTGGTATATGATGCAATCATTCCATATTGTCATGACACATTCATGTACCCTTCCCCTCCGGAGTGCCGGACCTTCCGGACCCTTCTAGAACATTCCCGATGAAAACACCGGAATCATTCCCCAACTCCGAAACAGGACTTTCCTTATATGAATCTTATTCTCCAGACCATTCCGGATCTCCTTGTGATATCCCGGATCCCATCCGAGACTTTGAACAACATTAGGTCTCTTACTCATCATTCCATAACTACTCAACAACATCGAATCCTTAAGTGTGTCTCCCTACGGTTCGTGAATTATGCGGACATGACTGAGACACTTCTCTGATCAATAACCAATAGAGGAATCTGGAAATTCATATGGCTCCCACATATTTCTATGATTACTTTGCGATCGAATGAACCACTTACATACGATACCAATTTCCCTTTGTCTCATGATAGTTTACTTATCCGAGGTTTTGATCGTCGGTATCTCTGCATACCTAGTTCAACCTCGTTACCGATAAGTACTCTTTTCTCGTTCCCGTGATATGTGATCCCTTGTGAGCCAGTCACATGCTTGCAAGCTAATTGGATGACATTCCACCGAGAGGTCCCATAGTATATCTATCCGTCATATGGATGGACAAATCCCACTCTTGATCCATGAGCCTCAACCCATACTTTCCGAACACTCAATGCCACCTTTATAGCCACCCAGTTACGGTGTGGTGTTTGATGTCATCAAAGCATCCTTCTGGTGATGGTGATTAACATGATCTCATGGTCGAAGGAATTAGGTTACTATGTATCAGAAAACTTATAGCAAATGAACTATATTAAATGACTTGATCTTTATGCTACGCTTAACTATAGGAGTATGTCCATCACATCATTCTCCTAATGATATGACCCTGTTGTTAATAACATCTCTATGTTCATGATCAAGAAACCATGATCATATATTAACCAACAAGCTAGTTTAACAAGAGGCTTTACTAGGGACTCTTTTATGTTTACAAATCACACAAGTATTAATGTTTCCGGTTAATACAATTATAGCATGGTATGTAAACATTTATCATAAGCATGAAGATATGATAATAACCACTTTATTATTGCCTCTTGGGCATATCTCCAACAGACTCCCACTTGCACTAGAGTCAATAATCTAGTTTCAAACCTTTGTGTATTCAACACCTATGGCTTTCCGGTGTTGTATGTACACGATTGCTAGTGGTCAACTGATCTCTGTATCTAACACTTCCAGGTCCGTGTGTAATTGCATGTCTTTGCGTCTCTACGCATCACTCATTCTTTAATGAGATGGCTTTGTATAAATTTGGTCCTTTGGTGAGACCTTTAGTTCTTTGGGGTTAAAACATGTTGATAATATTGTCGTACAATATATCTTCATAGTATTATCCCGCTGTGAACTACACCTAGTTTGATAACAAACTACTTGACACAAATGCCCTCTTTAGCTGCTATAATAGAAGTCATATACTTAGCCTTTTGTTGTAGTATCTGTCACAATGTCTTAACTTTGGAACTCATCCAAATCCATTATGGAACTAACTTGCCATTATATTGTGCCACCCTTAGTTTAGATTGAGATAAACTTAAATTGTACTTTGTGACAAAACTAGTATCAATGTAGTACTTTTACAATGAACTAATCATCTATTTGTCACTTCTACAAAATAATATGCTCTTAGTTCTTCCAAAAGATCATAAGAATATCCTTACTATCGTCCAATGATCATCTTAGGAATCATTCTGGTATATGCTCATAACATTTAGAGCATATGACATATCTGGATTTGTACATATCACAGTATGATTGATATAAATACTCCTTGTGATTTCACACATCAAGTATCAATCTATACTTGAATCTTTGTTTCACTTACCAAGTGTCAATACACTTGAATGTATCATCAATATTGAACTCATTCAATCCTTTCTGTGCAACAAGAACCTTTATTGTAGTTTCTATATTGAACTCATTCAATACATCATCTATGTACTTTCGGCACAACCATATTAGCGTCTATTGATGCCAAATATTTGTTTTTTTGCCTAAGTCTTTCATCAGGATGAAATTCTTAATATGTGTTAATAAAAGATACATCATTTCCAATCAACAATATGTCTTCCACATAATGTATTAGAAACATGTCTTAGCGCTCCCACTTAATTTCTTGCAAATGCAAGCATATTCATCGTCTCCAATGAAATTAAACTCTTTTAACAGTTTCATCGTAGTGAAGATTCCAACTCCGCGATGCTTACTTCAACCATTGAAGTTTGCATATGCTTTTAGCATCCTTTGAATTAACAAAACCCTTTGGACCGTGTCATGCACACGTCCTTGGTAACCATTCTATTAGAAGAACTTGTTTTGTTTATTCAACACATAACAAAACTATATGTCGTGGTTCCTACATTAATCCGTCTAGACTAAATATCGCTATGAAAGATCAGATCTTGTCATAGTCAACCTTTGAGCATTGTTGTGAACTCTTTCCCAACATGTCGACTATTTCATAGATGTGAAACAACCATGTCTATTTCTTTATATATCCAAATACGACTGTAAGGTCTTGTACCTTTCTAGAGGGTCTTTCAAGTTCAAAGCTTGATCTCTCGTATATGGAACTATCACGGATTCTATGGCTTCAAGCCATTTGACGGAGTCAGGGCCCATCATCGCTTATTTGCATGTAGTCGGATCATTATTGTCAAATAATGATTTAACTCTCAAATCTTGGTATTTGATTGTTTACCCGACCTACTTGTTTTAATAGGAACTTAGATCTCCGTGACCACAACCTTTGAGGTACGTGAGCCATGAGCATTGTTTCTACCTCCGGAACACTTTTCGGCGATGCGCAACTTTGCACATATAGCTAAGGTTCTTTTAACCTTATCAAAGTTCTATTGTCCTCCCACTTAACTTTTCACGAAAATTTCCTTCTCTAAGAAACTTGACGTTCTAAGCGACAAATATTTTTGTCTCTGATGTTATGGAGGAACAGTTATTCGAAATAACATACAAAGACAGGTTCATCCGACTTTGGTTGCAAACATCTTTCTTATGCATAGCATACCAATGTTTAAGAAAGGACAACTTGGGTTTTATCCCAAACCATAACTTTATATGGTGTCAATTCAACGGATTATGATGGAGCTCTTTTTAGTGGAAAAACGGTAGTCTCTAAAGCTTTTAATATTTAAAATATAATGACAGTTTTATGAATTACACCTTTGATCTTACCATGTCAAACAAGGTTTAGTTACATATCTCAAACGCTCCATACTCTTATGGTGTTTCGGGAAATGCAAATCCACGGAACGATTCCTTAAATCTTAGGTATTATGCTAAACTCCTAACTCAAATATCTTCCTTTATGATCTTATCATAAACTACTTATATTCTTGTTACAATGATTTTGCACTTCATCTTGAAAATCTTTGAACTTTTCAAATGTTTCATACTTCATCCTTATTAAGTAAATATTCATATATTCGCTCAAATTTTCGGAGAAAGCATATGAAGTTGAAATCCATCGCTTCTGACTACACATAATGGACTTCATACAACAATATGCACAAGTTCCAATAAGCTAGTCATTCGTTCCCTTTTGGCCTATGAACGAAGTTTTAATTATATCTAGGAAAGTTTCACAAGCGTCATTTGATCAAAAATAAAAAAGACTCCAAAATTCCATCCACATGGAGTTTCTTCATGTTTTCTTTCCAATATAATTTAAACGGCGATGTCACTTCCTAAGTGATCTTTCAATCAATTTGTCTTTCGACACTTTTAGCACTAGTTTTATGGATGTGATTTCTCCAACGAGATTTGTGAATCATCCATCTTTTATGGATTACGGCAATTATTTGAACAACCCTTTTGTTCTCATAATACCTGATAAAACAAATCTTGAAGGAAATCTTTGATGTTCAACAAGCAGCACAATAACCGTTTATTTGTTCTCGATGAACATCATCACATATTCTTTTGCTAGTTACTTAGGCCATTGTAGTTCATGAATTGTGTTGTTTTGTATGACGATTCACACCAACAAATTCAGTATCAAATACTTAAGAACCACATTGTTTAATAAGCAAAGAATACAACCATAACACATATATCCTCTATATACCCAAGCTGAACAATTCTAGTCTTTTCTTTTCTGCCATATATTTCTGAGATTCTCTTTCAGTATTTCCTTTTCTGTTTGAAATAATCTATCATCAATAGTGAAGCCATACATATGACACATAGTCCAAAGCGTGTATAGTTAAATTGAAGGGAATATGCCCTGAGAGGCAATAATAAAGTGTTTATTATGTGTATTCCAAGTATATGATAGATGTTTATTTTGCATGCTATAATTGTATTAATACGGAAACGTTAATACATGTGTGTTTAATAAACAAACAGAAAGTTCCTAGTTATGCCTCTCTCATAAACTAGCTCGTTGATTAACAAGATGATCAAGGTTTCCTGATCATGGACATTGGATGTTGTTAATAACGGGATCACAACATTAGTGTAATGGTGTGATGAACATTCATCCGAAGTATAGCATTACGATCAAAGTCATTGAGTTTATATTGCTATAACAACTTACGAAGTGATACTAATCCTTAGACCATGAGATCATGTCAATCACTAACACCGGAAGAGTTTCTTGATAACATCAAACATCACACCGTAACAGGGTGATTATAAAGATGGATTCAGAACTAATAAAGTGTTATGTTGAGGCTCATGGATCGAGAGTGGAATTTGTTCATCCCGATGACGGATAGATATACTCTGGGCCCTCTCGGTGATATCACATTGATTAGCTTGCAAGCAAGTGATTTGATCACTAGAATGTTATATCACAGGAACGAGAAAAGAGTGCATGTCGGTAACGAGATCAAACTAGGTATGGAGATACCGATGATCGAATCTCGGACATGTAATATATCGTGAAACAAAGGGATTAAGATACTAGCGTAAAAGGTTCCGACGATCACAAGAAAGTCATCGTTGAATGTGTGGGAGTCAGTATGGGTCTCTAGATCCCGCTTCTGATTATTAATCCGAGAGGGGTCTCGATCATGTCCGCATTATTCACGAACCGTAGGGTGACACAGTTAAGAGACACCGACATCCAATTGGAGCAAATGTTTCATGCCGAAAGAATGAACAAGCGCATGAATTTATTTCACTAGATACCGAAACAGGTTTTCGGGTGAAATTGCATAAAGTGGTTATGCATGTGAAATAGAATTCTAGCAAGGGGTTATTTGTGAATGTTTGTCATTAAAGTAATTTACAAATTCTGAATAAAATAAAAGAGTTTTATTTAATGAGAGTTTGCATTAAATTTGGTGGAAATTTAATGGGAATTTGAGTGGACTTTTGAGTGGAGGGAATTTAAAGGAGATTTGTGAGTGGAGTGTCCACCCACATGAAGAGGGGAGGGCAAGGGGGCAGCCCCCATGCGTCGGCCACCCCCTTGGGGTTCCCCCTCCTCCTATAAAAGGAGCCCCCCTCCTCACTTGTCTCACACACCTCCTCGTGAAGGATCTCTCTCCCCCTCTAGAATTTATCCCCCATGGTCTCGGACTAGCGAGATACATGTTCCCGGTGGCTATTCGGCAAGAAAGAGTTGTGCTTCCGCTGCATCGCTGGAGCGAGGAGGCGGAGGTTGCTCGGTGCCTCGAACGTGTGTGCGAGCACGGATGCGCTGCTGATTTGCGGCGCTAGGACTTCCTCTCGATCTTGAGATCGGCAAGAGATCGTCTACATCAACCACGAGTTGAACTCGTTAAGCTTTGTCGGTCTTCAAGGGTATATTCTCTACGGATATACATCCGCCCGTTGTTTGTATCTAGTAGATAGATCTTGGTATATAGTTCACATCGTAGGTAAATTTTTGTTTTCTATGCTGCGAACCCTACATAAATACCAATGTCTTTGGACTTGCACTTTGAAGTAGATCACCATCATCAAATGTTTGGTGTTCTTTCAAATTCCTTTCTTTAGTAATTTCTTGGTGTAGTAAACATTTTACCTACATCAAATATTCACCCTTATCATGGAATCATCCATGATCAAGCTACTTTTAGCTTATAACGATGAATCGCGAGTATAATGTTGCTCTCCAAAACCTTTTGGTGGATTAGGACAACTAGTGTCTCCAACCTTTTGCAAATTCTCATCAAATATGAGAACATGACCTTTGCCATATTATACTCTATCATGTTGCAACCAAAACATCATTTCAGATATCGCAATATCTTCCATACATGATGGTTTCTGAAACAACTCTTTCAACTCCTAGATTACCTTGATATTGAAACTTTCTTTCGAATATAAAGAATCATGGAGATAAACATGATACTCATATACTAACACTCGAATTGTTACTGTTGATTTAATACCAACTATTAAACTTCATGGAGTAACCGGAACTTACTGAAAGTTTGCAATAGGACTTTTAAACTTTAGATTAACACTTCAAAAACAATACGATACCAGTTCGTAAAGTAACTAACCAGAATTCTATAATTCTATCATCTCAATTATAACTACGCGCAAGGTGGTAAATGGATGCCAATGACTACAACAATTATGCAAATTCACTTTGATTTAATTTATGATAAATAGTGTTCAACTTTTAATCATATTGTTGTTGAACTCCCACTCAAAACAATATCCCTCACATTGTTTTAGTGATCACACGAACCAAATCCACCACATCAAAACCGATCATCACGAGAGTTGATGTAGCTTCAATGGCGAACAATCAACATGTTCATCATATCTACTATATTACTCATGCTTTACCTTTCGGTGATCCGTGTTCCGAGACCATGTCTGTACATGCTAGGCTCGTCAAGATCAAACCTTAGCTTCCGCATGAGCAAATCTGGCTTGCTCACGTTGTATACACTCGCACAATCTAACACACCCGATCATCACGTGGTGCTTCAAAACAACGAGCTTTAGCAACGGTGCTTACTAAGGATGAACACTTTAAAACTTGAAATTGTGTGCTTGAGGGATCATCTTATAATGCTACCGTCGTGAACTAAGCAATACAAGATGCATAAAAGGATTAACATCACATGCAATTCATAATATGTGATATGATATGGCCTTTCTTCTTTGTGCTTTCGATCTCCATCTTCAAGAACGAACATGATCTCCATCATCACCGGCATTGCATCAAGGTCAATGACGCCTCTCTATGGTTGTCGTCCACCAGCTTCAACTATTTTGAATAGACACGCGAGTCTTAACAGAATTTAAAGACAACCATATGGCTCCTGCCGGTTGCCAACTTACAATAAGGAACATTGCATACATCATATATAATCACAATCATGGCCATATCACATCACAGCACACCCCTGCAAAACAAAGTTAGACGCCTCTAATTTTCTTTGCATATTTTACGTGGTTTGGTACTTTCAATAAGTGTCGTTCTAACTTACGAACAAGAACCACAACATTGATACTAGTATTGTCAATCACCCGTTGTACATTGAATCTTAACTATGTTGGGAGAAACAGGCACCCGCAAAGCCACTTATGCAATACAAGTTGCATGTCAAGCGTGGAGCAAGTCTCATGAACGATTTCATGTAAGGTTAGCCCGGGCCGCTTCATCCCAGCATCCCGCAAGATGCAAAGTACACAAGAAGCAATCGACAACAAAAACATCAACGCCCACAATGACCATTGTGTTCTACTCGTGCAACAGATCTACATATAGACACGGCTCTGATACCACTGTAGGGGTTCGTAGCATGGAAAACAAAAATTTTCTACCGCATGCAAACAAACAAGCCAAGATCTATCTACTAGATTGTAGCAACGAGTCGATAGAAGAACTCACCCTCGAAGATTCCAAAGTGTTTAACGAGAGCAGATTCTCCTGGGTGATGTAGTCGTACTCTTTCCGATCACAAGATCGCGTAGACGATCCTTCCGGCGCTGCATTCCGGCAGCGCTTCCGCAGTCGGTCACACGTTCGGTACTCGATGAATACCTTCCTCTCCCTTGTTCCAGGCTTCCAGCAGGCAGCGGAGGTTGTAGCACTGTCCTCATGATTCCGGCAGCACGACGACGTGGTACCGGAAGTAGAGGGGAGATCTCGCAGGGCTTCGCCTTAAGCCGGAGCGAGTATGGTGGAGTATGAGAGAGGGCCTTGGCGATCTAGGGTTTAGAGGCACCAAGGGGAGAGCTTGGCCGGCGGCTAGGGTTTGGGGAAACCCTAACTCGCCGAGCTAGAGGAGGCCCTAGGCGGCGGCGACTTGGAGGAGGCCGGCGGCTTGGGGCTAGGGTTTAGGTGTAGAGAGGTGTTGGGAAGAGGGGCACCCCTGCCACTCCTTTTATAGGTGGGAGGGAGGCGTGGTTGGTAGGAGGGAGTCCTCCTCCAACACCTCCTCCTTGGCCGGCGGGTGGAGGGAGTAGGACTTCCACTAGTGGAAAAAGGGCTATCCGTTCGCGACCCCTCAGAGCATTTGTCCCGGTTGCGCAACCAACCGGGACTAATGCTGGCACGCATCCCGGTTGGAGCGGGCACGGGGCCAGGGGCATGCATCCCGGTTGGTAAGGGGGAATACGTCCCGGTTGGAGCCACCAACCGGGACTAAAGGTTTGGCCACAACCACGTGGCGTGGCACGCACCTTTAGTCCCGGTTGCTGGCTCCAACCGGGACTAAAGACCCCCTGCCCTCTATAAATGCAACGCCCCAGCCCCCTCTGCCTCCACTCTGTTTTTTCGAATGGTGGAAGGGTGAGGGGGTGTGCTAGTTTTTTCTCATGCATGCATTGAAGGTGTTTGTTGAAATGTTTGAGTGAATAATCCCGTTGAATTTCTCATAGAACAAAAATATAGAAGGTGTCCGAGACGCACTTGAGCTTTCTCCTCTTTATTTCCCTCGATCGAGGTTAGCAATCTTATCTTTTCTAGGTCATTGATACAATTCATGTGTCGGTGTGAATTGGTTATTTCACTATTTATGATGTCCTGTTTTTTGAAAAACTTACTTATATGATGCAGATGAACGGTCGGCAATGGATGTACGGTGACTGACGCGTAGCCGGGTATATCAAAGGCGTGGATAAATTTATCGATGTGGCTACGGCAAACAAAGAGAATGGATTTATACGTTGTCCATGTGTTCAATGTCGGAACAACAAGGAGTACTCTTCCTCGAAAATCATTCGCGGCCACCTGATTATGAAAGGTTTCATGCCCAACTATAATTGCTGGACCAAGCACGGGGAAAGAGGGGTTATGATGGAAGATGGTGAAGAAGAAGATGATGATAACAACTATCATCATATGTTTCCTAAATACAGTGATACTGCAATGGAAGACAATGGAGAGGAAAGAGGTGAAGAATGGGCATCAGATGAGCCGGCTGATGAACTTGGTAGGGTCATTTCTGATGCAAAGCGAGACTGTGAAACAGAAAATGAGAAGTTGAAATTAGAGGGCATGTTAGAAGATCACAAGAAATTATTGTACCCAAATTGTGAAGATGGCAGCACAAAGCTCGGTACCACACTGGAATTGTTGCGATGGAAGGCAGAGTGTGGTCTAATTGACTCCTCATTTGAAAAGATGCTGAATATTGAAGGGAATATGCCCTGAGAGGCAATAATAAAGTGTTTATTATGTATATTCCAAGTATATGATAGATGTTTATTTTGCATGCTATAATTGTATTAATACTGAAACGTTAATACATGTGTGTTTAATAAACAAACAAAAAGTTCCTAGTTATGCCTCTCTCATAAACTAGCTCGTTGATTAACAAGATGATCAAGGTTTCCTGATCATGGACATTGGATGTTGTTAATAACGGGATCACAACATTTGTGTAATAACTTACGAAGTCATTGAGTTTATATTGCTATAACAACTTACGAAGTGATCCTAATCCTTAGACCATGAGATCATGTCAATCACTAACACCGGAAGAGTTTCTTGATAACATCAAACGTCACACCGTAACAGGGTGATTATAAAGATGGATTCAGAACTAATAAAGTGTTATGTTGAGGCTCATGGATCGAGAGTGGAATTTGTTCATCCCGATGACGGATAGATATACTCTGGGCCCTCTCGGTGATATCACATTGATTAGCTTGCAAGCAAGTGATTTGATCACTAGAATGTTATATCACAGGAACGAGAAAAGAGTGCATGTCGGTAACGAGATCAAACTAGGTATGGAGATACCGATGATCGAATCTCGGACATGTAATATATCGTGAAACAAAGGGGTTAATATACTAGCGTAAAAGGTTCCGACGATCACAAGAAAGTCATGGTTGAATGTGTGGGAGTCAGTATGGGTCTCCAGATCCCGCTTCTGATTATTGATTCGAGAGGGGTCTCGATCATGTCCGAATTATTCACGAACCGTAGGGTGACACACTTAAGAGACACTGACATCCAATTGGAGCAAATGTTTCATGCCGAAATAATGAACAAGCGCAGGAATTTATTTCACTAGATACCGAAACAGGTTTTCGGGTGAAATTGCATAAAGTGGTTATGCATGTGAAATAGAATTCTAGCAAGGGGTTATTTGTGAATGTTTGTCATTAAAGTAATTGACAAAATTTTGAATAAAAATAAAAGAGTTTTATTTAATGAGAGTTTGCATTAAATTTGGTGGAAATTTAATGGGAATTTGAGTGGACTTTTGAGTGGAGGGAATTTAAAGGGCATTTTGTGAGTGGAGTGTCCACCCACATGAATGAAGTAGGGGAGGGGGCAGCCCCATGGCCGGCGGCCACCCCCTTGGGTGCCCCCCTCCTCCTATAAAAGGAGCCCCCCTCCTCACTTGTCTCTCACACCTCCTTGTGAAGGATATCTCTCCCCCTCTAGAATTTATCCCCCATGGTCTCGGACTAGCGAGATACATGTTCCCGGTGGCTATTCGGCAAGAAAGAGTTGTGCTTCCGCTGCATCGCTGGAGCGAGGAGGCGGAGGTTGCTCGGTGCCTCGAACGTGTGTGCGAGCACGGATGCGCTGCTGATTTGCGGCGCTAGGACTTCCTCTCGATCTTGAGATCGGCAAGAGATCGTCTACATCAACCACGAGTTGAACTCGTTAAGCTTTGTCGGTCTTCAAGGGTATGTTCTCTACGGATATACATCCGCCCGTTGTTTGTATCTATTAGATAGATCTTGGTATATAGTTCACATCGTAGGAAAATTTTTGTTTTCTATGTTGCGAACCCTACAATGGTATCAGAGCCGGATCTATGCGTAGATACTTTACATGGGTAGTACACATATGAGTATGTGGGCGATGATGATCATGCTATTGCTCCTTTGTTGTAATTTTGGATATTGGTGGCATAGTGGGATGAAGCGGCCCGGACAAACTTTACATGTCCTCGCACATGAGACCTGTTCCACGCTTGACATGCAACTAGTTTGCATAAGTGGCTAGCGGGTGTCTGTCTCTCCTACTATAGTCAATATCTATTTTGCAAGCGAGTTGTCAACAATTTGATTATCCTCGTTGTGGTTCATGTTCGTAGGTAAGAACGGTTCTATCTCGAAAGCCCTAAGCCACGTAAAACTTGCAATGGATAAATTAGAGGCGTCTAGTTTAGATTGTTGCTGGGCTAGTGTTATGATATGGTAGTGTTGTAAGTAGAAGTATGACATGATACTCTTACAACACACATAGCGTGTAAAATCCATAGACCTTGGATTTACACATATAGGTATGATAGTGATCATACCACGATGCACATGATAGAGATCATCTGCGGGAACCATATAATTTCACTAATAAACATATGATGTTTGATAGCATCTTATATTGCTTGTTTAGCGCTTTGTTAGCATAATAAGATGATCCCTCATTTAAATATCAAGATAAGAATGTGTTCTTCCTTTAGTATGCATCGATTATGTTTTCGTCGCTCCAAGACATCACGTGATGATCGGGTGTTCTTGGATCCACGACCATATTTCGGGTGTAAAACAGTTACACACGCGAATACTAAGGTTCTAACTGTTGGAGATATGCCCTAGAGGCAATAATAAATATAGTTATTATTATATATCTTTGTGTTTATGATAAATGTTTGCATTCATGCTATAATAGTATTAACAAGGAAACCATTAATACTTGTGTGATTTGTAAACTTAATTTGAAGTCCCTAGTATAGCCTCTATACTTCACTAGCTTGTTGGTTGATTGATGATGTGGTTTCTTTGTCATGAACATTGAGATGTTATCAACAACAAGATCATATCGTTAGGAGAATGATATGGTGGACATACTCCTATAGACAAGCGTAGCATAAAGATCAAGTCATTTCAATAGTTCAATTGCTATATGCTTTCTGATACATAGTAACCTAATTCCTTCGACCATGAGATCATGCATATCACCTTTACTGGATGGATGCTTTGATGTCATCAAACACCACACCGTAACAGGGTGGCTATAAAGGTGGCATTGAGTGTTCGGAAAGTATTGGTTGAAACACATGGATCAAGAGTGGGATTTGTCCATCCACATGATGGATAGATATTCTCTGGGCCCTCTCGGTGAAATGTCATCCAATTAGCTTGCAAGCATGTGACTTGGTCACAAGGGATCACATATCACGGGAACGAGAAAAGAGTACTTATCAGTAACGAGGATGAACTAGGTATGCAGAGATACCGACGATCATAACCTCGGATAAGTAACATATCGTGAGACAAAGGGAAATTGGTATCGTATGTAAGTGGTTCATTCGATCGCAAAGTAATCGTAGAAATATGTGGGAGCCATATGAATTTCCAGATTCCTCTATTGGTTATTGTTCGGAGAAGTGTCTCGATCATGTCTGCATAATTCACGAACCGTAGGGAGACACACTTAAGGATTCGACGTTGTTTGAGTAGTTATGGTATTATGAGAAAGAGACCGAATGTTGTTCGGAGTCTCGGATGGGATCCGGGATATCACGAGGTGATCCGGAATGGTCCGGAGAATAAGATTCATATAAGGAAAGTCCCGTTTCGGAGTTCGGGAATGATTCCGGTGTTTTCATCGGGAACATTCTAGAAGGTCCCGGAATGTCCGGCACTCCGGAGGGGGAAGGGTACATGAGTGTGTCATTACATATTGGAATGATTGCATCATGTACTAAGTATTCTTGCTGTCCCAAATAAAGGATTTATTTAAATCCTAAATTGAAAAGTCAAACGGCTAGTTTGAAAGTCAAACGGCAGTTTTGGGAAGTGGGAAAAGAGGAGGAGAGGTGGAGGCCGAGTTGGAGGAGGGTTCCTCCCCTTGGCCGGCGCACCTCCCTAGGCCGAGTTGGGGAGGAACTCCTCCCCTTGGCCGGCCAGCCCTCCCACCTATATAAGGAGGGGCAGGGCTCCCCTCCTAGACTACAAGTTTCCTATCCTCTAATCTAAACCCTAGATCTAAACCCCGGTTTAGAGCTATTCGGTTTAGAGCCTTCTAATTGGTTTAGAGCCCTCTAATTGGTGTGTCTAATTACTAGACCACTAATAGCCTCTCTCATAAGCTCCACCATACTCAACCGGCTTAAGGCGAAGCCCTGCGGGATTTCCCCTCTACCTCCGGTACCACGCCGTTGTGCTGCCGGAATCGCGAGGAGAGTGCTACAACCTCCGCTGCCTGCTGGAACAAGGGAGAGGAAGGTCTTCGTCGAGTACCGAACGTGTGACCGACTGCGGGAGCGCTGCGGGAACGCGGCGCCGGAAGGATCGTCTACGCGATCTTGAGATCGGAAAGAGTACGACTACATCACCCACGAGAATCTGCTCTCGTTAAACACTTTGGAATCTTCGAGGGTGAGTTATTCCATCGACTCGTTGCTACAATCTAGTAGATAGATCTTGGCTTGTTTGTTTGTATGCGATAGAAAATTTTTGTTTTCCATGCTACGAACCCCTACAGTGGTATCAGAGCCGTGTCTATATGTAGATCTGTTGCACGAGTAGAACACAATGGTCATTGTGGGCGTTGATGCTTTTATTGTAGATTGCTTTTTGTGTACTTTGCATCTTGCGGTATGTTGGGATGAAGCGGCCCGGGCTAACCTTACATGACATCGTTCATGAGACTTGCTCCACGCTTGACATGCAACTCGTTTTGCATAAGTGGCTTTGCGGGTGCCTGTTTCTCCTAGCATAGTAAAGATCCAATTTACAACGGGTGATCAACAATGCTAGTATCAATGTTGTGGTTCTTGTTCGTAAGTTAGAACGACACTTATGGAAAGCCCCAAACCACGTAAAATATGCAAAGAAAGTAGAAGCGTCTAACTTTGTTTTGCAGGGGTGTGCAGTGATGTGATATGGCCATGATTGTGATTATATTTGATGTATGCAATGTTCCTTATTGTAAGTTGGCAACCGGCAGGAGCCATATGGTTGTCTTTAAATTCTGTTAAAGACCTGCGTGTCTATTCAAAATAGTTGTAATAGTTGAAGCTGGTGGACGACGACCATGGAGAAGTGTCATTGACCTTGATGCTATGCCGGTGATGATGGAGATCATATTCGTGCTTGAAGATGGAGATCGGAAGCACAAAGAAGAAAGGCCATATCATATCACATATTATGAATTGCATGTGATGTTAATCCTTTATGCATCTTGTATTGCTTAGTAGACGACGGTAGCATTATAAGATGATCCCTCATGCACATAAATTTCAAGTTCTAAAGTGTTCACCCTTAGTATGCACCGTTGCCAAAGCTTGCTGCTTCGAAGCACCACGTGATGATCGGGTGTCTTTGATTCCGCGGGTGAATACAACGTAAGCAAGCCAGATTTGCTTATGCGGAAGCTAAGGTTTGATCTTGACGAGCCTAGCATGTACAGACATGGCCTCAGGAACACGGATCGCCGAAAGGCAAAGCATGAATCATATAGTAGATATGATGAACATGATGATTGTTCGCCATTAAAACTATATCAGCTCTCGTGATGATCGGTGTTGATGTAGTGGATTTGGTTCGTGTGATCACTAAAACAATGTGAGGGATGTTGTTTTGAGTGGGAGTTCACCTAGTTTAATTTCATTAATTAATTTGAACTCAATTTGTCATAAACTTAGTCTAAACTATTGCAAATATGTTGTAGATCAATGGCAGCCCCTACCATCAATTTTAATGCGTTCCTAGAGAAAGAAAAGTTGAAAAACAATGGAAGCAACTTCGCGGATTGGTTCCGCAATTTGAGGATTGTCCTCACAGCTGGTAATTTGACCTATGTGCTGGATGCACCGCTAGGTGACCCACCTGCAGCTGATGCTACCGATGAAGTAAAGAATGTTTACCTCGCTCGGAAGAATCAGTACTCCATAGTTCAGTGTGCTATCTTGTATGGTTTAGAATCGGAGCTTCAGAAAAGGTTTGAAGAGTCAGATCCATATGATATTGTCGAGGATCTCAAATTAATCTTTGAGACTCATGCGGCAATTGAAAGTTATGAAGCTTCTGAAAAGTTCTTTAACTGCAAGATGGAAGAGGGTAGCTCCGTCAGTGAGCATGTGCTTAAGATGTCTGGGCACGCAAATAAACTTCAAAGTTTGGGTATAGTGATTCCTAATACTTTGGGAGTTTACCGCATCCTCCAATCACTACCACCAAGTTACAAGAACTTTGTGATGAACTACAACATGCAGAACATGAACAAAGAGTTGCCAGAACTATTTGCTATGTTAAAATCTGCAGAAGTGGAGATCAAGAAAGAGCACCAAGTGTTGATGGTCAATAAGACCACCAAATTCAAGAAAGGCAAGTCTAAGCAAAAGGGACACTTCAAGAAGGGTGGTAAGAAAGTTACCACGCCGACGAAGAAGACCAAGGCTGGACCTAAACCTGAAACTGAGTGCTTTTACTGCAAGGGAGAAGGTCACTGGAAGCGGAATTGCCCAAGGTACTTGGCGGATTTGAAGAACGGCAACATCAAGAAGAAAGGTATATCTGATATACATGTTATTGATGTGTATCTCACTAGTACTCGTAGTAGTGCCTGGGTATTTGATACTGGTTCGGTTGCTCATATTTGTAACTCGAAACAGGAGCTGCAGAATAAACGGAAGCTAGTGAAGAACGAGGTGACGATGCGCGTAGGAAACGGATCAAAGGTTGATGTGATCGCGGTCGGCACGCTACCTCTTCATCTACCATCGGGATTAGTTTTATACTTAAATAATTGTTATTTGGTGCCTGCATTAAGCATGAACATTATATCAGGATCTTGTTTATTGCGAGACAGTTACTTGTTTAAATCTGAGAATAATGGTTGTTCGATCTATATGAGTAATGTGTTTTATGCACATGCACCTTTGATAGATGGTCTATTCATATTGAATCTCGATAGTAGAAATACACATATTAATAACATTGAGGCTAAACGTTTGAAATCAAGCGATAATTTGACCTATATGTGGCACTGTCGTCTTGGTCACATTGGAGTGAAACGTATGAAGAAACTCCATTCCGATGGACTTCTTGAATCACTTGATTTTGAATCACTTGAAAGATGCGAAGCATGTCTGATGGGAAAAATGACTAAGACTCCATTTTCTGGTATAATGGAGCGAGCTACGGACTTATTGGAAATCATACATACCGATGTGTGTGGTCCAATGAGTGTAGCATCGCGCAGTGGTTATCGTTATGTTCTTACCTTCACGGATGACTTGAGTAGATATGGGTATATCTATTTCATGAAACATAAGTCCGAAACTTTCGAGAAGTTTAAGGAGTTTCAAAGTGAGGTAGAGAATCAACGTAACAAGAAGATTAAATTTCTACGTTCTGATCGTGGAGGTGAATATCTAAGTTACGAGTTTGGCGAGCATTTAAAGAAGTGCGGAATACTTTCACAATTGACACCGCCGGGAACACCACAGCGTAATGGTGTGTCTGAACGTCGTAATCGAACTCTCTTAGATATGGTTCGTTCTATGATGTCACTTACAGATTTACCGCTATCATTTTGGGGTTATGCATTAGAAACAGCCGCATTCACTTTAAATAGGGCACCATCTAAATCCGTTGAAACGACACCGTATGAATTATGGTTTGGGAAGAAACCTAAATTGTCGTTCCTTAAAGTTTGGGGATGCGAAGCCTATGTAAAGAAGTTACAGCCGGACAAGCTTGAACCCAAAGCGGAAAAATGCGTCTTCATAGGATACCCGAAGGAAACTATTGGGTATACCTTCTATCATAGATCCGAAGGCAAAATCTTTGTTGCCAAGAATGGATCCTTTCTAGAGAAGGAATTTCTCTCGAAAGAAGTGACTGGAAGGAAAGTAGAACTCGACGAGGTTGTCGAACCTTCTCTCGAAATTGCGAGTAGCGCAGCACCGGAAGAAGTTCCTGTGGTGCCTGCACCAATAAGAGAGGAAGCTAATGATAGTGATCATGAAACTTCGGTTGAAGTTGCTACAAAGCCTCGGAGGTCAACGAGAACTCGTACCACTCCAGATTGGTATGATTCCGTTATGAATGTCATGTTGGTGGACAACACCGATGACCCCGAGACATATGAGGAAGCGATGATGAGCCCAGATTCCAATAAATGGCAAGAAGCCATGAAATCCGAGATTGGATCCATGTACGAAAACCAAGTATGGACTTTGGTGGACTTACCGGATGGCTGGAAGGCTGTCGAGAACAAATGGATTTTCAAGAAGAAAACAGATGCTGATGGTAATGTTACTGTCTATAAAGCTCGACTTGTCGCAAAAGGGTTTCGACAAATTCAAGGAGTTGACTACGATGAGACTTTCTCACCGGTAGCGAAGCTAAAGTCTGTGAGGATTATGTTAGCAATCGCTGCATATTATGATTATGAGATATGGCAGATGGATGTCAAAACAGCATTCCTCAATGGAGACATTGATGAAGAGTTGTATATGATACAACCCAAAGGTTTTGTCGATCCTAAAGATGCTAACAAGGTATGCAAGCTTCAACGGTCCATCTATTGGATTGAAGCAAGCATCCCGAAGTTGGAATCAACGTTTTGATAAGGTAATCAAAAGTTTTGGTTTTATACAAACTTATGGAGAAGCTTGTATTTACAAGAAAGTGAGTGGGAGCTCTGTAGCATTCTTAATACTGTATGTGGATGACATATTGTTGATTGGGAATGATGTAGACCTTGTTAATAGTGTCAAAGAGTATTTGAATAATAGTTTTTCAATGAAGGATCTTGGCGAAGCAGCTTACATATTAGGCATAAAGATTTATAGAGATAGATCGAAACGCCAAATATCATTGTCACAAAGTACATATTTGGACAAAGTTCTAAAGAAGTTTGGAATGGAAGAAAGCAAGAAAGGGTTCTTGCCCATGTTGCCCAATACGACCTTGAGTAAAACTCAAAGTCCGACATCGGCAGAAGATAGAGAAAGGATGAGTAAGACTCCCTATGCCTCAGCCATAGGATCTCTAATGTATGCCATGCTATGTACTAGACCCGACATCGCATATGCTGTTAGTTTAACTAGCAGATATCAAAGTGATCCAGGAGTGGATCATTGGACAGCGGTCAAAAACATCCTTAAGTACTTAAGAAGAACTAAGGATATGGTTCTTTCTTATGGAGGTGATGAACAGCTCGTTGTTAATGGTTACACCGATGCTAGTTGGAACACCGATCCAGATGATTCTAAATCACAATCTGGATACGTATTTATTTTGAATGGTGCAGCAGTTAGCTGGAGGAGTGCAAAGCAAAGCGTTGTGGCGAGATCTTCAACTGAATCGGAATACATGGCTGCTTCGGAGGCTTCACAAGAAGCGATATGGATGAAAGAGTTCATTACAGAGCTGGGTGTGGTTCCTAGTGCGCTGGACCCAATGTCTATCTACTGTGATAACATGGGCGCCATAGCCAATGCGCAAGAACCAAGGTCACACAAGAAGCTGAAGCATATCAAGCTACGTTTTCACGCTATTCGAGAACATATCCAGGATGGGGATATAAAGATTTGCAAAGTACACACAGATCTGAATGTGGCGGATCCGTTGACTAAACCTCTCCCGAGGGCAAAACATGACCAACACCAAACTGCCATGGGTGTTCGGTATATTACCATGTAATCTAGATTAGATGACTCTAGTGCAAGTGGGAGACTGTTGGAGATATGCCCTAGAGGCAATAATAAATATAGTTATTATTATATATCTTTGTGTTTATGATAAATGTTTGCATTCATGCTATAATAGTATTAACAAGGAAACCATTAATACTTGTGTGATTTGTAAACTTAATTTGAAGTCCCTAGTATAGCCTCTATACTTCACTAGCTTGTTGGTTGATTGATGATGTGGTTTCTTTGTCATGAACATTGAGATGTTATCAACAACAAGATCATATCGTTAGGAGAATGATATGGTGGACATACTCCTATAGACAAGCGTAGCATAAAGATCAAGTCATTTCAATAGTTCAATTGCTATATGCTTTCTGATACATAGTAACCTAATTCCTTCGACCATGAGATCATGCATATCACCTTTACTGGATGGATGCTTTGATGTCATCAAACACCACACCGTAACAGGGTGGCTATAAAGGTGGCATTGAGTGTTCGGAAAGTATTGGTTGAAACACATGGATCAAGAGTGGGATTTGTCCATCCACATGACGGATAGATATTCTCTGGGCCCTCTCGGTGAAATGTCATCCAATTAGCTTGCAAGCATGTGACTTGGTCACAAGGGATCACATATCACGGGAACGAGAAAAGAGTACTTATCAGTAACGAGGATGAACTAGGTATGCAGAGATACCGACGATCATAACCTCGGATAAGTAACATATCGTGAGACAAAGGGAAATTGGTATCGTATGTAAGTGGTTCATTCGATCGCAAAGTAATCGTAGAAATATGTGGGAGCCATATGAATTTCCAGATTCCTCTATTGGTTATTGTTCGGAGAAGTGTCTCGATCATGTCTGCATAATTCACGAACCGTAGGGAGACACACTTAAGGATTCGACGTTGTTTGAGTAGTTATGGTATTATGAGAAAGAGACCGAATGTTGTTCGGAGTCTCGGATGGGATCCGGGATATCACGAGGTGATCCGGAATGGTCCGGAGAATAAGATTCATATAAGGAAAGTCCCGTTTCGGAGTTCGGGAATGATTCCGGTGTTTTCATCGGGAACATTCTAGAAGGTCCCGGAATGTCCGGCACTCCGGAGGGGGAAGGGTACATGAGTGTGTCATTACATATTGGAATGATTGCATCATGTACTAAGTATTCTTGCTGTCCCAAATAAAGGATTTATTTAAATCCTAAATTGAAAAGTCAAACGGCTAGTTTGAAAGTCAAACGGCAGTTTTGGGAAGTGGGAAAAGAGGAGGAGAGGTGGAGGCCGAGTTGGAGGAGGGTTCCTCCCCTTGGCCGGCGCACCTCCCTAGGCCGAGTTGGGGAGGAACTCCTCCCCTTGGCCGGCCAGCCCTCCCACCTATATAAGGAGGGGCAGGGCTCCCCTCCTAGACTACAAGTTTCCTATCCTCTAATCTAAACCCTAGATCTAAACCCCGGTTTAGAGCTATTCGGTTTAGAGCCTTCTAATTGGTTTAGAGCCCTCTAATTGGTGTGTCTAATTACTAGACCACTAATAGCCTCTCTCATAAGCTCCACCATACTCGCACCGGCTTAAGGCGAAGCCCTGCGGGATTTCCCCTCTACCTCCGGTACCACGCCGTTGTGCTGCCGGAATCGCGAGGAGAGTGCTACAACCTCCGCTGCCTGCTGGAACAAGGGAGAGGAAGGTCTTCGTCGAGTACCGAACGTGTGACCGACTGCGGGAGCGCTGCGGGAACGCGGCGCCGGAAGGATCGTCTACGCGATCTTGAGATCGGAAAGAGTATGACTACATCACCCACGAGAATCTGCTCTCGTTAAACACTTTGGAATCTTCGAGGGTGAGTTATTCCATCGACTCGTTGCTACAATCTAGTAGATAGATCTTGGCTTGTTTGTTTGTATGCGATAGAAATTTTTTGTTTTCCATGCTACGAACCCCTACACTAACTTGGCGAGCCTAGCATGTACAGACATGGCCTCGGAACACGGACCGAAAGGTTAAAGCATGAGTCATATAGTTGATATGATGCCCATTTGATGCTCGCCTTTGAAGCTATACCGACTCACGTGATGATCGGACTTGGTGTAGTGGATTTGGTTCATGTAATCACCAAAAAGGCACGAGGGATGTCGTTTTTGAGTGGGAGTTCATTCGTAATATGGATTAGTTGAACTCAATCTATCATACACTTAGTCTAAACTTTACAAATTCTGTTGTAGATGGCACCACCTGCTTTTAATTTCAATGTGTTCATGGAGAAACTAGCAACGAACGGTAGCAATTTTACCGAATGGGCCATGAATTTGAGGATTCTCCTCTCTGCTGCACAAAAGCAATATGTGCTAGAAGCGCCGTTAGGCCCCCCACCTTTTGATGATGCCCCTGACGAGGAGAAGAATGTCTATCAGACTCGTCAGGAGGACCACAACTTAGTTCATTGCGACATATTGTATGGGCTAGAGCCGGAACTTCGAAAGCGTTTCGAGAACGGCAATGCATTTGATACAATAGGTGAGTTGAAAATGATTTTCGACACACATGCTGCTGTAGAGAGCTACAACGCTTCAGAAAAGTTCTTTAGCTGCATGATGGAAGAGCACAGCTCCGTTAGTGAGCATGTACTCAAGATGTCGGGTTACACCGATAAGCTTGTGTCCTTGGGAATATCGATTCCCATTGACTTAGGCATCCATCGTGTTCTGCAGTCTCTGCCACCTAGCTATAAGAGCTTCGTGATGAACTATAATACGCAAGGCATGAAGAAGTCTCTCCCCGAGCTTCTGTCAATGCTTAAAACTGCAGAAGTGGAGATCAAAAAGGAACATCAAGTGCTGATGATCAATAGGAACACTGGTTTCAAGAAAGACAAGAAGGGAAAACGGAAGGGAAGTAAGGGCGGCAAGCCTGTTGCCGCGCCTGAAAAGAAACCCCGAGTTGGACCTAAGTCTGATTCCGAGTGCTACTATTGTAAGGGGACTGGCCACTGGAAGCGCAACTGCCCCAAGTATCTGGCAGACAAGAAGGCCGGCAAGGCAAACAAAGGTATATATGATATACATGTTATTGATGTGTACTTGACTAGTGCTCGCAGTAGCACCTGGGTATTTGATACCGGTTCAGTTGCTAATATTTGTAACTCGAATCAGGGGCTGCGGAACAAGCGACCGCTAGCAAGGGGTGAGGTCAATATGCGTGTCGGCAATGGATCAAGCGTTGATGTGATCGCCGTCGGAACGCTGCCTCTCCACTTACCGTCGAGATTAGTTATAAACTTGAATAAATGTTATCTGGTACCTGCACTGAGCATGAACATTGTATCTGGATCGTGTTTGATGCGAAGTGGTTATTCATTTAAATCCGAGAACAATGGTTGTTCCATTTATATGAATGAAATCTTTTATGGTCATGCACCGATGATGAATGGTTTATTTCTATTAGATCTCGATGATAATATTACACATATTCATAATGTTGATGCTAAAAGGATTAAACTTAATGATGATACATCCGCATATATGTGGCACTGCCGTCTAGGTCATATTGGCGTTAAACGCATGAAGAAGCTCCATTCGGATGGACGTTTGGAATCACTTGATTATGAATCATTTGATACATGTGAGCCATGCCTTATGGGCAAGATGACTAGAACGTTGTTTTCCGGTTCAATGGAACGGGCGACAGATTTATTGGAAATCATACATTCTGAGTATGTGGTCCAATGAGTGTGTCGGCGCGAGGTGGATATCGTTTTATGTTACTTTCACGGATGATTTGAGTAGATACGGTTATATCTACTTGATGAAACACAAGTCTGAAACCTTTGAAAAGTTCAAGGAATTTCAAAATGAAGTGGAAAATCATCGTAAGATCAAATTTCTACGGTCCGACCGTGGAGGTGAGTATCTAAGTTACGAGTTTAGCACTCACATGAAAGAGTGTGGAATTGTTTCACAACTCACACCTGCCGGAACACCACAGCGAAATGGTGTGTCGGAACATCGTAATCGTACTTTATTAGATATGGTTCGATCTATGATGTCTCTGACGGACTTGCCGTTGTCATTTTGAGGTTATGCACTAGAAACTGCTGCATTCACTTTAAATCGAGCACCATCTAAATCCGTTGAAAAGACACCGTAAGAATTGTGGTTTGGAAACATACCTAAGCTGTCATTTCTTAAAGTTTGGGGATGCGATTTTTATGTGAAGAAACTTCAACCGGATAAAATCGAACCCAAAGCGGAAAAATGCGTCTTCATAGGATACCCTAAAGAAACTATTGGGTATTCCTTCAATCACAGATCCGAGGGCAAGGTTTTTATTGCCAAGAATGGATCCTTTCTAGAGAAAGAGTTTCTCGCGAAAGGTGTGAGTAGTCGGAAGGTAGAACTCGAAGAGGTTGTGGAACCTTCTCTTCAAAGTATGGCGAGTAGTGCAGCGCAGGAAGTTGTTCCGGAGTTGGCTCCACCTGTTGAAGAGGGAACTACTGATAATGATCATGAAACTCCGAAAGAGAGTACTACCGAACCTCGCAGGTCAAACAGGACGCATGCAGCTCCCGAGCTATACGGAAATCCTGTCATGAATTTCATGGTTGATGAAAATGATGACCCTACGACGTATGAAGAAGCGATGATGAGCCCGGATTCCAACAAATGGTTAGAAGCCATGAAATCCGAGATGGAATCCATGTATGAAAATCAAGTTTGGAACTTGGTGGAATTACCTTACGACCGAAAGGCCGTGGAGAACAAATGGATTTTCAAAAGGAAAACTGATGCTGATGGTAATGTGACCGTCTATAAAGCTCGACTTGTCGCAAAGGGGTTTCAACAAATTCAAGGAGTTGACTACGATGAGACTTTCTCTCCCGTAGCGATGCTAAAGTCAGTTAGGATTATGTTAGCAATTGCTGCATATTTCGATTATGAGATATGGCAGATGGATGTCAAAACCGCGTTTCTCAATGGTAATATTGAAGAAGAGTTGTATATGATACAACCAAAGGGTTTTGTCGATCCTAAGGATGCTAACAAGGTGTGCAAGCTTCAGCGATCCATCTATGGATTGAAGCAAGCATCACAAAGTTGGAATCTCCGCTTTGATGAGGTGATCAAAGAGTTTGGATTTGTCCAAACTTATGGAGAAGCTTGTATTTACAAGAAAGTGAGTGGGAGCAATGTGGCATTTCTGATATTATATGTGGATGACATATTATTGATCGGAAATGATATAGATCTTTTAAACAGTGTTAAAAGTTATCTAAACAACAAATTTTCAATGAAGGACCTAGGTGAAGCGTCATACATATTAGGCATAAAGATCTATAGAGATAAATCTAGGCGCCTAATAGGGCTATTGCAAAGTACATACCTTGATAAGATTTTAAAGAAGTTTAAAATGGACGGAAGTAAGAAGGGGTTCTTACCTATGTTGCAAGGCAAGACATTGAGTAAGACTCAAAGTCCGGCTTTGGCGGAAGAAAGAGAGATAATGGACAAAGTCCCCTATGCTTCAGCCATAGGCTCTATAATGTACGCCATGCTATGTACAAGACCGGATGTGGCACATGCTATGAGTTTGACTAGTAGGTACCAATCGGATCTAGATTCAGAACACTGGATAGCGGTCAAGAATATCCTTAAGTACTTACGAAGAACTAAGTATATGTTTCTTGTATACGGAGGTGAAGAAGATCTCGTCGCTAAGTGTTATGTCGACGCTAGCTTTGACACCGATCCGGATGACTCTAAGTCTCAATCCGGATACGTATTTCTCATGAATGGCGGAGCGGTTAGTTGGAGGAGCTCCAAACAACCTGTGGTAGCGGGATCAACAACGGAGGCCGAATATGTTGCTGCTTCGGAAGCGGCTCAGGAAGCAGTTTGGATGAAGGAGTTCATATCCGAACTAGGAGTGGTGGCAAACGCGTTGGACCCAATGGTGATCTATTGTGACAACAATGGTGCCAATGCCAAAGATCCAAGGTCTCACAAGCATTCCAAGCATATTAAGCGCCGGTTTCACTCCATCCGCAAGCATGTCAAGGATGGAGATATAAAGATTTGTAAAGTACATACGGATCTTAATGTAGCAGATCCGTTGACTAAAACTCTCCCTAGAGCAAAACATGATCAACACCAGAACTCAATGGGTGTTAGATTTATCACTATGTAACTAGATTATTGTCTCTAGTGCAAGTGGGAGACTGAAGGGAATATGCCTTGAGAGGCAATAATAAAGTGTTTATTATGTGTATTCCAAGTATATGATAGATGTTTATTTTGCATGCTATGATTGTATTAATACGGAAACGATAATACATGTGTGTTTAATAAACAAACAGAAAGTTCCTAGTTATGCCTCACTCATAAACTAGTTCGTTGATTAACAAGATGATCAAGGTTTCCTGATCATAGACATTGGATGTTGTTAATAACGAGATCACAACATTAGTGTAATGGTGTGATGAACATTCATCCGAAGTATAGCATTACGATCAAAGTCATTGAGTTTATATTGCTATAAACAAACTACGAACTAGTCCTAATCCTTAGACCATGAGATCATGCCAATCACTAACACCGGAAGAGTTTCTTGTTGACATCAAACGTCACTTCGTAACTGGGTGATTATAAAGATGGCTTCAGAACTACTAAAGTGTTATGTTGAGAATCATGGATCAAGAGTGGAATTTGTTCATCCCGATGACGGAATTTGTCCAGCCCCCTCTGCCTCCACTCTGTTTTTTCGAATGGTGGAAGGGTGAGGGGGTGTGCTAGTTTTTTCTCATGCATGCATTGAAGGTGTTTGTTGAAATGTTTGAGTGAATAATCCCGTTGAATTTCTCATAGAACAAAAATATAGAAGGTGTCCGAGACGCACTTGAGCTTTCTCCTCTTTATTTCCCTCGATCGAGGTTAGCAATCTTATCTTTTCTAGGTCATTGATACAATTCATGTGTCGGTGTGAATTGGTTATTTCACTATTTATGATGTCCTGTTTTTTGAAAAACTTACTTATATGATGCAGATGAACGGTCGGCAATGGATGTACGGTGACCGACGCGTAGCCGGGTATATCAAAGGCGTGGATAAATTTATCGATGTGGCTACGGCAAACAAAGAGAATGGATTTATACGTTGTCCATGTGTTCAATGTCGGAACAACAAGGAGTACTCTTCCTCGAAAATCATTCGCGGCCACCTGATTATGAAAGGTTTCATGCCCAACTATAATTGCTGGACCAAGCACGGGGAAAGAGGGGTTATGATGGAAGATGGTGAAGAAGAAGATGATGATAACAACTATCATCATATGTTTCCTAAATACAGTGATACTGCAATGGAAGACAATGGAGAGGAAAGAGGTGAAGAATGGGCATCAGATAAGCCGGCTGATGAACTTGGTAGGGTCATTTCTGATGCAAAGCGAGACTGTGAAACAGAAAATGAGAAGTTGAAATTAGAGGGCATGTTAGAAGATCACAAGAAATTGTTGTACCCAAATTGTGAAGATGGCAGCACAAAGCTCGGTACCACACTGGAATTGTTGCGATGGAAGGCAGAGTGTGGTCTAATTGACTCCTCATTTGAAAAGATGCTGAAAATTGAAGGGAATATGCCCTGAGAGGCAATAATAAAGTGTTTATTATGTATATTCCAAGTATATGATAGATGTTTATTTTGCATGCTATAATTGTATTAATACTGAAATGTTAATACATGTGTGTTTAATAAACAAACAGAAAGTTCCTAGTTATGCCTCTCTCATAAACTAGCTCGTTGATTAACAAGATGATCAAGGTTTCCTGATCATGGACATTGGATGTTGTTAATAACGGGATCACAACATTTGTGTAATAACTTACGAAGTCATTGAGTTTATATTGCTATAACAACTTACGAAGTGATCCTAATCCTTAGACCATGAGATCATGTCAATCACTAACACCGGAAGAGTTTCTTGATAACATCAAACGTCACACCATAACAGGGTGATTATAAAGATGGATTCGGAACTAATAAAGTGTTATGTTGAGGCTCATGGATAGAGAGTGGAATTTGTTCATCCCGATGACGGATAGATATACTCTGGGCCCTCTCGGTGATATCACATTGATTAGCTTGCAAGCAAGTGATTTGATCACTAGAATGTTATATCACAGGAACGAGAAAAGAGTGCATGTCGGTAACGAGATCAAACTAGGTATGGAGATACCGATGATCGAATCTCGGACATGTAATATATCGTGAAACAAAGGGGTTAAGATACTAGCGTAAAAGGTTCCGACGATCACAAGAAAGTCATGGTTGAATGTGTGGGAGTCAGTATGGGTCTCCAGATCCCGCTTCTGATTATTGATTCGAGAGGGGTCTCGATCATGTCCGCATTATTCACGAACCGTAGGGTGACACACTTAAGAGACACCGACATCCAATTGGAGCAAATGTTTCATGCCAAAATAATGAACAAGCGCAGGAATTTATTTCACTAGATACCGAAACAGGTTTTCGGGTGAAATTGCATAAAGTGGTTATGCATGTGAAATAGAATTCTAGCAAGGGGTTATTTGTGAATGTTTGTCATTAAATTAATTGACAAAATTCTGAATAAAAAGAAAAGAGTTTTATTTAATGAGAGTTTGCATTAAATTTGGTGGAAATTTAATGGGAATTTGAGTGGACTTTTGAGTGGAGGGAATTTAAAGGGCATTTTGTGAGTGGAGTGTCCACCCACATGAATGAAGGAGGGGAGGGGGCAGCCCCATGGCCGGCGGCCACCCCCTTGGGTGCCCCCCTCCTCCTATAAAAGGAGCCCCCCTCCTCACTTGTCTCTCACACCTCCTCGTGAAGGATCTCTCTCCCCCTCTAGAATTTATCCACCATGGTCTCGGACTAGGGAGATACATGTTCCCGGTGGCTATTCGGCAAGAAAGAGTTGTGCTTCCGCTGCATCGCTGGAGCGAGGAGGCGGAGGTTGCTCGGTGCCTCAAACGTGTGTGCGAGCACGGATGCGCTGTTGATTTGTGGCGCTAGGACTTACTCTCGATCTTGAAATCGGTAAGAGATCGTCTACATCAACCACGAGTTGAACTCGTTAAGATTTGTCGGTCTTCAAGGGTATGTTCTCTACGGATATACATCCGCCCGTTGTTTGTATCTAGTAGATAGATCTTGATATATAGTTCACATCGTAGGAAATTTTTTGTTTTCTATGTTGCGAACCCTACAAAAATAATGAAGCCAAAGTTTCCAAAACATAACGAACTTCACGAGAGTACCTACGAAGCAAAGAAGACTCTCTGTCCTCTCGGATTAGATGTGCAAAAGATACATGCATGCATTAATGACTGCATCCTCTACCGCGGTAAGGAGTATGAGAATTTAGATAAATGCCCGGTATGCAATGCGTTGCGGTATAAGATCAGACGAGATGACCCTGGTGATGTTGAGGGAGAGCCCCTCCGGAAGAAGGTTCCTGCTAAGGTTATGTGGTATGCTCCTATAATAAAGAGCATGCCAGGTTGTTGCGATGGCACAGAGAAGACCGTAAGAAAGACGGGAAGTTGAGACGCCCTGCTGATGGGTCACAGTGGAGAAAAATCGAGAGAGACTTCCCAGACTTTGTAGGTTATGCAAGGAACTTATGGTTTGGTCTAAGTACGGATGGCATGAATCCTTTTGGGGAGCAGAGCTGCAGTCACAGCACCTGGCCCGTGACTCTATGTATCTACAACCTGCCTCCTTGGTTGTGCATGAAGCGTAAGTTCATTATGATGCCAGTGCTCATCCAAGGCCCGAAGCAACCGGGCAACGACAATTATGTGTACCTTAGGCCATTAGTTGAAGAACTCTTACAGTTGTGGGGCAAACCAGGTGTACTTGCGTGGGATGAGAACAAACAGGAGCCATTTGATCTACGAGGGTTGTTATTCGTAACCATCAATGATTGGCCTGCTCTTAGTAACCTTTCAGGACAGACAAACAAGGGATATAAGGCATGCACCCACTGTTTAGATAAGACCGAAGGTACATATTTGTATAAATGCAAGAAGGTTGTGTACCTGGCGAATCGACGATTTCTTCCGACCAATCATCCCGTAAGAAAGAAAGGCAAGCATTTCAAAGGTGAGGCAGATCACCGGAAGAAGCCTGAACTCCCTGCTGGTGATGATGTATTTGGTATGGTCAAGGACATAGAAGTAATCTTTGGAAAGGGTCCCGGCGGTCAATCAGTTCCGAACGACGTCGCTACAGGACACGCACCCATGTGGAAGAAGAAATCTATATTTTGGGAGCTGCCATATTGGAAAGTCCTGCGTGTCCGCTCTTCAATCGACGTGATTCACGTGACGAAGAATCTCTGCGTGAACCTGCTAGGATTCCTAGGCGTGTATGGGAAGACAAAAGATACACCTGAAGCACAGGAGGACCAACAAATTATGAAAGAACCAAAGAACATGCATACACATAACAAGACGGATAAAGGGCGTCACTTAAGTCGTGCCAGCTATGCTCTTACCAAAGCAGAGAAGGAAATCTTTTTTGAAGTCCTTTACAGTATCAAGGTGCCGTCGGGCTTCTCATCTAATATAAAGGGGATAATAAATATGGCAGAGAAAAAGTTCCAAAACCTGAAGTCTCATGACTGTCACGTGATTATGACGCAGTTGCTTCCGATTGCATTGAGGGGGCTTCTACCGGAAAATGTTCGAGTACCCATTGTGAAGCTGTGTTCATTCCTCAATGCAATATCTCAGAAGGTAATCAATCCAGATATTCTGCCAAGGTTACAGAAGGATGTGGTACAATGTCTTATTAGTTTTGAATTGGTGTTCCCACCATCCTTCTTCAATATTATGACGCATCTCCTGGTTCATCTAGTGGAAGAGATTTCCATTCTCGGTCTGGTATTTCTGCACAATATGTTCCCCTTTGAGAGGTTCATGGGAGTCTTAAAGAAATATGTTCATAATCGTGCTAGACCAGAAGGAAGCATCTCCAAGGGATATGGAACAGAGGAGGTCATTGAGTTTTGTGTTGACTTTATTCCTGACCTTAAGCCGATTGGTGTTTCTGACTCGCGGCATGAGGGAAGACTAAGTGGAAAAGGCACGCTGGGAAAGAAAGCAATGATATGTAGGGGCAGGGATTCTTTCACTAAAGCACACTACACAGTTCTACATAATTCCACCTTGGCAGCTCCGTATATCGAGGAACACAAGAATATTGTACGCTCCAAAAACCCGGGGAAGCCTGAATCATGTATTACAGATGAACACATGAAGTCTTTCGGTGGTTGGATGCGGAAACATCTCTTGAATGACACCACTGTTGGTGATCAACTATACTTGTTGGCCGCATCACCATCTTCTACTGTATTGAATTTCCAAGGGTACGAAATAAATGGGAATACATTCTACACGATCGCCCAAGATAAAAAAGAGCACCAACCAAAATAGTGGTGTCCGCTTTGATGCAATAGACGAGAATGGACAAAAGGACACATATTATGGTTACATAGAGGAGATATGGGAACTAGACTATGGAGTCTCCTTTAAGGTCCCTTTGTTTCGCTGCAAATGGGTCAACCTGAATGGGGAAGGGGTAAAGATAGACCAGTTGTACGGAATGACAACAGTGGATCTCAACAATCTTGGTTATAGAGATGAACCATTCGTCCTAGCCAATGATGTGTCTCAGGTTTTCTATGTGAAGGACATGTCCTCCAGACCGAAAAAAAGAAAAAATATGCAAAAGAATACATCATATGATGAGCCAAAGCGTCACATAGTTCTTTCAGGGAAAAGAAACATCGTGGGAATCGAGGACAAGACAGACATGTCAGAAGATTATAATAAGTTTGATGAAATTCCGCCCTTCACAGTGAAAACTGACCCAAGCATTCTGTTAAGTAAAGAAGATGCTCCATGGTTACGTCTGAAGCGGTCATAAGGAATGACATATGCCAAGAAGTTCATGCTCATATTATGTAATATATTTCGCGGTTTGTGGCCTTTAGTCCTGATTTTGTAGTCTCAGTTTTTAATATTAATAAATGTCTTGAGTGTTAGTCCCGTTTTGTGGCTGGACCGGGAGTGCCTCTATGACCAGTTTCTTGGAGATGCCGGAGGACTCGGATCCGGCGGCATCTCCCTGAAACTGGTCGTAGTGGTGTCCCTGCTCTCGAAAACCATCTTGCAGCTTGTAACTTCTCTAACTAGATCAATACGCCTGGGAGCTAACTAATTTCACATATTAGGGTGTGCCTCTATGACCAGTTTCTCGGAGATGCTGGAGGACTGGGCTCCGTCGGCATCTCCCTGAAACTGGCCGCAGTGGTGTCCCTGCTCTCGAAAACCATCTTGCAGCTTGTAACTTCACTAACTAGATCAATACGCCTCGTCGCTAACTAATTTCACATATTAGGGAGTGCCTCTATGACCAGTTTCTCAGAGATGCCGGAGGACTGGGCTCCGTCGGCATCTACCTGAAACTGGTCGTAGTGGTGTCCCTGCTCTCTAAAACCATCTTGGAGATGCCTCAAACTGGCTGGAGGACTGGACTCACAAGGATGCCTATTTATAGTACAAGAAGCTCGGCATAATGTCGACACTCACGACATAATGTCGACACTCACCCCTATTATTAGTGCTGACTCATCTTTAGTCCCGGTTGGTGTCTCCAACCGGGACTAAAGGTTCATCTTTAGTCCCGGTTGGTGACACCATCCGGGACAAGGTACAAGACGCATGACATAATGTCGACACTCACCCCTATTATTAGTGTTGCCTGGCCCACTCTACCGCAATCCCTTCAGTCGCGGTTGGTTTCTCCAACCGGGACTAAAGATGAACCCTCTCTTTATATAGGCATTTCCCTCTATTTATTAGGTAACACTCAAGACATTTATTAATATTAAAAACCGGGACAAACCGGGACTAGCTAACACTCAGGACTAAAGCCGCCCCCTTTAGTCATAATCATGCCTAGTCCTATAGTACGCAGCTTCAGGGTCTTCATCGTCGTCGTCATCATCATCGTCATCGTCACCTGCCACTCCGGGGATCCTCAGCCCATCCATGGCATATACCAGGGGCCATTCCAGCCTCGGATTCACGGCGGGCGGGAGAGGGGTCTCCTGGAAGACGATGCCACTACCGCCGAGACAGTGTGGGGCCTGTGGCGGGTGGACTCGTGGGCACCGTAGGCGAGGATGGTCTCCCCCGGCGATGTAGCGCATCACTCCGATGATAGTACGGTTCGCCCACCACAGACGACGGCCGGCTTCGTTGTGGTTCACCAGTGGCGGGCCATCACCCTCGTACCTCGTGAGCTCCCTTTCCCGCCTATTAGCGAAGAAGGCATTCCAGGTGTCGTAGTTGTCGGGATCCCACTGGGGATCCATCCGCTGCTCCGGCGTGAGCTCGTGGTAGAAGTGGTTTGTGATGGCCGTCTGGCGTGCGGAACCTTGAGGGACGGGAGGGACAGGAACCCCTCCAGCGCTTAGCATCCAGCCGGCGGGCGGCCGGTAGCCCGGCGGACAAGGGTAGTTGGAGGCGCACAGCGCCTCGGTCTCCTCGAGGGTCAGAATGGCCCAGTAGGCGTTGTCCATTTTTCTAAGAGAGGAAGGTGTGGATGTGTGGATAGCCATGACACGATCACCCTAAATATAGAGGGAAAGGGCGGGAAAACTTGGCGTGAAGCTTTGGGAAATGGCGGGAAATATCTTTAGTCCCGGTTAGTGACTACATCCAGGACTAAAAGCTCTAGTAGAAAGGAAAGGGCGGGAAAACTTGGCGGGAAGAGGTGCGAAATGGCGGAAAATATTTTTAGTCCCGGTTTGTGACTACATCCGGGACTAAATGTCTGCCGAACAATGAAAATCCTTCGCGTGGTAGTCCATAGTTAGAAATTCAGATAATTCAAAACGGGCATAATAAATTCAAAAAAATCCGAACAATGAAAATCCTTCGCGTGGTGTCATATTTTGTTACATAGTTGAAAGGAAAAATACCAGACTTGGTATATTGATCATGTTTCGAAAAAACCTTCACAAAATGACCTATCATGTTCGAGGTTTCATGGCTTTCGGTCCAAATGACCGATGTTATGTGCTGAATCACGGCATAGTTTGTGATGCTGTGCCCATATTATGCATGTGTGTTGACATTGGTATGGAGAACAATGTTGCAGGAGGAAGTTTTCCTTTTTGTCGCACGGAAAAGCCCTTTTCCATTTTCCGAGCGCAAAAAACGGGTCTTTTTGTGAAGTAACCACCAAAATGCCGTTTCAGAATGCTACCGTCCCATTTTCCTAAAATACTAGACCACCTTACATGGACTATCTCCCAACCGGTACATCTCAAACCTTTTCGTCCATCCCGGGTAAAAAGGACAAATGTCTGCCGAATCGGAAGGAAGTGGGTCCGGTTTGTACTACAGGTACATGATCTATCGCCCGTGATTTTTTGAAAAAATCATTTTTAGACTCGCAATATGTGGTTTCTTCAGAGATCCAATGCAAGTTCTAACGATGATCGCCCCCTATCTTCATGCACACCGGTTCGACCATAGTTAGAAATTCAGATAATTCAAAACGGGCATAATAAATTCAAAAAAAATCCGAACAATGAAAATCCTTCGCGTGGTGTCATATTTTGTTACATAGTTGAAAGGAAAAATACCAGACTTGGTATATTGATCATGTTTCGAAAAAACCTTCACAAAATGACCTATCATGTTCGAGGTTTCATGGCTTTCGGTCCAAATGACCGATGTTATGTGCTGAATCACGGCATAGTTTATGATGTTGTGCCCATATTATGCATGTGTGTGGACATTGGTATGGAGAACAATGTTGCAGGAGGAAGTTTTCCTTTTTGTCGCACGGAAAAGCCCTTTTTCATTTTCCGAGCGCAAAAAACGGGTCGTTTTGTGAAGTAACCACCAAAATGCCGTTTCAGAATGCTACCGTCCCATTTTCCTAAAGTACTAGACCACCTTACATGGACTATCTCCCAACCGGTAAATCTCAAACCTTTTCGTCCATCCTGGGTAAAAAGGACAAATGTCTGCCGAATCGGCAGGAAGTGGGTCCGGTTTGTACTACAGGTACATGATCTATCGCCCGTGATTTTTTGAAAAAATCATTTTTAGACTCGCAATATGTGGTTTCTTCAGAGATCCAATGCAAGTTCTAACGATGATCGCCCCCTATCTTCATGCACACCGGTTCGACCATAGTTAGAAATTCAGATAATTCAAAAAGGGCATAATGAATTCAAAAAAAATCCGAACAATGAAAATCCTTCGCGTGGTGTCATATTTTGTTACATAGTTGAAAGGAAAAATACCAGACTTGGTATATTGATCATGTTTCGAAAAAACCTTCACAAAATGACCTATCATGTTCGAGGTTTCATGGCTTTCGGTCCAAATGACCGATGTTATGTGCAGAATCACGGCATAGTTTGTGATGTTGTGCCCATATTATGCATGTGTGTTGACATTGGTATGGAGAACAATGTTACAGGAGGAAGTTTTCCTTTTTGTCGCACGGAAAAGCCCTTTTCCATTTTCCGAGCGCAAAAAACGGGTCGTTTTGTGAAGTAACCACCAAAATGCCGTTTCAGAATGCTACCGTCCCATTTTCCTAAAATACTAGACCACCTTACATGGACTATCTCCCAACCGGTAAATCTCAAACCTTTTCGTCCATCCCGGGTAAAAAGGACAAATGTCTGCCGAATCGGTAGAAGTGGGTCCGGTTTGTACTACAGGTACATGATCTATCGCCCGTGATTTTTTGAAAAAATCATTTTTAGACTCGCAATATGTGGTTTCTTCAGAGATCCAATGCAAGTTCTAACGATGCTCGCCCCCTATCTTCATGCACACCGGTTCGACCATAGTTAGAAATTCAGATAATTCAAAACGGGCATAATAAATTCAAAAAAAATCCGAACAATGAAAATCCTTCGCGTGGTGTCATATTTTGTTACATAGTTGAAAGGAAAAATACCAGACTTGGTATATTGATCATGTTTCGAAAAAACCTTCACAAAATGACCTATCATGTTCGAGGTTTCATGGCTTTCGGTCCAAATGACCGATGTTATGTGCTGAATCACGGCATAGTTTGTGATGTTGTGCCCATATTATGCATGTGTGTTGACATTGTTATGGAGAACAATGTTGCAGGAGGAAGTTTTCCTTTTTGTCGCACGGAAAAGCCCTTTTCCATTTTCCGAGCGCAAAAAACGGGTCGTTTTGTGAAGTAACCACCAAAATGCCGTTTCAGAATGCTACCGTCCCATTTTCCTAAAATACTAGACCACCTTACATGGACTATCTCCCAACCGGTACATCTCAAACCTTTTTGTCCATCCCGGGTAAAAAGGACAAATGTCTACCGAAACGGTAGGAAGTGGGTCCGGTTTGTACTACAGGTACATGATCTATCGCCCGTGATTTTTTGAAAAAATCATTTTTAGACTCGCAATATGTGGTTTCTTCAGAGATCCAATGCAAGTTCTAACGATGCTCGTCCCCTATCTTCATGCACACCGGTTAGACCATAGTTAGAAATTCAGATAATTCAAAACGGGCATAATAAATTCAAAAAAAATCCGAACAATGAAAATCCTTCGCGTGGTGTCATATTTTGTTACATAGTTGAAAGGAAAAATACCAGACTTGGTATATTGATCATGTTTCGAAAAAACCTTCACAAAATGACCTATCATGTTCGAGGTTTCATGGCTTTCGGTCCAAATGACCGATGTTATGTGCTGAATCACGGCATAGTTTATGATGTTGTGCCCATATTATGCATGTGTGTGGACATTGGTATGGAGAACAATGTTGCAGGAGGAAGTTTTCCTTTTTGTCGCACGGAACAACCCTTTTCCATTTTCTGAGCGCAAAAAACGGGTCGTTTTGTGAAGTAACCACCAAAATGCCGTTTCAGAATGCTACCGTCCCATTTTCCTAAAATACTAGACCACCTTACATGGACTATCTCCCAACCGGTAAATCTCAAACCTTTTCGTCCATCCCGGGTAAAAAGGACAAATGTCTGCCGAATCGGAGGAAGTGGGTCCGGTTTGTACTATAGGTACATGATCTATCGCCCGTGATTTTTTGAAAAAAATCATTTTTAGACTCGCAATATGTGGTTTCTTCAGAGATCCAATGCAAGTTCTAACGATGCTCGCCCCCTATCTTCATGCACACCGGTTCGACCATAGTTAGAAATTCAGATAATTCAAAACGGGCATAATAAATTCAAAAAAATCCGAACAATGAAAATCCTTCGCGTGGTGTCATATTTTGTTACATAGTTGAAAGGAAAAATACCAGACTTGGTATATTGATCATGTTTCGAAAAAACCTTCACAAAATGACCTATCATGTTCGAGGTTTCATGGCTTTCGGTCCAAATGACCGATGTTATGTGCTGAATCACGGCATAATTTGTGATGTTGTGCCCATATTATGCATGTGTGTGGACATTGGTACGGAGAACAATGTTGCAGGAGGAAGTTTTCCTTTTTGTCGCACGGAAAAGCCCTTTTCCATTTTCCGAGCGCAAAAAACGGGTCGTTTTGTGAAGGAACCACCAAAATGCCGTTTCAGAATGATACCGTCCCATTTTCTTAAAATACTAGACCACCTTACATGGACTATCTCCCAACCGGTACATCTCAAACCTTTTTGTCCATCCCGGGTAAAAAGGACAAATGTCTACCGAAACGGTAGGAAGTGGGTCCGGTTTGTACTACAGGTACATGATCTATCGCCCGTGATTTTTTGAAAAAATTATTTTTAGACTCGCAATATGTGGTTTCTTCAGAGATCCAATGCAAGTTCTAACGATGCTCGCCCCCTATCTTCATGCACACCGGTTCGACCATAGTTAGAAATTCAGATAATTCAAAACGGGCATAATAAATTCAAAAAAAATCCGAACAATGAAAATCCTTCGCGTGGTGTCATATTTTGTTACATAGTTGAAAGGAAAAATACCAGACTTGGTATATTGATCATGTTTCGAAAAAACCTTCACAAAATGACCTATCATGTTCGAGGTTTCATGGCTTTCGGTCCAAATGACCGATGTTATGTGCTGAATCACGGCATAGTTTGTGATGTTGTGCCCATATTATGCATGTGTGTGGACATTGGTATGGAGAACAATGTTACAGCAGGAAGTTTTCCTTTTTGCCGCACGGAAAAGCCCTTTTCCATTTTCCGAGCGCAAAAAACGGGTCGTTTTGTGAAGTAACCACCAAAATGCCGTTTCAGAATGCTACCGTCCCATTTTCCTAAAATACTAGACCACCTTACATGGACTATATCCCAACCGGTACATCTCAAACCTTTTTGTCCATCCCGGGTAAAAAGGACAAATGTCTGCCGAATCGATAGGAAGTGGGTCCGGTTTGTACTACAGGTATATGATCTATCGCCCGTGATTTTTTGAAAAAACATTTTTAGACTCGCAATATGTGGTTTCTTCAGAGATCCAATGCAAGTTCTAACGATGCACGTCCCCTATCTTCATGCACACCGGTTCGACCATAGTTAGAAATTCAGATAATTCAAAACGGGCATAATAAATTCAAAAAAATCCGAACAATGAAAATCCTTCACAAAAACAGAAAATGGTTTTGAATTACTTATAAGTTAATTCATTTTTAATTGTAAATGGTTCATATTTTAAATGGTTACATTAATTATTTTTTAAAAATAAAAAATGGTTTTGAATTATTTATTCAAATCCAAACACTTTTTATGTTTAAAGTTTTTCTAAATTCCAAATTAATATTTAAAAAATATAAGTTAATTCATTTTTAATTTTAATTGGTTACATTAATTATTTTTTAAAAAATAGAAAATTGTTTTGGATTATTTATTCAAATCCATACACTTTTTATGTTTAAAGTTTTTCTAAATTCCAAATTAATATTTAAAAAATATAAGTTAATTCATTTTTAATTTTAAATGGTTACATTAATTATTTTTTAAAAATAGAAAATGGTTTTGGATTATTTATTCAAATCCATACACTTTTTATGTTTAAAGTTTTTCTAAATTCCAAATAAATATTTAAAAAATATAAGTTATTTCATTATTAATTTTAAATGGTTACATTAATTAATTTTTAAAAATAGAAATTGGTTTTGGATTATTTATTCAAATCCATACACTTTTTATGTTTAAAGTTTTTCTAAATTCCAAATTAATATTTAAAAAATATAAGTTATTTCATTATTAATTTTAAATGGTTCATAGTTTAAATGGTTACATTAATTATTTTTCAAAAAATAAAATGGTTTCGAATTAGTTATTCAAATTCAAACACTTTTTATGTTTATAGTTTTTCTAAATTCCAAAGTAATTATCATTTAAAAAACATTACAAATTTAAACCCCAAAATAAAAAATAAGACGGGAACAGAGAGAAAATAACTGAAAAACTTTGAAAACAGGGGAATACGTCCCGGTTGGAGCCACCAACCGGGACTAAAGACCCCCCTGCGCTCGCGCCCCTTCGGCTGCTGAAAATTGGAGTATACGTCCCGGTTGGTGGCTCCAACGGAGACGTATGCCCTTTTAGTCCCGGTTGGTGCCACCAACCGGTACGTATACTCCCTCCCCTTTATATATCTTCTCTTCTTCTTCTCTGCTTCTCTTCTCTGCTTCTCGACGATGCCGCCAGGCTGCCCGCGCCCTCCGTCGTCGTCAACGCCTCCGCCTCCAGCCGCCACCGCCGCGCGCTCCCCGTAGCGGCTCCTCCTCCGGCCGCCACCGCCGCGCGCTCCGTAGCGGCTCGTCCTCCTCCCGCGCGCGTCTCCTTCCCGCCCCGACGACCGCCGCCCTCTCTTCCCGCTGACGACGTCCGTGCCTCCCACGCCCTTCCCCCACCGCCGCGTGTCAGGTACGCCCCTCCCTGCCTCTCCGTCCTCCCCCTCCCTCTGCTGCTGGTGGTGGGCAGCGGCGGCCGCTGCTGGTGGGCGGTGGCGGCGCTGCATGGTGGGCTTCGGGTGTGGTGGGCGGCGCGCGGCTGCTGCTGGTGGTGGGCGGCGGCGGCTATTGCTGTCCTCCCCCTCCCTCTGCTGCTGCTGGTGGTGGGCGGCGGCGGCTGCTGCTGGTGGGCGGCGGCTGCATGGTGGGCTTCGAATTCAGGGGTGTGGTGGGCGGCGGCTGCTGCTGCTGGTGGGCGGCGGCGGCTGCATGGTGGGCTTCGGGTGTGGTGGGCGGCGGCTGCTGGTGGTGGGCTTCGATCGGGTGGTGGGCGGCGGCTTCGGGTGATCGACGTGTGTTGTCTGCGTGCATGGCCCGCGTTGACGTACGTGTAGTTAGTCATATGATTATTAGGGCATGTACTACGACAAGCTCTTGTACAAACGCTTATGTTTAAAAAAATAATGTCAGAAAATTGGATTATGGACTAAACGCCTCGTCTCACAGCACGGAACGCTAATTTGGGTAGCTAGCAACAGCTAGGAGCGCTAATCAAACTCCTGTGCGCTGAAAAAAAAAGTAGTCCTAGCGACCGACGCTTCCTCGTACGTCGACGCTAGAGAAAATCCCTGGATCGGACGGGATGGAGCCCTAACCGCAAGTAAAATCAGCCTAGCTAGCGTCTGCTTTATTTAAACGTCTGCGTTAAACATGCTCTTAGGGATAGGATTAAGTCTTAGAGCGGGTCTGCGGGTATGGGTTTGCCACCCCCATACCCGCCCCATTAAACTTGGAGGGTCTAACTTTTTACCAAACCATCCCCATTTAAGGCGGGTATCCATCGGGTTTGTGGGTTTCGGGGCCCCATTGCCATCCCTAATCGCATCCTTATCATCAGACTATCCTCGTTTGCTATAGGAGTATCACATTTACTCAATGATAGATTTATACTCCCTCATGTTGGGTTTGTAAGGCTCGAGAAAAGGGGATGTCGGTGGCCGGTTCCGCAGGACATGGGAGGCGTGCAGGGACGCGTGGGGCGGGTGTATTGTGGCAAGAGAGATGCAGAAGCTATGTTTGCTCGGGGAAGGTGAGGAGAGGGGGGAGGAGGCAGCGCCGATGGGAGTTCCCCTGTTCTCTCACGCGTGGGTGAGACATGGGCAAAGGGGTCGCGCGGTCAAAACCATTGTGTTCGACGTAGGAAAGCTCGGTTTGGCTCGGTCGCGCGTAAATCTTCCCATGAAATTGCATGCCCCTTAGGTGCATGTGGGTTCGACGATGTGCCTTCGCCAGGGCATTCCGAACCCTCTTAAATCGATTCCAATATGGTATTTTGTTAGTATCTAGTGTTACCTATCTGCTGCATAGTTTCCCTTTTGTAGCCTTATACTCATGTTCCCCTCTCATATGCATCCGAGGTTTCTCCGAACTAGGTTTTACACCCCTCGGAACTCCGGAATATTGATTTTAGTTGATTTTAGCTAGAGTTACCTATCTACTACACGGTTTCCTTTTTGTAGCTAGGTTTAGGGTTTAGGGTTTCTCTTCATTTTTATTATTGTGTATGTATATATTAGGGTTTCTCCTTAACTTTCTCCTTTAGCCGCTTTGACTTATTCCTTTTTCCACCTATGCAGAAAATATGGACCCACACGTCAGAGACGAAGAAAAGGAAGAGTTGATCCAAGGTGTGATCCGTGGGGAAGATAATTTAGACGTATCAACGTTTCTGAACAACTCCGGTGAGGGTGATCCTCTTTTTACCGGAATAGACAACTTGTTTGAGGTTGAAGGTGTTGCCTTCCGCGAGGGAGAAGGCGATGCCTTGTGTAATCGAGAAGACGACCGCTCCGGCGAGGTGCATGTAATATAAATCAATTCATTAATTAATCATCTGCTATCTATATAGAAATAGTAACGACGATCTTTCTTCTTTTAGCCCTCCAGATCGAAGGAATCTACTGAAAAGAGCAGACGAGGCCCAACCAAAAAGTTGCAAGACCATGAGAGGTTCAGGATCGAAGATGTCGCTGAAGACGGCAAACCAACAGCTCCCGAAGTTGTCGCAACCAAATTTGTGGCACAATGCGAAGTAATCGTTAGGGACTTAATCCCGATCACCATTAGAAATTGGAATAGGCCTGCTAATGCGGATGAAGAGGGAACATGTTTATTTGTCCCTAACCACGCCAAAGATTTACTGTGGAAGAGGCTCATGGTTAATTTCAAACTACCGAAGATAGAGCTGGATCCAAATGCGGAGGATCCAGTTGAGGACGCCTTACAACATGGGAGAGCCATGGAGGCTAAGGTCAGGGAGTGGGCTTTGAAGAAGATGGCCCAGTGTTTCACCAACTGGAAGAAAAGATTGCACCTTGACTATGTCGTGAAAAATAAGACTCCCGATTTCAAGAATATTCAGTTTGAGAAGATAAAACCATTCTGGGCTGAGTTTGTGGAATACAAGAAATCAGAAAAAGCTAAGAAAATGTCTGAAACGAATAAGCTAAATGCTGCTAACAAGAAGTATCACCATACTATGGGGCAAGGTGGCTACAGGGCTGGAATTCCTAAGTGGGAGAAACTTGAGAATGAACTGCGTGCTAAAAAGATCACCCCAGAGACAGACGATTGGGTAGAACGTGCAAGGAATTGGTTTTACGGGCATGGGGGCACGTTGGACTCGGAAGGGAGGTGTATATATAACATACAACATAAAGAAGACCCCTTGCCAATCGAGAGGATGAGAAAAGCAGTAAAGGATGTTAAAGATGGGGACTTCATTCCCGATAGAGAGAATGATGAGCTCACACTCGCCCTTGGAAATAAGGAACATGATGGACGAACACGAGGCACAAGAGGCTCCCAACCATGGAGGACTGAGTTTCCCGAAGAGAGGAAGAAATATCCTGATAGAAGCCGTCAGAGGAGAAAGGACAGGGTGGAAGTTGAAGCAAATAGTCAGAAAGAGCGAATGCGTTTAATTGAAGAACGATTAAAGCAACAACAAGATGAAATTAACGCACTTAAAGAGCAAAGTACTACCGGCCCATCTCAGCAGCACACTGCATTCGATGCTACCGGCCTATCAAATAATCGAAAAAGCAGTGTGGCTTCCACCGAGGTCCCGGGTGATGACAATGGCGATGACGATGATGCACCGACGATGGCTCCTGTTGGCTACCCAGTGGATGATATCACAGAGATGACACACTGCGAGCTACATGTCAAAGTTGTGAACATATCAATGAAGGTGGCGGTCGGCTATGCCTTACCAATTGGACCCACACCAACTTACCATTGTCGTCTGGTTCCAGAGGGCTACGCTGTTGTCGGCGTGGATGAAATCATGCCCACCTTTGAAGTTTTGGATCTTCACTACCCTGCAGGTGAAGGGGATGTGACTATGCTGGGAGACGCAAAAAACGTCACCATTCTATGGCCGAAGGAATGTATCGTGCTTCGAAATCACACGCCAAGGCCATCTTCGCCGCCGCCTCACCCGTCTCCAGCGAGGTCGTCGCCGCCGCGGCAGCCGTCTTCGTCGCCTCACCCGGCTCTGTCGCCTCACCAATCTCCGGCGCATCCATCGCCGCGGGAGCCATCACCGGCGCCTAAGGGTCAAAAGCGTAAGCGTACCGCTACTGTGCCTCGTGGTAAGCGATCGCCGAAACGTAAACAAGAGCCTCTTCCAAAAGTACCAAAGGTTCCTCCCAAGAGAGCTTATGACTGTACTGAAGAGGAGACTGCGGCGATCGTTGATGCGGAAACGACAACGTTTTTCGCTAAGCTGAGGCGGCCGAAAGAGCAGAGTTCCCCAGCACCAAAGAAGAAAAAGCCAAAGTGTTGAAAATGCTAAAGAATCTTCATCAACCCGAGCCAAAGCTGTCATCGGACTATGAGCGTTCTAATCTCAAGTCACATGCGGCACAAAAAGCCTCGAAGAGCAGTACTGATGCAATCGGGAAATCTGTTGCCCAGCTCGGAGAACAATCGGGAAATCTCAAGGTGATTTCTCAAACCAATGTGGGGTCGAGCAAATATGAGGCCGCAGAGCAGTATGATCCAGAGGTAGTTGCACAATACGGAGAAGCTGCCGCTGCTCAAGGTATGAGTATTGCCCAGTACTTATCCCAGTTAGAGTTCTTCCCCGTGAGTGAAGTATCATACCAATACCAGTACGGAAAACCTCTCGTCAAACCTGAGGAGGTAAACAATCTTCCAACAAAAATGCGAAGATTGCATAACTGGTACATGCATGCCACAAGGGCCGGGGCTAACTGGGTAGTGCTGAGGGTTACAAAAAAGCATCATGGGAAAGATAAGGATGACATGATATCCATTGAATTTGATGAACTATTTCAATTATTCAATCAAGACGCCTTGGACAAATCGATCATGAGTGCCTATTGTCTGTAAGTACTAATTCTGTAATTAATTTAGTCTCCAGCTATATTATTTTGTTTATTGCATGTATATAATCATACTGTAATATGCAGAATGAAGATTCTCGAATGCAGCAGAGGACAAATCTATGACATTGGCTTCATTGACCCATATTGGGTTCATGAAGCTAATCTCAAAATAATCCCCCAGGATACGGAGGATAATATAGTACACGCGTTAAGGTTTCAAGAAACCAAAAGGGAAATACTATTTCCTTACAACTTCCAGTGAGTGTTATTTTCTTGTATACACTTTCTATTTCGCTTACTCGATGTTAAGTATATAATTGATTAGTTCTGCATTCGCAGGTACCACTATATTCTGTTAATCATTCAACTTGACAAAGGGCGTGTACTAGTCATGGACTCGAAACATAAACCCCTTGAGACGTGGAAGGACATGCAGATACTTCTCCAGCGGTAATTCTAATCATTATGACACTATATCGGCAACGTTCGTGAATTTTATGATATCAAGTACTTAATAACTTATTTTATTCGTTTTCTACGCCGGGCAGCGCTTGGAAACGGTTCACCAAGAAGGCTAGGGGTGTTTGGAAAGAGGAGCTTACATTTCAACCACTAGATGTAAGCACCACTAGCTATATCCGCGCATCTCTTTGATTCTAGTTTTGATACAGTTATTATCATGCTTGATTATTATTTTGATTGAACTCTGTTCTCGTAAAGTGCCTGACGCAGGGACCAGGTAACAATCTATGTGGATACTATGTATGCGAGTTCATCCGGCAGACGTGCGATGAGAAGGGCAGAAATTTAGAGCAACTCCACGTACGTAAACAATTTCTATAGTTTTTAATTACAATCAAATTGTGTTTAGTTTCATATTCATATAGGCTGACTCCTTTTTTAAATCAGATCGAACGTCTATGGGACGGTCTTCTGCCAAAGGATCGCATACGAGCAATTCAGGAGGAATTGGCGGGATTCTTGGATGCAGAAGTCCTAAACACACAAGGGGAATACTACTCGGCTGTGTATAGACAATGGGAATTGTAAAAATAGCAACTTTCAAGAAATTGGCCGGTAGCATCGAATAGCAACTTTTGTATATAGTGCATAAACTCGATCCGTGTATTGAATGTAATGTTGTCATGATGATCTTGTGTAATATAAGGTTCCTTCGTTGATAAGTGCAAAACACTAAATAAACAATAAAACAACCTAAATGAATTCTCTGCCGCGGCACAAAAAGTGGCAAAAATGCTGCCGCGGCAACAAAGTGTGCCAAAATGAATTCTCTGCCGCGGCAGAGAAATGGGCCAAATCTCTGCCGCGGCAGAAGGTTATTAGTCCCGGTTCCTGTTACGAACCGGGACTAATGCTCCACCCCCCCCCCCTCGCCCTCTGCCGCTGCCACGTGTGCAGCCTTTAGTCCCGGTTGGTGGGGCAACCGGGACTAGAGGTTAGAGCTTTAGTCCCGATTGCCCCATCCCGGTTGGGCAACCGGGACTAAAGCCCCGTACCAACCGGGACCTATAGACCCGTTTCCACCAGTGTTCCTCCCTAAGTAGGTTTCCTACTCTCCCTCCACCAAGCAAACTTGCCGTTTGACTTTTCAAACTGGCGTTTGACTTTCAAACTAGGATTTGAATTCTTCCTTTATTTTGCCCAGCCATGATACCTGGTACATGATGCAATCATTCCATATTGGCATGACACATTCATGTACCCTTCCCCTCCGGAGTGTTGGACCTTCCGGACCCTTCTAGAACATTTCCGGTGAAAACACCGGAATCATTCCCCAACTCCGAAACATGACTTTCCTTATATGAATCTTATTCTCCGGACCATTCCGGATCTCCTCGTGATATCCCGGATCCCATCCGAGACTCCGAACAACATTCGGTCTCTTACTCATCATTCCATAACTACTCAACAACATCGAATCCTTAAGTGTGTCTCCCTACGGTTCGTGAATTATGTGGACATGATCGAGACACTTCTCCGATCAATAACCAATAGAGGAATCTGGAAATTAATATGGCTCCCACATATTTCTTCGATTACTTTGCGATCGAATGAACCACTTACATACGATACCAATTTCCCTTTGTCTCACGATAGTTTACTTATCCGAGGTTTTGATCGTCGGTATCTCTGCATACCTAGTTCAACCTCGTTACCGATAAGTACTCTTTTATCGTTCCCGTGATATGTGATCCCTTGTGAGCCAGTCACATGCTTGCAAGCTAATTGGATGACATTCCACCGAGAGGGCCCAGAGTATATCTATCCGTCATATGGATGGACAAATCCCACTCTTGATCCATGAGCCTCAACCCATACTTTCCGAACACTCAATGCCACCTTTATAGCCACCCAGTTACGGTGTGGTGTTTGATTTCATCAAAGCATCCTTCCGGTGATGGTGATTAACATGATCTCATGGTCGAAGGAATTAGGTTACTGTGTATCAGAAAACTTATAGCAAATGAACTATATTAAATGACTTGATCTTTATGCTACGCTTAACTATAGGAGTATGTCCATCGCATCATTCTCCTAATGATATGACCCTGTTGTTAATAACATCTCTATGTTCATGATCAGGAAACCATGATCATATATTAACCAACAAGCTAGTTTAACAATAGGCTTTACTAGGGACTCTTTTATGTTTACAAACCACATAAAGTATTAATATTTCCGGTTAATACAATTATAGCATGGTATGTAAACATTTATCATAAGCATGAAGATATGATAATAACCACTTTATTATTGCCTCTTGGGCATATCTCCAACAATAGGGCAATCTCTAGGAAGCTCATGAAAAAGGCCAGGAGTGTGACTTATATGCTCCACCCGAGGGGTAGCCTTCGGCAGCCTAGTATCAGTATGACATTAGGTGAAACTCATTTACACAAAACTGGCAATTCAAGGCTTAGTCCATTGACAGTTGTTGATGAGTGTAGTCTAATGCTCTAGGTGGAAGTTCAACTTAACAGTCTCCACTGAAAAACGCTGGTATATCAAAACAGTGATTTGGAACAGAATGGTGTGATGTGGCAATGATACTTTGTGGGGGATTGTTGGAATTTGAGGCATATTTGATGTTGGGCTTTTGGCCCATAACAAATACAAATTCTGAAATTCTCTTTGGCCCATTATCATGGCAGCTCATGTGTGTGCTAGTGGTGCCAAAGTTTAGTCCCACATTGCTAGTGGAAGGGGAGTTGGACCACCTTATATAGTAGAGTGTTGCACCACTCACTAAGGTGTGAGAAGAAGAGAAGCCCTCGTGCACTCCTCCTCCGACCCCGCCCGCCTCGCCACGCCTCGCCTCGCCTCGTCACGCCTCGCCTCGCCTCGTCACGACGCGTGCGCGCCTCGGGTTGCGGGAATATCGCCGAGCCGAGCTTTATTTTGCTTGGACTGTTGCCCCACGTCCTATCCGACCCGCACTATATAGCAGGCAGACGCAAACCGTAGCAGTTACTAGCAATTATATTGCATGTGCCTACCTGCGCATCGCCGTCCTATCTCTCTATGCTGCCCTCTGCTAGTCCATCCCACCGGCTGCGTGCACGGTCGTTCGGGAGAGCAGGCCTCCGGAACCCCGTCTCTCTGATCCTGCACCGGGAGAGAGGGGATAAGGTTTTTGGGGAGCGTCTCGACGCGACTGCTCAAGCTCTTCCTCGACTTCATCGCCATGTCTGACAACGCTGCTGCTGGTGGTGGTTCCACTTCTGTTGCGCTGTTGGTCATACCATCGACGAACTCGTACGTGTTCTTTGCCCTCCTGCTATTTTCTATGATGATCACTAGTATTGCAGTATGCGTAGATGTGCTAGATTTTCACTTGCCTGTATGGTGCATATCTACTATGCGTATGCTAGTTAGTCTTGGAAATTATTTTGTCATAATTTATACTTAGATTAAATTAATGCGAAAACTGCTAATTATTTCAACACAAAGATTATATAGGAGAGAGGGGGAGCCGGCTAAACCGACTTAGGCTAGAGTCCTAATATAAATCAAAGACAACTCTAATACTTATCCATGGTCGTATACATATATATTCCAACTTGTTTCGGCCATGGATGGTCAGGTGTATATGCATCATGAAGCTGAAGATTTTTGTTGGCTGGTCGTGGCGTTTGGTATCATTCACAGCAATCTGTGACTTGAAGGGTAGGGAGTGACTAGTAAAAATATGGTTTATTGATATTTAATGTGTTCCATATTATAGAATGTTTTCGCAAATTAATTAAATTGGTGCTGAATGAAGTTTGGCCCCACGGCCATCCGGATAAAAAACCAAAAGGAAAAAGGCACATCTAAAACATTAAACTGTTTTTATTCTATCATGTATAATAAGCCTATATAAAAAATACGGCCCCCTAATTTTTATAGGCCTTGGGGGGCCGCCCCGCTAGACCCCCTAGGGCCGGCCCTGCTCCCAAAGATGCTCGATCGAGCGTGATTTGGACAAGCACTACTCTTGGTCGTCCAAGCTATGATTTCTGCGCGTGTCTCCTCTCCTGCTAGTGTGCTAGCTAGCTAGCGTGTGTGTCCATACCCGATCAATGGAATCAGAGCTAGGTAGCTGACGATTGAGCTGCAGGGTGCGGAGAGGGACGTAGACGTAGGATGGATTGATGGCACCGTGACCACACCGGCACGGGCGCACATACTACATTTACCCATTTGTTTCCTACTGTCTCCACGTACGCAGAAAAACAAGGCAAACCAAGCTATGTGATTTGGGACCGTGGAATCTATTCCAAATTGGAACCCGACACGTGTTTGCAATATTGCTGATCAATTCATGTACGATTGACAGTACTTTTGCCTATGTCTACATATATGTTTGAACCGTTGATCATCTATACTCATGGTTTCCTTGGCCTGGACACACACTGCGAACATATTGAAATTGGTAGCCTATCCTGCCAAACTACAGAAAAACATGTGCTTTATTTATGATTGAACTGGAGGATGCGGACGGCACCATGACCAAACCGGCGCATGCATCTGGGATCGATCACGGGCGCAGCTGAGCTCACAAGTACTACTACTACGTACATTCACGACCACACGGTCAATGTACCTATTTGTTCCACGCGGAAACACGGCAAACCAAGCTGTGTGATTAGGGCCCTTTTTGACACCCATTGTGTAGAATACTTATTCTATACCCATCCTCTATCTTTAGAACCGTGTATTATTTTACGTCACGTAAATTTTGTATTATTTCGTAAGTTGAGAAGAACATAATAAAATTTAGAAATAATATTTTTTTTTTGTTTACATGCCGTAAAAAAAATTGACGTAAATTTGTTAGCTTTATTTTCAAAAGGGTTATCGAATTCAGTTTAATTTCCAAAGTGAATGGTAGGAAGTAACTAAATACTGTGGACACTTTTTTGCTGCTTTGTTTCGGTTTAATGGTTGATTCAGACACTTTCTCGGCCCAAGATGTTTGATATTTGTTGATAAAATAAGACCTAGACTGTCATTCAGGAAATCTGTACACATGCATTGCATTTGCTCGGGCAAGAAAGGTGTACACATTCAAGAGTTTTGTACACACACTGCATTATGTAACATGCATAATTTCTCGTATAACTCCATCAAATAAAAAAGATTTGTTGCAACGAAAAATTTGCTAGATACATTACTTCTTGATACTTCTTTAAATAATTCCATATTTTCCCTTTTTGCCGCATTAATCATAGAAAAATCATAACAAAATCATTCTAATTCATAAAAATACATATAATATATCAAACTTTGCAGAAAAAAAGATCTATCTATCTAAACTCAAATATTACATATTTTTGTTGAATAAAATATAAAAAACATTACATATACTTTCGTATAGCACATTTTCCAATTCCCGAGTGCCAAAAAAGGGGATGTTTTGTTAAGCAAGCACCAAATGAAAGTTTCAAAATGGTACCAATCCATTTTTAAAAAATATTAGACCACCTTAGATGGAAAATGTCCTAACCGGTATATCTTAAACCTTTCTGTCCATCCTCGTGAAAAAGACAAATTTCTGCCGAATTGGTAGGAAGTGAGTTGGATTTGAACTACATGTACATGATTTGATACTCATGATTTTTTAGAAAAAATCATTTTTAGGTTCATAATATGCTATTTCATCAGAGATCCACTACAAGTTTAGCAAGCCTCAACTCATAGTTAAGAATCTTCGTGCGTGCAGGTCTCCGCGCGACTCCTCAAGTTCGTCATCACGGCGCGTCTTCCCGGTCGTCAAGCCGGACCTACTGCACGTCGACTTCTTCGACAGGCGACGACTACATCGACAACCGATCAGTACGTACACCGTCATCAGAATTGTTGTTTAACTATGGCTGTTAGTGCGTATACTCTGCTGCTGTCCATATTGATCAATGCATCTAGTATGTTAGAGGTTCACGTGATTGTAGTTGTTGCTGTCAAAATTTATATTCTAGAATTAATCATGAAATTATGCCTAATATTCCATCATTTTCCAGGCCAGCAGGAATCTCCTGCATGTGCCTGAAGGGAATATGCCCTGAGAGGCAATAATAAAATGTTTATTATGTGTATTCCAAGTATATGATAGATGTTTATTTTGCATGCTATAATTGTATTAGTAAGGAAACGTTAATACATGTGTGTTTAATAAACAAACAGAAAGTTCCTAGTTATGCCTCTCTCATAAACTAGTTCGTTGATTAACAAGATGATCAGGGTTTCCTGATCATAGACATTGGATGTTGTTAATAACGAGATCACAACATTAATGTAATGGTGTGATGAACATTCATCCGAAGTATAGCATTACGATCAAAGTCATTGAGTTTATATTGCTATAAACAAACTACGAAGTAGTCCTAATCCTTAGACCATGAGATCATGCCAATCACTAACGCCGGAAGAGTTTCTTGTTGACATCAAACGTCACTTCGTAACTGGGTGATTATAGAGATGGCTTCAGAACTACTAAAGTGTTATGTTGAGAATCATGGATCAAGAGTGGAATTTATTCATCCCGATGACGGATAGATATGCTCTGGGCCCTCTCGGTGATATCACATTGGTTAGCTTGCAAGCAAGTGATTTGATCACTAGAACGTTATATCACGGGAACGAGAAAAGAGTGCATGTCAGTAACGAGATCAAACTAGGTATGGAGATACCGATGATCGAATCTCGGACATGTAATATATCGTGAAACAAAGGGATTAAGATACAAGCGTAAAAGGTTCCGACGATCACAGGAAAAGTCATCGTTGAATGTGTGGGAGTCAGTATGGATCTCCAGGTCCCGCTACTGATTATTGATCGGAGAAGGGTCTCGATCATGTCCGCATTATTCGCGAACCGTAGGGTGACACACTTAAGGGACACTGGCATCCAGTTGGAGCAAATGTTTCATGCCGAAAGAATAAACAAGCGCAGGAATTTATTTCACTAGATACCGAAACAGGTTTTCGGGTGAAATTGCATAAAGTGGTTATGCATGTGAAATGGAATTCTAGCAAGGGGTTATTTGTGAATGTTTGTCATTAAAGTAATTGACAAAATTCTGAATAAAATAAAATAGTTTTATTTAATGAGAGTTTGCATTAAATTTGGTGGAAATTTAATGGGAATTTGAGTGGACTTTTGAGTGGAGAAAATTGAAGGGCCATTTTGTGAGTGGAGTGTCCACCCACATGAAGAGGGGAGGGAAAGGGGGCAGCCCCCATGCGCCGGCCACCCCCTTGGGGTTCCCCCCTCCTCGCTTGTCTCTCACACCTCCTCGTGAAGGATCTCTCTCCCTCTCTAGAATTTATCCCCCATGGTCTCGGACTAGCGAGATACATGTTCCCGGTGGCTATTCGGCAAGAAAGGGTTGTGCTTCCGCTGCATCGCTGGAGCGAGGAGGCGGAGGTTGCCCGGTGTCTTGTACGTGTGTGCGAGCACGGATGCGCTGCTGCTTTGCGGCGCTAGGACTTCCTCTCGATTTTGAGATCGGCAAGAGATCGTCTACATCAACCACGAGTTGAACTCGTTACGCTTTGTCGGTCTTCAAGGGTATGTTCTCTACGGATATACATCCGCCCGTTGTTTGTATCTAGTAGATAGATCTTGGTACATAGTTCCCATCGTAGGAAAAATTTTGTTTTCTATGCTGCGAACCCTACAGTGGTATTAGAGCCGGATCTATGCGTAGATACTTTACACGGGTAGTACACATATGAGTATGTGGGCGATGATGATCATGTTGTTGCTCCTTTTTTGTAATTTTGGATATTGGTGGCATAGTGGGATGAAGCGGCCCGGACAAACTTTACATGTCCTCGCACATGAGACCTGTTCCACGCTTGACATGCAACTAGTTTGCATAAGTGGCTAGCGGGTGTCTGTCTCTCCTACCATAGTCAATATCTATTTTGCAAGCTAGTTTTCAACAATTTGGTTATCCTCGTTGTGGTTCATGTTCGTAGGTAAGAACGGTTCTATCTCGAAAGCCCTAAGCCACGTAAAACTTGCAATGGATAAATTAGAGGCGTCTAGTTTAGATTGTTGTTGGGCTAGTGTTATGATATGGTGATGTTGTAAGTAGAAGTATGAGATGATACTCTTACAACATACATAACGTGTAATCTCCATAGACCTTGGACTTACACATATAGGTATGATAGTGATCATACCACGGTGCACATGATAGAGATCATATGCGGGAACCATATTATTTCACTAATAAACATATGATGTTTGATTGCATCTTATATTGCTTGTTTAGCGCTTTGTTAGCATAATAAGATGATCCCTCATTTAAATATCAAGATAAGAATGTGTTCTTCCTTTAGTATGCACCGATTATGTTTTCGTCGCTCCAAGACATCACGTGATGATCGGGTGTTCTTGGATCCACGACCATATTTCGGGTGTAAAACAGTTACACACGCGAATACTAAGGTTCTAACTTGGCGAGCCTAGCATGTACAGACATGGCCTCGGAACACGGACCGAAAGGTTAAGCATGAGTCATATAGTTGATATGATGCCCATTTGATGCTCGCCTTTGAAGCTACACCGACTCACGTGATGATCGGACTTGGTGTAGTGGATTTGGTTCATGTAATCACCAAAAAGGCACGAGGGATGTCGTTTTTGAGTGGGAGTTCATTCGTAATATGGATTAGTTGAACTCAATATATCATACACTTAGTCTAAACTTTACAAATTCTGTTGTAGATGGCACCACCTGCTTTTAATTTCAATGTGTTCATGGAGAAAGAGAAACTAGCAACGAACGGTAGCAACTTTACCGAATGGTCCATGAATTTGAGGATTCTCCTCTCTGCTGCACAAAAGCAATATGTGCTAGAAGCGCCGTTAGGCCCCCCACCTTTTGATGATGCCCCTGACGAGGAGAAGAATGTCTATCAGACTCGTCAGGAGGACCACAACTTAGTTCATTGCGGCATATTCTATGGGTTAGAGCCGGAACTTCGAAAGCGTTTCGAAAATGGCAATGCATTTGATACAATGGGTGAGTTGAAAATGATTTTCGACACACATGCTGCTGTAGAGAGCTACAACGCTTCAGAAAAGTTCTTTAGCTGCATGATGGAAGAGCACAGCTCCGTTAGTGAGCATGTACTCAAGATGTCGGGTTACGCCGATAAGCTTGTGTCCTTGGGAATATCGATTCCCATTGACTTAGGCATCCATCGTGTTCTGCACTCTCTGCCACCTAGCTATAAGAGCTTCGTGATGAACTATAATATGCAAGGCATGAAGAAGTCTCTCCCCGAGCTTCTGTCAATGCTTAAAACTGCAGAAGTGGAGATCAAAAAGGAACATCAAGTGTTGATGATCAGTAGGACCACTGGTTTCAAGAAAGACAAGAAGGGAAAACGGAAGGGAAGTAAGGGCGGCAAACCTGTTGCCGTGCCTGAAAAGAAACCCCGAGTTGGACCTAAGTCTGATACCGAGTGCTACTATTGTAAGGGGACTGGCCACTGGAAGCGCAACTGCCCCAAGTATTTGGCAGACAAGAAGGCCGGCAAGGCAAACAAAGGTATATATGATATACATGTTATTGATGTGTACTTGAATAGTGCTCGCAGTAGCACCTGGGTATTTGATACCGGTTCAGTTGCTAATATTTGTAACTCGAATCAGGGGCGCGACCGCTAGCAAGGGGTGAGGTCAAGATGCGTGTCAACAATGGATCAAGCGTTGATGTGATCGCCTTCGGAACGCTACCTCTCCACTTGCCGTCGGGATTAGTAATAAACTTGAATAATTGTTATCTGGTGCCTGCACTGAGCATGAACATTGTATCTGGATCGTGTTTGATGCGAAGTGGTTATTCATTTAAATCCGAGAACAATGGTTGTTCCATTTATATGAATGAAATCTTTTATGGTCATGCACCGATGATGAATGGTTTATTTCTTTTAGATCTCGATAATAATGTTACACATATTCATAATGTTGATGCTAAAAGGAATAAACTAAATGATGATATATCCGCATATATGTGGCACTGCCGTCTAGGTCATATTGGCGTTAAACGCATGAAGAAGCTCCCTTCAGATGGACTTTTGGAATCACTTGATTATGAATCATTTGATACATGTGAGCCATGTCTTATGGGCAAGATGACTAGAACGCCGTTTTCCGGTTCAATGGAACGGGCGACAGATTTATTGGAAATCATACATTCTGATGTATGTGGTCCAATGAGTGTGTCGACGCGAGGTGGATATCGTTATTTTGTTACTTTCACGGATGATTTGAGTAGATACGGTTATATCTACTTGATGAAACACAAGTCTGAAACCTTTGAAAAGTTCAAGGAATTTCAGAATGAAGTGGAAAATCATCGTAATAGAAAGATCAAATTTCTACGGTCCGACCGTGGAGGTGAGTATCTAAGTTACGAGTTTAGCACTCACATGAAAGAGTGTGGAATTGTTTCACAACTCACACATGCTGGAACACCACAGGGAAATGGTGTGTCGGAACGTCGTAATCGTACTTTATTAGATATGGTTCGATCTATGATATCTCTGACGGACTTGCCGTTTTCATTTTGGGGTTATGCACTAGAAACTACTGCATTCACTTTAAATCAGGCACCATCTAAATCCGTTGAAAAGACACCGTATGAATTGTGGTTTGGAAACAAACCTAAGCTGTCATTTCTTAAAGTTTGGGGATGCGATGTTTATGTGAAGAAACTTCAACCGGATAAACTCGAACCCAAAGCAGAAAAATGCGTCTTCATAGGATACCCTAAGGAAACTATTGGGTATTCCTTCTATCACAGATCAGAGGGCAAGGTTTTTGTTGCCAAGAATGGATCCTTTCTAGAGAAGGAGTTTCTCGCAAAAGGTGTGAGTAGTCGGAAGGTAGAACTCGAAGAGGTTATTGAACCTACTCTTCAATGTATGGCGAGTAGCGCAGCGCCGGAAATTGTTCCGGAGTTGGCTCCACCTGTTGAAGAGGGAACTAATGATAATGATCATGAAACTCCGAAAGAGAGTACTACCGAACCTCGCAGGACGCATGCAGCTCCCAAGCTGTACGGAAATCCTGTCATGAATTTCATGGTTGATGAAAATGATGACCCTGCGACATATGAAGAAGCGATGATGAGCCTAGATTCCAACAAACGGTTAGAAGCCATGAAATCCGAATGGAATCCATGTATGAAAATCAAGTTTGGAACTTGGTGGACTTACCTCACGACCGAAAGGCCGTGGAGAACAAATGGATTTTCAAAAGGAAAACTGATGCTGATGGTAATGTGACCGTCTATAAAGCTCGACTTGTCGCAAAGGGGTTTCGACAAATTCAAGGAGTTGACTACGATGAGACATTCTCTCCCGTAGCGATGCTAAAGTCAGTTAGGATTATGTTAGCAATTGCTGCATATTTCGATTATGAGATATGGCAGATGGATGTAAAAACCGCGTTTCTCAATGGTAACATTGAGGAAGAGTTGTATATGATACAACCAAAGGATTTTGTCGATCCTAAGGATGCTAACAAGGTGTGCAAGCTTCAGCGATCCATCTATGGATTGAAGCAAGCATCACAAAGTTGGAATCTCCGCTTTGATGAGGTGATCAAAGAGTTTGGATTTGTCCAAACTTATGGAGAAGCTTGTATTTACAAGAAAGTGAGTGGGAGCAATGTGGCATTTCTGATATTATATGTGGATGACATATTATTGATCGGAAATGATATAGATCTTTTAAAGAGTGTTAAAAGTTATCTAAACAGCAAATTTTCAATGAAGGACCTAGGTGAAGCGTCATACATATTAAGCATAAAGATCTATAGAGATAGATCTAGGCGCCTAATAGGGCTATCGCAAAGTACATACCTTGATAAGATTTTAAAGAAGTTTAAAATGGAGAATAGTAAGAAGGGGTTCTTACCTATGAGACAAGGCACGACATTGAGTAAGACTCAAAGTCCGGCTTCGGCGGAAGAAAGGGAGATAATGGACAAGGTCCCCTATGCTTCAGCCATAGGCTCTATAATGTACGCCATGCTATGTACAAGACCGGATGTGGCACATGCTATTAGTTTGACTAGTAGGTACCAATCGGATCCAGGTTCAGAACACTGGAAAGCGGTCAAGAATAAACTTAAGTACTTGCGAAGAACTAAGGATATGTTTCTTATATACGGAGGTGAAGAAGAGCCCGTCGCTAAGTGTTATGTCGACGCTAGCTTTGACACCGATCCGGATGACTCTAAGCCTCAATCCGGATACGTATTTCTCATGAATGGCGGAGCGGTTAGTTGGAGGAGCTCCAAACAACCTGTGGTGGCCGGATCAACAACGGAGGCTGAATATGTTGCTGCTTCAGAAGCGGCTCAGGAAGCAGTTTGCATGAAGGAGTTCATATCCGAACTAGGTGTGGTTGCAAACGCGTTGGACCCAATGGTGATCTATTGTGACAACAATGGTGTCATTGCCAATGCCAAAGAGCCAAGGTTTCACAAGCATTGCAAGCATATTAAGCGCCGGTTTCACTCCATCCGCGAGCATGTCAAGGATGGAGATAAAAAGATTTGTAAAGTACATACGGATCTCAATGTAGCAGATCCGTTGACTAAAACTCTCCCTAGAGCAAAACATGATCTACATCAGAACTCCATGGGTGTTAGATACATCACAATGTAACTAGATTATTGTCTCTAGTGCAAGTGGGAGACTGAAGGGAATATTCCCTGAGAGGCAATAATAAAATGTTTATTATGTGTATTCCAAGTATATGATAGATGTTTATTTTGCATGCTATAATTGTATTAATACGGAAACTTTAATACATGTGTGTTTAATAAACAAACAGAAAGTTCCTAGTTATGCCTCTCTCATAAACTAGTTCATTGATTAACAAGATGATCAAGGTTTCCTGATCATAGACACTGGATGTTGTTAATAACGAGATCACAACATTAGTGTAATGGTGTGATGAACATTCATCCGAAGTATAGCATTACGATCAAAGTCATTGAGTTTATATTGCTATAAACAAACTACGAAGTAGTCCTAATCCTTAGACCATGAGATCATGCCAATCACTAACACCGGAAGAGTTTCTTGTTGACATCAAACGTCACTTCGTAACTGGGTGATTATAAAGATGGCTTCAGAACTACTAAAGTGTTATGTTGAGAATCATGGATCAAGAGTGGAATTTGTTCATCCCGATGACGGATAGATATGCTCTGGGCCCTCTCGGTGATATCACATTGGTTAGCTTGCAAGCAAGTGATTTGATCACTAGAATGTTATAACACGGAAACGAGAAAAGAGTGCATGTCAGTAACGAGATCAAACTAGGTATGGAGATACCGATGATCGAATCTCGGACATGTAATATATCGTGAAACAAAGAGATTAAGATACAAGTGTAAAAGGTTTCGACGATCACAGGAAAAGTCATCGTTGAATATGTGGGAGTCAGTATGGATCTCTAGGTCCCGCTACTGATTATTGATCAGAGAAGGGTCTCGATCATGTACGCATTATTCGCGAACCGTAGGGTGACACACTTAAGGGACACTGGCATCCAGTTGGAGCAAATGTTTCATGCCGAAAGAATAAACAAGCGCAGGAATTTATTTCACTAGATACCGAAACAGGTTTTTGGGTGAAATTGCATAAAGTGGTTATGCATGTGAAATGGAATTCTAGCAAGGGGTTATTTGTGAATGTTTGTTATTAAAGTAATTGAAAAAATTCTGAATAAAATAAAAGAGTTTTATTTAATGAGAGTTTGCATTAAATTTGGTGGAAATTTAATGGGAATTTGAGTGGACTTTTGAGTGGAGAAAATTGAAGGGCCATTTTGTGAGTGGAGTGTCCACCCACATGAAGAGGGGAGGGCAAGGGGGCAGCCCCCATGCGCCGGCCACCCCCTTGGGGTTCCCCCCTCCTCCTATAAAAGGAGCCCCCCTCCTCACTTGTCTCTCACACCTCCTCGTGAAGGATCTCTCTCCCCCTCTAGAATTTATCCCCCATGGTCTCGGACTAGCGAGATACATGTTCCCGGTGGCTATTCGGCAAGAAAGGGTTGTGCTTCCGCTGCATCGCTGGAGCGAGGAGGCGGAGGTTGCCCGGTGTCTTGTACGTGTGTGCGAGCACGGATGCGCTGCTGCTTTGCGGCGCTAGGACTTCCTCTCGATCTTGAGATCGGCAAGAGATCGTCTACATCAACCACGAGTTGAACTCGTTAAGCTTTGTCGGTCTTCAAGGGTATGTTCTCTACGGATATACATTCGTCCGTTGTTTGTATCTAGTAGGTAGATCTTGGTACATAGTTCCCATCGTAGGAAAATTTTTGTTTTCTATGCTGTGAACCCTACAGTGCCATCATCGGCTGAGCTTGTGCATGAGAGCGCTTGTTTTGCATCCAGCGGGCACATGACCAGGATGGATTGCTGGAAACGATAGATTCGAGCATAGCACCTGGATCTGGCTCCGGGCTGCTTTACGGTTCGCGCTGACGCAGCCAAACGGCTCGTGCAGGTAACCAAATGGTCCAATTTCGCTTCCCGCGGGCCTATCCGCAGGCTACCAAAACACGCCCGTAGTGATTAAACTGAACCCAAATATATGCTACATGTTAGCTGACAATTTAATTGCCTGTACTCAGGCATGAGGGTGGGCATTCGGTTTTTTCGTTAATTCGGTTCGGTTTTTCGGGTTTTTCTATAATTCGGTTTCTACAAAATAGGCACCATAATTATTTCGGTTTTCTAATTAATTGATAGTTCGGTTAATGGACAATTCGGTTTGGTTTTTAACCAAACTTTTGAAAATAACAACAATGTGCCATAATTTATGTCAGATCCATACGAGTTAAACCACTCATCAGCGCATCGGAAGCAACCTCCAGGTCGGCGAGTACATGAAGCAATACATGGCTAGCTGATGTTTTGAACGCATGTGTAGAAAAAGAACATAATAAGCATGATGTCTATCTTGATCATTTTAAAAAATGATGTCAATCTTCCAAGCCGTATACATTTAACAAATTGTATGTATTGAGAGTTCAGCTAAAATATATGATTATATCTGAAACAGGAAAATAATTGAAAGGCTTCCAACAAAATTCAGACACAATTGACAGTTAAACCACGAACATGTACGTGCATGTGGCTGGAGACAGACGTACATGCATGGGTTGCCTGGAAGCTTTTGCATGCATGTCTTTTTGTCGCATGAGTTAGTATCTACGTACAGTAATGGACGTCTGGGACAGAATCACAAATATATTTAGCTCTATCACGTATATTTTTCGGTTTGTACGGTTATTTCGATTAACAGAGAGTCAAAACCGAATTAATATTTATAAATTCAATTAATCATATTTACTAACCGAAATTAGTTTCGGCTAATTCGGGTTCGGTGTAATCGGGGGCCTCAAATTTTGCTTATCACTAATTAATTTGTATAGACCCCTAAAATATTATTCCAGTCCTCTGTTTTCTGACTCCACGTTTCTAGAAATAGCCAGTAGTACTACTTGGTACTTTGTTTTAAGAAAAAACACTAGTACTACTCTCCATCGATTTTCCGTTGTTTCTCTCTTTAGATTCCGTTGTCTCTCTCTCTTTAGCTTTCCTTTTCTAGCTGAATCTAATTGGCAGGATTTATTGATAGCCTTACAACATCTCCAGACCGTTAGTTCCCTCCAGACGATTCGCCGGCGCTATTTCTATGGATCCGCGCAATGCCGCCTTCTTAGGACGTTGGTTTTGCCCAGTCGCTCCAAGATGTTATTTTTAATATGAATACAACGAAACTTTGCTCAAATAAGATCGAAACGGCATAGTCATAGACAATGGCGAGTTTCTATACAGGGTCAACGAAATACGATAAAAATGAATAAAAAACCTAAACTAACTGACCAGTCGACGGTAAAACTTTGTGTAGTCGTCGTCGCTCGGCGGCTCCTCCTTCGGTGGGCGGTTGTTGCCCTGCCCGAGGTCGCCACCACACCACTACAGTTAATCCGCCGCGTGGGATGAGACATGCTGTCTTGTCACCTAAAAAGTTGACCGGTGGCAGGCTATTAACGGGCGTGGGGAACGAGATGAGTACGACGTCGCGGTTGTGTCCCTGCCAGTTTAAGGCCACCAGGCACGGACGGTTTCTTTGCGTGTTTTTTCCTCATCTGGTGCCCTCGCATCCCCCCGCGCGTTGGTTTAGAAACATTTGTTCTAAATAAAAATTGTATTACCAACACGATAATAAAAAATATCCATCTTTGTGGGGGGCTACTTTCATATTTTGCACCGGGCCTGCCTGTACTGCATAGTACGTGCGTCGAATCAAAGGCATGACGACCAGATCGGCACATCCACCAGGGATCACGCGTGGAGCAGAATCCACATGCGTGTATACAGCACTACATCGATGACTACACGGTCCATGTACACAGTTGTCTCCACGCGGCCACGGCAAACGGACAATAAGGACGACCTCCAGGTCTCCACTAGGTGCTCAAGAAAGGACACATGCTTTTTTCCCCCTGTTGTCAGCAGTTCAGAGGAAAGCTGGTCGTTTTAACCATCAAATAGTGTAGAAGTGTTTGCAATATTGGTAAGTCCATCGATCAAATCATATAGGACCGAGGTGTTTTCCTATGTCATTACAGGATTAGATCGCTAGGCCGACGGCAAAAAGCCCTCGGCGTAGGCCCTTTTGCCGTCGGCGTATGGCAGCCATCGGCATAGCGTCCTCGGCGGAGCTCTCCCTCGGCGGACGGAGCAAAAAAAAACGTCATACTACACTGCTTTACACATGCTTGCGATATTGGTGGTCAAGTCATCAGACTGCTTTCCAAATGCTTCATGATTTTCTTGTCACACACCGCTCCTACCGCAAAACATATTGAAATTGGTACCCCATCGTACTACACTACAGGAAAACAATGATCTCTCACACAGTCAAACTCGGTCAATTCAAACACCACGTACACTATTTTGTTAAGTGGAGATCAAAGCTTCCTTTAGCCAGAAGGTATGCCCGGCATGCCGCGGCTTGCTAGAAGGTATACCCCGCGCGATGCCGGGCTTGCTCATGGCTAGCTGATCGATCGTTTCCAAATCTGATAGCTAGCTGACTGAATCAGTTCTTTCGACGTACGCGGGGAGGACATGCATGCATGTTAGGCCACCGCGTGCACTAATTCCTCACCGCCCGTTAACACGAACATAGGTGCATGTAGTTTACCGGACCATGTTAGGCACCTCGGTTAGTTATATATGCCAGTTAATTATATATATGTGATTAATTTACTATCTATTATCCTCAAGTTAGACTACTCGCTTTGATCTAAACTAATGGACTTGGATTCATATAGATTCAGATGTATGTAGTCATGTTTTATTGCTAGATGCATCTGAATTTAGAAAAATCTGAGGCTATTATTTTATATCGCTATAAGTATATAACTTGTAGCATCCTTTGATTTTCTGTATTTGGATATATACACCTCTCGTATATTCTGAATACATTACAAAATATGCTTAGAAAATAGAGCTACCTTTACTATATACCAACATACTTTTGGTCGGTCAGGAAATCCCAGAAAATAAAGAGACTTGAGTAAAATAAAATACTAAAAGAACCAAAAATCGGATGTTTCAAATGATTATCGAATTGCAACTGTGGCAAAAGAGCAAACTCAATGGAAGGAGTGAAGAAATTATAAAAAAATCTTTTTACAAAGCATATATAGTAATTTTAATGCGGCATACCCTAATGCAAAATCCTAGATCCGCCACTGCCTTATGTATGCCTAAAATGATTCTTTCCTTAGTTCATCATATGCATCTGAATTAGTCCTGGAAGCAACATTTATCTTGACTTACTATACCAATATAAAATGTGAGTATTTGAGCTATAAGATCTAGGTAATTATAGTGTTAAGAGTTTAACGATACTAACCAGTAAATATAGGAGATTGCGACACCAAAATATAATTATTTCTCAACATGTATAATTATGCATGGATGGAAGTGACATATAAATCAAGTAATCCCACATATTACAATCTATGCATTTTTTGTGCCATCAAATCATTTCTTGCTAATTCATAATTTGTGAGTGTGTGAAATAAATGCATATTCTTAAATATTAATGGTTTACACCCAATTAATTTGATAGTTGGATAAAAATTGCATCTAGAATTTAATAATAGAATATAGTCAAGTATTTATTTATTATTATCTTTGTGAGTTGTTTCAATAAGTCGATTGGTGTTGGAAAAGAGTAGGAAGTTTCATGCTTATAGTGGTACAAAAGGAAGCTTGTTTTGACTGTGGCTTAGAATTTATCATGTCATGCTAGATGTTGCTTTGACCATATGCTTAGTGATTATTGTTGTAGCATGACTTATTTCAAACAATTGAGAGATTGCTTAATGTGCCTTAATAGAATCATGCGTTGTTTTAGCATACAAAAGCATAATATTGTGGTATTCTCCTTTGATGCTTTGTTTGGATTGACTTGACATATGCTTACACCATGTTATGACTATGAACCAGTCACCCTAGCCTCTATGATCATTTAGTTTTTGACTTGTGATATCACTTTATGCTTTGTTCAATAATATTTTGTCGCTTTGCATGATTATGACCATTATTGCTCTCTTAGTTGGCCGCTCTCAGTCTTTTGCTAGCCTCCACTTGTACTGAGTAAGGTATACTCATGCATCCAACTCCCAAGAAACCAAGTTATTCCAAAGAGTCCACTATAAATTCCTATGCATGGTGTGTTACACCATTCCAAGTATATTCATGTTTTTATCTATCTTCCAAATTAAACTCGTTATGAGAAAATTAGTGATTAAAGCTCTCACAAACTTGATGGCACACTTTATTTCTTGCACCTAATAAACTTGTACCATTGTGTCATTATGTTGTTTATATGCTTGCACTTATAAGTTGGGAATTAGCAGAATCATGCTGTCATGGGGAACGCTTTCAACACCTGTACATATTATCCAGTTAATATCATGATATTTTATTTACGGATGTCAGCAGTGTGAAATAAAAGGGGAGCTTGTAAGTTTATGGAGTATTATATATGTGTTAGAGGAACGTTTGGGCGGCTAGCCTAAGCCATGCCTAATCATGGTGGAAACTTGCAGCATAATCATAATGAGCAATCTGTGAAGCATCCTCAATAAAAACCTATGCAAATAGCAAATAGAAAGATCACTGAGATGCTCACTGTCTGTTGCCTTGTCATTTTGATACGGGATAGCTCCTGTGTCATGGGGCAAGGGGTACCGTGTTGAAGGTTCTCTATGCTACACATATACTTACAATGTCAAGAACTTTCTTGTGCCTAAAGTTGAGTAGCATGAGGAACGACCCTCGTACTCAAGGGACATGAGATTGCCAACTTATGATCTGTCAAGCATATACTTCATATTTGTTTCACTTTAACCTTAATCACTTTAAGATGCATATGATAGGGGAAATGAGAGATGAAAGCTAATAAGTACCATAATTTTTGGAAGCTCTTTATGAAACTTGAAATTTCTGCTTCCCTCTATGAAGGGCCTTTATTCTTTATATTTGTTGAGTCTCCATCTTCTATCTTTATGCACCAATTAAGAGAGCATAGTTGTCATTCTTAGTTCAATGTGCATTGTCCCTAAACATGTTGATTGATTCATAATGTTGATATTGCTTGTTCTTAAATTATTTGTATCTAGTCACCCTTATGAACTTTGAAGGTGCCCTATGCATTTATGTTTTGCTACTCCATGAGGGACAAGCTGAATACCACACATTCTATGTTGTCTATATGTGAAATAAACAAACGTCTTTCAATGCATTGTTATTCATGATCTTTTGTATGTGCCTTTTCATGTTGCAACGTAGTTACTATGTCTTGTTGTTAGAACTACATCTTTCACGCTCATGTTTAGAGTACTTTGATCCCAGCTATAAATGCTTTACAATATCTTGATCAAAATTGTGATAGAATGCAACCTCAAAAATTATTCTTTTTTTATCACTTACCTACTCAAGGACGAGCGGAGTTAAGATTGGAGATGCTTGATACGTCGTAAACGCATCTATAATTTTTTATGCTCCATGCTTGTTTTGTATCAACTTTTCTATGTTTTGTCTAAATTTTGAGGTATTTTTATACATTTTGAACTAATCTATTGACAAGATATCGTAGTGCTAGTTTCCTATTTTCTGCTGTTTTTGGTTTCAGAAAAGCTAGTAAAGAAATATTCTCGGAATTGGATGGGACAAAATTCGAAGTCAATATTTTACTAGAAGGAACACGGAGTCCGGAGGGGAGACGAAGTGGGGCCATGAGGCGGACACACCATGTGGTGGCGCGGCCGGGGGGTGGCGCCACCAGGTGGTGTGGGCCCGTCGGGCGCCCACCGACCTTGCCCTTATGTCTATATAAAGCCCTCGACGCAGAAACCCTAGATCATCCAGCCTCATTCGACGAAAAGTTCCGCAGCGCCGCCGCCACCAAAGAGAAGATTTGGGGGACAGAAGTCTCTGTTCTGGCACCCTGTCGGGACAGGGAATTGCCCCCGAAGCCATCTCCATCGACTCAACCGCTATCTCCATCGCCATTGCTGACTCCCATGATAAGGAAGGAGTAGTTCTCCCTCGAGGCTAAGGGCTCTACCAGTAGCTATGTGTTCAGCTCTCTCTCTCTATGCGTGATCTTATTGTGATCATGAGCTTTGTAATCAAGTAGATCTACTCTGCTACTCAAGTGCTTTAATTAATCTCCGGTTATCCCCACATGTGTGAAGTTGACAGTGTGCATACCGTGTGGCACTTAGGCTACAGATTACATAAATACTTATCATGAGTATAATTTGAGTTGTATGTATCTATAAAATTGTGGTGTTTGTTGGAACCATTTAGATCTCAAAGTGACAGGGTTGGGGTTACCTAGATGGGGAATGCGAAATTTAAGGAGAGCTTTTGAAGCCCTACCGTGGATTGGAGTTATCCAACCGGAGAGTAGTTTAGAGTATCATAATGAAGAGAAGATATTTGTATGAGAGTGTCCGGTAGTAAAAGTATGATCCCTAATCCTTGTTTCTAAGCATTGAAACACCATTTACAATCAGTCCTGTTACATGTTTGCTTGCTGTCATCTATATTTCAGATTGCAATTACCACTTATAATCATCCATATTACTTGTATTTCACTATCTCTTCGCCAAACTAGTGCACCTATATACCTGACAAGTGTACTGGGTGTGTTAGAGACACAAGAGACTTCTTGTATCTTGATTACAAGGTTGCTTGATAGGGATATCTTTGAAAACTTCCTCCCTAAGTTTGATAACCTTGGGTAATCCACTTAAGGGAAACTTGCTGCTGTTCTACAAACCTCTGGACTTAGAGGCCCAACACTGTCTACAAGAATATAATCGTGCATAGACATCAGTATCTTGGTTTAGTCCGCCGTGTGTTTTTAGATCGGTCAAGAAGACACGAGTGGACTCATGGAAAAATCTCAGTTGCGACCCCACTTACAACAGAGAGAGAGTCTCAATTGTGATTCCACTTATAGCAGCGAAAATCTTAGTCACGGCCCCACTTGCAACTTGGAAAACCTTAGTTTCGATCACACTTGCAACTGAAAAATCTTAGTTGCGACCTTACTTGCAACTAGAAAAATCTCAGTTCCGACCCCACCTACAACCAAGAAAACCTCACTTGCTACCGTAGTGGCAACTTAAAAAAATCTAGTTGCAAACCCCACATGCAACTAGAAAAGGCCCAGTTGCAACACAAATACAAAATATAGAGAAAAACAAGTCTCATATTTGCAATGAAGAAAAAACAAAAAAAATGTCCGATGAAAATATGCTTAAGGCTCAACGGGAAAAAAATCTAGCTCTAAATGGGACAAATATTTCAGAAAAAACAGCGAAAGACGACCTGACACACATATTCCAAAAGGTGAACTCGGGCCACTACAAGCATCTACGCAGATTAAAATTATGAAAATGGTTAGAAAAGAAATAAAACAGTAGTGATAAATTCCTTGTTGGGCGCCAACTAGTAATAAAACACACCAAAAAACTAAATAGTTAGAAAAGGAAGACAATACAAAAACTAGAATAAAAGAGTTGAAGCATGTGCACCAAGCCCTCATTTTTCCCGCTTCTCTACTCTTTTGCTACACTTTTTCTCTATCGTTTGATAGCCTTCGCTGCTTCTAATGTCCTATCTTAAAAAAGGCAAGCAGAGCAACTGCTTGATAGGAAAAAGGCAATGCCGAACAAAGAACCATGCACACGACAACAACAAACGGGCTAGACAATAACAAAAATAGCCCACTGGAGAACGTCAGGTTTTGACAACCTGACTCACCTGTGACTAACGCATGAATCCTGACACTGTGTCAATTGTGGCCCAAAAACAATAAAAAGCCCACTCGGACACAGCAACCACGGGCCAAAAGCAACGCGGGAGAAAAAGCAACGACTAGCAAACAACCGGCACGGATCGTAAAACCAACAAAAAACAGCGGTTGCTGATTTAGTTGTGTTTTAGCAAAATCTTACTATCGTTATTGGATTTACAATGATCTTGGTGCACTGAAAATAGATATAAAACCTCGATGAGTTGAACTTCCCTGTCTTTTTAGTGCCAGACTGCGTGGAAATTATGGTTGCCTTCTTCTTCCATCTATTTACTCAGTGCTTTGTTTCATGCTGCAAACTTTGTACAACCAGACTTGACCAATAAAAAAATTTATACAACCTCCAATCCAATTTAATTGTCACAGGTCTTAGCAAAATCGATAATTAATTCAGATGAGAGGGTGTAATAATATTTATGCACTATTGATTTTCCCACGAACATATTAGCTAGTGAGTATAAACAATAAAACTAGCTTTGTGGCAGTAGAATCATAGGTCACAGATTGCCGTACAATTTCGATGGCGTGCCGGCGTCGATTACTTGGTAACCATTGCCTTATGGTCGTGGAATCTCCGTGACCGACGAAGGACGAACCGTCTTCTTTGCGGTGTGTGGATGCAGCGAAGGGCGAACTGGCGTCCAGCGGCGTGCTGCCTAACCTGCGTCTAGTTCCAAAGTTTGTACCGACAATCCACTCTGTTTCTGGACCTCACTTGCAGGGGCATGGTCGGCGCTGGCCCTAGGTAGCTTGGTTTAGTCCACTATGTGTTTTTAGATCGATCAAGACGAGATGAATGGACTCCTAGGATTGATACAAGCCATTGGGCTGATTTTCTATTACCTGATTCGCAGGAGTTTTTTTTTCTTTTCTGTCAATGAAACGATTGATTGCCTGATTTGCCGCATCTTGCATATCTTCCTTCTAGGCAGTAGGGGTGGACATGCAGCTCGAGGCTCGGCTCGGGCTCGATTCGGCTTGAATGATGGTCAAGCCAAGCCTAAACCTTGCTATTCAGGCTCGAGGCTCGACAAGTCGGCTCGCTGAAGCTTGCAAGCCGGCTCGAAAGCTTGATAAAATTAAAAAATTTACCATGACCTTTGCTGAAATTGTAAGAATTCACAGTTTTATACAATATTTGATCATGATTTCACAAATACATCAACAAAATAGTCTAACAAGTTAAATAAAGTACCAATAACCATAATAGTTTCATTACAACACAAGTTTCATAACACAAACTGACCACTTAGTCCAACACAGGAACATAGTCCAACATAGGAACATGAGTACATGACAAACACGGGAACATAGTTCAACTTCAACAAAAGTAACAGGAGGCAGGAGCCATGGTATCACAAATCTGATCATAAACATCAACCATTAACATCTCCTTAGCCTCTACCCTTGCTGTCATCTCCTGCAGTTCATTCATACTCATATGTCGAATCTGTTTATCACAAAGACAAAAAGAAATCATCACATACATGGTTTTGCATCAGATATGTTACAGCAAGTGAGAGAAATGGCATTATATAATGAGTTTTGCATTACTTGTGTTCTTGTACAAAAATTTACAGCAAGTAGAGAAACAAAATAGCACTATATACTTACTAGTTGCTCCCCACCACGCTTTTTGGAAATGGAATACACTCGACATCATCAATATCATCTGGTTCCTAAAAGAGTGAAAATGATGAAAGTTAGGTATGTATAAGACATAGTATAGTAGACTAACTAGCAACAAAATGAATCAACAAGGCACATACCACATCCAACGAGACTTTATTGTCATTGTGAGCACCTTTAATCCAACTAGAAGCACACACCAGCGCCTCCACCATCGCTGGGTTTAGAGAGCTCCTATAGTCATCTAGAACTCGCCCCCCGGTGCTAAAAGTAGACTCGGAAGACACAGAAGTCGCCGGTATAGACAAGAAATTCTTTGCCATCTTTGACACGACGGGGTATCTATGGGCATTCAGCTTCCACCACAATAGAACATCAAAAAAAATTCTCTATCCTTCACAATTTTACACAGTCACAATGTTACTGACAAGACTAGAATTATAAAGAAACAAGATTTTATCACAACAATGGTACTGCCCAAAAAAGAAAAAAATTGTATTTCTTACAACCAGATATTATCACAATAATGGTACTCCTCAGATATTATCACTAAAAAGAACAAGATTATACAAAATACAGAGCCGCTAGAGCCTAATCATACAAAGTACAGAGCCGCTAGAGCCTAATCATACAAACTATAGCACATTTTGATACTGGTGCTTATCGCACGCTCAACCTCCGCTGCAGCCTAAAATTTGTAGAGTACATAGCCGCTGCCCATATCGTATCGTGTAAAACAAACAGAGAATACAAAGTAAAGAATAGTCATACAAAGCCTCGCGTGCGCGACTAACTTGAAGGCTGAACCTGAGCTGCTGAGCTGCTGCTGCAGTCGTTCGTGCTGGGAGGAGGTGGCGTGAGGCCCGTGTGGCGGCCGGAGGGCTGGCGGCCTAGTGCCGCCCGGCGGGGCGGGCGGACCGGCGCCCCCGCTGCCGCTAACCCTAACCCTAGCTGGAGGTAGGAGGGTGCGGGCGCACGGGGATTGATAGGAAGGAACAAGGAGGAGAGGAGGCAGCCGGGCGCCGGCGCATCGGACCTTGGTGGCGGCAGCCGACCTTGCTGGCGGCCTGGCGGGCGACGGGGACGGGGCCGGTCGGTGTTCTGGCGAGAGAAATCGAGAGGGAGAGAGTCGCTGCGAGAGGCACGGAGACTGGCCGCGGTGATGGGATATTTTCGGGGATAGGTGGCTGGCTCGTCGAGCCGTTCGAACGAGCCACGAGCCCCGCGAGCCAAGCCACGAGCCCTTTTTACAGTTGTTTTCCTGCACCAAGCGGAGCCCAGGCTAGGCTCGATTTTTTGCAAGCTTTATGGTTCGGCTCGGCTCGATTCCACCCCTACCTTAGGCACGGCCGGACTGCATGTCACTGTTTGTGTGTGGGGGGGTTGCAGCTCCTTTGGTGTGGCTGTTTTTTTAGTTGGATGGTCTATATACGATCCCTGGATTATATTACCGCTATCGCGTTTGTACTTTGCTGGTTGAGGCTTTATTAATTTAATGAGTGAATTTTATTTTTACCCTTTATTTATACATTTGTGACATTAGTTACCCTATATAGTGAAAATTTATCTAAATTACCATGTTTAGAAACTTTAAACCCTTATTTTCTGATGCATATCTACTGGGCGAGGTGTGAGGTGACGATTGAACTTCAAAATTATCGAGATGGCAACAAAGAATAGAACATTTGGTGCAGAGAAGGGTAGATATGATCGATGACGACGTCCTCCGGTCTTGACATATTTTGTGGCGGCACATTGTCCTAGTATGTCAGCCTTATACAAGAACATGTGTTGAATGCTAAAACGGAATAAAATTATGCTTAGAATTTTATTAAATAGGACATTTGGGTACAACTTCTACTAAATAGGGTAATTAGTGTCTTAAATGTACAAATAAAGAGTAAAATGTGGAATTCACTCTTAATTTAAAGGCGTGCTCTGCTCGTCTAATTCGATTGACGAGCTGTGCCACATAACTATTGAAAGGATGGATTCCCAAATAATTATAGCAGGCATCGATAGTGGCCATGGTCTGGAGGGCAGATGATATCGTCGTGCTCTGCAAGCATCGAGTGGCAAATGAAGTGTTATTGACTGGGTCAGTCAACATAGCTCACTGTCTGCGGCTTCCCTGCGATTAGTCTCTACTCTCTACTGGTTCAATAAAGGAACAGGCAGCGAAATGCAAACTCGGATCTTTTTTTTTTTTTTGACATGGAATTCTCAATTCCATTAACCCGAAGACACAGCAGACATATAAAGAAAATGAGACCAAAGAAAAATTCAGACGTATAAAGTTACGCAAATATCGATAGATCACGCCTTCAGGTGTACGATCAAAGGTTTGCTCTTGAAGGGCTCTGACTAGATTTTGTGCATCAGACTCCACTTGCAGAATTCCCATTCCCCAATCTGCTGCAGCATGCAAGGCTTTCTGACACGCATAAGCTTCAGCGAGTGCAGCGCTGCCAACATGAGCGAGATATCCTGCACCCGCAAACTCGGGTCTTGACTAGTCTTAGTTCTAGTGGTCTAATTTTTGGCAGGAGCCGTGACTAGTCTTGTGGAAGCTATTGGTCTCCTTGACTATGAGTGGAATTTCCTGTACTAGATGTCAATCACATATGCGTGACAGCTGTGGACGTGGAGGCGGCAATATGTGTGGAAAAATTATGTAGAGTACGAACAAAACATTGCTAGTGGACCAAGGCACACCACAAAAAAAGTTAATAGTACTCAAAAGTCTTTTGTAACAGGGATGGGTTCAGAAGGACTATTCTTTAGATAAGGTCGCTTATTCCTGAAAATCCCAAAAGGCACAAGAAAAACACAATTGCAAAATGGTCCCTAGGAATTGTGAGGAGGACCTTAACAGAAGCACTAAAAAAGCAATCAGGTCCTTAGATCATATCCACCGCGAGCCCACTCCATCGCCGTCAAGGATGAAACCACTTGGAGTGATGGAGCTCCCCGCCACCATCTCCTGTCACTACGAGGACATCAATGACATGTATGATGCCATGGATATAGGCTTCCTCCCTTAAAGCCATCTGCCAGCTGGGAGGAATTCTTCATATGACAGCCATTCGGTTAGAGGATTCGGCGGCAACGAACCTGACTAGCGATCTTCATTGTTTCTTCCTTTGCGAGAAGATAGAAGATGCAACACGCACAAAGGATCACAACATTCTCCACCAATGATGACCTCAGAGCCGACCGAGATAACATGATGGCATACTAAAGAAGAGATCGAGGGACGATAGTCATACCTCTATACTCGAGGTAGAAACAAGCTTATGGCGGGTGCCAACGTCGGATTTGCCACAAACAAGAGGAAGATCCAACATCCTTCATGCATTGCTCGTAGGAACAATAAGGAGGCAACATGACGAGGAAAAAATATGACATCACACAATACGGCCATTACCGCAAGAAAAAACCTAAATCCACACCTACTCCTACCATGTACAACACCAATAAGCCAGCCTCCACTCACATCCTTGTCCAACACAACAATGCTGCCAGACAAGGAGGGTATGAGTGTTGGGAAGACCCAAATGACTCTCAAAGAGAAGCGATGGAAGAGAGGAGGAAACGAGGAAGCAACAAAAAAGAACTTCCGCTCACATTGGTTCGGGACGGTTCTGAGTTTTGACTCACTATCAACGTACACCATATTTCAACACATATCTCCACAATAAATAGATATCAAGTTAGATGATACTACTAACAATGACTACAAAAATAAAGAATAGGTAAAACTTCACCCATGACTAACCAAAAACTACCAAAGGTATCTTGTTGACAACATGACCTCTTCTTCTTGGCTATATCATCTACCCACTTCGTTTTGCTTTGATCATTGGCTTGTTGATGGATAGTTCTTTGATGCATATTTATTCCCATCAGATTCTTCTATCAAAACACCCAGGCCAAACTCAATTGGTATTTGGAGGGATTCCAACACCATCTCAACAAAGACTGAGTATATACCAATTGGTTAGAGAAGTGGATGTACAACCTAACTACCCAAGTTCAAGTCTCCGTGGACCTAGATTTGAGTTCTTATTATAAAAAACATTGTTGTAAAGCCTTCATTTCTCACATTTCTTTAAAAAACACCATCTTCACTTGCCTCATGGTTGGTCTCTCCTCTCCTTTTAGTTTCATACATGACACAACTAGACCAGCTACTTCTTTCACTTGTTTACCTCCCACCCCTATAACTTGTGGATCTATTAGTTCATCCATATTTCCTTCTAGCCCAAGTAATGTGACAAATAGAATAACAAGCCCATCGCCTTTAGAAGATCTATACAAAGAGTACTTCCTCCTAGTAAGAAATTTAACAAGAATGACTCCAAATCTATAAACATCACTAGTCTACGTTAGGCACATAGTATAACAATACATATAATCTAAGTAACGTATAGTTTCTCCCACAATAGTTGTTGTTCCATTTTGATCTATGAGGATGTACCTTGAAGCTCCAAACTCTGACACTTTTACTATCAAAGGTATCGTCAAGGAATACGTTGGAAACCTGGATATCTCTATGTATTACTAGGACCAAAACATCAGAGTGGAGGTAAGCAAGAGCTAGCTTTGCCTATTTCACTTGTGATCCTTAGCCTCTCTTTACAATGTAGTGATTTGGTTTGTTCTGTAACTCAGTGTGCCATTGGCAATGAACTCATATGCTAGTAAAGGTACTTCTGTCTCGAGGCAACATTTATGGAGCTTCAATATGTTCATCTGATTGAATTGTAAGAGTATGAAAACCTCATTTATGAACTCGTCGATTTTTCTCGACAACAGTATAACATATATTCTTACTAAATTACATCGACTTAGTGATTATACGACAAACAATTACCGTGTAAATGTACCATAGGAAAAGACACTCACAAATAAGCAAAGCTATCGAGGGCATCTCGCGTACAATAGGAACTCTTCTTGGATCTCACATCTGCTTGCTTCATTTAGCTTTGCTTGTTGGCTGGTCAATGGATATTTTTTGATGCATATTTCTTTTGATCGGTTTCTTCTATCAAAACATCCATGAAAAAATCCGTTGGTCCTTGGAGGGCTAGTGCCATTTCCACTTACGTCATAGTTGGTTGCCCCTCTGCTTTAAGTAATGTAACAAAATGCATGACAAGCCCATCTCCTTCCAAAAATAAATACAAAGAGGGCTTCCTCCTAGTAAGAAATTCAAAAAGAAGGACTCCAGATTTATAAACATCACTAGTTTATATTAGGCGCCATGTATAATAATACGTAGGATCTAAGTACCATATAATTCCTTGTACTACAATTGTTTTTCCATTCTGATCCACATGGATGTACCTTCAAGCTCCAAAGCCCATCACTTTTGTTGTCAAGGAGTCGTCGAGGAGTACATTGGAAGGCTTGAAATCTCTATGTATTACGGAACCGAAATAGCAGAGTGAAAGGTAAGCAAGAGCTTTCCATATTTCACTTATGCTCCTTAACTTCTCTTTCCTAGGTAGTGATCTGGTTTCTTCCGTCTGAAGCTAGTTACTGAGTGTGCCATTGGAAATAAAGTCATATGCAAGTAAACAGACTTGTGTCTCAAGGTAACATCCACACGGATCTTCATAATGTTCCTATGATTGATTTGTGAGAGTATTTAAACCTCATTTATGAACTTGTCCATTTCCCTTGATAATAGTATTTGACTTGATGGATAAAGTACAACACATATATTCTTACTAAAAACACATTGATTAACTGATTATACAACGAACAATTACTGTGAAAATGCACCATAGGAAATATCATGCAAAGATTCCGAAGCTATCGAGGGCATCTTGCCGACAATAGGAACTCTTCTTCTTGGCTATGACATCTACTTGCTTCGCTTTGATTTGCTCGTTGGCTGGTGGATGGATAGTTTGTTGATGTATATTTCTCCCGATCGGTTTCTTCTATCAAAACACCAAGGGAAAATTCCATTTGTCCTTGCAGGGCTTCCAATGCCATTTCCACTTGCCTCATTGTTGGTCGCTCCTCTGCTTTAAGCTTCACACATGACACAGCTAGAGTAGCTACCTCTTTAAATTCGCTACCTCCCTCCTCTACAACTTGCGGATCAAGTAATTCATCCAGATTTCCTTCCGCGAGTGATGTAACAAACTGCATGACAAGCCCATCTCCTTCCAAAGATCTATACAAAGAGGGCTTCCTCCTAGTAAGCAATTCGACAAGAAGGACTCCAAAGCTATAAACATCACTAGTTTCGGTTAGGCGCCTTGTATAATAATACATAGGGTCTAAGTACCCTATAGTTCCTTGGACCGCGGTTGTTTTTCCATTTTGATCCACGGGAATGTACCTTGAAGCTCCAAAATCCGACACTTTTGCTGTCAAGGAGTCATCGAGGAGTACATTGGAAGGCTTGATATCTCTATGTATTATGGGAACCGAAATAGCTGAGTGAAGGTAAGCAAGAGCTTTGCATATTTCACTTGCGATCCTTAACCTCTCTTTCCAAGTTAGTGATTTGGTTTCTTCCGTGTGAAGATGGTCACTGAGTGTACCATTGGAAATGAACTCATATGCCAATAAAGGGACTTCTGTCTCGAGGCAACATCCGCGGAGCTTCACAATGTTCCTATGATTGATTTGTGAGAGTATGGCAACCTCATTTATGAACTCGTCAATTTCTCTCCTGACAACAATATTTGACTTTTTGATGGCCACAACATGTAAGTCTGACATGATTCCTTTATACACGGTGCCATGCCCTCCCCCGCCGAGCCTACGAGCTAGATCAAAATTGTTGGTAGCCTTCTCTAGCTCCACTAAAGAAATAAGCATCCTTTCAGCGATGTCTGCCCTATGAGATACAAGCTGCTTCAACAGTTGTCCACGGTTTTGAGTGAAGAACTTACGCCTCAGTGACTTTGCCTTCCGTTGCTTAAGCTCACGAGTTAGTAGGAGTGTGCCAAGAACCAAAATTAGAATGCATGGACCGCTAGCAACTGACAAACCAATTATTAAAGCCAAGCGAGGATGTCCTGAAAATAAAACTTAAATCATGTTATTATGGTCCAATTTTTTTAACAAAAGGAATATTTTTAATATCAAGAAGACACCAATTATACCCAGCTAGCTTGTGCAAGTTATGGGACAATTAATAATGTATACCCCCTCTGCATGGGTTTATAAGTCCCCCCTAGAATTTCGAATCAAACTTTAACCATGATTTAACTAATCAACTATATGAGTTATATATATGTTGCAAATATGATATATATACCACTAGAAATCGAAGTTCCGATGAGCTACAAAACAATTTGCACACATATATATGTTTACAAATTTCGATTACTATTTGCTCAAGCACTAGCAAGTATAATAATTTGACACTGCATCATCATCATCGGTGGTGATCACCATACCTATGTTTGTGTCTGCAGTCTTGACACAGCCACCCGGCACGTTGTAGTTGCCATGGGTTCCTTTCGGGCACCGGCATCGGAATGACCCCGGCAGTTCCTCGCAGTCGCCGAAGCAGCCATTGTTTTCTTTTCTATCGCACTCTTTGATATCTATGTATACACATATATACACAGTATAGTTCTCATCACGTATTGTGGACCAAGCAGTAAAGCATAGCATAGAAGACTTTATTAATGGCGATCGATCCGTTTTATATATCACCTTGGCATCCGGCGGTGAGGTAAGGGTTGCCCTGATAGCCCTTCTTGCACTGGCACGAGTAGCCTCCGAGTTCGGGGGATATGAAGGAGTCTCCGTTTGTAGATGAAGTCTCGTCTATGCAGTTGGTGTATGTGCTCTTGCAGATGCTCCTGGCTGCATCCTCGGGGCATGACGACGACGATCCCGCCACGGTATGATTACCCGCACCTGCATATACATCGTGTGCCACCGTCCATTGGAGAATAACGGGTACCCTGAGATGATCAGCCCTCCGCCGCGAGGCAACATCTGCGTTGTCGAAGTTGAAATCCAGAAGGAGGACCGAACTTGTGCTGTCTAACCAGCCCACCTCGGCGATGATGACCACACTGTTTTTGGTGAAGGTATTCTGGTCGTCGAGCTGCTTGAGCTCCACGACGTAGGATGCGCTGGCAATGAATATGGGCGTTTGGCAGCAGCCGATGTTGGAGCAAGGGCCTACCGGGCCACTGACATAAAAGGTTTTCTCGCCACCATAAATGTCGGTGCAGAAGGAGGCGCAGCCGCTGACGAGGCTGCCGTTCCTTTGCAGCGACGCCTGCACACCGCAACCCACGAGGATGAACTCGTTGTCCTTTGCTGGCTTCACGAAGTACGGCACCCTCCCCAAGGTGTCACCGAGGCTCCACCGGACGGAGCCACCGCTCATGTTTACGGAGTGCACTCCGTTGGTTACCACGCGCATGGTGGTGTTCTTCAGGGAGATGTCGACGACCTCGAACTTGCCGGAGCGGCCGTCCCCGAGCAGAAGCCTGGGGGGGCCGTGCTGGTCGCAGGTGAGCTTGAACCCCGGCGAGTAATAGCAACGGGACGGGCCCATGCCGAACGGGTACGGCACGCTCACGTTGCCGCAGGTGGTGTTGCACCCGGGCATCCCTATCCGCGGCATCGCCAGATTCCCTGCAGCGGCCACCGCCGGCACGGAGACCAGCAGCACCAGCACCCCTATAATGGATGGCCAACTTCTGGCTAGCGCCATGGCAGGCCGGAGATGAGGAACTCTTGGTCTAGCTATCTGGATTTCTGGATACCTGCAACCAGCAAGAGTTATACTAGTAGCTAAAGTTCAGTTATTCTGGTACCTACAGGTCCACATAGCTAAATTTCGAGATTTTTTCCAATCCTCTTGGGAAGATTCGGGCACATCTTGCAAGCGACACTAGCCAACTAGCTTACGTTTTGGTTGGTGTAGATTGGTTTTAGGGCCATCCCAATTGTTTTGTCTCGTTTCAAAGTTGGACCGATAAGACTGCATTTGGAAGAATAGGACAATGGATTTTATCAAGTTGGATAGTATTATGGAGCACTTACCGTTACTTCTTTCACATTGCCATTTGAAAGATGAAGTTCATTGGAACGTTCCTCCATGTCACACAAAGCCTCATAGCTGCGAGCACCAGTGGCATGATGGTACTTGACTGACTGTCTGCTAGTCTTATTGACGAGGGTTCGACGCGTCAATACCCATTGTTATGGACTTGAATTTTAGAGAAAATGGGAATGCTGAAAGTAGTGAGACGGTTAACAGACAAGCAACGCGGGGACATGAGGTTTACCCAGGTTCAGGCTCCCGAAGGAAAAACCCTACTCCTGCTTGTCTGTTCTTGATTACGGCGGAACCGAAGGTTACAGGTCTACGCAGATGCAATCTGGTGTGGAGGTGTGTGTATGAGATGTTGAGGTCCTTCTCGCCGTACCCTCCTTGTCTTTATATAGATAGGCCAGGTCCAAGGATAAGTCGAGTCAGTTACAGATTATGGTTGAACCCATTGAAATTCTATCTACATCTATACTTGTCCTCCAAGGAGTCGAACTCGCCATGGGCTTGGGCGACCCGAAATCTTTCTGGGCTGCAGGTCTTCACATGGGCCTTCCTTGAGCTGGACCTGGTATACCAACGTTATCCACCGTAGGGTACATCCATGTCACTGGGCCAAAACCAGCACGCGCTGTGTTTTTTTTTCTTTAAATTTTTGAATATATTGTTTAAAACATTTAAATTATATATTTTTTGCATACTTATGAATTTTGAAAACTTTCAACAAGAAAAGTGCTTGAATTTGATCCAAATTCATTTTCTATTTTATAAAATAATTATTTTAAATAGTCAAATTATTAACCATTTTGCCATTATCAATTTAAAAATGCATTAACTATTATGTTTTGCATATTTTTGTATCTCACTAAACTTTCAAAACGAAAAGTGCTTAAATTTGAATAAGTAATCCATATCCATTTTCAGTTTTATAAAATAATTATTTTAACTAGTCAAATATTAACCATTTTTATTATCTATTTAAAAATGCATTAACTATTATATTTTGCATATTTTTGAATCTCACTAAACTTTCAAAATGAAAAGTGCTTAAATTTGAATAAGTAATCCAAATCCATTTTCTGTTTTATAAAATAATTATTTTAACTAGTCAAATATTAACCATTTTCCATTATCAATTTAAAAATGCATTAATATTATATTTTGCAGATTTTTTAATCTTACTAAACTTTCAAAATGAAAAGTTCTTGAACTTAAATAAGTAATCCCTATAACCGAAGCTTTAGTCCTGGTTGTAGCCACTAATAGGGACTAAAGCTATTTCCTGTTATTTCCCGCCGCTTTTCGCCAAGTTTTTTGGCCCTTTCCCTCTGAACTGAGCTTTTAGTCCTAGTTGTAGCCACTAACCGGGATTAAAGATATTTCCCGACATTTCCCGCCATTCTCGCCATGTTTTCCCGCCCTTTACCTCTAAACTGAGCTTTTAGTCCCGGTTGTAGCCACTAACCGGGACTAAAGATATTTCCCGCCATTTCCCACCGCTACCCACCATGTTTTCCCGTCCTTTCCATCTATATATAGGCCGACCGCGCCATGGTCATGCACACATCCATACCTTCCTCTCTCACAACAATGGACATCGCCTACTGGGCCATTCTGACCCTCGAGGAGACCGAGGCGTTGTGCGCCTCCAGCTACTCTTGCCCGTCGGCTGGATGCTGAGCGCTGGAGGGGTTCCTGTCCCTCTTGTCCCTCAAGGTTCCGCACGCCAGGCGGCCATCACGAACCACTTCTACCATGAGCTCACGCCGGAGTAATAGATGGATCCCTAGTGGAATCCCGACAACTATGACACCTGGAATGCCTTCTTTGCTAACCGGCAGGAAAGGGAGCTTGCCAGGTACGAGGGTGACGGCCCTCTCCCAGTGAACCACAACAAAGCCGGACATCTCATATATGTACGTTTGGCACAACCATATAGCGTCACAGTCTATCCATGTAGACATTCATGCTAAATATTTGGGTTTTTAAATAATGAAAGAAGTACCATAGGTAATAATGAAAGAATATCTAAAGCTTAGTATGGTAAAAGCTTGAAGGGGATAAAAGATTAATTCAAACAGACAAATTAAATGACACTTAAGAGGGAATAAAGTACATCCAATTGGAGAGGAACAAGAAATTCCAATGGGTATGGATTAAATGTGTTCAAATCCAATCTTCAGAAGGATTACCAGTATAAACCAATACCATCACAAATCAAAAGTTAGTATTTTGACCATAGTTATTGTTTAATAGAGTTCAAAATCGTGATTTAGTAAGACTTCCTAGACCTCATATAGTATAGCAAGGAAGTTTTATGAACAAGTAAAAGAATTGGATTAGGGTATCTAATCAGAATAAGGAACTAAAGAAGAGACCCCAAATTTAAGGAATTATAATAAGGACATATCCCTAAGGGACTAAAATAAAAGGAACTTTGTAATATTGGATTCAACTAGTTGGAGATTGTCAAGTATAATGAGAATTCAAGGAAAGGATTTGGATATGGGATACTACAATTATTCCCATTTGAGGTTACCATGCAGTTGAGAAATGTCATCATCAATACAAGACAATTCCTCAGTCCAAAACGTGAGAGTATACGAACTTCGAGGACGAAATTTATTTTAAGGGGGGGATTCTGTAATATCCAAGGATTAGCACCTGGAATTATAGAGGACAGAGATTTGTGCATTGCATTCATGCATAAGAAAATCCGGAAAATTTTCGCGCAAAACTAAAAGAGCTATAGAGGGATGGAGAACTCTCTTGTACTGATGGAAACTTCGGAGCAATTGCGCTAGATTTCGACATGACCTTTATAGAATTCCTTGTTTAGGGGGAAGTTTCTCAATCATGTATTTGAATTTCAAATATGAAATTCAAATGAATTTATAAAATTCACAAATGGAAATTAGAAACACTTAATAACTTGAATTGAAGTGATAACAAAATAATTGTAAAATAAAAAGGAAATAAGTAAACTTTATTAAATAAGATACAAATACTTACAAGTTTCAACTAACAATGAGAAAAATGAACTTTATTACATTAATAAAAGAATACAATATTATTTACAATATTTAATAATCAAATAAAGTTGTAAAAGAATAAAAAAGAAAACCTAAACTATTTCCCTAGTTAGTCCTATGTCTTCTGTTCTTCAACTCTTCACATTCTTTACTCCTGCAAAACAAACAAGAAAGAAAACAAAATAGAAATAAAAGAGGGTTATGTTGGTTAGTTTTGCTCTCAGTCATTAACAGTGAAATGCACCGTTGATAGTCATCATTGAGCTAGAAAGGAATAAGGGGCAAGTTTCACCAAATAAAGCATCTGTTCTTATCAGATGTGTAGCCTCAGTCTATGCATCACAGGCATGGGGCAAGTTTCACCAAACTAGTAACAGGTAAAAGGAAAGGCAGTAATTCCAGCAAAAGATCTAGTGTACTTGATCTGATCCTCAACTCACAGCAACCAAGCAAGCTGCTCACACAACCATGCATATGGGTGTGCTGTCAACACATCAGCAGCCCTAGGAAGGAGACAGGAAAGCAAATTCATGTATACAAAGGGGTGAGCCAGCCGAAGCCACAAACTACCATTTCACCTTCACACTTCAGAGCATATTCCCCATCTCATCATCTTATCGTCAAACCAATAATAATTAGATCATCCCACCAAATCCACCACCTAATCAGTATCTGGTTGCTTACTTAAGCCATCCAAGAAATGATCAAGTGAGCACAAGGAGAAGTAGATCAATATCAACAACACCACAAGGAGGAGTAGATCAAGATCAGCATCATCACAAGGAGAAGTAAATCAAGATCAGTAGCATCACAAGTAGTAGTAGACCATGATCCCCAATAGGCCACCAACAACAAGTACAAGTCCAAGATATAAATTAGATCATGCAGCACTTGTTCTTATTAGCTTGTATCATCAGATTGAAAAGAAACAATGGCTATGTCACAAATCATTCAAATCCATCTACCCTTCAACTAGAGGTTGTCTAGGAGGATTAGAAGGAGATTTCTCTCAGTATGCCTAGAAATGCTATGCCAGCTCATCACAGAGAATGAAAGCCACTAAAACTAAATATATATTTTTTCCAATGGTGCCTCAGCCTTTGCATCATAGGCTGGGTCAAGAACTTTCTCCTCAGGAGTCAATCACAGTATCTGATCTCAATCATGTATCTAGGAGGAGATTTAGAAAAGAGAAATATCTCAGATCCACATAGAAGAATATGTAAGTACCATCCCTGAGATATTTGGCTTCAGACCAACATCATGAGCCTATTATCTAGTTTTGCTAGACAAACATAACCACAACTGCTAGGTTACAGGGCACATTCCCAGAGGGTAGCACCTCTGTACCTAGCAGATACATAGTTTCTTGAGTACAAGCTCAAGATCATGTTTCTTATTGAAACCCACAAATCATTTTCCCAAACAAAGTATCTAGGAATCATTTATTGGATCACTTTGTCATTAAAACTGATCAAGCAATACTTCAGCCTTTGCATCATTAGCATTCAAGAACTAATTGTAATCAGCTACTACACCAACACATCATGCTACAAGAAGTATTGATGTGCACACTCTAAAAACAAGGCACCACAACACCAAATTGTGCCCCAAATAAGATACCACCATAATAAACCATCTCAATCTAGTAATATTGCTCAACAGAATCAATATATCAATAAGAGTCACACATGCTAGGCATGATTAAGTCATCCAGATTGAATCACCACACTTAACAACATTCTATCTGCAAGCAATATCACATATCCATAAACCTTATTACCAGAAATTCTACTATATATCAAATATCGTTATCTTAATATTAGAATACAAATGAACCTCTAACAATAACACCACATCCTAGCAATTATCCAATGGGCAGCATCTAAACCAATGAGCTTTCACAAACAAGAATCAGGGAACAATTAAACTACAATTTAAATCAAACATTAGTTAGAGTTCCTATATCTAACAAGATAGCACCACCATCATCAAATTTAAACCATAACTGCTAGGGGTAAATAATCATCCAAGTTAAAACAACACCAGAAGTAAGTCAACAGAACAACAAACACAATTATACATGACCAATATAATAACACAGAGCAAAATCATCTGTCATTGTATTCACTAAAAGGGCCAACTACTCTAATTTTGCAATAAGCACAACATATAAACTAAGAATCCATAATCATTTAGGGAAATTTAGTAATTCAACACCATCTAACTGTATATAGGACAACATCGCAAACCACCGCTAGAGTACAACTTATATTGCAGTTGGTCACTGTAATCGACAGAGAGGGCAAAACATCCAAAAATTAATAGTGGAAAAGAAGAGGGAAGAGAGATACCCACTTACCCAGAGGTCCTCGCTCAACAAGACGATGAAGTAGACAGGTCGACGGCTAGGCTAGCGACACGATGGCACGGTGGGCACTGAGGTGCCTACACCGCGCCAAGCCGTCTCACCAGTGGCAGTAGCACGCGGAGAACATCACGGCCAAGCAACAACACCGCCCGAATTGACAGCCGCTGTGCTAGGGCAGAACTAGGGTTTTCAACCGAGTGTGCATGAGAGGCAGGGAGGAACAAATCAAGCAAAGGGAAGTTATATATCATAGCACAGCGGACCAAAGCCCCATCTTACTGGCGCGAGAGAGGGCGGGAGGAGCCGGAGCCAAACGATGGCAGGGCGGCGCCTAGGAGGTCATGGGCGTGCGGGGTGTACTCAGGTGCGAGGAGGAAGAGAGGACACTAGTGTGGGTTGTGTAACCCCCAAGCTAAACTAGGCCGGCCTATTGGGCCAAGCCCAACTCAGTCCGTTGGACCAAATTTATTTACACCCAATTGGGCCACAACCCAACTACTTGCCACTATTAAATTATTTTCCCATAAAATAAACTATATAAAATAATTCCAACACATATGAAGTTATATCAAATCCTAAAAATACATATGATATATCAAAATGACCACAAAAATAATATCTACCTAATAAAAATATAATTTTAATTATTTAAAATAAAAATAAAGTAAAATAATTATTAACACCATTAAATTTTAAATGAAATTTTATAAAATAAAACAAAAACCCTAAAAATAAATAAAAATCATTTTTGTGTATCAAAATAACTTTACTATTTTATAAAAATACTAACTTAGAGTTTTACAAATAAAACATAAAGAAAATATTTAAAGACACTTAATTATTTTATGAATTTTATAAAACTAAAGATAATACTTAACAATAAATAAAAATCATTTTTAAGGTCTTGAATAAATATATTACACTACAAAATATTAAATATATTATTAGAAAAGTCTTTAATATTTTAAATAATAAATCCTTATCTAATACCTATTTTGTGAATTCTTTAAAAATAATTGTTTAGTAAGAAATAATCACAATTCTTATAAAACCTTGAGCAATTAGTGTCTTTATACTAAATTCCAAACCCATAACTTAAATTCATAATCAAATTTAAGTATAACTATTAACTTTAAAATATTCTTTTTAAAATATTATTAAGAATCCTTTTAAATAAACATTGGGTATCACCCATTTATATAATATGGTGAATAATCATTATATTTTAACCATTATTAACATAAATTCAAAATTCTAACAAGTTACTAAGATCATGTAATTATGCTTCCATTAAATAAATACATATTCGTTTCATAATAGAAAAACAAATTTAGTTTAATCTTTCACTTAAATAGAAAGTGAATAATTCCACACCTTAGTTATACCTATCATAAATCTAAAACTTGGGAATAATTAAAACATATTACATCTTAAGTTTACTTACCCTTTTAAAGTTAAATTTAGTCTTAAAGCTTATAAACATCATGTCCAATAAACTACTTATGTTTTTTAGTTAACTTTAGTCTATTTCAATTAAGACATAAATCATCTCAAGTCCAGACTACTCAAGCAAGCATAAACAACATCAATCACATTCTATCAATCATATTATAAAAGCTATCAGGGTTGTTTAAACCTTAGGAAGGAAATCTTTTCTTCAATTGTTATTCTTTTTGCCACTTCAAACAATAATTTCATAATAAATTCTTCAACTCTTAACAATTAAAACCAAGGACTTTTATCTTAGTCACCAAATGACAATTAATCATAATCACATTACTTTATACTTTACCTATATATTTAGAATCCTTATCACTTAAGTTCCTTATATGCCATTACTTATAAAGTAAAATTTGATGATAAACCAACTCTTAAAAGAATCACCTAAATTCACTTCACTCAAAACATTGGGGATTCACTTTTGAAGTTTTACAAAATGCATATCATTACTTATGCATAACTGCATCTTGCTTCTTTAAACATTAGTCCTTACCGGACCAATGATGTTGATTTCAGATATTGGATCTTATATTTTCCTGAAGACCGTGAGTGCATAATCTTGCAATCACAAAAGGCAAGTTCACACTTTCTCATGTCCTTTGTTTATTTTCTGCAAAGTATTTTGCAAATCCAGTGTTGTCATCACCTGCATTTGAAAAAGGTCAGAAAACACTATTTTTGGCAATAATGTGAACTATTGGTTACTGATCCAGGGTGATCAGCTAATTTATTAAATCTGGCAGTTGGAATACCACTATTCAGGACTATATCACCTAGGATTTAATAACCAATGTCGCTAGTGATTCTTGCACCGTATATTATGCGCTGACCATGGGATTTGGAATGGGACTGAGAAGTCAGCTGTATCTTCTTCCTGCAGCATGAAGCCGGATGTGCAGGTCATGGCTGTTATCACTCGTAGCATTAATATTAATTGGTAATTCGTAGAGGATATGCAACATATGGGTGGGAACCCTCAACGTCCCACGATATTTCTGGCATCTAACGGTCTGTACAAACCATTGCCGTAATTCATTATGTGGGCATGGTGTACACCAAGGAGGCATGCGATGTCGCGAAGGGGGCAGTGATTGGCTTGGATCTTAGGTTGGTCCTCACACCAAGGAAGTTTGAACGGGAACATAATCTCGGCCATGCAACAAAGCCTAAGGTCTCTCATGGGTAAAGTGACGCACCTTTGCAGAGTGTAAGAATTCTAACTTGTTACTCCATGTTCCAGGAAGGAGCTGCGAACGCGGCGAGAAAGGAACTCCATGAAAGTTCTCGTAAACCCGTGAAGGCTGACGGACATAGCTTTTCAGAATAAAAGCAACCTTTGAAGAAATGTTTACGAAAACTTTCATGGCCTATGACATATGGTCTGTGGCTGTAGATATAGTGCATCAAACACTCCTTTTCTAGTGAAATTGCTGAGTACGCTCGTACTCAAAGTATATTCTTAACCCTTGCTAGATGCTGAAGCCAATACAAACGATGTCTACATCAAGTTATGCTCCAGGAATCATCATCAAAAGCTAAAGCTCTTCAATGAAGTCAAGAAAGTCAACATATACATCAGCTCAAGTGAAGACGAAATTGCTGATTAGATAAGAATAAAATCTCTTTCCATAGAACCTATTTCTGTAGTGTATTGCAATAGCAGCAATGCCAGACCATTAGTTAAGATATTAGTCTTAATAGTATTATAATTTTGGAGTTGTTTATTTCTGATTCTTCTTTGTAAGAAGTTTCTTTCTATCTCTTTAACCTAGAGTGTTCTCTGGATCTTGTGCAAAGAGTTGAGTTGTAACCTATAGTCATGTCTTGGACCTGCTGTGTTTCTGTTGTACCACTCTGAGGGATGTAATACTAGTGAACCGTGTTTCATTAGTGTTATATCAATTACTATAGTGTACTACATCATGCAATGGTATGCTGGGTCACCGCAGTTGGTATCAGAGCATATGCTTTGACCTTAGGATTGAAACCCTTTTATGAAAATCTGTAGGTTGGATAGTGACTATAGGAGCCATTTTATCTAAACCAAATAATCTTATGACTTGTGATGAGTATCCACTTGAGGATAACCTTGTCACGAGGTGTATAGTCATCTTTCTTAGGAATAGTTATCCATCATCTCTTAGTAAAGTGCTATTTAGTGTCTTCCGAAGGAGTCATAAACCACCAAGATACTTTAGGAAAGCCAATTGGCCACAGTAGATTACTGTTGCCTGTCAAAACTCGCCGGCGAGCAGCGACGAGCAACACGAAGAGCCGGGAGGCTCCCAGAACTGCTGGTGGGCCCTGGTCCCTCGGGCAACGGCCCGCAAAACTCCGGCACGTGCCCTGGCTTGGTTCGAGGGCGTGCCACCTGACCTATACCTGATCAGGAAGGTGATGGATTGCTCCGATTGGTTTCCTGCATGGTAAACAAGTATACGTAAAATTCAAGCCGTGACCGGCTCCCAGGTTTCCCTGTAAATCGGCTCCTAGAGCCGATTGTCCCATGGTTCTGCATTAGATTTATGATAACATGGGGTTTTGCTTGATCACTACAAGTTAAATCGATCTACGACAGTTTAATGTTTTCACCACGTAACTGGAACGTCCTACACGTAATTGAGCCTGGTATGTACAAAAGATGAAGAATATTAACCCTAGAGGAGGCCTAATAACCAACGCAAAGTCAATTACCGGAACATCTTCTCTAGAACGAATAAGCCACGTCCTTATGTACTACTGGATCGTTCAATCCGTTTGTAAGGCCTGATCACGTAGATATTAAACTAAACCTTGGTGAACAAGGCACAACTATAACGGATCGAGTCAGCTAAGTAAAGATCAAGCAAGATGCCACCCTCACACCCGGGAAAAGGTGCAAAGACGGCGAGATAGCTAGAGGTAGCATAACTAAACAATCATAGCGAAAAGTACTGATGCTAACCCCCAACAAATCTATGATAATAGTGTTACTCGCCATCAACAAGGCTTCAGTACGAGTAACACCAGATAACGCATAAGTAGATACTGCCTAGATCGCAAGATGCGATCTAGGCAGCATGGCACTTACCCGAGAAAAACCCTAGAAACAAGGGGTGGCGATGCGCCGAGATTGTGTTTGTTGTGAACGTGATTGTCCTCCTTTTCTCGATAACCTTAGGTACATATTTATAGTCCGGAGACTCTCTACTTTTGGAATAACTCTATAACTCTATCTTTACCTAAACTGAAACGGAACCTACTATGATACAAAATACACGGGCAATTTAGCCCAAATCTACGCACTAGGCCGATCCAACAACACGTTGAATATATGTATCTTCCAAGCCCATCTTGATCACGGCCCATCTCCTCCTTTGGCCAAAATATGGCGATAACACATGCCCCCCTGGTTTTGGCAATGATAATTCCAAAACCACTCTGTGTTTTTTTGTATCGGGTTGCGCGTGGCCAGAATGCGTGGCAGCACAGAATCGTCACGCTACCCCTTTATCATGATGCCCTGTCTTCTCAACTCCTCCGCAGTGCAGGATTTGACGATTTTGGCAGCGCAATCTGGGAAACCGCTATGGCATTGAACTGTCTCTCCACTATTCCCCTTTATTTAAATTCGCCTGAGCAGTTCGCAGTCCCCATCTTCCTCCAGTAGCCAGAAAACCCTCTTTCTTTGCCAAAAAACCCTCCTCCTCCGCCATGGCTTCTTCCTCTTCCGCCCGTTCCTCCCAGTCTTCCAACAGCATCAGCGACCGAGAGCCGACGCCAGAGCACTCATCCACGGCGGCGTACAGTACTTTCGCCCCACGATGGTGGGACGAAAGGGACTGGGACTTCGCCGTCTGGTCGGAGGACGATGCGTCCCTGACTGACGGCGAGGAGAGCCTACAGTTCCTTGTTGACGGGGAACTGGAGGCGAAAAGCAGCGATGACGCTTGGTCTTGGGACGGCGTCGAGTCCTCCGACGAGGAGGAGGAATCGGAGGAGGACACATCCTCCGACGAGTATCCGCCGACGAAGCGCTTCCGTGCCGGGTCAAGCGAGGATACCGAAGATGACGATGAAGATGATGAAGTCCCCGCTGGCTTCTTCAGCAGCAGCAGCGGAGACGACGCCGGCAGCAGCGCTGAAGACAGCGAAGAAGACGGCGGCGACGACAGCGGCGACGATCTCGCCCTTTAGATTAGGAATCAGTAGCAGCAACAGTAGTAGTAGTAGTAGCAGGCTCCCTTTTGTAATCGACCATCCTTTTGTAATCAATCATCTTTCAAATGAATGAGAATCTGTTTCCAAAGATTTTCTTGTTCGCCCCTAATTTTGCCGATAGCCAAAATAGGTCGATGCTCCAGGAGTCGATGACACTGTATCGGCTCTCAACATACTGCACGCATACAGTCACACAAATCAAATCGCAAAGAGCCGATGACTACCCATCGGCTTCTCCGAAAAAACGTTGACAGGGTCAAAACTTGGTCGCATCTTTAGGCACATCAAAACGGCCACTTCTTAGTTTCAAACGGTAACCTGCGACCCTTTTCAAAACGGGCGACCTGTGTCCCCTTTTTTTTTTCTTTTTCAAAACGGGCGATCCAAATCTCCAATTGCCCATCAAAAAACGTGCCCTGAACGAACAACTAGTGACAAGCAAGGATGATGATGACAAAGCTGAGATCGCCGAGTTGGACCGTGTCCGTGCTGACGCCCTCCACGCCTTCGAGGCATTTCTTCAGTAGCTCGTATGTGCAGGCTGGCATCTGTTTGTAACTTGTGTGAACCTCTAGAGTCGATGACCGTGCATCGGCTATATATTTTTGCTTTTATTCGGCCGATTTTCAGCATCGGCCCCCACATTTTTACTGTCCATCGTCTTACGTGCTTTTACTTAGCCGATTTCATGTATCGGCCCCTCAAGTTTTACTGTCCAACATCCCACATGCTTGGGAAATATTTCTTGAGATGTTGACCGTTGACCGCCACTGGGAATTTCACGCCGTCCAGCTCCTCAAGTATGTACGCGTTTCCTCTTAAAACTTGGTCGACCCTGTACGGCCCGTGCCAATTTGGGGACCATTTACCATACGTTGCATCCTTAGTCCCCAAAGGCAACACAGCTTCCCATACCAGATCCCCAACGTGGAACTCCTTTGGCTTCACTTTCTTGTTGTATGCACGAGCTACTTTGGCCTTGTTCTCTTTGATTTTCTCAAGCGACCACAGCCTAAGTTCAGTCACGTCTTCAACACTGTCACTCATCAACGCTGCGTATTCTTCAGCCGTTAGATCGTTCTGAAAGGTGACGCGTCTCGATCCAGTCGTAATTTCCCACGGTAATACGGCTTCTTGTCCATAGACCAGATGGTACGGTGAGGTTTTGATCGCTCCATGACATGACATTCGGTAAGCCCATAAAGCCTCTGATAAAACCTCATGCCAACGCCTAGGGTGCTCATCGACTTTTCTCTTGATTAGCTTGATGAGGCTCTGGTTGGATGCTTCAGCTTGCCCATTCGCCTGAGCATAGTATGGAGATGACCTGATCAGCTTAATCCCCGTGTCCTCACAGAACTTTCTAAACTCTTGAGAAATAAAGACCGAACCTCCATCGGTCGTGATAGTTTGGGGAATCCCAAATCTATGGATGACATGTTCCTTCACAAAGTTGATAACATCCTTTGAGTTTACTGATTTCATCGGGACAGCCTCCACCCATTTTGTGAAATAATCAGTGATGGCCAAGATCCACATGTGGCCTTTGCTTGATGGAGGATTGATCTTGCCGATCATATCCATGCCCCAACCCCGGAATGGCCAAGGCTTGATGATGGGGTTCATTGCTGATGCGGGTACCATCTGGATTTTTCCAAATCTCTGACATGCTTGACACCCTTTGTAGTACTTAAAACAGTCCTCAAGCATGGTGGGCCAATAAAACCCTGATCGCCTGATCAACCATTTCATCTTGTGAGCTGATTGGTGAGTTCCACAGGCGCCTTCGTGTACCTCGTGTAGGAGCCGATTAGCCTCGGCTGTCCCCAGACATTTGAGCAATAATCCTTCCAGAGTCCTGTAAAACATGTCATCCCCAATAAGCACATACTTCATGGCTTTGTACCTTATCCGTTTAGGTGCCCCCCGAGCCGAATCCTTCAAGTAATTGAAGATATCGGCTCTCCAGTCGTCAGCTTCCAGGAACTGTACCTGAATATCGGCTCCCTCTGCTGCATCCTTGTAGCCTGAAGCCATCTGTGCAAGATCATTTGCCTCTACGTTCTGCGACCGCGGGATCCAGGTGAAGTTTACGTACCGGAACTGCGCCATCAGCTCACGGCAGTGCAACCATAATGGGAAGAGGGACTCGCTCTCACACTTGTACTCCTCCGTGATTTGGGAAATTACCAGCTTGGAGTCTCCAAAAATTTCCACTGCCTCTGCTCCGGCTTCGAGGAGTAACTCCATTCCCTTGCATATCGCCTCGTACTCGGCTACATTGTTGGTGCGAGAAGTAGACAATCTGATGGAGAAGGAAAATGTTGCCCCCCGGGGCGATACGAGTAAAATGCCGATGCCACAGCCATCGTCACAAACTGATCCGTCAAAAAACATAGCCCACGCTCTTATGGACAGTGCAGCTATGTTAGTGTTGATCCTTTCAGCAATAAGATCGGCCAGCGCCTGTCCCTTAACTGCTTTCGCGGGTTGATACCGGATGTCAAACTCTGATAATGCAAACATCCATTTGCCCAGTCGGCCTTTTAACATAGGAGCCGACAGCATGTGCTTTATGACGTCTGACTTGCATATGATGATGATCTCTGCTGATAGCAAGATGTGGCGCAGCTTGGTGCAGGTGAAAAACAGGCAGAGGCACAACTTATCGATATCGGGATACCTTGTCGCCGCGTCCAGCATCCTTCTGCTTATGTAAAATACAACTCGCTCTAGCCCATCGTAAACTTGCACCACCACCGAGGCGATGGACGTGTCAGCCACTGACAAGTAAATGTAGAACGGTCTGTCCGGCTGGGGTGGAACCAACACTGGCGGCTTTGTCAGATATTCTTTGATCTCGTCGAAGGCTCGTTGTTGTTCTGCCCCCCAGCGGAATTCCTCGTCAGATTTAATTTTCACGAGTCCCATGAACGGCTCTATCCTTCCTGACAGATTAGAGATGAATCTTCTGACGAAGTTGATCTTGCCGATGAGAGACTGCAGTTCTTTCTTTGTAGTGGGTGGCTTCATTGTTCGCACTGCCTCCTGACTTTTCAGGCCGATCTCAATTCCGCGTACATGGACCAAGAAACCCAAGAACTGACCGGCCGTCACTCCGAAGGCACACTTCTTTGGATTCATCCGTAGGCCGAATTTTCTTGTTCGGTCCAGAACGCGTTGTAGATCGTCCAAGTGTCCTTGCGTTGAAGCAGACTTGACCACCACGTCATCGATGTAGATTTCCACCAGCTTGCCGATCAGATCATGGAAAATATAATTCATGGCCCTTTGGTATGTGGCGCCAGCATTCTTTAGTCCAAACGTCATGACTACATACTCAAACAACCCCACCGAACCTGGGACTCTGAATGCAGTCTTGTGTATGTCTTCTGGAGCCATAAAGATTTGGTTGTAACCAGCATTGCCATCCATGAAAATTAAGATCTTGTGACCAGCCGCTGCGTTGATTAACGTCTCTGCTACCGGCATCGGATACTCATCCTTTGGGGTAGCTCTGTTGAGATCCCGAAAATCTATGGCAACACGCCACCGGCCATCCTTTTTCTCTACAGGTACTATACTATAAATCCACTCAGCATACCTGCATGGCCTGATTAACTTGGCTGTCAACATTTTCTCGACCTCTTTCTTGACTTCTTCCAGAATTTCGGCCTTCATTTGCCGTGCTCGCTGCTGAAATGGCCGAAATCCTTTTTTAAGCGGGAGTCGATGCTCAATGATGCTCCTGTCTAACCCAGGCATCTCTGTGTAGTCCCAGGCGAAGCAGTCTGGATATTGTTTCAACAGGGCTATCATCGGGCCCCGCAGACCCGGATCTAACTTCTTGCTGATAAATGTTGGTCGTGGCTTATCCCCAGGACCAATGTCGATCTCCTCTAGTTCATCAGCGGATGTAAACCCATACCCTAGTTTTCCGTCACCTGCCAAATCGAGGCTGAACACAGGGCAAGCAGTAGGTGAGGACAACAAAAATGATTTGGGCCGATTGCCTGAATCGGCCCCCTTTTTTATTGCATTAGTTAAGGATGGCTTACACCTCATGGTTTCACAATGGCAGGGCATCTCCCTACTACGACTACGTGATCTGCTTGTCGTATGATTGCTGCTTTTTATTTTTTGTGGCCGATCGCGAGGATCGGCCGTACCACGTATAATCGTGGACCTTTCTACTCTGCCAGGCCAGTGGATAAGACCAGCCTCACCCCGTTTTTTGTAGCTTCAATGCACTCACAGCCGTCTAAACTGATTCCAGAGATCGGCTCTTGGTCTTCTGCTTCCCAGACGTTCATGCCAGCAATGGAAATCTCGATAGAATCGTCTGCATGGATGACCTCCACTTCATCTCCGTCCCACTGTATTAGGCACTGGTGCATCGTGGATGGAATGCAGCAATTCGCGTGGATCCAATCCCTTCCTAGCAAGACGGCGTAGGTACTTTTGCTGTTCACGACGAAAAATGACGTGGGTATGGTTTTCCTTCCCACTGTCAGATCCACGTTCAGTACGCCTTGCGTTTCCGAAGACTGACCGTTGAAGTCGCTTAACGTGACGTTGGTTTTGATCAGGTCTGCAGTGGAGCGTCCCAAACGTCGTAGCATGGAGTATGGCATGATATTGACTGCCGCTCCGGTGTCCACCAACATCTTGCTGACAGGTTGCCCATTGATGTAGCCTCGCAGGTACAGAGCTTTCAGATGTTTGTAACCCTTCTCACGTGGCTTCTCAAAGATAACCGGCCGTGGACCGCAGTCAAACTGTGCCACTGGTAGCTCATTGGTTCGTGGCGCACAGAATTCTGTCGGAAGTACGAACACCATGTTTGTGCCAGCCGATGTCTGTGCATCGGCTTTTATTGGTTTGGGGCGCCACTCTTTCCTTGTCGGGCGGCCTTCCGTCTCCAAAGTCTGCCTCACTTTGACAACCAGATCAGGCCGTGCTTTTTTAAAGCGTGGAGATACTGCGCTTCGGCTTCCTCCAAGTTACGCAGCCGTTGCACTCTACGCTTTTGGGTGTGTCTGAGTCCATCGGGGCACCACCTTGGACGGTGATACCTGTCTTCTTCGTTGTCATCCCTTGGCTTCTCGAGGCCCTTTGCTCGAGCGGACTCCCTGTGACGGCTCTGAGGTGGGAGAGGCCCTAGACGTTTGAACACTGACATTGGCCTCGTGCCCTCCTTCTGCTGTCCACATGCTGGGCAGTTGTCGACTGTAGGCAATCGGCTCATTCCCACGTCCCAGCAATACTTGAAGAAGGGACAATCCCAATGTTTGTCTGCGCCTTCCTTTCCTTTGGACGGTCCCCTAGCGAGGTGTTCATATCCTCCATTGTCTCCATCGCGCTGGCGCCGTTGATCACACTGACGCTCATACTTGTTAAGGAGATGCGTGGAATGTGGCTTCTGATACCGCACCCTCCTCACCTGTTCCTCTGTTAAGTACCGCCCGTCATTGTGGCCGGGCCGGTCGCATGGACCAGCCTCCTTTCTCTCTTTGCCCCGAGAGTGACCACCTTCCTCCTTGTACGTGTCATGGTGGTACCCAGACACTGCCATGTTAACACCGAACGAAAAGTCCAGCCGACGCCTCGCGGGGCGACTGAGTTCTACCATGTTGACGCCGGGAAACGGGTTCGTGTCCACTTTCATGGCGAACTGCCCAAGGATCAGACGGCCTTGTTCTATCGCCATTTGGATTTGGCGACGTAGCTCCTTGCAATCGTTGGTGGTGTGGGTGAACGAGTGATGCCACTTGCAGTATGGTCTCCCGTTCATTTCCTGAGCCGTAGGGATTTTGTGGCCTTCGGGTAACCTCAGCTGTTTCTCCTTCAGCAGTAAATCGAATATCTGCTCGGCTTTGCTCACATCGAAGTCGAACCCTTTTGCAGTCCCTTGCTGCTTCACCCACTTGCAGGACACAGGGTCTGCCCCCCGAGCCCATTCAGCCACGGCCACCTCCTGGTCTTGTGTGGGATCATCTTCTTCTGTATCGACCAGGCCTATCGGACGCTTTAACTTGTCTTGGTATAACTCAGGGTGGCGCTGTTCATACATCGTCAGTTTCTGGGCCATGTGCGCCAATGAGTTGTACTCCACTTGGAAAGCCAGATCCTTGATGGGTGCTAAGAGACCCAACGCCGCCAGCTCGACCGCTTCCTTCTCAGTTAAACGAGCTGAGTAACATCGGTTCTGGACGGTCCTGAAGCGCTGGATGTATTCGGCTACAGTTTCCCCCCGCTTCTGTCGCACCTGCGCCAGGTCTGCAATGCCAGCTTCAGTAGCCTCTGAATGGTACTGGATGTGGAACTGCTCTTCCAGTTGTTTCCAGGTGCGAATTGAATCAGGTGGCAGCGAGGTGTACCACCCAAAGGCTGGCCCCGTTAGAGATTGCGCAAAATATCTTACGCGCATCTAATCCGATGCCGAAATCATGCCTAGCTGTGCCAGGTATCGGCTTATGTGCTCGATCGAGCTTGACCCTTCTGACCCGCTGAACCTTGAGAACTCAGGGAGCCGATACTTGGGTGGTAGTGGAATCAGATCAAACTCGTTGGGGTACGGCTTTGAATAGCCGATTGTCCTTCTCTTCGGCACGAAGCCGAACTGGTCCCTCAGGATGGTACTGATTTGCTCCACTGTTTGAGCTGCAGGGGCTAGATTCTCATGGCTTGTTCCAGTGGCATGCTTGGCTAGCCACTCCTGTTTGTCAGCGTCCATCCCAGACATCGTTGCTCCAGGAACGCCTGCTCCTGAAGATCCTGCCCCAGGAACCCCTGCCGCGGAAACTCCTGCGGTTGCAATCTGGCTGGTGCGTGCCAGGTTATTGCAGTCCGGCACGTAGGCGCATATATATCCGTGCGGGATTTCCTTAGGTGGCTCAAACAGGAATTGGCAATCGCCCGGGTCGCCTCCAGCCTTGTAGACGACGTATGCCGCTAATCCTGGCGGCTCTGGAGCTGCGAGTGCAAATGGCAGCTGTGGCCTGGTCTGGAGCGGTCTTTCTCCTTGGTGGGTCCCTAAAGTGGGCCCCGACGGAGAGTACTGATGTTTCATGATCTCCTGAACTACGCGAACCGCGACCCGCTCGAAAGCGTTCACCAGGCTCTCAGAATGGCGGTGCAGAGAATGAGCCACCATATAGTTGACCTCCTGTCGTAGAGCTCTGGTGCGCTCCTCCGAAGGAACAGACAGATCCACCTCATCGAGAGCACCCTCGGGGGAGAACCCCCTCCACTTGATGCCCTGCTTACGGGTCCTCTCGAAAGAGCCGATGAGATCGGCTTCGAAGAGACTTCTGATCTCGTCATACTTCGCCTTGTGCTCTTCAGGAAGCTCGTCATACGTGACTGGTCTGTTCTCCATCGCAGCGTCGGATGTTGATGCAGATGTTGTTGAATGTCCCACCGGGCGTGCCAGAATGTGTTGCCTGTTAAAACTCGCCGGCGAGCAGCGACGAGCAACACGAAGAGCCGGGAGGCTCCCAGAACTGCTGGTGGGCCCTGGTCCCTCGGGCAACGGCCCGCAAAACTCCGGCACGTGCCCTGGCTTGGTTCGAGGGCGTGCCACCTGACCTATACCTGATCAGGAAGGTGATGGATTGCTCCGATTGGTTTCCTGCATGGTAAACAAGTATACGTAAAATTCAAGCCGTGACCGGCTCCCAGGTTTCCCTGTAAATCGGCTCCTAGAGCCGATTGTCCCATGGTTCTGCATTAGATTTATGATAACATGGGGGTTTGCTTGATCACTACAAGTTAAATCGATCTACGACAGTTTAATGTTTTCACCACGTAACTGGAACGTCCTACACGTAATTGAGCCTGGTATGTACAAAAGATGAAGAATATTAACCCTAGAGGAGGCCTAATAACCAACGCAAAGTCAATTACCGGAACATCTTCTCTAGAACGAATAAGCCACGTCCTTATGTACTACTGGATCGTTCAATCCGTTTGTAAGGCCTGATCACGTAGATATTAAAATAAACCTTGGTGAACAAGGCACAACTATAACGGATCGAGTCAGCTAAGTAAAGATCAAGCAAGATGCCACCCTCACACCCGGGAAAAGGTGCAAAGACGGCGAGATAGCTAGAGGTAGCATAACTAAACAATCATAGCGAAAAGTACTGATGCTAACCCCCAACAAATCTATGATAATAGTGTTACTCGCCATCAACAAGGCTTCAGTACGAGTAACACCAGATAACGCATAAGTAGATACTGCCTAGATCGCAAGATGCGATCTAGGCAGCATGGCACTTACCCGAGAAAAACCCTAGAAACAAGGGGTGGCGATGCGCCGAGATTGTGTTTGTTGTGAACGTGATTGTCCTCCTTTTCTCGATAACCTTAGGTACATATTTATAGTCCGGAGACTCTCTACTTTTGGAATAACTCTATAACTCTATCTTTACCTAAACTGAAACGGAACCTACTATGATACAAAATACACGGGCAATTTAGCCCAAATCTACGCACTAGGCCGATCCAACAACACGTTGAATATATGTATCTTCCAAGCCCATCTTGATCACGGCCCATCTCCTCCTTTGGCCAAAATATGGCGATAACAATTAGGAACAAGTGTAAGACATCATATGGAAGTAGTCTTAACGGTGTAGCCTAACTCTAGAATTCAAGTAGCACAGTGGAATTTTATTGTTAGTTGTTAACCAAAGACAACATGATGAATATCATCAGGATAAATGTTGATGTAATGAGTAGTAATCATGTGGGATTCACTTGAGGATTCTACGTGATGAAGTGAAATTATGTTAGGATTTAACGATGGAGTAATGTGAAACAAAGTCATCATGGTTAGATTAGCTCTTGAATCCTAATGTATAGGTAAAACATAACAAGATCATGGTGATATTAGCTCCGAAACCATGATCAGAGTATAAATATGACAAGTGATTAGTAAACTGTCTTGAGGTAGAAGTAAGAAAATAACATGGTAGAACTATGATAGAATTCATAAGTGCTAGAAAATTCTAATAATATTTGGTTTAAGTTAGCAAATAGAATTTGATTAGTCATTTGGAGTGATCATGTGAGGTTAGTTACTAAATAAGGAAGGTTGGTTATATTAATCATTTCAAAAAGTGAGAAAAAAGGGTTAGTAAAAAAACCAAATTGAGATCACTTTGTTTGAAATTATCTTGTTGAAATTGAGCAATTTGGGTAAATATTGAGACAAAGTATAGTTTGACCCTATGTGCTAAGTATCACAATGTAAAACTATATGAGGAGGTGTCATATACTACACAACTAAGCCTGAATTCTAGAGATACTATACTCAACTACTATATTCTGGGCTTAGGATATTGTGTGTTATATGTACCACAGTTGGATTTAATTCTTTTTCTTGGATCTTCTTGATTGAATAGATCTGTACATGAAGTTTGACTTGGTGTGCAAATGCATGTTGCAACATCCAGTCACTACTCGATGTTATAGACCTAGATAGAGTAAGGGAATTCGTGTAAGGGAGTGACGAATTCCAAAGACCAAAATGAAGACTTACATGAAGAATGAATCCAAGTGTAAGAATTATCAACTCAATTTGGAGGATGGATTAAGCTCAAATCATTATTAGTCAGCAACAAGAAGTGATGAACTTAAAGTTCAATCAAAATAGGTAATTTTGCTAAGAAGTCAATGGAGTAATTATGCAAGTTCATGGAAGTATCATGAATCAATACAAAGAAGTAGCTTTGAAACCAAAATGATATTCAAGCTCTGACAATTCAGAGAGAATGCCAGAGGTATATCGAAAACCATAGGATAATACATATACCCTAGGATGGTTCGTAGGTGGTAAATATCCGCAGCTGGTATTTGATCCACAGTTGGTATCTTGTCCGCAACCGGTGTTGATTGACATAGTTAACCAGATCTTCTTAGAAGTTGCATAAAGAGCTTAAAATTTGGCCTAAGATAAGTAAGACCTAAAGGAGTATAATTCTTAAGTGACCGTCTTTTAAGATGCTTCGCGAAGTCAGACCTATCCAAGTGAAAATGTCCAATAGTAAGTAAGACAAATAATGCTGAAAGATTTATTTCGGAGATCCACAATTGTGTGGATGCACCGTACAATATTTCATAAGACTCTAATTAGGTAAATTATAAGCTGAATAGAGACCAACATTCTAGTTATAAAGCCAATAAATACTATATAGACAATTTAAAGACTATTAGTAAACCCTAAGGGGGATAGTAAACATTATAAATGAAAGTTGAAGAAGTACCATAGGTAATAATGAAAGAATATATAAAGCTTAGTATGGTAAAAGCTTGAAGGGGATAAAAGATTAATTCAAATAGACAAATTAAATGACACTTAAGAGGGAATAAATTACATCCAATTGGACACGTGTAGAGGAACAAGAAATTCCAATGGGTATGGACTAAATGTGTTCAAATCCAATCTTCAGAAGGATTACCAGTATAAACCAATACCATCACAAATCAAAAGTTAGTCTTTTGACCATAGTTATTGTTCAATAGAGTATAAAAACCGTGATTTAGTAAGACTTCCTAGACCTTATATAGTATAGCAAGGAAGTTTTATGAACAAGTAAAAGAATTGGATTAGGGTATCTAATCAGAATAAGGAACTAAAGAAGAGATCCCAAATTTAAGGAATTATAATAAGGACATATCCCTAAGGGACTAAAATAAAAGGAACTTTGGAATATTGGATTCAACTAGTTGGATATTGTCAAGTATAATGAGAATTCAAGAAAAGAATTTGTATATGGGATACTACAATTATTCCCATTTGAGGTTACCATGGAGTTGAGAAATGTCATCACCAATACAAGACAATTCCTCAGTCCAAAACGTGAGAGTATACGAACTTCGAGGACGAAGTTTATTTTAAGGGGGAGATTCTGTAACATCCCAGGATTAGCACCTAGAATTATAGAGGACATAGGTTCGTGCATTGCATTCATGCATAAGAAAATCCAGGAAATTTTCGCGCAAAACTAAAAGAGCTATAGAGGGATCGAGAACTCTCTTGTACTAATGGAAACTTTGGAGCAAGTGCGCTAGATTTCGACATGACCTTTATAGAATTCCTTGTTTAGGGGAAAGTTTCTCAAGCATGTATTTGAATTTCAAATATGAAATTCAAATGAATTTATAAAATTCACAAATGGAAATTAGAAACACTTAATAACTTGAATTGAAGTGATTACAAAAGAATTGTAAAAGAAAAAGGAAATAAGTAAACTTTATTAAATAAGATACAAATCCTTACAAGTTTCACCTAACAACGAGAAAAATGAACTTTATTACATTAATAAAAGAATACAACATTATTTACAATATTTAAGAATCAAATAAAGTTGTAAAAGAATAAAAAAGAAAACCTAAACTATTTCCCTAGTTAGTCCTATGTCTTCTATTCTTCCACTCTTCACATCCTTTACTCCTGCAAAACAAACAAGAAAGAAAACAAAACAGAAATAAAAGAGGGTTATGTTGGTTAGTTTTGCTCTTAGTCATTAACAGTGAAATGCATTGCTGATAGTCATCATTGAGCTAGAAAGGAATAAGTGGCAAGTTTCACCAAATAAAGCATGTGTTCTTATCAGATGTGTAGCCTCAGTCTATGAATCACAGGCATGGGGCAAGTTTCACCAAACTAGTAACAGGTAAAAGGAAAGGCAGTAATTCCAGCAAAAGATCTAGTGTACTTGATCTGATCCTCAACTCACAGCAACCAAGCAAGATGCTCACAAAACCATGCATATGGGTGTGCTGTCAACACAGCAGCAGCCCTAGGAAGGAGACAGGAAAGCAAATTCATGTATACAAAGGGGTGAGCTAGCCGAAGACACAAACTACCATTTCACCTTCACACTTCAGAGCATATTCCCCATCTCATCATCTTATCATCAAACCAATAATACTTAGATCATCCCACCAAATCCACCACCTAATCAGTACCTGGTTGCTTACTTAAGCCATCCAAGAAATGATCAAGTGAGCACAAGGAGAAGTAGATCAAGATCAATAGCAGCACAAGGAGTAGATCAAGATCAACATCATCACAAGGAGAAGTAGATCAAGATCAGTAGCATCACAAGTAGTAGTAGACCATGATCCCCAATAGGCCACCAACAATAGGTACAAGTCCAAGATATAAATTAGATCATGCAGCACTTGTTCTTATTAGTTTGTATCATCAGATTGGAAAGAAACAATGGCTATGTCACAAATCATTCAAATCCATCTACCCTTCAACTAGAGGTTGTCTAGGAGGATTTGAAGGAGATTTATCTCAGTCTGCATAGAAATGCTATGCTAGCTCATCACAGAGAATGAAAGCCACTAAAACTAAATATATTTTTTCCAATGGTGCCTCAGCCTTTGCATCATAGGCTGGGTCAAGAACTTTCTCCTCAGGAGTCAATCATAGTATCTGATCTCAATCATGTATCTGGGAGGAGATTTAGAAAAGAGAAAACTCTGAGATCCACATAGAAGAATATGTAAGTACCATCCCTGAGATATTTGGCTTCAGACCAACATCATGAGCCTATTAACTAGTTTTGCTAGACAAACATAACCACAGCTGCTAGGTTACAGGGCACATTCCCAGAGGGTAGCACCTTTGTACCTAGCAGATACATAGTTTCTTGAGTACAAGCTCAAGATCATGTTTTTTATTGAAACCCACAAATCATTTTCCCAAACAAAGTATCTAGGAATCATTTATTGGATCACTTTGTCATTAAAACAGATCAAGCAATACTTCAGCCTTTGCATCATTAGAATTCAAGAACTAATTATAATCAGCTACTACACCAACACATCATGCTACAAGAAGGATTGTTGTGCACACTCTAAAAACAAGGCACCACAACACCAAATTGTGCCCCAAATAAGATACCACCATAATAAACCATCTCAATCTAGCAATATTTCTCAGCAGAATCAATATATCAATAAGATTCACACATTCTAGGCATGATTAAGTCATCCAGATTGAATCACCACACTTAACAACATTCTATCTGCAAGCAATATCACATATCCATAAACCTTATTACCAGAAATTCTACTATATATCAAATATCGTTATCTTAGAATTAGAATACAAATGTGTAGGGTTCGCAGCATAGAAAACAAAAAATTTCCTACAATGTGAACTATATACCAAGATCTATTTATACTAGATACAAACAACGGGCGGATGTATATCCGTAGAGAACATACCCTTGAAGACCGACAAAGCTTAACGAGTTCAACTCGTGGTTGATGTAGACGATCTCTTGCCGATCTCAAGATCGAGAGGAAGTCCTAGCGCCGCAAATCAGCAGCGCATCCGTGGTCGCACACACGTCCGAGGCACCGAGCAACCTCCGCCTCCTCGCTCCAGCGATGCAGCGGAAGCACAACTCTTTCTTGCCGAAAGCCACCGGGAACATGTATCTCGCTAGTCCGAGACCATGGGGGATAAATTCTAGAGGGGGAGAGAGATCCTTCACGAGGAGGTGTGAGTGAGAAGTGAGAGGAGGGGCTCCTTTTATAGGAGGAGGGGGGGACCCCAAGGGGGTGGCCGGCGCATGGGGGCTGCCCCCTTGCCCTCCCCTCTTCATGTGGGTGGACACTCCACTCACAAAATGACCCTTCAAAAATCTCCACTCAAAATCCCACTCAAAAACCCATTAAATTTCCACCAAATTTAATGCAAGCTCTCATTAAATAAAACTCTTTTATTTTATTCAGAATTTTGTCAATTACTTTAATGACAAACATTCACAAATAACCCCTTACTAGAATCCTATTTCACATGCATAACCACTTTATGCAATTTCACCCGAAAACCTGTTTCGGTATCTAGTGAAATAAATTCCTGCGCTTGTTCATTCTTTCGGCATGAAACATTTGCTCCAATTGGATGCCGGTGTCTCTTAAGTGTGTCACCCTACGGTTCGTGAATAATGCGGACATGATCGAGACCCCTCTCAGATCAATAATCAGAAGCGGGATCTGGAGACCCATACTGACTCCCACACATTCAACGATGACTTTCTTGTGATCGTCGGAACCTTTTACGCTAGTATCTTAATCCCTTTGTTTCACGATATATTACATGTCCGAGATTCGATCATCGGTATCTCCATACCTAGTTTAATCTCGTTACCGACATGCACTCTTTTCTCGTTCCTGTGATATAACATTCTAGTGATCAAATCACTTGCTTGCAAGCTAATCAATGTGATATCACCGAGAGGGCCCAGAGTATATCTATCCGTCATCGGGATGAACAAATTCCACTCTTGATCCATGAGCCTCAACATAACACTTTATTAGTTCTGAATCCATCTTTATAATCACCCTGTTACGGTGTGACGTTTGATGTTATCAAGAAACTCTTCCGGTGTTAGTGATTGACATGATCTCATGGTCTAAGGATTAGGATCACTTCGTAAGTTGTTATAGCAATATAAACTCAATGACTTTGATCGTAATGCTATACTTCGGATGAATGTTCATCACATCATTACACTAATGTTGTGATCCCGTTATTAACAACATCCAATGTCCATGATCAGGAAACCTTGATCATCTTGTTAATCAACGAGCTAGTTTATGAGAGAGGCTTAACTAGGAACTTTCTGTTTGTTTATTAAACACACATGTATTAACGTTTCCGTATTAATACAATTATAGCATGCAAAATAAACATCTATCATATACTTGGAATACACATAATAACCACTTTATTATTGCCTCTCAGGGCATATTCCCTTCAGTCTCCCACTTGCACTAGAGACAATAATCTAGTTACATAGTGATAAATCTAACACCCATTGAGTACTGGTGTTGATCATGTTTTGCTCTAGGGAGAGTTTTAGTCAACGGATCTGCTACATTGAGATCCGTATGTACTTTAGAAATCTTTATATCTCCATCCTTGACATGCTCGCGGATGGAGTGAAACCGGCGCTTAATATGCTTGGAATGCTTGTGAGACCTTGGCTCTTTGGCATTGGCAATGGCACCATTGTTGTCACAATAGATCACCATTGGGTCCAACGCGTTTGCCACAACTCCTAGTTCGGATATGAACTCCTTCATCCAAACTGCTTCCTGAGCTGCTTCTGAAGCAGCAACATATTCGGCCTCCGTTGTTGATCCCGCTACCACAGGTTGTTTGGAGCTCCTCCAACTAACCGCTCCGCCATTCATGAGAAATACGTATCCGGATTGAGACTTAGAGTCATCCGGATCGGTGTCAAAGCTAGCATCGACATAACACTTAGCGACGAGCTCTTCTTCACCTCCGTATACAAGAAACATATCCTTAGTTCTTCGTAAGTACTTAAGGATATTCTTGACCGCTATCCAGTGTTCCGAACCTGGATCCGATTGGTACCTACTAGTCAAACTAATAGCGTGTGCCACATCCGGTCTTGTACATAGCATGGCGTACATAATAGAGCCTATGGCTGAAGCATAGGGGACTTTGTCCATTATCTCTCTTTCTTCCGCCGAAGCCGGACTTTGAGTCTTACTCAATGTCTTGCCTTGCAACATAGGTAAGAACCCCTTCTTACTTCCGTCCATTTTAAACTTCTTTAAAATCTTATCAAGGTATGTACTTTGCGATAGCCCTATTAGGCGCCTAGATCTATCTCTATAGATCTTTATGCCTAATATGTATGACGCTTCACCTAGGTCCTTCATTGAAAATTTGCTGTTTAGATAACTTTTAACACTGTTTAAAAGTTCTATATCATTTCCGATCAATAATATGTCATCCACATATAATATCAGAAATGCCACATTGCTCCCACTCACTTTCTTGTAAATACAAGCTTCTCCATAAGTTTGGACAAATCCAAACTCTTTGATCACCTCATCAAAGCGGAGATTCCAACTTCGTGATGCTTGCTTCAATCCATAGATGGATCGCTGAAGCTTGCACACCTTGTTAGCATCCTTAGGATCGACAAAACCCTTTGGTTGCATCATATACAACTCTTCTTCAATATTACCATTGAGAAACGCGGTTTTGACATCCATCTGCCATATTTCATAATCGAAATATGCAGCAATTGCTAACATAATCCTAACTGACTTTAGCATCGCTACGGGAGAGAAAGTCTCATCGTAGTCAACTCCTTGAATTTGTCGAAACCCCTTTGCGACAAGTCGAGCTTTATAGATGGTCACATTACCATCAGCATCAGTTTTCCTTTTGAAAATCCATTTGTTCTCCACGGCCTTTCGGTCGTGAGGTAATTCCACCAAGTTCCAAACTTGATTTTCATACATGGATTCCATCTCGGATTTCATGGCTTCTAACCATTTGTTGGAATCCGGGCTCATCATCGCTTCTTCATACGTCGCAGGGTCATTGTTTTCATCAACCATGAAATTTATGACAGGATTTCCGTACAGCTCGGGAGCTGCACGCGTCCTGTTTGACCTGCGAGGTTCGGTAGTACTCTCTTTCGGAGTTTCATGATCATTATCATTAGTTCCCTCTTCAACAGGTGGAGCCAACTCCGGAACAACTTCCGGCGCTGCGCTACTCGCCATACTTTGAAGAGAAGGTTCCACAACCTCTTCGAGTTCTACCTTCCGACTACTCACACCTTTCGCGAGAAACTCTTTCTCTAGAAAGGATCCATTCTTGGCAACAAAAACCTTGCCCTCGGATCTGTGATAGAAGGAATACCCAATAGTTTCTTTAGGGTATCCTATGAAGACGCATTTTTCCGCTTTGGGTTCGAGTTTATCCGGTTGAAGTTTCTTCACATAAACATCGCATCCCCAAACTTTAAGAAATGACAGCTTAGGTTTGTTTCCAAACCATAATTCATACGGTGTCTTTTCAACGGATTTAGATGGTGCCCGATTTAAAGTGAATGCAGCAGTTTCTAGTGCATAACCCCAAAATGACAACGGCAAGTCCGTCAGAGACATCATAGATCGAACCATATCTAATAGAGTACGATTACGACGTTCCGACACACCATTTCGCTGTGGTGTTCCGGCAGGTGTGAGTTGTGAAACAATTCCACACTCTTTCATGTGAGTGCTAAACTCGTAACTTAGATACTCACCTCCACGGTCGGACCGTAGAAATTTGATCTTTCTATTACGATGATTTTCCACTTCATTCTGAAATTCCGTGAACTTTTCAAAGGTTTCAGACTTGTGTTTCATCAAGTAGATATAACCGTATCTACTCAAATTATCCGTGAAAGTAACAAAATAACGATATCCACCTCGCGCCGACACACTCATTGGACCACATACATCAGAATGTATGATTTCCAATAAATCAGTCGCCCGTTCCATTGAACCGGAAAACGGCGTTCTAGTCATCTTGCCCATAAGGCATGGCTCACATGTATCAAATGATTCATAATCAAGTGATTCCAAAAGTCCATCCGAATGGAGCTTCTTCATGCGTTTAATGCCAATATGACCTAGACGGCAGTGCCACATATATGCGGATATATCATCATTAAGTTTAATCCTTTTAGCATCAACATTATGAATATGTGTAACATTATCATCGAGATCTAACAGAAATAAACCATTCATCATCGGTGCATGACCATAAAAGATTTCATTCATATAAATGGAACAACCATTGTTCTCAGATTTAAATGAATAACCACTTTGCATCAAACATGATCCCGATACAATGTTCATGCTCAGTGCAGGCACCAGATAACATTTATTTAAGTTTATAACTAATCCCGACGGTAAGTGGAGAGGCAGCGTTCCGACGGCGATTACATCAACATTTGATCCATTGCCGACACGCATCTTGACCTCACCCCTTGCTAGCGGTCGCCTGTTCCGCAGCCCCTGATTCGAGTTACAAATATTAGCAACTGAACCGGTATCAAATACCCAGGTGCTACTGCGAGCACTAGTCAAGTACACATCAATAACATGTATATCATATATACCTTTGTTTGCCTTGCCGGCCTTCTTGTCTGCCAAATACTTGGGGCAGTTGCGCTTCCAGTGGCCAGTCCCCTTACAATAGTAGCACTCGGAATCAGACTTAGGTCCAACTCGGGGTTTCTTTTCAGGCGCGGCAACAGGCTTGCCGCCCTTACTTCCCTTCCGTTTTTCCTTCTTGTCTTTCTTGAAACCAGTGTTCCTATTGATCATCAACACTTGATGTTCCTTTTTGATCTCCACTTCTGCAGTTTTAAGCATTGACAGAAGCTCGGGGAGAGACTTCTTCATGCCTTGCGTATTATAGTTCATCACGAAGCTCTTATAGCTAGGTGGCAGAGACTGCAGAACACGATGGATGCCTAAGTCAATGGGAATCGATATTCCCAAGGACACAAGCTTATCGGCGTAACCCGACATCTTGAGTACATGCTCACTAACGGAGCTGTGCTCTTCCATCATGCAGCTAAAGAACTTTTCTGAAGCGTTGTAGCTCTCTACAGCAGCATGTGTGTCGAAAATCATTTTCAACTCACCCATTGTATCAAATGCATTGCCGTTTTCGAAACGCTTTCGAAGTTCCGGCTCTAGCCCATACAATATGCCGCAATGAACTAAGTTGTGGTCCTCCTGACGAGTCTGATAGACATTCTTCTCCTCGTCAGAGGCATCATCAAAAGGTGGGGGGCCTAACGGCGCTTCTAGCACATATTGCTTTTGTGCAGCAGAGAGGAGAATCCTCAAATTCATGGCCCATTCAGTAAAGTTGCTACCGTTCGTTGCTAGTTTCTCTTTCTCCATGAACGCATTGAAATTAAAAGCAGGTGGTGCCATCTACAACAGAATTTGTAAAGTTTAGACTAAGTGTATGATAGATTGAGTTCAACTAATCTATATTACGAATGAACTCCCACTCAAAAGCGACATCCCTCGTGTCCTTTTGGTGATTACATGAACCAAATCCACTACACCAAGTCCGATCATCACGTGAGTCGGTATAGCTTCAAAGGCGAGCATCAAATGGGCATCATATCAACTATATGACTCATGCTTAACCTTTCGGTCTGTGTTCCGAGGCCATGTCTGTACATGCTAGGCTCGCCAAGTTAGAACCTTAGTATTTGCGTGTGTAACTGTTTTACACCCGAAATATGGTCGTGGATCCAAGAACACCCGATCATCACGTGATGTCTTGGAGCGACGAAAACATAATCGGTGCATACTTAAGGAAGAACACATTTTTATCTTGATATTTAAATAAGGGATCATCTTATTATGCTTAACAAAGCGCTAAATAAGCAATATAAGATGCTATCAAACATCATATGTTTATTAGTGAAATTATATGGTTCCCGCAGATGATCTCTATCATGTGCATCGTGGTATGATCACTATCATACCTATATGTGTAAATCCAAGGTCTATGGATTATACACGCTATGTGTGTTGTAAGAGTATCATCTCATACTTCTACTTACAACACTACCATATAATAACACTAGCCCAGCAACAATCTAAACTAGACGCCTCTAATTTATCCATTGCAAGTTTTACGTGGCTTAGGGCTTTCGAGATAGAACCGTTCTTACCTACGAACATCAACCACAACGAGGATAATCAAATTGTTGACAACTCGCTTGCAAAATAGATATTGACTATAGTAGGAGAGACAGACACCTGCTAGCCACTTATGCAAACTAGTTGCATGTCAAGCGTGGAACAGGTCTCATGTGCGAGGACATGTAAAGTTTGTCCGGGCCGCTTCATCCCACTATGCCACCAATATCCAAAATCACAACAAAGGAGCAACAACATGATCATCATCGCCCACATACTCATATGTGTACTACCCGTGTAGAGTATCTACGCATAAACTTGGCTCTGATACCACTGTAGGGTTCGCAGCATAGAAAACAAAAAAATTCCTACGATGTGAACTATATACCAAGATCTATTTATACTAGATACAAACAACGGGCGGATGTATATCCGTAGAGAACATACCCTTGAAGACCGACAAAGCTTAACGAGTTCAACTCGTGGTTGATGTAGACGATCTCTTGCCGATCTCAAGATCGAGAGGAAGTCCTAGCGCCACAAATCAGCAGTGCATCCGTGCTCGCACACACGTTCGAGGCACCGAGCAACCTCCGCCTCCTCGCTCCAGCGATGCAGCGGAAGCACAACTCTTTCTTTCCGAAAGCCACCGGGAACATGTATCTCGCTAGTCCGAGACCATGGGGGATAAATTCTAGAGGGGGAGAGAGATCCTTCACGAGGAGGTGTGAGTGAGAAGTGAGAGGAGGGGCTCCTTTTATAGGAGGAGGGGGGGACCCCAAGGGGGTGGCCGGCGCATGGGGGCTGCCCCCTTGCCCTCCCCTCTTCATGTGGGTGGACACTCCACTCACAAAATGACCCTTCAAAAATCTCCACTCAAAATCCCACTCAAAAACCCATTAAATTTCCACCAAATTTAATGCAAGCTCTCATTAAATAAAACTCTTTTATTTTATTCAGAATTTTGTCAATTACTTTAATGACAAACATTCACAAATAACCCCTTGCTAGAATCCTATTTCACATGCATAACCACTTTATGCAATTTCACCCGAAAACCTGTTTCGGTATCTAGTGAAATAAATTCCTGCGCTTGTTCATTCTTTCGGCATGAAACATTTGCTCCAATTGGATGCCGGTGTCTCTTAAGTGTGTCACCCTACGGTTCGTGAATAATGCGGACATGATCGAGACCCCTCTCAGATCAATAATCAGAAGCGGGATCTGGAGACCCATACTGACTCCCACACATTCAACGATGACTTTCTTGTGATCGTCGGAACCTTTTACGCTAGTATCTTAATCCCTTTGTTTCACGATATATTACATGTCCGAGATTCGATCATCGGTATCTCCATACCTAGTTTAATCTCGTTACCGACATGCACTCTTTTCTCGTTCCTGTGATATAACATTCTAGTGATCAAATCACTTGCTTGCAAGCTAATCAATGTGATATCACCGAGAGGGCCCAGAGTATATCTATCCGTCATCGGGATGAACAAATTCCACTCTTGATCCATGAGCCTCAACATAACACTTTATTAGTTCTGAATCCATCTTTATAATCACCCTGTTACGGTGTGACGTTTGATGTTATCAAGAAACTCTTCCGGTGTTAGTGATTGACATGATCTCATGGTCTAAGGATTAGGATCACTTCGTAAGTTGTTATAGCAATATAAACTCAATGACTTTGATCGTAATGCTATACTTCGGATGAATGTTCATCACATCATTACACTAATGTTGTGATCCCGTTATTAACAACATCCAATGTCCATGATCAGGAAACCTTGATCATCTTGTTAATCAACGAGCTAGTTTATGAGAGAGGCTTAACTAGGAACTTTCTGTTTGTTTATTAAACACACATGTATTAACGTTTCCGTATTAATACAATTATAGCATGCAAAATAAACATCTATCATATACTTGGAATACACATAATAACCACTTTATTATTGCCTCTCAGGGCATATTCCCTTCAAAATGAACCTCTAACAATAACACCACATCCTAGCAATTATCCAATGGGAAGTATCTAAACCAATGATCTTTCACAAACAAGAATCAGGAAACAATTAAACTAAAATTTAAATCAAACATCAGTTAGAGTTGCTATAGGTAACAAGCTAGCACCACCATCATCCAATTTAAACCATAACTGCTAGGGGTAAATAATCATCCAAGTTAAAACAACACCACAAGTAAGTCAACAGAACAACAAACATAATCATACATGACCAATATAATAACACAGAGAAAAATCATCTGTCATTGTATTCACTAAAAGGGCCAACTACCCTAATTTTGCAGTAAGCACAACATATAAACTAAGAATCCATAATCATTTAGGGAAATTTAGTAATTCAACACCATCTAACTGTATATAGGACAACATCGCAAACCACCGCTAGAGTACAACTTATATTGCAGTTGGTCACTGTAATCAACAGAGAGGGGAAAACATCCGAAAATTAATAGTGGAAAAGAAGAGGGAAGAGAGATACCCACTTACCCAAATGTCCTCGCTCAGACGAGGAAGCAGAGAGGTCAACGGCGAGGCTAGCGACACGGTGGCACGGTGGGCACCGAGGCGCCTACACCGTGCCGAGCCGTCTCACCAGCGGCAGTAGCACGCGGAGAACATCACGGCCAAGCAACAGCACCGCCCGAATCGACAGGCGCCGTGCCAGGGCAGAACTAGGGTTTTCAACCGAGTGTGCACGAGAGGCAGGGAGGAACAAATCAAGCAAAGGGAAGTTGTAGATCATAGCACGGCGGACCAAAGCCCCATCTTACCGGCGCCGGAGAGGGCGGGAGCAGCCGGAGCCAAACGACGGCACGGCGGCGCCCAGGAGGTAATGGGCATGCGGGGTGTACTCCGGTGCGAGGAGGAAGAGAGGACCCTGGGGTGGGTTGTGTAACCCCCAAGCTGAACTGGGCCGGCCTATTGGGCCAAGCCCAACTCAGTCCGTTGGACCAAATTTATTTACACCCAATTGGGCCACAACCAAACTACTTGCCACTATTTAATTATTTTCCCATTAAATAAACTATATAAAATAATTCCAATACATATGAAGTTATATCAAATCCTAAAAATACATATGATATATCAAAATGACCACAAAAATAATATCTACCTAATAAAAATATAATTTTAATTATTTAAAATAAATATAAAGTAAAATAATTATTAACACCATTAAATTTTAAATGAAATTTTATAAAATAAAACAAAAACCCTAAAAATAAATAAAAATCATTTTTATGTATCAAAAGAACTTTACTATTTTATAAAAATACTAACTTAGAGTTTTACAAATAAAACTTAAAGCAAATATTTAAAGACACTTAATTCTTTTATGAATTTTATAAAAGTAAAGATAATACTCAACAATAAATAAAATTCATTTTAAGGTCTTGAATAAATATATTACACTAGAAAATATTAAATATATTATTAGAAAAGTCTTTAATATTTTAAATAATAAATCCTTATCTAATACCTATTTTGTGAATTCTTTAAAAATAATTGTTAAGTAAGAAATAATCACAATTCTTATAAAATCTTGAGCAATTAGTTTCTTTATACTAAATTCCAAACCCATAACTTAAATTCATAATCAAATTTAAGTATAACTATTAACTTTAAAATATTCTTTTTAAAATCTTATTAAGAATCCTTTTAAATAAACATTGGGTATCACCCATTTATATAATATGGTGAATAATCATTATATTTTAACCATTATTAACATAACTTCAAAATTCTACCAAATTACTAAGATCATCTAATTATGCTTCCATTAAATAAATACATATTCTTTTCTTAATAGCAAAACAAATTTAATCTAATCTTTCACTTAAATAGAAAGTGAATAATTCCACACCTTAGTTATACCTGTCATAAATCTAAAACTTGGGAATAATTAAAACATATTACATCTAAAGTTTACTTACCCTTTTAAAGTTAACTTTAGTATTAAAGCTTATAAACATCATGTCCAATACACTACTTATGTATTTTTTAGTTAACTTTAGTCTATTTTAATTAAGACATAAAGCATCTCAAGTCCAGACTACTCAAGCAAGCATAAACAACATCATTCACATTCTATGAATCATATTCTAAAAGCTATCAGGTTTGTTTAAACCTTAGGAAGGAAATTTTTTCTTCAAATGTTATTCTTTTTGCCACTTCAAACAATAATTTCATAATAAATGCTTCAACTCTTAACAATTAAAACCAAGGACTTTTATCTTAGTCACCAAATGACAATTAATCATAATCACATTACTTTATACTTTACCTGTATATTTAGAATCGTTATCACTTAAGTTCCTTATAAATGACATTATTTATAAAGTAAAATTTGAAGATAAACCAACTCTTAAAAGAATCACCTAAATTCACTTCACTCAAAACATTGGGGATTCACTTTGGAAGTTTTACAAAATGCATATCATTACTTATGCATAACTGCATCTTGCTTCTTTAAACATTAGTCCTTACCGGACCAATGATGCTGATTTCAGATATTGGATCTTATATTTTCCTGAAGACCGTGAGTGCATAATCTTGCAATCACAAAAGGCAAGTTCACACTTGCTCATGTCCTTTGTTTATTTTCTGTAAAGTATTTTGCAAATCCAGTGTTGTCATCACCTGAATTTTAAAAAGGTCAGAAAACACTATTTTTGATAATAATGTGAATTATTGGTTACTGGTCCAGGGTGATCAGCTAATCTATTAAATCTGGCAGTTGGAATACCACTGTTCAGGACTATATCACCTAGGATTTAATAACCAATGTCGCCAGTGATTCTTGCGCCGTATATTACGTGTTGACCATGGGATTTGGAATGGGACAGAGAAGTCAGCTGTATCTTCTTCCTGTCGCATGAAGCCGGATGTGCAGGTCGTGGCTGTTATCACTCGTAGCATGCATATTAATTGGTAATTCGTAGAGGATATGCAGCATATGGGTGGGAACCCTCAACGTCCCACGATATTTCTAGCATCTAACGGTCTGTACAAACCATTGCCGTAATTCATTATTTGGGCATGGTTTACACCAAGGAGGCATGCGAGGTCACGAAGCGGGCAGTGATTGGCTTGGATCTTAGGTTGGGCCTCAAACCAAGGAAGTTTGAACGGGAACATAATCCCGGCCGTGCAACAAAGCCTAAGGTATCTCATGGGTAAATTGACGCACCTCTGCAGAGTGTAAGAACTATAACTTGATACTCCCTATTCCGAGAAGGAGCTGCGAACGCGGCCGGAAAGGAACTCAATGAAAGTTCTGGTAAACCCGTGAAGGCTGACGGACATAGCTTTTCAGAATAAAAGCAACCTTTGAAGAAATGTTACGAAAACTTGCATGGCCTATGACCTATGGTCTGTGGCTGTAGATATAGTGCATCAAACACTCCTTTTTTAGTGAACTTGCTGAGTACGCTCGTACTCAAAGTATCTTCTTAACCCTTGCTAGATGCTGAAGCCAGTACAGACGATGAAAAAATTACATCAATTTATGCTCTAGGAATCATCATCAAAAGCTAAAGCTCTTCAATGAAGTCAAGAAATTCAACATATACATCAGCTCAAGTGAAGACGAAATTGCTGATTAGATAAGAATAAAATCTCTAGTCATAGAACCTATTTCTGTAGTGTATTGCAATAGCAACAATGCCAGACCATTAGTTAAGATATTAGTCTTAATAGTATTATAATTTTGGAGTTGTTTATTTCTGATTCTTCTTTTTAAGAAGTTTATTTCTCTCTCTCTCTTTAACCTAGAGTGTTCTCTGGATCTTGTGTAAAGAGTTGAGTTGTAACCTATAGTCATGTCTTGGACCTGCTGTGTTTCTGTTGTACCACTCTGAGGGATGTAATACTAGTGAACCGTGTTTCATTGGTATTATATCAACGACTATAGTGTACTACATCATGCAGTGGTATGCTGGGTCACTGCAGTCATGTACACGTCCTAGGTAACCATTCTATTAGAAGAATTTTGTTTTGTTTATTCATCTACCATATACCAAATTATATTTAGTGGTTGCTACTTTAATCCGTGCAGACTAAATATCGCTATGAAAGATCAAATCTGGTCATAGTCAAATCCTTGAACATTGTCATAAAATACTTTACGACATGTCTACTATTTTATAGATGTGAAACATCCATGTCTGCTTCTTTATAGATCCAAATATGACTGATAGGTTTTTACACCTTTCCAGAGGGTCTCCAAGTTTTAAAAACTTGATTTCTTGTATATGGAACTATCACGGATTTCATGGCTTCAAGCCATTTGACGGAGTCAGGGCCCATCATTGCTTCTTTGCATGTAGTCGGTTCATCATTGTCAAACTATAATGATTTACTCTCAAATCTCAGCATTTGATTGTTTATCCGACCTACTTGGTTCAATAAGAACTTAAATCTCCGTGAACACAACCTTTGAGGCACATTAGCTATGAGCATTATGGCTGCCTCCGGAACAATTTCCGGCCCTGCGCAACTCAGCACATTTAGCTAAGGTTCGTTAACCTTGTCAAATTTTTATTGTCCTCCCACTTAACTTTTGCGAAAAATTCCTTTTTCAAGAAACTTCAAATTTAAAGCGACAAACCCTTTTGTCCTCGATGTTACGGAGGAATACCCAATGGTTATTCGAAATAACCTACAATGACATGCTCATCCGACTTTGGTTGTAAACATCTTACTTATGCTTAGCATACCAAAATTTAAGAAATGACAATTTGGGTTTTACCCCAAACCATAACTTCCATGGTGTCATTTCAATGGATCAAGATGAAGCTCTTTTCAATGTAAAAGCGGTAGTCTCTAAAGCTTTTAATCTTTTAAAACATAATGGCAGTTTTATAAATAACACCTTTGATCCAACCATGTTAAACAAGGTTTCATTACAAATCTCAAACACTCCATACTCCTATGGTGTTTCAGGAGATGTAAATCTAGGTGTTTTGCTAAACATGCAACTCAAATAAATCCCTTTATGATAAAATCATAATTCATTTATTTTCTTGTTATACTTGTAACTCAAATAAATCCCTTTATGATAAAATCATAAATCATTTATTTTCTTGTTACAATGATTTTCTACTTCATCTTGAAAGTCTTTGAAACGTTTTCAAAGATTTCATACTTCTTTCTCATTAAGTGAATATTCACTCAAATTTCCAGAGAAATCATATGAAGTTGAAGTACATCGCTTACGACTACACATAATGGACTACATACATCGATATGTATAAATTCCAATAATTTAGTCGATCGTTCTTCTTTGGCCTTTGAACGAAGTTTTAATTATCCCGAGGAAAGTCTCACAAGCGTCATTTGATCAAATCAAAGTCTCCAAAAATCCATGAAAATGGAGGTTCTTCATGTTTTCATTCCAATATAATTTAAACGGCGATGTCACTTCGTAAGTGATCTTCCAATCATTTGTCTTGCGACATTTTAGCATTAGCTTTATGGATGTGATTTCTCAACTAGATTTGTAAATCATCCATCTTATATGGAATACGGTAATTATTTGAACAACCTTTGTTCTCATAATACCTGATTTAAATAACGATTATTAAAAAAAATCTTAAAGGCAAGCTTGATGTCAACAAGAAATACAAACAACAGTTTGTTTGTTTTCGATGAACATCATCACATATTCTCTTACTAGTTACTTAGGCCATTGTGATTTATGAATTGCGTCATTCCGTATGAAATTTCATACCAACCAATTCAGTATCCAATACCTAAGAACCACATTGTTTAATAAGCAAAGAATACAACCATAACATGTATATGATCTATATACCTAAACTAGATACTTCCAGTCTTTTCTTTTCTGCCAAATATATTTTATAGATTCTCTTTCAGCATTTCATTTTTCCTTTTAAAAGATCTATCAACATCAAAAGTGGCGCCATATACATGACACATAGTCCAAAGCATGTATATTCAAATAATAATACCTTTGGACTTGCACTTTGAAGTAGATCACCATCATGAGGTGTGATTCCATAGACCCCCTACTCTGAAAAGTTGTTAATGTCCCAAATAGTATAATTTTCCCGTGCGTATTAGAGGACGGCGTGTGAGGGTAGCCCACCGATGGGTCAAAAAGAACTCACCCTAAACCACGTACGCAGTGTTGCAATGTCAGCGCACGCGTGCAAGTGTTGTATTAGAGTTGGACACTTATGTTTCCACATCGCATGCGCAAAATAACCGATAACTGACACGCTTCGGTCCCGTACCCCGTACGGGATTTGGTGGACATTACATACATGGTCTAAATTTTATGAATCCTGATCCTACCCCCACGAGTGAAGAGTTACCGGTCGATCCAAGTCATTGATCTAATTTGTCTTCTTATTTTCATTCCTTTGGGGGTCTAATGAATCAGAAGCCATCATCAAAATGATCGGCATTCTTTCAAAATCCATTTTTAGTAATCTTTTAGTGTAGTAAAAACTTTACATACATCTTCTATTCATCCTTATCATGACGACTTTCATGATCAAGCTAATGTAGCTTATAAAGACGAACCGTGAGTACAACGTTACTTTCCAAAACCCTTTTGGATGATTAGGATGTCTAACATCTCCAACCTTTGTAAATTCTCATCCAATATGAGAACATACATTATACTCTATCATATTGCAAAAAAAATATTGTTTCAGATATTGTTATATCTATCACACATGATGGTTTCTGAAACAATTCTTTCAGCTCCTAAATAAACTTGATATTAAAACAATCAAGAATCATGGAGTCAAACATGATACTTAAGATACTAACACTGTAATTGTTACTCTCGATTTAATACCAATTATTAAATTTCACAAAGTAAACAGAGTTTGCTAAAAGTTTGCAATAGGACATTAAACTCTAGATTGACACTCAACACAATACGATACCAGTTCGTAAAGTAAATATCCAGAATTCTATAGTTCTATTATCTCAATTACAACTAAGCATAAGGTGGTGAACGAATGCCAATGACTATAACAAATTATGCAAATTCACTTTGATTTAATTTATGATAAATTGAGTTCTACTAATCCAAATTAGAAATGAACTCCCACTTAAAAACGATATCCCTCGTGTCTTTTTGGTGATTACATGAACCAAATCCGCTACAGCAAGTCCGATCATCACGCGAGTCGGTGTAGTTTCAAAGGCAAGCATCAAATGGGCATCATATCTATCATATGACTCATGCTTAAACCTTTTGGTCTGTGTTCCGAGGCCATGACTGTACATGCTAGGCTCGCCAAGTAAGAACCTTAGTATTCACGTGTTTAACTGTCTTACACCCGTAATATGGTCGTGGATCCAATAACACCCGATCATCACGTGATGTCTTGGAGCGACGAAACATAATCGGTGCATACTTAAGGAAGAACACATTCTTATCTTGATATTTAAATGAGGGATCATCTTATTATGCTAATAAAACGCCAAACAAGCAATATAAGATGCAATTGAACATCACATGTTTATAAGTGAAATGATATGGTTCACGCATATGATCTCCATCATGTGCACCGTGGTATGATCACTATCATACCTTTATGTGTAAGGCCAAGGTCTATGGAACTTACACGTTATGTATGTTGTAAGAGTATCATCGCATACTTCTACTTACAACATCACCATATCATAACACTAGCCTAGCAACAATCTAAACTAGACACCTCTAATTTATCCATTGCAAGTTTTACGTGGCTTAGGGCTTTCGAAGATAGAACCGTTCTTACCTACAAACATGAACCACAACGAGGATAACCAAATTGTTGACAACTCGTTGCAAATTAGATATTGACTATAGTAGGAGAGACAGACACCCGCTAGCCACTTATGCAAAACTAGTTGCATGTCAAGCGTGGAACATGTCTCATGTACGAGGACATGTAAAGTTTGTCTGAGCCGCTTCATCCCACTATGCCACCAATATCGAAAGTACAATTAAGAAGCAATAAAATGATCATCATCACCCACATACTCATATGTCTACTACCTGTGCAAAGCATCTACGCATAGATCTGGCTCTGATACCACTATAGGGTTCGCATCATAGAAAACAAAAAAATTCCTACGATGGGAACAACTATGTACCAAGATCTATCTACTAGATACAAGCAACGGGCGGATGTATATCCGTAGAGAACATACCCTTGAAGACCGACAAAGCTTAACGAGTCCAACCTCATGGTTGATATAGACGATCTCTTGCCGATCTCAAGATCGAGAGGAAGTCCTAGCGCCATAAAACAGCAGCGCATCCGTGCTCGCACACACGTACGAGGCACCGAGCAACCTCTGCCTCCTCGCTCCAGCGATGCAGCGGAAGCACAACTTTTTCTTTCCGAAAAGCCACCGGAAACATGTATCTCTCTAGTCCGAGACCATGGGGAATAAATACTAGAGGGGGAGAGAGATCCTTCACGAGGAGGTGTAAGTGAGATAGAGGGAGGGGGCTCCTTTTATAGGGATAGGGGGCACCCAAGGGGCCATGCGCCCAGCCATGGGGCTGCCCCCTCCCCTCCTTTCATTCATGTGGGTGGACACTCCACTCCCACAAAAGGCTTTCAATTTCCTCCACTCAAAAACCCACTCAAATTCCCATTAAATTTCCACCAAATGTAATGCAAACTATCATTAAATAAAACTCCTTTTATTTATTCAGAATTTTGTCAATTACTTTAATGACAAACATTATCATATAACCCCTTGCTAGTATTTCATTTCACATGCAAAAACACTTTCTACAATTTCACCCGAAAACCCGTTTCGGTATTTAGTGAAATAAATTCCCGCGCTTGTTATTCTTTCCAGCACGAAACTTTTGTTCCAAATGGATATCGGTGTCTCTTAAGTGTGCTACCCTACGGTTCGTGAATAATGCGGACATGATCGAGACCCTTCTCCGATAAATAATCAGAAGCAGGATCTGGAGACCCATACTGACTCCCACACATTCAACGATGAATTTCTTGTGATCGTCGGAACCTTTTATGCTAGTATCTTAATACCTTTGTTTCGCGATATATTACATGTCCGAGATTCTATCATTGGTATCTCCATACCTAGTTTGATCTCGTTACTGACATGCACTCTTTTCTCGTTCCTATGATATAACATTCTAGTGATCAAATCACTTGCTTGCAAGCTAATAAATGTGAGATCACCGAGAGGGCCCAGAGCATATCTGTCTATCATCGGGATGAAAAAATTCCACTCTCGATCCATGGGCCTCATTATAACACTTTAGTAGTTCTGAACCCATCTTTATAATCACCCTATTACGGTGTGACGTTTGATGTTATCAAGAAACTCTTCGAGTGTTAGTGATTGACATGATCTCATGGTCTAAGGATTAGGATCACTTCGTAAGTTGTTATAGCAATATAAACTAATTGAATTTGATCGTAATGCTATACTTCAGATGAATGTTCATCACATCATTACACTAATGTTGTGACCTCGTTATTAACAACATCCAATGTCCATGATCAGGAAACCTTGATCAGCTTATTAATCAACGAGCTAGTTTATGAGAGAGGCATAACTAGGAACTTCCTTTTTGTTTATTAAACACACATGTATTAACGTTTCTGTATTAATACAATTATAGCATGCAAAATAAACATTTATCATAAATAAGGAATACGATAATAACCACTTTATTATTCCCTCTCGGGCATATTCCCTTCATAATGAACTTATGCTTCATGCACAACCAAGGAGGAAGGTTGTAGATACATAGAGTCACAGGCCAGGTCTTGTGACTGCAGCTCTTCTCCCCAAAAGGATTCATGCCTTTCGTACTTAGACCAAACCATAAGTTCCTTGCATCACCTGCAAAGTCCGAAAAGTCTCTCTCTATTTTTCTCCACCGCAACCCATCAGCAGGGTGTCTCAACTTCCCGTCTTTTTTACGGTCTTCTTTGTACCGTCGCAACAACCTGACATGCTCTTTGTTTCTGAACATGCGTTTCAACCTTGGTATTATAGGAGCATACCACATAACCTTAGCAGGAATCCTCTTCCGAGGGGGCTCTCCCTCAACATCACCATGGTCATCTCGTCTGATCTTATACCGCAATGCATTGCATATCGGACATTTATCTAAATTCTCATACTCCTTACCGTGGTAAAGGATGCAGTCATTAATGCATGCATGTATCTTATACACATCTAATCCTAGAGGGCAGAGAGTCTTCTTTGCTTCGTACGTACTCTCAGGAAGTTCGTTATGCTTTAGAAACTTCGGCTTCATTATTTTTAGCATCTTTTCAAATGCGGAGTCAGTTAGACCACACTCTGCCTTTCATCTCAACAATTCCAGTGTGGTACCGAGCTTTGTGCTACCATCTTCGCAATTTGGGTACAATAATTTCTTGTGATCTTCTAACATGCTCTCCAACTTTAACTTCTCCTTTTCTATTTCACAGTGTCGCTTTGCATCAGATATGACCCTACCAAGATCATCAGCGGGCTCATCTGATGCCCGTTCTTCACCTCCTTCCTCTTCATTGTCTTCCATTGCAGTATCTCCGCATTCAGGAATCATATGATGATAGTTGTTATCATCATCCTGTTCTTCTTCATTGTTTTTCATCATAACCCCTCTTTCCCCGTGCTTGGTCCAGCAATTATAGCTGGGCATGACATATTTCATAACCAGGTGGCCGCGAATGATTTTCGAGGAAGCGTACTCTTTGTTGTTCCGACATTGAACACATGGACAATGTATGAAACCATTTTCTTTGTTTGCCGTAGCCACATCGATAAATTTATCAACACCTTTAATGTACCCGGGTTCACGTCGGTCACCGTACATCCATTCCCGACCGTTCACTTGCATCATATAATTAAGTTTATCAAAAACCATTACAGAACATCATAAATAGTGAAATGACCAATTCACATCAACACATGCATTGTATCAATGACAGATGAAAAGATAAGATTGCTAACCTCGATCGAGGAGGAAAGAAAAGGAGAAAGCTCAAGTGCGTCTCGGGCACCTCCTATATTTTTGTTTTGTGAGAAATTGAACGGGGTCATTCACTCAAACATTTCATCAAACACCTCGCATGCATGCATATAAAAAAAACAAACTAGCACACCTCTCACATCTTCCACCAAGAAAAAACAGAGGGGAGGCAGAGGGTTGGGGCGTCGTATTTATAGAGGGCTGACTCATACGTCCCGGTTTATAACACAAACCGGGACTAAAGGTGTGTGGCAGGCCACGTGTCCGGCAACCACACTTTAGTCCCGGTTTGTGGCGCATGCTCCCTCACCAACCGGGACGCATGCCTCCGGCCCCCGTGCGGCAGGCGGCCCGCTCGAACCGGGACACAAGCTAGAAGTAGTCCCGGTTAGTGGTGGAACCGAGACTAACATCGTTTGCGCGGGCGGACGGATGGCCTATTTTCTACTAGTGATATATCTCCGTAAATGTGTATTCGATCGAACTGGATATAATCCACGTTCCGGTCGGCTGATTCCACCTCCCATTATCGCGATCTATGGGACCGTTCGGCAACCCACTGCTTCCCAGAAATCACTCTGCTCCGCTCCACTCTGAGCCACTCCCACTCTCCCGATCGAGTGGATGGAGCGATCGGTGTTCGGTTTGCTCCGCTCTACGAGATCCTGGGCTGACAGCCCAATAAAGGTAGATGGAGCCTGCTTAGGCGGTAACAGTCCTGTCGGAGCTTTAGTATGATGGGCTTTAGGCAAATTGCCGACTGGAATCGAGCAACAACTCACCGTGGAGGACTGGACGCGGCTGTGGAGAGCTCCTGGCCCCGGAGCAAGGTCGTGACGGCGGCGGCAAGGTCCTAGCAGTGGCAGGTAATTCATGGTCAATTCGGACGGGCCAAGCGAGGAGGATTTAGATGGTGGGGAACATGAACCGGGCGATGGCGAGCAAGATTTGGCGGCGGGAAGCCTTGATTCGAGGCGTTGCGTTCGAATCAGCCGGCGGCAGGCGCGAAACAGCCTGGGCGCGGGCTCGAGCTCTCCAGGTCGGGCTTTTTACGATTGAGAGACTAGGAGAGAAGGAAAAAATTAAGGCATATCAGTTTGGTGGCCACTTAGTGGTGGCAAATTCCCATAATTTCAATGAAATTTGGCTTTTCCTAAAACGAGGAGCGATGGAAGTGTCGCTCCGCAATTTTGCACTACAGGCCGCTCCGCTCTGCGGTTTCAGGTCCACGGAGTTGGCGCGTTCGGGCCTGCTCCACGCGCTCCGGTATAGGATCTAGGAGTTGGAGTGTTGCCGAACAGGCTCTACGTCATTGCATGTCATATTTTAAATTTTTATTGTTGTTGTTGTTGTTGTTGTTGTTGTTGTTGTTGTTGTTGCTGTTGCTGTTGCTGTTGCTGTTGCTGTTGTTGCTGTTGCTGTTGCTGTTGCTGCTGCTGCTGTTGCTGCTGCTGCTGCTGTTGCTGCTGCTGCTGTTGCTGTTGCTGTTGCTGTTGCTGTTGCTGTTGCTGTTGCTGTTGTTGTTGTTGTTGTTGTTGTTGTTGTTGTTGTTGTTGTTGTTGTATAACTTCTGATTTTTGTCTTCCGCAGACACATGAGTACGTGTACATTGAGTATACATCTAAGAGGACCATACGGACTTCGGGTGGATTCGTACGGTCCTCTAAACAATCGGTATCGAGTTTTTATTTTTCAAAATTTGAAAATAGGGGGGGAGGGGGGGAAGCAAAAGTGGTTTTTATATCGATCAAGACGAGACGAGTGGACTCCTAGGATTGATCGATGCAAGCCATTGGGATGATTTCCTACTAGGTAGGAAACGCGGCTTGCCGCTCGCTAGCCCGCTTCGCGGGCGACATGGTATAAATAATCGGTTTGAAAGACAATGAGGCTAAGACATTATACTTAGGTAATTCTATTAGACTGAGAGTTTTTATATATCATAAGAAAAATATAAGCATTCTTGCAAGTTAACCTTCTGCATTGGCAAATATGAGCAAACAAGGCAGTGCCACTTGTAGCTATGTTGACAGCGGTTGGCGGCGATGGTATGTAGCACCGACGTGGGTGGCTTGCGGCACCACCGGCAACCCACGTAAGTTTTGAGGTTAAATAAAATATAGAGTTACAGAATGAACTGAAGACACTAAAGCAATCATGTGTCTACACATAGATTCAATGATATAGCTTGCATATTACCTCCTGCTTTGTAGAGATGAACTGCCGTTGGCTGCAAATCGAAGTTACCAGCCCAACTTATTTCATAGTAGCCAATACATGATGATGCAAGAAAAGAGAATGGAAAAAACAGAACATTTTGACCAGAAGTATTTGAAATATAAGTTAGCGTTAATGCATAAGAAATCAGGCGATGTATTAAGAGGAAAATCACATATAGGTACTAACTGGAAACCAAAGCCATGTCATCTCCAGTATACAGGGTAAGGCTACAAATATCCTACCTCCATTTCGCAATATAAGCTTTTTTAGCAAGCTAAAACAACTTTCTAAAAAAGTTTATATTATAGAACAGAGGTAGTGGCTTAGAATGGGATTTGAGAAGAAACCGGTGCCAGACACATGATCCCTTACTCCCTGCGCAAAAGTTAGGGGACAACTACACATAGACAACTAAACATATTTTTCTTGGTAAGCGCTGACACTACAAAAGAATCAAGATGAAATATATTTAACTGAAGAATGTGCTAGTATAAAGTGGTCTAGCGAACAAATAATTTAACTGAAGAATGTAGACGATGGCTAACTTTCAGGTATTCCCTTTGATCCATATTAGTTGACTTGGATTTTTTTAAATTTGGATGAATCTAGACACTATTTAATATATAGGTTCATCTAAATTTTGACAAATCCAAATCAACTAATATGGGTGGGAGGGAGTACTAAACTAAGAAACACGATGAATAATAGCATGCTATGAATATTGCACATGATAATTTATAGATCCGGAGTGTAAACATTACAGACCTGTAGTTTTGAACACTACTATCAAAAACACACAATCCTTTTTTGCAGAATACATAGTTCTACTATTAATATATTTCCAGATCAGATAGGCTTGAAAAGTGTAGAAAATTAACATAAATTGGTAGGTGGTCATATTGATCTAGAAAATTAGTTTATACTCCCTCCGCCACGTGGGAGTTTTTTTAACTGAGTCCATTTTACATACACACCCCCAGAATTAAAAGAAAGACAACACACTCTAGAATTCAAATTTCAACAAATCGATCAATCCCCAGGTTTGGCAGCTCCGCTCGATCCTCAGACCCTGCAGCTTCGATCTCCGATCGATCCCCAAGGTGCAGCAGCTCCAATCAATCGCCAATTCCAGAAGTTCCCAATCCATCTCCATAGTCATGGTCAACATCATCATCTCCATTGATTGATCGCCAGGATCGGTCGGTCCTTGATCGCTAGCACCTCCGCCTCCCTGCTCGTTGCAAGCACACAAAATACACGCACCTACATCATCCCCGACTGTTTCGGCAAGCATGTACGCACAAACCATCTCCTGTGTGCTGAAGCCATGTCCCGGTGAGATATCCGTCTAAACTATAAGGAAAATACAGTTTAAGTGTATGCTTGTGCTATGAGATGCAGATAATCTCCAGAAAGTGAAGGGGTATCAATAATACTCAGGAATGCTTGTGCTATGAGAAAACATTTTTATGTATGCAGAAATGTGCAGCTCATAACAAAGGTCCCTTCATCAAATAAATAAATAAGGTGTATGCTTGTGAAGTCTGCACATAAATCTCACGTCGTTTCATTCAAAAAAAATGAATGTGGAGAACCGTACCACATATGGAGCATCATGTCCTTTCAAGAAACCTTTAGTGCCCTCAATTGGATCAAGTACCTTCAAAACAACATCATCTTTACTCAATGGAACTAACTTTCACATATTCTAATGTACGATTAATGAAACTTGGCAGCGTACCCAATAATTAGCAGGATTTGAATCAAAGGAGACATCATCCTTGTCTCCTTGGTCAATAGCTCTAAGCACATCATCATGAGTTAAAGGAGAACAATTGTTATTCACTTTGTCTGTGATAGCACCTGAAATTGACTCAATGAGTGCATTACCACTGTTATCATCAGGATTAAATGACTTTACAAGTATTGAGTCCTCTTCTGCCACCAGAGGTATTGATGGAAACAGTTGATGGGGCTCTTTCAGTAGAACCAGGGTAAACATTGGATCAGAGGAAGGTGCAAGGTGCATATGGTAAGCTGACCTGGAGCAAGGTAATGGAACCATTACATATTTGGTATGTATAAAAGGCCACAACGAACAAGAATATCCTGATAGCAGTGTCCTACAGTAAAAGAAACCGTCAAGTTTTAAACCATATGTCCTGATTTTGATGATAATATAAAATGAATCTATTCTATCAATGGGTCTACATATGTCATTCACTGAGTGGAAAACTGAAAACAGTTTAGAGCAATGAATGATACATATATCCATTCTACATTACAGATGTGACAAGAAAAATACATTAGTAAGCTTTGTTGGCAAAATAAAATTTAGAAGGGCATACCCTCCCTAAAAAGGTATACACGTTCACTTAGACGGAAACTATGTGAAGTGTGCAATGGACACTACGGAAAAAATCTTGGCATTGTCAGAAAGACAATACCTAAAGGGTAGCACAAATGTAACAGAGATTTAACAATAGCACAACAATTACAGAGTTTTTCTAGACCATGGTTGCCCAGAATCGTTGTACGAACTTTAGCATTGACAATCTTCCATTTAGAAAGACTGAAGTAACTAAGTTGCTTCAATATGGTTTTCCAGTAGATATATTGTGGGTTCACAACCGAGACCTTGCAGTGAAGTACTAAATCAGACAGAACTGAACCCCGGTCCTTTCTATCTTCTGTGTAGTTCTACTTTTTGAAAGCGAAGTAGCCCTCCTATTCCCGTTATCAGAAACTAAGGCACTACTTGATAATCTGCTCCTATGAAAAACGAATAAAATAAAAATGCACACACCCAGTGAATGAAGATGACAATAGTTTTTATTAATATAGTAAAGCCAAATTAGCTGCAATACAGAGCAAGGAAAGCGTACTCTGTAACAACCGAAAGAACAAAATGGGAATGGTCAAATTTAGCTATATAGTGACAAAATGGGAATGGTAAATATTATAACCCAAAGAATCATCGTATATCATATAGTTAATTCAGTAACCAAGGAATTTGGTATCTTGGGGCTTGGGGACAATAAACACAATACCATTTCATGCTCGCGCAACACCATCTCTTGCTTACCACAGTCTAAGACTACTACAATTTTCATGCTGCTTCGACATGAGATATATTAGGCTGGCGAAAGGATTGGTATTTTTTTTGGTTATATATGTTTTTCTCATAATTCCCGGGTTATTTTATGTACAATGGTCTTAACTCTGTGCTAAGAGAGCAGAAAAAATGGAATCTAGAAGCCATCAATTGGTCCCTACGGATCCTTAAATAATAGCCAGATACATATGAGATTCACTAACCTCTAGATACAAATTGACTATTTTGAACGTCATTTGTAATGGCGCAAAGGAAGAGACTTGTGTCCCTCTAAACATGATGACTGGTACCCATGAATCCACGAAGACTACCATTAATTTTATCGTGAGAAACACCCATTACAAACACCAGTAGGACATAAGAACACGAAAGTGTGAAATGCACAGGAATCACACATTAGTAGCAGAACCTTTATCTTTCCACTAATATGGTGTTTTGAAATATAAAAGAACATGCTATTACCTGCACAACCTCTATCTTTCCACTAATAATAAATTTCTAAAATTCAAATTTTAAACAATATGCTATTACCTTCACAACCTTTATCTTTTCGCTAATATGATGTTTTCCAGGCTTTCATTACCCTTCACTTTGTATGTTCTACAGAAGAAACAAATCATTAACATTACTGAAACTGAGACTGAAACAAAACTGAAGTGTTAAGCTTGCTAGAAATATATACTTTTACGTAGGCATATATCGGCGAAGGCACCTACGTTTCTTATTTAGATATCTACATTTCTAACAAAACTATGAAGAACATGAAGTACAATTTGGTTCATGTCAAACAAATATACCATGTGAAAAAGAAATCAAGATTTTTAGTATTATGGAATTATAGGCTCATCCAAGTATTACCGCTTCATATGCCATGATTACAAAACAAATACAACCAAAAAAGCCGACCAGACGAACCACTGATCAACTATACAAGCAGGTTGATTTGATATACTTTCCTTTTAGGAAAAACAAAAACACACCACAACTGATTGTAATGGAAAAAGAGAAACTTCCAACATAAATAATCAAAAATAAAAAACAATAAGATATTTGGCATGTGACCGGCTTACATGAAAGTATCACGTGGAAATATTCCATGTCATGTATGTGAGATTAAGCTTTCCTAAAGACAAGCATTACTTTATTAGCCTATGGAAGTGTAGTCTCTGTTCTTACAGTAGATGGAATAGATCTACCTTCTGAATATTCAGGATGATAGTTAATTGAGATTTGAAATACTAAATAGACAATAAGTAGAAAGAGCTAAATCTGAACCTGAACTCACCAAGAGGAAATAAGCTAAAATAATCCGAAAAGCACATAATGGAAGAAGTGGTTCTGAAACACATAAAGAGGAAATCCCGAAACACATAAAGAGGAAATGAACCAAACTAAAATTATAATTATAGCAAGCAATCAATCCAGCATATATATGAACATTCATTTACAATCTTGAGATAAGTCACCATACCAAATAAGTGCACATGATCAGCAGGATGGAATAGCAACTTCAAATATATTTGCATCCAAGTATATTTATATTTAACATAGGAGACGTAGATCGCGATGAAAACTCGTTGGGAGGTCAAGAAACATTCAAAGACACAATTTTATCCAAGTACGATACCTTCCACAGGGCCCAACATATATAATAATTACATCATCCTAAATTTACCATCTCCAAGCGCACACGATCTGGCGACAATAACCATGCAACCAAGAAAACCAAAAATAAAGGAACTAAAAAACTATCACTAGGGCATAAATGAATCACTCATACGAAAAAGAGTACCACGATTTGCATAGCTTCATAAGAGCCACCTGCCGCAACAGATTGAGATCAGGAACGGCTAGAGCTACAAGTGTGGCATTCTCTCATGTGGTGTTTATCTCTGCCGCTTCACGCCTCAACCCATAAAGCTCTATTAAACCGAAATAAACAATTATGTTTCTTTAATTTCCTCTTTATCAAGACAAGATGTTGTTTCTAGGAACATGGGTTTAATGTATAAGACCGTAACTGTACTGTTTTATAAGTAGCACAACCACTACAGTGACAACTATGTAATTTCTCGTCCTATTTTCTCAAATAAAATGGTTCATCTCATTTCTAAACTTTACACTTTAATTAAACATCCATTAAACAAGGAAAATAAACATAAACTGCACTTAATGTTGTGTAAATAAAAGCATATGTACATGGCTTTATGTATACAATGGTTTGATTGTTTCTGTTAGTCATGCCCAAGGCTCCAACCATGATTCTATTGGTATGACAAGGAGGTGGTGCTACCTCTATAGAAATTATAAAGCATGAACTTGGCTAGACAAGCATACAAAAAGTTCTATGGATACCAAAAACTGAAACTTCGTAGTTTTTCTCACTTAGTGTTTCTTCTTTCTCACCATGCATCAGATTCACACACTACCAAGCATGGAACATATTTACTTCTGAATCCAAGATCCGGAACAATAGAATAATATTCAAGCAATTTCGTTGGAAGGTCAAAATCTGGTTAAGGAATGGTGCTTAACCTCCTAACATCCCCATCCCCATTGCTTTGAATCCCATAATCTGTGCCAAGATATTCTGAAAAATTTGCATATGTGAGAGTCAAAAGGGGCTGGTGCATATACTTGCATAAAAACAATTTATCTGCAACAGGAAGCATAATTACTAATAGACATGTAAAGGAGTAAATTTGAGGACCGAAATTTCTTCTCACAGAGAGAGGGGACCTGTAGGTGGAGCAAAAGCATTGAGGTTGAGCCAAGGACAAATGGGAGTAGAGGCACGTCGTGCTCCCATGCTCCTCCCCACGAGCCAGTCTGATGAAGGTGCTGCTCCTCGCGTGCGCCACCTATGCCTCGTTGCTTCCGGCTGCTTAGAGAGAGGGAGGAGTGAGACGGGAGAGAGAGAGCAGAGATGGGAGAGGCAGGAGAGACCAGGAGGTCGTACCTCTAGGCGAGCACTGCGGGTCGACCCCGAATCATGCGGAGCGGCGGCGGGGCGCTTTGGGCCTGGATTCGTCGGTGGCCGTCGTCGTTCTCCACTTGAAGACTGGAGAACCCAATGCGGGTGAGGCTCCTCTGCTGCATGGTGAACCCTAGATGGAGGGAGGCGCCGGGGAGCCTCTGTTGCGTCTAGGAGCGGAGGCCGTCGCGGCATCGTGCGAGCTCCGCGTCGCCTGCACGCGAGCTGGACGGGGACAAACCAACGACAACGACCTCTAGTTTTTTTGAGCTAGCGGCGGCTAGGTTTTTGAGAAGGGAAGAGGAGGAGTCCCACGAGAGCACAACCAGGCGAGAGAGACGGAAAGACCAATTTTCCCCCGCCCGCCCATGGAAAACACGGGACAGCCACCGCGCCAACGCTCTCTTCCTGTGCTCACGCGCATGCCACGCTCGCACGGTCTCTGACGAGTGGGGCTCGCAAAATGCAGGCCCCCACAGTTCAGGGAGGGTAGCTAGCGGGCATGCCTGTGCGAGTCCAAATGGTGGAGGGAGCGGACGGCCAGGATTGGTTTGGAAAGGCAATCGGACGGCTCAGAGGGCACATGGCCTCTAAAAGCTTCCTTGGGGGGCTAGAATATTACTTCTTGATTACCTGATTCGCAGGAGTTTTTTTTTCTTTTCTGTCAATGAAACGTTGATTGCCTGATTTGCTGCATTCTTACATATTTTCCTTGTAGGCACGGCCGGACTGCAGGGTATGTACCCGGTAGATCTGTCACTGTTTGTGTGTGTGGTTGCAGCTCCTTTGGTGTAGCTGTCCCAGATCTGGGCCCCTCGGGCCTGATCTGGGTCTAAAGCGGGCCTAACACGGCGGCGGCGCTCTCTGTAGATGGTACGGTGGGGCGGGACGATCAGGAGGGTGGTAGAGGCGGCGACCTTCTTGCAGCAGCGTGGCGGCAGGGGCTTTACAGGCCCAATTTGGGCCTGGCCGGGCCAGAGGGCCAGGTGTGCCCCTGCGGCCGCGTCCGGTCAGCAACGGCCTACGGCTGTGGAGGACGGTCTCCTCCGGGTGGCTGTGCTGATGCCGCCCTCCTTTTCCGACCATCTATATCCCATCCATCTCGCAGGCCACACGAGGAGTCTCAATTGTCGGGGGCGAGTCCACGGATGCCGGGGCAGCGGCCCCGGAAGGTGGACTGCACGGGCGTCTTGACGGCAGGGCGGCGTTGCGGTGGTGATGGCCCATCTCTTTGGACCATGCGGGTGGCAAGGAGTGGATTTCGGGGGCTCCTGGTGGTGGCAGCACCCAGATCATGTTTTGGAAGCTCGGCTCGAAGCGTGGTGGAGGTTCGAGGGACCGAATGGGGCGAGAGTTTTTCCGGGCGAAATCCTAGCGCTTTGGCGCCGACAACGGCGATGCCTGCGGGTGTCGTGACCCTCTTGGGGGCGTTGTTGTGGCTACTCTCACCCCATTAGGGCTCCGGGTGAAAACCCTAGACCCATGTGGTCTCGGCGGCGGCGGCGCTTGGGACGTCGTTACCTTCTTGGAGGCGTTGTCGTGGAGCTCCGGTCTCCTGAACCTCGTCGTCTTCGGTGGCAAGCTAGCTGCTTCTTAGGCTTCGTAGTTTATCTTTGGTCTGCTTGTTAGAGGAACTTCCCATCACTTTGTATCGGTTTGGCCGTATGGCTTTATTTATAAAGCGGGGCGAAAGCCTCTTTCGAGGTGTAGCTGTCTTTTTAGTTGGATCTATATATGATCGCTGGATTATATTATTCCGTGCTATCGCGTTTGTACTTTGCTGGTTGAGGCTTTATTAATTTAAAGGCATGCTCTGCTCGTGTAATTCGCGATTGAATGGATGGATTTCCCGAATAATGAAGTGGCTCTGCAAGCATCGAGTGGCTAATGAAGTGTTATTGACTGGGTCAGTCAACATATTTCACTGGCTGCGGCTTCCCTGTGATTAGTCTCTACTCTCTAGTGATCACAGGCGCCGTGACTAGTCTAGTTCTAGTGGTCTTATTTTTGGCAGGCGCCGTTACTAATCTTGTGGAAGCTATTGGTCTCCTTGACTATGAGTGGAATTTCCTGTACTAGATGTCAATCACATATGCATGACAGCCGTGGACGTGGAGTCGGCAATTTGTGTGGAAAAATTATGTGGAGTACGAACAAAACATTGTTAGTGGACCAAAGCACACCACAAAAAAATTAATAGTACACAAAAGTCTTCTGTAACAGGGATGGGTCCAGAAGGACTATTCTTTATTAGATAGGGTCGCTTATTCCTGAAAATCCGAAAAGGCACAAGAAAAAAACAATTGCAAACTGGTCCCTCGGAATTGTGAGGAGGACCTTAACAGAAACACTGAAAAAGTAATCAGGTCCTTATCAGCGATCTCGTCCTGGCGGAAACGATGACCCTCTCGGGCCTTGGGTACGTGTTAATATATCAGTGGAATAGGCCCACTGGTGGCAACGTAGAGAGATAGAGAGAGAGCAACGGTAAGAGGAGTACTACTCCAAGTCATATATAGGAGATTACAAGTCTAACAGTCCCCCTTAATTACAACCTGCAGACATGTTGAGATTACGCTTAAACTCATCTAAATCTTTGACTGCCAAAGCCTTTGTAAAACTATCTGCAACTTGATCCTTGCTGGATATGAAACGGATGTCAAGCATTTTCTTTGCAACTCTTTCTCGAACAAAATGATAGTCTATCTCAATATGTTTGGTCCTGGCATGAAACACGGGGTTGGCAGAAAGGTAAGTAGCACCCAAATTATCACACCATAAACATGGTTTTACCTGGAGTGTAACACCAAGCTCCTTAAGAACAGCTTCAACCCATATCAATTCAGCTGTAGCATTGGCCAAGCCTTTATATTCAGCTTTCAGTACAAGACCGGAAAACTATGACTTGTTTTCTGGCACTCCATGAGACTAGATTTGGACAAAAAAATATAGCAAAACCTCCAGTAGATCTCCTATCATCCAAGCAACCTGCCCAATCTGCATCTCAGAAAGCACTGAGCAAACTGGAAGAAGATTTCTGGAAAGTCAGGCCAACTTGTATAGTACCCTAAACATATCTTAAAATTCTTTTTGCAGCTGTCCAATAAGCAGTAGCAGGAGCATGCAAATACTGACAGACTTTATTAACTGAGAAAGAAATATCAGGTCATATCAATGTTAGGTACGTACTATAAGGCACAAACAATGCTTCTATATTGTGTACTATCAGCAGGACCAAGAGGAGAGCCCTCAGTTAAAGACAATTTTTCAGTGGATGATAGAGGCATGGGGAGATTGTACAGTCTTTCATGCCAACTTTAGCCAACAAATCAGTAGCATATTTTTCCTGAGTGAGAAGTAAACCATTCTGAGTTTTCTTTACCTCAATGCCCAAAAAGAAATGCAGATATCCCAAATCTTTGAGGGCAAAATCATCATTAAGATCATGAAGAAAAGATCAGAGATAGCCTTGTCTGATGAGCTGGTGACTATGATATCATCAACATAAATTAGAACAAACATCATAATATTGTCTTTCTTGTAAATAAAAAGTGAGGTGTGTCCTTTGGAGGAAATAAAACCAAGTTGTTGCAGCTTGGTGCTGAGTCTAGAATACCATGCTCGGGGAGCTTGCTTGAGGCCATAAAGAGCTTTATCAAGCTTGCAAATATAGTTCGGAGTAGCGAAAGACTCAAAACCTGGGGTTGTCTCATATAAACCTCCTCTTCCAGAATGCTATGTAAAAACGTGTTCTTGACATCTAGCTGTCGCAGACTCTAGCCCCTGGAAACAGCAACTGACAGAACAAGCCTGATAGTAGCTGCCTTGACAATCGGACTGAAGGTATGCTCATAGTCTGTGCCATACATTTGCTTAAATCCTTTTGCAACCAAGGGTTCCTTATACCTGTCAATTATGCCATCTGCATTTTTATTAATATGATATACCCATTTGCAATCTATAAGATTTTTGGTACAGTGTGGAGGAAGAAGATTCCACGTCTTGTTGTCCATAAGAGCAGTGTACTCTTCTTCCATAGCTTTGCGGCAGCGATCATACCCACGATCCTCCAAGAGTTTACTAGGTTCACCTGTGGAGGTAAACATGCCATAGCGAATTGTTCTGTCAGTATACTGTTTTGGTTGACGGATATCTTTTTGGAGCCGTGTACGAGGTGCGGGAGGCGGTGTAGGGGTCGGAGATGCAGGAGGCGATGTGCCCGAGTTGCTGAAACGATCAGGAGAATTTTGTGCCACGTTGTCACGTTGTAGAGAGGGAACACGCGAGCCGGCCTCGGGATGGGCGACATCAGCAGTTTGAGCGGGCGAATCGGCCGGCTCATGATGGCGTGATGATGAGGCAGGCCCCGCCTCATGATGACGCGTTGGCGTCGCACGCACGGGCGAGGGCGAGCGTGACCACGACGTCGGGATGTCACGACGTGAGGCGTGCGAAGATCGAGGCGAGGCAGACCGAGACGTGGCAGGCGGGGTCCGGGGCGGAGACGTGTTGGTCCGAAGCTCGCCCGCACATGGATGGTGCGTAGTGCGCGCGTTGCGCGCGTGTGCGTCATCTGCACCGTCGTCAGGTGGTCCCGCCCGACCGGATCGGATCGAATCCTCCTTAGGATCAGTCCGTTTCGGGGCAGTCGGATCAACCTCGGGATTACCTCCGCTGGCGTTTAGTGGGGGGCTGATTTGCTCCGATTCTGGAGTGTTTAAGCCCAAATTTTCTTCAGATTCTTGCTCTTCAACAACCAAATCTGCACCATGATGAATATCTGCAGCATCTTGGCCATTATTATGAGTACCAACTGGCACAACGGGCAAAGGCATATAGTCATTAATATTAGCATCCCCACTATTTGATGTGTTTTTAGGCAAGAGCAAAATATCTTGCTTGAGGCGACAACCAGCATTAGGATGCAGCTCGGCTAAGGGGAAGATGTTTTCACCAAGCACTACGTCGCGAGAAATATAGACATGCCCGATGGACACATCTAAGCACTTGACTCCTTTGTGACGAGAACTATAGCCTAAGAAGACACATCGTGTGGAATCAAAAGATAGTTTTCTTGTGTTATAGGGACGCAGGTTTGGCCAACAAGCACAACCAAAAACACGAAGAGATTCATAGTTGTGCTTGGTGTGGAGGAGGCATTCAACCAGTGTCTCGTGATTAATGACTTTGCTAGGAAGAAGGTTTATAAGAAAAGTGGCGGTGAGAAACGCTTCATCCTAATATTTGAGAGGCATTAGCAAGCAAAGCAAGACCCACCTCAACAATACGACGATGCTTCCTTTCAGCAGAGCTATTTTGTTGATGATCATGAGGATAGGACACATGATGAGTGATGCCAACCTTTTGAAAGAAACTGTTGAGTTTTTCATACTCGCCTCCCCAATCAGTTTGCATTGTAATAATTTTTATATCAAATTTTCTCTTGAAAAATAAGAAACACTTGATAAACATCAGAACGCTTCTTGAGTAAATATATCCAAGTGAATTTATTAAAGTCATTGATAAAGCTCACATAATATGAATGTTTGCCAGTAGACTCAGGTGCTGGCCCCCATACATCAGAGAACACTTGTTCCAAAGGAACTGTGGAAAAACTAGTAGAGACAGGATATGGAAATCGATGACTCTTAGCTAGTTGGCATGAATCAAAAATGTAGGGGTTTATTTCAGGAGAATGAGAAATATTGTTTTTCCTAAGAATTTGTTAAACCACAAAGGATGAAGGATGGCCTAAACGGCGATGCCATGTAGAAGATGATGGCTTTATTGTGATGAAAGCTTGCTTAGATGACCCGGTAGGTGTAGAGAAAGCGGATAAAGACCACCAGAGCATGGCCCTTCACACAGAATTATCCTTGTTTCCCGATCCTTAATTAAGAAAAACCAAGGGTGAAACTCCATAGAGGCATTATTATCAAGTGTAAGCTTATGAACGGATAAGAGATTTTTTTGAAGTAGTTGGAACATGAAGAACATATTTAAGTTGTAAGGAATCATGTGGGGTGCAAAATATAGAATGACCAATATGACTTATTTGCATACCGTTACCGTTTGCCGTGTGGACGCGGTCATTGTCGTTCTACTATTCATGCATCTTGAGCTTGTTCAGATCGGAGGTGAGATGATGGGTGGTACCCGAGTCCGGGTACTAGTTGGTGTCGACGCCATATGATGCAATGTTTGCACCCTTGTCACCATCATCACGATCATTCTGGAACCGCCACCAACAGCCGCTGGCAGGGTGGCCATGGATCTTGCAAATCTGACAAGTCAAATCAACATAGGCTGTGGGTGCCCGCCGACGTCCACCATCACGCCGATCATCACGGCGATCGTCACGGCCTCGGCGACGCCAGTTTCCTCCATCACGACGATCATCATCATAGCGATCACGGCGATACCCGCGATCATCTTGGCGTCCACGATCATTTCCACGGTCATAACCGCGGTCATACCCACGATCCTCCTAGCGCATGCGATCATAGCCACGGTCACGATCATCTTGGCATCCTCGATCTCCTTGGCACGGGCGGTCCTCCTGCCTCCCATGGTCATCGGGGCGGCCACGTGGTGGCCGAGTGTCGCCACTGCCTCCTCCACGACGAGCGATGTTGGCTGAGGAAGTGAAGCCCTTGGTGTCTTCTGGATCATCTTGCAGGGCATCATAGGCAACAAGTTGATTAAGAAGATCAGATAAAGTTGTACCGGGGTTGACGTTGATGGCGGTATTGAAGGGGTTATAGGATTTGTCGAGCCCGTTGAGGATGGACCCGATCAGCTCATCCTCATTGAGGGTTTTTCTAGCGACAGCGAGCTCCGTCGTGATGGCATTTTGTTAGCCTCGTACTTGGCAGCCGAGAGAGTGCCCTTCTTTGTGCTCTAGAGGGCACCACAGAGAGCCTGAATCCTCGACCGTGATTGGGAGGAGACAATTTCCTTGAGTGCAGCCCATACTGCAGCGGCTGTGTCCATCCCGGTGACATGGGCACAACCCAAAGTACCTGCTGATCCCGCGTGAACCATGCAACACAGTCAGGATTCTAGACCTTGAGCTTCTTGCCCTCCTTGTCTTCAATCTCCATGGTCTTCGCAGGCACATCATCTGTCCCTTCAACGAGATCAAGCACCCTAGCACCCCAGTGGGCAGGGAGCATCAAGGCACTCCACGGGATGAAGTTGTCCCCGTGAGAAGCTGCGCAGGGGGAGATCCGAGGAGAGTGGACAGGGTGGCCGACGAGGATGAGGAGTCGGTCATGGTGGTGTCGATGTTTGCGGTGGCGGCAGATCAGGGTATCATTGATGGAGGCGGCGGGGATTTTTGGGTTATGTCTTGGGTTTTTAACGGCGGCGGCGGCAGATCTCAGCAGGATCGCGACAACAGCGGTTTGTTTTTTGAGTTTTTGGTGTGTGGTTCTGCGGAGGCTACGGATCAAGGCGATCGACAGTGGTGGTGAGGAGTTTTTCTGGGTGTGTCTTGGGTTTGTGGTTGTAGGAGGCGGCGGCAGCGGGCAACCAAGGGGATCACCGGCGGCAGCAGTGGTTTTTGGTTTTTTGGCATCTAGGTCGGGAAGAGGTAGGCTCTGATACCATATCAGTGATCTAGTACTGGAGGAAACGATGACCCTCTCGGGTCTCGGGTACGTGTTAATATATCAGTGGAATAGCCCCACCGGTGGCAACGTGTGTATATATATATATATATATAGAGAGAGAGAGAGAGGGCAACGGTGAGAGGAGTACTACTCCAAGTCACATATGCGTACATATACAGAACCACTACTAGGAAAAGTCCTATTAGTGGCGCATTATTTTGGGACTTCTGTGGCGCATATGTTACACGCCACTGTTATCTCTCCACTAAAGTGGAGTTCTGTGGCGCATATTGAAATGCGCCACAAAAGTCTCAAAAACTTCGGTGGCGCATATTGCCAAAATGCACCACAGAAGTCCCGAACCAGATCTCAAACTTCTCTGGCGCATATTGCCAATATGCGCCACTGATGTTTTTTTCAAAATTCAAAAAAAACCCGGCCAGATGTTGCCGGAGTGGGAGGTGGGTGGTGGGTGGAGGGTGGAGGGTGGAGGAGGAGGGTCGCTAGAGTAGGAGGCCGCTAGTGTAGGAGGAGTACGAGGAGTAGGAGGAAGGGTTGCCGGAGTAGGAGGAAGCCAATGTAGGTGGAGTAGGAGGGGAGGGGTCGCCGGAGTAGGAGGATAAGGAGGCCGTCGGTGGAAGAGGAGGAGTAGTACGAGGTGTCGCCGGAGGTGGTGGAGGCCATGGCCGGAGTAAGAGGAGGATTTGGCCGGAGTAGGAGAAGGAGGAGGAGAAGGGAAGGAAGAGAAGTAGAGGAAGAAGGGAGGAAGAGAACAAGAGGAGGAAGAGAAGGAGAGGAAGAAGGGGAGGAAGAGAAGAAGGAGAGGAGGAAGTGGAGGAAGAGAAGAAGTGGAGGAGGGGAGAAGGATAAAAGAGAGGGGGAGGGCACCAGAGAAATTCAAAATTCTAATCCCAACACTTCTGTGGTGCATATGTGAGAAATGCGCCACAGAAGTTTGTCCCCCTTTTTTATTTTTTTGCAGGAAAAAATCTTCTTTCTGCCATAACTTTTTACTCTTTTCGAATTTGGAGAAGCTGTAAAACTTCAACGGCCTTCGGTGGCTGAAATCGAGTAGGAAATTTCGAGACGATCATTTTGATATATTAAACTTTTTTTTCTGACATCGTATGCAAAAGTTATGGCCGTTTTACTGTCCCATGACCTTTTTTGCAAAATACATCGAAATTCATTTTTTCCAATTTTCCCTACAACTATACCCCAAAATACAACTATATCTCAAAGGAATTATTTTTTTGATTTTTTTTATCATTTTCGTTTATTTTTTACAAAAGTTAAAAGGCGTTCCGGGGGGGTTGGGATCTGTGGCGCATATCTCTATATACGCCACATAAGTTGGAACTTCTGTGGCGCATATATAGATATACGCCACAAAACATTGGTCAACTGAATACTGTGGTGGGTCCTACCCTCCCTTTCTGTGGCGCATATGGATATATGCGCCATAGAAGTTGGAACTTCTGTGGCGCATTTTTCCTATATGCGCCACAGAAGTGTTAAGATCTCTGTGGCGCATTGTCTGAAATGCGTAAAATGCGCCACTGGAGTTTATCTATGGCGCATGGTCACACATATGCACCACAGAAGATTTATCTATCTATAGCTGGTTTCCTAATAGTGAACCAGTCCACGTACAGAGGGAATAAGAGATTACAAGTCTAACAGTCCTTAGATCATATCCATCGCGAGCCCACTCCACCGCGTTGAGGATGGAACCACTTGGAGTGATGGAGCTCCCCACCACCATCTCCTGTCACCACGAGGACGTCAATGACACGTATGATGCCATGGATATAGGCTTCCTCCCTAAAAAGCCATCTGCTGGCTAGGAGGAATTCTTCATATGACAGCCATTCGGTCAGAGGATTCGGCGGCAACAAACCTGGCTAGCGATCTTCACTGTTTATTTATTTGCGAGAAGATAGAAGATGCAACACGCACAAGGGATCACAACATTCTCCACCACTGATGACCTCAGAGCTGACCGAGATAACATGATGACAGACGAAAGAAGAGATCGAGGTACGATAGTCATACCTCTAGACTCGAGGTAGAAACAAGCTTATTGCGGGTGCCAACGTTGGATTTTCCACCAACAAGAGTAAGATCCAACATCCTTCGTGCATTGCTCGTAGGAGCAATGAGGAGCCAACATGGCAAGGCACAAATATGACATCACACAATGCGCCCATCACCGCAAGAAAAAACCTAAATCCACATCTACTCCTACCATGTACAACACCAACAAGCCAGCCTCCACTCACATCCTCGTCCAACACAACGATGGTGCCAGACAAGGAGGGTATGGGTGTTGGGAAGACCCAAATGACTCTCAAAGAGAAGCGATGGAAGAGAGGAGGAAATGAGGAAGCAACAAAAAAGAACTTCCGCTCACATTGGTTCGGGACGGTTCTGAGTTTTGACTCACTATCAACGTACACCATATTTCAACACATATCTCCGCATTAAATAGATATCAAGTTAGCGGATACTACAAACAATGACCGCAAAAATGAAGAATAGGTAAAATTTCACCCATAACTAACCAAAAACTGCCAAAGGTATCTTGTTGACAACATGAACTCTTCTTCTTGGCTATATCATCTACCCACTTCGTTTTGCTTTGATCATTGGCTGGTTGATGTATAGTTCTTTGATGCATATTTATTACCATCAGATTCTTCTATCAAAACACCCATGCCAAACTCAATTGGTATTTGGAGGGATTCCAGCACCATCTCTCAACAAGGACTGAGTATATACCACTTGATTAGAGAAGTGGATGTACAATCCAGCCATCCAAGTTCAAGTCCCCGTGGACCTAGATTTGAGTTCTTATTATAAAAAACATTGTTGTAAAGGCTTCATTTATCACATTTCTTTAAAAAAGCACCATCTTCACTTGCCTCATGGTTGGTCGCTCCTCTCCTTTTAGTTTCACACATGGCACATAGACCATCTACTTCTTTCACTTCTCTACCTCCCACCTCTATAACTTGTGGATCTATTAGTTCATCCATATTTCTTCTGGCCCAAGTAATGTGACAAATAGAATAACAAACCCATCGCCTTTATAAGATCTATACAGAGAGTACTTCCTCCTAGTAAGAAATTTAACAAGAATGACTCTAAATCTATAAATATCACTAGTCTACGTTAGGCACATCGTATAACAATACATATAATCTAAGTACCTTATAGTTCCTCCCACAACAATTGTTGTTCCATTTTGATCTATGAGGATGTACCTTGAAGCTCCAAAGTTTGACACTATGCCTATCAAAGGTATCGTCAAGGAGTACATTGGAAACCTGGATATCTCTATGTATTACTAGGACCAAAACATCAGAGTGGAGGTAAGCAAGATCTTTGCCTATTTCACTTGTGATCATTAGCCTCTCTTTCCAATGTAGTGATTTGGTTTGTTCTGTAACTAGTGTGCCATTGGCAATGAACTCATATGCTAGTAAAGTTACTTCTGTCTTGAGGCAACATTTATGGAGCTTCAATATGTTCATCTGATTGAATTGTAAGAGTACGAAAACCTCATTTATGAACTCGTCGATTTTCCTCGACAACAATATTAGACTTCTCGATGCCCAAAGTATAACATATATTCTTACTAAAATACATCGACTTAGTGATTGTACAACAAACAATTACCATGAAAATGTACCATAGGAAAAGACACTCACAAACGAGCAAAGCTATCGAGGGCATCTCGCGTACAATAGGAACTCTTCTTATTGGTTCTCACATCTGCTTGCTTTGTTTAGCTTTGCTTGTTGGCTGGTCGATGGATATTTGTTGATGCATATTTCTTCCGATCGGTTTCTTCTATCAAAACATCCATGAAAAAATCCATTGGTCCTTGGAGGGCTTCTAGTGCCATTTCCACTTACCTCATGGTTGGTCGCCCCTATGCTTTAAGTAATGTAACAAAATGCATGACAAGCCCGTCTCCTTCCAAAAAAATACATACAAAGGGGGCTTCCTCCTAGTAATAAATTCAAAAACAAGGACTCAAATATATAAACATCACTAGTTCCTATTAGGCGCCTTGTATAATAATACATAGGATCTAAGTACCATATAGTTCCTTGCACTACAATTATTTTTCCATTCTGATCCACATGGATGTACCTTGAATCTCCAAAGCCCGACACTTTTGTTGTCATGGAGTCATCGAGGAGTACATTGGAATGCTTGATATCTCTATGTATTATGAAACCGAAATAGCAGAGCCAAAGGTAAGCAAGAGCTTTCCATATTTCATTTATGATCCTTAACTTCTCTTTCTTAAGTAGTGATCTGGTTTCTTTCGTGTGAAGCTAGTTACTGAGTGTGCCATTGGAAATAAACTCATGTGACAGTAAGCAGACTTGCGTCTCAAGGTAACATCCACGGATCTTCACAATGTTCCAATGATTGATTTGTGAGAGTATTTAGATCTCATTTATGAACTTGTCGATTTCCCTTGATAATAGTATTTGACTTCTTGATGGCTAAAGTACAACACATATATTATTACTAAAAACACATTGATTAACTGATTATACAACGAACAATTATTGTGAAAATGCACCATAGGAAATATCATGCATAGATTCCAAAGCTATCGAGGGCATCTCGCGGACAATAGGAACTCTTCTTCTTGGCTATGACATCTACTTGCTTCGCTTTGCTTTGCTCGTTGGCTGGTCGATGGATAGTTCATTGATGCATATTTCTCCCCGTCGGTTTCTTCTATCAAAACACCCAAGGAAAAATCCATAGGTCCTTGTAGGGCTTCCAGTGCCATTTCCACTTGCCTCATTGTTGGTCGCTCCCCTTCTTTAAGTTTCACACATGACACGGCTAGAGTAGCTACCTCTTTAACTGCGCTACCTCCCTCCTCTACAACTTGTGGATCAAGTAATTCATCCAGATTTCCTGCCGCGAGTGATGTAACAAACTGCATGACAAGCCCATCTCCTTCCAAATATCTATACAAAGAGGGCTTCCTCCTAGTAAGCAATTCAATAAGAAGGACTCCAAAGCTATAAACATCACTAGTTTCTGTTAGGCGCCTTGTATAATAATACATAGGGTCTAAGTACCCTATAGTTCCTTGGACCGCGGTTGTTGTTCCATTTTGATCCACAAGGATGTACCTTGAAGCTCCAAAGTCCGACACTTTTGCTGTCAAGGAGTCGTCGAGGAGTACATTGGAAGGCTTGATATCTCTATGTATTATGGGAACCGAAATAGCTGAGTGAAGGTAAGCAAGAGCTTTACATACTTCACTTGCGATCCTTAACCTCTCTTTCCAAGGTAGTGATTTGGTTTCTTCCGTGTGAAGATGGTCACTGAGTGTACCATTGGAAATGAACTCATATGCCAATAATGGGACTTCTGTCTCGAGACAACATCCGCGGAGCTTCACAATGTTCCTATGATTGATGTGTGAGAGTATGGCAACCTCATTTATGAACTCATCAATTTCTCTCTTGACAACAATATTTGACTTCTTGATGGCCACGACATGCAAGTCTGATAGGATCCCTTTATACACGGTGCCATGCCCTCCCGTGCCGAGCCTACGAGCTAGATCAAAATTGTTGGTAGCCTTCTCTAGCTCCACTAAAGAAATGAGCATCCTTTCAGCGATGTCTGCCCTATGAGATACAAGCTGCTTCAACAGTTGTCCACGGTTTTGAGTGAAGAACTTACGCGTCAGTGACTCTGCCTTGCGTTTCTTAAGCTCACGGGTTATTAGGAGTGCACCAAGAACCAAAATTAGAATGCATGGACCGCTAGCAACCGACAGACCAATTATTAAAGCCAAGCGAGGATGTCCTGAAAATAAAACTTAAATCATGTTATGGGCCAATTTTTGACAAAAGGAATATTTTAATATCAAGAAGACATCAGTTATACCCGGCTTGTGCAAGTTATGGGACAATTAAGAATGTATACTCCCTCTGCTTGGGTTTATAAGTCTCTCTAGAATTTCGAATCAAACTTTAACCATGATTTAACTAATCAACTATATATGAGTTATATGTCGCAAATATGATATATATATACCACTAGAAATCGAAGTTCTGATGAGCTACAAAACAATTCGCACACATATGTTTGCAAATTACGATTGCTATTTTCTCAAGCACTAACAAGTACTCATCGGTGGTGATCACCATACCTGTGTCTGCAATCTTGACGCAGCCACCCGACACGTTGTAGTTGCCATGGGTTCCTTTCGGGCACCGGCATCGGAATGACCCCGGCAGTTCCTCGCAGTCGCCGAAGCAGCCATGGTTTTCTTTTCTATCGCACTCTTTGATATCTATGTATACACATATACACAGTATAGTTCATCATGTATTGTGGACCAAGCAGTAAAACATAGCATAAAACCAAGTCCGGCATCCGGCGATCCGTTTTTTCACCTTGGCATCCGGCGGTGAGGTAAGGGTTGCCCTGGTAGCCCTTCTTGCACTGGCACGAGTAGCCTGCGAGTTCGGGGGATATGAAGAAGTCTCCGTCTGTAGATGAAGTCTCGTCTATGCACTTGGTGTTGGTGCTCTTGCAGATGCTCCTGGCTGCATCCTTGGGGCATGACGACAATCCCACGGAATGATTAGCAGCTGCATGTATAACGGGTACCCTGAGATGATCAGCCCTCCGCCGCGAGGCAACATCTGTGTTGTCCAAGTTGAAATCCAGAACCACCTGAATAGTATCCTCGCCCGAACTTGTGCTGCCTAACCAGCCCACCTCGGCGATGATGACCACAATGTTATTGGTGGGGTACTCGGTCTCCAGCAGGCTCTGGTCGAGCTGCTTGAGCTCCACGACGTAGGATGCGCTGCCAGTGAATATGGGCGTTTGGCAGCAGCCCATGTTGGAGCAAGGGCCTACCGGGCCAGTGGAATACAGGTATGGTTCGGGGCAGAAGGAGGCGCAGCCGCTGACGAGGCTCCCGTTCCGTTGCAGCGTCGCCTGCACACCGCAACCCACGAGGATGAACTCGTTGTCCTCTTCTGGCTTCACGAAGTACGGCACCCTTCCCAAGGTGTCACCGAGGCTCCACCGGACGGAGCCACCGCTCTTGTTTACGGAGTGCATTTCCTGGCTTACCACGCGCATGGTGGTGTTCTTCAGGGAGATTTCGACGACCTCGAACTTGCCGGAGCGGCCGTCCCCGAGCAGAAGCCTGGGGCCCTTGCCCTTTCCGTGCTGGTCGCAGGTGAGCTTGAACCCCGGCGAGTAATAGCAACGTGACGGGCCCATGCCGAATGGGTACGGCACGCTCACGTTGCCGCAGGTGGTGTTGCAGCCTGGCAGCCCTATCCGCGGCATCGCCAGATTGGCCACCGCCGGCACGGAGACCAGCAGCACCAGCACCCCTATAATGGATGGCCAACTTCTGGCTAGCGTCATGGCAGGACGGAGATGAGGAACTCTTGGTCTAGCTATCTGGAATTCTGGATACCTGCAACCAGCGAGAGTTATACTGGTAGCTAAAATTCAGTTATTCTGGTACCTACAGGTCCAGATAGCTAAATTTCGAGATTTTTTCCCATCCTCTTGGGAAGATTTGGGCACATCTTGCAAGCGACACTAGCCAGCTAGCGTACGTTTTGGTTGGTGTAGATTGGTTTTAGGGCCATCCCAATTGTTTTGTCTCGTTTCAAAGTTGGACTGATAAGACTGCATTTGGAAGAATAGGACACTAAATTTTACGAAGATGGATAGTATTATGGAGCACTTACCGTTACTTATTTCACATTGTCATTTGGAAGATGAAGTTCATTGGAACATTCCTCCATGTCACACAAAGCCTCATAGCTGCGAGCACCAGTGGCATGATGGTATTTGACTGACGCTAGTCTTATTGATGAGGGTTCGATGCGTCAATACCCATTATATAATGGACTTGGGTTTTGGAGAAGATGGGGATGCTGGAAGTCGCGAGACGGTTAACAGGCAAGCAACACGGGGACACGAGGTTTATCCAGGTTCAGGCTTTCGGAGGGAAAACCCCACTCCTGCTTGTCTGTTCTTGATTACGGCGGAACCGAAGGTTACAGGGCTGCGCAGATGCAATCTGGTGTGAAGGTGTGTGTATGAGGTGTTGAGGTCCTTCTCGCCGTACCCTCCTTGTCTTTATATAGATAGGCCAGGTCCAGGGATAAGTCGAGTCGGTTACAGATTATGGTTGAACCCATTGAAATTCTATCTACATCTAGACTTGTCCTCCAAGGAGTCGAACCTGCCGTGGGCTTGGGCGACCCGAAATCTTTCTGGGCTGCAGGTCTTCACATGGGCCTTCCTTGAGCTGGACCGGGTATACCAACGTTATGCACTAACTATGTCACATAATATGACACCACGCGAAGGATTTTCATTGTTCGGATTTTCAATATACTAAAGGTTCATCTTTAGTCCCGGTTGGAGGGATTTCGGCAGGCTGGGCCAGGCAGCACTAATGATAGGGGTGAGTGTCGACATTATGTCGTGCGGCGTGTACCTTGTCCCGGATGGTGTCACCAACCGGCACTAGTAGAAAACGTGCTATCCGTTCGCGACCCCTCGGAGCATTAGTCCCGGTTGCGCCAGCAACCGGGACTAATGCTGGCACGCGTCCCGGTTGGAGCGGGCACGGGGCCAGGGGGCATGGGTCCCGGTTGGTAAGGGGGCATGCATCCCGGTTGGAGTCACCAACCGGGACTAAAGGTTTGGCCACATCCACGTGGCCTGGAACGCACCTTTAGTCCCGGTTGCTGGCTTCAACCGGGACTAAAGGCCCCTTGCCCTCTATAAATGCAACGCCCCAGCCCCCTCTGCCTCCACTCTGTTTTTTCGAATGGTGTAAGGTGTGAGGGTGTGTGCTAGTTTTTTTTCATGCATGCATTGAAGGTGTTTGTTGAAATGTTTTAGTGAAAAATCCCGTTGAATTTCTCATAGAACAAAAATATAGAAGGTGTTCGAGACGCACTTGAGCTTTCTCCTCTTTATTTCCCTCGATCGAGGTTAGCAATCTTATCTTTTCTAGGTCATTGATACAATTCATGTGTCGGTGTGAATTGGTTATTTCACTATTTATGATGTCCTGTTTTTTGATAAACTTACTTATATGATGCAGATGAACGGTCGGGAATGGATGTACGGTGACCGGCGGGTAGCCGGGTATATCAAAGGCGTGGATAAATTTATCGATGTGGCTACGGCAAACAAAGAGAATGGATTTATACGTTGTCCATGTGTTCAATGTCGGAACAACAAGGAGTACTCTTCCTCGAAAATCATTCGCGGCCACCTGATTATGAAAGGTTTCATGCCCAACTATAATTGCTGGACCAAGCACGGGGAAAGAGGGGTTATGATGGAAGATGGTGAAGAAGAAGATGATGATAACAACTATCATCATATGTTTCCTGAATACAGTGATACTGCAATGGAAGACAATGGAGAGGAAAAAGGTGAAGAACGGGCATCAGATGAGCCGGCTGATGAACTTGGTAGGGTCATTTCTGATGCAAAGCGAGACTGTGAAACAGAAAATGAGAAGTTGAAGTTAGAGGGAATGTTAGAAGATCACAAGAAATTGTTGTACCCAAATTGTGAAGATGGCAGCACAAAGCTCGGTACGACACTGGAATTGTTGCGATGGAAGGCAGAGTGTGGTCTAACTGACTCCTCATTTGAAAAGATGCTGAAAATAATGAAGCCGAAGTTTCCAAAACATAACGAACTTCCCGATAGTACCTACGAAGCAAAGAAGACTCTCTGTCCTCTGGGATTAGATGTGCAAAAGATACATGCATGCATTAATGACTGCATCCTCTACCGCGGTAAGGAGTATGAGAATTTAGATAAATGCCCGGTATGCAACGCGTTGCGGTATAAGATCAGACGAGATGACCCTGGTGATGTTGAGGGAGAGCCCCTCCGGAAGAGGGTTCCTGCTAAGGTTATGTGGTATGCTCCTATAATACCAAGGTTGAAACGCATGTTCAGAAACAAAGAGCATGTCAGGTTGTTGCGATGGCACAAAGAAGACCGTAAGAAAGACGGGGAGTTGAGACACCCTGCTGATGGGTCACAGTGGAGAAAAATCGAGAGAGACTTCCCAGACTTTGCAGGTGACGCAAGGAACTTATGGTTTGGTCTAAGTACGGATGGCATGAATCCTTTTGGGGAGCAGAGCTGCAGTCACAGCACCTGGCCCGTGACTCTATGTATCTACAACCTGCCTCCTTGGTTGTGCATGAAGCGTAAGTTCATTATGATGCCAGTGCTCATCCAAGGCCCGAAGCAACCGGGCAACGACATTGATGTGTACCTTAGGCCATTAGTTGAAGAACTCTTACAGTTGTGGGACAACCAGGTGTACGTGCGTGGGATGAGAACAAACAGGAGCCATTTAATCTACGAGGGTTGTTATTCGTAACCATCAATGATTGGCCTGCTCTTAGTAACCTTTCAGGACAGACAAACAAAGGATATAAGGCATGCACCCACTGTTTAGATAAGACCGAAGGTACATATTTGCATAAATGCAAGAAGGTTGTGTACCTAGCGAATCGACGATTTCTTCCGACCAATCATCTCGTAAGAAAGAAAGGCAAGCATTTCAAAGGTGAGGCAGATCACCGGAAGAAGCCTGAACTCCCAGCTGGTGATGATGTATTTGGTATGGTCAAGGACATAGAAGTAATCTTTGGAAAGGGTCCCGGCGGTCAATCAGTTCCGAACGACGTCGCTACAGGACACGCACCCATGTGGAAGAAGAAATCTATATTTTGGGAGCTGCCATATTGGAAAGTCCTGCGTGTCCGCTCTTCAATCTACGTGATGCACGTGACGAAGAATCTCTGCGTGAACCTGCTAGGATTCCTAGGCGTGTATGGGAAGACAAAAGATACACCTGAAGCACGGGAGGACCAACAAATTATGAAAGACCCAAAGAACATGCATACAGATAACAAGACGGATAAAGGGCGTCACTTAAGTCGTGCCAGCTATGCTCTTACCAAAGCAGAGAAGGAAATCTTTTTTGAAGTCCTTTACAGTATCAAGGTGCCATCGGGCTTCTCATCTAATATAAAGGGGATAATAAATATGGCAGAGAAAAAGTTCCAAAACCTGAAGTCTCATGACTGTCACGTGATTATGACGCAGTTGCTTCCGATTGCATTGAGGGGGCTTCTACCAGAAAATGTTCGAGTACCCATTGTGAAGCTGTGTGCATTCCTCAATGCAATATCTCAGAAGGTAATCAATCCAGATACAAACATTTTTCGATGGAAAGCAATTTCTTGAAAACATAAAATAACTTTTCCCATGGTCAGTTACATCCATAAACATGATGTATAATTTTTATATATAGATTTCCCTAATTATGGATAGGAAGAGACCATAATGATCTATGTTCTTGAAGTCTAACAGTACTTTCTATTCTCTTTTCCTCTAAAGGAATATGTTTCTATGCAGTCCATCTCTTGTTAGTTATCAGTTGTGCATACAATAATATATCTAGCCTATGTTTTTTCTCTAAATGAAGAAGATATGTTGTATTCAATCCAGACTTAGAAAGTACTAGTGGTCTTATGAGAGATACTATTTATGTCATATGTGATCTTTTACTTTATTACAGTGCTTGGTCAATGTAAGATGGAAATTTTCAGGACTATCGACGATTGTGAAATGCATATTTAAGCTGAAACTTTTTATTTTGCGAGTTGAATTGCACGTATATCTACCTCTTCGACTTTTTTTCTGTTTCTACCAGATGTACTGGTTCAGAATTATGATCATATTTATGTACTTTTACTCTACTTCAGCTCATGTTGCTATCCTAATCCCTGCCTCTCATATTTGAAGTTATAACTGTGTGCAAAACCGCGCTAGCTGTTTCCTTCTATTTTCTTTGGCCTGGCAAACACATACCGATTTCTACACTAGATAAAGTGTTTTGTCTACTATATAGGCAAATGTTAGTCGAGTTTCTCATGAATATTTTTCTGTCATTTGCCTTTTTTCCATGTGTTGTTGCCTGACTGGCAATGATTATGTCGTTGTCGTTAGACCGCCTGAGCTGACCGGTCACTTCTGGGATGGAGCTTGATGTGTTTGATGATTTTTTTACAAGTTTATTGCTTTGAGTATAGCTAAAACGGATAGACACCAAAAAATTCAGTTCATGAGAATTTTTATGACTTTGGGGTTTTAATTGTCAATCTGAATCTATGCTAATGCTTCTGACATTTAATTGCAACAATATGCAAGTTTTCCTCTATATTGTATTACTAAGCTATGTGTGGTGAACATAGCATGGCTATTGGTCATTTGAGCTCATTTTTAGGTTGCTACAGATGTCAAACTGAATCAGGTTCTTCTATAGCTTGATGTTGTTGATTTCCTTCTTTGTTGTAGTGGCTATCTCATCATAGTTCTGTGGGGAGAACGACCACCTGCTTTTTATGGAGAGGTTGTTCTTCGAGCTGCTGGGAATGCACCGGTCGTTATGATCTTTGTTGAGACATTGGTTAAGCAGATGAAACATGATCGGACCAATGATAAGGCTATTATATGAAAGTTTTTTAATTAAGACCCTGAATCAGGGTGTATGGGCTCTGTATTTTGGTCAAAAGCATGTCATAGATAGCTAACTGTGATTCTATATAAGTGTTTGGTTGGATATATATACGGCTTGTTTTCTGTCGGTTATAACCTGATCTGGTACGTAGTTGTGTATACATGATATACATCTTGGTCAGATTCGTCTTGCTCTAATTGATGGTGCAAATCTTCCGCACATATGCTTCAATGCTTCTAATTCTTTGAAATCATGTAAATATTAGAGTCGATCTACTTTTAATTTTCTTGCATTAAGTGGATTGGAGGTATGGAGTGATGCCATATTAGAAATTCTTGGGTTTCTCTCATCCGATATTGGCGGGGTGCATGTAGGTTGCGCTTTTTTCCTTTAGATTATCTAGATTAAACCATCTGAATGATTTATACTGTCTATAATTTCTGAATGCAGTATTTGTATACAGATGTGCATTGTTTGTATGCTCAGGATCATGCAGCTTTTGATTTACCAATTTCCCTAAGCTAAGCCGAACCAAGGGAGATTTGAGGGAAAGAAAAAAGATGCACCTGATTATGATGGCGTTCTGGTACAACAACACGCTGGCGATGTCGAAAGCCCTCAACTATCCACTGTTGCTGCCGTCACGCAGCTATGTGTATGCAGGGAGGGAGTTGCTGCAGCCTGCAGTCGGACCACTCAGCAGAGCAAGCACCTTGTGACCAATGGGCTCTTGTCTGAAGCTCCCTCGGCGCTGACTCTAACACCAAATGAGGCCCCTGTACCCGTGTTCTGCTGGCGCCATCAAGCACCTCAACCAGTGTAGTTGTTGCCTAGGTGCTCTGCCTTTGGTTGCTGGTAGCAAGATAACTGACACGCCGGTGTCAAGGCCATTATGTAAGGACTAAGGAGCCAGCACCGATAGACAGCCCCAAGGCAGATCCATTTGTGAAGGAGATGGTGAAGAATCGGAAGACGCCTCACCATGGACGAAAGGAAATAAGAGGATCAGGAGGTACGTACGAGGCTATGAGCCACTGAGTCAAGGCATGGAGGTAAGTGAGATAAGTTTTGCCTGTGCTATGTGCATGTGACCATGTGCAGCGTAGTTGGTCACAGCCGAGCCACTCTTTTCTTTAAATACCATAAAACAGTTTCGAGATCCTGAAGGTAAGTGAGATAAGGTTTGCTTGTGGTGTGCATATGACCCTGTACACACGTAGGCTAATAAAAGACAAATTTCTCACTACTCACGTACGACTATGGTAACAGTCCTTGTGCAACTTACGAGGATGTTGTTTTGACATTTTTTGTGCTCGGTTGTTTCTGTATTTACATTTGGAATGTCTTTGCTTACACATAATAGATTTAGATTTGTATTCATGGTTAATAGAATTATACAAAAAAATTATCGTCTTAAATTTAATAGTGTATATGGTGTTCCCAATTCTATAAATAATACATCATTATTTTGCCACCTGATTTTGTTGCCGTTATATAGGATAAATCAGTGTGGATTTCACAGGGGTCGTGCGCCAAGGCGCACCCCTAAATCTAGTAATAATACATAGGGTCTAAGTACCCTATAGTTCCTTGGACCGCGGTTGTCGTTCCTATATGATCCACATGGATGTACCTTGAAGCTCCAAAGTCTGACACCTTTGATAGTGTTCTAGGAGTATGCTGGAAGGCTTGATATCTCAATGTATTATGGAGACAGAAACATCAGAGTGAAGGTAAGCAAGAGCTTTGCCTATTTCACTTGTGATCCTTAGCCTCTCTTTCCGAGGTAGTGATTTGGTTTCTTTTGTGTGAAGATGATCACTAAGTGTGCCATTGGAAATGAACTCATATGCTAGTAAAGGGACTTCTGTCTCGAGGCAACATCCGCGGAGCTTCACAATGTTTCGATGATTGATTTGTGGGAGTATGGCAACCTCATTTATGAAATCATCAATTTCTCTCCTGACAACAATATTTGACTTTTTCATGGCCACAACATGCAAGCCCTCCCCTGTCGAGCCTATGAGCTTGATAAAAATTGTTGGTAGCCTTCTCTAGCTCCACTAAAGAAATGAGCATCCTTTCAGCGATGTCTGCCCTGTGAGATACAAGCTGCTTCGACAGTTGTCCACGGTTTTGAGTGAATAACTTACGCCTCAGTGACTTTGCCTTCCATTGCTTAAGCTCACAGGTTAGTAGGAGTGCGCCAAGAACCAAAATTAGAATGCATGGAGCGCTAGCAACTGACATACCAATTATTAAAGCCAAGTGAGGATGTCCTGAAAATAAAACTTAAATCATGTTATGGGCTAATTTTTTGACAAAAGGAATATTTTAATATCAAGAAGACATCAATTATACCCGGCTTGTGCAAGTTATGGGACAATTAAGAATGTATACTCCCTCTTCTTGGGTTTATAAGTTCCTCTAGAATTTCGAATCAAACTTTAACCACCTAAAAAGGAAGGAGTCAGATCTTTGAGCGCAAAAATGGCCATAGCCACATCTCTCACAAAGGCAATAGGGTAAATCTTAATTGATAGATAAAATGAAGGAAAAACAACATTCCCAATAAAATCAATGCTCGGTCATGATCCCTCGAAACCAACTATTCTTCCTATGAATCCTATAGTTTTCCATGTCACTAGTGACGAATACGCATGAAATTAGTTCTTAGCAAAGTTTAGACTAACCTTGCGAGTCTTCGAAGCAAAGAGGCACCTACCTGAACATGGGACCCTAGGATGTTTGAGCGCACGATGTTCGTAGCAACAACGTTCACAAAGACATCTTGACAAAGATACATTTTAGTAGAAGGGTGCACATGCATTTGCACTTCATCTTTTGCCATAAAATTAGACTCAAAGCTAGTGTGTCCCTCTCGCATATATGCCACCAGTAGTGCTCCCAAATTAGTTATGTTCAAGCTCCGCTCTGGAAATTCATGCCACCAAATTGTTTCCATTCCTGAGCCAATCAAGAAACAAGGAAAATCATAGAATAATTATCCATGTGAATCAACGGTTCATGGAGAAGATTGTGGTAGACATGTTAGTATAGTAAATTTGTGAATAATTATTCTTTAAGTTATGAGAAATATGAGGTTGCTTAGTGATGTGATTGCACACAACATATATGTGTGGTTTAGGTTGTAGATAACCTGAATTGAAGGGTAGAAACTAGATCAAAACACCACTCTTCTATCTATGTTACAAAATGTAGACATGCCATTTTTGGAAATGTCACAATTAATATTAGGCAACAAAATAAAACTGTTCTAAGTAATTTTCAAATAGGTATTATTTTACTTAATATAAAAAAATTGGTGGTCATAAAATCATGTAATTTAGAATTCCATACGTTAGTATCTCTGAAAGATAAATTAATTTCATGGACATGTCCAATATGCTTAGATTATGCCCTCGCATTTGCGAGGGCCCCATTGCTAGTTATATACTAAAAGCAATATAAGAGTGTTTTGGAGGCACTAGGTTGATCCACATCACCTAAATTATATTGACCGTTGGATCTACAAATTAAGGCCATGATTTAATTACTAGGAGTGCCCTCCCAGCAAAGACCCTCCCATGACAAAAGTAGATCAATCCACAAGGCTGACGTCATTACTTCCTGGAGTTTCACCTGACCAGGATTGTGTTGACATCGTAGCCCTAGGTAGTGCTGCCTAATTCATCTTTCCCTACACCGGTATTCTTTCCTTCTTGTTGATGAATAGATTTTATGGTGTTCGTTAACAAATTGAAGATTATTTTACAGTGTGCTGATGTTACCAGGTTAATATATTGAGAATAGAAAAGTCCATGGCATAATAAAAACATCTTTGGAAGAAACAAAAGTTTCCTGGAGATTCCAGAATGGAGTCTCCGATGTGCAGACACCGGAGTTTCCGGTGTGGCTGGAGTTCCGTCACAAATCTTCGGAGTGGTTTCCAGAAGCTACCCAGGGATAGTCAGAGTGGGGGTCCAGAGATGTTCCGGAGACGGGCTGGAATCTCCGGTGTACTCGGTCAGACCGGAGTCTCCGAAGTGAAAAGTTCGGAGTCTCCGATGTGCCCCGGTTCGGAGAACGACTAGTAGAAGGGTGCGTGTTGGAGAGCACGCGACCGCCCGCAACGCGCATGGGAATCGAGGCTGCTCGCCGCCTGGCCGCTTGACACTACTCCACCCGCGTCGCACTACTCCGCCTACGTATTACTGCTCCGCTCCGCATCGCACAACTTGAACTCAAAAAAGATCACGGCTCCACCTCAAACTCAAAAAAGCATTGTGCACTACAATCAAAAAAATAGTACAACACGAAACAGAAAGGAAGTGCACCTTCACTACACCACCACGGTCCGTGTACCGCTAGGGAACCATGCGGTGAAAAAATAAGACCAAGGCAGTGCAACGTAGTACAAAAACAGTGCAAGAGCGTTACACTGCCAGGACACGTACCGTGCAATGTGATCAAAGGCAGTGCAACACAGAACAGAAAGACAGTGCATTCATGCACTGCCAAAATATCACGTCGTGCACTATGATCAAAGGCAGCGGAATGCAAAACAACAAGGTAGTGCACAAACATTACACTGCCAGGATACCTCGATGCGCACTGCAAACGAAGGTAGTGCAACACATTACAAAAAAACAGTGCATTGCTAGATTATCGCGTTGTGCACTGCGATCGACAGTGCAATACAATATAACAAGGCAGTGCATGATCGGTGCACTGCAACCGAAAGCAGTGCAACACAATACCGGTGCACTGCCAGGATACCGTGTCATGCACTACGACCGAAGGCAGTGCAATGCAATACAATAAGGCACTGAATGATCGATGCACTACCAGGACACTGTGTCATGCACTAGAGAACACAAAGGCAACACATATGTAGATGCAAAATACAATGAACAAACAATCCGTCAAAACATATCGATATGGGATCTAGTTTTAAAGATCTTGATGCAACTAACACAACTATAAAAACATATCATGATTTGGATTCTCGGTTCAAAAGATATTTCAGTTTTTGTACTCAGATCTACGGAAAAACAGGAAACATCACAAACGCAATCAGGTGTCGGCACGTGTCGAGCAGAGGGGCTGGAAGGCGCAGGCACAAGATGTTCCTGCATTGGCCGTGTGGTGGTACCGTGAGCAAGCTGGAGCGCCCTCCCAGGGGCGCGTCCTTTGATTAGTGTTTCAGCCCGTCCGGAGTTTTGGCAAAATCCCTGGAGGGAGTTTTTAGTCCAGGCCCACGACATTATGTATAGGGGTCCGGAAATGGACAGGAGACGGACCAGAGTCTCTGGTCTGAGGCAAGTGTAGACCAGAGTTTCCAGTCTCCAGATCGGAATCTCCGGTGTGGAAAATTCCTAATGGACAGAAAACAGTCTGAAGGAGTGGGAGATATAAATAGAAGACCTCATCCCCTTCTTCTAGCTGCTCATTTCAAAAAGAAAGACCACCTCCATTAGAGCCACCAAATCAACAAGATCTTCGTTATGATACATAACACAACTAGAGATAGACTAGGACTTTAGAGGTCATCCTGTATTCCAAGTCATAGGCTTCTTGCCTTCCAAGTTTGCACGTATATATATATGTATATATATATATGTATATATATATATATCGACGCGGATTTGCTACACACGGGCATAGCTGCGTATAGGCTTAGGACAGTTGGATAAAGAGATCACACACACTACTAATTTAGATGGTAATGGCTGGATCTTGAAAGTAGTAACGGTTCCTAACGGCGTTTGAAGCACCGCGTGTGTGTACTTGCATGCAATGCCTAGGGGCTCGTGAAAACCCTAAAAAATTTAGCTCGCTGTTTGGCAAAGAAACTTTTAGCATCTAAAATGGAAAGATAAGTCAACAAGGCTTAAAATGAGTTCTACATAGTATGCAAACCCTAGTGAAGGTTTGTGGTACTATGCAAACCCTAAAATTTCATCTAACTGGTTTAGTGTATTGTTCGTTAGGGTTTCTCACCTAAATAAGTTAGGGTTTCTCAGCATGTTGTTCGTTAGGGTTTGCCTCACCTAAACGAAACTAGATAAGCTTTGTTTTGCATGTTGCTCCTTAGGGTTTGCCTCATGCAAACGAAATTAGACAAGCTTTGTTTTGCATGTTTCTTGTTAGGGTTTGCCTCATGCAAACGAAAATAGACAAGCTTTGTTTTGCATGTTTCTCGTTAGGGTTTGCCTCATGCAAACGAAACTAGGCAAGCTTTATTTTGCATGTTGCTCGTTAGGGTTTGCCTCATGCAAACGAAATTAGACAAGCTTTGTTTAGGTAGGGCTTCATGCATGCATGCCAAAGGAACACTAATGGCGTTAGTTCTTAGACAAATCCTGGGTCTGGATACATGTGCTCCCTATATCAAAAGAGGATAGAATCAACGGTGGATACGCTATGCGCAGTTATGCCTGTGTTTAGCAGGCTTATATACATATATATACTCCCATGAGGGTCAAATCAATACACCAAAATATTAGGAATTCAATATTTTCCACATGGTATCAGAGCGGTTAGCCTCACGGCGCCGATCCTAGGTTCTTTCACCACTTCCACATCGCGCCGCCCTCAGGGAGATTAATCTTCTCCTCGAGGGCGCGACACCCGGTCTTCAAAGATCTAGCCGGTTCTTTAGATTAGATTAGATCTAAATTTCGTTTTCCCAATTCTATAGATTAGAACCAATTAGCCATAAATAAATCTCTAGACCTAGATCCAAAATTCCGGTGAAAAGCAGCGGATCTATCCAACATCCATGGCGGCAAGTACGGCAACACACAAGTACGATGACGTGGAGCCGGCGCCGTCTTTGACAAGCAGTCGCAGATCGGGCTCCGTCGACTCCACGTGCGGCCAGCTTCAAGCTCGTGTTCATGCTGCTAGGTTCAAGCCCGCGTCCACTGGCGCAGGGAGGGGTCACCGAATGCGTACGTCTCCGGCCCATGCATGCACGTGGGATTTCAAGTCTCCAAGCACCAACGCCAGGAACTAGAAGGCACGATCGCACGAGGGCAATATGCAGATCAGGAGACTCAAAGATACATCTACACCGCTTTGCTTGTGAGGACTAGGCGATCTGCTTCGACTCACACCCAGCTACGTCGACATCGACATCAAGATCTGCATTGCTTCAACATGCGACTACATCGACATCAAGATCTGCACTGCATCAAACCGGACTATATCGACCCGAACATCTACAAGCTGTACGATTACGCCAGGCTACAAGCCAAGATCTTCGTCGAGCACATCCACGGAGAAGCGACATCAACATCATCCACACGCCAGGCCGGTGTGGAACACTACTACGCCGACTTCTTCGACATCAAGGTTTCGACATCATCGTCGCCACAAGGGACGCCTTCAAACGACGATCATCGCCGACACGCCTACTCCTTCATCGCTGACACATGATCGCCAAGGTCTACATCAACATGGTTTTCATCAACATCTTCGTCGACACATCACCGCCACCGCTATACCCGTCCACATGATGGACATACAATTACGACGCCCTCTGACAGTACAACTGCAAGGCACGACGACGGCATCGTCGCGTCCATGACCCGACGACTGTATCAACAAACCGGCATCATAATTGTGATGCCCCTACGACCGCGCATATGGTTATAGAAAAACCTTGTGTGCTTGGTGGGTTCCTCCGGTCCTAGAAAAACCAGTGGTCTCACTTATGACCGCGTCCAGAGACGCCCCGACGTTACCTCTATAAGGTGCAAAATGTCCACAACTGCAGCTTCGTCAATAACAACAACAACAAAACCGCGTAATTTTTTTGCGTCTTCGGCACTGGCAGCCACACCACTACGACGACTACGACATCGACCACACCTACATCGACTATGACTACATCACGATTGGCTACTTCGACATCCACAACGACGTCTACAACAACTCAATAACTCCAGTCAACAGCGTCCGCACCGTCACTTGCGTGGACATGATCATGGATGGCACCTAAGGGCGGTGACTGCGTCCCCTTCTAGTGCCTCTCTTATGACCGCGTGCAGAGACGCCCCGTCGGTACCTCTACAAGGTGCAAAACGTCCACAGCTGCAGCTTCGTCAACAACAACAACAACATCAAAAACGCGCATTTTTTTGCGCCTTGGGCAATGGCGGCCACACAACATACGACGATTACGACATCGACCACATCCACCTCGACCACGACTACATAACGATCAGCTAACTCGACATCGACATCAAGAACAATGTCTACAACAACTCAAGAACTCCAGTCAACAGCGTTCGCGTCGTCACTTGCGTCCACGACACTCCCACCGTGACTGCGGGAGGGAAGAGAGGCACTAGAAGGGGACGCAGTCACCGCCCCTAGGTGCCATCCATGATCATGTCCACGTAGGTGATGATGACAAGGAGGTGAAGACGACGAAAGCACAAGACTTTAAATCCAGTCGCAAGCGTCCGCTTCACTCCCGCTCCGACTGAGGGGAGATGTTAGAGTACATATATGTATAGTCTAGAGATAGACTAGGACTCTACAACTTGTACTCCATGTCTCCTCCTACCCCCGTGTAACTCTATATAAACCCTCCAAAAGGTCAGATCAAAACAACACTGAAATATTAGGGATTCAATATTTTCCACAATCTCCACCTCCAACCATCCAAAGTCCCCGATCTTTGGAGAATCGAAGAAGGAGACCTTGAGCTACAACTTCACCAAGAGAGATCTTCATTTCCCCCTCATTCACTTGAGGTCCCCTTGTTCTAGTGGTTCATTAGAAACCCTAGATCTTAATTTGGTTCTTACAAGCTTTTCTTTGATTGTTGTGACAGCTTGCTTGCATTCGTGAGCCTCCAATCCAGTTGTGGATGTGTGCCTCAAACTTGTTGTAAAGGTGTCGGCTTCTACCTCGAAGGTTGCGAATATAGTGGAAAAGTGAATCGATCCCCTTAGGGTGGGGTTGATCGGAGAACAAGGGAGGCCTTTCATAGTGTTGGAGGTTTGAAACCACCCCCTTTCCAAACACAGACGTACTTCCCTTCAAAAAGAAGGAATTGCAGGAAATCATCCTTGTGTCTCCTCGTGCTCTACTTTGGTTACTTCTATTCTTTACCGCACTTTACTTATATCTTGTTTTTACTTAGTGGTTTGTGCTAGGGTGACATATAGTGAAATTCATCTTAGTTGTATATCTAGAGAATTTACCTTTTATGTCAAACCCTAAATTGAAAAAGGATAAAATTTAAAGTAGCACATATTCACCTCCTCTCTAGGTGCCCATACGATCCCTTCACCGCCAATTATATCTTTGGATTGCATTCTCATGGAAAACGTCTATTTTGTCGCTGTATATTTTTTTATAAAAAAGATCTGACTTATTTTGATCATTAAAGTAGTATATGAGATACAATAGAAAAGTAACATACAAGTGAACAACACATATTATTGCTGATACTATGGAAATTTACACAAAATCTTTGAAGCTGTATTTCCTCTATTTGAATAATCTCGAAATTATTCTCATCTCGATATATAGATTACTTGGTCCATATGAAATACATTAGAAAATACATACAAACACACGCGCACAAGTCTTAGACATACACAATTATTATATACATACTTCCATTGCAAATGAAAGGGTAGATATGATGCCAAATAATAATGCAGCCAACAGATACTAGTTGAACCCCTGATGCTGAAATATGATGTCCTTGTTGTTGACAGCGACACGCAAGGCCCGCACCATGTCCTGGACATACGATGCGAAGGACTCCTCCATGACGCGATTCAAAACGGCCTTCTCCTTGGCCGACGCGAGGGATTCCTTCTTGGCGCGATTCATAGCGGCCTCCTCATTGGCGCGAGCTGATGCGAGGGATTCCTTCTTTGCTCGGTTCATAGTGGCCTCCTCCTTGGCATGCGCCGACATTAGGGATTCCTTCCTTGCGCGATCCATAGCTGCCTCTACCTTGGCACACGCCAAGGTGATGGATTCCTCCTTTGCACGATTCATGGCGGCCTCCTCCTCAGCGCTCGCCGATGAAAGGGATCTCTTGGACACGAGGGATTCCTGCTTGGCGCGATTCATAGCGGGCTCCTCCATGGCGTGTGCCAATGACAGGGATTCCGCCTTTGCCCGATTCATACTGGCCTCCTCCTCCTTGGCGCGCTTTGACTCGAGGGATTCCTCCTTTGCGCGATTCATAGCGGACTCCTCCCTGGCGCGCGCCAATGACAGGGATTCCTCCACCAAACGATGCTCCTGCTACCACTCGGCATTCGTCCCCGATGATGGCGACGATGCCGGCACAAAATGCGTGCGGGATGCGGCAGAGCCGGCGAAAGCAGGATGCGGCAGAGCGGGATAGCTGCTCTGATGGGAGTGGGACGACGACGGTGCAAGGACTAGGCCGTCACCACGCACATGGCTGTGCTCGGTCGGCACGGTGGGGCGACCACCACCTCGTGGTGGCTGGTAGTAGGAAACATGTGACGCAGCACTGCCTGTGCTGGTGGTGGTGGCACCTTCTTCTTCTACTTGGATTAATGTCATGAGCTCCTTCATGGAGTTGATGATACTCTGATTGACGTTACCGGAGAACATGCCGACCTCTTGGCAGTACTTGATGAGCTTGAACGCTCCGCCGATGGCATCCTTGAGCCTCTCCTTCACGGGTGCCGCCGCCGTCGCCTTGCTGTCACCTGCGGCCAGATCCTTCACATGTTCCGCCAGCTCCAGCCACTTGTTCATGCTCTCGTTCTTGTTCTCACACGCCTTCAGCACCTCCATAACCATGGTCACGATAGCTAGGATCGTGCAGAACATGCTCGCTGGGTCGAACATTCTCTACGCGACGACCACAATTATTTGATATGTTAGCAACAAGTTCACGGAGAAATAGTACTGTATATAAAACCCAAGAGAGAGAGAGAGAGAGAGAGAGAGAGAGAGAGAGAGAGAGAGACGTATATACCTTGTTGGCAGCTGACTTGTGATTTTTTTTCTTTGTTTGTCTGCTAATTGTGAGTGTTGCTTGCTTGAGACATCTCAAAGCAGGGAGGGGATTTATAGGGGCTCTCGGGCGGTGGGTGGTTGTCATGCCAACAAAAGAGCATCATTCTACTGGGTTGTTAACGTGACTATGCGGTGGGTCGTCTCTTTTCTAGTTTCATCGCGCGCGTTTGGTACACCACTCAACAGACAAACACTCACTGCAGGTGCCCTATATTACACAAAGCGATGATGTACGGACACACACTCGGGCATCATGCAAAAACATGTTTGAGAAAGACATATGGAAAATCTTGTTTCGCAATTCAGAATAGCACTACAGGACGCGCGAGCCGTCGGCGTAGGCCAAAATGCCCTCGACGTATGATACGCCGACGGCTGCCCTCGGCGTAGCCTTCTCGGCAAAGGCCTCCCTCGGCGGAGTATATAGAGGCCGTCGGCGTATGTCCTCGCGTAGCGGCCGTCGGCATAGCCTGTCGACATGTTGTAAAAACATTTAAAAAAAAATACTTTTATATTTTTTTCTCAATTTTTTAATTTTTAAATTGTTTGACTCGTTAATCTCTCACTTTGAAAATTTTTAACACTAATTATATTTAATATTTAATTAAATTGCAGTCTTGTCAAACTTCCCAGCCGGTCACCCATCCTACTACTACTCCAGCTCCAGCACGTTTAACTTCCTCGTTCCTTCATAATCTGTTTTCGCAAAGTAATTCATACATTGTTGTCAATACTATGATATCAATCCTATTAACTCTTATATCATCATGTCACATGTTTGTATTTTTGAAATTACAAACAATTTTTAAGTAAACATTAATGAATAAGTAAAAAATATTATTGAATTGAAATAAAAATATTATAATTTTACTTTTTTGTATTTTTCTATTTAATATGGAATAATTAATATCTTTAAATCTGTAAATCGGAATTTAACAAATAATATGTCTAAATTGATCAGGAAAATGAGAGGAATCCAAATATGATATCCATATCAAGTAATCACAAACCCTATGTCTAAACTATTGTCACACTCCGTCGAACGGCGGTCATGATGATTCTTAGCTCGGGGCCGAGTCTCGCTAAACTTGCATTGGATCTTTGATAAAATAGCATATTATGAACCTAAAAATGATTTTTGTAAAAAAACATAAGCATCGGATCATGTACAATAAAATAATTAAGGAACTTCGTCTACAAGTTTTCCAAGGAATCACTTATTTTTCTCCTAGGGTAGTATTCGTTTTATATATGTTCTCTTTAATTGTTTCCCTGCTAGCTCCTATTACTTGGCGTGTCATGTAATATGACAATCGACGCGAATGGCATAGTTTTAGTAACTTAAACATATACTTAATTTACTATGTGATTGCAATGACACATATTCTTGATTTCATAAAATATTAGAAAACAATTAATATATGGTTAAAAAATATTAACATCAAAACAAAATTGTGTTTGGTGACATAGTAGATATGTCTATATGTATGTCTATCTGCCAAGTCCTAGACTCCTAGCATAGAATCTTATGACATACATGTCTTCTCACATAACGGCCGAGTTCGATACAGAATCGGTTGGCAACCTTGGAGTTGCTTTCCATATTTTTGTTCAATATATACTCCGTCGATGTGAACCCCATTGAACTTACATGGTTTTAGTTGTGTAGTAAAATCGTTTCCATTAAGAACATACACATAGATCACACTACTATATCCAAAACACAAAATATCCATCTGAATGTGTAGTTTGTAGAGTTAATTCTACAGAGATGGCCAGTTCTGCTAGCTGCTTATTTGCATAATTTGGATTAATTTTCAAAAGGGGAATAGAACCCTGGCCTCTACATCAATATAGCCTTTTTATTAACAGAGTACCAAAATGAATTATTACAAATTCATGGATCGGTCAAAGTTGAAACATCAATCAACTAGTGAAAAAGAACAAGCATATGTTATTTCTTTCATGAAGGATGTGAAATCCTTTGAACTTACATGTGAAATCCTTTGTAGCAAAATCGTAGCCATTAAGAACATATACATATATTATACTTCTACATACAAAACACAAATTATCCAACTGGATGGCTAGTTCGGCAAGTCATTTTCATAATTTGGATGGAACTTACTCAGGCTGAGCTTTATATATTGTATTGCTATGCAAACCAAAGTCCAGTCAGAATCTTATGAATATCTATCTATTCTGATCACATATAATTAAGTCTATCAAAATTACGGTCAGGAAATGTTCATGTACAGTTATGAGTTAACAATTGTAGCCCACCAAATAATGGGCAGTTGATCGATGTGGTGTAGGTATGAATTATTATCTGCATTATTAAAAATCTATTAAATAAATATGGTTGTGTGCATGAATGAATGTATAAGACGATGGCTTTCCCTCTTAATTAGAAGTCAAGTTATAAGCTACATATCTACCAAATGTGACCGGTACACTTATAAAAATCTATTTGGTTGCTACATTTGGAAATAGAAAATAATATTTCATCAACTAAGATATGTCTAGGCTGAATTCCCAATATTTATTATATTTTTCATTTTGTTTGTGATCTAATATATAATCTTATCGTAACCGTTGCTAGCTCACTCTTCGACAAAGTGGATGTACAAAAACCTAGGTTCTCATTCTTTAAAAGAAATAGTCGTTAGTTCTCATTGTTGTTAACTCGGATTCAAGCATTGCTATCTATTTTTCTCTTCTTAAAAAAACTTAGGATTATCTATATAAAAAATTATGTATCTCATTATAATATGTCTCAGTAAAAATATAAATGTTTGTTTATTCATTTATTTATCTATATCTCTCGCGAGGATATCTCGTCTTCGGTTTGATAGCTAATTTACGAGAAGTGATGCTAGGTCACTCGGTTAGGGATGTGGCTATACACTCACAATATCTAGGGTCAAGTCCTTGCTGATGTTACTCCCATTGTTTCGGTTTAGAGGTTATGCGCTTATATCTAGGTCACCAATTTCAATATTAAAATGTAAACCATATAGCATAAAAATTATACCATTAGAAACTTTAGATGTTATATTTTAAAATGGTATAATTTTTGTATTATATAATTTATATTTTAGTGGTCAAATTGACAACCAAGCTATACATGCAAGACTTGTAAACTAGAATAGAGGAATACCTAGTGTTGAATTACCGAGACATGTTTATTAATTTTTAGGTTAAATTACAATCGACTATATTATGATAATCAATTGGTATGTACAAATAATATAAGGGTTCGTGCCAATGTAGGGGCATGAACATACCTTAAATATTTTCGGCCCATCACTTAAAATAGGGAAATACTATCAAGTAAAACAACAATCTCTACAAGGTTTTGATATATACGCAAAATTAAGTTTCAATCAGCAGAGTGGTGTACAGTTCATACATGATCAATATGATAAATTTTATTAAGTCACCCCCAAAAATTGATTATTTAAAAGGATTTTGTCCTTATGTCATAACATAATAACTTGGTACCTCAAATTTGCATGTGATATTTTTGTGGTTATTTGTATATGATAGATCTATAATTGTCTTTTCAATATGTCTACATCTTTTAAGCATTAATTGTTCCTACCATGATCTTAATTTGTTCTGTTTTGCTTGCAATATAATAGTAGGAAACCATGGCTAGACGCGTTAGTAGTAAAATAACAGGCCAGATTCACTACAACAATCTATAAGTGATGACGATCCACCTGAGTAGACGCGTTAGTAGTAAAATAATATAATGACCGGTAACTCTAGGGTTGAGAATGTGAGATGTTGTTTATTGCTGACACCATCCACATAAGTTGTGTGTCACTGTTATGAAGAATCACAGCTAATGAAGTAATAATGATGATCGCTCAATACAACTACTCATCAGGCTGGTCATAGTGGTAGTATCATACTGCTAGTATAATGCATATAATACTAGTGTATGATACTATCTTCATAGTGCATGTTATCATATGATAGTATCGTACTAGTATTATATTTAATGAATTTTAAAATCTCAATACAAAATTGTGTACAAGATTTATTTGCATAAGGATTTTCTAGTTTTACGTATTACGGTCTGTACCTATGATACTCTAACCATCTCTTTCTTCATTAATTGTTGTGTCACGTCAGATTTTTGCCAACATGGCATGCATGATACTAGCTATGATACTTCCACTAAGACCAGCCTCACTGCTAATGTACTAATTAATGACGAGATCAAGTGCGCAATTGGCCTATAGAATCATGAGTCAACGTGAAGTTTGGGTCAATATATAAAACGGGTGTTCACACGGCTAAACAAGCTACCTTCCTTCGACAAGGACATGATATAACACGCATAACAGAGCTCACCAACCCTCCATCACATAAAATAAAAAGAAAAGCGGTTTTCTATGTAAGCAATAATTCATTTGCTCAAAAAAAAAAAAATTCATTTGCTCAAAGCAAGGACTTCCATCGTGTGTTAGGCATGCTGCGTCGGCAACTTCCTTAAGATCATAGAGTCAAGTCTATCGCGTTTCTCAATTGAATAGTTTTAATTGCAACTATTGTTCCACCAACTGTAGAACATGTTTCTAGCCATTTTCTAATAGTCGAAGGCCTGCCCTGCACCGATAATAGGATGAAAATGTATGGTGGGCTTAAGTACTAAGTCTAGGCAGCGCTGATAATACGACGTCTAGGGAGCGGCAGCCGTGCGGGCGGCCGGCGGAGGGCAACAGCGGCCGCTCGATCTCCTGGTTGCTCGCCTGGCGCTGCTGGGCCAGGCGGAGAAGGGCGACCAGGTTCAGCCGGAGAGGTGCGTGGTGGAGTGGGGCGACTAGTTCAGCCGCCAGCCTTCGACATCTGCTGGGCACGGCGGCGACGGCGCCCAGAGACCTGCCTCGACCTAGAACCGGACTAGATACGAGTCGCAGAAGGAAGACGACCACGACCTGTGTGCCACCCTTGTCTATCGATCTAGCAGGCCTGAAATTTCTAGACCATCAACCTACATCTAGCAGACCCTCTTCTATATTTCGAAAAAAAAGGAAGCCAGACGAGCCGGACCGGGCCGAGCCCAAGCCAGCCCAAGCTGGCTGTGGTCCACGTTTCCAGACTCGACTCGGTACAGCGCCTCCAGCCCAAGCTGGCCGTGGTCCACGTTTCCAGAGCTCCATGATGGAGTTGCTGATACTCTGATTGACGTTACCAGAGAACATGCCGACCTCTTGGCAGTACTTGATGAGCTTGAACGCTCCGTCGATGGCATCCTTGATATGTTAGGATCGTGCGGCCAGATCCTTCACACGTTCCGCCAGCTCCAGCCACTTGTGCATGCTCTCGCTCTTGTTCTCACACGCCTTCAGCACCGCCGTAACCATGGTCACGATAGCTAGGATCGTGCGGAACATGCTCGCTGGGTCAAACATTCTCTATATGCATGCCCGCACAATTATTTGATATGTTAGCAACAAGTTCACAATGACATACTACTACTGTATATAATAAAAACCACCAAAGAGAGAGACGTAATATATATATACCTGCTTGTTGGCAGCTGACTTGTGACCTTTTTCTTTGTTTGTCTGCTAGTAATTGTGACTGTTGCTTGCTTGAATGAAGTACATGAGACATCTCGAAGCGAGAGGGGATTTATAGGGGCTCTGGGACGGTGGGTAAATTGGTCATCATCATATGCCAACAAAAGAGCATTCTCTACTGGGTTGTTAACGTGACTATGACACAGAGAACCGGTCCGTTTCATGTCTCCATCGCGCGCGTTTGGTACACCACTCAACAGACAAACGGAGGTCAACAGTGAAGGTGCCCTGGATTATTACACAAAGCGATTAAAATCTTGTTTCGGAATTCAGAATAGCGAGCATGGTGGACCTCACAAATGCGTCTAGTTTGTCTCACAAGGAAATTTATGCTTTCACAAAGTATATGCTGGTTCTCTAGCCACCACAAATGTGTAAAATAAAATATTAGTTCTATGGGAAATATTCGTAGTCACTTAATTTTCCAGCAAAATATTATTATGTCATCCTAGAAATTTATTAAGAATGGCCATATTATAGAAAAATAGATCCGCATAATGGAGGGAGACAAAAAAAGAATTACAGACTTCTTATCTCTTCCGCCATTGTAAAATTCATTTCCCAAAGATTAAAGTTTGAATATTATGGTATGATTATATTCCAAAAATATATAAACTATTTTTTTATTTTTTTCATATTTTATACAATAAAACAATTAAGGAACTTCGTCTACAAGTTTTCCAAGGAATCACTTATTTTGCTCCTAGGGTAGTATTCGTCTTATATATTATCTTTAACTGTTTCCCTGCTGGCTCAAATTACTTGTCGTGTCATGTAATATGACTATCGACACGAATGGCATAGTTTTAATAACTTAAACATATACTTAGTTTACTATGTGATTGCAATGACACATATTCTTGATTTCATAAAAGATTAGGAAAAAATTAATATCCGGTTAAAAAATAATATTAACATCAACACAAAATTGTGTTTGGTGACATAGTAGATATGTCTAGTATGTATGTTGATGTATCAAATTGGCGTTTTACTCAAGTATGTATGTCTATCTGCCAAGTCCTAGACTCATAGCATAATTTTTTTGACATACATGTCTTCTCAAAAAACAGTCGAGTTCGATACAGAATCGGTTGACAACCTTGGAGTTGCTTTCCATATTTGTGTTCAGTATATACTCCGTCGATATGAAACCCATTGAACTTACATGGTTTTAGTTCTGTAGTAAAATCGTTCCCTTTAAGAACATACACATAGATCACACTACTATATCTAAAACACAAAATATCCATCTGAATGTGTAGTTTGTAGAGTTAATTCTAGAGAGATGGCCAGTTCTGCTAGCTGCTTATTTGCATAATTTGGATGGTTTAATTTTCAAAAAGAGGAATAGAACCTGGCCTCTACATCAATATAGCCTTTTTTTATTAATAGAGTACCAATAAGAATTATTACAAATTCATGGATCGGTCAAAGTTGAAACATCAATCAACTAGTGAAAAAGAACAAGCATATGTTCTTTCTTTCATGAAGTATGTGAAATCCTTTGAACATACATGTGAAATCCTTCTAGTAAAATTCTAGACATTAAGAGCATCTCCAGCAGACACGCTAAAATAGCGCAACGCCAAAATTTGCCGCGCGTGCGCTGAAAACACCTCCAGCAGGCGCGGGAAAATAGCGCGCGCTAAAATTTGCCGCGCGCGGGGCTCTGCGCTATCCTGTGCGCTATATATCGCGCGCCGAATACAGCGCGCGCTATCCACGCCACGCGCGCTCTTCTTCTTCCTCCCGCGCACTCCTATCCTCTTCTCCCGCGCTCTCCGCCGCCGCTCCCGCTCCGCCTCCGGCTTCCGCGGCGTGCGCGCGCGCGAGAACGTGACGTTCTACGCGGAGCTCCGCGCCGGCGGCTCGCGCTTCGTGCTTAGAACGTACGAGCGCGCGGAGGAGGCCGCCCGCGCGTACGACGCCTACGCGTGGCGCCTCGGCAGGCCCCGGCGCGATATGAATTTTCCGGAGATGGAGAGCTTCGAGGAGGCTCAGTTCCTCGCGCCGGACCCGTCCCTCGTCACGGCGGAGGATCGACGCCGCAACCGCGACCTTCAACGGCGCTTCGCCGTCGCCGAGGGGGACGAGCGCGCCATGGCAGAGTGGTGCCGGCGCTTCCCGCAGGACGTCATCAACGAGCGCAACTTCTTTGCGCAGAGGAAGGCGGAGCGGAGGTCCGAGCGCGCAGACCGGCGCTGGCGCCGGCAGTTCATCAATGACCAGATCGAGATCGAGCAGACTATCCCGGACAATGATCCACGCTGGGAGGATTTGGATCTGTCGGAGGTGTCCGACGACACCGTGTCCGACGAGGAGTAGAGGAGTACTTTTTAAATATTCATCTAGTTTAATTTCTGTTCGTCTAGTTTAATTTGTGTTCATCTGAAATAATTTTAATGCATTTTCTAGATCTTTGTTTCTGCGATTCGTGTGACAAACTTGTTTGCGCGCTCTAAAATAGAGTCTCTGCTATGGGGCGCGCAAAAATGGCGCGCGCCGTTTAGCGCGTCTGAATGTGGGCGTCCTATTTTAGAGCGCCCGAACGCTGCAGCGCGCGCTGCAAACGCGCCCTCCGGCACTCTAAAATAGAGCCTCTACTGGAGATGCTCTAAGAACATATACATATATTATATTTCTACATGCGAAAAACAAATTATCCAACTGGATGACCAGTTCGGATAGTTGGTCATTTTCATAATTTGGATGGTAACTTACTCAAGATGAGCTTCATATATTATATTGCTATACAAACTAAAGTCCGGTAAGAAACTTATGAATATCTATCTATTGTGCATCACATATAATTAAGTCTATCAAAATATGGGTCAGGAAATGTTCATGTACAGTTATGAGTTAATAGTTGTTGTATAATGGGGAGACAATCGATGTGGTGTAGGTATGAATTATTATCTGCATTATTATAAATCTATTAAATAAAGATAGTTGCGTGCATGAATCAATGTATAAGACGATGACTTTCCCTCCTAATTAGAAGTCAAGTTATAAGATATATATCTACCAAATGTGATCGGTACACTTATGAAATTCTATTTGGTTTCTACATGTGGAAATAGAAAATAATAATTCATCAACTAAGATATGTCTAGGATGAATTCCAAATATATTATTTCATTTTGTTTGTGATCTAATATATAATCTTATCATAACCGTTGCTAGCTCACTCTTCGACAAAGTGGATGTACAAAAACTTAGGTTCTCATTCTTTAAAAGAAATAGTTGTGAGTTCTCATTGTTGTTAACTCGGATTCAAGCATTGATATCTATTTTTCTCTTCTTAAATAAACTTAGGATGATCTATATAAAAATAATAATGTGTTTAATTATAATATGTCTCGGTAAAAATCTAAAGATTTGTTTATTCATTTAGTTATCTATATCTCTCAGGAGGATATCTTGTCTTCGGTTTGATAGCTAATTTACGAGAAGTGATGCTAGATCACTCGGTTAGGGGTGTGTCTATACACTCACGGTATCTAGGTTCAAGTCCTTATTGATGTACTCCCTTTGTTGGAGATATGCCCAAGAGGCAATAATAAAGTGGTTATTATCATATCTTCACACTTATGATAAATGTTTACATACCATGCTATAATTGTATTAACCGGAAACATTAATACTTGTGTGATTTGTAAACTAATAAAAGAGTCCCTAGTAAAGCCTCTTGTTAAACTAGCTTGTTGGTTAATATATGATCATGGTTTCCTGATCATGAACATAGAGATGTTATTAACAACAAGGTCATATCATTGGGAGAATGATGTGATGGACATACTCCTATAGATAAGCGTAGCATAAAGATCAAGTCATTTCAATAGTTCAATTGCTATATGCTTTCTGATACATAGTAACCTAATTCCTTCGACCATGAGATCATGCATATCACCTTTACCGGATGGATGCTTTGATGTCATCAAACACCACACCGTAACAGGGTGTCTATAAAGGTGGCATTGAGTGTTCGGAAAGTGTTGGTTGAAACACATGGATCAAGAGTGGGATTTGTCCATCCATATGACGGATAGATATACTCTGGGCCCTCTCGGTGAAATGTCATCCAATTAGCTTGCAAGCATGTGACTGGGTCACAAGGGATCACATATCAAGGGAACGAGAAAAGAGTACTTATCGGTAATGAGGTTGAACTAGGTATGCAGAGATACCGACGATCATAACCTCGGATAAGTAAACTATCGTGAGACAAAGGGAAATTGGTATCGTATGTAAGTGGTTCATTCGATCGCAAAGTAATCGTAGAAATATGTGGGAGCCATATGAATTTCCAGATTCCTCTATTGGTTATTGATCGGAGAAGTGTCTCGATCATGTCCGCATAATTCACGAACCGCAGGGAGACACACTTAAGGATTCGACGTTGTTTAAGTAGTTATGGAATGATGAGAAGGAGACCGAATGTTGTTCGGAGTCTCGGATGGGATCCGGGATATCACGAGGAGATCCGGAATGGTCCGGAGAATAAGATTCATATAAGGAAAGTCCCGTTTCGGAGTTACGGAATGATTCCGGTGTTTTCATCGGGAACATTCTAGAAGGTTCCGGAATGTCCGGCACTCCGGGGGGAAGGGTACATGAATGTGTTATATCAAGTTGGTATGATTGCATCATGTACTAAGTGTCATTGCTGTACCAAATAGAGGATTTATTCAAATCCTAGTTTGAAAAGTCAAACGGCTAGTTTTGGTAAAGAGGAGAAGGAGGTTTATGTGAAACCGAGTTGGGGAGGGAGTCCTCCTCCCAAACCGGCGCACCACCTCTAGGACGAGTTGGGGAGGGACTCCCCTCCCCTTGGCCGCACCTCCCACCTATAAAGGGAGGGGCAGGGCTGCCCCTCCAAGACACACAAGTTCCTATCTTCTACCTCCGGTTTAGAGCCGTTTCGGTTTAGAGCTTCTAATTGCCCTAGCCTTCGGTTTAGAGCCTTCTAATTGGTTTAGAGCCTTCTAATTGGTGTGTCTAATTACTAGACCACTAAAGCCTCTCTCATACTCCACCATACTCGCACCGGCTTAAGGCGAAGCCCTGCGGGATCTCCCCTCTACTTACGGTACCACACAGTTGTGCTGCCGGAATCGCGAGGAGAGTGCTACAACCTCCGCTGCCTGCTGGAACAAGGGAGAGGAAGGTCTTCGTCGAGTACCGAACGTGTGACCGACTGCGGGAGCGCTGCCGGAACGCAGCGCCGGAAGGATCGTCTACGCGATCTTGAGATTGGAGGTGTACGACTACATCACCCACGAGAATCTGCTCGTTTTAACCACTTTGGAATCTTCGAGGGTAAGTTATTCCATCGACTCGTTGCTACAATCTAGTAGATAGATCTTGGCTTGTTTGTTTGTATGCGATAGAAAATTTTTGTTTTCCATGCTGCGAACCCCAACAGTGGTATCAGAGCCGTGTCTATATGTAGATCTGTTGCACGAGTAGAACACAATGGTCATTGTGGGCGTTGATGCTTTTATTATCGATTGCTTATTATGTACTTTGCATCTTGCGGTATGTTGGGATGAAGCGGCCCGGGCTAACCTTACATGACAGCGTTCATGAGACTTGCTCCACGTTTGACATGCAACTTGTATTGCATAAGTGGCTTTGCGGGTGCCTGTTTCTCCTAGCATAGTTAAGATCCAATTTACAACGGGTGATTGACAATACTAGTATCAATGTTGTGGTTCTTGTTCGTAAGTTAGAACGTCACTTATCGAAAGCCCCAAACCACGTAAAATATAAAAAGAAAGTAGAGGCGTCTAACTTTGTTTTGCAGGGGTGTGCCGTGATGTGATATGGCCATGATTGTGATTATATATGATATACGCAATGTTCCTTATTGTAAGTCGGCAACCGGCGGGAGCCATATGTGTAGGGTTTCGTAGCATGGAAAACAAAATTTTTCTATCGCATACAACCAATCAAGCCAAGATCTATCTATTAGATTGTAGCAACGAGTCGATGGAGTATCTTACCCTCGAAGATTCCAAAGTGTTTAACGAGAGCGGATTCTCGTGGACGATGTAGTCGTACTCGTTCCGATCTCAAGATCGCGTAGACGATCCTTCCGGCGCCACGTTCCGGCAGCGCTCCCGCAGTCGGTCACACGTTCGGTACTCGACGAAGACCTTCCTCTCCCTTGTTCCAGCAGGCAGCGGAGGTTGTAGCACTCTCCTCGCGATTCCGGCAGCACAACGGCGTGGTACCGGAAGTAGAGGGGAGATCCCGCAGGGCTTCGCCTTAAGCCGGTGCGAGTATGGCGGAGTATGAGAGAGGATATTTAGAGGCTATTAGTGGTCTAGTAATTAGACACACCAATTAGAAGGCTCTAAACCAATTAGAAGGCTCTAAACCGAAGGTCGGAGCAATTAGAAGCTCTAAACCCAAACGGCTCTAAACCGGGAGAAATAGATAGGAACAAGTGTGTGCAAGGAGGGGAGCCCTGCCCCTCCTTTTATAGGTGGGAGGGACGGCGCCCAAGGGGAGGAGTTCCTCCCCAAGTCGGCCTTGGTGGCCGCCGGTTGGAGGAGGTCTCCCTCCCCAACTCGGTTTGGAGCTCCTCCTCTTTCCCACTTTCCAATTTTAGCCGTTTGACTTTTCAAACTAGCCGTTTGACTTTTCAAACTAGGATTTGATTTAATCCCTTATTTGGAACAGCGATAACACTAAGTACATGATGCAATCATTCCAACATGTAATGACACATTCATGTACCCCTTCCCCCCCGGAGTGCCGGACATTCCGGAACCTTCTAGAATGTTCCTGATGAAAACACCGGAATCATTCCGTTACTCCGAAACGGGACTTTCCTTATATGAATCTTATTCTCCGGACCATTCCGGATCTCCTCGTGATATCCCGGATCCCATCCGAGACTCCGAACAACATTCGGTCTCTTTCTCATCATTCCATAACTACTCAAACAACGTCGAATCCTTAAGTGTGTCTCCCTACGGTTCGTGAATTATGCGGACATGATCGAGACACTTCTCCGATCAATAACCAATAGAGGAATCTGGAAATTCATATGGCTCCCACATATTTCTACGATTACTTTGCGATCGAATGAACCACTTACATACGATACCAATTTCCCTTTGTCTCACGATAGTTTACTTATCCGAGGTTATGATCGTCGGTATCTCTGCATACCTAGTTCAACCTCGTTACCGATAAGTACTCTTTTCTCGTTCCCGTGATATGTGATCCCTTGTGACCCAGTCACATGCTTGCAAGCTAATTGGATGACATTTCACCGAGAGGGCCCGGAGTATATCTATCCGTCATATGGATGGACAAATCCCACTCTTAATCCATGTGTTTCAACCAACACTTTCCGAACACTCAATGCCACCTTTATAGCCACCCTGTTACGGTGTGGTGTTTGATGACATCAAAGCATCCATCCGGTAAAGGTGATATGCATGATCTCATGGTCGAAGGAATTAGGTTACTATGTATCAGAAAGCATATAGCAATTGAACTATTGAAATGACTTGATCTTTATGCTATGCTTATCTATAGGAGTATGTCCATCATACCATTCTCCCAATGATATGACCCTGTTGTTAATAACATCTCTATGTTCATGATCAGGAAACCATGATCATATATTAACCAACAAGCTAGTTTAACAAGAGGCTTTACTAGGGACTCTTTTATTAGTTTACAAATCACACAAGTATTAATGTTTCCGTTTAATACAATTATAGCATGGTATGTAAACATTTATCATAAGTGTGAAGATATGATAATAACCACTTTATTATTGCCTCTTGGGCATATCTCCAACAGTCTCCCACTTGCACTAGAGTCAATAATCTAGTTTCAAACCTTTGTGTATTCAACACCTATGGCTTTCTGGTGTTGTATGTACACGATTGCTAGTGGTCAACTGATCTCCGGATCTGACACTTCCAGGCCCGTGTGTAATTGCATGTCTTTGCATCTCTACGCATCACTCATTCTCTAATGAGATGGCTTCGTATAAATTTGGTCCTTTTGGTGTGACCTTTAGTTCTTTGGGTTTAAAACATGTTGATAATATTGTTGAACAATATATCTTCATAGTATTATCCCGCTGTGAACTACACCTAGTTTGATAACAAACTACTTGACACAAATGCCCTCTTTTGCTGCTAAAGTAGCAGTCATATACTTAGCCTTTTGTTGTAGTATCTGTCACAATGTCTTAACTTTGGAACTCATCCAAATCCATTATGGAACTTACTTTCCATTATATTGTGCCACCCTTAGTTTAGATTGAGATAAACTTAATTTGTACTTTGTGACAAAACTAGTATCAATGTAGTACTTATACAATGAACCAACCATCTATTTGTCACTTCTACAAATAATATACTCTTAGTTCTTCCAAAAGATCATAAGAATATCCTTACTATTGTCCAATGATTATCTTATGTATCATTCTGGTATATGCTCACAACATTTAGAGCATAGGACATATCTGGATTTGTACATATCACAGTATGATTGATATAAATACCCTTTGTGATTTCATACATCAAGTATCAATCTATACTTGAATCTTTGTTTCATTTACCAAATGTCAATACACTTGAATATATCATCAACATTGAACTCTTTCAATCCTTTCTGTGCGACAAGAACCTTTCTTGTAGTTTCTATATTGAACTCATTCAATATCTCGTCTATGTACTTCTGGCACAACCATATTAGCATCTATTGATGACAAATATTTGGGTTTTGCCTAAGTCTTTCATCGAGATGAAATTCTTATTATGTGTTAATAAAAGATACATCATTTCCAATCAACAATATGTCTTCCACATAATGTATTAGAAACATGTCTTAGCGCTCCCACTTAATTTCTTGCAAATGCAAGCATCTTCATTGTCTCTGATGAACTTTTAAACTCCTTTAACAGTTTCATCACAGTGAAGATTCCAACTCATCGATGCTCACTTTAACTATTGAAGTTTTGCATATGCTTTTAGCATCCTCTGAATTTACAAAACCCTCCGGACCATGTTATACACATGTCCGAGGTAACAATTCTATTAGAAGAACTTGTTTTGTTTATTCAACTATCATATAACAAAATTATATGTAGTGGTTGCTACATTAATCCGTCTAGACTAAATATCACTATGAAAGATCAAATCTTGTCATAGTCAACCCTTGAACATTGTTGTGAACTCTTTCCCAACATGTTGATTATTTCATAGATGTAAATCATCCATGTCTATTTCTTTATAGATCCAAACACGACTGCAAGGTCTTACACCTTTCTCGAGGGTCCTTCAAGTTCAAAACTTGATTTTTAGTGTATGGAACTATCATGGATTCTTATGGCTTCAAGCCATTTGACGGAGTCAGGGCTCATCATCGCTTCTTTGCTTGCAGTCGGATCATTATTGTCAAATAATGATTTAACTCTCAAATCTTGGTATTTGATTGTTCATCCGACCTACTTGTTTCAATAGGAACTTAGATCTCCGCGACCACAACCTTTGAGGTATGCGAGCCATAAGCATTGTTGCTAACTCCGGAACACCTTTTCGGCGCTGCGCAACTTTACACATATAGCTAAGGTTCTTTTAACCTTATCAAAGTTCTATTGACCTCCCACTTAACTTTTCACGAAAAAATTCCTTCTCAAAGAAACTTGACGTTCTAAGCGACAAATACTTTTGTCTCCGGTGTTTATGGAGGAATACATAACAGTTATACAAAGACAGGCTCATTCGACTTTGGTTGCACACATCTTTCTTATGCATAGCATACCAATGTTTAAGAAAAGACTACTTGGGTTTTATCCCAAACCATAACCTTGTATGGTGTCATTTCAACGGATTATGATGAAGCTCTTTTCAGTGGAAAAACGGTAATCTCTAAAGCTTTTAATGCTTTTAATCTTTAAAATATAATGGCAGTTTTATGAATTATACCTTTGATCTTACCATGTCAAACAAGGTTTAATTACATATCTCGAACGCTCCATACTCTTATGGTATTTCGGGAAATGTAAATCCACGGAACGATTCCTTAAATCTTAGGTATTATGCTAAACTCTGTAACTCAAATATCTTCCTTTATGATCTTTATCATAAACTGTTTATATTCTTGTTACATTGATTTTGCACTTCATCTTGAAGATCTTTGAACTTTTCAAATGTTTCATACTTCATCCTTATTAAGTAAATATTCATATATTCACTTGAATTTTCGGAGAAAGCATATGAAGTTGAAATCCATCGCTCTTGACTACACATAATGGACTTTGTACAACAATATATACAAGTTCCAATAAGCTAGTCTTTCGTTCCCTTTTGGCCTATGAACGAAGTTTCAATTATCTCTAGGAAAGTTTCACAAGCGTCATTTGATCAAAATCAAAAGACTCCAAAATTCCATCCACATGGAGTTTCTTCATGTTTTCTTTCCATTATAATTTAAACGGCGATGTCACTTCCTAAGTGATCTTTCAATCAATTTGTCTTTCGACATCTTTAGCACTTGTTTTATGGATGTGATGTCTCCAACGAGATTTGCGAATCCATCTTTTATGGATTACGGCAATTATTTGAACAACCCTTTTGTTCTCATAATACCTGATAAAACAAATCTTTGAAGGCAAGCTTTGATGTTTAACGAGCAACACAATAACCCTTTATTTGTTCTCGATGAACATCATCACATATTCTTTTGCTATTTACTTAGGCCATTGTAGTTCATGAATTGTGTTGTTTTGCATGACAATTCATACCAACAAATTCAGTACTAAAATACTTAAGAACCACATTGTTTAATAAGCAAAGAATATAGCCATAACAGGTATATCATCTATATACTTAAGCTGAACAATTCTAGTCTTTTCTTTTCTGCCATATACTTATGAGATTTTCTTTCAATATTTCCTTTTCTGTTTGAAAGAATCTATCAACATCAATAGTGGAGTCATACATATGACACATATAGTCCAAAACGTGTATAATTAAATACCAATGTCTTTGGACTTGCACTATGAAGTAGATTACCATCATCAAATGTTTGGTGTTCTTTCAAATTCCTTTCTTTAGTAATCTCTTGGTGCAGTAAACATTTTACCTACATCAAATATTCACCTTTATCATGTAATCATCCATGATCAAGCTACTTTTAGCTTATAACGATGAATTTATGAGTATAATGTTGCTATCCAAAAACTTTTGGATGATTAGGACAACAAGTGTCTCCAACCGTTTGTAAATTCTCATCAAAATATGAGAACATGAACTTTGCCATATTATACTCTATCATGTTGTAACCCAAACTTCGTTTCAGATATCACAATATCTTCCACACATCATGGTTTCTGAAACAACTCTTTCAACTCCTAGATTACCTTGATATCGAAACTATCTTTCGAATATCAAGAATCATGGAGACAAACATGATACTTATATACTAACACTGGAATTGTCACTCTTGATTTAATACTAATTATTAAACTTCATGGAGCAACCGGAACTTACTGAAAGTTTGCAATAGGACTTTTAAACTTTAGATTAACACTTCAAAAACAATACGATACCAGTTCGTAAAGTAACTAACCAGAATTCTATAGTTTTATCATCTCAATTATAACTAAGTGCAAGGTGGTAAACGGATGCCAATGACTACAACAACTATGCAAATTCACTTTGAATTAGTTTATGATAAATTGAGTTCTAATTAATAATTAAATTAATCTAAGTGAACTCCCACTCAAAACAATATCTCTCACATTGTTTTAGTGATCACACGAACCAAATCCACCATATCAAAACCGATCATCACGAGAGTTGATATAGTTTTAATGGCGAACAATCGACATGTTCATCATATCTACTATATGACTCATGCTTTGCCTTTCGGCGATCCGTGTTCCTGAGGCCATGTCTGTACATGCTAGGCTCGTCAAGATCAAACCTTAGCTTCCGCATAAGCAAATCTGGCTTGCTTACGTTGTATACACTTGCGGAATCTAACACACCCGATCATCACGTGGTGCTTCGAAACAACAAGCTTTAGCAACGGTGCATACTAAGGGTGAACACTTAAGAACTTGAAATTTATGTGCATGAGGGATCATCTTATAATGCTACCGTTGTCTACCAAGCAATACAAGATGCATAAAGGATTAACATCACATGCAATTCATAATATGTGATATGATATGGCCTTTCTTCTTCGTGCTTCCGATCTCCATCTTCAAGAACGAACATGATCTCCATCATCACCGGCATTGCATCAAGGTCAATGATGCAACTCCATGGTTGTCGTCCACCAGCTTCAACTATTACAACTACTTTGAATAGACTCGCAGGCCTTAACAGAAATTAAAGACAACCATATGGCTCCTGCCGGTTGCCAACTTACAATAAGGAACATTGCATACATCATATATAATCACAATCATGGCCATATCACATCACTGCACACCCCTGCAAAACAAAGTTAGACGCCTCTACTTTCTTTGCATGTTTTACGTGGTTTGGGGCTTTCGATAAGTGACGTTCTAACTTACGAACAAGAACCACAACATTGATACTAGTATTGTCAATCACCCGTTGTAAATTGGATCTTAACTATGCTAGGAGAAACAGGCACCCGCAAAGCCACTTATGCAATACAAGTTGCATGTCAAACGTGGATCAAGTCTCATGAACGCTGTCATGTAAGGTTAGCCCGGGCCGCTTCATCCCAACATCCCGCAAGATGCAAAGTACACAATAAGCAATCGATAATAAAAGCATCAACGCCCACAATGACCATTGTGTTCCACTCGTGCAACAGATCTACATATAGACACGGCTCTGATACCACTGTAGGGTTTCGTAGCATGGAAAACAAAAATTTTCTATCGCATACAACCAATCAAGCCAAGATCTATCTATTAGATTGTAGCAACGAGTCGATGGAGTATCTTACCCTCGAAGATTCCAAAGTGTTTAACGAGAGCGGATTCTCGTGGACGATGTAGTCCTACTCGTTCCGATCTCAAGATCGCGTAGACGATCCTTCCGGCGCCACGTTCCGGCAGCGCTCCCGCAGTCGGTCACACGTTCGGTACTCGACGAAGACCTTCCTCTCCCTTGTTCCAGCAGGCAGCGGAGGTTGTAGCACTCTCCTCGCGATTCCGGCAGCACAACGGCGTGGTACCGGAAGTAGAGGGGAGATCCCGCAGGGCTTCGCCTTAAGCCGGTGCGAGTATGGCGGAGTATGAGAGAGGATATTTAGAGGCTATTAGTGGTCTAGTAATTAGACACACCAATTAGAAGGCTCTAAACCAATTAGAAGGCTCTAAACCGAAGGTCGGAGCAATTAGAAGCTCTAAACCCAAACGGCTCTAAACCGGGAGAAATAGATAGGAACAAGTGTGTGCAAGGAGGGGAGCCCTGCCCCTCCTTTTATAGGTGGGAGGGACGGCGCCCAAGGGGAGGAGTTCCTCCCCAAGTCGGCCTTGGTGGCCGCCGGTTGGAGGAGGTCTCCCTCCCCAACTCGGTTTGGAGCTCCTCCTCTTTCCCACTTTCCAATTTTAGCCGTTTGACTTTTCAAACTAGCCGTTTGACTTTTCAAACTAGGATTTGATTTAATCCCTTATTTGGAACAGCGATAACACTAAGTACATGATGCAATCATTCCAACATGTAATGACACATTCATGTACCCCTTCCCCCCCGGAGTGCCGGACATTCCGGAACCTTCTAGAATGTTCCTGATGAAAACACCGGAATCATTCCGTTACTCCGAAACGGGACTTTCCTTATATGAATCTTATTCTCCGGACCATTCCGGATCTCCTCGTGATATCCCGGATCCCATCCGAGACTCCGAACAACATTCGGTCTCTTTCTCATCATTCCATAACTACTCAAACAACGTCGAATCCTTAAGTGTGTCTCCCTACGGTTCGTGAATTATGCGGACATGATCGAGACACTTCTCCGATCAATAACCAATAGAGGAATCTGGAAATTCATATGGCTCCCACATATTTCTACGATTACTTTGCGATCGAATGAACCACTTACATACGATACCAATTTCCCTTTGTCTCACGATAGTTTACTTATCCGAGGTTATGATCGTCGGTATCTCTGCATATCTAGTTCAACCTCGTTACCAATAAGTACTCTTTTATCGTTCCCGTGATATGTGATCCCTTGTGACCCAGTCACATGCTTGCAAGATAATTGGATGACATTTCACCGAGAGGGCCCAGAGTATATCTATCCGTCATATGGATGGACAAATCCCACTCTTAATCCATGTGTTTCAACCAACACTTTCCGAACACTCAATGCCACCTTTATAGCCACCCTGTTACGGTGTGGTGTTTGATGACATCAAAGCATCCATCCGGTAAAGGTGATATGCATGATCTCATGGTCGAAGGAATTAGGTTACTATGTATCAGAAAGCATATAGCAATTGAACTATTGAAATGACTTGATCTTTATGCTATGCTTATCTATAGGAGTATGTCCATCATATCATTCTCCCAATGATATGACCCTGTTGTTAATAACATCTCTATGTTCATGATCAGGAAACCATGATCATATATTAACCAACAAGCTAGTTTAACAAGAGGCTTTACTAGGGACTCTTTTATTAGTTTACAAATCACACAAGTATTAATGTTTCCGTTTAATACAATTATAGCATGGTATATAAACATTTATCATAAGTGTGAAGATATGATAATAACCACTTTATTATTGCCTCTTGGGCATATCTCCAACAATATGGTTGTCTTTAATTTCTGTTAAGACCCGCGTGTCTATTCAAAGTAGTTGTAATAGTTGAAGCTGGTGGACGACAACCATGGAGCAGCATCATTGACCTTGATGCAATGCCGGTGATGATGGAGATCATGTTCGTGCTTGAAGATGGAGATCGGAAGCACAAAGAAGAAAGGCCATATCATATCACATATTATGAATTGCATGTGATGTTAATCCTTTATGCATCTTGTATTGCTTGGTAGACAACGGTAGCATTATAAGATGATCCCTCAAGCACACAATTTCAAGTTCTTAAGTGTTCACCCTTGGTATGCACCGTTGCTAAAGCTTGTTGTTTCGAAGCACCACGTGATGATCGGGTGTGTTAGATTCCGCAAGTGTATACAACGTAAGCAAGCCAGATTTGCTTATGCGGAAGCTAAGGTTTGATCTTGACGAGCCTAGCATGTACAGACATGGTCTCAGGAACACGGATCACCGAAAGGTAAAGCATGAATCATATAGTAGATATGATGAACATGTCGATTGTTCGCCATTGAAACTATATCAACTCTCGTGATGATCGGTTTTGATATGGTGGATTTGGTTCGTGTGATCACTAAAAAAATGTGAGGGATATTGTTTTGAGTGGGAGTTCACCTAGATTAGTTTAATTATTAATTAGAACTCAATTTATCATAAACTAAATCAAAGTAAATTTGCATAGTTGTTGTAGTCATTGGCATCCGTTTACCACCTTGCGCTTAGTTATAATTGAGATGATAGAACTATAGAATTCTGGTTAGCTACTTTACGAACTGGTATCGTATTGTTTTGAAGTGTTAATCTAAAGTTTAAAAGTCCTATTGCAAACTTTCAGTAAGTTCCGGTTACTCCATGAAGTTTAATAATTAGTATTAAATCAAGAGTGACAATTCCAGTATTAGTATATAAGTATCATGTTTGTCTCCATGATTCTTGATATTCGAAAGATAGCTTCGATATCAAGGTAATCTAGGAGTTGAAAGAGTTGTTTCAGAAACCATGATGTGTGGAAGATATTGTGATATCTGAAACGATATTTTGGTTACAACATGATAGAGTATAATATGCCAAAGTTCATGTTCTCATATTTTGATGAGAATTTGCAAAAGGTTGGAGACACTTGTTGTCCTAATCCTACAAAAGGTTTTGGATAGCAACATTATACTCGTAATTCATCGTTATAAGCTAAAAGTAGCTTGATCATGGATGATTCCAGATAAGGATGAATAATTGATGTAGGTAAAATGTTTACTACACCAAGCGATTGCTAAAGAAAGGAATTTGAAAGAACACCAAACATTTGATGATGGTGATCTACTTCAAAGTGCAAGTCCAAAGACATTGATATTTAACTATACACGCTTTGGACTATATGTCATATGTATGACTCCACTATTGATGTTGATAGATTCTTTCAAACAGAAAAGGAAATATTGAAAGAAAATCTCATAAGTATATGGCAGAAAAGAAAAGACTAGAATTGTTCAGTTTAAGTATATAGATGATATACATGTTATGGCTATATTCTTTGCTTATTAAACAATGTAGTTCTTAACTAGTTGGTACTGAATTTGTTGGTATGAATTGTCATACGAAACAACAGAATTCATGAACTGCAATGGCCTAAGTAATTAGCAAAAGAATATATGATGATGTTCATCAAGAACAAATAAAGGGTTATTGTGTTGCTCATTGAACATCAGAGCTTACCTTCAAGATTTGTTTTATCAGGTATTATGAGAACAAAAGGGTTGTTCAAATAATTGCCGTAATCCATAAAAGATGGATGATTCACAAATCTCGTAGGAGAAATCACATCCATAAAACTAGTGCTAAAAATGTCGAAAGACAAATTGATTGAAAGATCACTTAGGAAGTGACATCGCCGTTTAAATTATATTGGAAAGAAAACATGAAGAAACTCCATGTGGATGGAATTTTGGAGTCTTTTGATTTTGATCAAATGACGCTTGTGAAACTTTCCTAGAGATAATTGAAACTTCGTTCAAAAGCCAAAAGGGAACGAAAGACTAGCTTATTGGAATTTGTACATATTGTTGTACGAAGTCCATTATGTGTAGTCAAGAGCGATGGATTTCAACTTCATATGCTTTCTCCAAGAATTCAAGTGAATATATGAATATTTACTTAATAAGGATGAAGTATGAAACATTTGAAAAGTTCAAAGACTTTCAAGATGAAGTGCAAAATCATTGTAACAAGAATATAAACAGTTTATGATAAAGATCATAAAGGAAGATATTTAAGTTACAAAAGTTTAGCATAATACCTAAGATTTAAGGAATCGTTCCGTGGATTTGCATTTCCCGAAACACCATAAGGGTATGGAGCGTTCGAGGTATGTAATTAAACCTTGTGTGACATGGTAAGATCAAAGGTATAATTCATAAAACTGCCATTATATTTTAAAGATTAAAAGCTTTAGAGATTACCGTTTTTTCCACTGAAAAGAGCTTCATCATAATCCGTTGAAATGACACCATATAACGTTATGGTTTGGGATAAAACCCAAGTAGTCCTTTCTTAAAAAACATTGGTATGCTATGCATAAGAAAGATGTGTGCAACCAAAGTCGGATGAACCTGTCTTTGTATAAATGTTAAGTATTCCTCCATAAACACCGGAGACAAAAGTGTTTGTCGCTTAGAACGTCAAGTTTCTTTGAGAAGGAATTTTTCGTGAAAAGTTAAGTTGGAGGACAATAGAACTTTGATAAGGTTAAAAGAACCTTAGCTATATGTGCAAAGTTGCGCAGCGCCGAAAAGTGTTCCGGAGTTAGCAACAATGCTCATGGCTCGCATACCTCAAAAGTTGTGGTCGCGGAGATCTAAGTTCCTATTGAAACAAGTAGGTCGGATGAGCAATCAAATACCAAGATTTGAGGGTTAAATCATTATTTGACAATAATGATCCGACTGCATGCAAAGAAGCGATGATGAGCCCTGACTCCGTCAAATGGCTTGAAGCCATAAAATCCGTGATAGTTCCATACACGAGAAATCAAGTTTTGAACTTGAAGGACCCTCAAGAAAGGTGTAAGACCTTACAGTCGTGTTTGGATCTATAATAAATATACATGGATGTTTTGCATCTATGAAATAGTCGACATGTTGGGAAAGAGTTCACAACAATGTTCAAAGGTTGATTATGATAAGATTTGATCTTTCATAACGATATTTAGTCTAGACGGATTAATGTAGCAACCACTGCATATAATTTTGTTATATGATAGTTGAATAAACAAAACAAGTTCTTCTAATAGAATTGTTACCTAGGACATGTGCATAACATAGTCCATAGGGTTTTGTTAATTCAAAGGATACTAAAAGCATATGAAAACTTCAATGGTTAAAGTGAGCATCGCAGAGTTGGAATCTTCACTGTGATGAAACTGTTAAAGGAGTTTAAAAGTTCATTATAAACGATGAAGATGCTTGCATTTGCAAGAAATTAAGTGGGAGCGCTAAGACATGTTTCTAATACATTATGTGAAAGACATATTGTTGATTGGAAATAATGTATCTTTTATTAACACATATTAAAGAATTTCATCCTGATGAAAGACTTAGGCAAAACCCAAATATTTGTCATCAATAGATGCTAATATGGTTGTGCCAGAAGTACATAGACGAGATATTGAATGAGTTCAATATAGAAACTACAAGAAAGGTTCTTGTCGCACAGAAAGGATTGAATGAGTTCAGTATTGATGATATATTCAAGTGTATTGACATTTGGTAAGTGAAACAAAGATTCAAGTATAGATTGATACTTGATGTATGAAGTCACAAAGAGTGTTTATATCAATCATACTGTGATATGTACAAATCCAGATATGTCCTATGCTCTAAATGTTGTGAGCATATACCAGAATGATTCGTAAGATGATCATTGGACAATAGTAAGGATATTCTTATGATCTTTTGGAAGAACTAAGAGTATATTATTTGTAGAAGTGACAAATAGATGGTTAGTTCATTGTAAAAGTACTACATTGATACTAGCTTTGTCACAAAGTACAAATTAAGTTTATCTCAATCTAAACTAAGGGTGGCACAATATAATGGAAAGTGAGTTCCATAATGGATTTGGATGAGTTCCAAAGTTAAGACATTGTGACAGATACTACAACAAAAGGCTAAGTATATGACTGCTATTATAGCAGCAAAAGAGGGCATTTGTGTCAAGTAGTTTGTTATCAAACTAGGTGTAGTTCACAGCGGGATAATACTATGAAGATATATTGTACGACAATATTATCAACATGTTTTAACCCCAAAGAACTAAAGGTCACACCAAAGGACCAAATTTGTACGAAGCCATCTCATTAGAGAATGAGTGATGCGTAGAGACGCAAAGACATGCAATTACACACGGACCTGGAAGTGTCAGATCCGGAGATCAGTTGACCACTAGAAATCGTGTACATACAACACCGGAAAGCCATAGGTGTTGAATACACAAAAGTTTTGAAACTAGATTATTGACTCTAGTGCAAGTGGGAGACTGTTGGAGATATGCCCAAGAGGCAATAATAAAGTGGTTATTATCATATCTTCACACTTATGATAAATGTTTACATACCATGCTATAATTGTATTAACCGGAAACATTAATACATGTGTGATTTGTAAACTAATAAAAGAGTCCCTAGTAAAGCCTCTTGTTAAACTAGCTTGTTGGTTAATATATGATCATGGTTTCCTGATCATGAACATAGAGATGTTATTAACAACAAGGTCATATCATTGGGAGAATGATGTGATGGACATACTCCTATAGATAAGGGTAGCATAAAGATCAAGTCATTTCAATAGTTCAATTGCTATATGCTTTCTGATACATAGTAACCTAATTCCTTCGACCATGAGATCATGCATATCACCTTTACCGGATGGATGCTTTGATGTCATCAAACACCACACCGTAACAGGGTGGCTATAAAGGTGGCATTGAGTGTTCGGAAAGTGTTGGTTGAAACACATGGATCAAGAGTGGGATTTGTCCATCCATATGACGGATAGATATACTCTGGGCCCTCTCGGTGAAATGTTATCCAATTAGCTTGCAAGCATGTGACTGGGTCACAAGGGATCACATATCACGGGAACGAGAAAAGAGTACTTATCGGTAATGAGGTTGAACTAGGTATGCAGAGATACCGACGATCATAACCTCGGATAAGTAAACTATCGTGAGACAAAGGGAAATTGGTATCGTATGTAAGTGGTTCATTCGATCGCAAAGTAATCATAGAAATATGTGGGAGCCATATGAATTTCCAGATTCCTCTATTGGTTATTGATCGGAGAAGTGTCTCGATCATGTCCGCATAATTCACGAACCGCAGGGAGACACACTTAAGGATTCGACGTTGTTTGAGTAGTTATGGAATGATGAGAAGGAGACCGAATGTTGTTCGGAGTCTCGGATGGGATCCGGGATATCACGAGGAGATCCGGAATGGTCCGGAGAATAAGATTCATATAAGGAAAGTCCCGTTTCGGAGTTACGGAATGATTCCGGTGTTTTCATCGGGAACATTCTAGAAGGTTCCGGAATGTCCGGCACTCCGGGGTAAGGGTACATGAATGTGTTATATCAAGTTGATATGATTGCATCATGTACTAAGTGTCATTGCTGTACCAAAGAGAGGATTTATTCAAATCCTAGTTTGAAAAGTCAAACGGCTAGTTTGAAAAGTCAAACGGCTAGTTTTGGTAAAGAGGAGAAGGAGGTTTATGTGAAACCGAGTTGGGGAGGGAGTCCTCCTCCCAAACCGGCGCACCACCTCTAGGCCGAGTTGGGGAGGGACTCCCCTCCCCTTGGCCGCACCTCCCACCTATAAAGGGAGGGGCAGGGCTGCCCCTCCAAGACACACAAGTTCCTATCTTCTACCTCCGGTTTAGAGCCGTTTCGGTTTAGAGCTTCTAATTGCCCTAGCCTTCGGTTTAGAGCCTTCTAATTGGTTTAGAGCCTTCTAATTGGTGTGTCTAATTACTAGACCACTAAAGCCTCTCTCACACTCCACCATACTCGCACCGGCTTAAGGCGAAGCCCTGCGGGATCTCCCCTCTACTTCCGGTACCACACCGTTGTGCTGCCGGAATCGCGAGGAGAGTGCTACAACCTCCGCTGCCTGCTGGATCAAGGGAGAGGAAGGTCTTCGTCGAGTACCGAACGTGTGACCGACTGCGGGAGCGCTGCCGGAACGCAGCGCCGGAAGGATCGTCTACGCGATCTTGAGATTGGAAGTGTACGACTACATCACCCACGAGAATCTGCTCTCGTTAACCACTTTGGAATCTTCGAGGGTAAGTTATTCCATCGACTCGTTGCTACAATCTAGTAGATAGATCTTGACTTGTTTGTTTGTATGCGATAGAAAATTTTTGTTTTCCATGCTACGAACCCCAACAGCAATTATATCTAGATCACCAATTCGAATATTAAAAAGTAAATCATATAGAATAAAAATTGTACCATTAGAAACTTTAGATGTTATATTTTAAAATGGTATAATTTTGTTTTATATAATTTATATTTTAGTGGTCATATTGATAACCTAGCTATACATGCAATACTTGTAAACTAGAGGGGGCTCGAAAAATATGTATAGCTTTATATACGTGCTGAAAAAAATCTTTCAAAGGCCTAGCGAACATCACGCCATGACTTCGAAAGCGCAAGCGACAGCCGAAAGGACCCACGCATGACGCATCACGATCGAGGCACGACCCATGTGTCACTAACTCGTGATCTATTCTGTCGATCTTGTCTATCGTCTCGTCTCCTTTCTCCTTCTCCCGTTCCCGTTTGGCGACAAGCACGCCATGTCGACAGACACACGGGATGGCGCCGCGACGCACTGACGCAGCCACGCAGGGAGGCAGGGAAGCAGCCAATCAGGGAGGTTGCTCCAGGTTCCTGACGCGGTGACGCCTTGAGGCTCTGGTATATTAAATTTTCGCCATGCTTGCTTGGGGTTTGTGTGTCTTTTTTTCTGGTCGTTTAGGTTCTACTAGCAAAAGTGCCCGTGCGTTGTAATGGGTCTAAAATAAATTAAGCATTTCAGGTTTGAAGTATGCACTGACTCCAGCTCTATTATTGTTTTATAAGAATGTTCGTTTTCACAAATATTTCAATTCTTTTAGATGTCCCACAAATAAAACCATCCTCACAAAAGTAAAGTAAAAACTCACCACTTACTTCCTAATTTTTGTTGTAAAAGTTATGTGTATTCAAAATTATGTAATCATCATACAGAAAATCACTTGTTAAATTACATCGAGAAGTAGTAAATTAAATCTTGTAAATTGCATATTGTCTTCTTCAAAAACAAAGAAAATACATAGTTCTATGAGACAAACATTACTAAGCAAAATTTATCGATCAAGAAACATCTAAGTTGATCCAGTCAAATGAATAATAAAATTTATGAAGGTATGCTATTTTGGAAGGATCTAATTTCAAAGTGAATAGAATACCACTTGTCCATTAAATGTTCTCGTAGTTCTATTGACCGTTTGGTTTCAGAGGGTGTACTTCGAAGCTTTGTTGGCTGTTATTATCGTGGGTCATGTTCTCGTTTCATGGTGCCGACGGAAAAAGTCATGGAGACCGAGATCTGAGGACAGACAATGGTAGTTCGAGTCTGGATGGTGATGAGGAATTGGCTAAGTGACTTGTGAATTGGAGAAGTGGCATGCAAGTGGGGGCGACTGCACAAGAGAGGTTCATGTTCCTACCTCTCAGGGTGAAAACTCAGGGTCTGGTCTTAATTGGTTGTGTCTAACAATGGCCGTGTTGAAGGTATTGTTTTGAGAGCGCGGACTTTCTTCAGAGTGAAACGTAGATCTTTGATTGGGCGATGATGGTGTTTGTGCACTGTTTCCTTTTTAGTGGCGTCGTTTTTGGATAAGCTAGACTTCTGGTGTTGTCTTGGTGGTGGTAGTACTGCTGTTTCAATGAACGAGTCACTGTAGCGAGAGTTTTCTTTTTTATAATTCTTCTTTCTTTTTTTAGTTGTGTGCATCCATGTGGCGGTTAGGGCAATGTGTTGTTGCAAAGGCTGGGTGTAATTGGTATCATCTGATATTAATATATGCTTCTTCCCAAAAAAAAAAGTAAGCACATATACAATAGGCTAGCTCTTGTATTGACTATATAAATATGTTTCACTATTTAATATCCGCATGTGCATGTCTGCATGCAAGACTATAGCATGGTAGGTCTAGCCTTCACATCCGGCTAAAAACGAGCTATTGTTTCTCGTTTACTGCTCGCACCACGGCAGGCAGAGCGCCCGCCCTCTCCTCTTCTTTCACTTCTCTATGCGATGTGGAATGACTTATCGTCAGCTGATTAAAAATTTATTGTACTTACTCTAAGTTAAGCGACGTTGGACCGGCAACTAGTGCAAGGGATTAAAACCCTCTCCTATTATGAGTTTCTAGATGATTAGAGCAATTCTTGCAGATATTTTTTCAAAACTCTATCGGATTTCTTAAAATCGGCAACCTACTACGATACATCAAGCATTGAACTAGGGTTTTATAGTTTCGAGTTCGGCCACAGAAAACGGATACTCAACTATGAACTGAACTTTTTAAAAAATTGCACTTGCGGAACAAAATTTAGAGACAAGTTGTGGTTGATCATACGATGTTTAGTGCATAATCATATACGGTTAAATAAAATAAAAATCGTAAACACTAGTTAAACTACGATACATCTGGGCATTAACACTGCCGTCAACCCTAATACCAAAATTAGTCCTCCAGTGACCTCACAGAGCCTCCTGGCATGGTGGCGAGGCGCTCATCATCGTCGAGGTCGATGACCTCCTGCTTCATTGGTGCATGGCGAGCTCCTTCTACTTGGACTCGTAAACCGCCACCTGGATCACGGCAAAGAGAACCGCCTGTTAGATAGATCAACGTGACTGGGCCCAACGGCCCAGCACGCCCCTATCCGCGCCCTGATCGGGGGCGCCCTAACCCTATCTGGTTGGTGGGTCCCTGTCGCCGCGCTATATAAAGTGGTGGGGAGCTGGAAGTGCACGATACGAGGTTCGCCGCTGTGCCAATACCCCACCTACATCCCTACCGATCTAGGGTTAGCGCGAGCCGACGGGAAGCACCGCCACCACCACCGCACACTCACGCCGTCACCCACCTTTCTCCCCATGGCCAACGACAGAGGGTCCAGCTCCGGCACTAGCTCCGGGATCCCCTCTGGCTCATGCTTGTCGAGCCAGGGCGCAGGTAGTACCATTCTCTCTCTCTCTCCCTCTCAGATCTACAAGTCCTACCCTATAGTAAATCTACAGAGGCTAGACTAGATACAACACTGCCATCCCCTCATTCATCCCCGCTGCCATGAGTGCTCGATCTGAGCGGCGGCGGCGTTGCTTCTCTAGCGTGCGCTGCTCTGCTTCATCGTGCAGCACCACCTTCTCCCCCTTCAACTATTCGGTGGAGGCGGAGTATTCTGACGGCATGCTACACTCCTTGTCGGGGTAGGCGGGGGACGTAGCCCGTCGAGCACGCTCGTGTAAGGACCCACATGCATCCACGCCGTGGGCATAGGCATGGACGCCGTGTCACCATAGCCGCGAGAGGGATGGTGGTGGGCCATAGGCGTAGGGGGACGTCAGCGGGCCATAGGAATGAAGGGACGACGTACGGATTGATTAGATTATATTGCGGTTGGTCCACCGCCGGACCATGCGCTTCTTCGCCCCTCCAAGCGCACGATCGAGGCGCTTGCGCTGCATGGAGGAGGGGTCGTAGCAACCACATGAACTTCCACCGTCATGGGAGCTTCCACGGCCTCCACTACATCCGCCTTCCAAGTATGATTGAGCTACGTCCCAGTCACATCGCAAGGTGAGTAGGCTGGATCTTTTGGACGAGCGCGTGGATTTGGGCTCAGAAGGGGCTAAATCGGGGCGCGCGGCAGATATAGAGGTTCATATGTTTTATTTAAACTTGGTCAATCTTTGTTTTGTGTGAGACTATCAAATAATTTATGTCTTCTTTTTTGGAATAACAGATAATAATAGAAGGTATAATACTACGTATATGAAAGTATATTGCAACATTTGGCATTTATTCTCTCCGTTTACCAGTGGGTGAGATCTGAACACGTCTTGCCTAACTGGCTAAGGCATCCGGCTGACTCTGCAGTCGGTCGGTCTCTTGTTTACTCAGTATATACTTTGTTACTACTCATGTCCTGCTTGCTAGCTGGTACTTGCATGCGGTAGGTGAGATCTCAACTGACCACAGCTATTTACATATACACTTGCACACTCAGCTCGCATATATAGTTAGTTACTACGGATGCCAATGTTCTAACTGTGGCTAGTTAGCTAGCTCCGAATATATATAACACTCCCTTCGTTTCAAAATATAAGATGTTTTAGGTTTATGAAGAAAATGAATCTAGACTTCTTTTAGTGTGTGTAGATTCTACCTAAAGTTGAGTGAACCTACATACGGAGTACTAAAACAAGTCTAAATACATTTTCTTCACAAACCAAATTATTAAATAACAAACGGTATACAAGTATGCTGAAATCTAAACAAACTTAGCGAGGGTATCTTCCCGACATCGAGAACTCTTCTTCTTGGCTGTATTGTCTGCTCACTTCCTCCGGCCGGCTCGTACTTTTAGTTAGTAGTGGATGGCCTATTGGAATATGTCTCTCTTTGTTTCGTTCTTCCCTCAAATAACACGTATCACGCTCCTTGAATGCCTATAGGGCTTCGAGTGCCATCTCCACTTTTCTCATGGTTGGTTTCTCTTCTCCCCTAATTTTTATGCATGATGCAGCTAGAGCAGCCACCTCATCCAATTCACTTCCACCCTCCTCTACAACCTGTGGATCTAGTATTTCAACTAGATTGCCTTCTGCAAGTAATTCACCAAATTTCATAACCAACCCTTTTTCTTCAGAGGATCTATACATGTTTGGCACCTTCCGAGTGAGCAACTCAACAAGAAGGACACCAAAGCTATAAACATCACTCTGCTCTGATAGCCGCCCTGTGTAATAGTACATAGGATCTAAATATCCTATGGTTCCTTGCACCGCTGTTTTTGTTGCCTCTATTTGATCAGTAGGTAAATACCTTGAGGTGCCGAAGTCTGAGACCTTCGCTGTTAAAGCATCATCAAGCAGTATGTTGGGAGATTTGATATCTCTATGTATTATGGGAAATGAAACAGCTGAGTGAAGTTATGAAATAGCTTTGCCTACTTCACTTGCGATCCTTAGCCTGTCTTCCCATGGTATTGAGTATCTTGGCGATTTTTGGTGAAGATGGTCGCTAAGGGTTCCATTGGAAATGAACTCGTATACAAGCAAAGGGACTTATGTCTCTAGACAACATCCGTAAAGCTTGACAACATTCTTATGGTTGATCTGTGAGAGGATTGCGACCTCGTTAATGAACTCATCAATTTGTCGTTGGATCATAATCTTTGACTTCTTGATGGCCACGACATGCAGATCAGATAAAATCCTGTTGTACACAGTTCCATGGCCACCATCTCCGAGCTTACGTGTCTCGTCAAAATTGTTTGTTGCCTTTTCTAGCTCTTCGAGAGGAATAATCATTTTCTCTGCAATGCCAGACCTGTGAGATACAAGTTTTGCTCCAACAGCTGACCATGATTTTGGAGGAAGAACTTCCGTTTCAATAATTTCTTCCTGTGGTGCCTAAGATGACTTCTCACTAAAACTGCCCCGAAGACCAAGAATAGACACTACGGGAATAACTAAATAGGCCGACGGCCTTTTTATACGCCGACGGCAAAATTTCGGGGCCGTCGGCGTAGATTGACGGGCCGTCGGCCCAGTTTTGCCGTCGGCGTAGAATAAATAGGCCGACGGCCGCCGTCGGCGTAAACATGACCGTCGGCGTAGCCCATTGGGCTAACGGCAGAGCAACGGCGTCAAGTCTACGCCGACGGCTTTGCCGTCGGCGTAGCTATTTTTCTTTTTTTTCCATATTAATCTTAGAAAAATCATAACTAAATCATTTAAATTCAGAAAAATACATATAATATATTAAAATTTGCATAAAAATAAGATATATCTATATAAACTCAAATATTATATATTTTTATTCAAAAAATACATAAAAAATACAAATACTTTCGTATAACATATTTTCCATTTTTCAAGTGCAAAAAACGGGGTGTTTTGTGAAGCAACCACCAAAAGAAAGTTCCAAAATGATAATACCATATTTTTTAAAAATACTAGACCATATTGAATGAACAATTTCCCAACCTAGGAATCTCAAACCTTTCCGTTCACCTCTCGTGAAAAAGACAATCTCCTGCTGAATCGGCAGGAAATGAGTTAGATTTGAACTACAGGTACATGATATATTGCTCATGATTTTTTGTAAAAATCATTTTTAGGCTCACAATATGCTATTTCATCAGAGATCTAATGCAAGTTTAGTGAGACTCGTCCCCCAGCTAAGAATCATCATGCCCCTCGATTTAGGAAGTTTAATGATAGTTTGAAATGTGCATAAAAAATTGAAAAACGATCAAAACAATGCAAAACCTTCGCGTGGTGTCATATTATATGACATAGTTCCATGGAAAAATACCAGAATTGGTATATTCATTGAGTCTTAAAAATACCTTCACAAAATGGCCTATCTCAATCGAGGTTTTCTGGATTTCAGGTCAAATGACCAATGTTATTGCTATAATCGTGGTATAGTTTGAGATAATGTGTCCATATTGTGCACACATGTGTATCATGGGATGGTGAACAATGTTGCAGCAGGAAGTTTTCCTTTTCGTCACACCGAAAAGCCATTTTTCATTTTCCGAGTGCAAAAAACGGGGTGTTTTTGTAAAGCAACCACCAAATAAAAGTTTCAAAATGATAATACCACATTTTTCAAAAATACTAGACCATATTTAATGTACAATTTCCCAACCTAGGAATCTCAAACCTTTCCGTTCACCTCTTGTGAAAAAGACAAATTCCTGCTAAATCGGTAGGAAATGAGTTAGATTTGAACTACAGATACATGATATATTGCTCATGATTTTTTGTAAAAATCATTTTTAGGTTTAGAATATGCCATTTCATCAGAGATCTAATGCAAGTTTAGTGAGACTCGTCCCCGAGCTAAGAATCATCATGCCCCTCGATTTAGGAAGTTTGATGATAGTTTGAAACGGGCATAAAAAATTAAAAAACGATCGAAACAATGCAAAACCTTCGCGTGGTGTCATATTATATGACATAGTTGCATGGAAAAATATAAAACTTGATATATTGATCGTGTCTCAAAAAACCCTTCACAAAATGACCTATCTCAATCGAGGTTTTCTGGATTTCAGGTCAAATGACCAATGTTATTGCTAGAATCGCGATATAGTTTTTGCTAATGTGCCCATATTATGCACTCGTGTATATCATGGGATGGCGAACAATGTTGCAGGAGAAAGTTTTCCTTTTCGTCGCACGAAAAAGCCATTCTTTATTTTTCAAGTGCCAAAAGCGGGTGTTTCATGAATCTTGACATAGTTTCAGTTGGTCTAATATTTAAAATTTATGATATATAATTAAATAGATGATAGGGATGTCATATTTGGATTCCTCTCATTTTTCTGATCGATTTGGATATATTATTTGTCGAATTGTGATTTACGGATTTGTAGATATGAATTATTCAAATTTAAATAAAAAAAGCAAAATAAATAAAATTTATTTTATTTTTATTTGAATTCAAGATTATTATTACTTATTTATTGTTGTTTACTCAAAAATTTGTATGAAATGTAAAAAAACAAATATGTCTAACATTATAGTGTAATGGTAATAGGTTTGATACGATAATATTCACAACAAGTTCTAGTTTGTTTGTCGGAAGCTCATGTGGAAGGAACGAAGAAGTTAAACGTGCTGGGGCTGGAGTAGTATTAGGATGGGTGACCGGTTGGGAAGTTTAACTAATTGTGCAATTTGACTTGAGACTAAGTATACTTAGAAATATAAATTTCCATGTGAGATTAACAAGTTAAACAATACAAAAATGTTTAAAAAGTTGAAAAAAAATTTGAAAAAATAATTTGGAAAAAAAATTGAAAAAAAAAATTGGAAAAAAAAATTGAAAAAATCTAGGCCGACGGTAAAGCCGTCGGCGTAGCCAAACGACCGTTAGTCATCTAGGTAGACCCCATATGGTCTACGCCGACGGCGGCGTAGCTATATACACCGACGACTTTTCTACGCCGACGGGAGAAGAGGCTACGCCGACGGCAGCCGTCGGGCCAGCCTACGCCGATGACATTTAGGGCCTACGCCGACGGGACCCGGCCGTCGGTGTATTCAGCTTCTCCCGTAGTGAGAAGGCCAGGGCCAACAGCTACGGATAGACCAATGATTAAACCTGAAAATTGCACAGATCGACCTCTTACTGTACTTCAAGTATATATTATGTAGTGATGTTGCCGTGGAGTACAAAATAAGGAAGCTAAGTATAGTCAATGAGTAGTGTATTTGTGTACTAGGATGTGCTCACCTATATTGACGGGTTTGAGGCAGCCATCGGGCATGCGGGGCTCTCCATCGGTTCATGGAGGGCAACGACATTCATAATTAAGATCCGTCTAGATTGGTGCAATGGCCGAAGCACACAATGCCTTCTCCTTGGAAGTTGCACTCGTTCACATCTACGTCATCAAAGAGAGAATATATAGCACTGAATTAATAGAATCAAGCAGAGATTTTTCATCACCACTATCTAAATAAAGTCTTGAGTTATACTAGTGATTACAAGCATCAAATAGAAAAATGTATGTAATCTTGTGTCAGCCAAGATATATACTAGTAACAATAGTCACTGGCCACCATGGCTGGGCGGTGCACACGAAGCTGCATTATATAGATGACTAACTAGTTTCAGGCCGTGATACGATCCGGAACTAATAGTTTTGCAAAGTGCAGCTGGCCAGCTCGAGGTAACTAGTCCCGAGTCGTATTACAGACCGGGACTAGAGGTCCAGTCCGGCCCGGGACTAGTGACTATCCCGATTACTAGCCGTTGGAGACATTACGGCCCGAGACTAGTGTCCTAACAAACCAGGACTGGTGACAGGATTGAGATCGAACCGAAGGGGTGTTTTTCAATAGTGCAATATATACTATTAACAAGTACTCCCTCCGACAGTAATGTAATTTTTTTTTAGATATTACAAAATGGACTGCATTAATAGACTGGAAAATAAAAGAATCTACATACTAAAACATGTCTACCTATAAAAAGCTAGAATGTCTTACTGCATTTGTGAACGAGGGGGGGGGGGGAAGCATATTTCCAAATCTTGTTACGCTAGAAGATATAGACGATAACAGTAATACTCCCTCCGTTTAGAAATATAAGATGTTTTAGATTTACTAGCTGAATGCCCATGCGTTGCTACGGTATTTTAAAATGTTAATATTTCCAATTTGCAATATCTATTTATGCTCATAAACATCTCTCTATTTAAGTATTGCATGTCAACTCTATTCGTTGTGCCTCGTCGAGGTAGTGCCTCTTCTATTTGGAAGACACTACCGCGAGCATCTGACGATGTACTTCATCCTCTCACGTCGAACCTCTCTTTCTGCCATGCACATTGTTATAGATCTCCCTCGTGGACTCTCTGACATATGAAAACCTGATGTCTTATCAATCTCCCTTCCCGACTCTGAAGTTTTACTTTGTGTGTTTTTCTTTGCATTTTCTCCGGGGTGACCCTCCGATGTCTCCACCTCGGCATATGTAAGCATGATCACACTGTACAACCTTATGTTGTGTATATCACCCGCCACCGGCATGTGGTCCTACAGTCTGATATCCGACTCCGGTAGCTCATAGCTTCACACCCCTTCCGAACGACAATACATGCTCGCAAATTGGATGTGAACCAGACTCATATGAATTATCATGTTATTCTCAATCTAACAAACATAACTTTCAACACGCTAACTTGGTTGCACCTTACCCGTTTCTTCTGATATTGAAAATTGATTAGTCATTTTGGTACATGCTCTATGTGTAAGTCAGATTGTTAGAGGCGCCATACATGACCGATGGCCGGAGTCGGTATATGTCCTGTGTTGCAACGGTGATGAAAGCCAGTTGTTTGCTAGGACATGCCATGGTCCGACTCTGACTTCCCGTGAGTTGGTGACTGGTGTCAGAATCAATTAACTTGAAATTTAGTAAAAATTGTTTGAGCCTTTTGCAATTCCTCTAGCGCGACTACAACCGCAATGGCCATGTAGGGCAACATCGAAGGGCGAATTAATTTTATTAGCCCGCCGTCCACGCTGGTGATGTCCGCATTAATCACAGTCTCATGATCACAGTCACATCATCCCTTTATCATCCTCATGCTCTAAGAAAATACATCAATCCATTTGTGGGCAACTCATATTTATATTATTTTCTGTATCCCTTTGAACTGATTGGAAGACTAAGGAGTCAACATTGTAGACTCGTAGTAACTCTTTTCCGCCTGCTCCTTGAGCCTCTAGTCTTTTCAATTTCTTCCTCTTACATGATGCATAATACAATTTTCAGTGGAAATAAATCTTATGGGCATCAATTGTGTAAATACCATATAGGAATTGCGCAAGCATGTCTTCTGAAATAGGCTACATAAACATGCCAACGGAGACAGTCGATGGCAGCATTCTTCTTTCATCTGAAGATCGTATTCATCCCTCTTTCATATGAAGCTGGTCTTCAGACTTCAACCTGTAGCCTGTAGCTACGTATGCCCGTGACAGGAACTGCTTTCTGGACAGTCATAGGAGTACAATTTCCAGCAGCGCCTCTCACCTACTCGCTTTTTTTTCTCAATAAAATACTACCAGCTTGGTGTCCGCTTCTAGCCAATTTCCGGATCAAAAGCTGTTGCCATTTGATCTAGCCAAAGCTTGCGACCAATGTTCATCGCCTTGCCGGAGATCATGACCTGCGTGCAGCCCGAGCCCGTCTATGACCGTGAGCAAGCAGCTTTGGCTGGTGGCGCCGGAGATCATGGCCTGCGCCAGAGGTCAAAATACGGTGGAATATATACTGCTAGTAGCGTCTCTCTATGATTTCTATACGTACCAGGTACGGATGCAGACTTGTGCACGGTCTATGCTAAAAAATCGATCAAACTATGAACAGAACGGGACTGGACCGGACCAAGCGCATGATTGGGTGGTTACGAACAGAACAGAGCTCGTACGATTTGGTGGCTTACAGAACAGAACGGGACTGGGCCGGACCAAGCGCACGATTGGTGCTTGGATGGATCCGACACGAAATCGCTGGTCGCGAGACGGACGACCCACGCGACATACGAAGAAAGAGGGGCGACGAAAACCACCTCAGCGAAAATTATATAGTAGAGATAGATAGCAAACTGCCCGCGCTTTGTAGCGGAAGAAGAAACAATATGCTTATATACCTTTTCTCTTAGCGAACACATGTCCGTCACGAGCCATAGGAAGCTGAAAATGTGCACGATATTGAGCTCGTACTCGTCGTATCTATTTTTCACGCCGCCAATAGCTTCTTGATGACCTTTGGGTCACCATTAATGTCCCCTCAAACTTTTATTTCTTGATATTGTGTCAAACAATAACTAAATAGTAAATAGCAGACATGAAATCATTAGATCTAACATGTATTAGCGCAGGTAGGATCTCTGATATAAAGTAGGATTCTGATAAATCATGAATCTAAATAGTTTATACATGAATATTTGGGAGTGAAATATGAAAAAACCTTGTTGGAATTCTGGAATTATGGATCGATGATAATTGCCATCCGAAAAGTCTGAGAACATGACTAATATCCAACAAAATCGAGAATTGCTAGGTTTGAAGTATATCTTGATTTGGGTTGTGCCATTGTTTTAGAAGTATGTTTTATTTCACCCAAATTTCAATTTCAATTATCTGGGATTTTCCACTACACAACAATTCAGAAAAAGGCTATACCTAATATGAATAGGAAGAACAGAGGAATGCTTCTTCTTGCATTTGTTTTGTTGCTCTATCATAATAAAAACCCACCGCCTCTATATTAAGCATAGAAAAAGAATAAATTTATGGAACTTAGCTTCTTTTTAAGTCACTACGGCAAGTAGTTATTCTTCTGAACTTTGACAGTCGACACCCTCTTCAGATATTTTCTATTCTCCATCTTCATTATTGATGCCAATATTCTATTCTCCGTCTCCAACTTTGACTACGCACAATTCATGTTTTTGCACCGAACATGTAATGAGCTCCTCTTTTTTCCCTGAAAATATCTTCCAATTTTGTTTCAAAATCTGCAGAGAAATTCACAAAATCTCCACACTTGAAGCCCAAATCCACCAATCCAATCATTTTCTCAGCCATATTTGCTTGTATATTTGTATCACTTGGAGTTATAGACCCCATGAACGCCAAGAGAAGCAGCAAGACGACTTTGTACCGGAACAGATGGGCGTTTTCCGGTCTCAACATCACGATCCGCCGCTGACGCCATGGCATCCTTGTCTTCATCAGGGCACACCGGCCGTGCACGATCTAGCATCCCTCTAATTAGTGCAAATCGATGCCATGGATGTGGTTCGCGCCAGCTACCGCGCGTCGCCCCGTCGATCACACGCGGCGCCATCCATGCCGACACATGCCTCGCTGAAGTCGCCATTGGTGAAATTCAGTGGAGAAAGCTCGGCCAGCCTGCGCGGAGATCCTCGCTCTGTTTGTTGCGTGTCTCGTCGATTGCTATGCTAGGTTTTCGGTAGGTAAATTTGTCCGATCTAATTTCGAGAGGGACGGCCTGGCTTGGTTTTGTTTCAATGAAGGAGGAAGGAGGTAGCGCTTGTGTCTCTCTCGTGGATCCTTTTTTATCTGCTCGCGTTTTTTATTTTTTATATCCTCCCGTGGTTGCCGTGGTAGCGATTGGACGCGAGAGAGAAAAAATAGCGTACCGTTTTTTCCACTTAATGGTGGCATCTGATGTAATATAAAATTTGGTGGAAGGGTAAAATGGTCTAAAAAAGTGTTGGACCGGGAGAAACACTTCGTGTTTTATTATTAGATATAGATTAACGATGGCATCTGATGTAATATAAAATTTGGTGGAAGGGTAAATTGGTCTAAAAAAGTGTTAGACCGGGAGAAACACTTCGTGTTTTATTATTAGGTATAGATATAGATATAGATAAAGGAGATGTATCTAGACACGGTTTAGTGTATAGGTTTAAACGAATCTAGATATTAAAAGATGTCTAGATACATCTTATTTACAAACCTAAAACATCTTATATTTTCAAACGGAGGGAGTAGTAGTTATAGTTTTAGCATAGTGTGTATGATGAAAAGCAAAGGTTATGTATGAAAGTTAACCTTGACAGCCGTTGGTGAGGTAAGGAGTGCCGTCGTAACCGTCGTCGCAGCGGCACCGATAGCCTTTGTAGCCTGCAAAGCAGCTGCTATGCTTACTCCTGCAGATGCTTCTGGCTGCGTCCACGGGGCACTTGTCAGAGCACTTCCTACCGGCGGCGGCGCCATCACGCCGGAGGACCTCCCAGCCGAGGAAAACCGGGACTTCCATGGAAGCAAACGCCGACGGCGGCGGCCGGCCGCCACCTGTGTCCAGAACGTCAGTGTGCGCATCGTAGTTGTCGTCGAACCAACCCACCTTGGCGACGAACACGATCCCGGGCAGCGCGTCGCCTCTCTACGGTTCCGGCCGAACCACGTCAGCTGGATGTCGTAGGAGACTCGGCTCAGGATCTGTCCTGCCGCCGTCGTCCTACGAAGGTCCGCGGTGAGCGGGGCCTGGCAGCAGAGCAATCCGGAGCAGTACTTGGCGGCGCCGGTCGCGGGCATCATGCCGGCGTACCAGCCAGCGCCGGGGCAGAAGGAGGAGCAACTGGCCATGGTGAGGTTGTTGATTTCATCCCGCAGGGTCGCGGCCACATTGCAGCCAGCGACGACGAGCTCGTTCCGGCCCGCCGCCAGCGCGAAGGGCCCGTCGGCGTCGAGGCTGGCGCGGAGGAACCCGCCGTGGCCGTCGCTGGCGCGGATCTCTACGGCGCCCCTGTGGATGACGGTCACCGTGGCGTTGGCGACAGAGATCTCGGCGACCATGAGAGCAGCGTCGACTCCGAGCAGCACACGCGCAGAGCTTGTGTCATTGCCGTCGTGGCAGGTGAGGTTGAAGCCCAGCGAGTGGTAGCAGCCGGCGCCGATGCCGAATGGGTACGGCACGGCCACGTCCCCGCAGGTGGTCCGGCAGCCCTGCAGCCCTATCGTGGGCGGCGACGGCGCCTCAGCGGCGGCCGCGCCACCAGCACTGCTGCGGCGGCGGCTATGGTTGAGTCTAGAGTGGTTACCTGCATGTACAAACACGGATGCATGATCGATGGACCTACAAATTAAAGCTAATTTCAGGCAACAAGTCTGGCATTGGCAACCACCAGGATTCATATATACAGCGACAGTCACAAGAACATATATATACAGGTGAGACAAGCCTGCTAATTTCGGTCCAACGCGTAGTCCGATCCATTGGAGTTGTTGAGTGGACAGTCATATATAGCTTTTATCGTCTATGACATATATAAAAGATTTTTTTTTTTTACTTTTTGCGATTCGATCAGACATATAAAAGTTGTTATTATACCACATCCGTCCTGCATAGTCATTTTTTTTTTATTTTTCTGCGCGCGAAAGTAGGCAACTTCACATGCTTTTTCCACTACTAGTACCACAAGTTGCCTCGGGGCTGGATTTTCATGATAGCACGAAACCATGATTGGCACACAGACACAGCACCAAAAAAACCGGGCCAGCCAGGCCTGCAGGGCGGCCTAGAAATTAAGTAGAAAATCCGGGCATCACACAGCCAGCAGGCACGTACGGTGACATGCATGGGTAGGCTCGAAGCATGGAAACAACCGTAACTCGCACAAAGTAGCTAGTATTGGATGGCCCTGTAACACTCGAAATGGTTGCATGCATGCATGCATGCTTGCATTGCCAAGTTACCTCTGCACACTTATAATCCTTGACCGTCGTCCACATGGGCGCTATATATAAAGATCCATGCTCCCAACGGAGCGTTCTCGGGGTGCATGCCTTCACCCAAAAAGATGCATGCTTGAATTATCAAGTTACCTCTACACTTCTCGATCGTATTGCCTTATCTACCGATCGAGTACCGAGTCGTCTGACAGATATAGAAAAAAGACTGAGAAGACATATAGACAAGAGTCTTTGTGAATGCTGATTGGGAAACAGCCATGCCTAACACTACTACTCTTCACTCGGTGCCACGTACGGGTAACCTCCGATCATGTTCCTTTAAAAGTTGAGGCTTCCACGACCATACCAAAATTAAAAAAATGTTACGGAAAAATATTGGTACTTGGAAAAAACACTAAAACCAGATAGGAATATTCTGGATTCAAATAAATTTGTTCTTGCATTCCTGGACTGGCTAGAGGAGGGAACATCTCTGACAAAACTAGAGGCGTTTTTCGGAACTCGGTTTAAGCTACAGATTGAGAAACTGGTGCACATGTGTGGCGCCTAGACCGATCCCCGCCGCTACCAGTCTGTTGTGTGGGCTTTTCCCAGCAGCATCCTCTGGGGGAGGGGAGAAGGGAGAAGGGAGAAGGGAGGTGCTAGGGTTTGTGGTGGGGGAGCCGCTCGTGTCGCCCGGAAGGATGACGCCAAGTTAGGACTGTATGTAAACATATCATAACTCTATCTAAACTACCATAACAAAATTATATGTCTAATACTCTAACACTCAGCAGCATCATACACAGGGACTATAGAGACCATGTGAAGCCATCGAACTTATTACCGATATGGAGTTTTCCTTCAAAGTAGTTCACATCCTTGCTTCGGGAGAGCTAACGAAAAACACATGGGGTATAGTAGCAAACTAAGCAATCAAGGACCTACAGCTAGTGACAGAAGCGTGCGTGCGTGCGTACGTACGTGTGTTTGCTGGACACAAGTATAGTATATCATAATTAATCGGGTTTTTCAGAACAAGGACTTCGTGGTCGGCTGCTCCTCCTACTGCAGCGGCCACCGTCGTGGGCTCCCTGCCGATGATTTCCGGAGCAACAACGGTACGTGCCGCGTGTGGAAAAATTGAATCCCCTAATATTTCGGTATATTGATTTGACCCTCACGGAGAGTATATATAGACGTACACGAGGTAGGCGAAGACTTGGAGTACAAGATGTAGAGTCCTAGTCTATCTCTAGTCTATACACGTATACGTACTCTAACATCCCCCTCGATCGGAGCGGGAGTGACGCAGACGCTTGCGACTAGATTTGAAGTCTCGCGCTTCCGTCGTCTTCATCTCCTTGTTACCATTACCTGCGTGAACATGATCATGGCTGGCACATAGGCGGAGACTTGGAGTGGCGTGGATGCAAGTGACAATGCGGACGCTGTTGACTGGAGTTCTTGAGTTGCTGTAGATATTGTTTTTGATGTCGATGTCGAGATAGCCGATCGTGATGTAGCCGTGGTCGATGTAAGTGTGGTCAATGTTGTAGTCGTCGTAGTGGTGTGGCCGCCATTGCCGGAGGCGCAAAAAATATTGCGCGATTTTTTTTTTATTTTTGTTGATGAAGCTGTAGTTGTTGATGTTTTGCACCTTATAGAGGTACCGTCGGGGCGTCTCTTAGACGCGGTCATAAGTGAGAGCCGGTTTTGCCAGGACCGGAGGAATCCACCAAGCACACAAGGTTTTGCCAGAACCATATGCACGGTCATAGGGGCATCACAATTGTGATGCCGGTTTGTTGTTGCAGTCGTCGGGGTCGTGGATGCGGTGATGCCGGCGTCGTGCCTTGCAGTTGTACTGTCAGAAGGCGTTGTAGTTGTATGTCCATCGTGTGGATAGGTATAGCGGCGGCGGAGATGTGTCGACGAAGAAGTTGATGAAGACCACGTAGATGTAGACCTTGGCGATGATGTGCCGGCGATGAAGGAGTAGGCGTGTCGGCGATGATCGTCACTCGAAGGCGCCCCTTGTGGCGGCGATGATGTCGAAGCCTTGATGTCGGAGAAGTCGGCGTAGTAGTGTCCCACACCGTCCTGGCATGTGGTTGATGTTGATGTGGCTTCTCCGTGGTGTGCTCGACGTAGATCTTAGTTTGTAGCCTGACGTAGTCGTATAGTTTGATATAGATGTTAGGGTTGATATAGTCTGGCTCGATACAGTGCAGATCGGTGCGGCTTGACAATGGTGGAGTGGAGATCGCGTCTGTCCATGCGTGCTTCGGGATGTTGATGAGGACCCGCGGATCGTCCCACGAGTACGTCCCATGCTGCGTGCGTAGAAGACCTGCGTGCGTGGCGGCGTGTATTTGGGCACACACAGATCTGATGGGCAAAACACACACCACGCATATGCATCTCCATATTTTTTTTGCATGCATGTACGGGCTGCATACCTCGTGGAGTTTGCTGCTGCATGCCCGCGCCTGGATTGGTTTGGACGCGGGAGGCCGACGCGGAGCAGTGGTGGTGATTTTTTTTTTTGAACAACGGAGCGTCTCAGAAGGGGTTAGAGTCTTTCATTAATATTACAGTGGGTGTACATAGTGATTACAAAGGACCCCATAAAAATAGCAAATTACACATAGATCCTTGACATTTGTAGAAAAAACCTTGCTAAAAGATTTTAGATTACAATCTAGTCCAATCTCTTCCCCAGCGCGGAGCAAAGGGAGCAGAGCACTGTAGCCATGGACGGAGACGGGGACGAGACCACTTGTCTCCGGCCCGGAGAAGCCCCAAGTGCCCGAGCTCGAATAGGGCCTCTCAGAGGAGGTTGAATTAACGCCGGAGCACACCGGCTTTGACCAGGCCATCTTGGCCAAATAAATCCAGATCTTGGGATTAGACCTGGAGGAATTGCTCCATGAAGAAAAGGCTCTAGAACTCCAACGCCTACCCAGCTGCTCGTCTGCTCTGTACCCTCCAATCCCAATCTCTACCATGGATCTCAAGGATTTGAAGGGAAGCAGAGCAAGGAAGAGAGCCAGAACGGCAGTAGCACGCCGACACCACACCAGGAGAAGCCACTTACCATCGCCAGAGAACCTGCCACAGACTCGGGACGGCAAGGCAAGAAGATAGGGGCGGCGGCGCACCAGGGGAGCCCGGATCTTATCACGCAGGCATGCGGTGGTCCTCTCCAGCGTCGGCTCTCCCCATGAGAGCATCTTCACCGGAGCAGGAGGGACCGCATCGGGCAGAACGGGATCCATCTCGTTCTTCTCGAAGCACCCATGGCAGATCTTATTAAGAGGGATGCTTGTCCTCCACCCCACCGCCGGCGCCACGACTTGCCACCAGCAGGGAACCAAGAAGCAGAGGAAGAACAAGGCGGGGAGGATCTGACTGCCAGCAGCCTCCCGCCTACCCTCAGTCGCCATCACGGCAGACGCCATCTCGGCAAACACAAAACTACCTCCTAATCTACACCTACCAGGGGTTACCAGACCACCTGATCCATCATCTCGCCGGCCGGCAGAGCCGCCGGAGAGCGAGAGGGACAAGGGCGGCGGGGGGAAGCGGGGGTCGACTCTCAACAGCAGCGGGTCGAGGGACGGGGAGAGAGAAGGTTTTACTTCAGTGGTGGTGATGAAGATGCACCAACGGGTGCGTGGTCTTGACGTCGTCTGGCCGGTGGTGTAAAGAGCCGTAGTGTTGCTGCACTGATTGTGCCAGACGAGGATCTCTAGATTTAGGGATTTTTTTTAGCTAAATTGGATCTAATCTATGAACTAGGAAATTTCGAAATTGAATCTAATCTAGTCTAAAGAACCGATCTGATCTTTGATCGAGACCGAGTGTCGCGCCTCCGAGGAGAAGAGATTGATCTCCCCGGGGGCGGCGCGCGATGCGGAAGTGGTGGGAGGTCTAGGATCGACGCCGTGAGGCTAACCGCTCCGATAACATTTGGAAAATATTAAATCCCTAGGCGGAGACTTGGAGTATAAGATGTAGAGTCCTAGTCAGTCTATACACGTATACGTACTACACCGCACTTCTACAACAACCTCCAGACGTCCTACCAAGTGCAGGTCAGACGGCTACATGGCAACGGCAGTTCAACCAACGACGATCTGCATGTGTCTGTGTTCATCGTGGACAGTGAAAACTTTGGACACGAACGATTACCCGAGTGGGCATTTTGCCTCGTGATTAATCCGAATACTTCTTTGCTAGGGGGAAGAAGGCAGAAATGCAACTCTAGCATGCACATTAGTTCCTATGCATACTAGAGACGTCCATATGCTGCTTTTGCTTTGAGATTTATATAAAAAGAATCTTTTGCATGCATATAGTACAACGTGACAAATCTATGACACTCTCTCTCCCACTCTTTTAACTCTCCATACTAGATTTAAAAGAGTCATATAATTCGAAATAATTATCTGATTAAAAATATTTTTAAACCGGCATATTTATTTTTATTAAATCTTTTAAACAAGCCTAAAATTAATAAAATTGAAAATTTAATTTTCATAACATAATGAAATGCCATGATTCAGAATGAAACATATTGTATTATTGGTTTCTTGTTTTTCTAGTTAAGCTTATTTTTAGGAGAACTACTAATTAATAAACTTAACCATGTGTTGCATGCATATGTAGATATAGATGAGTGCAAGCACAAAAGAGAGTATGGCTAGCTGTTTCGGTGAGTGCATCAATAACAACGGAACCTTCGACTGCGGGTGCCCACAAGGATACCATATGGAAACGAGACTCAACCAAAAGGTTGCATCGATCAAATACCAAAAAAATACAGGTGAGCCCGCGACCTAGCAAACTTTTCACCTACCAAACTTTCCGTAGAACATATATTTTGCGGCTACCAATAATGGTTGCATGGAGAACGTCTTCTCTTTCTTCATTCAGAAGACATCCAACTTTTCTTGGGTTTATTTTTTTCCTAGCATGTCTACACATAGGCCCATTATAATTCAATCACAATAGTTGTGTCGTTTAATGATGATAGTATAGCTAACAAGATCTCTGTATATTTTTAGCTCTAAGTGTCTTTATAGGAGTTTCTTGTGGGGCCAGTCTTGTACTTTTAGTGCTCGCTGCATTCTTTATCTATTATATACTAAAAGAAATATATGGATGTCTAATAGAGCTACCACGTTAAGCCACATCATCTTAAAATATATGCTTCATCGATCGTAATTTTAATGGCTGAGATTTTAAAACCTATAGGCTTTACGTACAAACTTATCAGCAAACATGAGCATTCGGCACGTACCAAAAAAGGAAAAAAAAAAGTGAATCTATCCGCACAAACGTGTAGGACAAGGTCACAAGCATGGGCGGCGCGAGGGGTATGCCCCTGTATTCACGTGAATACCCAAGATTTAGTGTAATTTATTTTGTATATACATTAATTCGGCCAGCCATCAGGGTGCGTAGATCTAATTAATTTGGTCCATAGTCTGTAGATTGGATGTGATGAAAACTTTTAATTTATCATTCTCTCAGGTTCATATTACTTGACTCAAATTTGTCTAGATTTAAATGTATATAGCATTAAAATATGTCTAAATACATCTAAATCTAGACAATCTAAGTCAACTAATATGAGTCGGAGGGAGTATTATTTTCTTTTACCCAACCTAAAATAATTGATTCAATTTTGTCTAGATACACATGTACATAGACATGTTTTAGCGTGTAGATCCATACAAAAATTTAAAAAGGTCCGAGTCACTTATTTTAGAATAGACGAGTAATATAGATGAAGAAGAAGAGTGGTGCAAGAAGTAACACTAGTGGAAACGAGGCCTTTTGTTGAGCCTGGAAATGGGCTTTAACACCGGTTCCGTACCAGCGTGGCCCGTGCAGCAAAAAGGAGCCCCCATTTAACACGGGTTCATGGCACGAACCGGTGTTAAAGGCCCCTGCACCAGTAGCCTGCGCAGCCCCCCTCCTTTAACACCGGTTCGTGGCTTGAACCGGTGTTAAAGGGGGGGGGGGGGCTATATAATACACCGCAGCCCACACCCCACTCTTCCATTTTTTGCACTATCTCATTTTGGAGCCTAGCAAGAGGGTGTGAAGTGTGCTAGTTTGTATTTTTTTCATATGCACATGAGGTGTTCGGTGAAATGCCCGAGAGCTCAAAATAAGTTTTCTCGTTGCTCTTTCCTTCTCGGTCGAGGTACGCAACTATCCTTTCATGTGTCATTGATGTACTATATATATAAATGGTCATCTCCCTATTAATTTTTGATATATACTATATATTAATGCAGATGAACCGACAATGGATGTACGGTGACCGCCGCACTTCCGAGTACATTACGGGCCTCCAAAACTTCATCGTTGTGGCTAATGCAAACCGTGGTCACAATGGTTTTATGTGTTGTCCGTGTGTTCACTGTCAGAACAAGAAAGACTACTCAAATACCAGAACCATTTACGCCCACCTGCTTCGATCCGGTTTCATGCCCAGCTATAATTGTTGGACCAAGCACGGAGAAAAAGGGGTTGTGATGGAAGACAACGAAGAAGAAGAGGATGATGACAACTATCATAATATGTATCCTGAATATGATGATACTGCAACGGGGGTAGATAATGAAGATCAAGAGGCAGCAGATGGGCCCGCTGATGACGATCTTGGTCGGGCCATTACTGATGCAAAGGAAGAATGTGAAACTGAAAAGGAGAAGGAGAAGCTGGAGCAGATGTTAAAGGATCACAAAACATTGTTGTACCCAACTTGCGAAGATGGCCACAAAAATCTAGGTACCACACTGGATTTGCTGCAATGGAAGGCAGAGAACGGTGTGACTGACAGCGCATTTTCAAAGTTGTTGGTAAAAATGAAGAATCTTCTTCCAAGAAATAATGAGTTGCCCGACAGTACATACCAAGCAAAGAAGGTTGTCTGCCCTCTAGGATTAGACGTGCAGAAGATACATGCCTGCATTAATGACTGCATCCTCTACCGCGGTGAGAAGTACGAGAATTTGGATGCATGCCCGGTATGCACTGCACTGCGGTATAAGATCGGACGAGACGATCCTGACGATGTTGAGGGCGAGGCCCCTAGGAAGAAGGTTCCTTCCAAGGTTATGTGGTATGATCCTATAATACCATGGTTAAAACGTCTCTTTAGAAATAAAGAGCATGCCAAGTTGTTGCGATGGCAAATAGAAGACCGTAAGAAAGACGCGATGTTGAGACACCCCGCTGATGGGTCACAGTGGAGAAAAGTTGAGCGAGAGTACCCGGACTTCGCACGTGACACAAGGAACTTGAGGTTTGGTCTAAGTACAGATGGCATGAATCCTTTTGGTGAGCAGAGCTGCAGTCACAGCACCTGGCCTGTGACTCTATGTATCTATAACCTTCCTCCTTGGTTGTGTATGAAGAGGAAGTTCATTATGATGCCAGTGCTCATCCAAGGCCCGAGGCAACCCGACAACGACATTGATGTGTACCTAAGGCCATTAGTTGAAGAACTTTTACAGCTGTGGGCCAACCCAGGTGTACGTATGTGGGATGAGCACAAAGGGGAGCCATTTTACCTACGAGCATTGCTTTTCGTAACCATCAATGATTGTCCTGCTCTTAGTAACATTTTAGGACAGACAAACAAGGGATACAATGCATGCACACACTGTTTAGATGAGACTGAAAGTGTATATTTGGATAAATGTAAGAAGGTTGTGTACCTAGGGTATCGCCGATTTCTTCCGAACCTGCATCCAGTAAGAAAGAAAGGCAAGCATTTCAAACATCTGGCAGAACCCCGGAGGAAGCCTGTCCTCCGTACTGGTGAGGAGGTATTTCGTATGTTCAAGGACCTAGAAGTAATCTTTGGAAAAGGTCCTGGCACTCTATCTGTTCCAAATGACGATGCCGGACACGCGCCCATGTGGAAGAAGCAATCTATATTTTGGGACCTACCCTATTGGAAAGTCTTAGAGGTTCGCTCTTCAATCGACGTGATGCACGTGACGAAGAATGTTTGCGTGAACCTGCTAGGCTTCCTAGGAGTGTATGTGATGCATCCCGTCCTACGACCGCTACTACATCTACCCCCACGAACTCCCCAAGTGAACCCATGACTCGCGCCCGAGCCAAACTCCTTCAAGCTAAGGTGAACTCGCTCCTTTCCTTGTGTGACCTCGATACACCCTTGGATGGCCTGCTACTTCATACGCATACCTTGTGCATCATCAGGTACGAAGAGAATGCCCCAGAGAACGGAGGAGCACCAGTGGAGGAAACCAAAAGCTCTCTGTCACCGGCGGTACTACCGGACCTGGAGACCGGTACTATCGCCTAGCGGCACTACTGCCCGCTGCTACCGCCACCAACATACGACACCAGCAGAAGCCAAATACTCTATGTCTCCGGCGGTACTACCATACCTGGAACCGGTACTACCGTACCACGGCACTACCGCCACCAACAGACGACGCCAGCAGAAGTCCCAGGACGGCAAGCGGCACTACCGGGCCTGGAAGCGGTACTACCGGCTGACCGGTACTACCGGACGTGCTTGACCGGTACTACCGGACATGTGTGGACCTGATCGTGTTAAGTCGGCCCAGCGCCCTGTAACCCTCTCTATATTTCGCTATTTGTTCCTAAAATACCCTTGTTTATGTGGTTGGCCTATAAATAGCCCCCACCCTCCATTGTAAACCCTAGACTTGGATAATTGTAGTTGAAGACACCCCTTTGAGGATCTATCAACTATTTGTCTCATGCTCCTTGACAAGGAGCACCAAATTATCCACACACCTCTTGGATCTTGCCTAGTGCGTTCAAGTTGTACAAGGCCTTGGGTTCTCGGTTTCTCGCCCCCAAGTCGTCAAGATCTCACCAAGCACCTCGTCCCCCGTTGTTGGCGTGGAGAGAGAGCTTCGCCCAACACCGATCCTAGGGATTATGTTGGACCGGTTGCCACCGGCGTGAGTTATCGGTGTGTATCGTGATTTGTGTGCGTGTGTTCGTGGTTTTCATCCCTTCTTCCCCCGTCCACCGCTTTCCCCTTGTTTCCCGTGGAGATTCGTGAAAGATCGGGCCACCCCAAGGGGTTACCCCATAACATCTTGGTATCAAGAGCAAGGTTGATCACGAATTTCCCCCCAATTTTTCTTTTATCCCCCTTAAAATCGAAAATCCCACCAAAAAGAGCCCCAATTTGCCTTCGGATCGATCTTTGGATTTGGTGAGTTTTTCATGGTTTTGGTCCATAGATCTGTTGCTTTTGGAGTCGATCTATAGCCCCTGTTGTTCCTAGCCCAGCCTTTCAGTCAGATTCCCACGAATTTGAGGTTTGTGTCAAGTGGATCTCGTTCCTGTTCTGCGACCAGCGGTACTACCGGTCGAGCAGGCGGTACTACCGCCGTCCGGTACTACCGGTGTCTCAGGAGGTACTACTGCCCTCCGGTACTACCGGCCGTACCAAGCGGTACTACCGCGCGCCACAGAAGGTTTTTCTTCTTCTATTGACGCCTCAACTTCGTTTGCTGGCTTTCCATCTTCAATTTGTTCGTGTTTCGCGTGTTTGTCGCCATTTTAACACAAGCTTCCGCATCAAAGTCACCCGCGCTCATCGACACCGCGACACTCGAACATCATCCCCACCAACGGTTGCAAGTCGTCAACAATACCAAAGGTATAACTTGCGCCCCTTTGACAGCCCCATATCTTCCTTTGTGTGTATCTATCCTATGAGAGCAACTCATTTTGTGTTTGTCTAAGCATTGTGCACTTGCCTTCGAAAAGTGAGAGTGTGAGGCCAAATACAAAAGTTAACATAGTAGCATAGAAAGGGAAAAAAGGAAAAGAATCAAAAAAAAAATAGAAAGATACATAGTCTCCCAATACAAAGAGAATACCAAGCTTGTAAGCCAACAAGAGAGAGGAAAAGAGCGCACCAAGGCAAGTGCACAAATCCGTTGCTTATCCTCTTTTGGCAAACAAGTTGTGGTCTCTCCTTGAGTTGGCACGACAACCGAGTGTAGTCTTCGTTAGGACCTTTTGTGCTCATTTTCATAGTCGTGCTAACCCCGTTTTTCTCCACGTGTGCGTCTTCCGTGTTTTTGTAGATCGTTTTGGCAGGACTAGCAACGTCTGAAAGGCCCTGAAGAGCCTATGCATCCTGAGAACGAGAAGGGTAAACGATGCCACTTAACTCCTACGAGCTACGCTCTTACCAAAGCAGAGAAGTAAATATATTTTGAATGTCTGAGCAGTATCAAGGTCCCGTCTGGCTTCTCGTCGAATATAAAGGGAATAATAAATATGGCAGAGAAAAAATTCCAAAACCTGAAGTCTCATGACTGCCACGTGATTATGACACAATTGCTTCCGATTGCATTGAGGGGGCTTCTACCTGAAACTGTTCGAGTACCCATTGTGAAGCTATGTGCATTCCTCAATGCAATATCTCAGAAGGTAATCGATCCAGAAAGCCTACCAGGGTTACAGACAGATGTGGCCCAATGTCTTGTCAGCTTTGAGTTGGTGTTCCCACCATCCTTCTTCAATATTATGACGCATCTCCTGGTTCACCTAGTAGAAGAGATTGCCATTCCCGGTCCTGTATTTCTACACAATATGTTCCCCTTTGAGAGGTACATGGGAGTCTTAAAGAAATATGTTCATAACCATGCTAGGCCAGAATGAAGCATCTCCAAGGGCTATGTAACAGAGGAGGTCACTGAGTTCTGTGTTGATTTTATTCCTGACCTTAAGGCGATTGGTGTCCCAGAATCACGACATGAGGGGAGACTGCATGGAAAAGGCACCCTAGGATGTAAAGCAATGATATGTAGGGATGGGCATTCTCTCAATCAAGCACACTACATGGTTTTACAAAGATCTATCTTGGTTGCCCCGTATATCAATGAACACAAGAATTTAATATGCCTCAAACACCCGGGGCAGTCTGATGAATGGATTATAAGTGAACACATGGCGAGTTTTCGCGGCTGGCTGCAAAGACTTCTCATGAATAACACCACTATTGGGGATCAGCTATACTTGTTGGCTAGGACACCATCTTCGACTGTATGTACTTTCCAAGGGTACTAGATAAATGGGAATACATTTTACACGATAGGCCAAGATAAAAAGAGCACCAACCAAAATAGTGGTGTCCGCTTCGATGCAGCAGAAGACAATGGGCAAAAGACCACGTATTATGGGTTCATAGAGGAGATATGGGAACTTGACTATGGACCTAATTTTAAGGTCCCCTTGTTTCGATGCAAATGGGTCAAGCTAACAGGAAGAGGGGTTGAGGTAGACAAGAAGTACGGAATGACAATGGTGGATCTCAACAATCTTATGAAGGTAGACAAGAACTTAGACGAACCATTCGTCTTAGCCAATGATGTGGCTCAGGTTTTCTATGTGAAGGACATGTCTACCAAACCGAAAAAAAGAAACAATAAGCAAACAGATACATCACACGATGAGCCAAAGCGTCACATAGTTCTTTCAGGGAAAAGAAACATCGTGGGAGTGGAGGACAAGACAGACATATCAGAAGATTATAATAAGTTTGATGAAATTCCGCCCTTCAGAGTGAAGACTGACCCAACCATCATGTTAAACGGTGTTGATACTCCATGGTTACGGCCGACGCGATCATAAGATTGACTATATGTATTAATTGAGCCATTTTTGGCACACATATGTATCTCAACATGGAAATCAATGTCATATTTCTTCTGTTAACAGTATATCCATTTTTCTTCCCGCCATTTTTCTTCCCGCCATTTTTTCCCGCCATTTTTCTTCCCGCCATTTTTTCCCGCCAGTTCTCCCCTCCAGTTCTTCCCGCCAGTTCTTCACTATATATATATGTAGGGTTGGCCTCCATTGTCATTGCACATCTCTAGACTCATATCTGCAACCTCATCACTCTTTCCCATGGCTTCCACCGTTGCACTAACCCCCAGGGAGGCGGAGGTGCTTTGCGCCTCGAACTACCCCTGCCCGCCGGGCTACTGTGTCCCCGTCGGCTGGATGCTGAGCGTCGGAGGCGTGCCGGTTCCTCCTGTCCCTCTAGGTGTGGCGCGCCGGATGGACATCACGAACCACTACTACTTCGAGCTCACGCTGGAGCAGCGGAGGAATCCCATATGGCATCCCGACTATTTTCCTACTTGGGAAGCCTTCTTCGTGGATCGGCATGAGAGGGCGCTCGCCAGGCACGAGGAGGACGGCCCACCTCCTCCGAACTTCAACGAGGCCGACCGTCGGCTATGGTGGCGCGGTCGGACTCTCCAGAGCGTCATGGCCTATGACACTTCCGCCGACTCTAACCCCCGTCTGCGCTACCCTCAAGTCCAGCCCACGCGTACCCAGCCTTCAAGGTTCAATTACGGCGACCCCGATGACGACAGCGATGACGGCGGCGGCGAGTACGACGATTACAGTGGCGAGTATTACAGGTGTAGGCAGGAGCATGACTGAATCACTCCAACATTCCGAAACAAGTTCGGCCGATTGTTACTTAATCTGGCCATGTATCTTAATTTTCAGTTCTTTTATGTATCTTAATTTTCAGTCGTGCTTTATCTAACTTACTATTAGTTGCATTCTGTATTTTAATTCTAGTTCTATCTCCTTCACAAAATGACCTATCTCATTCGAGGTTTCTTGGCTTTCGGGTCAAAAGACAAATTCCTGCCGAATCGGCAGGAAGTGGGTCAGATATGAACTACAGGTACATGATACGATGCTCATAATTTTTTACAAAAATCATTTTTAGGTTCACAATATTTCTTATGTTCAAAGTTTTAGTGTTTTAATCATTTTGAAATTTTTCATCTAAAGTAAATATAAAATGTTTTTACATGAATGGCTAGATATTATTTTTCTGAAAATTATGATATATTATTCATATTTTTTTGAGTTGAAATGAAAAAGATATGAATTTTCTAAATTCTATCATATTTTCTGAATTAAAAATGCCCCACACCTTTAATGCACGAAATAAATGCCCCCTTTAACACCGGTTCCAGCCAGGAACCGGTGTTAAAGGGGGTGCATTTATTCCATTTTCGCGCGCGCACACCCCCCTTTAACACCGGTTCGTGGCTAGAACCGGTGTTAAAGGGGGGGTGCGGGCGTGAAACAAATCCACCCCTTTAACACCGGTTCCAGCCACGAACCAGTGTTAAAGGGGGGTTATAACTCGCGCCTTCCTCTTCCTTCTCCCCCCAGCCAGATCGAAAAGCAGAGGAGAGCCGTCGCCGTCCTCGCCGTCACCGCCCTCATTGTCGCCATCCCGCGGGAGCGCCGTCGCCCCCCTCGCCGCGCGCGAGCCGTCGCCGTACGTCCAGCTGTCGCCGTCCACGTACCCTCGCCGTCGCCCTCACCCTCGCCATCCCACGGGAGCGTCGTCGCCCCCTTCGTCGCGCGCGAGCCGTCGCCGTACGTCCAGCCGTTGCCGTACGTCCAGCCGTTGCCGTCCACGCCGCCATCGCCGTCGCCCTCGCTGTCCACATCGCCGTCGCCGTCGCCATCGCCGTCCACATCGCCATCGCCGTCCACATCGCCGTCGCCGTCCACATCACCGCCGCCATCGCCCTCATCGCCGTCGCCCTCACCGTATGTTCTTATTAATGATATGCTTGATGATTTTTTATTGAATATGAAACTATTTCTCATGTCAATAGTGATGATATTTACCTTGTACATATTACTTGTGACAACAAATGTGAATTATAAAAAATCTATGCCCTTAAAATATTTTTGGGACCAATTTGGAGAATAATGATGGATCTTATTTTGATGACAATGCTTACTATATTATTAATGTTACTCTTGCTCCTATTAATGAGAATGTTAATTTGGAATAAATTGATAATGATATGAATAATCTATATGAGTCATGTTTTGTGTTGTTCATTGTTTAATGTTTCAAAGTGTTATCATCCATGATTGATCCATGTGAACACCACTAAAAATAAAAAAATCTATCCGCCCCCTCCCCCCTCGATCTCGCGCCGAGCAGGTGTTGGTGGCGTAGTTGTAGTACTTCTTCTCGGAGGCCACATCGTCCGACGCGTTCCAGGATATGTATATTGTATTGTATGTGTATTGTATATGCAGTGGAACAAGTGGCATATGTGTATGTATATTTGTATGTGTATGTATATATGTATAATGTATTGTATGTGTATTGTATATGCATGTGTATATTTTGTGCCACGCCGACGACCACCGCCACCATTATGCCGTCGACCCTGACCTCCTCTGTCCTCGCTGAGCCTACACACGCGTCGAGGGTGAGTCGCCCATTTTAGGTAGCCCATCACGTCGTGCTGGTTCGAACGCACACCCCCCCCACGCATCCCGGCCCCGCTCTCGCCCTAGCGTCGCCACCTCTTGTTGTCAATATAGCATTATAATAACCATGCTATGTTAATCAACTTTCATGACAAGTTAATTAGAAGAAGTAAATGTACCCTCTCATATAAATCCGGGGTTTCTCCGAATTAGGGTTTGAAATGACCAAGCATGTATTAGGGTTACATTTCAATACTTTTAACCTGTCATATCATCGTCCTTGCTTGAGAATTTCAATAGATGTATTACTGATATTTGTGTGATAATATTATTGTTTTAGTAACTATGGATCCACTTAGTAGAAACCTTGAAGAAGAAGAAATAATGGAGAACATTATCCATGAGTACACCTCACAATATCTAAACTTGGAGGGACATGATGACAGCTCAAGTAGTCATGGAGAAGATGAAGACTCCGGTGAACGCAATTTAGTGATTACAAAGTCCGGCGAGGTATATGCATTTATTAAGCCTCTGCTGACTTCCACCAACAATCTTCTTCTACATGTATTATTTAACGCTTCTTTCTTCTTTTAGCCCTCTGGATCGACCAGCCAGCAACAATCTTCTTCTACAAAAAAGAGCAAGCGAGGCACGAGCCATCGATTGAAAGATCGTGCAAAGTTCGCGATCGAAGTAGTCCGTGTTGATGGCAGGCCGATGGAGCCCAAGAAGGCCGCAGAAAAATTTGTACGTCAGGCTAGAGTTCTTGTTAGGGACCAAATCCCAATCATAATTGAATATTGGAATAAGCCAAAGAAGGGCGACGATACCTTTGTCGATGAAAGATCCAAAGAAACGCTTTGGAATTCGTTGTTGGTAAATTTCACCCTTCTGCCAGAGGAGGATGAAAACAAACCGGTTACAAAGGAAAAGGTCAAAGAGTGGACTCTAAAGAAGATGGCTGACGCTTTCCACAACTGGAAGACAAAATTGAACAAATTTGTCAAAGCTCGCAAGACTCCAAATTTCGAAGACGCATATTATGCAAAGATAAGACCTCACTAGCCCAAATTTGTGGCATACAAGGAAGGTGCTATAGCTACAAAGAGGTCAGAAACCAATACGCTAAATGCCCAGAAGAAGGAATATCACCAGAGGACGGGGTCAGGTGGCTAAATATCTCAGAGGCCTAAGTGGGAGGAAGCTGAGAAGGCCCTGCGCGCTAGAGGGATCACACCCCAGACAGATGGGTGGGACCTATGTGCAAAGACTTGGTTCTACGGAATAGGGGCAAGGTTGGACCCAGAAATAGGATTGTGTATCTTCCCAACCCTCCTTGCCAAACCCGTCACTGAACTCATCAGGGCATACGAGGAAACAGCCGCCAGGACCTTCCATCCCGACAGAGAGAATGACCAGCTCACACGCGCCATCGGTAAAAAAGAACACCCTAGACATGCACGAGGCACAAGGGGTATGACGTGGAAGGATAGGTTTTCCGAGTGGAGCGACTCTTACAGATGGCGCGATAGAAAAGAAAAAGAGCGTACAGAGCGGATGACACAGATAGAACATGCACTTGTGGCGGTGCAGGCGCAAGTGAATGCACAACAGAGCCATCAAGCTACCAGCCCATCTCAGCGTTACGAAGAGCCTGTATTGGAAGCTGCCGACGGCCCAGACTCTGCGCAGAAAAGCAGCGTGGCTTCCACGGAGAACGTGCAGCCCACGCTTGAAATGGCGGGTCCTCGATACCCCGTGGATGATATCACGGAGAGCGAACACGCTGAGCTGCATGTGAGATTAATGGGCTTATCCATTAAGGTGGCTGCCGGCTATGCCTTACCTCCTGTAGTTGGTGGAACTTACCACTGCCGACCGATTCCAGATGGCTATGCTATTGTCGGGGTGGATAAGGTTGTGAAGGAATATGAGGAAGCACAACTTGACCATGCTACAGGTGAAGGGGAAACTCAACTCAAATTTGCACTGAAAACAACCATTCTTTGGAAGAAGGAACACATCGTGCTTCCAAATTGGAGGCCACTGGCACCCCCGCCGTCTCCGCAGCGTCAGCAGTCTGAGCCGCTTCAGCCATCTCCTGCGCGGCAGCCATATCCGGCGCTTCATCCATCTCCTGCGTGGCAGCCATCTCCGGCGCGCCAGCCATCTCCTGCCCGTCAGCCATCTCCGGCGCTTCAGCCATCTCCTCAGCGTAAGCAGAAGAGCACTGCCACGAAGAGCATCACTAGCATTGACACAAAGAAATCCGCAGGAAACCGTATGCCAAAGAGTTCAAAAAACTACGTCCCGCAGCCTTCCGCCAAGCCATTGCCGGTTTTACCGTGGAATCGCAGCGACGAGGAGACCGGCCAATAGGATCTCGGAAGAAGAGGTCAAGAAATTCTTTGCACCTAGCCGGGACGAGCCAAAGGAGAAAATAGATCCGGCGGTGGTGGAGAAGTTTTACAAAAATCTTTTGAAACCTGAAACCCCACTTGTGCCGGACTACGAGTGCCAGAATTTGAAGGGGGATGCAAGGCGCCGTAGGGAGACTGAAAGTAGCAGTCGTGCGGCACCCCAGAAAACAGTTCCCATGCTCGGAGAGCAGGAAAACCAATCATGCGCCCAGCTCCAAGTGTTCGACACACGGGACGCTCCTCCCGTAAATGATTACGAGGCAGAGCTACAAAGAAAGGCCAATAAGATGGGGATGACTTACATTGCATACTTGAACATCATGGGAGACAACTTGCCCAAAGGCGATGCCAATCCCATACAGCCATGGAAGTATGGGAAGAATCTCGTGAAGAAAGAGGAGCTCAAGAATATACCAACAAAGATGCGAAGATTGCACAAGTGGTACCTTGATTACTGCAAGACGAGAAAGGAAGAATGGATCACAACGCATATAAGAGATCAGATTTTCTTGTGCGGAGACGACGAGATCGACTTCAACATTCAAGACTTGCATTTTCTATTCAATTAGAAGGAACTCGACAAAGCTTCCATCAGCCTTTATTGTGTGTAAGTACTATTTCTGTAATTTCTATCTCATCTCATTCACTTTATTAATTGCATGTATATATATGCTCACCATATATGTATATACTATTATGCAGGAAAAAGGTTATGGAATGCATGAAAGGGGGGCCTTTTGACATTGGGTTCACTAACCCAAATAGAGTTCATGAAAAAGTGGTAAGAACCAAACCCGGGCAAACAGAAGATTACTTGCTAAGGTCTTTACTGAGACAACAAACCAAAAGGGAAATACTATTGCCTTACAACTTCTCGCGAGTACTGTTACCCTCTCTTGTACACATTCTGTTTCGGCTTACTCGATGTTAAGTGTAACTGATGATGAGTTATGCGTGCGTAGGTTCCACTTTATTCTGCTAGTCATTCAACCCGACTCAGGAAAAGTCCTTGTCATGGACTCGTTACGAAAAGAAAAAGAGTTATGGGCAGACTTTAGAGAGATGCCCCGGAGGTAATTTCAATCATATTATCGCACTAGATCGGCAACTTTCGTGACAACAAGTAATTAATTACTCCTTTATCCATTTACTTTGCCGGACAGGGTTTGGAAAAGGTTCACAGGCAGGGCCGTGGGTGAATGGTCAGAAGAACTAAAATTTGTAGACCAAAATGTAAGTAATACTAGCTAGCTAGGTCTGCGTATCTCTTTGATTCTGCTTTCAATTCCATTATATCATGCTTTATTCATTATTATTTTGATTGAACTCTCTATTCTCGTAAAGTGCGCGCATCAGGGACACGACAATAACTTATGTGGGTACTATGTTTGCGAGTTCATTCGCAACACGATATGTGCGACGGGCCAAGCCGCACTAGAACAACTTAGAGTAAGTAAACAAAGTACACAATATTATTTTATTACCATCAATTGTGTTGAGTTTTATTCTTATATATATATTGGCCCCATTCTTCATATATATTCAGATCGAACGGATGCGGGACCAACTTCTACCATTTGACCGCATACGAGCCATTCAAGAGGAATTGGTGGGGTTCATACTTGATGAGGTCGTCACGCCTGGCGAAGAACTCTTTAGATATCCAAAAACTCTTTAGATGCTTGAACATGTTTGTCTTGTACTTGATGCTTCAACGTTTACGGAGAATACCACACAATGGCGATGTTTGTGTATAATAATAGTTGCTTAATTATTCATGTACTCGTATGTACCAACGATGATGTATGTGTATATAGCCCTCCCGATCGATTCCCCCCTCCCCTCCTCCCCATCCCCGCCGCGCCGCAGAAATACGCCCAGAACGGGGCGGCGGCAGAACTCTGCCGCGGCAGAGATTTATGCCGTTTTCCTGCCGCGGCAGAGAACCTTTAACACCGGTTCGTGTTACGAACCGGTGTTAAAGGGGGGGGGGCTGAGTGCTGTGGCAGCCCCACGTGCGCTACCCTTTAATAGCGGTTCGTATAAGAACCGCTGTTAAAGGGGGGGCTCTAACACCGAACCCCCAACAGCGGTTCTGGAACCGCTGTTAGAGGCCTCTACGAACCGGTGTTAGAGGCCTCGTTTCCACTAGTGTAATAGCATTTTACATTGTTCGAGAAAGCATCAAAAGCAAAACAAAACAGATAAAACATCAACACCGAATTAGATTGTTGCACATTGACCGTCAAAAAAAAGATTGTTGCACATTCTACTATTTTCTCTATTCACCCCGAGAGCAATCTACAATTGGCGCTATTGCTAGCACCGGATACATAACATGAACATGAGAGCAGAGGCCCTACTGAATACAGATCATGAATGCGGGGTTTGGGGGAGGAAGAGGAAGCGGATGGAGAGGCGGTCACTATGCGGGTCCCAAATTTTTCTCCTTACTAGGTGGAAGTGTCAAGACGGACGAAACAAACGAGAGAAACACTTTGGAAACAAAACAATTTGTCTTTTTAGATAATATATAATAAAGATATGGGAGTGCCTAGATCTCAGACGCATGAGAACTTCTTATGTCTAAGTCGCTGATGTCATCTTAATATTTCTGCTAAAATCTCAGTTGCAATCTAGTTGCAACTCATAATATTTGTACTAATTCTCAGTTGCATCCTAGTTGCAACTTATTAAATTCTCAGTTATATCCTAGTTGCAACTCACGTGTAACTTTTACTTTGCACGAATCACGAGGTAAATCGAATGGTGAAAGAGACGAATGAGACCTAAAAAGTTCTCAGACGCCTAAGAACTAGCAAAACCGAATAAAGATATATTAAATTGAGACACAAAAGGAAATTACAATGAATACCCTGCCCCTATTTCCTGGCGCCGCCACTTGTCACAAGGACACGCAACATGGTCTAATACATTTTCTTTGTAATTGACAATACAGAGTACCCGAAAAAAAATGACAGCGTAGATAGATATACGAGCAAACTAACATACCTGGACACGTCCGCATGTATGTACAAATAAAAAGAAAATTGAGCGGTCAACAAACGTGTGGGACAAGGTTACATATACATGGACACGTCCGCATGTATCTAACTCCACAAACGTGTGGGACAAGGTTACATATAACACGTGTTGGACAAGGTCACAGATCATCTAATGATTTTTTTTGGCAATTGACAACAGAAAAAATGGAGAGATGTGTGAGCTAGCAACAAACAATAAATCAAAACGCCTCTCCACAAGCCCTTGGCTACCGAGAAAAGAAAAGAAAGGCCCCTCTACTCTTGACTCTTGAGACCCAAATTAATTCAGCAAATATAATCTTCTTTCTGTAATTTCTCAGATTAGTTTTACCATCACAGTCTGTCCGATCAGGAACCTCATTCTTGGATATATTTTTCTTGCATGACCGCAAAATCAGGATCACATAATGTATTAAAAGAAGTAACATACTCGACTTCTTTAGATGATGCTAGAAACAGAGCCGTCACTTAGAGAGTATTTTAGTTCATTATCTAAATTAGCCCTATAGACATTGTAGCCACAAGCCATAATAAACATTGCAACTATCTCAAAATTCAATAAACCTAGGGGGCATAATAGAAAGTAAGACTCCATTATATTGGCTATATATTACACTTCACTTTGCAGCTTAATTTCTTTTGGAGCAAGCGTGGCACTCGACTAATGGGCCTCCTCCAATTAGCCAGGCACTTTCCTGATGAGTAAAGACAACACGTACATATTGGCACTACATACACATAATTTCATGAGCTTAAGGCATAAAATTTAAGATTCTCAGCGCTACTACAAACTGGAAATAAAAAAATATAGCTAACTTATAGATTGTCTTCTGATTTTGACTTTTGCCGACGAAAAAAATAGTGTTATTGTGGTGTTGTTGCATAGTGATATTCAACTGTAATTCTACGAAAGACATTAATGATTCTCAAGTTGTACATCTTAAAATGGTATATCAACATGCATTAAGTCGGATAATATTTGGTGCGAGCTGCCGATAAACAATGCTAGATACAATTCTTATTTGGTGAATGAATAATACAATCATATATGTGATAGTGAGGATGACTCGAAAAATAATACAACAACTAATTTATAGATGAGAGAAGTTTATATGAAAAGTTGGGAAATTATTTAGGCATGCTGCATGCATCTGTATACAAAATCTAAAATAGCTACGCTTTGGAGTTCAATTTATGTAAAATAACAACAAGATATATAGAAACTTAAATGTGAGATAAACATGAAATAAGTTTATCAGCTAGATTTTGAATCAATATTAAGAGGTATGATGTAGAGAGGGATAATGAATGTTATAAATCTTAACATGCATAACTATCTTAGATATTTATAAATATGATAAGCATTAGAAAACTTTCCAGAGTAAAACATACGCGAGCAAAGGTATGCATAGATCGTTGGCAAGGACAGATTTCAATGTGGCTAGAAATGATAGGAAGAATGAAAAGTAGAGTATATGACTTCCTATATGGTATATATGAATGTGTGTGTAAATAAAGGCCGTATGCATCTATTCGATGCAGAGGCTGGGGGTCGCACCCTCCATTTCAAAAAAAAAAATGAAGTTGTGTATACAAGCTTGCCCACATAAGCTGATGTGCATGTTCCATATGTATGAGCAAGCATATTGGACCAAAGAAACCAAAAATAGAAAAATGCAATCTAACGATTTAAACTTTGTATTATGACCAATGAAGGTCATAACTAGGGTGTTCATCCTGCAACTCTAGACTCGGTACTAAGAGCAGCACCAAAAGCGAAATCATCCTGAAAAATGCTTCACTCATCAAATATATTTTGGGATTGATATAATTGAGATTCACAAAAAATAGAATATTTAGCTTTTAACACTATGCATTTACTAGGACAATAGAATTGTTTAATTTCCCATGGCGGAATTTGAGTATACATAAAACTTCAAATATATTCCTAAAATACTCTGAACATAATAAAACTATGCCCTCGCATTTTTGAGGGCCACCGTCCTAGTTTCAAAAATATTGAAATACCGACGTGCACAAATGTTAAGGAGGAAGTTCTTCGAGCAAAATCATGGACAATTGTTGGAACAGTTGGTGTCTCAAATGCTGGCATTCCAAAAAGAATGGTAATAACTTTGGATGAGCTAGAGAAGGCAACACACAATTTTCATAAGGATCTTGTGGTTGGAAGTGGAGGTCAGGGTACTGTTTACAAGGGGATTTTGTCGAACCAACATATTGTAGCCATCAACCAATGAAGCTGTATCAAAAGGAGATCAATGCGTTTATAAATGAGGTAGCTATCTTATCACAAATAAACCATAGAAATGTTGTGAAGCTCTATGGTTGTTGCCTTGAAACGGAGGTCCCCATGTTAATCTATGAATTCATATCCAATGGTACACTTTCTGAGCATCTTCATGTACAAGGATCAAACTCGTTGTCATGGGATAACAGTATGAGGATAACCATTGAAGCGGCAAAATCTATTGCATATCTTCACTCAATTGCTTCAATACCTATCATCCATAAGGATATCAAGACTGCTAACATACTTCTTGATGATTCTCTAACCACAAAGGTAGCATACTTTGGATCTTCCGGGAACATTCCTATTGAAAAATCCGGATTGACAACAATGGTTCAAGGTACCAGAGGATATTGGGACCCTGCATGCTTTTACACTGGATGGATCACAAGAAAAGTGATGTTTTCAGCTTTGGGGTTGTCCTTGTGGAACTTCTAACCCGGAAGGGACCATATTCATACTCGTCCTCAGATGGTGAGGCTCTTATTATACATTTTACTACCTTGTTTGCACAAGGCAATTTTTTGCAAATATTAGATCCGCAAGTTGTGGAGGAAGGATCCAAGTAAGTAGGATAAGTGGCTACTCTTGCTGTAGCATATGCATAAAATTTGCACCAGAGGATCGTCTGACCATGAGGCAAGTGGAGTTGGCTCTTGAAAGCATCCATGCATCTGGAGAGCGTACTTTGGATGCCATTGTGGTCGAGAATGTTTGTGAAAATGACGGGGCAGTATATGTATTATTATCCGCTTCTGGTAGAAGTAGTGAGGAATCCACTTGCCGGTACAATATGGAAGAAGAGTACAATATGGAAGACAAGTTTGCATTATCTAGAAATTATTCTCGATAGTTTTAGTTATCTCATACTAGCTGGATGGAAACAACCAGATTTTGTTGTTGGCTATTTACGTCATTGAAGTTAAATAAGCTCAAATGTCCTCATCCATTTTATGTTCTCTCGTGGCACACTTTGATGTATTGCTATTGTTGTAACCTACTCCAGTGGCGGAGCCGAAAACGGAGAAAGAGGGGGGCTAACTAATTGCATGAAGAAATTTTTAACAGAATAGGACAAAAAAATCACCTTAATTATACTATATTTTATTATAATATCTTGCTATCCTAGCAAATGATATACTTATTTTAGAGGTGCAAAATTACACACTTCACCTTAAAATCCGACGGCCAGGCTTTGCCGACGGTTTTTCCCGAGCCATAGGCTTTGAGGGCTATATGCCGATGGCCCCGGCGGATGTCCGTCGGCACATAGAAAGGTCATCAGTAAAATTGCATTTTCTAGTGTGATCAATTTATGGCAGATCGAAGTGCTGGAGCGCGGCTGACGATTGCTAGGCCACTGCTGTCGGGGGTTCAGGGCATCGGGTTAGGATTTGAGAAATTAAAATCTAGGCTGAGCAGTATGCAGATTGGGTTGGAATAGAAGAAGAATAACCCGAGAGAGACCTAGCTAGAACTGTTGTGATTGTCGTGTCATGCAGGGTTGTCCATCGAGCGCTTGAGCGGGCTTACGGGAACCATCACATTTTCATTGTTTGCGTGATCGTATGGGGCCAGCGGTTGACATGGACCGCATGCTGTTGCATGTAGAGGCTTCCTTTTTCTAGGGCCAACGATTCAGTACATGGTGTATAGCTTATTGGGGCCGTTGGCTGGACGACCGGTGCTACAGCCCCGGTAGCACCGGGCGCAGCTCCGCGTCCTACTCAGTGTAAATGAAGTTGCTCATACGTTTTATGCTCCGATGGACCCATAGATTCAATAAGTGCAAGCATTGTCTACTACATGTTCTGACTTTTTTTAGTTTTTTTGCGGGTGATTTTTTTTATATTTAACAACAGTAATTGTATATATCTAATTAAATGCATGCAAGGGCACCTACTAATGTGCTACCTCGTTTCAACGAATAAGACTTATAATTTTTCCAAAAGTCAAACTACTTAAAGTTTGACCAAGTTTTTAGAAAAGTTATTACACTTTACAATTTAAAGGAAACACCGGTTTGGTACATCATAAAATAATTGCATATGGTATCTATATAATATCATAATTTTTGAGAGATTTTTCGAAAAAAATTGTCAAAATTTACTTATCTTTACTTTTCAAACAAAAATATAGGTCTTATTCATTTGTATGAAAGGTAGTACTACAATTGATACTAGTAACATGCAATGTCACATACGCATTTAGGTTTCATGGCATGCAATTAAATAAAAGTGTTACCGTAACACAAATTTCAAGAAAAAATTAGTTCACAACTAAATAAACAAGACCTAGCATGATACCACATACACGTTGCTATCAGTTATGGAGATAGTAACATAAACTAGTAACATATACAGGTTATTAGTATAATTTACTCTCCACTATGACACGAATCTTTCCACACTAATTACACATGCATACACTGTTGTAGCTCGCGTTTTAGGTTGTTACTAGCAAATTAAGAAAAAAATTCTATTTTGAGTAAACAATTTGTTCAAGTTAGCGTAAAAATGTTCTGTGCTTACGAATGCATACACAAACATCATGCTATTAGTATGACATTGTTGTGTCATTAATAAATATACTCTTGATAAACATGTTTTTATATCTTTGTAGTGTATATGTCATACTTTTGATGAACATAGTTTTTGTGAAAGCCACCCGAAATACTTAGGATTTTCAATTAACTATTTTTTATTAATCTAAATAGGACAGTCCTAAAGATAAATAAAAAAGAAATAACCAATAAAAGTGTGGTTTACAACGACTGTCACCCCAATCCTCGCAGAAATTCAGATTGTGCCACTATGATTTGATGAATTGGCAAGATGCCTCTAAGTTTAGCGACACTGTTACTTATATACCAATGGACGCATTTCAGCACCAACAACCCCAGCACCGGTTATAGGGTGGAGATCCCCAGCAACTGGGCCGGGACTAGTATTGGACCTCTAGTCCGGCTTGATTATTCCCGGTTCAAAAACCGGAACTAAAGGCCCTTACGGCTTGGGACTAGAGGCCCTGTTTCCACTAGTGAGAGCTTCCAGCTACGGAAATGTGAGCGCATTGTTCATGTTCGCGCCAACAACCTCCCCGGGCTCCGCGGCAGGATTTGTGCTCACCTACGAGAACACCACTCATCCTGGCCAGCCTCGACGGCTCTGAGGTTAGTAAGATCTTGATAGAAAGCAGAACAATCTTCGTCACCGGATCGCCTATCTTCAGCTGGGGAAGGATGTGGGCAACTATGTTATGTGATGATCCTAGTGCGATAAGAGCATGCAAGACAAACACTTCCTGAATTATAGATCATGCCAGATGGCTATGAGGGAAATAAAGGTTCCAAGCTGATGTTGAGGGCGCCAACAACTTTTTTGGGTGCTCTTCCTATAGGAGTGTCGACCATGCAGTCTCCTCCTAAGATTTTTTAGGTGAACTACACCAGTATCTGCACCGCCACCATCAACATCGGCATGATCCACTCAGCCATGACATAACGAACTTTGACGTGGAGCTCTGATGGTTGCATCACGTTGCTGGTGTCATAAACCACGATTCTTGTGTCAATGCTTATCGCCGATGGTGATACCTCGGGAGTTAAACCTCCTGAGTCGGTGGCTCGTCTCATGAATTCGAATAATTTAGTAGGTGGAGATCCAAGGAGGAGGAGGATTTACTTCTGGTCCCCATGAACTCCATTGGACGTGCATCAATGACGGATCCTGCATAGGCTCATCTGGTGAATCTATGTGTGTTTTCTTGTGATAATCTTTCATGTATTTAAATATTTTTCAATTTCTTCCTCTGTTGGTGAAGCATTCCCGCATGATTAAACTGAATTAAGGGTATGGCGTCGGCACATGCACAGGATTAGACAAGCATAAGTGTGTGCAATGGCATCACTAAATACAGCCAAAAAAATGTCATACATGATTCCAGTGTGGGGAACCGTGGGGAAGCATGGGCTATCGCAAACGAATCGCTTCAGGAACGTGTCATCACACATTACTTTATTAATTGTGAATCGCTTCAGGAAACGAATCGCTTCCAGAAACTATGTGTGAATGTAACATGCCGGCTTATCGCCCATCCTCAAGCAAAGATGATTCGCTAAATTGTGTGGGATGGGCCATTTTATCCATCTGCAATGTTCCATTAGTGGTAGTGATATAGACAGTTGCAGGTCAATGTATAGCTCGAGTCTCTGGGAATGAAGGAACGAGAGATACTTCATCCCCATGCATGGTTATCTTCCATAGTTCACATCCACGCTTGGGGCAAAGCTAACGTAAAGCACATGGTACCTAGTAGGTAACAAAGTGTTCAAAAAGCTATACGTAGTGACAAAATCGTTCATACGCGTGTGGGCAAAAAACACGCGTGATTAAAGTTGCATAGGAACCTTCCGGTCCCTGAAATAACTAGTGCTGATATACCCATTGCCAAAGCGACATTAGTAATTGCATCATGTGTTGAAGTGTGCTTGGGTGTCCCCCGTCTGTATAGGTATACTCGGTCAAACCGAGTATACTCTATGTTTTTACCGGCTAATCCCACATCTTGTTATCGTCATCTACGTCTTTTCATGTCATGTTTTAAAATTCTGTTGCTTCTGTTATATAACTTCCGATTTCCGTCTTCTGCAGGCACGTGAGTATACGTACGTCTAAAAGGACTATACAGGCTTCGGGTGGGTTTATACGGTCTTCAAAACGAATCAGTATCGAATTTTTACTATCAAATTTTGAAAAGAAGGAAGGGACACCGAAGCAAAAGTGATGTTAGTACTTGATGCTGTTGAAGTGTATAAATGGAATGCACTAGCTCTTTCCATCAGTTCGGACTTTTGGTTGCGTTGGCTAGTGCATGAAGCTTGACATGGTATCAGAGCTTAAGGTCTCGAGTTCGAGTCCTGGCTTTCACAATTTATCCTAAAATTGCTGTTAACCCCTCTGTGTCCACGTATAGGCCTCTTGAGTCATACGTGAGTTTCGCGCGCCGTCGCTCTCTTCCGGTTGCACGTGTTGACTTCTCCCCGTCACACGTGAGAGGGGGTGTTGAAGTGTATAAGTGGATTGCACTAGCCCTTTTCATCAGTTCGGACTTTTGGTTGCGTTGGCTAGTGCATGAAGCTTGACATGTTGAAGTGTATAAGTGGATTGCACTAGCCTTTTCCATCAGTTCGGACTTTTGGTTGCGTTGGCTAGTGCATGAAGCTTAACATTGTATCAGAGCCTAAGGTCTCGAGTTCGAGTCCTGGCTTTCGCAATTTATCCTAAAATTGTTGTTGACCCCTCTGTGTCCACGTATAGGCCTCTTGAGTCATACGTGAGTTTCGCGCGCCGTCGCTCTCTTCCGGTTGCACGTGCTGGCTTCTCCCCGTCACACGTGAGAGGAGGTGTTGAAGTGTATAAATGGATTGCAGTAGCTCTTTCCATCAGTTCGGACTTTTGGTTGCGTTGGCTAGTGCAGCTTAACAGATGCATACCTTAACCAAACACTGCTTTTCCAAAGGAGTGGATGAATATCTATACTCTCAGGCATGCCATTCTAGATATATGTATTGTTGAAGGTGCCTACTGGTATAAAAATAAAGTGTGTCTGGCCAACTCAGTGGTCTTGTTGGTATAAAAATAAAGTGTGTCTGGCCAACTCAGTGGTCTTGTTGGACGCTGTTGTTGTTTAGACACAAGCAAAATCAAAACCGGGTGAAGCACCTGACGTGTTACCGGTTTGGTAAACATATCGACAAACTGATCTTCAAAGGAGAATTTTCTGACATCAATGCCTCCTGCCACGACATGTTCGTGAACAAAATGAAAATAAATCTTACGTGATTCGTACGAGCGTGCAATACTGCGAAAGCAGTTAAGATGAAAATTTGTATAAACAAATCTTTGGTTGTGAGTTATGATACTTACGATTTACGTACTTAGGAGTACCAATACATTATAGAAAACTAAGAAATCCGTAGTGGAAACCAGTTGAGAGCCGCTTCGAAGCAAAGCTCGGTTGTTGGCATGGTACCTTACTATCATAAGGTGATAGGCTTGTCCTCATAAATTATGTTTTGACTAGTATGCATATGTTAATATTGTCTTTTCTAGAGATATGTACCTCAAGGGGTAAGGAAAATATTAGACTTTCATAGGTGTGATTCTTCTGGCAAACTAATGATCATAAAAATAAATAATGATTGGCTAAACGGAACATTATTTGTGGACCAAAAGATCATGATGGATTAGGTGTTGAGGTACTCAAAAAGTGGCTAATTAAATTACTTACCCGGAATGAGTTGTGGCAAGAGTTGCTTCACAACAAATATCTATATAATAAAACCTTAGCGCGTGTTCAGAAAAAACCTATTGATTCACCTTTCTAGAAGGGCCGGATGTGTATTAAAAGTACTTGTGTGCTAGGGGATTGTTTAAATTGAGTAATGACATGTTTACTAGATTATGGAAGGATCTTTGGTCAGGAGATACATCTCTCGCTCAACAATATCCACTTTGAATAATATAGTGCAATGGGAAAATGTTTTTGTTCATGCTTTTGTCAACCCAGTTTCTAAGAGGTGGTAGAGATTTCTTTAAGAAGTACCGTTTTCCTGATGTATGAAGACACGCCACACAATGAGAAATGCCTACATCCTAAGAGTAGTTGTGTAACGATACTCGCCAATCCTAATCGTATTGCACAGTTTTAATTTTGGCATTAAAACATGCTCCATGTGATTTTGGAAAGCATAGGAAATATCCTCGACATAAAATTTAAACTTGATGAGATAAAGCCAACAGAATGACTATAATCATGAACGAAGCTCACATGGTACTTGTAGACTCTGGAAGAGGACAACGCAGACCCCAACACATTGGTGTGTATAAGCTTAAGAAGCATAGTAGAAATGCAAGAAGCAGCATAATAAAGTAATTCATATTTTTTACCATGCTGACAAGCATCACAACTAGATTTATTGGAGTCCAACGATGAACATGGAAAATGTTTATGCCTAGCAAATGTTTCGCACTACGTTATTTGATGGGTGGCCGAGGTATTGATGCCACTGCTCGGGGGTGATCTTGATGCTACTGGAAGCTTGATGTGATGAAGAGGGCACATGCATGAAGGAACTGGATAGAGACCTCCATGACATTTACCTTGAAGAAGAATTCTCTTCGTGGCTATGTCCTAGACGCACTACTAGGAAAACGGCTATAGGTAATCAGCACATCCGTGGCTCACATGGTTGAAGTGCCCCACGGCTAAAACAGGCGTGGCTCACCTGTGGGCAGTGCCCTACTAGTAACTAGAACAACTGTGGCGCACATGACTATAGTGCGCCACAGATGTGTGTTGGCCACACTAGTGGGAACAGCCCCATGCGTCCCGGTTGGTAAGGGACATTAGTCCCGGTTGCCCAACCGGGACGGGGCAATCAGGACTAAAGCCCGAACCTTTAGTCCCGGTTGCCCCACCAACCGGGACAAAAGGCCACACACGTGGCATCTGCTCCGTGCGAGGGGGGGGGGGGGGCTTTAGTCCCGGTTCGTAATACGAACCGGGACTAATAACCTTCTGCCGCGGCAGAGATTTGGCCCATTTCTCTGCCGCGGCAGAGAATTCATTTTTGCACATTTTGTTGCCGCGGCAGCATTTTCGCCTCTTTTTGTGCCGCGGCAGAGAATTCATTTAGGTTGTTTTATTGTTTATTTAGTGTTTTGCACTTATCAATGAAGGAACCTTATATTACACAAGATCATCATGACAATATTACATTCAATACACGGATCGAGTTCATGCACTACATACAAAAGTATTCCCCTTGTCTATACACGGATCGAGTTGCTATTTTTACAATCCCTATTGTCTATACACAGCAGAATAGTATTCCCCTTTCGGGTCTAGGACTTCTGCATCCAAGAATCCCGCCAATTCCTCCTGAATTGCTCGTACGCGATCCTTTGGCAGAAGACCGTCGCGTAGACGTTCGATCTGATTTAAAAAAGGAGTCAGTCTATATGAATGAAACTAAACACAATTTGTTTGAAAATAAAACTATAGAAATTGTTTACATACGTGGAGTTGCTCTAAATTTCTGCCCTTCTCATCGCACGTCTGCCGGATGAACTCGCATACATAGTATCCACATAGATTGTTACCTGGTCCCTGCGTCAGACACTTTACGAGAACAGAGTTCAATCAAAATAATAATCAAGCATGATAATAACTGTATCAAAACTAGAATCAAAGAGATGCGCGGATATAGCTAGTGGTGCTTACATCTAGTGGTTGAAATGTAAGCTCCTCTTTCCAAACACCCCTAGCCTTGTTGGTGAACCGTTTCCAAGCGCTGCCCGGCGAAGAAAACGAATAAAAGAAGTTATTAAGTACTTGATATCATAAAATTCACGAACGTTGCCGATATAGTGTCGTGATGATTAGAATTACCGCTGGAGAAGTATCTGCATGTCCTTCCACGTCTCAAGGGGTTTATGTTTCGAGTCCATGACTAGTACACGCCCTTTGTCAAGTTGAATGATTAACAGAATATAGTGGAAGCTGCGAATGCATAACTAATCAATTATATACTTAACATCGAGTAAGCGAAATAGAAAGTGTATACAAGACAATAACACTCACTCGAAGTTGTAAGGAAAAAGTATTTCCCTTTTGGTTTCTTGAAACCTTAACGCGTGTACTATATTATCCTCCGTATCCTTGGGGCTTATTTTGAGATTAGCTTCATGAACCCAATATGGGTCAATGAAGCCAATATCATAGATTTGTCCTCTGCTGCATTCGAGAATCTTCATTCTGCATATTACAGTATGATTATATACATGCAATAAACAAGGTGAGATAGCTGGAGACTAAATTAATTACAGAATTAGTACTTACAGACAATAGGCACTAATGAGCGATTTGTCCAAGGCGTCTTGATTGAATAATTGAAATAGTTCATCAAATTCAATGGATATCATGTCATCACTTTCTTTCCCATGATGCTTTTTTGTAACCCTCAACACTATCCAGTTAGCCCCGCCCCTTGTGGCGTGCATGTACCAGTTATGCAATCTTCGCATTTTTGTTGAAAGATTGTTTACCTCCTCAGGTTTGACGAGAGGTTTGCCGTACTGGTATTTGTATGCTACTTCACTCACGGGGAAGAACTCTAACTGGGATTAGTACTGGGAATACTCATACCTTGAGCAGCGGCAGCTTCTCCGTATTGTGCAACTACCTCTGGATCATACTGCACTCGACCCCATATTTGCTCGACACCACATTGGTTTGGGAAATCACCTTGAGAGGGGCGCAAGTCTGTTTTGCTTGTTCTCCGAGCTGGGCAACAGATTTCTCGCTTGCATCAGTACTGCTCTTCGAGGCTTTTTGTGCCGCATGTGACTTGAGAATAGAACGCTCATAGTCTGATGACAGCTTTGGCTCGGGTTGATGAAGAGTCTTTAGCATTTTCAACACTTTGTCTTTTTCTTCTTTGGTGCTGGGGAACTCTGGCTCTTTCGGCCGCCTCAGCTTAGCGAAAAACGCTGCCGTTTCCGCATCAACACGAGCGGCAGTCTCCTCTTCAGTACAGTCATAAGCTCTCTTGGGAGGAACCGTTGGTACTTTTGGAAGAGGCTCTTGTTACGTTTCGGCGATCGCTTACGACGCACAGTAGCGGACGCTTACGCTTTTTATCCTGAGGCGCCGGCGATGGCTCCCGCGGCGATGGCTGCACCGGAGATTGGTGAGACGACGGAGCCGGGTGAGGCGACGAAGACGGCTGCCGCGGCGGCGACGACCTCGCTGGAGACGGGTGAGGCGGCGGCGAATATGGCCTTGGCGTGTGATTTCGAAGCACGATACAATCCTTCGGCCATAGAATGGTGACGTTTTTTGCATCACCCAGCACAGTCACATCCCCTTCACCAGCAGGGTAGTGAAGATCCAAAACCTCAAAGCTGGGCATGATTTCATCCACGCCGACAACAGCTTAGCCCTCTGGAACCGGACGACTGTGGTAAGTTGGTGTGGGTCCAATTGGTAAGGCATAGCCGACCGCCACCTTCATTGATATGTTCACAACTTTGACATGTAGATCGCAGTGTGTCATCTCTGTGATATCATCCACTGGGTAGCCAACAGGAGCCATCGTCGGTGCATCATCGGCATCGCCATTGTCATCACCCGGGACCTCGGTGGAAGCCACACTGCTTTTTCGATTATTCGATAGGCCGGTAGCATCGAATGCAGTGTGCTGCTGAGATGGGCCGGTAGTACTTTTCTCTTTAAGTGAGTTAATTTCATCTTGTTGTTGCTTTAATCGTTCTTCAATTAAACGCATTCGCTCTTTCTGACTTTGTGCTTCAACTGCCGCCTTGTCCTTACTCCTCTGACGGCTTCTATCAGGATATTTCTTCCTCTCTTCGGGAAACCCAGTCCTCCATGATTGGGAGCCTATTGTGCCTCGTGTTCGTCCATCATGTTCCTTATTTCCAAGGGCGAGTGTGAGCTCATCATTCTCTCTATCAGGAATGAAGTCCCCATCTTTAACAGCCTTTACTGCTTTTCTCATCCTCTTGATTGGCAAGGGGTCTTCTTTATGTCGTATGTTATATATACACCTCCCTTCCGAGTCCAACGTGCCCCCATGCCCGTAAAACCAATTCCTTGCACGTTCTACCCAATCGTTTGTCTCTGGGGTGATATCTTTATCACGCAGTTCCTGCTCAAGTTTCTCCCACTTAGGAATGCCAACCTTGTAGCCACCTTGCCCCATAGTATGGTGATACTTCTTGTTAGCAGCATTCAGCTTATTCTTTGCAGACATTTCCTTAGCTTTTTCTGATGTCTTGTATTCCACAAACTCATCCCAGAATGGTTTTATCTTCTGATACTGAGTCTTGTTGAAATCCGGAGTCTTCCCTTTCACGACATAGTCAAGGTGCAATCTTTTCTTCCAGTTGGTGAAACACTGGGCCATCTTCTTCAAAGCCCACTCCCTGACCTTAGCCTCCATGGCTCTCCCATGTTGTAAGGCGTCCTCAACTGGATCCTCCGCATTTGGATCCAGCTCTATCTTCGGTAGTTTGAAATTAACCATGAGCCTCTTCCATAGTAAATCTTTGGCATTGTTAGGGACAAATAAACATGTTCCCTCTTCATCCGTATTAGCAGGCCTATTCCAATTTCTAATGGTGATCGGGATTAAGTCCCTAACGATTACTCCGCATTGTGCCACAAATTTGGTTACGACAACTTCGGGAGCCGTCGGTCTGCCGTCTGCAGCGACATCTTCGATCCTGAACCTCTCATGGTCCTGCAAATTTTTGGTTGGGCCTCGTCTGCTCTTTTCAGTAGATTCCTTCGATCTGGAGGGCTAAAAGAAGAAAGATCGTCGTTACTATTTCTATATAGATAGAAAATGATTAATTAATGAATTGATTTATATTACATGCACCTTGCCGGAGCGGTCGTCTTCTCGATTACACAAGGCATCGCCTTCTCCCTCGCGGAAGGCAACACCTTCAACCTCAAACAAGTTGTCTACTCCGGTAAAAAGAGGATCACCCTCACTGGAGTTGTTCAGAAACGGTGATACGTCTAAATTATCTTCCCCACGGATCACACCTTGGATCAACTCTTCCTTTTCTTCGTCTCTGACGTGTGGATCCACATTTTCTGCATAGGTGGAAAAAAGAATAAGTCAAAGCGGCTAAAGGAGAAAGTTAAGGAGAAACCCTAATATATACATACACAATAATAAAAATGAAGAGAAACCCTAAACCTAGCTACAAAAAGGAAACCATGTAGTAGATAGGTAACTCTAGCTAAAATCAACGGTTATCAATATTCCGGAGTTCCGAGGGGTGTAACCTAGTTCGGAGAAACCTCCGATGCATATGAGAGGGGAACCCACATGCACCTAAGGGGTATTAATGATTCCTTATCTAACCACAGTGACTGGCAATGTGAATCGGGTCTGGGGCTACCCACATTGACTGACCAGTGGGGCCGAAGACCAATAATACCAAACTAATTAATAAACCTAATAATACCTAAATAATAATAAACCTAATAATCGAAACACCGAAAAGAAAGGGAAACAATCAACACATGGCATCGATGCAATTCTCAAGCAAGTATGATGATATGACAAGTTAATTTGCATTGGGATGTAACCCTAAGACATGCTCGACGATTTAATCGGGGTTCCGACGGGTGAAAACCCTAACTCGGGGAAACTCCGGAACATATGAGAGGGGTGCATTTGTTCTTCTAATTATACTTGTCATTTAAATTGTTGAACAATGCATTATTATAGGTTAAATAGATAGGTTTCATTTTTCTGAACAATTTGATATATTATTTGTATTTTTCTGACTTATAAATAAAAAGATATTGAAAACCCTAACTCGGAGAAACTCCGGAACACAAGAGAGGGGTGGATTTGTTCTAAGTGGGATAAACTTGAGGTTAAATAGTTAGATCTCATTTTTCTGAACATTTTGATATATTATTTGTATTTTTCTGAGTTATAAATAATTAATTATTGAATTTACAATATTATATAAATTTCTGGATTTAATTAAACCATTTCTAAATTTAAACAAAACAGAAAACATTTTTACACCGAGCCCACTGCTAGCCACAGTGGCTGACAGAGGGGCTCGTGGCCACCTCAGCCTCCACGCAGGGAGGTGGGACCTGGGGCGACGCGGGCGACGCGAGCCCCACGCGGGCAGGTGGCAGGTGGGACCGGGGCGACAGGGGGCTGGCAGGTGGGACCGGGGCGACGCGGGCCCCACGCGGTAGCCACGCGAGCACCACGTCACCACGACGGCGGCGCGGCAGACGGTGGTCGACGACGACCCTGGGGAGCGCGCGGGACTGTGGGGCTGTGCGCATTCGAAAGAGCTCGTCGAGGCAAACCATATGGTGGCTGCGCCGCCCATTATTGGTCGCCGAAGCGACGAGCACAACGGCGGACAGAGGCGGGGGCGACAGATGGTCGTCGTGGTAGAGCTAGAGAGAGACAGGGAGCGTGTGAAGAGGTGCTAGAGCACCAGTGGCTCACCACGAACGCGATGCCGGGGTCGGGGAAGCAAGGGGTGGCCGAACGGAGGCGAATCGACGGCGGCCGGAGCTCGGGAAGATGGGTTGCAGAGCTTGATTAAGGCCGAGCGGGGACGATTCCTTTGGCGTAGAGACGCAGTCCAGCACGGCGGATCTCCTCGGCGACGAGCAGCCCGCCGAGGCGTTGTGGGGGGGTTCCTGTGCGCGCGCGTCGATGAATGAGATGGGGAAGAAGAAGAAGAGGAGGCGAGCCAGTTATAAACGAATGGGCCTTTAGTCCCGGTTGGTGGCTCCAACCGCGACTAAAGGGGCATACGTCCCGGTTGGAGCCACCAACCGGGACCTATACTCCATTTTTTTTTCCAATTTTCAGCAACTGGAGGGGCACGCGCAGGGGGGATTTAGTCCCGGTTGGTGCCTCCAACCGGGACATATTCCCCTGTTTTCAAAAAATTTCAGGTATTTCTCTCTGTTCCCGCCTTATTTTTTATTTTGGGGTTTAAATTTGTATTGTTTTTTAAATGAAAATTAATTTGGAATTTAGAAAAACTTTAAACATAAAAAGTGTTTGGATTTGAATAAATAATTCAAAACCATTTTCTGTTTTAAAAAATAATTAATGTAACCATTTAAAATATGAACCATTTACAATTAAAAATGAATTAACTTATATTTTTTTAATATCAATTTGGAATTTAGAAAAACTTTAAACATAAGAAGTGTATGGATTTGAATAAATAATTCAAAAACATATTCTATTTTTAAAAAATAATTAATGTAACCTTTTAAAATGAATTAACTTATATTTTTGAATATTAATTTGGAATTTAGAAAAAATTTAAACATAAAAAGTGTTTGGATTTAAATAAATAATTCAAAAACATTTTCTGTTTTAAAAAATAATTAATGTAACCATTTAAAATATGAACCATTTACAATTAAAAATGAATTAACTTATATTTTTTTAATATCAATTTGGAATTTAGAAAAACTTTAAACATAAGAAGTGTATGGATTTGAATAAATAATTCAAAAACATATTCTATTTTTAAAAAATAATTAATGTAACCTTTTAAAATGAATTAACTTATATTTTTTAATATTAATTTGGAATTTAGAAAAAATTTAAACATAAAAAGTGTTTGGATTTAAATAAATAATTCAAAAACATTTTCTGTTTTAAAAAATAATTAATGTAACCATTTAAAATATGAACCATTTACAATTAAAAATGAATTAACTTATATTTTTTTAATATCAATTTGGAATTTAGAAAAACTATAAACATAAGAAGTGATAGGGGACGGCCATGAAACCTCGAACATAATAGGTCATTTTGTGAAGGTTTTTTCGAAACATGATCAATATACCAAGTGTGGTATTTTTCCTTTCAACTATGTAACATAATATGACACCACGCGAAGGATTTTCATTGTTCGGATTTTTTTGAATTTATTATGCCCGTTTTGAATTATCTGAATTTCTAACTATGGTCGAACCGGTGTGCATGAAGATAGGGGACGGGCATTGTTAGAACTTGCATTGGATCTCTGAAGAAACCACATATTGCGAGTCTAAAAATGATTTTTTCAAAAAATCACGGGCGGTAGATCATGTACCTGTAGTACAAACCGGACCCACTTCCTACCGATTCGGCAGACATTTGTCCTTTTTACCTGGGATGGACGAAAAGGTTTGAGATGTACCGGTTGGGATATAGTCCATATAAGGTGGTCTAGTATTTTAGGAAAATAGGACGATAGCATTCTGAAACGGCATTTTGGTGGTTACTTCACAAAACGACCCGTTTTTTGTGCTCGGAAAATGGAAAAGGGCTTTTCCGTGCGACAAAAAGGAAAACTTCCTCCTGCAACATTGTTCTCGATACCAATGTCCACACACATGCATAATATGGGCACAACATCACAAACTATGCCGTGATTCAGCACATAACATCGGTCATTTGGACCGAAAGCCATGAAACCTCGAACATGATAGGTTATTTTGTGAAGGTTTTTTCGAAACATGATCAATATACCAAGTCTGGTATTTTTCCTTTCAACTATGTAACATAATATGACACCACGCGAAGGATTTTCAATGTTCGGATTTTTTTTGAATTTATTATGCCCGTTTTGAATTATCTGAATTTCTAACTATGGTCGAACCGGTGTGCATGAAGATAGGGGACGAGCATTGTTAGAACTTGCATTGGATCTCTGAAGAAACCACATATTGCGAGTCTAAAAATGATTTTTTCAAAAAACCACGGGCGGTAGATCATGTACCTGTAGTACAAACCGGACCCACTTCCTGCCGATTCGGCAGACATTTGTCCTTTTTACCCAGGATGGAAGAAAAGGTTTGAGATGTACCAGTTGGGATATAGTCCATGTAAGGTGGTCTAGTATTTTAGGAAAATAGGACGATAGCATTCTGAAACGGCATTTTGGTGGTTACTTCACAAAACGACCCGTTTTTTGCGCTCGGAAAATGGAAAAGGGCTTTTCTGTGCGACAAAAAGGAAAACTTCCTCCTGCAACATTGTTCTCCATACCAATGTCCACACACATGCATAATATGGGCACAACATCACAAACTATGCCGTGATTCAGCACATAACATCGGTCATTTGGACCGAAAGCCATGAAACCTCGAACATGATAGGTCATTTTGTGAAGGTTTTTTCGAAACATGATCAATATACCAAGTCTGGTATTTTTCCTTTCAACTATGTAACATAATATGACACCACGCGAAGGATTTTCATTGTTCGGATTTTTTTTGAATTTATTATGCCCGTTTTGAATTATCTGAATTTCTAACTATGGTCGAACCGGTGTGCATGAAGATAGGGGACGGGCATTGTTAGAACTTGCATTGGATCTCTGAAGAAACCACATATTGCGAGTCTAAAAATGATTTTTTCAAAAAATCACGGGCGGTAGATCATGTACCTGTAGTACAAACCGGACCCACTTCCTGCCGATTCGGCAGACATTTGTCCTTTTTACCCAGGATGGACGAAAAGGTTTGAGATGTACCGGTTGGGATATAGTACATGTAAGGTGGTCTAGTATTTTAGGAAAATAGGACGATAGCATTCTGAAACGGCATTTTGGTGGTTACTTCACAAAACGACCCGTTTTTTGCGCTCCAAAAATGGAAAAGGGCTTTTCCGTGCGACAAAAAGGAAAACTTCCTCCTGCAACATTGTTCTCCATACCAATGTCCACACACACATGATCATTGTTCGACACACATTTAGTCCCGGATGTAGTCACAAACCGGGACTAAAGGGATTGCGGCAGAGTGGGCCAGACAACACTAATAATAGGGGTGAGTGTCGACATTATGTCGTGCGGCTTGTACCTTGTCCCGGATGGTGTCACCAACCGGGACTAAAGATGAACCTTTAGTCCCGGTAGGAGACACCAACCGGGACTAAAGATGAGTCAGCACTAATAATAGGGGTGAGTGTCGACATTATGTCGTGAGTGTCGACATTATGCCGAGCTGCTTGTACTATAAATATGCATCCTTGTGAGTCCAGTCCTCCAGCCAGTTTGAGGCATCTCCAAGATGGTTTTAGAGAGCAGGGACACCACTACAGCCAGTTTCAGGGAGATGCCGACGGAGCCCAGTCCTCCGGCATCTCCGAGAAACTGGTCATAGAGGCACTCCCTAATATGTGAAATTAGTTAGCTCCGAGGCGTATTGATCTAGTTAGTGAAGTTACAAGCTGCAAGATGGTTTTCGAGAGCAGGGACACCACTGCGGCCAGTTTCAGGGATATGCCGACGGATCCCAGTCCTCCGGCATCTCCTTGAAACTGGTCATAGAGGCACTCCCTAATATGTGAAATTAGTTAGCTCCGAGGCGTATTGATCTAGTTAGAGAAGTTACAAGCTGCAAGATGGTTTTCGAGAGCAGGGACACCACTGCGGCCAGTTTCAAGGAGATGCCGACGGAGCCCAGTCCTCCGGCATCTCCGAGAAACTGGTCATAGAGGCACTCCCTAATATGTGAAATTAGTTAGCTCCGAGGCGTATTGATCTAGTTAGTGAAGTTACAAGCTGCAAGATGGTTTTCGAGAGCAGGGCCACCACTACGACCAGTTTCAGGGAGATGCCGACGGAGCCCAGTCCTCCGGCATCTCCAAGAAACTGGTCATAGAGGCACTCCCGGTCCAGCCACAAAATGGGACTAACACTCAAGACATTTATTAATATTAAAAACTGAGACTACAAAACCGGGACTAAAGGCCACAAACCGCGAAAGATATCCTTCGGTTAAGCCACAAACCGCGAAAGACATGAACTAGAGTTACATAATATGAGCATGAACTTCTTGGCATATGTCATTCCTTATGACCGCTTCAGACGTAACCATGGAGCATCTTCTTTACTTAACGGAATGCTTGGGTCAGTTTTCACTGTGAAGGGCGGAATTTCATCAAACTTATTATAATCTTCTGACATGTCTGTCTTGTCCTCGATTCCCACGATGTTTCTTTTCCCTGAAAGAACTATGTGACGCTTTGGCTCATCATATGATGTATTCGTTTGCATATTTTTTATTTTTTTCGGTCTGGAGGACATGTCCTTCACATAGAAAACCTGAGACACATCATTGGCTAGGACGAATGGTTCATCTCTATAACCAAGATTGTTGAGATCCACTGTTGTCATTCCGTACAACTGGTCTATCTTTACCCCTTCCCCATTCAGGTTGACCCATTTGCAGCGAAACAAAGGGACCTTAAAAGAGACTCCATAGTCTAGTTCCCATATCTCCTCTATGTAACCATAATATGTGTCCTTTTGTCCATTCTCGTCTATTGCATCAAAGCGGACACCACTATTTTGGTTGGTGCTCTTTTTATCTTGGGCGATCGTGTAGAATGTATTCCCATTTATTTCGTACCCTTGGAAATTCAATACAGTAGAAGATGGTGACGCGGCCAACAAGTATAGCTGATCTCCAACAGTGGTGTCATTCAAGAGATGTGTCCGCATCCAACCACCGAAAGACTTCATGTGTTCATCTGTAATCCATGATTCAGGCTTCCCCGGGTTTTTGGAGCGTACAATATTCTTGTGTTCCTCGATATACGGAGCTGCCAAGGTGGAATTATGTAGAACTGTGTAGTGTGCTTTAGTGAAAGAATCCCCGTCCCTACATATCATTGCTTTCTTTCCCAGCGTGCCTTTTCCACTTAGTCTTCCCTCATGCCGCGAGTCAGAAACACCAATCGGCTTAAGGTCAGGAATAAAGTCAACACAAAACTCAATGACCTCCTCTGTTCCATATCCCTTGGAGATGCTTCCTTCTGGTCTAGCACGGTTATGAACATATTTCTTTAAGACTCCCATGAACCTCTCAAAGGGGAACATATTGTGTAGAAATACCGGACCGAGAATGGCAATCTCTTCCACTAGATGAACCAGGAGATGCGTCATAATATTGAAGAAGGATGGTGGGAACACCAATTCAAAACTAACAAGACATTGTACCACATCCTTCTGTAACCTTGGCAGAATATCTGGATTGATTACCTTCTGAGATATTGCATTGAGGAATGCACACAGCTTCACAATGGGTACTCGAACATTTTCCGGTAGAAGCCCCCTCAATGCAATCGGAAGCAACTGCGTCATAATCACGTGACAGTCATGAGACTTCAGGTTTTGGAACTTTTTCTCTGCCATATTTATTATCCCCTTTATATTAGATGAGAAGCCCGACGGCACCTTGATACTGTAAAGGACTTCAAAAAAGATTTCCTTCTCTGCTTTGGTAAGAGCATAGCTGGCACGACTTAAGTGACGCCCTTTATCCGTCTTATTATCTGTATGCATGTTCTTTGGGTCTTTCATAATTTGTTGGTCCTCCCGTGCTTCAGGTGTATATTTTGTCTTACCATACACGCCTAGGAATCCTAGCAGGTTCACGCAGAGATTCTTCGTCACGTGCATCACGTCGATTGAAGAGCGGACACGCAGGACTTTTCAATATGGCAGCTCCCAAAATATAGATTTCTTCTTCCACATGGGTGCGTGTCCTGTAGCGACGTCGTTCGGAACTGATTGACCGCCGGGACCCTTTCCAGAGATTACTTCTATGTCCTTGACCATACCAAATACATCATCACCAGCAGGGAGTTCAGGCTTCTTCCGGTGATCTGCCTCACCTTTAACATGCTTGCCTTTCTTTCTTACGGGATGATTGGTCGGAAGAAATCGTCGATTCGCTAGGTACACAACCTTCTTGCATTTATGCAAATATGTACCTTCGGTCTTATCTAAACAGTGGGTGCATGCCTTATATCCTTTGTTTGTCTGTCCTGAAAGGTTACTAAGAGCAGGCCAATCATTGATGGTTACGAATAACAACCCTCGTAGATTAAATGGCTCCTGTTTGTTCTCATCCCACGCACGTACACCTGGTTTGCCCCACAACTGTAAGAGTTCTTCAACTAATGGCCTAAGGTACACATCAATGTCGTTGCCCGGTTGTTTCGGGCCTTGGATGAGCACTGGCATCATAATGAACTTACGCTTCATGCACAACCAAGGAGGCAGGTTGTAGATACATAGAGTCACGGGCCAGGTGCTGTGACTGCAGCTCTGCTCCCCAAAAGGATTCATGCCATCCGTACTTAGACCAAACCATAAGTTCCTTGCGTCACCTGCAAAGTCTGGGAAGTCTCTCTCGATTTTTCTCCACTGTGACCCATCAGCAGGGTGTCTCAACTCCCCGTCTTTCTTACGGTCTTCTTTGTGCCATCGCAACAACCTGGCATGCTCTTTGTTTCTGAACATGCGTTTCAACCTTGGTATTATAGGAGCATACCACATAACCTTAGCAGGAACCCTCTTCCGGAGGGGCTCTCCCTCAACATCACCAGGGTCATCTCGTCTGATCTTATACCGCAACGCGTTGCATACCGGGCATTTATCTAAATTCTCATACTCCTTACCGCGGTAGAGGATGCAGTCATTAATGCATGCATGTATCTTTTGCACATCTAATCCCAGAGGACAGAGAGTCTTCTTTGCTTCGTAGGTACTCTCGGGAAGTTCGTTATGTTTTGGAAACTTCGGCTTCATTATTTTCAGCATCTTTTCAAATGAGGAGTCAGTTAGACCACACTCTGCCTTCCATCGCAACAATTTCAGTGTGGTACCGAGCTTTGTGCTGCCATCTTCACAATTTGGGTACAACAATTTCTTGTGATCTTCTAACATGCCCTCTAACTTCAACTTCTCATTTTCTGTTTCACAGTCTCGCTTTGCATCAGAAATGACCCTACCAAGTTCATCAGCCGGCTCATCTGATGCCCGTTCTTCACCTTTTTCCTCTCCATTGTCTTCCATTGCAGTATCACTGTATTCAGGAAACATATGATGATAGTTGTTATCATCATCTTCTTCTTCACCATCTTCCATCATAACCCCTCTTTCCCCGTGCTTGGTCCAGCAATTATAGTTGGGCATGAAACCTTTCATAATCAGGTGGCCGCGAATGATTTTCGAGGAAGAGTACTCCTTGTTGTTCCGACATTGAACACATGGACAACGTATAAATCCATTCTCTTTGTTTGTCGTAGCCAAATCGATAAATTTATCCACGCCTTTGATATACCCGGCTACCCGCCGGTCACCGTACATCCATTCCCGACCGTTCATCTGCATCATATAAGTAAGTTTATCAAAAAACAGGACATCATAAATAGTGAAATAACCAATTCACACCGACACATGAATTGTATCAATGACCTAGAAAAGATAAGATTGCTAACCTCGATCGAGGGAAATAAAGAGGAGAAAGCTCAAGTGCGTCTCGGACACCTTCTATATTTTTGTTCTATGAGAAATTCAACGGGATTTTTCACTCAAACATTTCAACAAACACCTTCAATGCATGCATGAGAAAAAACTAGCACACACCCTCACACCTTCCACCATTCGAAAAAACAGAGTGGAGGCAGAGGGGGCTGGGGCGTTGCATTTATAGAGGGCAGGGGGTTTTAGTCCCGGTTGGAGCCAGCAACCGGGACTAAAGATGCGTGCCACGCCACGTGGCTGCGGCCAAACCTTTAGTCCCGGTTGGTGGCTCCAACCGGGACTAAAACCCCCTAACCAACCGGGACGCATGTCCCCGCGCCCCGTGCCCGCTCCAACCGGGACGCATGCCGGAATTAGTCCCGGTTGGGGGCGCAACCGGGACAAATGCTTCGAGGGGGCGCGGACGGATAGCACGTTTTCTACTAGTGCCAGGGGCCTGTTGGCCGCACGCCAAACATCTGTAACGCACTACGGTCATGTGCGCCACGGTTGTTAGTCTCATCTGTGGCGCACATGGGGGATGCGCTACGCCTAAGCGCACGCCCCCCTCTGCTGTGAAACGGCCACAAACTTCTGTGGCGCACTCGGCCTAGTGTGCCACTGGGAGTAGGAACATCTGTGGCGCACATGGCCTAGTGCGCCACAGTTGTGTCTACTCCCTGTGGCGCACTAGGGCCGTGTGCGCCACGGATGTGTCGATTTTTTTAGGACAACACTTTATATGCACATGTGTGACCACACATCCACCACCCCACACTTCACTTTCCCCTTCTTCTTCCTCCTTAGATCTAGTCGGGATCTTCTCCTTCCCACCTCAATTTCTCCACCCATTCACCATTTTTAGCATGTAAAACTTGCTTTGGATGTTACATAAGTAATAGAGGAGGTCTCCGGTCTCTCATCTCCTTCTTCGGTAGACGCGCGCACCTCTCCTTTCCATCTTTTCTCGCAATCGGTCTCTCATCTCGGTAAGTTGTCCATGTAAGGATGTGTTCATGTGTATATGGATGATGTGCTCATATGTATGTAGATGATCGATGCTCATGATGTGTGTATGTGGAGAGGATGGTCATATGTGTGTGTGTATATGGAGAGTATCGATGATGCTCATGCATGTGCGTATGGAGAGGATAATGATATGTTCATGTGTGTATGGATCGGTCTCGATCTCTCTCTCTTGTGTTTGTATGTGAACAAGTTGCCATTTGTTTTGCCAAAATGTTGATTCATTTCCATTTTGGCAAGACTTTGGCATTTCGCAAAGGTCCTAATTTTAGGATAGGTCATGCCGAAATTTTCTATCGACCATTGCATGCATGCATTCATTATGTGGTTCTAATAGACTTCAAAATTGTACCGTGTACACCGTGCAGGCAAAAATGGTCCGCATAATGAGCGACGGCATTGTGGCTAGATTTTTGAAATGCGCGACGGCCAACATGATACGAAATAACAAGACAGATATAAGATGTCCGTGCAGAAGATGCAAACTCAACTAGGTGATCGACCCAGATTCCGGGAATCTGCAGGCGCACCTGCTCCGCCATGGTTTCATGGATGGATACACTCGTTGGATAAGCGATGACGTAGATGATGGAGACGGTGAAGGTGGCCAACATGACGATGATCATCATCATGGCAAGAACGGGCGAGATGATGAAGAGTCTCCTGGAGATGGTGAAGGTGCGGAAGCAGACCGGGATGATGATGATCTAGATGCCGGAGGAGCAGACGACGATGGAACAACGTCAGGCTGGGTGCGGGACCCTTATGTGCAAGAGCTGCTTCTCAAGCAGACGAGTAACGCCAGGGCTGCCGCTAGAGAGAAAGCCAAGCTTGCGCAACTTGAGAAAGATGCGGTTACTCCATTGTATGAAGGATGCAGGCCCGATGATACCCGGTTGAATGTAACGCTCAAGGCTATGGAGATGAAGGCAAAGCACAAATTGAGCGACGCAAGCTTCGACGATATGATGGCATTCTGGCACGATCGTCTCCCGGAGGGGAACACATGTCCAACTAGTATCGAGGATGCCAAGAAAATCGTCTGTCCTCTCGATCTACCGCACGTTAGATATCACGTATGCATCAACGATTGCATCATTTATCGGGGCGAGGACGCGGAGAAAACCACATGTCCGGTGTGCGGCGTGAGTCGATACAAGAAAGGGAAGAAAGCACCTCAAAAAGTGGTATGGTACTTTCCTATCACTCCTCGTCTGCAGCGCTATTTCGCGGACCCTAAGGAAGCGAAGCTCATGCGGTGGCATGCGGAAAGGAAGAAGCCAGGAGATCATGATGACCCCGAAAAGGATGAGCTGCTGACGCACCCTTCAGATGCTAGCCAGTGGAAAGCATTGGACCTCGAATTCCCAGAATTCGGTGGAGATTCGAGGAACATCAGGCTTGGTACGAGCACCGATGGACTCAATCCGTTCGGTAGCCAGAGCAGCACGCACAGCATTTGGCCCGTGTTTGTATGGATGTACAACCTCCCTCCATGGTTGTGCATGAAGAAGAAGTATATACAAATGAGTATGCTAATTCAAGGGCCGAAACAACCTGGTACCGACATCAATCTGTATCTCGGGCTGTTGAAAGAGGAGCTAGCCACGTTATGGGAATCTGGAGCCAATACTTACGATGCCGTCGCACAAGATTATTTCACTATGAGAGCCGCGTTGGTCACTACGGTGCAAGACTATCCAGGTTGCGGGTATATCTCGGGGCAGGTTATCCAAGGATTCTGTGCATGCGTTAGGTGCATGGATAACACAAGCTATATCCAACTAGAGAAAGATCCAGGGTCATCGAAAACCGTGTTCATGGCGCACTGGAGGTGGCTCGGCAAGAATGATCCATGGAGAAAACGTGGAGACCTGTTCGATGGCAAATCAGAGACCCGAGGAATCCCAGAGCGTAGGAGCAGCGAAGAAGTGGAAGAGTTGCTGAAAAACTGGAAAGATTGTCCTAAGCCTGGAAAGAAGCGAAAGAGGCAGCAACAAGACAAGCCGCTGATGAAGGTTTGGAAAACAAGGTCTGTTTTCTGGGAGTTGCCATACTGGAAGTTTCTCCGCACGCCTCATAGCCTCGACATCATGCATATCACGAAAAACGTGTGCGAGAGTCTGGTCGCCACCATAATCAACATGCCATATAGGACGAAAGATGGTCCGAAAGCAAGGCACGACCTGATATGATTGGGTATCCGGAAGGAGCTTCATGGAGGACGCACTACTCCTGATGATCAGGAAGATGACGATGATCATGAGTCGGAGACGACACAAGGTCGTCGGAAGGGTAAAAATTTCAAGAAGAACGAATATTACTACCCTCCTTCTTGCTTCACTCTAAGCCAGGATGAGATCAAACAGTTTTTCAAGTGCCTTCTAGGAGTCAAATTTCCTTACGGCTACACGGGCAAGATAAGCAGATACCTAGACGAGGCGAAGCAGAGGTTCAGTGGCATGAAGTCTCACGACTGTGCCGTGCTAATGACGCAGGTACTTCGGGTCGCACTAAGAGGGATAATGGACGAGCACGTCCGTGAAACGTTATTTGGCCTATGCAAGTTTTTCGACGTCATCTCTAGGAAGTCGATTGGCTTGAATCAGCTCGGAAGGCTACAGGAGGAGATCGTGGTGATACTATGTGAGCTTGAGGTCTACTTCCCACCCGCATTCTTCGACATTATGGTGCATCTGCTGGTCCATGTCGTGGAGGACATCGTACAACTCGGGCCGATGTTCCTCCGCAGCATGATGACGTTCGAAAGGATGAACGGACACATCAAAGGATACGTTCACAACAGGCCCCGTCCAGATGGAAGCATAGCCAAGGGCTTTCTGGCCGAAGAGTGCATCTCTTTATGCACGAATTATCTTTTTTCGAGAATAATGCCGATGATTGAAATGTCGTGGCACACTATATATGTGAATGTGCTACGATGGGATTGTACGCCTTGTGCTATGCACAAGTCCAGGTGTTGTGCATCCTACTTGGCGTACGGTTCCATCGTAGCATATTCCTGTGTCCAACGACCTATGTATATATATGAGGCATGCTTTTTGAGTTACTTTTGTCTTTTTTGAGAATAATGCCGATGATTGAAATGTCGTGGCACACTATATGTGAATGTGCTGCGATGGGATTGTTCGCCTTGTGCTATGCACAGGTCCAGGTGTTGTGCATCCTACTTGGCGAACAATTCCATCATAGCATATTCCTGTGTCGAACAACCTAGTTATATATGAGGCATGCTTTCTGAGTTACTTTGGTCTTTTTCGAGAATAATGCCGATGATTGAAATGCCGTGGCACACTATATGTGAATGTGCTGCAATGGGATTGTCCGTCTTGTGCTATGCATAGGTCTAGGTGTTGTGCATCCTACTTGGCGGACAGTTCCATCGTAGCATATTCCTGTGTCGAACAACCTAGTTATATATGAGGCATGCTTTTTGAGTTTGGTCTTTTTGATTTAGGAGTACTTTCTATATGTGTATCTTCATATGCGACTTTAATTATATATGTTTTTTCAATAGTCGGTTAATTATTATTGTCAACTTATAGATGACGTGGTACGTCGTGTACAAGGGACGGGTTCCCGGAGTCTACGATGATTGGGAAGACTGCCGAAGATAGGTGCACCGTTTCAGCGGCAATAGCTACAAAGGGTACAACACTATGGCGGAGGCGGAAGCTAGATACACGCGTTATCTAGCGGGAGTTAATTAGGACAAGGAACCGGATGAAGACCTACACCTTCGTCGCGGCGGTGATCATGCTTATCTTCTTTGGTTATTTATCCCGCGTTTGTATCTAGCTAGCTAGTTTAGATGTCTAGGCGAGCTTCCAAGCTCTAACTTGTTCGATCGACACATGTATTCGCATGTCACCAACTACTACTTTGTAACATGATCGAAACAATGTAATTTAGACTATGTATTCATGTATGAGACTTATCTATATGTATTTGTTTCAATCTTGTTTTTCATATTGAGTATTTATATATATAATTGTATATCTTGTATCTGTGTGTGTATATCTGCTGTAATATTGTATATAATCTGTATTGCATATAATCTGGCTCGGAAATTAAAAAAAATAAAAAATACATCTGTGACGCACATGGTCTACCTTCTGTGGCGCACTACACCTAAAGCGCACTATGAAAGTTTAGTGGCGCACTAGATAGTGCGCCACAGAAGATCCCAGGGGTAGCGCACCATCCCAAACTTCTGTGGCGCACTAGAAGGTGCGCTACGCCTATCTCTACACAACCGTGACGTAGTGCGCCACGGCTGAGAGATAGCCGTAGCGCAAGGCCTGTGGCGCCACTAACAGCCTGTTTCCTAGTAGTGACGCAAAAGGACTTTGGATAAAACTCAATAAAAATATTGTTATCGTTGATGAGACGATAAATAGAATGAAAATTATTTACTAATTTGAGGACAAGTAGAATATTATTCAGTTTCAAAGATGAATATGCTAGAAATGAGTGGCAGATGTGTCGGAATAGGCAAACCTGCACCGTTTTCCACATGAAGTTTGTCCTTACCGCAATAGAGTTCGTAGACCGCGAGACATTACATATCATTGGTAGTGATTGATAGTGCCGATTTTCCCCTAGTTATCACTATGCGACCTTGGGTTGTGGAGTCAGAGTTCTCCTGGTGGCGCTGGTTGTCTGCCTGATAGCGGTAGCGGCTGCGATTGTTGCCTCCGGTCCCACCACCTTGCCGGTTGCCACTTTCACGGTTTCCCATCATCGTGGATGTTGTTGTTGTTGTTGTTGATGAGGCCACCATCTTTGCCGCAATTACCACCTCGATATCCACGGCCGCCCTGGCCGACGTTGTCGTTTAACTAGGCTCCTTTGATTATCGAGGTGAGATCTGAACGCTGCGGCATACTTTTGGATTTTATTCGGCGGTCGAGAAAGTAAGTATATAAGTATAATTATATATTGCAAGCCTGAAAATGTTATTAACCTCTTCCAGCCAGAGCCACCAGCCGGGAATCTTCGCACGCGCCGGTAGCAAACCCCACATGCTTTGCTCTGACGATTAGCTATTAAGTAATTAACCTAGCTACCTTTAACGTAATTCCACATGGAAGCGTGCAGGCAAAAGTAATTAGTAGTTTTGTTTAGTTTCAAGCTTAGTGCGCGTGGAACGGCTGTGTTATGGTTTGGTCAGATTAGATCTGAACGCGTAAAGCTCAACTGTTAGCATCCACTTAGATTAAGGTTAATTAGCTCACTTGGCCCACGCTCTGGATGTTTATGCGTACACAGCTCAACATTTCACAAAGAGCTCACTCTTCATCCTAAAAGGCTAGACTAGTGAGTAGAAGTAATCTCTTGCAAACTAGCCGAGATGAAACTAAATCAAGCAGCCTCCACTAATAATCCTATAGCAGCCCAAACATCCGGTCTCCCGAGAAGCCCTCAGAAAAACATGACGGGCTCTCGTACCAGATGTCCATTCATTTAGTCTAGCCAAGCACTCGGCCCACATTCTGTGGAGAGCTCAGTCCATAGCAAAAACCTACTAGACTAGTAAGCTAGATGTGTGGCCTTCTCCCAAGACCAGAGATGGACTAAAACCAAACAACCTCCTTGCCGGAGACCTAGCTAACATCATCAGACGTAGCAACTATATAGCTGGCATTAGATAGGTGCCGGCCGGCTCTTGGTGTGAGAATCCACAATCATTCAATAATGGCACACAACTTGAGAAAAATCTTACCGTGGGCTGCAGTGGCAGCGGCAGCGCTGCTTCTGCTTATATCGTCGGCTGGAGCAGCTGGACCGGCGCCGCCGGTGATAGGGATGCCGGGCTGCGACACCAGGTGCGGCAACATGAGCGTGCCGTTCCCGTTCGGCATGGGCCCGTCCCACTGCTACCACTCGCCGGGGTTCAACCTCACCTGCCACCACGGACGTCTTCTACTCGGCAACGGCACGCTCCAAGTCACCCAGGAAATCTCCCCCGGCTATCCATACTTAACCGTTGTCCATGCCGGCGACGTACAGACCGACGGCGGCGGCCAGGGCACGTTTGGCGCTGGCCCCGGGCTTGGAGACAACGGTCCCTACGCGCTGTCGCGCGGGAACCAGCTCGTCCTCGTCGGCTGCAACGTGCGGGCGACGCTGAGGAATGGCAACATCACCATGGGCGGCTGCACATCCCTTTGCGAGGACTGGAGCGGCGGGTCCTACATGCCGTCGACGCTGGCGAGCAGCATGCTCTGCTCCGGCATAGGCTGCTGCCAGGCGCCCATCGTGGTGAACCGCGAGGTCCTCGCCGGGTCAGGCCAGCTCGTCCCCATCACGTCCTACGACGTGGAGCTCGAGCCTTTCGGCTGGAACCGTAGCGAGGCCCGGCAGTGGCCGGCGCACGTCTTCATCGCCAGGGAAGGCTGGTTCGCACCATTGGGCATCTCGCACCAACTGACGTCATCGCCACGGAAGAAGAACCAACCGGCGGCGGTCGTGTCGATGGCGGTTCCCGTCTCGCTAGAGTGGGAGCTCAGCGTCGGTGACAAACACAGCTCGTCGCCGGGCTCCAACTGTTCTAACGAGGCGGCTCATGATCAACGTGTCTGCAAGAGCAACCACACGGACTGCGCTATTGGTACCCGAGGCGGCTACACATGCTCCTGCAGGGATGGTTACGACGGCAATCCCTACATCGCCAACGGATGCCAAGGTAATTTGGTCGTTTCCCCAAAACCTTATTTTTTTTGTTAATTTCTGTAAAAACGATGCATATACGAGGTCATGAAACTGTTACATTTTGTAATTTCTAATATTCTAACCAAGAATTTCTAAGCCCCGGCCCGTATGAACATCTATATAATAAATTGGTGAAAGGGAAAAAGATGAAACAATCATAATCTAGTGGATTATTCAGGTATAATAAATTGCTCGTATGGCATCTTCTTTAGATGTAGATATTAAGATGTGAAATATTCTAAAATAATTTTATCACTCTATAAATTAATTTTGTGCATTTAAAAATAAAATGATTTTATAGTCACTATAAACTTTATGTTAAGTACAATATAACTTGTGCATAAAACGTATTTAGTTTGTGGGCAAATAACAAAAAGGTTAGGATAGCCAGAGTAAATCCACAATAATTGATCCCTTCACCAAAAAGTACATATTATTGTTCTAGACGAAGAAAAGATCGCTCAAGAATTCAATCAAATTATGTTAAGAGATATTACAATCAACACAATTTTCTCTCTATCTCTCTAGCAACCTAAAGCATGACAAATGCAGCCACGAATGCTCAAACAAAGCTACCTTATAAATAATACTCCATATTCACTAATATAGAACATTTTGCCAAACCAAATTAGCTTGCCAAAACTTTTTATATTAGTGAACAAAACGGTTATAAAATTTTATTATTTTTTCATGCATGAACTGCTACATATTTATGCGTCAATACATGTAAAGTACATGTAGTTATATCTTAATACATCTAGCACCCAACATCATAGTAGGATGATTCTCCAATCGCCTCTTTTATCTCTCAGAATATGTAATACATCCGGTTCTTTAGCATGAACCGTGTCTAATTAAACTCCACTCTAAGCACTTAATGAAGTTAAAATATTTCTATAAATCTTATAGAACTCTATAACTGTAGGCATGAACCGTGTATAATTAAACTCCACTCTAATCACTTAACTGAGTTAAAACATTTCTATATATCTTATAGAACTCTATAACTGTAAACCCCATGTTACGAACATGCTATTTATTTTGATTCTTGGTTTAAGAATAAATTTCATGTTCACATTTTCATCAAAAGTTACAAACTCAGAGCCACAAATAATTGTTCTTTTCATATACGTAAACTAGCTACATCTAAGACCATACCTGGACACGAGCTGACTCGGTCCAGCTCGTGGCCGAGCCACAAAAATCTCGGTCCGGACATGGCGAGCCCGAGCCAGCTCGCCGCCGCAGCGAGCCGCATTAGTGAGCTCGGCTCGAGCTTACCCCAAACTCAGTCCAGCTCGGTCCGGCTCGCGAGCCTGGCATGATTGTGTCACTGACAAGTGGCCCTCTTCAACGGCGGCGGTGGCGCGGCGGTGCGGCGAAGCCTGCAGACGGCTGCGGTCCAGGCGGCGCGTGCGTAGTTGGCTGTGCAGCGTTGCAGAGGTGGGTACGATGTCGAAGAGGAGCGTGGCGGCGCGGCGGAGCCTGCAGGCAGCAGCGGCGCGGGCGGTTGTGCGGGCGGCGCGACGGTGCGGCCGACCGGCAACATGGTCTGGGCGGCGGCAGCTAGGAACAAACAGGAACTCCCCTGGAACCAACGTGACCTAGCAGGCCTAATTTTTCAGCCCAACTGATTATCCCCTTGCTCAATTCGGCCCTTTTTATAATTTGGAAAAAAAGACGAGCTGACGAGCCAGACCGGGCCGAGCCCGAGCCAGCCCGACACTGCCGCGGTCCAGCACCAGAGCTCGGCTCGGTCCAGCCACACCAGCGGGCCGAGCCTAGCTCGCCCCGAGCTGGCAAAACTCGGGCCGAGCCCATTGGACCGAGTTTGAGGTCGAGGTATATCTGAGACAGACACATCCTCAATAGGGTCACATGTCCCATGTACAGAAGGAAAAGATTAATCAAAGTCATAAATGAGGAAAAAATTAATGAAAGTCATAAATACTCCCTTCGACAGGTTTTATTAGGCCAACACATAGTTCAAGAATAAATTTTGTCCATAAATTTGGTGAGCAAAATATGAATTATATGTCATAAAAATTAAATTATTGGATTCATATATACAAAAGAAATTTCCAATGTTATATCTTTTTATGACAAATAATTCATATTTTGTTGGCCAGATTTATAGTTAATTTTTCTTCTTAAACTACGTATTGGCATAATAAACCCGGACGGAGAGACAATCTAGAGATCCACTGATATGCTCCCGACCAAGGAAAAATATTGATGGACCAATCAACAGAAAGCGCAATATACCATTGTTAAGACTCTTCACAGTGTATGTGCACCATTTTTCCTCTTTGCTCACGCCGTGAAGTTGCATGCAGTTCTGTTCAGAAGCTGCATTCACTTCTGTTCATGAGTGCCCTGCAGCGTGCAGCGGATGGAGTGTTGATGGTTGATTTGGGTCATTGCCTGCAAGTAATGGACTTGGATAACTGCTCGTGTAGGCAAAAAAAAAGGAATTTTATGGGACACAGCTAGAGTCCTTTGGACATACTATATGTACGTCTTTTACTTACATCGTGCACGGGAGTTTGATTTTATCTTTGATACATCCCGGATCGTGTCAAGCCCTACCATATAGTACATAACTTTTAGCATAACAGTTAAACTCTTATTAAATCTTAGACATAGATTTTAGATCTAACAACTTAAAATAATTAGTATGATGTGGATCAACCTGGTGCCTCGAAAAGCAACCTTATATTGCTTTTAGTATATAATAGAATAGATTTGAGAATTACTATTTGTAGGACAACTATGCAATGGTGATACAATTATTTTTTCTAGGAAGACTATATATGCAATGGTGATACCCTAACCATAATAAGTATGGCATTTGTCAAAAGTGATTATTGTATTTCAGTAGTCATAGTGGTCTAATAGTTCAAGCAATTTTGGGATAGAAATAGGCTCCTTTACATTCAATGATTTCGATATATATTCAAATTCAAGGATTATGAAATTTCATAATTGCTTTTAATAGATCCTGGTTAGCCGAGAACTAGTTTAGTGGTACATCGGTCGATGGTGAATATTTTATTTTATTCTAACGAGAAAAAATAGCGTTGATGATGGTCGGCTTTTGTATTTCGGCAATTAGCCCTCTTTACTCCTTTCATTTGTTGAAGATGCTTTCACGTTTTTTTCCCATTTTTGTAGGCACAACTTTGTTTAGATATTATCTACATCATAAAATGCGTCTAGATATGTGCTTATCTAGAAAAAACGCCACATGTGTTAATTTGGAATGGTGTACTCCACCCGATCCATGTTAATTGACACAACTTTGTCTAGACATGTATGTATATCGACACTAAAACACATATACATACATATATAGACAAAGATGAGCCAACCAATTTAGATAGGGGGAATTTTATATTTTTTCATCTCTTTGTTATAATTTTTTCTTGTGTGCAATTGCATATATATATATTTGTAATTAGAATCTATGTTTCTTACACGCGATTGCACATATGTGCGCAATTGAAAACCCTCGCCACTTTTATGTGCCTTTGCACATATATGTGTAATTGCTTGTATGTGTGCAAGTACATATAAGTGTGTAATTTGAATGTATATTCACATATATGTGTGATTCTACACCCTGAAATCTATAATTTTTTTGCTCACGGACACAAAATTACACATGGTTAGATAAATGCATATAATTGTGTATTTTTATTGTTTTGTTCAATTTCGTTTTTCATGCTTTATGATTGCCAAATAGTAGGCATTTTCCTTGTAAAAAGCCTAGTTGAAAATTTTCATACAAGACTAAAAGGTGGATTTACAAAAAATAATCACCAATTTAGCTCTCGATCAACCTAGTTCTAGCCATGTCATTTCTTAATATATTTAGTTGGTGCACACAATTTTAAATTGAGGGTTTCCTAGATCTCCTCTACAAGTAATTGGAATTGTGTTGTGATTCGTGCACATGGTCAACTAGTTTTTCTTAGTAATTGCCGGGCGGCACAATTTAAATTTAATTTGTTCAAGGGAAATATTTAAGTCCTTGACTTAAGAGTTTAGAATTTAAGACACGCTTTGCAATTGATGGCTTACTATTGCATATATGCGCATGCAGACATCGACGAGTGCAAATATTCAGAAGATTATAAGTGCTTCGGCCAATGTGTGAATACCGATGGATCTTTTCAGTGCAAGTGTCCACCAGGTACCCGTGGTGATCCAAACAAGCCCGGTGGCTGTTTCAATATCCTCAAAAGTAAGCAACTTCAAAACTCAATTTGTCAGGATAGTACTTATTTTTCTCCGCTTCCTATCGAAATGTGAATGAGTTAATTCCACAAGTTCAACAACCTAAGTATGTCCAAATACATGGTTTATAAATCCAAGATTCTTGGCCAACTATAGTTATGTTTAATTATAACTTCTGATATTATAAGTTTTCTCTCCTAATGGATTGCTTGGGCATAGATAATAAATATTTATATGGTATATAAATAATAATTTTTGACATAAGTTTCGTAAAATATTTCTAAGGAATGGAAGGTGTGGTCACAATCTTGATAAACAAAATCTGTACACGCTGGATAAATCACCCAACCAGATTCACAGTTTGGTAATTATGTTGCACAACCCTGAAATACGAAATAATAGAAGTCATTGGAAAAACCTGTAATTGATAGTCATAACCTTCTTTCAGATCATTGAACCGAGTCTGTAAAAAACTGTAAAAAACAGAATATCTCTATTCTTCTCTGCAATCTCGAAGTGCATGTAGAGTAAAACTAGAAGAACAAAATAAAACATACGCTACTAGGTCTCCAGAATAATTGCCGGAACATGATATGCATTTGGTCAAGGATTTGATCAAATTTCAGTTTCAATGCCAAAACTTCGAGTATTATGTTCTAGTTAAGAAGAAATATATGCTGCTCCATGGCGAGCATAGGGATGTTGCACGTCCCGTGTAATGACACCGTGTAGATTTTAGCTATGGCTCTAAACTTCTTGAATTTTTGCATAATATTTACACTTGAATTTTAATTACGTTGTTGTACTCTAAGTGTTAGAGTTGATAACTTATAACCTTGTCCTAATTTAAAAGCAAAGGGAGTAACTGTGTAGGCAATAAACAGATAGGTTAGACACGACATTACAAAGAGGATGGTCTGGTGCCTGAGGCACATATGATCAGACCGGAATGACATGGCCATAGTGATTTGTCTATTGGCCTCGACACTTTCCACCAGTTCTATTAGGTTGATGATTAGTACACGAGAGGATCACCCGTTAAGCATGGCGTTGATATCTAAAGCTCTAGAATGGAACAACACATGCCTCCGGTCTACTTTTTTCTATAATGATCTAATTGTCTATAATGCTACTCCCTCCGGTCTATATTAATTAGTGGCCTCGACTTTATCTAGATTCGTATATTTCTAGTTAAGTATTTAGACTAGATGCACTCGTATATATTTAGACTAATTGTCGTATAATGCTGCAGGTGAATGCATCACGTTATGCGGCAACCTGAGTGTGCCATACCCGTTCGGCATTGGTCCGCCCAATTGCTACATGAAAGGTTTTAACCTTAGCTGCGATAACAGCTACAACCCCTCGCGACTGATGCTCGGCTACTACCAAGTTGTAGATATCTTCCTCAACAATAATACAATGCGCGTCATCAGCACCGACTCAATGCTCGATATCTCCGGTGGCATAGGTGCATTTGTAATGGAATTCGAGAGCACGGGGCATGGAGACACGGTGCCCTACACAATATCAACCACCAACGAGCTCGTACTCATTGGATGTGGTGTGCAGGCGATTGTGACAGGTGATGGAAACCCGACCATCCTCAGTGGCTGCTCCTCCTTTTGCCCCACAAACAAGAACGGCACCTACTTTGACGCCGCTCTGGCAGCAGCTGCTGCCTCCGCTAACGAAGAAGACGACCAGCACTGCTACGGCATGGGCTGCTGCCAGTCACACATCTCCATGTCCAGGTATGGCATGCCCAGCCAATTCTCGATCAACTGGATGGACCCCAACACTGCCTGGGACGAGGCATTGCCCCACTCATATGCGTTCATCGCAGAGGAAGGGTGGTTCCGTAAGCACAAGGTCTCTTCCCAGCTTCTGCAGCAGCGTCTCTCAAAAAACACGTCTAGAATCTTCCCAGATGATGGCTATTCCAATTGTTCTAGTATGGGAGATATTGCAATTTCAACAGGCAGCTGGATCACCGCCTACGGCCAACGGGGGAGCGAGCTCTCAACCAAAATATGTCAAGTGTCCTGGCATCTGCAGGAGTAGTCACAGTTTCTGCAAACCAAGAAACAGAGGATATTCGTGCCATTGCTCCCAGGGTTACGACGGCAACCCCTACATCGTTGACGGATGCCAAGGTAAGCATAAAAGCACGCAAGAACCTTAACTACATGCGTACTTATTTATTATGTGCCATTGGTTCTTGTCATTTGTTTCTCTAGCACTACTACTATGTATAAATTATTAAGTTAGTGTTTTTTCTTTGGTCTTCAGGTGGCCCCAAATACTTTAAAGGTGGGAAATAATGCAACTACTTCCATTTTTCGTGACTATGGAAGCAGGACTCGCTACTCACCAATGCTCTGAATTAACACTCATACTTGGTTCCTCCTCATTTCGATTGTTTGTCTAATTTCAGGTATGAGCATTGTTATAGGATTTTCCAGTGGAGTTGCCATTGTACTTTTAATTTCCACAACGTTCTTAATTTCCAACAAACTGAAACACCGGAGAGAACAAATGATGAAGAGGAAGTTCTTTGAGCAAAATCGTGGGCAATTGCTACAACAATTGGTATCCCAGAAAGCTGATATTGCGGAAAGAATGATCATATCCTTGGAGGAGTTGAATAAGGCAACCAACAATTTTGATAAAGCTCGTGAGCTTGGTGGTGGAGGACATGGTACAGTGTACAAAGGTATTTTGTCGGATCTCCATGTGGTAGCCATCAAGAAACCAAAGAAGGTGATTCAAAAGGAGATTGATGAGTTTATCAATGAGGTCGCCATTCTATCACAAATCAACCATAGAAATGTGGTAAAACTCTATGGTTGCTGCCTTGAAACAGAAGTGCCGTTGTTGGTTTATGAGTTCATCTCCAATGGAACCCTTCATGGTCATCTTCATGTACAAGGACCAAAGTCACTATCATGGGACAATAGGTTACGTATAGCAATTGAAACATCCAAATCCATAGCATATCTTCACTCAACAGCTTCCATACCTATCATACATCGGGATATCAAGTCAGTTAACGTTCTTTGGATGACACTCTAACAACGAAGGTAGCAGATTTTGGAGCCTCCAGATATGTTCCCGTGGATAAATCAGGTGTGACAACAGTGGTGCAAGGTACAATAGGATATATGGACCCTATGTACTTCTACACAGGGAGACTTACTGAGAAAAGTGATGTTTATGGCTTCGGTGTCCTGCTCGTTGAACTGCTGACTAGACTAAAGCCATTTTTGTATATGTCTACTGAAGGGGATGGTCTTGTTGCACATTTTTCATCCTTGTTTGCTGAAGGAAAATTATCAGAGATATTAGACCCACAAGTTACAGAAGAGGGGGGCAACGAGGTCGATAAAGTCGCCGCAATTGCGGTAGCATGCATAAAAATAACAGGAGAGGGTCGTCCAACTATGAGGCAGGTGGAGTTGGCACTGGAAAGTGTTCAATCACCAAAGCATCCAGGAAATGAGGTCGTAGGTGTTGGCACATCAAAAGATTGTTCTTCGATTAAAGATGGAACAAGTCACCAGGAGTCAACAAGACAATATAGTATGGAGCATGCATTCCAGATTTCAGCAACATACCCAAGATAGTCATATTTACTTTTGCATTGAGCTAAATTAGTTTGGTAGAATTGTGCATGACCTGCCTCTGATCCATTTCCTTCGCTTGTAGAGATTTGTTGCCTTTTTTTCATTTTATTTTCACACTTGTGTGCAGCCATGGCCAGCTAACTAATTGATGAGCAGTACTCTGCTTCGAATATTTAGTGGTAACAGAATGGTGTTCGCTCTAATATATGATCAACCAAATCACATATGATCAACCAAATCATTCGGTTGCACGGTCAGCTGGTTTTCTACAAATTTCCATATATGATCAACCAAATCATTATGGAGTTGGTTGTGACTAGCCCGATCTCGAATCTCATGATGGACCTACAAGAATTCCGCAAAACTAGTTGGCAGACCTGGCAATGGTTCAACCAATTCTCCATGAAATTCGCAGTCTTGGTCATAGATGCTTTCATCATGGTCATATTCGACGATCATGTTGTGCATGATCACATAAGCCGTCACCACTTCCCACATTGTGTCTTTGTTTCTTCTAATCTCTCTAAGAGAAAGCCTTGCCAAGCAGTCATTGAATATTTGCACTCTAGGCCAGTTGATATTTGAATTGTTCTTGTCATTTTCCTCCCTGATAAGATTGAAATCCCTCTCCTCCCCCCAACAACCACAGGGTGCTGGAAAATATTCACTTTGGCCTCCAACTCTCGAGGAAGGCACTCGACGTCGAGTGATCAGATGGGCCGTAGACCCCAATATATTCAAACTTGAAATTGGCCGCTCTATGAAGAACCAGAGCACTGATGAAGAACACCCCTTTGTCAATCGATCCTAGCTCCAGTATACTGTCCCTGTCACCCAACAGCATCCCGCCCGAGATAGTGAAAAAAAAACAAATACCGACTAGCTTACTGGATGATGCCATTGTGCCACATGATTTTGTTATTTTTTTGATGGCTTGTTTTTGTTGAGACTTTGTGTGATCCGCGATTGTTATTAGTGGTAACATGTTACGATGATAATAATGCAATAAAGGTCGTAAGCATCCTTTGATGCAGAGGCCGGGGTTTTATCCCCCTATTCGGAAAAAAACATATCGCGAATGCCATAATCTTTGCACATGTGGCACAAAAATAGCAACAAAAGAAGCTTGTACTAGATAGTTGACCCCACAGAATAATTGAATAAGTAAAGTTACCACACCAACGGGATGGAAGAATGAAAGAACCATATATGTAAGTACACGCTGGGATAATTACTGAAAACGTCCACTACAGCACGCGACGGCTACGCCGACGGCTAAAGCCCTCGGCGTAGCCAGCTTTGCCGTCGGCATACGCTACGCCGAGGGCTGCCGTCGGCGTAGCCCCCTCGGCGAAGGTCTCCCTCGGCGGAGCAAAAACGGCCGTCGGCGAACGGCGGCGCTGCCGTTAGACGGCCGCTAACGGCGCACCGTATACGCCGACGGCCGTACCCTCGGCGTATGGCGGCCACGTGGCACACGCTGGGCCTCCCCAGGAGGGGGCTACGCCGACGGCCTCGCCCTCGGCGTATGTGGACGCGTGTCCACCGCCTGAGCCTCCCAGGCTGGCGCTAGGCCGACGGCCTGCCCTCGGCGTAGGCGCAGGTGCTACGCCGACGGCAATGCCCTCGGCGTAGCCCTGACCATATGGCACATGGCAGAGGGCTACGCCGAGGGCATTGCCGTCGGCGTATCACATACACAGTTTTTTTTTTGAATTTTTCTCAGCAGCACTCACAGCAGCCATACATCATCCATGCATACATCCATACATCATCATCCATATAGCCATACATAATCCATACATCCATGCAATATATATTCCACACATTAGTCATACATCATCCATACAGCCACACATGTATCAACATCAGTCATACAAGATCATCCATACATTAGTCATACAAGATCATCGACATCATCACACATCCCTACAACTCTGGAGGAGACGGGGTGTACCCGAGATCTCCCCTGGTGAAAAGTGGCGACCTCTGCCGAGGTTTGCGTCCAGTAGAAGCAGCAGAAGAGCCACCTGGCAAGGGAGTAGGAGAAGTGTGAAGCTCGGGAGAACCACCTGCAGAATGGCCAGGAGATGGACCATGGTCATGAAGCGGTGTGATCTGACGCCCATCCGGCGAGGCGTGGCCAAAGTGCCAGTTCCTAGAAGCTCCCGTTCCCTACATGTTGCCTACATGTTAGCAACTTGCGAGGCAAAGTAAAGCGATAACCAGTGGGTTAGCAAAGAACTTACCGGTGTCGATGCGTAGTAGGTCCTAGCGAAGCTTTCCTTCGATTGCAAAAATGGCGCCGGACCTGGCATGGGAGGCACGGGCCCCAAATCTCTATTCTGCCCAATTTGAATATTCACCATCATATCCTGCAAGATAGTTTAGAAGTCAGGCCGTAGTACAACAAACGGGGGGAAGTGGGACTTGTATCTTTTGCAAAAAATAAAGGTTCGGACTTACATTTACGTATTGCACGTAGATCGCAAGCGCCTCTTGATGCTGTCGAAAGGCCACCTGATATTCCTCATAAACGGTATCGTAGGCCGCATCTAACTCAGGCTACAATTTCAAATACAAGGAATCTCGTCAGTGGTTAGCCATGCAGGAACAAAAGTCATAAAGATGATGAGAACGAGAAAAACTTACATCCTCGGCGGAGCGACGAGGCTGGCCACGAGGCGGGATAGGGGGGCCGTCGGCGGGGTAGGTAGCCTTAAGACGGCTGAAGCTCGTGCTGAGGGTAGGCTTGACCTTCTTATTCAGAATCTTGAGGCGTCCATGCTGCAATCCGTGCCCCGACAGGACCAACGAATCCTCGTCGATCTCCGCTGAATGGAGTCATCCACATGGGGGTGACGATCCTTCACCATCGTGCTGTAGTTCCCCAAGTCGTTCTGGGCAGTGCCGAAGTACACGGGCAACGAGGGTTGAGGCTCCGAGTAATTGGGCTTCTTTCGCCGCATCATCTCATAGACGGCGACGTCATGAATCACCTCCCCGGGTTGTGCCTCGGCCACCTGTATCGCGAAAAGAAAATATTATGCATATGAAGTACAAACATAAGCAGAAATGCACGCAGGTCGTTCCATGTATATACGTACCACCTTCCCCTTGAAGCGGTCAAAGTTGCGGTTTCCTGCGCAGTGCATTCCACCATCGCCTCGGTTATCCGCGTTCCGCCTCGACAAGGCTGCAAACTCCTCGTCTTCTCTGAGCCACCTCGTCCTAACCAGCTCCTCCCATGCGAGTCGATGCGGCTCGGCCCAATCGGGGATAACCTGAAAATGCAATACTCAACTCCAGACAATGCAATGGCAACTTAGAAGCAATGTAGAATCTCATTGACATTTTACTCACCGACATGTACTCTTCTGGCGTCATCGAGTACTCAGGATTAGGGTTCCTACCGACAATGTCTTCCTTCCTGACCCTCACGCCCCTGTCAGCCCAGAAGTGGCTAGCGGCCGTGACCTTCTGGTTGTACCACACCTGGGGGGTCAACTTCACACAAGCTCCAAGCAAAGTCCTCGGCCACATGGTAAAGCACTTCAATCATGCATAAGAGTCATGAGTTAGCATGGTGGGGTCATCAAGTATGAACATAACTCAAGAAATATGCCTTACCCAAAACTTGGTGATGACAGCATCAGCAGCTGTCGGAAAGCCCGGGACACGGGTAGTCTGGTAGTCCGCCCAAGTAGTAGCTAGCTTCCTGTCACCCTCGGGGGTAATGTGATAGCCCGGCCAGAACTTCCTAATCAGAGCTCCAACGAGGCTGTTAGGAAGGCGATCCTTGGTCCCGGGAGGAAATGTCCAATTGCTGCACAAAAATAAACATTAGTACACAATAATTATTTATGACCAACATGAAATAAAATGTTTTAAATTGCCAAATTAGTACACTTACTCAAGGCCATCTGGAATAATAAGGGCTTTCTCCTCCTGAGTCCTAGGCTCAAACTTCTCGTCAGGGACTCCGGATTCCCCACGATTCCGCAATTTCTTCAGCCCCACCAACTCGCGGCTAGTGTCCGCCTCCGTATCGGTCCCCGCCTCCCTCTCGGTCCTCGCCTCCCTCTCAGACTCTGCCTCCCTCTTGGACTCTGCCTCCCTCTCGGCCCTGAAAGGCCGCTCTGTCAGGAACAACTCAGGAGCCACGTCGCCAGAAGCAGAGGGTGGTGGGTCAAAGTCCACGCCTCCTCCCGTGGCACCTCGTCCTCGTCCTCCTTGACCTCGGCCTTGACCCCGTCCTCCGCCAGTAGGAGCAAGATCGGGGTAACGCGGATTGGGATTTGGCTGTCTCCCACTCCGTGTAGCTCTTTTCTTGCGCTGCTTCAGCGCATTAAGCAAGGACGAACTGGTTGCCTTGCCGCTGCTCATATTGTTCAATCACCTGCATTAAGTAAGAGAAAACAGTTAAGTACAAAGACATAATAAAATGTATACACAAAGAATAAAGGCATAATGCAATTAAGAAAATAGTTAAGCACAAAGACAAAATAAAATGCATTAAAAAATAAATGCTCACTATCATTTTCATTCTCATTATCATTCTCATTCTCATTCTCACTATCACTATCTTTTGAGTAGAAATCTGGATTCTCATCGAAGGGTGTAGGCTCATCATCGTTGTCATTCTCGGTATGGAGCTTCTCGAGCATACTTATGTCATGTAGACTCACCACTGACTCACCCCGAGTTTCTACATCATTCCCAAGGTCCTCAAGATCAACCGGTTCTAAATCAAAGTGTCCGAAGTCCTCTTGCTCTTGATAGAAAATTCCCTCGTACGTTACAGGGTTAATGTTGTTGTAATCGTCCTCGGAGGGAATCGGTAGGTTACCATGTGGCGATACCTGGAACACGACTTCCCAGCCCTGGAGTTCCGCTTTCTGGCATGGGTAGGGCAAATAATAAACTTGGTTGGCTTGGTGAGCAACAACAAAGACGTCGGCTCCGCTATAGGTGGTTGAAGGCCTAACTTCAACTAACCCAATGGAAGGGGTACTTCTCAGTCCACCCCTTGGGTCAAACCAGTGGCACTTGAACAAAACAAGATTGAGTTCGACATTCGTACGATTGAAGGTCAGCTCGTATACATTCTCTAACCTTCCGTAGTAATCAAGGGAATCAGCTCCTTTGGTGAACACCCCAGTATTTACTGTTTTTGCATTCGGTCGCCCTTTCTGGTGCGTCTCTGTATGGAAGCGAAACCCATTCACATCATACTTCTCATACTTCATGACGACACTGTTACAACCTTGGGAAACACATTTCAGCTCATCTGACATCTCAATGTTGGGATCAGCTCCCTACAGGTACAAGAGGAATTTGTTGCGTTTAGTAGTTACGTGGAATAAGAGCGACAAGTCACATATTGCAAGGTAAGAGGGACAGGTTACAAATTACTTTTTCCATAAACCAGGAAACAAAGTTTTTTTATTTCCGGGAGCACCCTCTTTTGGTAGAGTGTCCAACTCCATGGGAGAGGGATCAGTCGGTCCCGGCCACTGTTCATCCGTGAAATCGCTAAGAAGGAGAAAATAAGCATTAGACGGAGACCGAGTTACTAGCTGCATAGAGAAATAGGGTGTTCACCATTTTACCTAATGAAATCGACCACTTCCTTCATGTTTATAAGCACATAGAGCATTATGCAATCCTTCTCTTCCTTTGGCAACCTATATTTTAGTCCTTTACCGGCCTTGCCACCGGGAAATTGGAATAGTTCGAGATTGGGGTCATTCTTGGGCAGGTAGACATTGTAACGAGAGACCGGGTTATGCATAGTGGGAACATCATCGGGCCAGTAGGTTGTCGCGGCGTCTGCCATCTCCCGATGGCATGTTGCTTCAGCTATGCATGCTTCAATCTTGGCTTTGTTTCCAGTTATCTTTCGAATATACTTAAACTCTCTCTCAATACAAAATTGCCAACGAAATTGCACTAGCCCCCCCAATAGTGCCTCATTCGCGAGGTGCACAATGAGATGTGCCATCGAAGTAAAGAAGCCTGGCGGAAAGATCATCTCCAAATTGCATAGCAACTCCGGCACCTGAACTTGCAGCTTCTCAATCACCAGAGGACATATCTGCTTAGCACAGAGGGTGCGGAAGAAATGGCTCAACTCCGCAAGCACTCGCCATACTTTTTCGAGGAGATACCCTCGAACCATCACCGGCATCAGCCGCTCAATCCATATATGATAGTCGTGACTCTTGAGCCCGTTGACTTGTCCCATCAAAAGATTGACTCCCTTACTTATATTCGAACAATAACCGTCAGGGAACATCACGACGTATTTGAGCCACCTAAATGACTCCTTCTTTTGGACATTATCAAGGCAGTAATAGGCATGCGGCTTGAACCAATTCTTTCGACGGACAGTAGGAGGCTGCATGTGTAATCTCTTCCTATCACAAAGCTTCTCAACATCGACTCTAGCCTTGACATTATCCTTTGACTTCCCAGGAATGTTCAGGACTGTGTGAAAAAGGGACTCCCCGACATTCTTTTCGGTGTGCATCACATCGATGTTATGGGGAAGTTCGAGGTCCTTGTAATACACGAGATTCGTTAAGACTGCCACGTGATTCCAATTATGCGTTACACCATATCCCGCAAATTGACGGCCAGTTCCCGGCGACACGGGCACGAGAGCACGTATCTCGGCATCAACAACTGCACCCTCGAACTTTGGTACCTCTTTTACTTCATGCACAACTTTGCCCTTCTTGAAGTTCTTTCTATCTTCTCTGGACGAATCATTTGTAGGGTTCGCAGCATAGAAAACAAAAATTTTCCTACGATGTGAACTATATACCAAGATCTATTTATACTAGATACAAACAACGGGCGGATGTATATCCGTAGAGAACATACCCTTGAAGACCGACAAAGCTTAACGAGTTCAACTCGTGGTTGATGTAGACGATCTCTTGCCGATCTCAAGATCGAGAGGAAGTCCTAGCGCCGCAAAACAGCAGCGCATCCGTGCTCGCACACACGTTCGAGGCACCGAGCAACCTCCGCCTCCTCGCTCCAGCGATGCAGCGGAAGCACAACTCTTTCTTGCTGAAAGCCACCGGGAACATGTATCTCGCTAGTCCGAGACCATGGGGGATAAATTCTAGAGGGGGAGAGAGATCCTTCACGAGGAGGTGTGATGTGAGAGGAGGAGAGGGGGGCCTTTTATAGGGGAGAGGGGGGGCACCCAAGGGGCATGGCGCCCAGCCATGGGGCTGCCCCCACCTCTTCCACATTCATGTGGGTGGAGCTCCCACTCAAAATGAAAAGCCTCCACTCCCATTAAAAAGCCTCCACTCAAAAATCCACTCACATGCATTAAATTTCCACCAAATTTAATGCAAGCTCTCATTTAAATAAAACTCTTTTATTTATTTATTCAGAATTTTGTTAATTACTTTAATTAACAAAAATTCACATAAAACCCCTTGCTAGTATTCCATTTCACATGCAGAACCAGTTTCAGCAATTTCAACCGAAACAGTTTCGGTGTCTAGTGAAATAAATTCCTGCGCTTGTTCATTCTTTCGGCATGAAACCTTTGCTCCAATTGGATGCCGGTGTCTCTTAAGTGTGTCACCCTACGGTTCGTGAATAATGCGGACATGATCGAGACCCCTCTCAGATCAATAATCAGAAGCGGGATCTGGAGACCCATACTGACTCCCACACATTCAACGATGACTTTCTTGTGATCGTCGGAACCTTTTACGTTAGTATCTTAATCCCTTTGTTTCACGATATATTACATGTCCGAGATTCGATCATCGGTATCTCCATACCTAGTTTAATCTCGTTACCGACATGCACTCTTTTCTCGTTCCTGTGATATAACATTCTAGTGATCAAATCACTTGCTTGCAAGCTAATCAATGTGATATCACCGAGAGGGCCCAGAGTATATCTATCCGTCATCGGGATGAACAAATTCCACTCTTGATCCATGAGCCTCAACATAACACTTTATTAGTTCTGAACCCACCTTTATAATCACCCTGTTACGGTGTGACGTTTGATGTTATCAAGAAACTCTTCCGGTGTTAGTGATTGACATGATCTCATGGTCTAAGGATAAGGATCACTTCGTAAGTTGTTATAGCAATATAAACTCAATGACTTTGATCGTAATGCTATACTTCGGATGAATGTTCATCACATCATTACACTAATGTTGTGATCCCGTTATTAACAACATCCAATGTCCATGATCAGGAAACCTTGATCATCTTGTTAATCAACGAGCTAGTTTATGAGAGAGGCTTAACTAGGAACTTTCTGTTTGTTTATTAAACACACATGTATTAACGTTTCCGTATTAATACAATTATAGCATGCAAAATAAACATCTATCATATACTTGGAATACACATAATAACCACTTTATTATTGCCTCTCAGGGCATATTCCCTTCAGTCTCCCACTTGCACTAGAGACAATAATCTAGTTACATAGTGATAAATCTAACACCCATTGAGTTCTGGTGTTGATCATGTTTTGCTTTAGGGAGAGTTTTAGTCAATGGATCTGCTACATTGAGATCCGTATGTACTTTACAAATCTTTATATCTCCATCCTTGACATGCTCGCGGATGGAGTGAAACCGGCGCTTAATATGCTTGGAATGCTTGTGAGACCTTGGCTCTTTGGCATTGGCAATGGCACCATTGTTGTCACAATAGATCACCATTGGGTCCAACGCGTTTGCCACAACTCCTAGTTCGGATATGAACTCCTTCATCCAAACTGCTTCCTGAGCTGCTTCTGAAGCAGCAACATATTCGGCCTCCGTTGTTGATCCCGCTACCACAGGTTGTCTGGAGCTCCTCCAACTAACCGCTCCGCCATTCATGAGAAATACGTATCCGGATTGGGACTTAGAGTCATCCGGATCGGTGTCAAAGCTAGCGTCGACATAACACTTCGCGACGAGCTCTTCTTCACCTCCGTATACAAGAAACATATCCTTAGTTCTTCGTAAGTACTTAAGGATATTCTTGACCGCTATCCAGTGTTCCGAACCTGGATCCGATTGGTACCTACTAGTCAAACTAATAGCGTGTGCCACATCCGGTCTTGTACATAGCATGGCGTACATTATAGAGCCTATGGCTGAAGCATAGGGGACTTTGTCCATTATCTCTCTTTCTTCCGCCGAAGCCGGACTTTGAGTCTTACTCAATGTCTTGCCTTGCAACATAGGTAAGAACCCCTTCTTACTTCCGTCCATTTTAAACTTCTTTAAAATCTTATCAAGGTATGTACTTTGCGATAGCCCTATTAGGCGCCTAGATCTATCTCTATAGATCTTTATGCCTAATATGTATGACGCTTCACCTAGGTCCTTCATTGAAAATTTGCTGTTTAGATAACTTTTAACACTGTTTAAAAGTTCTATATCATTTCCGATCAATAATATGTCATCCACATATAATATCAGAAATGCCACATTGCTCCCACTCACTTTCTTGTAAATACAAGCTTCTCCATAAGTTTGGACAAATCCAAACTCTTTGATCACCTCATCAAAGCGGAGATTCCAACTTCGTGATGCTTGCTTCAATCCATAGATGGATCGCTGAAGCTTGCACACCTTGTTAGCATCCTTAGGATCGACAAAACCCTTTGGTTGTATCATATACAACTCTTCTTCAATATTACCATTGAGAAACGCGGTTTTGACATCCATCTGCCATATTTCATAATCGAAATATGCAGCAATTGCTAACATAATCCTAACTGACTTTAGCATCGCTACGGGAGAGAAAGTCTCATCGTAGTCAACTCCTTGAATTTGTCGAAACCCCTTTGCGACAAGTCGAGCTTTATAGATGGTCACATTACCATCAGCATCAGTTTTCCTTTTGAAAATCCATTTGTTCTCCACGGCCTTTCGGTCGTGAGGTAATTCGACCAAGTTCCAAACTTGATTTTCATACATGGATTCCATCTCGGATTTCATGGCTTCTAACCATTTGTTGGAATCCGGGCTCATCATCGCTTCTTCATACGTCGCAGGGTCATTATTTTCATCAACCATGAAATTTATGACAGGATTTCCGTATAGCTCGGGAGCTGCACGCATCCTGTTTGACCTGCGAGGTTCGGTAGTACTCTCTTTCGGAGTTTCATGATCATTATCATTAGTTCCCTCTTCAACAGGTGGAGCCAACTCCGGAACAACTTCCGGCGCTGCGCTACTCGCCATACTTTGAAGAGAAGGTTCCACAACCTCTTCGAGTTCTACCTTCCGACTACTCACACCTTTCGCGAGAAACTCTTTCTCTAGAAAGGATCCATTCTTGGCAACAAAAACCTTGCCCTCGGATCTGTGATAGAAGGAATACCCAATAGTTTCTTTAGGGTATCCTATGAAGACGCATTTTTCCGCTTTGGGTTCGAGTTTATCCGGTTGAAGTTTCTTCACATAAACATCGCAACCCCAAACTTTAAGAAATGACAGCTTAGGTTTGTTTCCAAACCATAATTCATACGATGTCTTTTCAACGGATTTAGATGGTGCCCGATTTAAAGTGAATGCAGCAGTTTCTAGTGCATAACCCCAAAATGACAACGGCAAGTCCGTCAGAGACATCATAGATCGAACCATATCTAATAAAGTACGATTACGACGTTCCGACACACCATTTCGCTGTGGTGTTCCGGCAGGTGTGAGCTGTGAAACAATTCCACACTCTTTCATGTGAGTGCTAAACTCGTAACTTAGATACTCACCTCCACGGTCGGACCGTAGAAATTTGATCTTTCTATTACGATGATTTTCCACTTCATTCTGAAATTCCTTGAACTTTTCAAAGGTTTCAGACTTGTGTTTCATCAAGTAGATATAACCGTATCTACTTAAATCATCCGTGAAAGTAACAAAATAACGATATCCACCTCGCGCCGACACACTCATTGGACCACATACATCAGAATGTATGATTTCCAATAAATCAGTCGCCCGTTCCATTGAACCGGAAAACGGCGTTCTAGTCATCTTGCCCATAAGGCATGGCTCACATGTATCAAATGATTCATAATCAAGTGATTCCAAAAGTCCATCCGAATGGAGCTTCTTCATGCGTTTAACGCCAATATGACCTAGACGGCAGTGCCACATATATGCGGATATATCATCATTAAGTTTAATCCTTTTAGCATCAACATTATGAATATGTGTAACATTATCATCGAGATCTAACAGAAATAAACCATTCATCATCGGTGCATGACCATAAAAGATTTCATTCATATAAATGGAACAACCATTGTTCTCAGATTTAAATGAATAACCACTTTGCATCAAACATGATCCCGATACAATGTTCATGCTCAGTGCAGGCACCAGATAACATTTATTTAAGTTTATAACTAATCCCGACGGTAAGTGGAGAGGCAGCGTTCCGACGGCGATTACATCAACGTTTGATCCATTGCCGACACGCATCTTGACCTCACCCCTTGCTAGCGGTCGCTGGTTCCGCAGCCCCTGATTCGAGTTACAAATATTAGCAACTGAACCGGTATCAAATACCCAGGTGCTACTGCGAGCACTAGTCAAGTACACATCAATAACATGTATATCATATATACCTTTGTTTGCCTTGCCGGCCTTCTTGTCTGCCAAATACTTGGGGCAGTTGCGCTTCCAGTGGCCAGTCCCCTTACAATAGTAGCACTCGGAATCAGACTTAGGTCCAACTCGGGGTTTCTTTTCAGGTGCGGCAACAGGCTTGCCGCCCTTACTTCCCTTCCGTTTTCCCTTCTTGTCTTTCTTGAAACCAGTATTCCTATTGATCATCAACACTTGATGTTCCTTTTTGATCTCCATTTCTGCAGTTTTAAGCATTGACAGAAGCTCGGGGAGAGACTTCTTCATGCCTTGCATATTATAATTCATCACGAAGCTCTTATAGCTAGGTGGCAGAGACTGCAGAACACGATGGATGCCTAAGTCAATGGGAATCGTTATTCCCAAGGACACAAGCTTATCGGCGTAACCCGACATCTTGAGTACATGCTCACTAACGGAGCTGTGCTCTTCCATCATGCAGCTAAAGAACTTTTCTGAAGCATTGTAGCTCTCTACAGCAGCATGTGTGTCGAAAATCATTTTCAACTCACCCATTGTATCAAAAGCATTGCCGTTTTCGAAACGTTTTCGAAGTTCCGGCTCTAGCCCATACAATATGCCGCAATGAACTAAGTTGTGGTCCTCCTGACGAGTCTGATAGACATTCTTCTCCTCATCAGGGGCATCATCAAAAGGTGGGGGGGCCTAACGGCGCTTCTAGCACATATTGCTTTTGTGCAGCAGAGAGGAGAATCCTCAAATTCATGGCCCATTCAGTAAAGTTGCTACCGTTCGTTGTTAGTTTCTCTTTCTCCATGAACGCATTGAAATTAAAAGCAGGTGGTGCCATCTACAACAGAATTTGTAAAGTTTAGACTAAGTGTATGATAGATTGAGTTCAACTAATCTGTATTACGAATGAACTCCCACTCAAAAGCGACATCCCTCGTGTCCTTTTGGTGATTACATGAACCAAATCCACTACACCAAGTCCGATCATCACGTGAGTCGGTATAGCTTCAAAGGCGAGCATCAAATGGACATCATATCAACTATATGACTCATGCTTAACCTTTCGGTCTGTGTTCCGAGGCCATGTCTGTACATGCTAGGCTCGCCAAGTTAGAACCTTAGTATTCTGCGTGTGTAACTGTTTTACACCCGAAATATGGTCGAGGATCCAAGAACACCCGATCATCACGTGATGTCTTGGAGCGACGAAAACATAATCGGTGCATACTAAAGGAAGAACACATTTTTATCTTGATATTTAAATGAGGGATCATCTTATTATGCTTAAAAAAGCGCTAAATAAGCAATATAAGATGCAACCAAACATCATATGTTTATTAGTGAAATTATATGGTTCCCGCAGATGATCTCTATCATGTGCATCGTGGTATGATCACTATCATACCTATATGTGTAAATCCAAGGTCTATGGATTTTACACGCTATGTGTGTTGTAAGAGTATCATCTCATACTTCTACTTACAACACTACCATATAATAACACTAGCCCAGCAACAATCTAAACTAGACGCCTCTAATTTATCCATTGCAAGTTTTACGTGGCTTAGGGCTTTCGAGATAGAACCGTTCTTACCTACGAACATCAACCACAACGAGGATAATCAAATTGTTGACAACTCGCTTGCAAAATAGATATTGACTATAGTAGGAGAGACAGACACCCGCTAGCCACTTATGCAAACTAGTTGCATGTCAAGCGTGGAACAGGTCTCATGTGCGAGGACATGTAAAGTTTGTCCGGGCCGCCTCATCCCACTATGCCACCAATATCCAAAATCACAACAAAGGAGCAACAACATGATCATCATCGCCCACATACTCATATGTGTACTACCCGTGTAAAGTATCTACGCATAGATCCGGCTCTGATACCACTGTAGGGTTCGCAGCATAGAAAACAAAAATTTTCCTACGATGTGAACTATATACCAAGATCTATTTATACTAGATACAAACAACGGGCGGATGTATATCCGTAGAGAACATACCCTTGAAGACCGACAAAGCTTAACGAGTTCAACTCGTGGTTGATGTAGACGATCTCTTGCCGATCTCAAGATCGAGAGGAAGTCCTAGCGCCGCAAAACAGCAGCGCATCCGTGCTCGCACACACGTTCGAGGCACCGAGCAACCTCCGCCTCCTCGCTCCAGCGATGCAGCGGAAGCACAACTCTTTCTTGCCGAAAGCCACCGGGAACATGTATCTCGCTAGTCCGAGACCATGGGGGATAAATTCTAGAGGGGGAGAGAGATCCTTCACGAGGAGGTGTGATGTGAGAGGAGGAGAGGGGGGCCTTTTATAGGGGAGAGGGGGGCACCCAAGGGGCATGGCGCCCAGCCATGGGGCTGCCCCCACCTCTTCCACATTCATGTGGGTGGAGCTCCCACTCAAAATGAAAAGCCTCCACTCCCATTAAAAAGCCTCCACTCAAAAATCCACTCACATGCATTAAATTTCCACCAAATTTAATGCAAGCTCTCATTTAAATAAAACTCTTTTATTTATTTATTCAGAATTTTGTTAATTACTTTAATTAACAAACATTCACATAAAACCCCTTGCTAGTATTCCATTTCACATGCAGAACCAGTTTCAGCAATTTCAACCGAAACAGTTTCGGTGTCTAGTGAAATAAATTCCTGCGCTTGTTCATTCTTTCGGCATGAAACCTTTGCTCCAATTGGATGCCGGTGTCTCTTAAGTGTGTCACCCTACGGTTCGTGAATAATGCGAACATGATCGAGACCCCTCTCAGATCAATAATCAGAAGCGGGATCTGGAGACCCATACTGACTCCCACACATTCAACGATGACTTTCTTGTGATCGTCGGAACCTTTTACGTTAGTATCTTAATCCCTTTGTTTCACGATATATTACATGTCCGAGATTCGATCATCGGTATCTCCATACCTAGTTTAATCTCGTTACCGACATGCACTCTTTTCTCGTTCCTGTGATATAACATTCTAGTGATCAAATCACTTGCTTGCAAGCTAATCAATGTGATATCACCGAGAGGGCCCAGAGTATATCTATCCGTCATCGGGATGAACAAATTCCACTCTTGATCCATGAGCCTCAACATAACACTTTATTAGTTCTGAACCCACCTTTATAATCACCCTGTTACGGTGTGACGTTTGATGTTATCAAGAAACTCTTCCGGTGTTAGTGATTGACATGATCTCATGGTCTAAGGATAAGGATCACTTCGTAAGTTGTTATAGCAATATAAACTCAATGACTTTGATCGTAATGCTATACTTCGGATGAATGTTCATCACATCATTACACTAATGTTGTGATCCCGTTATTAACAACATCCAATGTCCATGATCAGGAAACCTTGATCATCTTGTTAATCAACGAGCTAGTTTATGAGAGAGGCTTAACTAGGAACTTTCTGTTTGTTTATTAAACACACATGTATTAACGTTTCCGTATTAATACAATTATAGCATGCAAAATAAACATCTATCATATACTTGGAATACACATAATAACCACTTTATTATTGCCTCTCAGGGCATATTCCCTTCATGATTTCTTTTGAGGTACTGTCGATTCGTGTCAAACACAACATATTTGCGACCCGACTTTAGCCAAAGGAACTCAAGTCGGTGCCTGCACACTAGGCATGGCCACTTACCAGCTGTACACCATCCGCACGTTAGGGCGTACCCGGGCATGTCATGCATAGTATATTGTAACCAAACTTTCATCAAAAAGTTTCTCTTTGATGCTCGGTCATATGTCAACGTCCCGTGTATCCAAGAGTGGTTCAAATCATCCACAATCGGCTGCATGTAGACACTCAAGTTCTTCCTCGGATACTCAGGTCCTGGAATTATCAGCGACAAAAACATGGTCTTCCGTTGCATTAATACTCTGGGACGGAGATTGAGCGGAATAACATACACCGGCCAGTAGTTGTACGAGGCCGTCGACATACCATATGGGTTGAAGCCATCTGTTGCTATCGCAATTCTAACATTCCGAGCCTCTTCTGCCCATCGAGGGTATTTGTCATCGAAGTTCTTCCATGCCTTGCCATCAGATGGATGTCCCATCTTCTTCCGTCCGTGCCCGTCCTCGTATCTTTTCCCCTTCTTGTGCCACGTCATCTGTTTGGCAGTCCCCTCGCTCAAGTAAAGCCGCTGGATTCTTTTTATGAATGGGAGATACCGAAGTATCTTCTTAGCGACCTTCGACTGCCTCACCTGACCATCCTTCCCCTTTATCTCTTCATATCTAGAGGCCTTACAAATGGAGCAGTACTTGTCACCCTCAAACTGTTTCCAAAACAAAAGGCAGCCTTTTGGACAACAATCTATCTTTTCATAATCCATGTTGAGCTCCTTCATGAGTTTCTTCGTTTCGTGAAAGGTTTTAGGCAGACAATGCCCTTCGGGCAACATGTTACCACATGTTCTCAGATTAGCTTCAAAGTGAGAACGGGTGGAGGAGTACTGGCACTTGTCGGCTAGACACTGAGAGATGGCATCGAGCTGAGAAATCTTTGCACCCTCGTACAGAGGCCTCTTAGCCGCGGCCATCATATCAAGGAAGGCCTTCGCGGTTGGCTTCGGTTCCTCCGGTTCTAGCGGTTCCTCCGTTTCTGGTGATTCCTCCCGTGGAGGTGGCGAATTCGGCTGGTCGGCATCGATAAGATCATCTAGCATGTTTCTAATCCCATCGTGCTCATTGCCATTGAGCCGCTGACGCATCACCTCACCTCTGTCACGTTCGTACCGAGCAAAGTCGACTTGCGTGACATAGTTAGACATGTACCCATATTGCAGAAGGTGTTTGTACATGTCATCCTTTCCCTGACGATGACATTTAGTGCAATGAGCGCAGGGACAAAGTGCCCGAACCATTGCCTTCGAACCATGCGCTAACTCATTCACTAACAAATGAGTGTTCCGTACCCAATCGTCTGTTTTATTAGTCGCACTAATACGACCACTGTACATCCACCCATTATCAGCCATCCTCTTCTGCTTTGTTGGGAGACAAACAACAAATATAACATTTTATATCAAACAGGAGATTAAATGCTTCATATTTTTACGCATTCATCAACCTACATGTTCAATAGGAAAAGAGGGTCCTAACCAGCCGCTGATCCGTAGATTGGGTAAGTTCTCCCCCGATCCAAGTAGAATTTCGGCAGCACCTCCCTGCTTCTCTCCCGATACACGTCTCGACAAAAAGCCAAGAGGATGTGCATCCGGAGAACAACAAGGAGGCGCCACCGAAATCCTGTCTCGAATCGAGGTAGAGCCAGGGAGAACCAAACCCAACTACGAATCCGTCGACTGCCCGATAAAAGCCATAAGCGTTACGGTCCAAAATATGCGAGACCACTAATGCATATTAAGTCGCGTAACGCTTACGGTCGGGATGACGCCTAGGTGACGCGACATACTTGGTGATCTAGACACGAAAATAAACCTAGGTACAAGAGAGGCGAACGGATTCTCACCCTCGGCGGTAGAGGAAGTAGTCGATCAACCACTAGTGCACACGTACCCCTCTAACACCGGTTTGGAGGACCCTCTAACAGCGGTTCCCCAACCGCTGTTGAGGGTTCGGTGTAAGAGGGGGGGCCCCTTTAACACCGGTTCCTATACGAACCGGTGTTAAAGGGTGGCGCACGTGGGGCTGCCGCAGGCCTCAGGCCCCCCCCTTTAACACCGGTTCGTATCTGGAACCGGTGTTAAAGGTTCTTCTGCCGCGGCAGAGATTTAGGTCGTTTTCCTGCCGCGGCAGAGTTCTGCCGCGGCAGGAAAACGGCCTAAATCTCTGCCGCGGCAGACTTCTGCCTCTGCCCCGTTCTGGGCGTATTTCTGCCGGAGGGGGGGGGGGAGAGCGAGGGGAAATCGATCGGGAGCGGTATACTTATAGAATCGTCATCGGTACATACGAGTACATGAATAATTAAGCAACTATTATTATACACAAACATCGTCATCGGCACATACATCGTCATCGGCACATACATCGTCATCGTTCATTTTGGTGGATATCTAAAGAGTTCTCCGCCAGGCGTGACGACCTCATCAAGTATGAACCCCGCCAATTCCTCTTGAATGGCTCGTATGCGTTCAAATGGTAGGAGTTGGTCCCGCATCCGTTCGATCTGAATATATATGAAGAATGGGCCGTCAATATATATATAAGAATAAAACTCAACACAATTGATGGTAATAAAATAATGTTGTGGACTTTGTTTACTTACTCTAAGTTGTTCTAGTGCGGCTTGGCCTGTCGCACATATCGTGTTACGAATGAATTCGCAAACATAGTACCCACATAAGTTATTGCCGTGTCCTTGATGCGCGCACTTTACGAGAATAGAGAGTTCAATCAAAATAATAATCAATAAAGCATGATATAATGGAATTGGAAGCTAGCTAGTATTACTTACATTTTGGTCTACAAATTTTAGTTCTTCTGACCATTCACCCACGGCCCTGCCCGTGAACATTTTCCAAACCCTGTCCGACAAAGAAAATGGATAAAGGAGTAATTAATTACTTATTGTCACGAAAGTTGCCGATCTAGTGCGATAATATGATTGAAATTACCTCTGGAGCATCTCTCTAAAGTCTGCCCATAGCTCTTTTTCTTTTCGTAACGAGTCCATGACAAGGACTTTTCCTGAGTCGGGTTGAATGACTAGCAGAATAAAGTGGAACCTACGCACGCATAACTCATCATCAGTTACACTTAACATCGAGTAAGCCGAAACAGAATGTGTACAAGAGAGAGGGTAACAGTACTCACGAGAAGTTGTAAGGCAATAGTATTTCCCTTTTGGTTTGTTGTCTCAGTAAAGACTTTAGCAAGTAATCTTCTGTTTGCCCGGGTTTGTCTCTTACCACTTGTTCATGAACTCTATTTGGGTCAACGAACCCAATGTCAAAAGGGCCTCCTTTCATGCATTCCATAACCTTTTTCCTGCATAATAGTATATACATATATGGTGAGCATATATATATACATGCAATTAATGAAGTGAATGAGTTGAGATAAAAATTACAGAAATAGTACTTACACACAATAAAGGCTGATGGCAGATTTGTCGAGTTCCTTCTGATTGAATAGAAAATGCAAGTCTTGAATGTTGAAGTCGATCGCGTCGTCTCCGCACAAGAAAATCTGATCTCTTATATGCGCCATGATCCATTCTTCTTTTCTCGTCTTGCAGAAATGAAGGTACCACTTGTGCAATTTTCGCATCTTTGTTGGTAGATTCTTGAGCTCCTCTTTCTTGACGAGATTCTCCCCATACTTCCATGGTTGTATGGGGTTGACATCGCATTTGGGCAAGTTGTCTCCCATGACGTTCAAGTATGCAATGTAAGTCATCCCCATCTCATTGGCCTTTCTTTGTAGCTCTGCCTCGTAATCATCTACGGGAGGAGCGTCCCGTTTGTCAAACATTTGGAGCGGGGCGCATGATTGGTTTTCCTGCTCTCCGAGCATGGGAACTGTTTTCTGGGGTGCCTCACGACTGCTACTTTCAGTCTCCCTACGGCGCCTTGCATCCGCCTTCAAAATCTGGCGCTCGTAGTCCGGCACAAGTGGGGTTTCAGGTTTCAAAAGATTTTTGTAAAACTTCTCCACCACCGCCGGATCTATTTTCTCCTTTGGCTCGGCCCGTCTAGGTGCAAAGAATTTCTTGACCTGTTCTCCCGAGATCCTATTGGTCTCCTCGTCGCTGCGATTCCACGGTAAAACCGGCAATGGCTTGGCGGAAGGCTGCGAGACGTAGTTTTTTGAACTCTTTGGCGTACGGTTTCCTGCGGATTTCTTTGTGGCAGTGCTACTGATGCTCCTCGTGGCAGTGCTCTTCCGCTTACGCTGAGGAGATGGCTGAAGCACCGGAGATGGCTGACGGGCCGGAGATGGCTGCCGCGCAGGAGATGGCTGACGGGCCGGAGATGGCTGCCGCGCAGGAGATGGCTGACGGGCCGGAGATGGCTGCCGCGCAGGAGATGGCTGACGGGCCGGAGATGGCTGCCGCGCAGGAGATGGCTGAAGCGGCTCAGACTGCTGACGCTGCGGAGATGGCGGGGGTGCCAGTGACCTCCAATTTGGAAGCACAATGTGTTCCTTCTTCCAAAGAATGGTTGTTTTCACTGCAAATTTGAGTTGAGTTTCCCCTTCACCTGTAGCATGGTCAAGCTGTGCTTCCTCATATTCCTTCACAACCTCATCCACCCCGACAATAGCATAGCCATCTGGAATCGGTCGGCAGTGGTAAGTTCCACCAGCTATAGGAGGTAAGGCATAGCCGACAGCCACCTTAATGGATAAGCCCATTAATCTCACATGCAGCTCAACGTGTTCGCTCTCCGTGATCTCATCAACGGGGTATCGAGGACCCGTCATTTCAAGCGTTGGCTGCACGTTCTCCGTGGAAGCCACACTGCTTTTCCGCGCAGAGTCTGGGCCGCGGGCAGCTTCCAATGCAGGCTCTTCATGCCGCTGAGATGGGCCGGTAGCTTGATGGCTCTGTTGTGCATTCACTTGCGTCTGCAGCGCCGCAAGTGCATGTTCTATCTGTGTCATCCGATCTGTACGCTCTTTTTCTTTTCTGCCGCGCCATCTGTAAGAGTCGCTCCAGTCGGCAAACCCATCCTTCCTCGTCATACCCCCTGTGCCTCGTGCATGTCCAGGGTGTTCTTTTTTACCGATGGCGCGTGTGAGCTGGTCATTCTCTCTGTCGGGATGGAAGATCCTAGCGGATGTTTCCTCGTATGCCGTGATGAGTTCAGTGACGGGTTTGGCAAGGATGGTTGGGAAGATACACAATCCTGTTTCTGGGTCCAACCTTGCCCCGATTCCGTAGAACCAAGTCTTTGCACGTAGGTCCCACCCATCTGTCTGGGGTGTGATCCCTCTCTCGCGCAGGGCCCTCTCAGCTTCCTCCCACTTAGGCCTCTGAGATATGTAGCCACCTGACCCCGTCCTCTGGTGGTATTCCTTCTTCAGGGCATTAAGCGTATTGGTTTGTGACCTCTTTTTAGCTATAGCACTTTTTTTATATGTCTCAAATTCGGGCCAGTGAGGTCTTATCTTCGCATAATATGCGTCTTCGAAATTTGGAGTCTCGCCAGCTTTGACAAATTTGTTCAATTTTGTCTTCCAGTTGCGGAAAGCCTCAGCCATCTTCTTTAGAATCCACTCTTTGACCTTTTTCTTTATAACCGGGTTGTTTTCATCCTCCTCTGGCGGAAGGGTGAAATTTACCAACAACGAATTCCAAAGCGTTTCTTTGGATCTGTCATCGACAAAGGTACCGTCGCCCTTCTTTGGCTTATTCCAATTTTCAATTATGATTGGGATTTGGTCCCTAACAAGAACACCAGCCTGACGTATAAATTTGTCTGCGGCCTTCTTGGGCTCCATCGGCCTGCCATCAACACGGACTGCTTCGATCGTGAACTTTGCACGATCTTTCAACCGCTGGCTCGCGCCTCGCTTGCTCTTTTTCGTAGAAGAAGATGGTTGTTGGCTGGTCGATCCAGAGGGCTAAAAGAAGAAAGAAGCGTTAATTAATACATGTAGAAGAAGATTGTTGGTGGAAGTCAGCTGAGGCTTAATCAATGCATATACCTCGCCGGACTTTGTAACCATTAAATTGCGTTCACCGGAGTCTTCATCTTCTCCATGACTAGTACTTGAGCTATCGTCGTCATGTCCCTCCAAGTTCAGATATTGTGAGGTGTCCTCATCAATAATGTTCTCCATTATTTCTTCTTCTTCAAGGTTTCTACTAAGTGGATCCATAGTTTCTAAAACAATAATATTATCACACAAATATCAGTAATACATCTATTGAAATGCTCAAGCAAGGACGATGATATGACAGGATAAAAGTATTAAAATGTAACCCTAATACATGCTTGGTCATTTCAAACCCTAATTCGGAGAAACCCCGGATTCATATGAGAGGGTACATTTACTTCTTCTAATTAACTTGTCATCAAAGTTGATTAACATAGCACGACGTGATGGTCTACCTAAAATGGGCGACACACCCTCGACGCGTGTGTAGGCTCAGCGAGGACAGAGGACGTCAGGGTCGACGGCATAATGGTGGCGGTGGTCGTCGGCGTGGCACAAACATACAATACAATATACATAGCCTGGAACGCGTCGGATTTCCTATGCAATCTAGTGCAAAGGATTTCCTAGGAAAGTTTCCTATAGGAATCAATCCTACAAATCAAACAACCACCATAGGAAAATTTCCTATAGGATTTATTCCTACAAATTTCCTATACAAATCCTTTGAATCAAACATGCCCTTACTTATATCCCGCGGGATGGCGACGGCGAGGGCGACGACGAGGGTGGTGTGGGCGAGGGCGACGGCGAGGCAGACACGTGGCGCTCACCGGTGGGGTGACGTTGGTCTCGTCGGGCGGTGGTGCTCGTCGGACGGATGCGGCGGTCTCGTCGGGCGGCGGTGCTAGCGGCGGGCTTGTCGGGCGGCGGGCGGCGTCGGCGTTTAGGCGTGGCCTATGAGCTCCGAAGCGGCGGCGGCGAGACGCTCCTGCACGGGGAAGAGAGCGAGGTGGTCAGTTAGGGTTTAGGTGTGGCCTATTATAATATCTTTGCTATAATTCACATGTGCAAGGATTAAGGCCTAGATCGTCGGAGTCGATGTCACTACGTTCATCTCACCCATCTTTGGCACCCTGGAATCGTTCCGAGGGTCAATTGGCGATTATTTATTTTCATCCCAAGACTATGTAAATGAAATGGATTGGCCAAACAAAAAAATACTATACAGAAATAGACAAATACTCCATATTTCTCGAATTTTTTGTGTAGGCGATCATCAGCTACATTGTACAATCACTAGCAAGGAAATAACAAAGTTTCAGAGCTCCACTACCAGTGTGGAGCTAGCTAACTTTAGTAGATTCCTTTCACCTGCGAAAATATATGCTTATATTTTGAAGATGAAATTTGCAAACATTTCAAATGAAACTTGCAAAAGGCTATCTGTTTCACATGGCCACACCTGTAAAAATGAGTATCTAGGAAACTTCTAAACGGCGTATCCGAACCGGGGCATGGTGGAAAGGTGGGACGCCAACTACTCCTACCACGAGGGCAACGCCATGGGCGGCGGTGCGGCGTTCGCCAACCCTAACGCGGCAGCACAGATGGCCTCCTGCGGTACACCTCGCGAACCACTTCGTTGAGCTGCCGCAGCTCGAGAGCCCGTCCGCGCCGCTCCCGCGGAAGAAGTCCTCGGCCGAAGAAGACGTCGTGGACGCTGTGGACGCTGTGGACCCCGAGGAGGAAGAAGACGCCGTGGACGCTGGCCGCAGGCGGCGGCCAGGCAAGACCGCGCGTGTCGACAATGCGGCCACCACGGACTGGAGGGCGCTGGACAAATTCGTCGCGTCGCAGCCGGGGGAGGGCCGGCCGGGCGCGGCCGGAGCAGGCGCCGAACGAAGGAGGGGCAGGATGCGGGGAAGAGAGGGTCGGGGGCGGCGAACCTCGAGCTCCGAGCGGCGGCGGCGGCGAGACGGCGGGTCGGGGGCAGCGAGACGGCGGGTCGGGCTCTGAAGCGGCGGCGGCGAGACGGCGGGTCGGGGGGCGGCGCTTCTATCGATTGATCTGGCTCAGTGGGGGAAGAAAGGAAGGGGAGGAAGAAGGTGAAATAAATACACCCCCCTTTAACACCGGTTCGTGGCTGGAACCGGTGTTAAAGGGGGGGGGGGGGCGTTTCCCGCGCGCATTTATTACCCCCCCCCTCCGGTGTTAAAGGGGGGGGGATTTTCGTTTTCGCGCGTATTTATTACTACACCCCCCCTTTAACACCGGTTCCAGCCACGAACCGGTGTTAAAGGGGGGAGGGTGTGCGCGCGGGAAACGAAATAAATGCCCCCCACCTTTAACACCGGTTCCAGCCACGAACCGGTGTTAAAGGGGGGGGCATTTATTTCATGCATTAAAGGGGATTTTTTAATTCAAAAAATATGATATGAATTTAGAAAATTCATATCTTTTTCATTTCAACTCAGAAAAATATGAATAATATATCATAATTTTCAGAAAAATAATATCTATCCATTCATGTAAATCATTTTATATTTACTTTACATGAAATTTTTTAAAATAATTAAAACACTTATTTCATGCATTAAAGGGGCTTTTTTAATTCAAAAAATATGATATGAATTTAGAAAATTCATATCTTTTTCATTTCAACTCAGAAAAATATGAATAATATATCATAATTTTCAGAAAAATAATATCTATCCATTCATGTAAATCATTTTATATTTACTTTACATGAATTTTTATAAAATAATTAAAACACTTATTTCATGCATTAAAGGGGCTTTTTTAATTCAAAAAATATGATATGAATTTAGAAAATTCATATCTTTTTCATTTCAACTCAGAAAAATATGAATAATATATCATAATTTTCAGAAAAATAATATCTATCCATTCATGTAAATCATTTTTATATTTACTTTACATGAAATTTTTTAAAATAAATAAACACTTATTTCATGCATTAAAGGGGCTTTTTTAATTCATTTTGAGACAGTTACATAAATCCGAACTGGAACTGAAAATTAAGATACATAAAAGAACTGAAAATTAAGATATATAAAAGAACTGAAAATTAAGATACATGGCCAGATTAAGTAACAATCGGCCGAACTTGTTTCGGAATGTTGGAGTGATTTAGTCATGCTCCTGCCTACACCTGTAATACTCGCCACTGTAGTCGTCGTACTCGCCGCCGCCGTCATCGCTGTCGTCGTCGGGGTCACCGTAATTGAACCTCTGGAGAGTACGCGTGGGCTGGACTTGAGGGTAGCGCGTGGGCTGGACTTGAGGGTAGCGCAGACGGGGGTTAGAGTCGGCGGCAGTGTCATAGGCCATGACGCTCTGGAGAGTCCGACCGCGCCACCATAGCCGACGGCCGGCCTCGTTGAAGTTAGGAGGAGGTGGGCCGTCCTCCTCGTGCCTGGCGAGCGCCCTCTCATGCCGATCCACGAAGAAGGCTTCCCAAGTAGGGAAATAGTCGGGATGCCATCTGGGATTCCTCCGCTGCTCCGGCGTGAGCTCGAAGTAGTAGTGGTTCGTGATGGCCATCCGGCGCGCCACACCTAGAGGGACAGGAGGAACCGGCACGCCTCCGACGCTCAGCATCCAGCCGACGGGGACACAGTAGCCCGGCGGGCAGGGGTAGTTCGAGGCGCAAAGCGCCTCCGCCTCCCTGGGGGTTAGTGCTACGGTGGAAGCCATGGGAAAGAGTCTAGAGATGTGCAATGACAATGGAGGCCAACCCCCTACATATATATATAGTGAACTAGCGGGAAGAACTGGAGGGAAGAACTGGCGGGAAGAAAAATGGCGGGAAGAAAAATGGCGGGAAGAACTGGCGGGAAGAAAAATGGCGGGAAGAAAAATGGCGGGAAAAAATGGCGGGATGAACCTTTAGTCCCGGTTGGAGACACCAACCGGGACTAAAGATGAACCTTTAGTCCCGGTTGGAGACACCAACCGGGACTAAAGATGAACCTTTAGTCCCGGTTGGAGACACCAACCGGGACAAAACACGAGTCAGCACTAATAATAGAGGTGAGTGCATGTCGACATTATGTCGTGCGGCGTGTACCTTGTCCCGGATGGTGTCACCAACCGGGACTAAAGATGAACCTTTAGTCCCGGTTGGAGACACCAACCGGGACTAATAATAGGGGTGAGTGTCGACATTATTTTGTAAGTGTCAACACTATGTCGAGCTGCTTGTACTATAAATAGGCATCCTTGTGAGTCCAGTCCTCCAGCCAGTTTGAGGCAGGGACACCACTACGGCCAGTTTCAGGGAGATGCCGACGGAGCCCAGTCCTCCGGCATCTCCGAGAAACTGGTCATAGAGGCACTCCCTAATATGTGAAATTAGTTAGTGTATTGATCTAGTTAGACAAGTTACAAAGCTGCAAGATGGTTTTCGAGAGCAGGGACACCACTACGGCCAGTTTCAGGGAGATGCCGACGGAGCCCAGTCCTCCGGCATCTCCGAGAAACTGGTCATAGAGGCACTCCCTAATATGTGAAATTAGTTAGTGTATTGATCTAGTTAGACAAGTTACAAAGCTGCAAGATGGTTTTCGAGAGCAGGGACACCACTACGGCCAGTTTCAGGGAGATGCCGACGGAGCCTAGTCCTCCGGCATCTCCAAGAAACTGGTCATAGAGGCACTCCCTAATATGTGACCGCGCGCGTTTGGAGATCAGATCTTAATGGTAAGTACGACGAATCGGGACAACTTCTTCTCATACTCCCGGTCCATCCACAAGACATGTATTAATATTAAAAACATGAACTAGAGTTACATAATATGAGCATGAACTTCTTGGCATATGCCCTTCCTTATGATCGCTTCAGTCGTAACCATGGAGCATCTTCTTTACTTAACGGAATGCTTGGGTCAGTTTTCACTGTGAAGGGCGGAATTTCATCAAACTTATTATAATCTTCTGACATGTCTGTCTTGTCCTCGATTCCCACGATGTTTCTTTTCCCTGAAAGAACTATGTGACGCTTTGGCTCATCATATGATGTATTCGTTTGCATATTTTTTCTTTTTTTTGGTCTGGAGGACATGTCCTTCACATAGAAAACCTGAGCCACATCATTGGCTAGGACGAATGGTTCGTCTAAGTTCTTCATAAGATTGTTGAGATCCACCGTTGTCATTCCGTACTTCTTGTCTACCTCAACCCCTCCTCCTGTTAGCTTGACCCATTTGCATCGAAACAAGGGGACCTTAAAATTAGGTCCATAGTCAAGTTCCCATATCTCCTCTATGAACCCATAATACGTGGTCTTTTGCCCATTGTCTTCTTCTGCATCGAAGCGGACACCACTGTTTTGGTTGGTGCTCTTTTTATCTTGGCCTATCGTGTAAAATGTATTCCCATTTATCTCGTACCCTTGGAAAGTACATACAGTCGAAGACGGTGTCCTGGCCAACAAGTACAGCTGATCCCCAACAGTGGTGTTATTCGTGAGAAGTCTTTGCAGCCAGCCGCCAAAACTCGCCATGTGTTCACTTATAATCCATTCATCAGACTGCCCCAGGTGTTTGAGGCGTATTAAATTCTTGTGTTCATTGATATACGGGGCAACCAAGATAGATCTTTGTAAAACCGTGTAGTGTGCTTGATTAAGAGAATGCCCGTCCCTACATATCATTGCTTTACATCCTAGGGTGCCTTTTCCACGCAGTCTCCCCTCATGTCGTGATTCTGGAACACCAATCGCCTTAAGGTCAGGAATAAAATCAACACAGAACTCAATGACCTCCTCTGTTACATAGCCCTTGGAGATGCTTCCTTCTGGCCTAGCACGGTTATGAACATATTTCTTTAAGACTCCCATGTACCTCTCAAAGGGGAACATATTGTGTAGAAATACAGGACCGAGAATGGCAATCTCTTCTACTAGGTGAACCAGGAGATGTGTCATAATATTGAAGAAGGATGGTGGGAACACCAACTCAAAGCTGACAAGACATTGGGCCACATCTGTTTGTAACCCTGGTAGGCTTTCTGGATCGATTACCTTCTGAGATATTGCATTGAGGAATGCACATAGCTTCACAATGGGTACTCGAACATTTTCAGGTAGAAGCCCCCTCAATGCAATCGGAAGCAATTGTGTCATAATCACGTGGCAGTCATGAGACTTCAGGTTTTGGAATTTTTTCTCTGCCATATTTATTATTCCCTTTATATTCGACGAGAAGCCAGACGGGACCTTGATACTGCTCAGACATTCAAAAAAGATTTCCTTCTCTGCTTTGGTAAGAGCGTAGCTGGCAGGAGTTAAGTGGCATCGTTTACCCTTCTCGTTCTCAGGATGCATAGGCTCTTCAGGGGCCTTCAGACGTTGCTGGTCCTGTCGTGCTTCCGGTGTATCTATTGTCTTCCCATACACTCCTAGAAAGCCTAGCAGGTTCACGCAAACATTCTTCGTCACGTGCATCACGTCGATTGAAGAGCGGACCTCTAAGACTTTCCAATAGGGTAGGTCCCAAAATATAGATTGCTTCTTCCACATGGGCGCGTGTCCGGCATCGTCATTCGGAACAGATAGACTGCCAGGACCTTTTCCAAAGATTACTTCTAGGTCCTTGACCATACCAAATACCTCCTCACCGGTACGGAGGACAGGCTTCCTCCGGGGTTCTGCCAGACGTTTGAAATGCTTGCCTTTCTTTCTTACTGGATGCAGGTTCGGAAGAAATCGGCGATACCCTAGGTACACAACCTTCTTACATTTATCCAAATATACACTTTCAGTATCATCTAAACAGTGTGTGCATGCATTGTATCCCTTGTTTGTCTGCCCTGAAATGTTACTAAGAGCAGGCCAATCATTGATGGTTACGAAAAGCAATGCTCGTAGGTCAAATGGCTCCCCTTTGTGCTCATCCCACATACGTACACCTGGTTTGGCCCACAGCTGTAAAAGTTCTTCAACTAATGGCCTTAGGTACACATCAATGTCGTTGACGGGTTGCCTCAGGCCTTGGATGAGCACTGGCATCATAATGAACTTCCTCTTCATACACAACCAAGGAGGAAGGTTATAGATACATAGGGTCACAGGCCAGGTGCTGTGACTGAGGCTCTGCTCACCAAAAGGATTCATGCCGTCTGTACTTAGACCAAACCTTAAGTTCCTTGCGTCACGTGCAAAGTCCGGGTACTCTCGCTCGACTTTTCTCCACTGTGACCCATCAGCGGGGTGTCTCAACATCGCGTCTTTCTTACGGTCTTCCATGTGCCATCGCAACAACTTGGCATGCTCTTTATTTCTGAAGAGACATTTTAACCGTGGTATTATAGGAGCATACCACATAACCTTGGCGGGAACCTTCTTCCTAGGGGCCTCGCCCTCAACATCGCCAGGATCGTCTCGTCTGATCTTATACCGCAGTGCAGTGCATACCGGGCATGCATCCAAATTCTCGTACTTCTCACCGCGGTAGAGGATGCAATCATTAATGCAGGCATGTATCTTCTGCACGTCTAATCCTAGAGGGCAGACAACCTTCTTTGCTTGGTATGTACTGTCAGGCAACTCATTATTTCTTGGAAGAAGATTCTTCATTTTTACCAACAACTTTGAAAATGCGCTGTCAGTCACACCATTCTCTGCCTTCCATTGCAGCAAATCCAGTGTGGCACCTAGCTTTTTGTGGCCATCTTCGCAAGTTGGATACAACAATGTTTTGTGATCCTTTAACATCTGCTCCAGCTTCTCCTTCTCCTTTTCAGTTTCACATTCTTCCTTTGCATCAGTAATGGCCCGACCAAGATCGTCATCAGCGGGCCCATCTGCTCCCTCTTGATCTTCATTATCTACCTCCGTTGCATTATCATCATATTCAGGATACATATTATGATAGTTTTCATCATCCTCTTCTTCTTCGTTGGCTTCCATCACAACCCCTTTTTCTCCGTGCTTGGTCCAACAATTATAGCTGGGCATGAAACCAGATCGAAGCAGGTGGGCGTGAATGGTTCTGGTATTTGAGTAGTCTTTCTTGTTCTGACAGTGAACACACGGATAGCACATAAAACCAATGTGACCACGGTTTGCATTAGCCACAACGATGAAATTTTGGAGGCCCGTAATGTACTCGGAAGTGCGGCGGTCACCGTACATCCATTGCCGATTCATCTGCATTAATATGTAGTATATATCAAAAAATAATAGGGAGATGACCATTTATATATATAGTACATCAATGACACATGAAACTATAGTTGCCGACCTCGACCGAGACGGAAAGAGCAACAAGAAAGCTTATTTTGAGCTCTCGGGCATTTCACCGAACACCTCTAGTGCATATGAAAAAAACACAAACTAGCACTCTTCACACCCTCTTGCTAGGCTCCAAAATGTGAAAGAATGGAAGAGTGGGGTGTGTGTGGGCTGGGGTGGTGTCTTATATAGCCCCCCCCTTTAACACCGGTTCGTGCCACGAACCGGTGTTAAAGGGGGGGGTGCGCGGGCCACTGGTGGAAAGACCTTTAACACCGGTTCGTGGCACGAACCGGTGTTAAAGGGGGGGCTCCTTTAATGCCGCAGAGGCCACGCTGGTACGGCCCCCCCTTTAACACCGGTTCGTAGAAGAACCGGTGTTAAAGCCCATTTTCGGGATCAACAAAAGCCCGCGTTTCCACTAGTGAACCGAGTGTCGAGGTTGGTGACGGAACTCGGAGACGGGATCCAGGTGTCACCTACACCATCTCCCGCAACGACAGTCAGTCCGCCAAGGATGGTCACTCCCGAAACACTACAAAGTCTGTACATTCACATAAAGAGAACACCTTAGTAAACATGCAATGCACTCACGGCCCTAGTGTGGCTTCTCTCTTCAACGGCCATATGACCAAGCTAGCTTGCCACTAACCAACGGCCTAATCCTAGCAACTCGTGCATGGATATCACGTAACAAATGATATAAACTACTAATAGATGCAACTAATAAATTCTAACAAGATTAACAACAAGATTTAATCTAACAAAATTAACTCTAACAACAATATTTGCTTCTACAGGTGAGTGGAGGAGGTACCTGCAGAGGGGGCCGAGCTTGGGGAGGAGGGGGAGAGATTGGGGAGGAGGGGGCCGAGCTCGGGGAGGAAGGGGCAAGGTCGGGGAGGAGGGGGCCGAGCTCGGGGAGGAGGAAGGGAGGAGGGAGGGAGGCAGGGAGGAGGGAGGGAGGGTCGGGGAGGAGGAAGGGAGGCAGGGAGGAGGCAGGGAGGCTCGGGGAGGGAGGAGGGAGGGAGGAGGGAGGGAGGCTCGGGAGGAGGAAGGGAGGAGGGATGGAGGCAGGGAGGAGGCAGGGAGGCTCGGGGAGGGAGGAGGGAGGGAGGAGGCGGTTCGCGGCAGGGAGGAGGGAGGGAGGATGGAGGGAGGGTCGGGGAGGGAGGCAGCGGTTGGCGGCAGCAGGTGGCGGCGCGGGGTCGGGGTCGGGGTCAGGGGCGCGGGGTAGGGGAAGAAAGGGTGAGTGTGTCTTGGGTGGCCCGGGGTGGGCCGCGAGGTAGGGGAAGGGATAAGGCTACGCCGACGGCCAGGCGTACGCCGACGGCAGCCGTCGACGTAGCAAGGTTTTTTTTTAGTTATAAATAAAAAATTTATTTGGTGTCTACTAATATAACAAATGAAAATATATTATTTGATGTATATTATTATAGAAGAAACATGCAAGTTTTCATCTGATTCCGTTTCACCTCAACGGGGAGATTCCCCCCTTATACGGGTCCGGCGAAACCCTGATCTCTGTGCGCACTCGGATCGTCTACCCCCCTAGACGTTCCTCTGACAGGGGTAGCCCGGCGTATCTCTCTCTTGTTTTGTGTTTGTTTAGGTCATAGGGTGATGTAAAACCATGTTGGTTCACAAGTTGGGGCACTATCCTACCCGGTTTCACCTCGACGGGGAGATTCCCCCCTTATACGGGTATGGAACCTTCGCCTCTAGGTTACAGCGCATGCATGCGAGGGGGGACACATGCAAGCACCTATACCAACCTCTCACCACACTCACACATATATGCTAGGGGCACATGCAAGTTTTCATCTCATTCCAATGTTCTCGTGGTCTTCCTCCGGCGAAACCCTGATCTCTGTGCGCACTCGAATCGTCTACCCCCCTAGACGTTCCTCTGACAGGTGTAGCCCGGCGTAGCTCTCTCTTGTTTTGTGTTTGCTTAGGTCATAGGGTGATGTAAAACCATGTTGGTTCACAAGTTGGGGCACTATCCTACCCGGTTTCACCTCGACGGGGAGATTCCCCCCTTATACGGGTACGGAACCTTCGCCTCTAGGTTACAGCCCATGCATGCGAGGGGGGACACATGCAAGCACCTATACCAACATCTCACCACACTCACACACATATTCTAGGGCCACATGCAAGTTTTCATCTCATTCCAATGTTCTCGTGGTCTTCCTCCGGCGAAACCCTGATCTCTGTGCGCACTCGGATCGTCTACCCCCTAGACGTTCCTCTGACAGGGGTAGCCCGGCGTATCTCTCTCTTGTTTTGTGTTTTTTTAGGTCATAGGGTGATGTAAAACCATGTTGGTTCACAAGTTGGGGCACTATCCTACCCGGTTTCACCTCGACGGGGAGATTCCCCCCTTATACGGGTACGGAACCTTCGCCTCTAGGTTACAGCGCATGCATGCGAGGGGGGACACATGCAAGCACCTATACCAACCTCTCACCACACTCACACACATATGATAGGGGCACATGCAAGTATTCATCTCATTCCAATGTTCTCGTGGTCTTCCTCCGGCGAAACCCTGATCTCTGTGCGCACTCGAATCGTCTACCCCCCTAGACGTTCCTCTGACAGGGGTAGCCCGGCAAAGCTCTCTCTTGTTTTGTGTTTTTTTAGGTCATAGGGTGATGTAAAACCATGTTGGTTCACAAGTTGGGGCACTATCCTACCTGGTTTCACCTCGACGGGGAGATTCCCCCCTTATACGGGTACGAAACCTTCGCCTCTAGGTTACAGCGCATGCATGCGAGGGGGGACACATGCAAGCACCTATACCAACCTCTCACCACACTCACACACATATGCTAGGGGAACATGCAAGTTTTCATCTCATTCCAATGTTCCCGTGGTCTTCCTCCGGCGAAACCCTGATCTCTGTGCGCACTCGGATCGTCTACCCCCCTAGACGTTCCTCTGACAGGGGTAGCCCGGCGTAGCTCTCTCTTGTTTTGTGTTTGTTTAGGTCATAGGGTGATGTAAAACCATGTTAGTTCACAAGTTGGGTCACTATCCTACCCGGTTTCACCTCGACGGGGGAGATTCCCCCCTTATACGGGTACGGAACCTTCGCCTCTAGGTTACAGCGCATGCATGCGAGGGGGGACACATGCAAGCACCTATACCAACCTATCACCACACTCACATACATATGCTAGGGGCACATGCAAGTTTTCATCTCATTCCAATGTTCTCGTGGTCTTCCTCCGGCCAAACCCTGATCTCTGTGCGCACTCGGATCGTCTACCCCCCAAGACGTTCCTCTGACAGGGGTAGCCCGGCGTAGCTCTCTCTTGTTTTGTGTTTGTTTAGGTCATAGGGTGATGTAACACCATGTTGGTTCACAAGTTGGGGCACTATCCTACCCGGTTTCACCTACACGGGGAGATTCCCCCCTCATACGGGTCCGGAACCTTCGCCTCTAGGTTACAGCGCATGCATGCGAGGGGGGACACATGCAAGCACCTATACCAACCTCTCACCACACTCACACACATATGCTAGGGGCACATGCAAGTTTTCATCTCATTCCAATATTCTCGTGGTCTTCCTCCAGCGAAACCCTGATCTCTGTGCGCACTCGGATCGTCTACCCCCCTAGACGTTCCTCTGACAGGGGTAGCCCGGCGTAGCTTTCTCTTTTTTTGTGTTTGTTTAGGTCATAGGGTGATGTAAAACCATGTTGGTTCACAAGTTGGGGCACTATCCTACCCGGTTTCTCCTCGACGGGGAGATTCCCCCCTTATACGGGTACGGAACCTTCGCCTCTAGGTTACAGCGCATGCATGCGAGGGGGGACACATGCAAGCACCTATACCAACCTCTCACCACACTCACACACATATGCTACGGGCACATGCAAGTTTTCATCTAATTCCAATGTTCTCGTGGTCTTCCTCCGGCGAAACCCTGATCTCTGTGCGCACTCGGATCGTCTAGCCCCCTAGACGTTCCTCTGACAGGGGTAGCCCGGCGTAGCTCTCTCTTGTTTTGTGTTTGCTTAGGTCATAGGGTGATGTAAAACCATGTTGGTTCACAAGTTGGGGCACTATCCTACCCGGTTTCACCTCGACGGGGAGATTCCCCCCTTATACGGGTACGGAACCTTCGCCTCTAGGTTACAGCGCATGCATGCGAGGGGGGACACATGCAAGCACCTATACCAACCTCTCACCACACTCACACACATATGCTAGGGGCACATGCAAGTTTTCATCTCATTCCAATGTTCTCGTGGTCTTCCTCCGGCAAAACCCTGATCTCTGTGTGCACTCGGATCGTCTACCCCCCTAGACGTTCCTCTGACAGGGGTAGCCCGGCGTAGCTCTCTATTGTTTTGTGTTTGTTTAGGTCGTAGGGTGATGTAAAACCATGTTGGTTCACAAGTTGGGGCACTATCCTACCCGGTTTCACCTCGACGGGGAGATTCCCCCCTTATACGGGTACGGAACCTTCGTCTCTAGGTTACAGCGCATGCATGCGAGGGGGGACACATGCAAGCACCTATACCAACCTCTCACCACATTCACACACATATGCTAGGGGCACATGCAAGTTTTCATCTCATTCCAATGTTCTCGTGGTCTTCCTCCGGTGAAACCCTGATCTCTGTGCGCACTCGGATCGTCTACCCCCCTAGACGTTCCTCTGACAGGGGTAGCCCGTCGTAGCTCTCTCTTGTTTTGTGTTTGTTTAGGTCATAGGGTGATGTAAAGCCATGTTGGTTCACAAGTTGCGGCACTATCCTACCCGGTTTCACCTCGATGGGGAGATTCCCCCCTTATACGGGTACGGAACCTTCGCCTCTAGGTTACAGCGCATGCATGCGAGGGGGGACACATGCAAGCACCTATACCAACCTCTCACCACACTCACACACATATGCTAGGGGCACATGCAAGTTTTCATCTCATTCCAATGTTCTCGTGGTCTTCCTCCGGCGAAACCCTGATCTCTGTGCGCACTCGGATCGTCTACCCCCCTAGACGTTCCTCTGACAGGGGTAGCCCGGCATAGCTCTCTCTTGTTTTGTGTTTGTTTAGGTCATAGGGTGATGTAAAACCATGTTGGTTCACAATTTGAGGCACTATCCTACCCGGTTTCACCTACACGGGGAGATTCCCCCCTCATACAGGTCCGGAACCTTCGCCTCTAGGTTAGAGCGCATGCATGCGAGGGGGGACACATGCAAGCACCTATACCAACCTCTCACCACACTCACAAACATATGTTTTGTGTTTGTTTAGGTCATAGGGTGATGTAAAACCATATTAGCTTCGCCTCAACGGGGAGATTCCCCCTTATACGGGTCCGAAACCTACGCTTCCGCATGCATGCGAGGCGGGACACACACATGTGATTGAATCTTTGAACAACTTCACAAAAATTTGTGAAATATAAATTTCATGCACATGTGATAATAACACACAAACATGCCGATATAGTTTTCTTGGGCAAGGCTGAGTTTATACACTAAAATTAACCTTATATAAAAATGATCCTTATATAAAAAACCAAACTAAGTTGGGTCAAAAATGTAATTGCTTGGGCAAGGCAGAGAACTAAAGATAGATAGAAATTTCCATATATGCCGATATAGAATTTCCATTCCCATTTCCACGAGGAACTTTCGGTTGCGCTTTCATCTTGCAAAATTTATGTTTCCATTTTCATAGTTTTTACATGTTTTAATTTCTCCCTGAAATAGATGGAATGTTTCTACTCCATAGTCATCACTAACTCCTACTACCATGAATCAAAAGAAATGGAAATTTATTCAACAACCTTCACATCAACACGAACAATACACTCACACAACATGTGTACCACAATTAATTAACGATGTACACACACAACACCAACAATATATACATGGTGCAAGCACATGCACATAAATATAGTATTGACATTTATTAATTATACAACCCAACATGGCCTCTGCGGCACCATCATATCTCCCCTGGCGGCCACGAGCCAGCTAGGAATGGGCGATGCCAAAGGTGCCCCTTGTCTTGAGGGCTATGTCACAGATGTTGTCTGAGGAGAGGTGAGAGAAATCCCCCGAGCCCCAACTTCCTTCAGAAGCTGCTCCGCCTCATCACCCACCACCAGACGCACAACCCCATCCTTCATTACCCAAACTCACGACATGATAAACCTTTCTACTAGGCTTCTAGCTGTACTATATTAAGTCTGCGGCAGATGGATGGCTGCTTGATGGGAATGGGATGAGCTAGAGAGACCAAGGGGTATATATAGGTGAATGGAGGCATAGTTTCTGCTGGTGGATGGAGGCATAACGGTGCTAGCTATAGCTAAGCTACGTGACCCAATGAATCAAATATATATGTAATCACTAATCTTATGACTGGATAATATATATAAGTATGCGTGTATCTTATTCGTGGATATAATTAATATATGCGTCCATGAGAAGAACATGCATCCACTAGTGGAAACGCGGGCTTTTGTTGATCCCGAAAATGGGCTTTAACACCGGTTCTTCTACGAACCGGTGTTAAAGGAGGGGCCGTACCAGCGTGGCCTCTGCGGCATTAAAGGAGCCCCCCCCTTTAACACCGGTTCGTGGCACGAACCGGTGTTAAAGGGGGGGGGGGGCTATATAAGACACCACCCCAGCCCACACACACCCCACTCTTCCATTCTTTCACATTTTGGAGCCTAGCAAGAGGGTGTGAAGAGTGCTAGTTTGTGTTTTTTTCATATGCACTAGAGGTGTTCGGTGAAATGCCCGAGAGCTCAAAATAAGCTTTCTTGTTGCTCTTTCCGTCTCGGTCGAGGTCGGCAACTATAGTTTCATGTGTCATTGATGTACTATATATATAAATGGTCATCTCCCTATTATTTTTTGATATATACTACATATTAATGCAGATGAATCGGCAATGGATGTACGGTGACCGCCGCACTTCCGAGTACATTACGGGCCTCCAAAATTTCATCGTTGTGGCTAATGCAAACCGTGGTCACAATGGTTTTATGTGCTGTCCGTGTGTTCACTGTCAGAACAAGAAAGACTACTCAAATACCAGAACCATTCACGCCCACCTGCTTCGATCTGGTTTCATGCCCAGCTATAATTGTTGGACCAAGCACGGAGAAAAAGGGGTTGTGATGGAAGCCAACGAAGAAGAAGAGGATGATGAAAACTATCATAATATGTATCCTGAATATGATGATAATGCAACGGAGGTAGATAATGAAGATCAAGAGGGAGCAGATGGGCCCGCTGATGACGATCTTGGTCGGGCCATTACTGATGCAAAGGAAGAATGTGAAACTGAAAAGGAGAAGGAGAAGCTGGAGCAGATGTTAAAGGATCACAAAACATTGTTGTATCCAACTTGCGAAGATGGCCACAAAAAGCTAGGTGCCACACTGGATTTGCTGCAATGGAAGGCAGAGAATGGTGTGACTGACAGCGCATTTTCAAAGTTGTTGGTAAAAATGAAGAATCTTCTTCCAAGAAATAATGAGTTGCCTGACAGTACATACCAAGCAAAGAAGGTTGTCTGCCCTCTAGGATTAGACGTGCAGAAGATACATGCCTGCATTAATGATTGCATCCTCTACCGCGGTGAGAAGTACGAGAATTTGGATGCATGCCCGGTATGCACTGCACTGCGGTATAAGATCAGACGAGACGATCCTGGCGATGTTGAGGGCGAGGCCCCTAGGAAGAAGGTTCCCGCCAAGGTTATGTGGTATGCTCCTATAATACCACGGTTAAAACGTCTCTTCAGAAATAAAGAGCATGCCAAGTTGTTGCGATGGCACATGGAAGACCGTAAGAAAGACGCGATGTTGAGACACCCCGCTGATGGGTCACAGTGGAGAAAAGTCGAGCGAGAGTACCCGGACTTTGCACGTGACGCAAGGAACTTAAGGTTTGGTCTAAGTACAGACGGCATGAATCCTTTTGGTGAGCAGAGCTGCAGTCACAGCACCTGGCCTGTGACCCTATGTATCTATAACCTTCCTCCTTGGTTGTGTATGAAGAGGAAGTTCATTATGATGCCAGTGCTCATCCAAGGCCCGAGGCAACCCGGCAACGACATTGATGTGTACCTAAGGCCATTAGTTGAAGAACTTTTACAGCTGTGGGCCAAACCAGGTGTACGTATGTGGGATGAGCACAAAGGGGAGCCATTTGACCTACGAGCATTGCTTTTCGTAACCATCAATGATTGGCCTGCTCTTAGTAACATTTCAGGGCAGACAAACAAGGGATACAATGCATGCACACACTGTTTAGATGATAATGAAAGTGTATATTTGGATAAATGTAAGAAGGTTGTGTACCTAGGGTATCGCCGATTTCTTCCGAACCTGCATCCAGTAAGAAAGAAAGGCAAGCATTTCAAACGTCTGGCAGAACCCCGGAGGAAGCCTGTCCTCCGTACCGGTGAGGAGGTATTTGGTATGGTCAAGGACCTAGAAGTAATCTTTGGAAAAGGTCCTGGCAGTCTATCTGTTCCGAATGACGATGCCGGACACGCGCCCATGTGGAAGAAGCAATCTATATTTTGGGACCTACCCTATTGGAATGTCTTAGAGGTCCGCTCTTCAATCGACGTGATGCACGTGACGAAGAATGTTTGCGTGAACCTGCTAGGCTTTCTAGGAGTGTATGGGGAGACAAAAGATACACCGGAAGCACGACAGGACCAGCAACGTCTGAAGGCCCCTGAAGAGCCTATGCATCCTGAGAACGAGAAGGGTAAACGATGCCACTTAACTCCTGCCAGCTACGCTCTTACCAAAGCAGAGAAGGAAATCTTTTTTGAATGTCTGAGCAGTATCAAGGTCCCGTCTGGCTTCTCGTCGAATATAAAGGGAATAATAAATATGGCAGAGAAAAAATTCCAAAACCTGAAGTCTCATGACTGCCACGTGATTATGACACAATTGCTTCCGATTGCATTGAGGGGGCTTCTACCTGAAAATGTTCGAGTACCCATTGTGAAGCTATGTGCATTCCTCAATGCAATATCTCAGAAGGTAATCGATCCAGAAAGCCTACCAGGGTTACAAACAGATGTGGCCCAATGTCTTGTCAGCTTTGAGTTGGTGTTCCCACCATCCTTCTTCAATATTATGACGCATCTCCTGGTTCACCTAGTAGAAGAGATTGCCATTCTCGGTCCTGTATTTCTACACAATATGTTCCCCTTTGAGAGGTACATGGGAGTCTTAAAGAAATATGTTCATAACCGTGCTAGGCCAGAAGGAAGCATCTCCAAGGGCTATGTAACAGAGGAGGTCATTGAGTTCTGTGTTGATGTTATTCCTGACCTTAAGGCGATTGGTGTTCCAGAATCACGACATGAGGGGAGACTGCGTGGAAAAGGCACCCTAGGATGTAAAGCAATGATATGTAGGGACGGGCATTCTCTCAATCAAGCACACTACACGGTTTTACAAAGATCTATCTTGGTTGCCCCGTATATCAATGAACACAAGAATTTAATACGCCTCAAACACCCGGGGCAGTCTGATGAATGGATTATAAGTGAACACATGGCGAGTTTTGGCGGCTGGCTGCAAAGACTTCTCACGAATAACACCACTGTTGGGGATCAGCTGTACTTGTTGGCCAGGACACCGTCTTCGACTGTATGTACTTTCCAAGGGTACGAGATAAATGGGAATACATTTTACACGATAGGCCAAGATAAAAAGAGCACCAACCAAAACAGTGGTGTCCGCTTCGATGCAGCAGAAGACAATGGGCAAAAGACCACGTATTATGGGTTCATAGAGGAGATATGGGAACTTGACTATGGACCTAATTTTAAGGTCCCCTTGTTTCGATGCAAATGGGTCAAGCTAACAGGAGGAGGGGTTGAGGTAGACAAGAAGTACGGAATGACAACGGTGGATCTCAACAATCTTATGAAGAACTTAGACGAACCATTCGTCCTAGCCAATGATGTGGCTCAGGTTTTCTATGTGAAGGACATGTCCTCCAGACCAAAAAAAAGAAAAAATATGCAAACGAATACATCATATGATGAGCCAAAGCGTCACATAGTTCTTTCAGGGAAAAGAAACATCGTGGGAATCGAGGACAAGACAGACATGTCAGAAGATTATAATAAGTTTGATGAAATTCCGCCCTTCACAGTGAAAACTGACCCAAGCATTCCGTTAAGTAAAGAAGATGCTCCATGGTTACGACTGAAGCGATCATAAGGAAGGGCATATGCCAAGAAGTTCATGCTCATATTATGTAACTCTAGTTCATGTTTTTAATATTAATACATGTCTTGTGGATGGACCGGGAGTATGAGAAGAAGTTGTCCCGATTCGTCGTACTTACCATTAAGATCTGATCTCCAAACGCGCGCGGTCACATATTAGGGAGTGCCTCTATGACCAGTTTCTTGGAGATGCCGGAGGACTAGGCTCCGTCGGCATCTCCCTGAAACTGGCCGTAGTGGTGTCCCTGCTCTCGAAAACCATCTTGCAGCTTTGTAACTTGTCTAACTAGATCAATACACTAACTAATTTCACATATTAGGGAGTGCCTCTATGACCAGTTTCTCGGAGATGCCGGAGGACTGGGCTCCGTCGGCATCTCCCTGAAACTGGCCGTAGTGGTGTCCCTGCTCTCGAAAACCATCTTGCATCTTTGTAACTTGTCTAACTAGATCAATACACTAACTAATTTCACATATTAGGGAGTGCCTCTATGACCAGTTTCTCGGAGATGCCGGAGGACTGGGCTCCGTCGGCATCTCCCTGAAACTGGCCGTAGTGGTGTCCCTGCCTCAAACTGGCTGGAGGACTGGACTCACAAGGATGCCTATTTATAGTACAAGCAGCTCGACATAGTGTTGACACTTACAAAATAATGTCGACACTCACCCCTATTATTAGTCCCGGTTGGTGTCTCCAACCGGGACTAAAGGTTCATCTTTAGTCCCGGTTGGTGACACCATCCGGGACAAGGTACACGCCGCACGACATAATGTCGACATGCACTCACCTCTATTATTAGTGCTGACTCGTGTTTTGTCCCGGTTGGTGTCTCCAACCGGGACTAAAGGTTCATCTTTAGTCCCGGTTGGTGTCTCCAACCGGGACTAAAGGTTCATCCCGCCATTTTTTCCCGCCATTTTTCTTCCCGCCATTTTTCTTCCCGCCAGTTCTTCCCGCCATTTTTCTTCCCGCCATTTTTCTTCCCGCCAGTTCTTCCCTCCAGTTCTTCCCGCTAGTTCACTATATATATATGTAGGGGGTTGGCCTCCATTGTCATTGCACATCTCTAGACTCTTTCCCATGGCTTCCACCGTAGCACTAACCCCCAGGGAGGCGGAGGCGCTTTGCGCCTCGAACTACCCCTGCCCGCCGGGCTACTGTGTCCCCGTCGGCTGGATGCTGAGCGTCGGAGGCGTGCCGGTTCCTCCTGTCCCTCTAGGTGTGGCGCGCCGGATGGCCATCACGAACCACTACTACTTCGAGCTCACGCCGGAGCAGCGGAGGAATCCCAGATGGCATCCCGACTATTTCCCTACTTGGGAAGCCTTCTTCGTGGATCGGCATGAGAGGGCGCTCGCCAGGCATGAGGAGGACGGCCCACCTCCTCCTAACTTCAACGAGGCCGGCCGTCGGCTATGGTGGCGCGGTCGGACTCTCCAGAGCGTCATGGCCTATAACACTGCCGCCGACTCTAACCCCCGTCTGCGCTACCCTCAAGTCCAGCCCACGCGCTACCCTCAAGTCCAGCCCACGCGTACTCTCCAGAGGTTCAATTACGGTGACCCCGACGACGACAGCGATGACGGCGGCGGCGAGTACGACGACTACAGTGGCGAGTATTACAGGTGTAGGCAGGAGCATGACTAAATCACTCCAACATTCCGAAACAAGTTCGGCCGATTGTTACTTAATCTGGCCATGTATCTTAATTTTCAGTTCTTTTATATATCTTAATTTTCAGTTCTTTTATGTATCTTAATTTTCAGTTCCAGTTCGGATTTATGTAACTGTCTCAAAATGAATTAAAAAAGCCCCTTTAATGCATGAAATAAGTGTTTATTTATTTTAAAAATTTCATGTAAAGTAAATATAAAAATGATTTACATGAATGGATAGATATTATTTTTCTGAAAATTATGATATATTATTCATATTTTTCTGAGTTGAAATGAAAAAGATATGAATTTTCTAAATTCATATCATATTTTTTGAATTAAAAAAGCCCCTTTAATGCATGAAATAAGTGTTTTAATTATTTTAAAAAAATTCATGTAAAGTAAATATAAAATGATTTACATGAATGGATAGATATTATTTTTCTGAAAATTATGATATATTATTCATATTTTTCTGAGTTGAAATGAAAAAGATATGAATTTTCTAAATTCATATCATATTTTTTGAATTAAAAAAGCCCCTTTAATGCATGAAATAAGTGTTTTAATTATTTTAAAAAATTTCATGTAAAGTAAATATAAAATGATTTACATGAATGGATAGATATTATTTTTCTGAAAATTATGATATATTATTCATATTTTTCTGAGTTGAAATGAAAAAGATATGAATTTTCTAAATTCATATCATATTTTTTGAATTAAAAAAGCCCCTTTAATGCATGAAATAAATGCCCCCCCCCTTTAACACCGGTTCGTGGCTGGAACCGGTGTTAAAGGTGGGGGGCATTTATTTCGTTTCCCGCGCGCACACCCTCCCCCCTTTAACACCGGTTCGTGGCTGGAACCGGTGTTAAAGGGGGGGTGTAGTAATAAATACGCGCGAAAACGAAAATCCCCCCCCCTTTAACACCGGTTCCAGCCATGAACCGGTGTTAAAGAGGGGGGTAATAAATGCGCGCGGGAAACGCCCCCCCCCTTTAACACCGGTTCCAGCCACGAACCGGTGTTAAAGGGGGGGTGTATTTATTTCACCTTCTTCCTCCCCTTCCTTTCTTCCCCCACTGAGCCAGATCAATCGATAGAAGCGCCGCCCCCCGACCCGCCGTCTCGCCGACGCCGCTTCAGAGCCCGACCCGCCGTCTCGCTGCCCCCGACCCGCCGTCTCGCCGCCGCCGCCGCTCGGAGCTCGAGGTTCGCCGCCCCCGACCCTCTCTTCCCCGCATCCTGCCCCTCCTTTGTTCGGCGCCTGCTCCGGCCGCGCCCGGCCGGCCCTCCCCCGGCTGCGACGCGACGAATTTGTCCAGCGCCCTCCAGTCCGTGGTGGCCGCATTGTCGACACGCGCGGTCTTGCCTGGCCGCCGCCTGCGGCCAGCGTCCACGGCGTCTTCTTCCTCCTCGGGGTCCACAGCGTCCACAGCGTCCACGGCGTCTTCTTCGGCCGAGGACTTCTTCCGCGGGAGTGGCGCGGACGGGCTCTCGAGCTGCGGCAGCTCAACGAAGTGGTTCGCGAGGTGTACCGCAGGAGGCCATCTGTGCTGCCGCGTTAGGGTTGGCGAACGCCGCACCGCCGCCCATGGCGTTGCCCTCGTGGTAGGAGTAGTTGGCGTCCCACCTTTCCACCACGCCCCGGTTCGGATACGCCGTTTAGAAGTTTCCTAGATACTCATTTTTACAGGTGTGGCCATGTGAAACAGATAGCCTTTTGCAAGTTTCATTTGAAATGTTTGCAAATTTCATCTTCAAAATATAAGCATATATTTTCGCAGGTGAAAGGAATCTACTAAAGTTAGCTAGCTCCACACTGGTAGTGGAGCTCTGAAACTTTGTTATTTCCTTGCTAGTGATTGTACAATGTAGCTGATGATCGCCTACACAAAAAATTCGAGAAATATGGAGTATTTGTCTATTTCTATATAGTATTTTTTTGTTTGGCCAATCCATTTCATTTACATAGTCTTGGGATGAAAATAAATAATCGCCAATTGACCCTCGGAACGATTCCAGGGTGCCAAAGATGGGCGAGATGAACGTAGTGACATCGACTCCGACGATCTAGGCCTTAATCCTTGCACATGTGAATTATAGCAAAGATATTATAATAGGCCACACCTAAACCCTAACTGACCACCTCGCTCTCTTCCCCGTGCAGGAGCGTCTCGCCGCCGCCGCTTCGGAGCTCATAGGCCACGCCTAAACGCCGACGCCGCCCGCCGCCCGACAAGCCCGCCGCTAGCACCGCCGCCCGACGAGACCGCCGCATCCGTCCGACGAGCACCGCCGCCCGACGAGACCAACGTCACCCCACCGGTGAGCGCCACGTGTCTGCCTCGCCGTCGCCCTCGCCCACACCACCCTCGTCGTCGCCCTCGCCGTCGCCATCCCGCGGGATATAAGTAAGGGCATGTTTGATTCAAAGGATTTGTATAGGAAATTTGTAGGAATAAATCCTATAGGAAATTTTCCTATGGTGGTTGTTTGATTTGTAGGATTGATTCCTATAGGAAACTTTCCTAGGAAATCCTTTGCACTAGATTGCATAGGAAATCCGACGCGTTCCAGGCTATGTATATTGTATTGTATGTTTGTGCCACGCCGACGACCACCGCCACCATTATGCCGTCGACCCTGACCTCCTCTGTCCTCGCTGAGCCTACACACGCGTCGAGGGTGTGTCGCCCATTTTAGGTAGACCATCACGTCGTGCTATGTTAATCAACTTTGATGACAAGTTAATTAGAAGAAGTAAATGTACCCTCTCATATGAATCCGGGGTTTCTCCGAATTAGGGTTTGAAATGACCAAGCATGTATTAGGGTTACATTTTAATACTTTTATCCTGTCATATCATCGTCCTTGCTTGAGCATTTCAATAGATGTATTACTGATATTTGTGTGATAATATTATTGTTTTAGAAACTATGGATCCACTTAGTAGAAACCTTGAAGAAGAAGAAATAATGGAGAACATTATTGATGAGGACACCTCACAATATCTGAACTTGGAGGGACATGACGACGATAGCTCAAGTACTAGTCATGGAGAAGATGAAGACTCCGGTGAACGCAATTTAATGGTTACAAAGTCCGGCGAGGTATATGCATTGATTAAGCCTCAGCTGACTTCCACCAACAATCTTCTTCTACATGTATTAATTAACGCTTCTTTCTTCTTTTAGTCCTCTGGATCGACCAGCCAGCAACCATCTTCTTCTACGAAAAAGAGCAAGCGAGGCGCGAGCCAGCGGTTGAAAGATCGTGCAAAGTTCACGATCGAAGCAGTCCGTGTTGATGGCAGGCCGATGGAGCCCAAGAAGGCCGCAGACAAATTTATACGTCAGGCTGGTGTTCTTGTTAGGGACCAAATCCCAATCATAATTGAAAATTGGAATAAGCCAAAGAAGGGCGACGGTACCTTTGTCGATGACAGATCCAAAGAAACGCTTTGGAATTCGTTGTTGGTAAATTTCACCCTTCCGCCAGAGGAGGATGAAAACAACCCGGTTATAAAGAAAAAGGTCAAAGAGTGAATTCTAAAGAAGATGGCTGAGGCTTTCCGCAACTGGAAGACAAAATTGAACAAATTTGTCAAAGCTGGCGAGACTCCAAATTTCGAAGACGCATATTATGCGAAGATAAGACCTCACTGGCCCGAATTTGAGACATATAAAAAAAGTGCTATAGCTAAAAAGAGGTCACAAACCAATACGCTTAATGCCCTGAAGAAGGAATACCACCAGAGGACGGGGTCAGGTGGCTACATATCTCAGAGGCCTAAGTGGGAGGAAGCTGAGAGGGCCCTGCGCGAGAGAGGGATCACACCCTAGACAGATGGGTGGGACCTACGTGCAAAGACTTGGTTCTACGGAATCGGGGCAAGGTTGGACCCAGAAACAGGATTGTGTATCTTCCCAACCATCCTTGCCAAACCCGTCACTAAACTCATCATGGCATACGAGGAAACATCCGCTAGGATCTTCCATCCCGACAGAGAGAATGACCAGCTCACACGCGCCATCGGTAAAAAAGAACACCCTGGACATGCACGAGGCACAGGGGGTATGACGTGGAAGGATGGGTTTGCCGACTGGAGCGACTCTTACAGATGGCGCGGCAGAAAAGAAAAAGAGCGTACAGATCGGATGACACAGATAGAACATGCACTTGCGGCGCTGCAGACGCAAGTGAATGCACAACAGAGCCATCAAGCTACCGGCCCATCTCAGCGGCATGAAGAGCCTGCATTGGAAGCTGCCCGCGGCCCAGACTCTGCACGGAAAAGCAGTGTGGCTTCCACGGAGAACGTGCAGCCAACGCTTGAAATGACGGGTCCTCGATACCCCGTTGATGAGATCACGGAGAGCGAACACGTTGAGCTGCATGTGAGATTAATGGGCTTATCCATTAAGGTGGTTGTCGGCTATGCCTTACCTCCTGTAGCTGGTGGAACTTACCACTGCCGACCGATTCCAGATGGCTATGCTATTGTCGGGGTGGATGAGGTTGTGAAGGAATATGAGGAAGCACAGCTTGACCATGCTACAGGTGAAGGGGAAACTCAACTCAAATTTGCAGTGAAAACAACCATTCTTTGGAAGAAGGAACACATTGTGCTTCCAAATTGGAGGTCACTGGCACCCCCGCCGTCTCCGCAGCGTCAGCAGTCTGAGCCGCTTCAGCCATCTCCTGCGCGGCAGCCATCTCCGGCCCGTCAGCCATCTCCTGCGCGGCAGCCATCTCCGGCCCGTCAGCCATCTCCTGCGCGGCAGCCATCTCCGGCCCGTCAGCCATCTCCTGCGCGGCAGCCATCTCCGGCCCGTCAGCCATCTCCGGTGCTTCAGCCATCTCCTCAGCGTAAGCGGAAGAGCACTGCCACGAGGAGCATCAGTAGCACTGCCACAAAGAAATCCGCAGGAAACCGTACGCCAAAGAGTTCAAAAAACTACGTCCCGCAGCCTTCCGCCAAGCCATTGCCGGTTTTACCGTGGAATCGCAGCGACGAGGAGACCAATAGGATCTCGGGAGAACAGGTCAAGAAATTCTTTGCACCTAGACGGGCCGAGCCAAAGGAGAAAATAGATCCGGCGGTGGTGGAGAAGTTTTACAAAAATCTTTTGAAACCTGAAACCCCACTTGTGCCGGACTACGAGCGCCAGATTTTGAAGGCGGATGCAAGGCGCCGTAGGGAGACTGAAAGTAGCAGTCGTGAGGCACCCCAGAAAACAGTTCCCATGCTCGGAGAGCAGGAAAACCAATCATGTGCCCCGCTCCAAATGTTTGACAAACGGGACGCTCCTCCCGTAGATGATTACAAGGCAGAGCTACAAAGAAAGGCCAATGAGATGGGGATGACTTACATTGCATACTTGAACGTCATGGGAGACAACTTGCCCAAATGCGATGTCAACCCCATACAGCCATGGAAGTATGGGGAGAATCTCGTCAAGAAAGAGGAGCTCAAGAATCTACCAACAAAGATGCGAAAATTGCACAAGTGGTACCTTCATTTCTGCAAGACGAGAAAAGAAGAATGGATCACGGCGCATATAAGAGATCAGATTTTCTTGTGCGGAGACGACGCGATCGACTTCAACATTCAAGACTTGCATTTTCTATTCAATCAGAAGGAACTCGACAAATCTGCCATCAGCCTTTATTGTGTGTAAGTACTATTTCTGTAATTTTTATCTCAACTCATTCACTTCATTAATTGCATGTATATATATATGCTCACCATATATGTATATACTATTATGCAGGAAAAAGGTTATGGAATGCATGAAAGGAGGCCCTTTTGACATTGGGTTCGTTGACCCAAATAGAGTTCATGAACAAGTGGTAAGAGACAAACCCGGGCAAACAGAAGATTACTTGCTAAAGTCTTTACTGAGACAACAAACCAAAAGGGAAATACTATTGCCTTACAACTTCTCGTGAGTACTGTTACCCTCTCTCTTGTACACATTCTGTTTCGGCTTACTCGATGTTAAGTGTAACTGATGATGAGTTATGCGTGCGTAGGTTCCACTTTATTCTGCTAGTCATTCAACCCGACTCAGGAAAAGTCCTTGTCATGGACTCGTTACGAAAAGAAAAAGAGCTATGGGCAGACTTTAGAGAGATGCTCCAGAGGTAATTTCAATCATATTATCGCACTAGATCGGCAACTTTCGTGACAATAAGTAATTAATTACTCCTTTATCCATTTTCTTTGTCGGACAGGGTTTGGAAAATGTTCACGGGCAGGGCCGTGGGTGAATGGTCAGAAGAACTAAAATTTGTAGACCAAAATGTAAGTAATACTAGCTAGCTTCCAATTCCATTATATCATGCTTTATTGATTATTATTTTGATTGAACTCTCTATTCTCGTAAAGTGCGCGCATCAAGGACACGACAATAACTTATGTGGGTACTATGTTTGCGAATTCATTCGCAACACGATATGTGCGACAGGCCAAGCCGCACTAGAACAACTTAGAGTAAGTAAACAAAGTCCACAACATTATTTTATTACCATCAATTGTGTTGAGTTTTATTCTTATATATATATTGACGGCCCATTCTTCATATATATTCAGATCGAACGGATGCGGGACCAACTCCTACCATTTGAACGCATACGAGCCATTCAAGAGGAATTGGCGGGGTTCATACTTGATGAGGTCGTCACGCCTGGCGGAGAACTCTTTAGATATCCACCAAAATGAACGATGACGATGTATGTGCCGATGACGATGTATGTGCCGATGACGATGTTTGTGTATAATAATAGTTGCTTAATTATTCATGTACTCGTATGTACCGATGACGATTCTATAAGTATACCGCTCCCGATCGATTTCCCCTCGCTCTCCCCCCCCCCCTCCGGCAGAAATACGCCCAGAACGGGGCAGAGGCAGAAGTCTACCGCGGCAGAGATTTAGGCCGTTTTCCTGCCGCGGCAGGAAAACGGCCTAAATCTCTGCCGCGGCAGAAGAACCTTTAACACCGGTTCCAGATACGAAGCGGTGTTAAAGGGGGGGGGCCTGAGGCCTGCGGCAGCCCCACGTGCGCCACCCTTTAACACCGGTTCGTATAGGAACCGGTGTTAAAGGGGCCCCCCCTCTAACACCGAACCCTCAACAGCGGTTGGGGAACCGCTGGTAGAGGGTCCTCCAAACCTTGCACTAGTGATCTTTCATTAGTGGGCACAGGATTTGTGCTATGGCGGCCGCTTACTGTCAACTTTGTCTTTGCTGTCTCTCTTTTCTATATTTATATTAGTGAGTGCGCACCACGACTATGTTGTTTACTCTGAAAGATTTGATGTATCTAAATCAACACACCTATAGTCATCTAAAGTATGGAGATGGCCCGTTTCATATGCTTCATGATTGTTTATGTAAAAATTTCAGTTCCTATTAGTTATTATTGTTTCTCTTTAGACCTCGATGTAATCTGTAAACTCACGAGTCAAAAAAAGGAAAAGGAAATGTAAGGTAAACAATGAGGACATTGTGGCGCGCGGCCCTGCCCGCCAGAGATGAGCGAATTGAGACCATAAGACATCTGCCTTGCCAACTGCGTGCAACAACAGCCTATTGATCCCTACCTTGTCCTCGAGGGAGTGCATATATATGTATGTGACCCCAACATGGCATTTATTACACGTAAATCCCGGGAACAAGAGACTGTGTGGTCGAACAAGCACAGGAATACTCCCTCCGTTTGGAAATATAATCTGTAAATCTGGATATTCTTGAATAATATTAGTTCGATTTCCATATACAATGATTATGGACATATATACAGAGATCATTACTTACCAAAAACATGCTTGTTGATTTAATTTAGAAATTAGAATAGTGGTTTTCACTTAATGTGTTGGTTTACTCCAGGAGCAGATATGGTACGAAACAAATTGTGTGTTGTTCAATGTGATGATGAATACATGACTGAGGAACATGAGAATACTACAAAGCAAGATGCCGAGTCATCTAATGTGGCATCCCGCAAAGACCACTACTAGAAAATCGCGTTGATTTTGTGCATTGCATCATCATTATCGCATGCCTTGTCTTTACGCATCATCATAACATCGGCATGCATCCTTTTGTTTGAAACCATTTTGCTAAAAACCCTAATTCGGTTTTCTATATTAATCGCCCCGTCTTTATTCAAATCAATCCGGGTCTCCGGAATATTTTGTTTCGTCTGGCAACGGTTTGCAAAAGCCCCGTTTAAAGTATTAAAAAATATTTAATTATTTTTTTGTGGGGCAGTCGAACGGGCCGATTTGACCCGAACGACCACCCCTGAAACAAAATTCGGCCCACCCTGCCAGCCCCACCTAAATCCTAAAGCTACCCAGTCCTATCTACCCACCCCAGCCTCCACCTCACCCCAACCAATCCCTGAACGACACCTCACCTCTCTCCCTTCCCCATTCAATCACCCCCTGCCACGTCACCTACTCCCTCTCTCACCCCAACCTCCCAGTCAAACCACCCCACCTGCCACGCGCCTCCTCCCCACCCTCTGGCCCGCAGCCGGCCCCACCCTGCCAGTCACCCCAACCCCACTCACCCACGCGCCCCGGCCCACCTGCCCCGGTCCCACCCCTGACCCCGCGTGCCCCCACCTCTCCTCTCTTCCTCCCCCCGCAGCACCCGCTCGCGACCTCCGGCCCTCTCTCTCTGCTCGCCTCGCCGCTCCAACCCGCCTCCGAGCCGCGGCCGCTTCCCCATCGCCACCGCCGCTCTCGCTCCCGCCCCAGCCGTCCGCCTCCCTCCAGCGTCGCCCTCCCGCGCGCTCGCCCACCTCCTGCTCCTCCCTCTGGCTCTCCTCGCCGGCTCACCCCGAGCGCCGCCCCGCCCCTCACCTTCTCCCCCCTCTCCGGCTACCCTCCGCCTCGTCCTCCGCCGCCGCCCGGGAGGCCCCCGACCGCGAGCTCGCCCCCCCGTCCGGCCTTCCCCCTTGCAGGGCCTCGCCCCGCGCGACCCCTCCCTCGTCTGGCCTCCGCGGCACGGCGCACCTCCTCGCCAAGCTCCGCCTCCGACCTTCCCCGGTGCCGACCCCGCCGGCTGCTGCCTTCCCGCCTCCGCCGCCGCGGGCCGCGTCCCCGCCTCCGCTCGCCCCGGCGCCTCCTCCTCCCGCCCAGCGCCGCAGCGGCCTCCGGCAGCGACCTTCCTCCTCGCCGAGCCCCGCCTCTCCGGCCGTTCTCCCCTGGTCCGCCGGCTCCACCCTCCGGTCCCGCGCGTGTCAGTCACTGCGAGCCGCGGCCTCTGCCGGTTCTCCTCCGCGTGGCCTTCGTCTTCTTGTTGCAAGCGCAAGCAGAGACGTTTGCTCTAGTATCTTTGCCAGATCCCCTGCTCCGCGCGGACAGTGTATGTGTGCCCCTGTATTTTTGTTATATGCAGTTCCTCAAGCCAAGAGCCCCGCTAAGAACCACGTCACGAGACACCATGATCTTCCGCGGGCCGTCGACACGGAATGGCCAAGATCCCCCGCAACCGAGTCCGGCACCGACAACCGACAACCTTAACTTACGACGCCAAGGTCTACCTCGCGGAACACCGAGAACTTCCCCCTTGAGCGCCAAGATCGCCTACCTGGACCCCTGAAGCCCGGTCCGAAGCGCCAAGGCCCGAACCCGACGACCGCCAAGAACGCCACCGCTACGACAAGAACTCCGTCGCGGAGCACCAAGAACTCCTTCCCGGACACCGTGCGACAAGACCTCCGCATGGATTCGACGCACCCGAAGATCGCCTACCCGGAACATCAAGATCTTCCTCACGGAATCGGAAGACCGAACCCTCGGTACGCCAAGGTCGTCGACACGGTTACGACATGAACTTCCGCTCGGCAACGCCAAGTACTTCTTCCCGGAACGCCAGATCTACTCCGCTCTCTGAGAACGTTTCCGTCGAACCCTGGACCCCGAGACCCGACCCCGAACCCCCGGAACCCCAAGTTCGCCGAGGCCCTAATGTGTGAACCCCTTCCCGAAACCCTATTTTATAATATAACAACAAATTGTTGCATATTTAATTGTCATCTCGCATGCATATCTGTGGTTTGGGGGCCTTATGCCGAATTCACCTCGTAACTAAATATGGGGCCCATATACGGGCAAATCTAGTCACATATCGGCCTCATTTAAATTTGTGTAGCGAACCGGTGCTATCTTCTGCCATGCTAAAACAACATTTAAATTGCGGGGGTTCTAAATAACTTGAACCATTTAATTAATTGTCGGGACCCCGGTTCCGCTTAATATGACCTAACTGCATCGCATCTTTGCCGTGTCATTCATCATACATGCATCATGCCGATCTTCTGCCGGTGTTCTTCTAGTGTTTTGCTTCTTCGCGGATGAGGCCGTTGAGTTGATGTGAGCTTCGCTCTGATCTACGGATGAACCCTTCGACAATGTTTTCAGGCGAGCATCTCCCCCCTTTCTACCTATCTTACTTTTCTAGTATTTATTCCCTCCTGTTGATCTTTGCTATCTGTGTTGCGATGCTCTAGTTTCGTACCCGTGATATCCCTTGCAGCCATATATAGCCTTGGACACATCCTAATACCTGTGTTTGGTAGATAGTTGGTCCCGCGAGTCGTAGTCGCTTGCTCAAGTGTTTTGCTTGTCGTCAAGTACCACAATTGTTGGAGGATTGCCGCATGTTGACGTTGGAGATGATCATGGCTTTACTTATCGTTCACTTTAATTACGGTTTAACAACTAAAATTGAATTAAGCAGAGGCATCGGTGGGTGATAGGTCATATTTGGTTTCCGACCGCCCACTTGTGTCCCGTAGGACCCGAGTTCTTGACACCTGTTCCGAGATCGAGCGCGCTAACCACAGGTGGGGAGATATGGGCCCCCCATTGATTATTACCTGATTTCAAAGTATTGTACTGGGGGCCACAAACTAGTTTGAGGTTTTATTTATTATCCTGTACTTATGCCATGTTTATTGCTTTATTACGTTTGTGCGAGGAGCACACTGTACTGTTTAGGATCGGGCCACGTTTCGTGGTGTCGACAGTCCCCGTTTGGGGATTTGCTGTCGTTCACAGCCGTTTGCCCAAACCCCAGTCCGTCTCGTAGACCGGCCGACTTTGTTGCGGGTGTCGACTTGGTGGGGTGGCCCCCATGTACTTGCTTTGGGTCTGGGAACGTCGTGACTTAGGCCCCGCCGACATACCGATGGGTGTATGTTAACTGATCTGGCAAAAAGGGTCGAAGTGCATGTGGATACTTTGGTGCACCCCTGCAGGGTTAAATCTTTTCGAGAAGCCGTGTCCGCGGTTATGGACGACTTGGAGCACAGTGTTTGATCATAGACAACTATAACTAAAGTTTACTGTTATAAATTGACTTGTATCCGATATGACTAGTAATCAGCTTCACTACAACGGAAAGGCTAAGTAAAAGTACCAACAACTGCTGGGTTTTGGGTTATCTCATGCTAATTGTATCTGACTAGTAAGTGTTGCCACTATAACGGAATGGTTAACTAAAAGTGCCCACTGCTTACTTTATCAGGATGATTATCTAAACCTGACTAGTAAAGTGCCGCAACTATAACTGAATAAGTAAAACTGCAAATTGTGTGAGTTCCTCGGTTGACTTCCTCGTTGGGACTCGAGGGGGAAACGCCATGATGAGTTTGTTTGATGATAGTATCAGGTTGGATCCGAATAGGTCCTTCTTACCCCCTATCTGATAGCCGCCAGTTGTATCGAGTCTCTATAGGTGGTTTAGTGCATGCTACCGCTGCCGCTTCAGTCCACCATACCTATGTAGGCGAGGACCGCCGAATTCTAGCCTCGCCGTGTACTGGCCTCAGTACTGACGCTCCTTCCTTTTCCTTTGCCCTTTGTCGGCACCCCTTTTGTTTAAGCAGGTTTTGAGATCGACGCCGTTAGCAGGGTTACCCTTCCGGCTTGGCCTGGGCAGGGTTATGGACGCCATTGGTTATTCTTCAGGGCTCTTAGCCCCATTTGCATCTTGTCCGTAGACGGACGCTGTGCCATTTTCAAGGTGATTTGGATCTTTGTATATTATATCTGTATTCTTGACTCTTTGAGTCGCTGTTGTATATATATGTTCTGTGGGTCCCATCGAGGACTGTTGTGTAATGTTATTACTTCGTTTTCCACCCGCACGAAAGTGCCTGGTGGGCACCCTTGAATCGTTTCTATGCGGGTTTGGCGAGTTTCGCCAAAACTTGCATAGGGCCGATTTTGAGGGTGTTACAGAGTGGTATCAGAGCTCAGCAGTTGCGATACCCCACAAGTCCAGCCTGTAGGATAACCTAGCTAACGGCCGAAGTAGAGTGTCAAAACTATTTTGCCAAAACCGGTTGGATAGTTCTGGTTAGGTCTGCTTTTACTCCTTACCCCTCTGCTATTCTCCTCTTATCTCTACATGTTTTAAATCCGCTCTCTTCTCTTTCTTTGAGTCCAGGAATTCTCGTGGTTGGGTTTCCGTCGTACCTTCAGGGTTTCGCTTCCCCTCTGATAACGGTGTTCTACGTCCGGTGTTCATGCTGCCCGAGGAATCCTTCGTCTGTGGTACCATTCTTTGTTCTTTGTTTGTGTCTTCCGGTGTTTTCCGACGCGACGACATCATCTACGCCCGATCCGATGCAGAGACTGCATCACTCCTTTGTTCCGAACCTCGCTTGTCGAGATCTTCAGTCTAATTCCGAGAGTTGGTTGCATAAACCGCTTATTCGTGTGCAGAGTAATGCTTTGAGTGCGGGATGGAGTCGCGACCATACCACTACTCTTATCATTCGCTTATGTACATTGAATGGTGGATCGATGCAATTTACTCCTTCCGCTGAAGTTAGAGGTGGCCTTACCTTTCACTTCGTCCGCTGTTTATCCGGAGTGCTCTCTTGACGAACGCGGACAACGACCTCTTGTTAGTGGTGTCGCGAGGATCTACACGAAGCGAGAAGACGCAGATCGCCGACCTTCCTTCCGGTACCATGAGGCGGATCTCGAGGGCGAGATCCATTGTTAGTGGTGTCGAATTGTGGCATCCCGCAAAGACCACTACTAGAAAATCGCGTTGATTTTGTGCATTGCATCATCATTATCGCATGCCTTGTCTCTACGCATCATCATAACATCGGCATGCATCCTTTTGTTTGAAACCATTTTGCTAAAAACCCTAATTCGGTTTTCTATATTAATCGCCCCGTCTTTATTCAAATCAATCCGGGTCTCCGGAATATTTTGTTTCGTCTGGCAACGGTTTGCAAAAGCCCCGTTTAAAGTATTAAAAAATATTTAATTATTTTTTTGTGGGGCAGTCGAACGGGCCGATTTGACCCGAACGACCACCCCTGAAACAAAATTCGGCCCACCCTGCCAGCCCCACCTAAATCCTAAAGCTACCTAGTCCTATCTACCCACCCCAGCCTCCACCTCACCCCAACCAATCCCTAAACGACACCTCACCTCTCTCCCTTCCCCATTCAATCACCCCCTGCCACGTCACCTACTCCCTCTCTCACCCCAACCTCCCAGTCAAACCACCCCACCTGCCACGCGCCTCCTCCCCACCCTCTGGCCCGCAGCCGGCGCCACCCTGCCAGTCACCCCAACCCCACTCACCCACGCGCCCCGGCCCACCTGCCCCGGTCCCACCCCTGACCCCGCGTGCCCCCACCTCTCCTCTCTTCCTCCCCCGCAGCACCCGCTCGCGACCTCCGTCCCTCTCTCTCTGCTCGCCTCGCCGCTCCAACCCGCCTCCGAGCCGCGGCCGCTTCCCCATCGCCACCACCGCTCTCGCTCCCGCCCCAGTCGTCCGCCTCCCTCCGGCGTCGCCCTCCCGCGCGCTCGCCCACCTCCTGCTCCTCCCTCTGGCTCTCCTCGCCGGCTCACCCCGAGCGCCGCCCCGCCCCTCACCTTCTTCCCCCCTCTCCAGCTATCCTCCGCCTCGTCCTCCGCCGCCGCCCGGGAGGCCCCCGACCGCGAGCTCGCCCCCCCGTCCGGCCTTCCCCCTTGCAGGGCCTCGCCCCGCGCGACCCCTCCCTCGTCTGGCCTCCGCGGCACGGCGCCCCCTCCCCGCCAAGCTCCGCCTCCGACCTTCCCCGGTGCCGACCCCGCCGGCTGCTGCCTTCCCGCCTCCGCCGCCGCGGGCCACGTCCCCGCCTCCGCTCGCCCCGGCGCCTCCTCCTCCCGCCCAGCACCGCGGCGGCCTCCGGCAGCGACCTTCCTCCCCGCCGAGCCCCGCCTCTCTGGCCGTTCTCCCCTGTTCCGCCGGCTCCACCCTCCGGTCTCGCGCGTGTCGGTCACTGCGAGCCGCCGCCTCTGCCGGTTCTCCTTCGTCTTCTTGTTGCACGCGCAAGCAGAGACGTTTGCTCTAGTATCATTGCCAGATCCCCTGCTCCGCGCGGACAGTGTATGTGTGCCCCTGTATTTTTGTTATATGCAGTTCCTCAAGCCAAGAGCCCCGCTAAGAACCACGTCACGAGACACCATGATCTTCCGCGGGCCGTCGACACGGAATGGCCAAGATCCCCCGCAACCGAGTCCGGCACCGACAACCGACAACCTTAACTTACGACGCCAAGGTCTACCTCACGGAACACCGAGAACTTCCCCCTTGAGCGCCAAGATCGCCTACCTGGACCCCTGAAGCCCGGTCCGAAGCGCCAAGGCCCGAACCCGACGACCGCCAAGAACGCCACCGCTACGACAAGAACTCCGTTGCGGAGCACCAAGAACACCTTCCCGGACACCGTGCGACAAGACCTCCGCATGGATTCGACGCACCCGAAGATCGCCTACCCGGAACATCAAGATCTTCCTCACGGAATCGGAAGACCGAACCCTCGGTACGCCAAGGTCGTCGACACGGTTACGACATGAACTTCCGCTCGGCAACGCCAAGTACTTCTTCCCGGAACGCCAGATCTACTCCGCTCTCCGAGAACGTTTCCGTCGAACCCTGGACCCCGAGACCCGACCCCGAACCCCCGGAACCCCAAGTTCACCGAGGCCCTAATGTGTGAACCCCTTCCCGAAACCCTATTTTATAATATAACAACAAATTGTTGCATATTTAATTGTCATCTCGCATGCATATCTGTGGTTTGGGGGCCTTATGCTGAATTCACCTCGTAACTAAATATGGGGCCCATATGCGGGCAAATCTAGTCACATATCGGCCTCATTTAAATTTGTGTAGCGAACCGGTGCTATCTTCTGCCATGCTAAAACAACATTTAAATTGCGGGGGTTCTAAATAACTTGAACCATTTAATTAATTGTCGGGACCCCGGTTCCGCTTAATATGACCTAACTGCATCTCATCTTTGCCATGTCATTCATCATACATGCATCATGCCGATCTTCTGCCGTTGTATTAAATAGTGCATCCGGTGTTCTTCTAGTGTTTTGCTTCTTCGCGGATGAGACCGTTGAGTTGATGTGAGCTTCGCTCCGATCTACGGATGAACCCTTCGACAATGTTTTCAGGCGAGCATCTCCCCCTTTCTACCTATCTTACTTTTCTAGTATTTATTCCCTCCTGTTGATCTTTGCTATCTGTGTTGCGATGCTCTAGTTTCGTACCCGTGATATCCCTTGCAGCCATATATAGCCTTGGACACATCCTAATACCTGTGTTTGGTAGATAGTTGGACCCGCGAGTCGTAGTCGCTTGCTCAAGTGTTTTGCTTGTCGTCAAGTACCACAATTGTTGGAGGATTGCCGCATGTTGACGTTGGAGATGATCATGGCTTTACTTATCGTTCACTTTAATTACGGTTTAACAACTAAAATTGAATTAACCAGAGGCATCGGTGGGTGATAGGTAAGATTTGGTTTCTGACCGCCCACTTGTGTCCCGTAGGACCCGAGTTCTTGACACCTATTCTGAGATCGAGCGCGCTAACCACAGGTGGGGAGATATGGGCCCCCCATTGATTATTACCTGATTTCAAAGTATTGTACTGGGGGGCACAAACTAGTTTGAGGTTTTATTTATTATCCTGTACTTATGCCGTGTTTACTGCTTTATTACGTTTGTGCGAGGAGCACACTGTACTGTTTAGGATCGGGCCACGTTTCTCGGTGTCGACAGTCCCCGTTTGGGGATTTGCTGTCGTTCACAGCCGTTTGCCCAAACCCCAGTCCGTCTCGGAGACCGGCCGACTTCGTTGCGGGTGTCGACTTGGTGGGGTGGCCCCCATGTACTTGCTTTGGGTCTGGGAACGTCGTGACTTAGGCCCCGCCGACATACCGATGGGTGTATGTTAACTGATCTGGCAAAAAGGGTCGAAGTGCTTGTGGATACTTTGGTGCACCCCTGCAGGGTTAAATCTTTTCGAGAAGCCGTGTCCGCGGTTATGGACGACTTGGAGCACAGTGCTTGATCATAGACAACTATAACTAAAGTTTACTGTTATAAATTGACTTGTATCCGATATGACTAGTAATCAGCTTCACTACAACGGAAAGGCTAAGTAAAAGTACCAACAACTGCTGGGTTTTGGGTTATCTCATGCTAATTGTATCTGACTAGTAAGTGTTGCCACTATAACGGAATGGTTAACTAAAAGTGCCCACTGCTTACTTTATCAGGATGATTATCTAAACCTGACTAGTAAAGTGCCGCAACTATAACTGAATAAGTAAAACTGCCAATTGTGTGAGTTCCTCGGTTGACTTCCTCGTTGGGACTCGAGGGGGAAACGCCAGGATGAGTTTGTTTGATGATAGTATCAGGTTGGATCCGAATAGGTCCTTCTTACCCCCTCTCTGATAGCCGCCAGTTGTATCGAGTCTCTATAGGTGGTTTAGTGCATGCTACCGCTGCCGCTTCAGTCCACCATACCTATGTAGGCGAGGACCGCCGAATTCTAGCCTCGCCGTGTACTGGCCTCAGTACTGACGCTCCTTCTTTTTCCTTTGCCCTTTGTCGGCACCCCTTTTGTTTAAGCAGGTTTTGAGATCGACGCCGTTAGCAGGGTTACCCTTCCGGCTTGGCCTGGGCAGGGTTATGGACGCCATTGGTTATTCTTCAGGGCTCTTAGCCCCATTTGCATCTTGTCCGTAGACGGACGCTGTGCCATTTTCAAGGTGATTTGGATCTTTGTATATTATATCTGTATTCTTGACTCTTTGAGTCGCTGTTGTATATATCTGTTCTGTGGGTCCCATCGAGGACTATTGTGTAATGTTATTACTTCGTTTTCCACCCGCACGAAAGTGCCTGGTGGGCACCCTTGAATCGTTTCTATGCGGGTTTGGCGAGTTTCGCCAAAACTTGCATAGGGCCGATTTTGAGGGTGTTACATCTAATTTTCAACTTTTATCTTGTAATGGTGACGAATGCTTCACAGAAAGTGACGATGAAGAGGGTGAAGACGACCATGATGACACCGGTGATAATGCCCAAGGTAATTGCTAACATATTCAGCATTGATGATAAAAATAGTAACAAAAAATATGAGAAAAATATAGAGTAAATGATATTCCGAAAGGGATGATGGCCTTCCATACCGTGAAGAACTTATAACCTCGAAAGCTTTGGAAACAATATGCTTTTCAATTGATGGACATGCACACCCAATTTAGAGTCATGTAAACATAGAGTAGATGACAACTAATGGCAGAGATTAAGAGTGAATACTTGTTAAGTGGTGAGATGGATGTGGGAATTTTCTTCACATCCGGCAACACCTGGAGGTAGGCAACGATGATTCTAGGCAAGTTGTTCTATGACCAAGTAGGCAACGATGATTCTAGGCAATGATGATTCATGACCAAGTACTTAATACTGCTGCAATACAAATATTTATTGTAATACATGCCAACCTTATAGTGTATCTTTCTTCATAGATTAATATTAAAGAGACTATGGTCCATGATGAAGATATCTAACTAAGAAAGGAAAGTGCTAGTGTAGAAAAGGTTAGTATAGCTTCATATGAAGTTTTTTACTTTATATTCTTATTGTTTTTCTCTTCTCATTAGCTTGGTGTCCAAAACATGAAGAGCTCAAAAGGGGATAGTGCAACAAAGCATGCTGATGTATGATATGAAATTTTTCATCCTTTTACTTCTCCTTTTCAGTATGCTTATGATTTAATTTATGCATCCTAATGTTGAACTATATCATCTGTAGCAAAAACAATGCCATACAACTAATTGCTCGGATGCCAACTCGATAGATGTACGCACATTATGTTTGTTTTATTCATGATTCTTCACATGTTTCAAATTGCATTGGAAATTATTTTCTCATGTACTTTTGTTTATGTTAAAGGTTGGTACTATAATGTTTTTGAAGAGTTTGGGAAATCTAAACAAGAATGTTGCTCTAGCTACACTCCAAAGTAGAGACCCAGAATATACAGTTGAAGGTGTTAAACTTGGAAATCAATTCTGAGCAGTGCATGTCGATGCTACATTGGCAAAAGCTGATGAGTTGATACAACCACTAAAAAAGTCAAGATTATTTGTCATGCAGCAGGACTAACTATCGCATGGCCTTCAACCTTTGTATGTTACTCTCTTTTAAATTGTACCCCTCTTAAATTTTGCTACTTCATTAACCTGATGAGTTTTCTTTACTGATCTCAATTTTTGTTCTTGTAGATTTCCAACATAAATTGATGATGTCTGGTTGGGGTGTTGATTGCAGTATGGATACTGATGCTACTACTAGAAGCTCACGTTATGTTTTAGAATGTCATTTTCATGGTTAATGTTTGGAACCGAACATATATTTGTAATAGTGCAAGTACCAGCTAATTCGTATTCCCTAAATTTTGTTCTTTGTAATGCAACATAGACGAAATGTTAATAGAAATGTTTATATTTCCTGTATCGTCTCTCCTGTGTGCACTATCTACATTGAACTTGTGATTGTTAGAAAAAATATGTAAGCTATTATTAACTGATTCTGATATGTAGCATTGTTTCTATGTGTTGCAAAGTTCTGTCATGTCAGTTTGAAATCCATTCCTACAGGGAACTACCAACGCATGCAAAGTGAATCGCCGGTGGCTGCCGTAGCAAAACCGATTTTCCTGAGCACTTTCGTTGAAAATATTGTAGCAAACTTTTTATATTAAATTAGAAAAAAAGTAGAACTTTTGTAGCAAAAGAAAATCATCGTCCACAGGAGGCCACGCCTTGCAGCAAATGGACAGTGTGTCGGGGAGCATAGCAGCCATGGAGCAGAGGTGCGCATGGGGGACGGGGGGTGAGAGGCAGGGAGAGGGCCGGTGGCGAATCCCCACATCTGCAGCAGATCTGGACGTTGCAGAGGAGGGCGGCATGGAGAGTTGGAGATGGGCGGTGGCGGTCTGCATCTCCGGTGATGACGGGGCGCTGGGAGGTAGGGCGGTGGCGGGACCTGTTGGGAGCTATGGCGCGCGGTGGCATCCTGCCGGGAGCTGGGCTCATGGCGGCGTTTTTTCAGGGAACGAGTGGAGAAGCAACAGAGATAGAAGGAGGTAAGCCTGGTCGTGGGTGGGCTCCAACCTGATTCACAAACGATGCGTCCACCGAGAGACGGGAGATCAAAGTCGTACGATCCCCCGGGTGACGGGAATCATTTTTCTTCCTTTTATCCTGAAAGAGAGCCTCCATCTACTGGTTCCCTAGGTCGGAGGTGGTAATCACTTTGCATGGTCAAAGGCCATAATGGAATGGCTAAATAAAACTGCCAACAATTGCTTGTTTGGGTTGCCACTGGCGACCATTGTATCTGACTAGTAAGCATTGCAACTATAACGGAATGGCTAAATAAAAGTGCCAACAATTGCTGGGTTTTCGGGATATCTCATGATAATTGCATCTGACTAGTAAGTGTTGCAACTACAATGGAATGATGAAATAAAAGTACCCACTGCTTATTTTATCAGGATGACTATCTGTACCTGACTAGTAATTGCTACAACGATAACTGAATAAATAAAACTGCCAACTGTGTGAGTTCCTCGGTTGACTTCCTTGTTTGGTTACGAGGGGGAAACACCAGGACGGGTTTGTTTGGTGGTAGTATCAGGTTGGATCCGAATAGGTCTTTCTTACCCCTCTCTGATTGCCGCCAATTGTGTCGAGTCTCTATAGGTTGTTTAGTGCATGCTGCCACTGCCGCTTCAGTCCACCATACCTATGTAGGCGAGGACCGCCGAATTCTAGCCTCGCCGTGTACTGGCCTCAGTACTGACCGCTCTCTTTCTTTTTCCTTTGCCCTTTGTCGGCACCCCTTTTGTTTAAGCAGGTTTAGAGATCGACGTCGTTAGCAGGGTTAACCTTCCGGCTTGGCCTGGGCAGGGTTATGGACGCCATTGGTTATCCTTCAGGGCTCTTAGCCCCATTTGCATCTTGTCCGTAGTCGGACGCTCTATCGTTTTCAAGGTGATTTGGATCTTTGTATCCTACATTTGTATTCTTGACTCTTTGAGTCGCTGTTGTATATATATCTGTTCTGTGGGTCCCATCGAGGACTGTTGTGTAATGTTATTACTTCGTTTTCCACCCGCACGAAAGTGCCTGGTGGCCATCTTTGAATCGTTTCTATGCTGGTTTAGCGGGAATCGCTGAAACTTGCATAGGGCCGATTCTGAGGGTGTTACAGAGTGGTATCAGAGCTCAGCAGTTGCGATACACCACAAGTCCAGCCTGTAGGATAACCTAGCTAACGACCGAAGTAGAGTGTCAAAAGTATTTTTGAAAAATCGGTTGGATAGATCTGATTAGGTATGCTTTTACTCCTTACCCCTCTGCTGCTCTCCTCTTACCTCTGCGTGATTTGAATCTGCTCTCTTATCTTTTCTTCGAGTCCAGGATTCCTCGTGGTTGGGTTCCGTCGTATCTTCAGGGTTTCGCTTCCTCCTTTGATAACGATGTTCTACCATCCGGTGTTCATGCTTTCTGAGGAATCCGTCTTCTGTGGTACCATTCTTTGTTCCTTGTTTGTGCCTTCCGGTGTTTTCCGACGCGACGACATCATCTACGCCAGATCCGATGCAGAGTCTGCATCACCCCTTTGTTCCTGAACCTTGTTGTCGAGATCTTCAGTCTGAATCCTGAGGGTTGGTTGCATAATATATCTATTCGTGTACATAGTAATTCTTTGAGTGCGGGATGGAGTCGCGACCATACCACTACTCTTATCATTTGCTCTGTATATTGAATAGTAGATCGATGCAATTATACTCCTTCTATGGAAGATAGAGGTGGCCTTATCTTTTGATACCTTTACCTTCGTCTTTGTTTCTCCGGAGTGTTCTCTCATCGATCACGGACAACGACCTCTTGTTAGTGGTGTCGCGAGGATCTACACGAAGCGCGAAGGATCAGACCGCCGACCTTCCTTCCGGTACCATGAGGCGGATCTCGAGGGCGAGATCCATTGTTAGTGGTGTCGAATTGTGGCATCCCGCAAAAACCACTACTAGAAAATCGCGTTGTTTTTGTGCATTGCATCATCATGACCGCATGCTCATGTCATCATGCCACATTGCATTTGAGCATCGTCATCATCTTGCATTTGTTTGTACAAAACTATTTGCAGAAAAACCTAATTTGTTTTCTAAACGCCTGTCTTTAATTCAAAACCCAAAACCCGGGCTTGTCCGGATTATTTTATTTTGTCTAGCATCGGTTTGCAAAAGCCCCGTTTTTAAATATTAAAACTTTTATATTATTTTTTTTAGTGGGGCAGTCGAACGGGCCGAATAGACCCGAACGACCACCCCTGATTTTAAATCTGTCCACCCTGCCAGCCCCATTTAAATCCTTTTTCCACCTAAAACTCCACCCACCCCTCCCAGCCACATCACCCCCACCAGTAATCTCTCGCCATCTCACCCCTCTCTTCCCCTCTATCCTATCCCGCGCTGACACCTCACCAACCTCCCTCTCTCTCTCACCCCCACCCCCTCTCAACCAGCACACGCGCGCCGCCGTCCCCACCTGTTTTCCCGCCCAGCGCCCTCCTCGGGATCCCACCCGTACCCGCGCGTCCCCACCTCCTCTTCCCACCAACCCCCACCAACCCGCGCCTCCTTCCCTGGCCCAACCCCACCGCCACCTGCACGCACCCGCCCCACACGCCAACCAACCGCGCGGCCCCGTGTGGCCCCACTCGTACCCGCTCGCCCCCACCTCCCTCTCTCCCCCGCCCGCTCTCTCTCAGCCCGACGCCGCTCCTCCCCGACGGCGACGGCCACCCTCCTCCACCCTCTGCGCCGCGCCCCGCCTCACCCCTCTAGCGCGCTCGCGCGGCCGCCTCTCTCCTCCCTCCTCCCCTCTACAGAGCCGCCGCGCCGCCAGGCCCTCTCCTCTTCCCACCAACCTCCCTCCGCAACCGCCCCGGCCGAGCAACCTCCCCGAGGCCGCCGCTCTCCCCGCCGGTCGCCCCGCCCTCGCGCAAGCCGGCGCCGCCCCCTCTGTCAACCGCCAGCGACCGCCGCCCCCGCTCGACCTCTCCCCGCCGGCGAGCCGCCCTCTCCTCGCCCGCGCGCCCTTCGCCCAACCCGCCAGCATCGCCGTCGCTCCTCCGACGCCGCCTCGCCTCCGCCCTGGCCGAGCCCGACGCCTCCACCCCGCCTGCATCACCCCTTCGCCTCGCCCCGGCCGCGTGCCGCCTGTAGGCTCGCCGGAGCGTCCCCGCCGCCAGGCCCTCTCCGCCCGTCGGTCCCGCGCCTCTCCCAGGCCGGCTGCGCCCCCCCCCGTCGTCGGCTCCCTCCCTTCTCCGCATCCTGCAGCCCGCGTCCCTGCCAGAGCTCGCCCCGCCGGCCGCCTCGTCTGCTCACCGCCGTCCTCCGCCCGAACCCGACCTCCGGCCGCTCACCCTCTGCGTCCGGTCGTCCTGCTCGACTTCCGTCGCCCGACCACCCAGCGGACCCTGCTGCCCCGCGTGGGCCCCGCCTCGTCTGCCCCCCCCCCCCCCCGCCGAGTCCCTCGCTGCCAAGCCCCCTCCGCCATCCTCCCTTCTCTCCTGTCGCCTTCGGTGGCGTCATGAACCAGGGCACCCCATGCTCGAGCTTGCGCACATGGGTGCTGTCCAGGTGCCGGTACCGCTGCATTCCTTTGCGGTACTGTTTGTACCCGGTGGTAAGGGAAGACCCTGACGCTGTTCCCAAGTTCGCCATCGGCTGACCAGATGGTACCCAAGGCCATCGGTACGATGCCAAGTTCTCCGACCCTGACCCATCGACAAGATCTTCATCGCCATCCGAAGTGGGAGACCATACCATCAAACACCAAGGTCTGCCACGCGGAGCCGAAGACCGCGGAACGCCAAGCTCTCCCGCAGGACCCCGAAGACCGAACTCGACATGCCATGTTCTCCCTCACGGATGCCATGATCTTCGTCACGGACGCCGAGCCCGTCGAACCCCGATGCCCCGAGGACACCGAGACCCAGAGGCGACAGTGCTTCTTCCCGGACGCCAAGTTCGTCGAAATGGAACACCAAGTACTTCCTCGAGACCGCGAAGCTCTTCATCCTGTACGCCAAGATCGACCAGATACGCGGGCCCGGCAAGATCGGCACCGACCAGGGCTAATCCGATGCGCCCCCGACGCCAAACCAAGTACTGCTTCCCGGATGCGACAAGTTCTCCATCTTGCATCCGATTCCGTCGAACCCTAGACCCCTAAGACCGACCCCGAACCCCGGCACCCCAAGTTCGTCGATACCCCTAATGTGTGACCCTTATCCGAACCCCTATTTTTATAAATGTAAAACATAAAACCTGTTGCATATTAAATTGTCATCCTCGCATGCATATCATTGGTTTGGGGGGCCTTATGCCGATTCACTGCATAATTAAATATGGGGTCCATATGCGGGCAAATCTAGTCTCATATCGGCCTCATTTAAACTTGTGTAGCGAACCGGTGCTATCTTTTGTCTTGATAATGCAACATTTAAATTGCGGGGGCGCTAAACAACTATAACCATATGCTTGATTGTCGGGACCCCGGTTCCGCTTAACCTGACCTAATCACATCGCACTTTTTCCATGTCATGCATCATACATGCATCATGCCGATCTTCTGCCGTTGAATTAAATAGTGCATCCGGTGTTTATTGTAGTGTTTTGCTTCTTCGCGGATAAGGCCGTTGAGTCGATGTGAGCTTCGCCCCGATCTCGGATGAATCTTCGACAATGTTTTCAGGCGAGCATCTCTCCCCTTTCTACCTATCTTACTTTTATAGTATTTACTTCCTCCTGTTGATCTATTGCTATCTGTGTTGCGATGCTCTAGTTTCCGTACCCGTGATATCCCTTGTAGCCCTATATTGCCTTGGACACATCCTATTACCTGTTGTTTGGTAGATAGTTGGACTTGCGCGTCGTAGCCGCTTGCTCTATTGCTGTTGTGAGTCGTCAAATACCACAGTTGTTGGTGTTGCCGCATGTTGATGATGGAGATGGTCATGGTTTTACTTATCGTTCACTTTAATTCCTGTTTAACAACTAAAATTGAAGTAAGCAGAGGCATCAGTGGGTGATAGATAATATTTGGTTTCCGACCGCCCACTTGTGTCCCGTAGGACCCCGAGTACTTGATTCCTGTTCCTTGAATTTGCGCGCTATCCACATACGGGGAATTATGGGACCCCCCTCAGCCAGAGCTTGATTCCGTCTTATTTCTTGGGGCCACAAACTAGTTTGAGGTTTTATTTACTATCCTGTACCTATACCATGCTTTACTGCTATATTTAAGTTTGTGCGAGGAGCACACTGTACTGTTTAGGAAAGCGGAGTGTTTTCGTGGTGTCGACAAGCCCAGCCACACTTTCTGGTTCCCTGACGTTCACAGGCACTGGCGCAAACCTTGAGTCCGTCTCGAAGTCAGCTAACTTCGTTGCGGGTTCTACTCGAGGGGTGGCCCCCTGAAATATTTCTGAATCTTGTGATTGCTTTGTCGTGAAGACCTCGTTGGGTTTTGATTTGGTTTTTCCGAGGTTGATCGTGTGTGTGTTGCTATTGGTGCACCCCGGCCGGGTAAAACTTTCTGAAAGCCGTGTCCGCGGTTATGGACGACTTGGAGCACAGTTTCTTGATCATAGACAACTATAACTAAAGTTTACTGTTATAAATTGACTTGTATCCGATATGACTAGTAATCAACTCTACTATAATGGAATGGCTAAATAAAACTGCCGACAATTGATTGTTTGGGTTGCCACTGGCGACCATTGTATCTGACTAGTAAGCATTGCAACTATAACGGAATGGCTAAATAAAAGTGCCAACAACTGCTGGGTTTTCGGGATATCTCATGATAATTGCATCTGACTAGTAAGTGTTGCAACTACAATGGAATGATGAAATAAAAGTACCCACTGCTTATTTTATCAGGATGACTATCTGTACCTGACTAGTAATTGCTACAACGATAACTGAATAAATAAAACTGCCAACTGTGTGAGTTCCTCGGTTGACTTCCTTGTTTGGTTACGAGGGGGAAACACCAGGACGGGTTTGTTTGGTGGTAGTATCAGGTTGGATCCGAATAGGTCTTTCTTACCCCTCTCTGATTGCCCCCAGTTGTGTCGAGTCTCTATAGGTTGTTTAGTGCATGCTGCCGCTGCCGCTTCAGTCCACCATACCTATGTAGGCGAGGACCGCCGAATTCTAGCCTCGCCGTGTACTGGCCTCAGTACTGACCTCTCTCTTTCTTTTTCCTTTGCCCTTTGTCGGCACCCCTTTTGTTTAAGCAGGTTTCGAGATCGACGTCGTTAGCAGGGTTAACCTTCCGGCTTGGCCTGGGCAGGGTTATGGACGCCATTGGTTATCCTTCAGGGCTCTTAGCCCCATTTGCATCTTGTCCGTAGTCGGACGCTCTATCGTTTTCAAGGTGATTTGGATCTTTGTATCCTACATTTGTATTCTTGACTCTTTGAGTCGCTGTTGTATATATATCTGTTCTATGGGTCCCATCGAGGACTGTTGTGTAATGTTAGTACTTCGTTTTCCACCCGCACGAAAGTGCCTGGTGGGCACCTTTGAATCGTTTCTATGCGGGTTTAGCGGGAATCGCTAAAACTTGCATAGGGCCGATTCTGAGGGTGTTACAAACCCACAACGAAGTTAGCTGACTTCGAGACGGACACAAGGTTTGCGCCAATGGCTGTGAACGACAGGGAACCCGAAAGTGTGGCTGGGCTTGTCGACACCGCGAAAACACTCCGCTTTCCTAAACAGTACAGTGTGCTCCTCGCACAATCGTAAATACAGAAGTAGCATGGCATAAGTACATGGTAGTAAATAAAACCTCAAACTAGTTTGTGGCCCCAAGAAATAAGAATGAATCAAGCTCTGGCTGAGGGGGTCCCATATACCTCCCGGATGTGGATAGCGCGAAAATTCAAGGAACAGGAATCAAGTACTCGGGGTCCTACGGGACACAAGTGGGCGTTCGGAAACCAAATATTATCTATCACCCACCGATGCCTCTGCTTACTTACTTCAATTTTAGTTGTTAAACAGGAATTAAAGTGAACGATAAATAAATCCATGATCGTCTCCAACATCAACATACGGCAAAACACCAACAACTGTGGCACTTGACGACACGCAACAGCACTTGAGCAAGCGTCTACGACGCGCAAGTCCAACTATCTACCAAACAACAGGTAATAGGGTGTGTCCAAGGAAATATAAGGCTGCAAGGGATATCACGGGTACGAAAACTAGAGCATCGCAACACAGATAGCAATAGATCAACAAGAGGGAATAAATGCTATAAAAGTAAGATAGGTAGAAAGGGGGAGATGCTCGCCTGGAAACATTGCCGAAGGTTCATCCGAAGATCGGGGCGAAGCTCACATCAACTCAACGGCCTTATCCGCGAAGAAGCAAAACACTAGAAGAAACACCGGATGCACTATTTAATACTACGACAGAAGATCGGGCATGCTGCATGTATGATGCATGACATGGCAAGGGGCGATGCGATTAGGTCATATTAAGTGGAACCGGGGTCCCGGCAATTAATTAGATGGTGCAAGTTATTTAGATCCCCGCAATTTAAATGTTGTTTTAACATGGCAAAAGATAGTATCGGGTTGATGCACAAATTTAAATGAGGCCAATATAAGGCTAGATTTGCCCGCATATGGGCCCCATATTTAATTAGAGGTGAATCGGCATAAGGCCCCCAAACCACACAAATATGCATGCAAGATGAATGTTTAATATGCGACAAGTTGTATTAAGTTATAAAAATAGGGTTTCGGGAAGGGGTTCACACGTTAGGGTTCGGCAGATCTTGGGGTTCCGGGGTCGGTCTCAGGGTCCAGGTTCGACGGTTCGGGGGGATCGGATACAAGATGGAGAACTTGTCGCATCCGGGAAGCAGGACTTGATTCGGCGTCCGGGAAGGAGGGCTTGTCATTACGGAGATCTTGTCGGGCCCGCGCCATCGAGTCGGTCTTGTCGTCTCACGCGGAGATCTTGGCGTTCTGGGAGGAAGTACTTGGTCTGGCGTCGAGGCATCGGACTCGCCCTGGTCGCTGTCGATCTTGTCGTTGCGAAGACCTTGTCGGGTCTGCGCTTCGGAATCCGTGAGGCGATCTTGATGATCCGTGTCGAAGTCCTTGAGGTTTTCTCCTTATTCACCGGTGGCGATCTTGGAAACGGTGTCAGGGTCCTCGGGGTACGCCAGGTTCATTCTTCAAAACATCGTCATCTAGACGGTCTTGTCGACGGGGAAATTTTGATGACTTGTTGGCGTTCTGGTCGTTCACCTTCCTGGTTTGTCTCTCGTCCTGTTGGCACCGGAGGCAATGCGCGTAACGCCATACCAACCTCACCGCATCACACAAAAACCAACATAGGCACAACACTGAGAACCCAACGAGAGACATCCATATAGGATGTTATGCCCGGAAGCACGTCCACCAATCAGTAACACCAGACCCATCATGGCAGAAGCGGGGAGGGTCAGGCGACCTGAATACGGTGGTCAAAACTGTCGGGCGGACGCAGGTAGGGGGGCCACATCCTTGGCAGCGTGGCTGAGGCCGGAGGCAGCGGGTCCGCACACGGAGAAGCGAAGACGGCAGAGGCCGACGCCAGGGCGCCGACGCCGTGCGGGGTTGGCGGCCGCGCCGAGGCTGGGCCGAGGTCGACGATGCAGGCGGCCTGGCACGCTTGCGGCGGAGATGGTGGCGCCTGGCGGGCTGGCCGCGGCGTCGCTGGAGGGGAAGGGTGGAACCGGCGAGGAGGCCCAGGGGGCGAGGCGCGACGAGGTGGCCGGAGGAGCAGAGCTCGGGCCGGTGGCGAGCGTCGCGGGGCGCAGGTGGCCGGGGGAGCGGGGTCGCGGCGGAGGCCGAAGAGGGCGGAGGCGACCGGCGAAGGCGGGGCAGGGACGGCGGAGCTCGGGGCCAGGACGGCCGCGCGCGGAGGGGACGGTGGCGAGCTCGCCGGCGCGGGGAGGCGAACGCGGAAGGGGTGGTCGGGGAGGGGGCGTGCGGGGCCGCGGTGGGCGACGGGAGGGGCTCCGGCGAGGGAGGCGGGGAGAGGAGAGGCGCGGCGCGACCGGGGCAGAGAAAGGAGCGGCGGGGGAAGAAGAACAGGGCACGGGGCTGGGGAGTGGGCGGTCGCGTGCGTGCGCGTGGGGTGCGTGTGTGGGGACCAGGGGCGGGGCCAGGCAGGCACGCGGTGGTTGTGTTCGTGTGTCGCTGTGTGCTGGGTGGGTTTGAGAGAGAGAAGGAAGGGAGGGGAGAGAGAGGAGGGGTGAGGTGGCAGCTTCCTAGAGGTGGGGATTTGGGGAGAGGTGAGGTGGCGAGAGATTACTGGTGGGGGTGATGTGGCTGGGAGGGGTGGGTAGAGTTTTAGGTGGGAATAGGATTTAGATGGGGCTGGCAGGGTGGACCGATTTAAAATCAGGGGTGGTCGTTCGGGTCTATTCGGCCCGTTCGACTGCCCCACTAAAATAATTTAATATTTTTTAATATTTTAAACGGGGCTTTTGAAAACCATTGCCAGACGAAACAAATTAATCCGGAGTACCGGGTTTGCGTTTGATTAAAGACGGGGCGTTTAGAAAACAAGAACCGGTTTTTCCGCAAATAGTTTTATGCAAGCAAATGCAAGACGATGACGATGCTCAAATGCAATGTGGCATGATGACATGAGCATGCGGTCATGATGATGCAATGCACAAAAACAACGCGATTTTCTAGTAGTGGTTTTACGGGATGCCACAAAAATAATTCATTACATCTTACATAGCCCATTTGGCTATCACATTACATTGCAGCAGAATATCTATATGCATGGGGTCCTTCATCTTCAAAGTGCCACAAGCAATCATGTTGGTTGTAGACTTGTAATCCTATTCAACACACTTCACTAACATCAAACAAACCTGCAACATAATAATTTGCAGCCACAAGGGTCAATAATTACATGCATATTTGGATAAGTAGGGTTTAGGCTCATTTGCAGAAAGCAATATAGTTTTTTCCTATCTTTTCAAAATAGTTTTTGATCTTTATCAAATCATTTTGAACTTCTTGGACAACTTCAAGTGCTTCAAAACCCTTGTTGTCACCCTCAAGTTTTCACTTTGAGAAATTGGAATGTCGAGATCTTCCATAGCTTCAGGCCTTAGTTGCTCAGTATTGTCCATAACCGGGGACACGGCTAAGTACTTAGAATTTGATCTTCTGCAGAAGTTGTACACTTTACCCACATGACACAATCTCATCTTGATGCCACCAGTGGCCGCTGGATAAGTACTCACCAAGATGGAGTACTTGCAGATTGAGAATGTGACAAAGTCTTTCCATAGGAGTCCTCCCAATACACAATGCTAGCTTGTCATCCAGGCACCAATGTAGGGTTCCAAGTTCCCTAGCACAAATCTAGTTAACCTTAAGATGCCAATGCATGGGTCTTCCACTATGTAGTTGACTAAGCCAGAGCCCATTTAGCATGTGGCTGTACACTGAAGCCACTGTACGAGAAACATGTTCAATCTCTAAGTCCCTGGGTGGTTTTCTTCTAGTGCAGAACAAAAAGAGATTTCCATATAAACATGGTTCCTTTTGTTGCCACCTTGTCCTTGAGTATCCTTGTCCACCCAGGTGGTTCATTGAGTACTTGTTTTATTGTATAAAACATATGTCTTTTCAATTCTTCATATATTCATAACATGTATCCCATCCCAATATATATAGCAGGTCTAAGCATACTACAACTACACTGTTTCCACTAAGGAATATAAGGGTATCCTAATAGGATATAGCATAGCATAGAAATATAGTAGTCCTTATCATGCATGTTACAAAAATCCTCTAAGTGTAATGAAAATAGTAGGACTTGGATGATAGTGTCACTTGCCTTTTTAGTAGAGAATGTTGGTTCACTTCTTGATCTTGCAAATATCACACTCTTCTAACTTCACTACAATTCAATCAAGCAAACACATATTCAACACAACATTAAAACAATTTGTCACACATAAAATAACAAAAACAAGGTCATGCATGCAAGCATGCAAAATAGTTTGATTTGCAAAAGTGGTCTCTACTAGGATCTAAACATTATAAGGTTCAAAGTGGTCATTTACTAAAGTGGTAAAACCATGTGCAAAAGGATTTATCTATAAACTATTTTCAAAACAAATCAATATTTTATGTGGTTGAAAATGCTTCTATCAAAGAAATAATTTTATAATGTTGAACAAATAAGTTGTTAATTCACAAAACTTGGTGTTTAGGGTCACAAGGTTTGAATAAAATCATTTCCCAAAAGGTTTTAGTCAAAAATAATTTCCATAGCAAAATCAATATTTTTATTTGGCTAGAAATGAGCTAATTCAAGAATTTATTCCTAAACTTCACAAAATTCATTTTTAAATCCATAGGTTGGTTTGTAGGGACAGTAGTTTCACAACAAACCATTTTGCAAAGATTTCACATTAAAATCATATCTAGAATAATTTTTATATTCCTAATAAGCCTACACATGTTTCTGCAATTTCAACCAATTTTTCAGAAGCAAAACATTAAACAAAGTGCATAGTTGCAAAGTACATGTTCCACTGAATCCATTTATATAAAATTTGCAAAATTTGGACGTGTAGAACTAAAGTTATGGATTTTACAAGTTTGCATATAAATCAGACTCGAAATTCTGTTTTAAACAAAACTAGTGGCACGCGGCGTGATCTAATTGGCCTGTACCATTTCGTGCGGATCGGCCTCTCTGGATCGTTGGATATAAGTGAGATCGCTCGGCTCAGATGCGCTCATACCCTTTCAGTTAAAATCCAATCGCAGCCAGACACTTTGCATCTAACGGTTCACAGCAGCTCGACCACGATTTGGCGACGCTGGCGGTGGCGACTGGCGGCGCACGCTCGGGATGCAGCGGTGCCGACGGTATAGGACGCAAGGGGAGAATCGGAGGTGCTCACTGTGCTCGCAGGGTCGAGGTGAAGCTCAAGGCGTTGATGGTTTGGTGAGGGGCGCACAGGGCTGGAGGGAATCTCTCGCCGGAGTCGGTGGCAGCGTCGGGCACACTCAGGGGCCGTCGGGGATGGGGCTGCAGGTCGCGTCGAAGCAAGGTAGGGGCACCGTTAGACGCGGGATGAACTGGGGATGATGTGATCATCAACAGGAGGTGCCGGGGCGGTCGAGACTTACTAGGGGGAGGTCGCCAGAGAATGGACAGGCGCGGCGACGCTCAGTTGATGACGAAGCCGAGCTTCTAGAGCGCGCAGGAGTGAACTGGTGCTATGGGCAGGTGCGCCTGGTGATGGGGAATGTGCTAGCGTGCAGATGGAGGCGAGGGGCGGCGAGGTGCGGACAGAATCGACAGAGAACCTCGTCGGAGACAAAGGAGGCTTGAGCTAAAATTCCGGCAGCCTAGTGGCAGAGGGTTGGAGTGGTTTGGGAGGAAAGGGAGAGGATGGACGGGCGGTTAAGGGGGCGTGGTCACGACGAAGAATTACTCGGCCATTTACTTGTATTGACGCCGGCAATAATGCAGCAGCAACGGTCATGGGCGCGGTCGTGGGGTTGAAAACGATGGTGAGGTGGCGGTGGGACCTGTCTGTCAGCGAGGTGGAGGGGGAAACAGTGGGGCCTGCCTGTCTGCGTCTGTGTGGGTGCGTGTGTGGATGAAAAACGTTTCGTGCGTGGGGGAGGAAAGATGGGCTGCGAGTGGGCTGTTGGGCCTATTGGGTTGGGCTATTTTGTTTCACCCTTTTTTTTATTCTGTAAGATTTTTCTTTTTCTATTTGATTTTCTGTTTTGATTTTCAAACAAACAATTCAAACATCAAATGAATTCAAACCTTTGCCAAACTTTGTATTTGTTTTAATTCTGATTAACCAAATAATCCAAAGACCAATTTTTTTATATTCTTTTTAGGATCCATTAATAATTAAATAAATGGACCTTAGTCATTAATTCAAATAGGATTTTATTTATTTAGAAACTCTATTTGAAATCCAAAATAATACCAAAATCAATTCAGTAGGTTTTATTTGAATAAATAAAACACTTGGGAAAACTTATTTAAAATAAAATAACAAGTTGTAGTGTTTAATTAAGAAGGAAAAGCCTTTTTTTAAATAAAATTGGATATTAATAAATCCTCATTATTTTATTTAAATAGACCTTTATTATTTTTATCAAATAGAAATATTTTATTTCAAAAGTTTGGCCAAGATTTAATTTAGCTCATTAAAATAATCTTTATTTATTATTCTACCTTTCCTTTTGAAAACCAAATCTTTTTATTAAAAGATCCAAAAATAGTAATTCCAACTATTATAACTTTATTTATTATTTGTTTATCTTTTTAAATCCTTTTAGGATTTTATTTGATCAAAAATAGGTTTGGATATTTCCAATTGGAATCAAAAAGTTTCTTTTCCCCATAAATTTCAATAATTGTTTCTTTTATTTATTTATTTATTTTTCACATTTCAAAATTTGGAAAATTTTGGGATGTGACAGGCGATTATGCCGGAGATTCTGGTTTTCGCCTATCGAAAAATTTCTGCACTCAAAACCCTAAAAATTTCTGCACTCAAAACCCTAAAAATTTCTGCACTCAAAACCCTAATGAGCGGCCTATCGGAGCAAAGCAACTAGTCTCGTGGGTACGTTCCTAGGCACGGATGTTGTAGATAGGCTATGTGTATGGTATGCAAACAAAGGTACGCTGTGTGGACTTAGACAAACGATGAAAAACATGCAGAAACAGTGGTAGTGGACTCAGCGGAAAACAAGATCAAACACTAAACATAGACACAAACGAGAAACTAGACTTCCACGTTAGAACATGTAGATCGGATCTACGAGAAGATACGACCAACAACTAAAACTCGAAAACGATACAATCTAGTCTATGGAAAATCTTTTTGTATGCTTTTTTATATATATGACTGAAAATAAACTAAGGATGGATTGTGGATGCTCACCGAGTAAACGAGGAAATCTTATACCAAAATGATATGAGGTGGCCCGATCTTCTCAGCAAGCAGTTGGCGATGATGATGGTGGATGATAGATAACTAGCCTATAGCTACGAACTCTCCCGATTGAACCCTGATACCAATGCAATAGCTCTCGAACCCTGTGGGATATTCACAACACCACGCTCTTGCACACGTAGACATCGACCATGAACGGTAGTTTGCAATCTACTAATTTTCAATATAACAACATATCACACTCAATTGTAGTTGGTAAAATCGATCACAAGGTAATTCCATAGGTTCTAATAAGAAATAACTCCAAAATAGTTTTAACGTGGTCTAACCCTAATTACAGGGCGTCCCAGGGCTTATAAGGGCGGCTGGGCGACCAGAAAACGAAACTAAGACGTGTACGACCCAAACTGATACAAGCCGACTCAAAACAGATTTGCTTATCGGCCGGACATTCCAGTGTAATTCAGCCGAATAGTTCAGGTGGGCTCAGACACTCCGGTTAGAGTGTGCCGGACAGTCCGGTCTGGCCGGAAACTTCAAGTTTCCGGGTGGTGTCCGGGTAGTGTCCGATCTTGGATACAGACTGGCAGTGCCTCGGGGCTTCTCCAGGTGGGCCGGACACTCCGGTTGATGTAGGCCAGACACTCCGGTAATTTCCCTTTTGTCTTGATGATCTTCTCTTGCACCTTCCTACTTCTCCTCCCTCGCGCATCCTTGGGCGATCATCATGTTATGTCCATGTGCTTCAGCTCCTCGCTCCATGCTATGCCTTCTTCTCCAATGTACATGATCATACAATAGCACAATTACTTAGGTAGTATAAATTTCTCATTAATTAAAATATCAGGTTCATTAAGAAATAAGTTCACCTATTATTCTAGTAGCTTAGCACGAGCACTTGTAATCGGTCCAATTCTAATTTTATTGGATTGATCCTTCTTTGCAGCAACTGGAACATATTGAATAGTAGTTGGGGTAGGTGTAAGTATAAGGATGTCCTCATCAGGCTATTTCTAATGCATAACCCCAAAATGATAATGGTAAATCTGTAAGAGACATCATTGACCGGACCATATCTAGGAGAGTTCGATTACGATGTTCGGACACACCATTACGTTGTGGTGTTCCCGAGGTTGTCAATTGTTAAATTATTCCGCATTTCTTCAAAGGCATGCCAAACTCGTAACTTAGATACTCACCTCCACAATCAGATCATAGAAACTTGATCTTCTTGTTACATTGATTTTCCACCTCAGTTTGAAATTCCTTAAACTTCTCGAAAGTTTTGGACTTATGTTTCATGAAGTTAATATACCCATATCTACTCAAGTCATCTGTGAAGGTAAGAACATGACGATATCCACCCCGCGATGCAACACTCATTGGTCCACACACATCGGTATGTTTGATTTCCAATAAGTTCATAACTCGCTCCATTATCCCGGAGAATGGAGTCTTAGTCATTTTTCCCATCAGACATGCTTCACATCTTTCAAGTGATTTAAAACCAAGTGATTCTAGAAGTCCATCGGAATGGAGTTTCTTCATGCGCTTCACTCCAATGACACCAAGACGGCAGTGCCACATATACGTTATCATTCAGTCGTGTTCATTTAGCATCTATATTATGAACATGTGTATCACTACTATCGAGATTCAATAAGAACAGACCATCCATCTCGGGTGCATGACCATAAAAGATATTACTCATATAAATAGAACAACCATTATTCTCCCACTAAAACGAGTAACCATATCGCAATAATCAAGATCCACTTATAATGTTCATGCTCAACGCATGCACTAAATAAAAATTAATTAAATGTCAAAACTAATCCGGATGGTGGATGAAGAGGGAGTGTGTCGACGGTGATCATATAAACTTTGGAGCCATTTCCAATACGTATCGTCACATGAGTCTTTCCCTAGTCCTCGTTTATTCAGCAGCACCTATATCGTGTTACAAATATGAGCAACCGATCCAATATCAAATACCCAGGAACTTTTACGATTACTAGTAAGATACACATCAATAACATGTATATCGAATATACCTTTCATCTTGATGTTGTTGTTCTTCAAATCTTCTAGGTACTTGGGGCAATTCCTCTTCCAGTGACCAATGCCCTTGCACTAAAAGCACTCAGTATCATGCTTGGCACCAGCCTTGGGTTTCTTTGTAGGCGTAGTAGCTTTCTTGCTACCCTTCCTGAAGTTACCCTTCTTCTTAGGCTTGCCTTGCTTCTTGAAGTTGGTTGTTTTGTTTACCAGCAACACTTGGTGCTCTTTATTTATCTCCACTTCCGTAGACTTCAACATGGAGAAGAGTTCAGGAAACGTCTTTTCCATATGCTGCATGTTGTAGTTCATGACGAAGTTCTTGTAAGTAGGTGGTAGTGATTGGAGGACACGATGAATACCCAAGGCATTAGGAATAGTTATTCCCAAGTCATGGAGCTTTTTAGCATGCCCAGACATCTTAAGCACGTGCTCACTGATGGATCTACCCTCTTCCATCTTACAATTAACGAATTTTCGGATGTTTCATATCTTTCGACGGCCACATGAGTCTCAAATATCATTTTTAGCTCCCTGAAAATTTCATAAGGGTCGTGTTGCTCAAAACGTTTTTGAAGCTCCGATTCCAAACCATAGAGGATGGCACATTGAAGTATGGAGTACTGATTCTTTGTAACATCCCAGCATTAGAGCTTAGAAATAATCTGAACCCAGATGTGTGCATTGCATTCATGCATAGAAAATCCGAATAATTTTCGCGCTTTTGAATAAAACTTGTCAAAGTGATTGATGCTTCTCTTAACTTGATGGAATTGAAGTAGAATATCAAGTTGACTGCGATAAGTTTCAATATGACCTTTGCTAAAACCTTATTTTGGGTAAGGGAGATTTGATCTAAGGGTAGATCAAATATAATAAAATTTAAACCCTAATACATTGCTTAATGATTAATATTTTATCCTTAAGTGATTATCTTAGTATTCATTACACAACTCATGAATACCAAGTTATAAATATAACTTAAGTAATAGGAATGTAACAACTAAATCTTGATATATCTTAATATCATCTACTTATACCATGAGTATCATTGTAATACCTAACCTTAACTCTTTAGTGAGATTGAGTAGGAAAGAAACCAAGTCAAGATCATTCACCATATATCTTTCTGCCCATATCAATCATTATCATCTCTATTGGAGCTTATTCTAATATCTGTTGTTCATCAATGTTGAGTAATCAACTATTTATTCACCAATTCTTAGGCTATCAATTCTTGATTTGTAAACTCTTGTTCTCATCATAGAAATCACTCAAATCCTATAAATAAAGAAGTTAAAAGAGGTAAGTGGGAATGCTAGATTTAAATATCATAAAGGATCAAAGGATTATAATGATCATGCTTTAGTCACCAAGATTGAATGCTTATATCATGTATAAGTGACATTGGTGTATAGAACATGATTGAACCCTAGTATAGATATGTTATTATAAGATAGACTTGATAAGTCCACATGATATGATCTGAAGCTGGAATATCAGATACTAGAGTTAAGTAGAGACAAGTAGTATGATTAATATGATGTTAGAGCAACATTGGATTAAAGAATTAGTATTTTCCTCTTTGGAAATACGAAGCAGTTGAGGTGAAGTAGGATTTGATGTATACATTTATTGAAGTAAATATTAGTGAAGGGTGATTAAGGAAGAGTATGAAAGTAGTTAGAAGTAACCACTTGTTGGATTGGAGGTTATCAGTAGTAGAGTGGTTGATATAACCAAGTATGGATATGAGAAGATTATGAAAAGCTTTAGTATCAAGCTCATTGGATCTATAAATGGATTTAGAAGAATAAAAAGTGGATAAGGATATTTTGTTAAGTAAAGCTCATCATGTTAGCTCATGATGATGGATATGAAGAAGTAGTATATCTAGGAAAGGAATTCCTTAATTAGAAGTCCAGGATTGTGAATTATGGAAGATAGGAATTCTTGGTAAACACTAAACCCTAAATCTTTAACTAGACATAAAATCCATTTCATATGATTGATCCATCATCTTATATCCCCAATACTTGATAGGAACATTTTCCTATAGAAAATCACTTAAGCATATCTTTGTTCTTTACAATTATCATAATCACAAGTGCTTAGGAACTATCTTAATTAATTCCTTCTCATAAGTTAGCCTAAAGAATAACTCTACTATTTTATCATGGATGGTGATACCATTCATGAAAACAAACATGAGGACAATGTGACTTAACCATTAATTTTTATCCATATTATAAAAGAATCCGAGTATATTAAATCTCCTAAAAAATCATGATGACTACTTATAATTTCAAACCCTAACTCCTATATTGGGTATAATAAAATATATACCTTGGAATTTCCTAGATTTATTGGAGTAATATTGACCTGATGATTTCCTTTGCATATCATACATCAAATAATGATATATGATCATTATATAAAAATATCCCTCCAAACTATAAGTTAACTAGAATTAAGTTTTATAAATAAATAAGAAAATATCATATAATAAATCCATGGTTTATTATAGAAAGAAAATTCATAACAAAGGCCCTTACCAAATATTAGAAGGATCTATATAAACAAAATAAAGAAATATAACATTATATAATAACAGGTCACAAATTGATTCTAAATAATCTTATTATTGCTGCAAGTATTTAGCAAATAAATTCCATAAAGATAAGTCAAAACAATATCTTAAATAAAAAAAGCTAGAAAAGAAAACAGAATGTAGAAAATGTTAAAGAAAAAGAATAAGAACCGTTTTCTGGCCCGTGGCCCATTCTTCTTCTTCTCTATATGCCGCCACACACGCGTCCCTAAAGCCCATCAAGTCAACCCACCAACGTAGCCCAGCCCCCATACCATTTCGGTATGAGGCTGACGGGCGGGACCCACCTCAAGAGAGGGTCGTCTTCCTCGTTCTCCTTCGCATGGCCAACCGCCGATGGCGAGTCCACCTCACCGCCACCATTTTGGACTTCCACGGACGCGATTGACCCCTCTGAGCTTCGCCCTAGCTGCTAGGAGTCCACCACTAGGAGTCACGCAGTGATGTGCCCTAACAAGCTTCAACACCGTCACCGCATCCCGGCCGTCGTTGTCACTGTGCCGCCGTGTCTGAGCTCGCCTTACCGTATAAAACGCGGGATGAGGATTTCCCGAGCCTCGGCTACCTTCCTCTCTCCTCAATTCCCCCTCAAACTCCCTCTATTTTCCCCAATAGCCTCAATGCCGCCGCCGACGAGCTTCGGCTAGCCGTCGTTGTAGTCCAAGTTACCTTGCGTGGAGGGGTCAAGGAGAAGCGCCACCGCATGTTGATAATCTGAGCGCATCTTGGAATCAAGGGGAGTACATAGTCAAGTGAATTTCATCAATTTCCTCCGTAGCCGCCGGCCGAAATCGGCGACCATGTACTCGCCTCCGGTCAACATTTACATCGCCGACCACTTCATCACGTTGGGGGTGAGTTTCCGCATCGAACAACCCTAACTACGCTTTCTAGCATCGTTTGTAGCTCGAGTTAGTCGTCGGGCCGATGAGCACCGCCGTCGTAGGATGTCACCGGAGCAACTCCGGCGACTAAAACATAGCGTTGACACCACCCCTAGGATCGCCTTGCCCTCACGGTTCTAACACAACCATCCACGGATACTAGGGAGCCCCGGTTCACCGTCGGTGACCATTTTCTGGTAGTGCCGGCCGTGCTGATGTCACAATGACATCATGCATGTGTAAAAGTTGACATGGTCAGCTGTTTAACTGGTCCTTGCCCGTGTGGCATCTGACGTGGTGTTGGTCCCATCTGTCATGGGCTGTGGGTAGAAATAGGGCCGGTAACAAGTGCATTCACTAACCTGAGGGATGATGTGCCCACTGGCCCACTAGTCAGTGACTAGGGTAGGTGTAGCTTCGGTATAAAAAGTATTTCTATTTAGGAAATAGATAAAACATTATAAGATCAAATATAAATATTTCCTAAAATGTAATAAAATGATTAAATCTTGAAAATTCAATAACTTCTGTTTTATAATTCAGAAAAATATGTTTTATATATGAAAGTTTTTCAGAAAAATAAAATATATAACATTAAACCATTATCAAACATTATTATTCCAACAATTTAAATAATTGTATTTAATAAATATTTTATAAGTATTAATACTTTAAAAATTCATATTTTAATATTAGTAAGTGTTAAAAAATAATAAAATACCAAAAATCTTAGAAAATTAATAACTATAATTTAAAACTATAATCATTGATTATTATTTTACTTAATTAAATATTTATTGTTTATTAAGTATTTATAAAGTAACAAATATTATAAAAATCATATCTTATTATTTATAAATCAGAAAAATAAATATAATATACCAAAATGATCACAAAAATAATACCTACATGTTAAAAATATAGTATTCCACTTTTGAAGTAAATAAAAAACTTAATACTCTAATAAATTGAATTTAAACCTATTTCCTTAGTTAATAATTCATATAAGGAGCAAATAATTTTTTTCTAATACCTCAAAAAAAATTACCCAATTGAGTCTAATAAATAGTATTAGTACTAAATATTGATATTATAAAGTCAAAAATGGTTTAAGACATTTTAAATACAATTTTATTGAATTATCATTCAACCATATGTGTAGTTTATTTCCTAAAAAGAACTTTATCAAATATAAAATCTTCAAGAATAATTTGGGATTAAATAAAATCTTCAAGAAGTAATACTAGTCTTAAATAGTTTTAAGAAAACATTATGAAGTGAACAAAGTACAAATATCAAAAGCATTACATCTTAAATCCATCTATGTTTTTAAAGTTAACTTTAGTCTACAAGACTTTAAATGTAATGCTAAAGAATTTATTATTTGTTTTATAGTTAACTTTGTTCAATTAATTAAGTCGTAAAGCATCTCAAGTCTAACTATTCAAGCAAGCACCAACATCATCGACCACATTTGATTAACCACAAAGATTGTTTAGCCTTAGAAAAGAAATCTTTCCTTCAAATATTATTCTTTTTGCCACTTTAATCAACAGATGACAACTAATCACAATCACATTACTTGATACTTTACTTGTATATTAGGGTTGCTAATACTTAAGTTCCTTATAAATACCAATGCTTGTAAAGTAAGATTTGAAGATAAGGCAATACTTATATAAGTAATATTTGAATAACATTCCATAATTGTGTATCTTATTGTTGTATACCATTATAGTTACATGTTGTTTCACACACACTCACAAGCCTTAATAAGAAGCACAAGTTTGAAACTTAATCTAAAAAGGGCAACACATTCCAAAGAAACCATTTCTAGTATCCAAACCCTAGATCAACGTTATCCTCGGGATTCGAGTTTATCAACTTGCATTACATTACTTATGTATAAAATAATCTTGCTTCTTTAAACATTAGTCCTTATCGGACCAATGATGCTGATTTCAGATATTGGATCTTATATATTGTCTTGTACACCGTGAGTGCATAATCTTGCAATCATAAAAGGCAAGTTCACACTTTCTCATGTCCTTTAGTTATTTTCTGTAAAGTATTTTACAAATCTAGTGTTCTCATCACCTGCATTTGAAAAAGGTCCGAAAACACTATTTTCCTAATAATGTGATTATAGGTTATTTACCATGAGGTAATAACCTACTATGAAAATTTTGGTGGTAAAGGAACATATTATCTAGCACTTAACAACAAATGTCGCTAGTGATTCTTGCGCCATATATCACGTGTTAACCATGATATTTGGAATGGGACAGAGAAGTCAGCTGTATCTTCTTCCTCTCGCATGTAGCCGGATGTGCAGGTCGTGGCTATTATCACTCGCAGCGTGCATATTAATTGGTAATTCATAGAGGATATGCAGCATATGGGTGGGAACCCTCAACGTCCCATGATAGTTCTGGCATCTAATGGTATGTACAAACCATTGCCGTAATTCAATGGGTGGGCATGGTGTACACCAAGGAGGCATGCAATGTCACGAAGGGGGAAGTGATTAGCTTGGATCTTAGACTAGGCCCCATACCAAGAAAGTATGGACAAGGTCATGTCTTGGTTGTGCAATAAGGCTAAGGTCTCTCATGGGTAAAGTAACGCACCTCTGCCGAGTGTAAGAACTGTAACTTGTTACTCCCTATTCTAGGAAGGAGCTACGAACGCGGCGGGAAAAGAACTCCATGAAAGTTCTGGTAAACCCGTGAAGGCTGATAGACATAGCTTTTTAGAATAAAAGAAACCTTTGAAGAAATGTTTATGAAAACTTGCATTGCCTATGACCTATGGTCGGTGGCTGTAGATATAGTGCATCAAACACTCTTTTTCTAGTGAACTTGCTGAGTACGCTCATACTCAAAGTATCTTCTTAACCCTTTCTAGGTTCTAAAGCCAGTACAAACGATGTCTATATCAAGTCATGCTCCAGGAATTATCATCAAAAGCTAAAGCTCTTCAATGAAGTCAACATATACACCAACTCAAGTGAAGACGAAGATACTAATTAGATAGGAATATAATATCTAGACATATAACTTATTTCTGTAGTGTATTGCGATAGCAGCAATGCCAGACCATTAGTTAAGATACTAGTCTTAATAGTATGATAGTTTTTGAGTTATTTATTTCTGATTCTTCGTTGTAAGAAGTTTCTTTCTCTCTGTCTAACCTAGAGTGTTCTCTGGATCTTGTATAAAGAGTTGAGTTGTAACCTATAGTCATGTATTGGACCTGCTATGTTTCTGTTGTACCACTCTGAGGGATGTAATACCAGTGAATGGTGTTTCATTCGTGTTATATCAACGGCTATAGTGTACTACATCATGTAGTGGTATGCTGGGTCACTGCATTCTTCCGAGTCGAAAACCATTTTTTTCTCTTCATCGGGAGCATCATCTGCAGGCGGATCACCCAGCGGTGCATCCATCACCTAGGTCAATTGACCAGCATTGAGGACAATCCTCAAGTTGCGAAACCAGTCCGCGAAGTTGCTTCCATTGTTCTTCAACTTTTCTTTCTCTAGGAACGCATTAAAATTGATGGTAGTATTCGCCATGATCTACAACATATTTGCAATAGTTTATACTTATTTTATGATAAATTGAGTTCTAATTAATACTTAAATTAATCTAGGTGAGATCCCACTCAAAACAATATCCCTCACATTGATTTAGTGATCACACGAACCAAACCCACTACATCACGCCCGATCATCATGTGACATGGTATAGTTTCAAAGGCGAACAATCATCATGTTCATCATATCATCTATATGACTCATGCTTTACCTTTTGGTATCCGTATTCTGAGACCATTTCTATACATGCAAGGCTCTTCAAGGTTAACCTCCAGTTTCTGCATGTGCAAATCTGACTTGCACCCATTGTATGCACACGTAGATTCTAGCACATCCGATCATCATGAGATGCTTCGAAACGACGAGTCTTAGCAACAGAGCTAACTAAGGATGAACACTTATTACTTGATATTTTAGTGAGAAGGATCATCTTATAATGCTACCATCGCGATCTAAGCAATACAAGATGCATAAAAGGATTAATATCACATGCAATTCATAAGATGTGATATGCTATGGACTTCTCTTCTTTTGCCTTTCATCTCCATATCCAAAGCACCATCATGATCTCCATCATCACCGGCATGGCGTCAAGGTCAATGGCGCCGCTCCATGGTTGTCGTCCACCAGCATCGACTATTAAAAATACTTTGAATAGACACACAGGTCTTAACAAAATTAAAAAACAACCATATGGCTCCTGTCGGTTGCAACTTTCAATAAGGATCATTGCGTACATCATATATAATCACAATCATGGCCATATCACATCACAGCACACCCTGCAAAACAAAGTTAGACGCCTCTAATTATATTTGCATGTTTTACATGGTTTAGGGCTTTCGAATAAGAACCGTTCTAACTTACGAACATGAACCACAATGTTGATAAAAGTATTGTCAAGTGCCCGTTGTAAATTGGATCTTCACTATGGTGGGAGAGATAGACACCCGCAAAGCCACTTATGCAATCCAAGTTGCATGTTGAGCGTGGATCAAGTCCGAGCCACTTCATCCCCCTATCCCGCAAGATACAAGGACACAAAAAGCAATCGACAACAAAAGAATCAACACCCATAATAACCATTGTGTTCTACTCGGGCAACAGATCTACGCATAGAAACGACTCTGATACCACTATAGGTGTTCGTATCATGGAAAACAAAAAAATTCTATCGCATAACCACACACAATCCAAGATCTATCTACTAGATTGTAGCAACGAGTAGATAGAGTACTAACCCTCAAAGATTCCAAAGCGGATAACGAGATCGGATTCTCGTGGGTGATGTAGTCGTTCACTTGCCAATCTCAAGATCGTTAAGACGATCCTTCCGGCGTCGCGTTCCGGCAGCGCTCCCATAGTTGGTCACACGTTCGGTACTCGATGCAGACCTTCCTCTCCCTTGTTCCATCAGGCAGCAGAGGTTGTAGCTCTCTCCTCTCGATTCCGGTAGCACGACGACGTGGTGTCAGAAGTAGAAGGGAGATCCTGCAAGGCTTTGCCTTAAGCCGGTGCGAGTATGGTGGAGTAGAGGAGGGCCTCGGAGATCTAGGGTTTAGAGGCCAAGGTTTAGAGGTGGCTTGGCTAGGGTTTAGGCTAGGAAGCGGCTAGGTTTAGAGGAGGCCCAGGTGGAGGCAACTTGGGGAGGGGCGCTGACGGCTAGGGTTTGTGGGGTGGTGGCTTGGGGCTCCCCACCCCTTCTTTTATTCCTTTGTGAGGCGGCTGGGGGGAGGGGAGTCCGCCCCAACTCCTCCTTGTGGCCGGCGGCAAGGAGATGGAGGAATCCTTCCCTAGGTGGGATTCCTCTCCTCCCTCCATACAAAATTTGACTTTCAATGTTGGGATTTGACTTTTATCAAACAAGTATTTGATCCGATCAAACTATTGTTTAATTTCTCTCTCCCATTGCCCAGCCAAGTGACCTACTATATGATGTAACCATTACACATTGTTATGACACATCCATGTACCCTTCTCCTTCCGGGTCGGTGGACCTTCTAGACCCTTCTAGAACATTCTAGTAAAAACACCAAAACCATTCCCGAACTCAAGAATTGGACTTTCCTTATATGAATATTATTCTCCGGACCATTCCGGATCTCCTTGTGATGTCCTGGATCCAATCTGAGACTCCGAACAACATTCGGTTTGTTACTCACATTCCATAACTACTAAACAACATCGAATCCTTAAGTGTGTCGTGAATTATGCGGACATGATTGAGACACCTCTTCGATCAATAACCAATAGAGAAATCTGGAAATTCATATTGTTCCCACATATTTCTATGATTGCCTCATGAGCAAAATGAACCATTAACATTGGAAACCAATTCCTCTTTGTCTCGTGATATATTACTTATCCGAGGATTTGATTATCGATATCTCCATACCAAGTTCAACCTTGTTACCGATAAGTACTCTTTACTCGTTCTTGTGAAATGGCATCCCTTATGACCAAGTCACATTCTTGCAAGCTAATTGGATGTCATTACACCGAGAGGGCCCAGAGTATATCTCTCTGTAATATGGATGGACAAGACCCACTCTTGATCCATGCGCTTCAACAGATACTTTCAGAATAACTAATGCCACCTTTATAACCACCCAGTTACAGAAGTGGTGTTTGATTACATCAAAGTATCCCTCTGGTGATGGGAATTAACACGATATCATGGTCGAAGGATTAGGTTACAATGTATTTAAAATCTTATAGCAAATGAACTTCTAAATGACTTGATCGTATGCTATGCTAATCTATAGGAGTATGTCCATCACATCATTCCCTTAATGTTATGGCCTTGTTATCAATAACATCCAATGTCCATGATCAGGAAACCATGATCATATTAATCAACAAGCTAGTCTCTACAAGAGTTTACTAGGGACTCTTATATGTTTACAAAACACACATGTGTATTAATGTTTCTGGTTAATACAATTATAGAACATTTATCATAAACACAAAAGATATAATAATAAGCATTTTTTATTGCCTCTTGGGCATATCTCCAACATTCCCCACCTCTTGCCTTCGCCACATTCACCCACTCCCAGCGCCTCCGCCATCGCTGCCTCCGCCACCATGATACGTCCAATTTGCACCACCATTCTATATAATAATTTGCCTCTATTCATTGATATATTTCATATTAAGAGGTGATACTTATGTGGTTTCATCTGTTTTTGCATGTTGGATGATTCTTGGAGGATGAACTGCCGGAGTAAGGATTCTAATGGAAAAAGTGGTGTTTTGATGCAATTTCGCGTCGATAAGAAAAATACCATAAAAACTACAGAAATTCCTATTTTCCCAGATGACGAAGGATGCCAGAAGGGGAGGTAGAGTTGGGCCACAGGGGGCCCACACACCCCCAGGCACGGGCCACACTAGGCCGCGCCTATAGGGGGTGTGGCCACCCTGGCCCACCTCTGGCTCCGCCCTCTCGCATATATCTTCTCCTCTAAACTCTAATACACAGGGAGCGACCACAGAAAGATTCCGCCGCCTTTGTGGGGTGGAAAACACCAAGAGAGAAAGAGCTCTCTAGCAGACAGATTTCTGCCGGGGAAATTATTTCCCGAAGAGGGTAGATTGTTAACATCAACACCATCATCAAGCTAGACTTCATCAGGATCATCATCATCATCATCCACACCATCATCTCCACCATCACCATCATCACCACTCCATCCCGCTGTAACAATTGTGTTGAATCTTGCATAGTTCTTAGGGGAAACTTTCCCGGTGTTGATTACTATTGTAATTCATGCTTGTGAGTGGAACCAATTAATTATTGTTTATGTTCAGATTGTTATCCATTATCATATCATCTGATCTTGATCCATATGATGTCTCGTGAGTAGTTTGTTTAGTTCTTGAGGACATGGGAGAAGTCATGTTGTTAGTAGTGGATTTGTGTGAGGTATTATTCAATGGTTTACTATTTAAGTTGTGGTGCTATTCTTCTAGTGGTGTCATGTGAACGTCGACTACATGATACTTCACCATTTATGGGCCTAGGGGAATGCATTGTGTATTTGGCTACTAATTATGGGGTTGCCGGAGTGACAGAAACCTAAACCCCATTAGAAAACCATTGCACAAGGGAGTGTAGAATCTCAGAGTTTAAGGATGTAGTTAGGTTTATATCTTAATTTCTTGTAGTTACAGATGCTTTCAAGGGGTTTAATCACAAGTATATATTAGTCCAAGTAAGGTCAGTACATTAGCACAGGTTCACCCACACAACAATTATAAAACCAAAGAAGATAAATCAGCTATATGAAATGAAAGCACTTGACAGTATTTCCATGTGTCCTCGAGAACGTTTGGTCCTCATAAGTATTTCCACTGGCTTGTCCTTTGCTATATTTCCATGTGCTATGAAACGAAAGAACTTGACAGTAAATACTTAGCAATTATTTTTTGTTTTATTTACTTGCACCTTGTTTCTTTGCTTTATCAGAAAACCCCTAAAAATCTGTTTGCTAAGTATTTACAGAGGTTTCCTGCTCCATACCACTAGTCAACACCTTCTGCTCCTCGTTGGGATCAACGCTCCTATTTATCGAAAGTACTACGATACACCCCCTATACTTGTCGGTTATCACACCACCGACGATGAAGAAGCTAGGATGGTTCAAGAAGGCCAAGAACGGCCACGAGGCGAGCGGGTCCGTATCAAGCGGTCGGTGTCGTCAGGGGGCTCCTGCCTCTTCTAGTCTGTCGGCCTTCCTTCAGGGGGTCATGCCGCCGCGGACGCTGGACTTCGCCTGCCGCCCCGCCGAGCACTAGATGGAGGAAGAGCCCCGCCGCGACTGCCGCCATTTCCGCGTGCTGGAGTGCGAGTGGCGGTGAAGAGAGGGAGCAGGCATCGCCCCCCATGATGTCTCCCTACTGATGGGCTGGCACCCTAATTGGGAGCGGGTGCCGGTGCCGCTCGCGCCAAGGAGGGCAAGGAGCTGGAGGAGGAGATCGAACGGCGCATCCGCAAGCTCCCACCAGCCCTCCGTTGGGATTGCGGCTACTAGAACAAGGAATTCTTGAAACAATTCCTTTCCTGGGAATACACGGCACGACGTGCGAGTTCCTTCCTCGGCGAGTTCAATCCCCGCCTTCGATCCCGACGACTGTGGAGCCATCAACCATTCTGATGCCAAGCTTGGCGATGACGACATCGATATCGTCGTCAAGGAGGAGGGGAAGGAGGAGGAGGCTGTCACATCCTCCGACGCGCGCCTTCTCCCGGAGTACCAGGAGCTCCTAGCGTGGGGCTATGACGAGGATCGACCAGCCCGCGCCTGCTCCGGCGTTGCCACCGGCACACGTCTGGGCGCCGCTGGAGCACATTGACCTCGACCCCTAGATAGACGCGGCGGCGCCGGGTAGCTAGGGCTAGAGCTAGTTTAATTTTCGTCTTTTGTATTTTGAATCTAAATTATGTATAAATATATACAAACTTAGCCAGTTTTAGTGTGAATTGTCTCTGTTTGATTAAAAAAATTAGTATGGCCCTATTTGTCAAACACGGACAAATAGATCGCGTCGCCACAATTTGTCAGACAGACTAAACTATGATATAAAAATAACCACGATCCAATTTAAACGGACAAAAATGGGCAGTTTAGTTCGGCCTTTTATGTTGGCCCGGTGGAGACCTTACTATGCACTCACCTGCTATAAAGTCGTCCAAGTTATGATTTCTGTGCGACCCCTATCCGGACTAGCTTGCTAGCTTCCAAACACGATAATCAAAGCAAACGATCGATGAAAGAACATTTGAACTTCACGGACTGCACAGTTCGGACGGACGATCGATGAATGACCAGACCAGCACGTACAAAAGGAATCAAGCGTGCATCATAAAATTCACATGTCGTAGTCGTACTACTATATCCACGACTACACGGTCCATGTACGCGCTCGCTTGTCTCCACACGGAAACCGTAAACCTGTGCAAACCTCGTTTGACCGGTTTGAATGGTTTGGGCCTTGCTTCTGGCCAGCCGGCGTCCTAGTCCTGCGGCGGCACGCCGCCTACTCCTCATCGGCGGCGGCAGCAAGACCGATGAAGACCTGTGGCACGCCACCCAGGACGTGTGCGCCTGGACGGTGCCGTCCCACCGCTTCTTCTCCTCCAGCTGCGACACCAGGATGGCGGCCTGGAGCTCCTCCTCCTTAGTCATCGGTCGGGCTTGCGGCTCCGACTCCTCCTGCTCGACGGCCACCAGTCGGGGCTGTGGCTCCTACGTCGACGGCCAAGGCCACACCTCGGACGCGACGGTGTCGGCGCCCCGGTAGAGCGACCAGTCCGGGACGCCGGCTGCGGCGGTGGGAAGTGGAAGCCGTCGTCCTCGTCCTCCTCCACACCTGAGTCCTTCTCGTCAGACCCCTCTAAGTAGTCATCCTCGCCTGCATCGACGGGCGCCCCTTCACGTCGACGCGCCCCTGCCCTGGCTTCGCTCACTCTCTCTCTTTCTCCTCCTTCCTCTTTCTTCATCTTCTTCCTGAGCTTGCTCTCTCCATTTGCAGCCTCATTTTCAGCCCGATTTAGCCCCCTTTTCACCAAATCTTGTGCTAAATTATAGTAGACAGTTAGGGGAAACCCGATCTACTGATGGGATAGATTGGGGGTAGTGATATGTGGTGTTTTTGTGGAGGGAAGTTGTCGTGGTGGTAGCACGGCAGATGACATGGGAAGGCTAAAGTTGGGGCCAATGTGCACTAGTGGGATATAGAGAGGGATAGTGTAGTAGATCTACACACGGAAAAGTATCAAGATCTTCTCTTTTGATCAACAATGGTGTACACTTGCTCCTTGAGATGTAACATAGAGAGAGGAAGAAAAAACCCTCAGGAAACTCTCTGATGACCCACAAGTATAGGAGATCGCAACAGTCTTCGCGGGTAGTATTACCCAATTTATTTATTCGACACAAGGGTAGCCAAAAAATTGCAAGCATTAACAACTGAGTTGTCAATTCAGCTGCACTTGGCAATAGTTCTTGCTCACAGAAGTTTATCAGTAGCAACAGTTTGGTAGTAGCAACAGTAAATCAACAGCAGTAGTGAAACAGTAGCAATAGTAAGAGTAACGATAACAGTAGGATTCGAGTGCGTTAGACATAGGGATGGATGGACGGGCGTTGCATGAACGAGTCTAAACATGTAATTTCAAGATCTAGGGTATTGCAGATAAATAATAACAAGCATACAAGGACTAAACAATCCTAGGCATGTGCTCCAAGTCATACGTTCTCGCAATAAAAACTTGCACAACATCTTCTGTCCAGCCAGCCCGTGGAAGCGGGGCCTCTAGGGAACTACTAGCAATTAAGGTGCTCCTTTTAATAGAGCATCGGAGCAAAGCATTAACACTTCGGTTGTCCCAATTATTGTCACTTTGGGGTCTTTGGATCCGGACAATGATACGTATACATAACTTGCAGATAAGAACACAAACGACATTATCATAATGATTTAATAATAAGTCAGATCTGAGATCACAGCACTTGGGCCCTAGTGACAAGCATTAAGCACAACAAGTTGCAACAAAGTCAAATATCACTAATAGAGATACTAGGCACTATGCCCTAACAAATCTTATTCGATTACATGGTAGAACTCATCCAATCCCTACCATCCCCAAGCCTACAACGGGGGATTACTCACTCATGGATGAGGGAAACATCGGTGGTTGATGTTATATGGAGATGCGTTGGTGTTGACGATGGCGATGATCCTATCCAAATTCCCCATCCCGTCAGGGTGCCAGAACGGAGTTTCTAGATCCGAATCTTGGTTTCTGGTGGAGGCGGTGGAGCGTAACTCTTTCTGGAAAACTATCGAAGCCCCTCATTTTTTAGGTCGAAAGGCAACTTATAGGCGCAGAGGGAGGACGAGGGGGTGCATGGGGTGGCTGCACCCCCCATGCGCGGCCAGTGGTGGCCTCGCGCCTGGCATGGGTGTGGGCCCCAGGCTCCTTCTCCGTCTCGTCTTCTGGCTCCGTGGATCTTCTGGTGAAATATATTTTTTGGCACATTTTCAGGGATTTTTCCTGATAGTTTATTTTATGCACAAAAACAAGGAACCAAGGTAATTCTGCTAAAAATAGCGTCAGTCTGTCTTAGTTGTATCCAAATCACACAAGTTTAGAGGAGAAACAATAGCAAAGTATTCGAGAAAGTAGATACGTTTTGGACGTATCAACTCCCCCCAAGCTTAGCTTATTGCTTGTCCTCAAGCAATTCAGTTGAAAACTAGGTGCGATAAAAGAACTTTCACGAACACATTGCTTCATATGATGTAAATATTCTCAGCACAAGAGTATATGCTAAAACAATTCATAATAAAGAGTATGCAACTAAGTCTACTCAATAATCATTGCAAGCTATGAAGAGAAACCAACTCAATAATAATAAGTAGCATGAAACATAAACATAAGCAACATTGCAATGCTCATAATAAGGTATGATAGAGTGGTATCTCGCTTGCCGTTGTTTATAGATCACAATATAAATGCCATGGCACCTCTGAAGTTCAAGTGAAGACTAGAGATAAAGATATCAGAGATACAAGCATCAAAGTCGTGACATAATTAACCAAGTTTTTGAACAAACACAAGAATGACAACTATGCTCTCAAGAAGGTGCTCATAGAATAAGTGGTGACTTAACAAAGTTGTGAAAAGGGTTTTTAAGAGTTTGAAAGGCTTCCAAATGCTGAAATAAAGGTACTCATTAGGTTTGAGCTCTCATTGCCCTATCATAGGCATCTTCATGTGATTAAGGTGAAAGTGAGGTCCACTCTGAATCATATGCTTGACAGACCATAGACTGAAAATCCCAAGTCCCTTGAGTACGAGGGTCGCTCCGCATGATACTCAACTTTGGTTACCTGAAAGTTCTTGTCATTGTAAATACATGCATATCATAGAGAACCTCCAACGGGGTACCCCTTGCACATGATATATGAGCGATCCCGTGATCAACATGACAAGGCAAGCAGACAATGAGCATCTCAGCGATCTTTTTATATACTATCTGTATAGCTTTTTATTGAGGATGCTTCATAAATGCTCACTATGGTGATTCTGCAAGTTTCCACCATGATTAGGCATGGCTTAGGATAGTGGCTCAGGCGTTTCTCTGACACAATGTATAGACTCCATGAACTCACAAGCTCCCCTTTTATTTCACATCGTCGACATCCGCAAACAAAAGAGCACGGAATCAACTGGATGGAATATCCAAAAAGTGTTGAAAGCGTTCCCCATGACAGCACGGTTATGATGACTCCCAGCATATAATTTGCAAGCATATAACTTTCATGGACAAGTCACAATGGTTCAGAATTATTAAGCGCAAGGAATAAAGTGTGCCATCAAGTTCGTGAGAGTTTTACTAACTAACTTTCTCAAAACAGATAAACATTTTATTTTGGAAGAAAACACAGCATATAGAATATGCGTTGAAGTAGCAAATGATGATAATAGGTAGGTATGGTGGACATAACTGGCAATAATGGTTTTTGGGGAGTTGGAAGCACAGGTAGAGAACATACTCAGTGCAAGTGAAGGCTAGCAATAGAGAGGGAGCGACAAACGAGAGAGCAATAATTGTCATAATCATGCTTGCAACAAAACAAGACTAATTATGGCATGAAAGTGATACAAGAACTCTGCGGCAAAATAAATCATCGAGGCTTACTTACTATTGATTATTCATATGCATACGTGAGCATGTGCCGAGTCGATTCACATGAACAGTCAGAGGAGGATACACGATATCATACCAAAATATGAATAAAACAATGCAAGCAAACATTCATATGACATGCTACAAACTATTAGCAAGCTAGAGCTAATCATAGACAAGCAAGAACTACTAAGCATCCATAATGACATACACCTTACACAAACAAGCTAAGCATGCTCACAATAAAGAGTATATATACAAAAATGAAAACAAATAGTGTTCGTTACCAGCCTCTTACCACTCCACAAGTTGTCTTAATCTTCATTATTGCTCTTCACTTATGTGACTTGAATAATAACATGAAACCAAACTCCACTGAGGACGGAAGAACCTTGCAAAGAACTCAAAAAACCAAAGAAGAACAACAAATATTTTTGGTGTTTTCGATTTTTTAAAGAAAGCCAACAAAGCAAAACCAAACAAAGAAAAAAGCAAACCAAACATGAAGCAAACAAAGCAAAATCTTTTTGGATTTTTTTCTTTTAAGGCAAACCAAAGGAAAGAAACAAAGAAAAAAACCAAAGGAAAGAAACAACGAAAATATTTTTGGTATTTTTGAGTTTTTTTGAAAGAAGCAACAAAAACCAAAAAGAAAGCAGAACAATGGATATACAAAGAACCGACCAAACATGATATATATATATATGAGTGTGATGTCGGTATACCTCCCCCCAAGCTTAGGCTTTTAGCCTAAGTGGGGCTCAATAGCGCGGGTAGTACCCCCATGCTAGTGCGTCATCATAGGAATGATCATAGTCAGGCGCTTGCGATGAAGAAGAAGACGCGCCCCAATCAAATGAGGGCTGCTGGTATGAAGACTCTCCCAAGTTGGAGGGCTGAACCGAATTATCTTCGGCATCCTCTTAAACATTCTCCTCTTGCTGGGAGAGCTCTGCCACATATGTGTCAACCTCCTCCTCCGTAAGCGACCAACCTTGCCTGTTATCAAAATTAAACAAAAAAGGTGCAGGCAAATAAACTATTTTCTCAATCCTACCCTTTCTCCGACCTTGCTGGGCAAACTATAATTCATACGGTAAATTCCTCACATTGCCCCCCAAGGAAACAAAACCATGCCGAATCATGGATTCAATATCAAGCCTCTCTATGGGGAACTGATAATATGAATAATGAGGCTCTAAACCATGGAAAGCTAGCAACCTAGAAGCAATGAGACATCCACAAAATTCCACCCTTCTCGCGGTTGGTGGTGAGACGGTGAGCTATCAGCGCACCTAGGCTATAAGATCTATTCCTATTCAGAGCAGCTGCGATAAAATCTAGATCAAAAGAAGACAACTTTCTAGCAAGAACACACTTGGCAATGAAATAGGCAAAGTAATTTCTAATAGCTGGGGACTGAATATTTCGAATTTTACCACTTTCCTTTGAGAAGTCGAAACCTTGGCAAATCTCAGCGTATAAATCCATAAGTTACTTGGGCCTCTCCTCACAAGATCCGCACTGAGGTACTCTAATTGCTGCATAGAAATCAGCAAAAGGTAGGTCGACAGATATATTATATATTTTGTAATGGACCATGGGATTAGATGTAGACCAAACCGAAAGTCCTGCACAAAATCCATGGTTAGATTAACATATTTCAATGGTTCACCTTCAACAAAGTGTTCCAACCCTACATTTGTAACCATAGTTTGGAAATCTTGAAGGATCCCCGCAGTTCTCATAAATTCCTTGCATGGATATATGGAAGGAAAAACTTCCTCCTCACGATGAACCTTCATTGGCATATGCACCATCAAGTCATATTGATTCAGTGGATAAGCACTCATCTTCCTTGCTGAAATTGTTAGACAACCATCAAACTAAGTGATTTCTAAGTTGATAAATGATGAGCAACTACTATAGGAACATGCTAGAGGGCTACGCATGCATCAAAATGAAATTTCTAAGCATAGAACAAGCATGCAAGCTCAAATAACCTGACACCTATAGAAGCAAAATACTCAAGATACAATCTACCAATCACAAATCTAATTGGACAAGTGGAGGAGGCACATACCAAGGAGCAAACCCTCCAAAAATCAGCACTTGAGATGGGCTGAACAAGGAGATCGAAAATCGCGAGCAAGAACAGCAAGAACTCGAGCTTAAGGAAGTTTTCCGGTGTTTTTCGGGAGAGAGAAAGAAGGTGGCTTTGAGGAGGCAGGCTCGAGGGGCCCAGGTGGGCCAAACACCACTAGGAGCCACCCCTAGGTAGGCCGCTCCTACCATGGGTGTGGTGGCCTAGGGTGGACCCCTGGGTCACTCTAGGTGTACCTCTACCCCTTTTTTCGAGGAAAAATTAATTTTGAATTTTCTGGGATTTTTCGGGAAACTTTATTTTTGGCCAATTTCGAGGGTATGAAAATTGATTTTCTCGCAGAAATAATTTTTTCAGAGGAAGCAAAAGCAAACCAAAATACAAACTACAGGAGCTCTAAGAAACTCCAACAAGCAAACAACTAGCAAAACTAAAGTTAAGAAGAGAAAGAGCAAAGACTAGGAGGGAGAAAAGTAAAATAAAGCAAGTATAACCACCGTGAAAACATAATCCTTTTGTTAACAAGGTTGATCAAGTCTTGTTACCAAAATGATCTTATATGAAACAAAAATTTGCATTCCACAAGGTGATTATATTACCTCATACTTGATAGCAATGGTCCTAATCATAATAGTTTAAAAAATTTCTTGTGGAATGGGACAATATATTTCTCCAACCTTGAAGCTCTCAATATTTTCAATGGAATTCAGGCAATAGCTTTTAACAACCTTCTTGGGGAAATAGACAGTATGCTCTTTTTCATTAATATTGAATGTTACTTTTCCTTGATTATAATTGATGACAGCACCTGCAGTGTTTAGAAAAGGTCTCCCAAGAATAATAGACATATTATCATCTTCAGGCATTTCAAGCACAACGAAATCAGTTAGAACCAAGAAATTATGATCCACTTGCACAGGAACATCCTCACATATACCAACAGGAATAGTAGTTGACTTATCAGCCATTTACAAAGATATATCAGTTGGTATCAACTTTTCTAGCTGGAGTCTCTTATAGAGAGAAAAAGACATAACACTAACTCCCGCTCCCAAATCACACAAAGCAATTCTAATATAATTATTCTTAGAAAAGCAAGGAATAGTTGGTATACCTGGATCACCGAGTTTCTTTGGAACCTTACCATTGAAGGAATAATTAGCAAGCAGAGTAGAAATCTCCTCATTAGGAATCTTCCTTTTATTAGAGACAATATCCTTCATATACTTTGAATAAGGAGGCAATTTAATAGCATGAGTCAAAGGAATTTGCAAGAATAAAGGTTTCATCCACTCACAAACCTTGTTGTAGTGTTCTTCCTCCTTTGACTTGTGTTTCTTACCTGGAAAAGGCATAGGTTTCTCCACCCAAGGTTCTCTCTCTTTACCATGTTCATTGTCAATAAAATATTCCTTTGTGTACCTAGTGTGCTTCTCAGGTTCTTCCTCAACTTCCTCCTTATCAGGAAACTCATTTTTATCATTACCATTCTCAGTTTCAGCATCAGAGATAGATATACTATTAGGATCTACAGCAGGTTCAAGTGGTCCCTCAACTATCTTATGTTTATTTTTCTTTCTCTTACGAGGACTACCACTATCTTCACCTTGTTAGGAATCCTGCTCAATTTTTCTAGGGTGTCCTTCAGGATATAGAGGGTCTTGAGTAGCTATACCACTCCTAGTTCTAATTCAATAAGCATGTTTATCTCCTGAAGCATTAACTAGCATATCCTTTTGTACCTTAGCAAGTTGATAAAGTTGGGTTTGAACCATTTGAAAGTGTTTACAAAGCATTTTAATATCGTTAGAAGTTCTTTCCACAATATCTTTCAACTCATCGATAGCTCTAGAGTTTTCCCATAAATGATTCTGAACTTGTTTATTAAAATGACCTTGTTTAACAATAAAAATGTCAAGTTCCTCTAAGCATTGATCAGGAGGTTTACCATAAGGAATATCACCTTCATCAAAGTGTTGGAGAGAGTGTACCTTGATAGTAGACGAGTGGGAAATTGGCTTACATAATTCTTCTATAGGAGGTAGATTCTTCACATCTTCAGCTCTGATACCTTTCTCCTTTAGACACTTCTTAGCTTCCTTCATCACTTCATCATTCAATGCAATAACTCTCCTCTTGTTTGGTGTTGGTGTTCGAACTGGTTCAGGCATAACTGGTTCAGGAGTACTAGGCTCAGGTGTATTCAGCTCAGTTGAAGTCCAATCATCATAATTCTTGCTTATTTTGGCCATTAATTCTTCAGCATCTATAGGAGTTCTTTTCCTGAAAACACAATCAGCAAAGCTATCTAGGTAGGTCCTAGAATCATCAGTTAATCCATTATAATAAATATCAAGAAGCTCATTTTTAGGTAATGGACATCAAGGATGTGCATGAATCAAGGCACAGAACCTTGTCCATGACTCAAGCAATTTCTCTTCTTCTCCCTGTTTAAAATAAAAAAGTCTGTATAAAGTAGCATGTCTAGCACTAGGAGGAAAATATTTCTGGAAGAAAAAAGCAATCAAACAATCTGGGCTATCAATGGAACCAGGAGGTAATCTATTAAACCGAGCCCTAGCTTCTCCTTTTAGTGAAAAAAGGAAGATCTTAGTAACAAAGTACTTGCGCATCTCAAAATCATGAGATAATAAAGCACTCATAGTAGAAAGCTCATTCATATGAGCCATAACACTCTCATTTTCAGTCTCACAGAAAGGTTCTTTCTCAACAATATCCAAATAAGAAAAATCAAGAGAGAAATCATAATCTTTATCTTTAATATCTATGGGAGAAGTGGAAGACTTAGGATCAGAGGAAAACTTAGGCATAATGGTGCATCTATCAAGGAGACTCTTAATAGCACTAGTACCATGTGTGTTTCGGCACCCTTCAACAAAATCATCAGTGAACTCAATGTAACCATCATTAATATCATAACTCTCACTAGACTCAGGTGAGCTAACAGGTGTAACAATGTATTCACTAGGAGTTTCAGTATTTCCTAGACTAGCCATAGTAGCATCTAGAAAAGGACTTAATGAACCACTCGCATCAAGCACAGTAGAAGTAACATCATGAGTATCAAAAGCAGTTTCAGCTCAGCAGTAGTAGCAGTTTGTGTAGCATGTTTATGTGGTGGTGCTGTGACAAGCTTACTTATAACAGACGGTGAATCAAGAGCAGCAGGGGTGTTTAGGACTGTACCTCTTCTTGTAGTGGATGGTAAAATAGGAAACTTTCCATCACGAGACTTCCCCATGATGAAAGGAGTAGCAGTGAACAATAATAGATCCAAGTGAACTTACAAATAAATCTATGCTCCCCGATGATGGCGCTAGAAAATAGTCTTGATGACCCACAAGTATAGGGGATCGCAACAGTCTTCGCGGGTAGTATTACCCAATTTATTGATTCGACACAAGGGGATCCAAATAATACTTGCAAGCCTTAACAACTGAGTTATTCATTCAGCTGCACCTGAAATAGTTCTTGCTCACAGAAGTTTATCAGTAGCAAAAATTTGGTAGTAGCAACAGTAAAGCAACATCAGCAGTGAAACAGTAGCAATAGTAACAATAACGGTAACAGTGTGATTCGAGTGCAGTAGGCATAGGGATGGATGGACGGGCATTGCATGGACGAGTCTAAACATGTAACTTCAAGATCTAGGGCCTTGCAGATAAATAATAACAAGCATCCAAGTACTAAACAATCCTAGGCATGTGCTCCAAATATAGTCATACGTGCTCGCAATGAGAACTTGCACAACATCTTCTGTCCAGCCAGCCCGTGGCAGCGGGGCCTCTAGGGAAGTACTGGCAATTAAGGTGCTCTTTTTAATAGAGCACCTGATCAAAGCATTAACACTCCATGAACACATGTGATCCTCACACCACATCAATCCCCTCTGGTTGTCCCAATTACTGTCACTTTGGGGCCTTTGGATCCAGACAATGATATGTGTACACAACTTGCAGATAAGATCACAAACGATACTATCATAATGATTCAATAATAAGTTCAGATCTGAGATCATGGCACTCGGGCCCTAGTGACAAGAATTAAGCACAACAAGTTGCAACAAATTCAAATAGCACTAATAGAGATACTAGCCACTATGCCCTAACAAATCTTATTTGATTACATGGTAGAACTCATCCAATCCCTACCATCCTCAAGCCTACATCTGGTGATTACTCACTCATGGATGAGGGAAACATCGGTTGTTGATGGAGCGTTGGTGATGACGATGGCGATGATCCTCTCCAAATTCCCCGTCCCGGTAGGGTGCCAGAACAGAGTTTCTAGATCCGAATCTTGGTTTCTGGTGGCGGCGGCGGAGCGGAACTCTTTCTAGAAAACAATCGAACCCCCTCAGTTTGTAGGTCGAAAGACAACTAATAGGCGCAAAGGGAGGCCGAGAGGGTGCCTAGGGTGGCTGCACCCCCCAGGCGCGACCAGTGGTGGGCGCGCTCCTGGCATGGGTGTGGGCCCCCAGGATCCTTCTCCGTCTCGTCTTCTAGCTCCATGGATCTTCTGGTGAAATATAATTTTTGGCATATTTTCCGAGATTTTCCTGATAGTTGATTTTCTGCACAAAAACAAGACACCAAGGTAATTCTGCTGAAAACAGCGTGAGTCCGTGTTAGTTGTATCCAAATCACACATGTTTAGAGGAGAAAAAATAGCAAAGTGTTCGAGAAAGTAGATACGTTTTGGACGTATCACTCTCCTAAAACCTCTCAGTGTAAAATGAATCGATCCCCCACTCTAGGAGGTCCTGGCTCAACTTATAAATGGATGGCCATGTTACAATTAGGGCTGAGATGGACGGATATTCCCAGCATATGCTATTCTATTTTGGGTAATTTGGTGGGAGTATTTCGTGTGTCCCTTCATCGACGGGAATAACCCAGAGTCCATTACTTATGATTCTAGGGCTATCCCATCGATGACGTTCCCTCTATACCTTCCCCTCTGGCCCTTGTCCTTAGCGTTTGGCTTTGCCAGGATTCCTGTGGGAGAGACAGAGCGCAGTGTTGACCTTGAAGCTTGTTCTCTCCTTCTCGAGCAAGCCTCCTTTTGATTCGGCCCTGACCTGCATGACTCGGCAAGACCCGTACCTGCACATACAAACCACAATATACATCATGCCAACATATCATGTTTGTCGGCCGAATCAACCCAAAGCTACCTGGCTCTGGGTAACCCGGCCCTTACTTGGTCGGCCTAAATATAACTCAGTCGGATCATGCCTTGGCTTGATCAATACATCGGTGGGATTTACCCTTTTACCTTAGCTTTACCCTACCTGGGGTAATCCCCCCAACATTAGTCCCCGAAGCCACATCAGGTTCTATGCATCCGAATTCTTCATCCGTATTGCCAACTTAAATGTTAGTTGGCCCCTATTCATGTATACCTTGGCCGCACTCTTGGCGACCTGATATGGGTTATGACTTTATCTGGCTTCGTCCGAGTTATGTCTCGAAGGCCGAGCCATCTTTTCTCTTTTCGGGTTATCCCCTTCCTTCTCTTGAAAGTTTCTCGTATCCTACGTGTCTTTAATCATTGCGGCGTGCCTCATTTTATTAGCCGCCACAGTGATTACTGACATGCTAACGTTCACTATAAACTGTCAAATCCCCCAGTGCCTCTTCGGTTACTACGTGGGGCATCGCGCGCCACTACTCTTCTTCGTGGTATAACTGCCTGTGTGGCTCCACCCCACGATCTACATATTGTGATACATGTGCGCAGAACCGTAGCGTCGTGCGCACACAACCCCTCGACCGTTCGTGGGGCATGCCCATAAATATGGAAGCGGGGGGAAATCCCTGTTCACTTTCCCCTGCTTCTGTTCACTTCCTTTTCTTCCTCCCAGCATCGCCGCCATAGAGCTCTTCTCTTGCGACCACGTCGCCAGTTTCTTACGCTCTAATGCCGTTGCTTGGTGTGCTCACGCCACGCTCTTCCTCCGTTGTGGTGACTCCACGCTGCTAGCGCATGTACTTCCTTTACGCTACAATGGGTCCATGGCAATCGTGGTCGATTCCTGCCGCCACGAGTTCTTCCTCTTCAATAGATTCTTCTGACGATCCTATGGGAAGTTCGCATGGGATCATCGCCTCCGACGAGTCCGAAGGGGGCGGCGCCACTGTTTCTGAGCAAGGATCCTGGCAGGGGTCCATGGTCACTCAAGAGGAGATTGACTAGCTCATTCGGACGCGTCGGATCCCGTCTGGAGTATACTGCCGTCTACCCGGGGGATGAGCTCTCCCTCGACGTGAAAGAAGGTGAGTACGTAGTGTTCGTCTCACACTTCGCCCGTGGAGTCAGCCTCCCTATTAGAGATTTCACCAAAATCTTATTAGAGAACTTTGAACTTCAGCCCCACCATTTCCCCGCAAAGTCATAGCCTCTCTCTTGGCTTTTATCTCGGCCTTAGAAGGATACTTCGGCCTCTTGTCGGATTTCAAGTCTGGGCCAGATTCTTTCAACTTAGGGCTAACATGGTGCTGAACAAGGAGCTCCGGCCCTCCGAAAAATATCTCACCCAATGCGGCGCTGCCTCCATAACACCTTGGAAATTCTCTGCCTTCCACCCGAGTCATGGGCCTAGAGTCCTATAAGAAATGGCACAAGTCCTTATTCCACGTGAAGATTGACACCGAGGAAGATAAGATTCGGGTGCCAGCATTCTCAATCGGCACCCCCTCCAAGATGAACTGGTACTTTGATCCCAAGAAGAGAGATCCTTTCATCAATCTCTTCGAGAAGAGGCTCAGCAAACTAACCGACGCTGGTTTATGCGACGATGAACTCTTGGCCACATTCATCAATAGCCGAGTCTAACCTACCTAGAAGCGCGCACACAAAATCTGCCTCATGAACGGCCGCTTCGATCCAAATCAAGTCTCAATAGTTGAGTTGATCCATGGCAAGATCCAAAGACGCGTCAAATCCCTTTTAAGATTAACATGGCCAAGGATTTGACGTGGGGCCTGAGGACTTACAGCCGAGATAACCTCTAAGGTAACTTGTTTCTGAGTCAATTCTTACCGAGTTAACTTTTATATCGGCACTCCATCTTACTTGACACTTTGTGCTTCCCCTTCAGAAATTCCTCCAATAGACGAATGGGGATGGTCCGAACTTTTCCCTTACTCGGGGTAAGGATTAGGATACCTCGGACGATCATGAGCCAGACTCCGAGGAATTCATGCCCATCCCGGACTCCAACTCCAGAAGACCCACCAGTAAGACCTCTACCTTAAGGGACTTGCCGGATGATGATGAATCTTGTGATTGCAAAGTTCTCGAGGTACTTAATCCGGCACCCCTATCATATGCATATCCGACTGATTTCTTCCCAGCTAACCCGTCTAGGCAGGTCCACAACGTGCCTCCCATGGCCACTGGAGACCAAGACACTGTGGGGAAGCGCGCAGCTTCCTCTGATATCCTCGACGAACCTTGCAAGAAGCAAGGTAAGAAGGCCGCCTAGAGGGCTCCCAAGGCCAATAAAGCACCAACCTTTTCTTGGTCAGTTATCTTGTCCGAATTATGCCTGCATTCTTGGTTTACACTTCTTGTTTCTCTCTTTCTTTTGTAACTCATTTTTTCTATTTTGTTTACTTCGGCAACACCCCTCTAACTGTTCCCCAGAGTGGGTCCGGCATGGCTTCTCCCATTTCTATGCAGGCATCACCTCCATCCTAGGACGATGTTCGGGTTTCGAGCCCCGTTCGTGGTGGCTCTGCTCCTGTGCCGACTAACAGTCTGGCTCAGCAAGAGGTTGAGAATGTCGGCGGTGATGCCACTGAAGGGAATATGCCCAGAGAGGCAATAATAAAGTTGTTATTATATGTATTCCAAGTATATGATAAATGTTTATTTTGCATGCTATAATTGTATTAATACAGAAACGTTAATACATGTGTGTTTAATAAATGTTAATAGTAGAGGCAACAAATCAAGTGGAATCAATGGCTTAAAACCATACACCGCCTCAAAAGTACAAAGCTAAGTAGTTGAATGCACAACCCTGTTGTAAGCAAACTTAACATGTGGAAAACACTCTTCTCACTCCTGCAGATTCTTCTTGATCATAGTCCTCAATAATTGTGACAATGTTCTATTCACCACCTCTGTTTGTCCATATGTCTGGGGATGACAAGTAGTATTGAATAGCAGCTTTGTTCCTAGATTCCCCCATAAGGTCTTCAGAAAGTAGCTCATGAACTTCACATCATGGTCAGAAACAATCGTCCTTGGTACTCCATGTAATCTCATGATGTCCCTGAAAATCAGGTTAGCAATATGCGACGCATCGTCGCTTTTGTGGCAGGCAATAAAATGAACCACCTTAGAGAATCTATCTACTACCACAAATATAGAATCATGCCCTCTCTGGGTTTTAGGTAGACCAAGTACAAAATCCATACTAATGTCTTCCCAAGGATTAGTAGGTGCAGAGAGAGGGGTATACAAACCATGAGGCTTCAACTTTGATTTGGACTTGTTGCATGTGATGCAATGACTCACAAACCTGTACACATAACGGATCATCTTGGGCCAATAGAAGTGATAAGCTAGCATGAGTAATGTCTTCTCACGCCCAAAGTGACACATCAAACCTCCAACATGTGATTCTTGCACTAAAAACAAACACAACGACGATTCTGGAATGCATAATTTGTTAGCTCTAAACAAATAGCCATCATGTATATGATACTTATCCCATGCGTTTTTAAGAGCACACAAACAATACGGTTTAGCAAAATCATGATCAGTTGCATATAGTGCACAAATGTTGTCCAAACCAGGAATTTTAATATCAAGATGTGTCAATAACATGTTCTTCGTAGACAAAGTATCTGCAACCACATTTTCTTTTCCTTTCTTATATTTTATGATGTAGGGAAAGGATTCAATAAACTCAACCCATTTAGCTAATCTTCTATGCAAGTTTGACTGAGCTTTCAAATATTTCAATGCTTCATGATCAGAATATATGATAAATTCTTTTTGCCACAAGTAATATTGCCAAACTTCAAGAACTCTAACAAGTGCATACAATTCTTTATCATAAACAGGATAATTCAATCTAGCACTAGCAAGTTTCTCAAAAAATATGTTATAGGACGACCCTCTTGCATCAAGACGCCACCAATTCCTTTACCACTAGCATCACATTTAACTTCAAATTTCTTTGAAAAATCAGGTAATGCAAGTAACGGTGCAGAAGTAAGCAAACTTTTCAATGTATCAAATGCAATATATTGGGGTGTGCCCCACACAAATAGCACACCTTTCTTAGTCAATTCATTCAATGGTGCATCAATAGTGCTAAAATCTTTCAGAAAGCGCCTATAGAATCGAGCTAAACCATGAAAACTACGCACTTGACTCACATTCATGGGAATAGTCCAATTGATTCAATTTTAGATTGATCTACCTCTACCCCATGTTTAGATACTATGTTTCCGAGGAATATGACCTTATATTTTGCAAATGTGCACTTCTCAAGATTAGCATACAATTAGTTATCACGCAACACTTGCAAAACTTATCGAATATGATTACAATGTTTAGTTTCATTGTGGCTATATATGAGTATCATCAAAATAAAAAACCACAAAATGACCAATAAATCCTCTCAAAACATGATTCATTAATCTCATGAATGTACTAGGTGCATTAGTAAGACCAAAAGGCATAACTAACCACTCATACAAACCAAATTTAGTTTTGAAAGCTGTTTTCTACTAATTCCCTTCTTTCATCCTAATTTGATGGCAACCACTACGCAAATCAATCTTAGAGAAAACAACAGCACCACTCAATTCATCTAACATATCCTCTAAGGGTGGAATAGGATGACGATATCGAATAGTGATGTTATTAATAGCTCTACAGTTTACACACATGCGCCAAGTACCATCTTTTTTAGGCACTAAAATAATAGGAACAACAGAAGGGCTAAGAGAGACACGGATGTACCCTTTATCCACCAATGCTTGCACTTGTTTCTGTATCTCCTTTGTTTCTTCGGGGTTAGTTCTGTACAGTGCATGGTTTGGGAAATGTGGCACCGGGGATCAAATATATTTGATGCTCTATGCCTCGCATGGGTGGAAGTCCAGCCGACAAATCATATGGAAACACATCGCCAAAGCCCTGCAAAAATAGTAGATATACCAATATAAATAGGGGTCATGTTGTTAGAAACCAAAACCTCGCCCTTATACACGAGCACAAGTGGCATGGTTGTAGGATCCTCACTAAATTCCCTCATGTCCTCTTTGGTGGCTAAGATTAATAGATTAGGTACTCTCTCACTTTTCGTTATATCATTTGGTGGCATGGGGCTCATTTACATTATTCGATGTAATAATATCACGCTGATGTGTAGGTGCATCTTGTAAGTTCACTTCAATCTTCTGACGAGACTCATTCACAATATGTTGTGGTGTCATTGGATGCAAATTGATTTTCTTGACATGAAACTCCAAATGATATGTATTGGCACAGCCATTGTGTTGCACATGGCGATCATAAAGCCAAGGCCGACACAATAGTAGATGGAACACAATCATAGGAACCACATCAAAATCAATTGCATCCTTGCATGGTCCTATCTCAAACTTCACACGTACCATATGGTTTACCTTCATCTCACCATTGTCACTCAACCATTGTATATAGTATGGCTTGGGATGAGGCAAATAAGTCAAATTCATCTTGGCACACAACTCCTTTCTTGCAAGATTTTTGCAACTACGTCCATCAATAATGACTTTGCAAGCTTTGTTTGGACCAACTAGAGCTTTGGTTTGGAACAAGTTGCAGCATTGAGAATCAACAAGAGGATGCACACTAAGTATATGTGGAGATACCACAATGCTTGGTGCATGTGCTAGAAAATCATCTAGACCTTCTTCACTGTCATAACCATTGTCGTCATGAGTAAGATCAACCTCATCTCCACTATCGTACACACCATTATTATTGATGAACATCACCTTGCGGTTTGGGCAATCCCTCTTGAAATGTCCCCTTCCTCCACAAGTATGGCACTCTACATCACGAGTACAAGCTGTTGACATATTGGATATGCTCGCAGCAGGAGCAACATGTTTCTTTGCTGGGGAATCATAAGATGACTGAGGTGTAGGCTTGGAAGATGACATAGGAGGGTGACCAGCAACTGCAGCATGTGTAGGTGAAGGTGGTGGCGATGTAGATCTTGCTGAAATGGCTATTGGAAGGGTACCATGCACGCGCCTTGGCCTCTTAAGCAAGTTGTGATTCGGCCTCCCTTGTATGATGCAACAAGTCATTCATAGTCTCATACTTGTGAAGACGAACAATGCTCTTTATGGGTATCTTCAAATTGTTCAGAAATTGCTGCATAGTCATGTCAAGTGATTCACGGATTATAGCATGCTGCATAAGCATCTCCATATCCATATAGTACTCATCAACAGACATGGTTCCTTGCTTCAAGTTCGTCAACTTATCAAAAATTGAATGCAAATATTTAGAGGGAACGAAACGAGCCTTCATGATGCTCTTCATCTCTCTCCATGATTGTACAGGCAGTTCATTGTCCTATCTTCTATTTTTCACAATAGCATCCCACCAATGTAATGCATATCCATCAAATTCTGACACTACAAGTTTTACCATTTTATCCCCGGTATAGTCATGCAAACACCACAGCTTCTCAATCTTCATTTCCCATGTAAGGTAATATTTAGGATCAAGGGAACCATCAAACTTGGGAATTGAAAATTTTAGCTTACCCAAACCATCCTTAGGGATTTGGGGCAAATGACGCTGAACACGCCCAATTGGAGCAAAACCACATCCATGAATAGGAGGATTAGCACGTACAATTCCAGCAAGATTGGGAAGCTGAACATCCTCGGCAATACTACCTTCCTCATCGTCATGGGCATCATCATGTGGTTGTGGCTGTCGCTGCCCAACTGCTATCGTCAAAGCATCAATAGAACATTGCAAAGCTGTGACATTGGTGTTGATAGTCATCACTTGTGTTTGTATGTTAGTGACCCCTTTGACATTTTCTTCGAATGCCCTTTGCATGTCCTAAATATTCTTGTCAATGGTGTCTCTCGTGTGGGTAAACACACGTGTCAAGTGGGACTTCAAAGCTTCATATTCTCGCCAGTTGACAGGATATTCATCTTTCTTTCTGCATCAGAACATCATCATCACTAGAAGACATGGTTAGTAGGTTAGTGCAAAAATCAAAAACATATTAGTGGTACTCTCACAACTTGTGACAAACTGAAACATATCCTACCGTTCTAAGGTGAATAGAGATGCGTAACCAATTAGCAATCAACGACTCATGCACTGGAGTGATGAAGTGAATATCGAGGGTATGGAGAACAATCACATGGCACACAGGTTTATTTAAGGTCGAGCTGTAGGTATGGTACCCTAACTACACCGCAAACAAGTCCTAGTGATGATCGTCAAACCCAAAAAAACACACACAGTGGAGATAAATGTGGCAAAGCAACTTATGAACATGAATGTTGCAATGCACAAGAGAGACGCTAGTAAAATCTCAAAGTAAACAGGCACAAGATTGCTCAACCTATGAGTGTGATGATAAACTAGGCCTCCAATGATGCACATGTTTGATCTTTCATTGTCACGCTTGTAGCTCTTTTCTCGTTTTTTATACTGATTATCTTTTTTTAACTATATGACTCAATGCAAAACGAATGCATCAACTTAGAACAAACTGGGCCGAATAGTCCGGGTAATATGCGCCTGAGACTCCGGTGGGGCCGGATAGCCCGGTGGGATTATGCCGGAGATTCTGGTTTTCGCCTGTCGAAAATTTTCTGCACTCAAAACCCTAAAATTTCTGCACTCAAAACCCTAATGAGCGGCCTATCAGAGCAAAGCAACTAGTCTCGTGGGTACGTTCCTAGGCACGGATTATCGTGGGAATGGCCACGGAAGATGCTGCAATCGACAACGAGTAGTAGAACGAAGGGCAAGGGCGGCCAGCCATCTGCGGTGCGAGATGAGGGCGGAGATACAAGGTTTTACCAAGGTTCGGCCCCCGAAGGGTAAAGACCTACTCCTGCTAGATTGTATTATGGAGAGAGTACAAGGGCGAGCTCGACGACTAGGCGGCGAGTCGCTAGGGTGTATGATAGAACGTCTCCTCTATGTGTACCCTAGGGAGGTTTATATAGGCTCACCTCGCTAAGGTTTACAGATCTACAACCAAATTAGTTAAGGATTCGGAGGGTTCTTGACCTAATCCGACTGGGCCTAGCTACGCTTCTATGCCTCCAGCTTCCGGTCACATGAGTCCTCGTCAAGTCTCGATCCAGTTGCCGTCCTGCAGGCCCACTCGCTGGTAGCTTGGGCCAATAGGAAACATCCTGCTGGGTATACCTCGGTAGGCATATCCCCATCAGTAGTCCCCAAGGCCGTCGTTGATTCGTCTCAGGTGTTTATTGGCAGTCAGAGTACGCGGGTCTAATTTGGATGCCCAGTCGAATCGGCGGTGGACTGCTGAACAAGGAAAAAAATAGTCATTTTAGTCGCAATAGCAGCAACAATTCAGATCGCAGCTTGGCGAACAGGTAGGCGAACAACTAAGTCACTGTTATAGTGATCAGGTCGGAGAATCGTCAAGTCGCTAAAGACAGTGAGTCGAGTGGATGAAGTTGGACCGTTAGCGCTGGTCAAACTAGTTGTTGGGTAAACCAACGGTTATATCGACTTAATTACTGTGTGGTAGCGGCTCTCCAAAAATGGCGGGTAACAACCGCTACATAAGGAGGGTGACGGGCGAGGGGAAAAAACTTCCCTCACTTCCTCCGATATCGTTCATTCTCAATTCTCCATTCCGCGCAGCGACCAGAGCGACCCAGAGCGATTCACAGCCCCAGATCCCTCAATCGATGGCCCCTCCAGCGGAACCATGGGGCAGATCCAAGTGTATGAAGGCGCTGCTGAAGTCGTTCGAGGGGGCGGGGATCCTCCGCGTCGGGAGATGGCGCATCCCCACTGCCGGAGAGGTGATCCCAATCCCGCGCGAGGGGTAATTCATCTGCTTCACCAGCCATCTGGAGCGGGGGCTCGGATTCCCCACCTCCCTCTTCTTCCGCCGCTTCTGCACCTACTACGACATCCAACCGTCGGACCAAAGGCCGCATAGCATCGAGCAGCTCGCCATCTTCATGGCGTTCTGCGAGTGCTACCTAGGTTGTCGGCTGTACTCCCCCCTATGGCAAGATCTGTTCCATGGGAGGATCATCCGCGAAGAGGCACGCGGCTCGATGTTAGCTGCGGGCGGCCTGACCTTTCAGCTAAAGTCGAAGGCGTCTTTCTTTGATCCGATGCTGCCCGCCAAAGAAGCAAATGATTGGAAGAAGAGTTGGTTCTACATGACCAAGTTGCCGCCAGGCGATGAGGTGGCTCTCTCAACGTACTTCGCCGACCGCCCCGATCCGCATCGGCTCCAAGTCGCGATGCTCCTGCTAGATCAGCTGATGGTCGTCGGCGACATGTTGCAGAACATCCGCAACCTAAAGAAGAAGGGCCTCCAAACCATCAACCTCTACAACTGCTGGCTTGGACGACGGCTCGTGCCTCTGGCCAGCCAAGCCCATTACATGTACGAGTACATAGGTAAGGACAACCAGACGAAGTCCTGCCATGCCGAGTGGAGACTCAACAAGTACACCTTGGCCCTGAAGAAGATCACCCTGGCGGTGTATCTTGATGCAAATGCCGGGGTCACACCTTACACCGCAAAGCGCTAAGCCCCAACGGTGAGTTCCTTTATTCCCCATGCACTCGCAGTCACAGTTTTGCATTCGCGTTCATGCTAATTTTTCTTGGCTGTTGCAGCTATTCCAAGTGGTGGAAGGTTGGCTTCCACCCGCAGATGACGAGAACTAGAACTCGTCCGCCGAAGGCGAGAGCGAATCTTCGCCCGATAAGGGCAATGCCAGAAGTGACAGGGGCGATGACGATGATGATGACAACGGTGGCGACGAAGCTGTGGAGGTCGCCGCACCCACGATTCGCAAGACCCGTGGGCAACATCAACGCGAGCTCGAGGCCAGCAAGAGCCTCGAGGCCCACGATGATGACGACGACGAGATTCCCGAGCACACGTCATAGCGTGAAGCCACATCATCGAAGAAGAAGAAGCCGCCACCAAAGAAGAAGACGAAGCCGGCCAAGCTGGTGTCTCCGCCTCGGTCCGCTAGTATCTCCGATGCTACCAGCGTAGCCGAAGAAGCAACAGCACATGCGACCGCGGCGACTGGTGCGACCATCGCGGAAGATGAGGTGCCGTTAGCATAGCTACCGCCACCGTTTGTCCTAGTTACCGGCTGGTGGCCGCTCCAGCTGCAGGGGCCACACCGCCGAGAGGAGCTCTCGCAACAATCGCTACTGAACCTCCTATCGCGGCCTAGTCCTCGAAGAAGCCGTCAGTGTCATGGGCGCAGAGCGTGTTCGAGGCGGGCCTTAGTTAGAAACTAGGGCCAGAGATGGAGAAACCGGCCAGTATTCCTACTGGTCTACGATTTATCCCAGTCGCCAAGTGAGTGTTTCTCAATCCTTTTGTTTGTCTACTTGATTTATGTTTGATTGGCAAGTCTGCTGACCGAGTTGTTGCATAGGACTGGAGTGAAGAAGATACGTTACCCTTCGGTGGCCGAGGTTCCCTCGTGTGCCACGGAGGCACCCGCTGACCCCTCGAAGAAGAGAAAAGGTGACGAGGTTGAGGCTCCCGCTGAAGGCGCCAAGAGAGCAAAAGGCGACGAGGTCGTCAAAATCTCGGAGGAACCAGCCGTTGCCCCGAGCGAAACTCCGACTGCGGTCGACGTGGCTCCGAGGGCCACGGAGGACGTGCAGTCGCAGCGGGCAGGCCCCATGGCCTCGGTTTAGGCGATCGGCACGCCTTCGGGTGGTGCAGGAGCCGCGGTGGCGACGTTCCCTCGCTTTGTAGCGAGGGCTGCCACGGCGAGTGCCTCGGTGCCGTCGAGCCAATTGCCTGGGGCCGCCGGTACAAAAATCGAACAGCATCATAGGCATACTCCACTCGTGCTCTCGCCGGTGGACGCGATGGAACTTCACGGCATGCTAGGTGCCGCCATCCAGGTATGTCCAGTCCCCAAGGATTCTTATTGTTTTTCGCCATCCAGTCCCCGAGTGGCTAGTCACTGAATTTCAGCGACTAGGCACTTAGGAATTTTTGTTGTCCAGTCCCCGAGTGGCTAGTCGCTGAATTTCAGCGTCTAGGCACTTAGGAATTTGTGTCATCCAGTCCCCGAGTGGCTAGTCGCTGAATTTCAGCGGCTAGGAACTTAGGAATTTTTGTCGCTGACGCTTTCATTGTTGCACAGGGCCTGCAACGCGAGTTGGCAGAGCGGCTTGCTGCCAAGCATCGCGTGGAGAAGGAGCTCCTTGCTGTTCAGGATACGAACGAGAAGCTTCGAGCTAATGCGGGTGAGTGTTCATCATGGTTGGTGCTGATCATAAACTTGTTATGTTTGTCATCGTTTTGTTGTTGAAGCAGAGGATAGTGTGGCTGCAGAGAAGGAGGCTCGCCGGGGCCTCGTTCCGGCGAGTGAGTTGACGGCTGCCTAGTCGTCCTTGAGCACCACGGAGAAGAGAATCGCTGAACTGGAGCGTGAGCTCAAGGAGGCGAATGCGGAGGCGAGCTCGGCGGATGGACGGGCCAAGGCGGCCGTTGCTTTGTTGCTGTGGAGCGGAAGGTGTCGGACGCACTCGTCGCCGGGATGCAGAATAACCTCTCTGCTCTTCAAAGTTTCATCACGGATCTCTAGCGCCCACTGATTGGTGATTTTTCCTCCTGCGACTCCCTGAACGCGCGAACCGCATTGTTTTGCTGGTACTTCCCTTACTATTTTCTTGTGTGTTGCAGGCCTAATTACTGATAATGCCAAAGAAGCGCAGTCGTATGACGCGCAACAATGTGTCACCACTCTGGTTAATTATGCCGCGCTGTCAGCGACCTGCCTCCGGGCGTATCTTTAGGAGATCTTGCCCATAGAGGTGATCCCGAGCGACCTCGTCGAAGTTTGGCGCTATCTAGAGAAGGCTCCGGCGGTTGTGGAGTTCATGACGCGGCCGGCCTTGGGCTCGCGCATTTTCCCGACAACTTTCACCTTGACGACATCACGAGTGGGTACCCTTTGTTGACGGGCTCAGTCGAGATCGCCGAGGTGCTAAAGCTGACAGAGCGGGCGGCGCTGTACGCCGACCGGGTGTGGGCGATGGGTGACCTCATTCCTTACCAGGAAACGGTCGTTGCCCTGAACGACCGCGAGCCGGTGCACCGCGACTTCAAGGTGGAGCAGCCGTTCCGTGCGACCATGGCGGGTGAGCTCACGACGTACCCATCGAATATGTGGGTTCCCTTTATCCGCTGTCGCAAGGATGGTGGCGCCTCCTTGTCAAAGCCTGCAGAATAGAGTACTTTGCGGATCGGCGTTAGTTTAGGACGAGTGTGTAATTATACTTGTAAGCGAACAAATTTTGCTGCTACGAAGAAATACAAGAATTCTTTTGTCATTGTTTTTATGGTTTGGTTGTTGGTTGCGAGAGTCCCCAAGCGCGTCCGCCCTTTTTATGGGGCTAACCTCGTTTTTATGTGTAGTGTGGACTGTTAGTGAGTTAAGGTCGACTTGCCATGGATCGGAAAGCCAGTCGCATGGCGACTCCAAGGGGCGCTCTTTACTTGGCCGTTTTCCCGGGCGCGAACAGGGTCGGGTCGCCGAGTCCCCGAGCGTGGTACTTAGCTGTTCTAGTCACGTGCCCGAGGTAGGTGAGGACGAGGCGCATTGTGTTAGGCACGTCACTCCACCTGATCCGTAGGACCAGTCGCGTGGCGTATCTAGGGCGCGCTCTCGTACTTGGCGTTTTTCCCTAGCCGCTCCTCTTTGGGCTGGCGTCAGTCCCCGAGCGTGGTACTGTGCCGTTCAAGTCGCTGCGCCAAGGATGTGGAGGACTAGGTCGCTGTGGGAAGCGTATGCAGTTGTCTTGGCTCGGGAAGCCAGTCGAGCGAGGCGACTCCAATGGGGCTCCGGGTTTGCTTTTTTCGTGGACGGTACGAGGACTGAAGTTTTCCTGTGCCCTCGTATCGCACTACTTGTCCGTGCCGGTCGCATCACCAAAGGTTGACTTCTACGAGTAGCGTAGCGTTGTTATTACGAGTGCGAGTGGCACAAGGTACGGAGAGTTGACACAATTTGTGTGAATCGATCTTCTTTATTTCATAGCGGGTAGGAGGTACATGTCTGGAGTTCTAGGAGTAGAACTTCCGTAGGAGGTTTACACTCCATGGCCGCTTGACATCGAGTTTTCTGTCGCCTCATACGTCGGTGAGGTAGTAGGCGCCGTTTCCCAGGACTCGCCCAATGGAGAATGGTCCCTCCCAAGGGGGAGAGAGCTTGTGCATGCCCTTCTTGTCCTGGATCAGGTGCAGTACCAGGTCGCCTTCCTCGAAGGTGCAAGTCCGTACTCGCTGGTTGTGGTAGCGGTGAAGCCCTTTCTAGTAGATGGCGGTGCGGGAGCAAGCTAGGTCGCGTGCTTCGTCGAGCTGGTCGACTCCGTCCTGGCGTGCGAGCTCGTTGTCGGCCTCCGCATAGTTTACTACCTGCGGCGAATCGTGCTCGAGGTCGGTTGGCATGACGGCCTCGACACCTTACACCATGAAGAAGGGAGTGAATCATGTTGACCTGTTGACGGAGGTGCGGATGCCCTAGAGGACAGAGGGGAGCTCTTTTACCCAGCACCCGGGAGTTCGCTCGAGTGGAACTTGTAGTCGTGGCTTCAGGCCATGGAGGATGCTCTGGTTGGCGCGTTCCGCTTGTCCATTGGACTTCGGGTTGGCGACTGAGGAAAGGTCGAGTCGTATATTGTGCTCCTCGTAGAATTTCGCCATGGCTCCTTTGGCGAAGTTTGTGCCGTTGTCCATGATGATGCTGTGCCGGAACCCGTAGCGGTAGATGAGCTCGCGTAGCAATTTGGTGGCAGTCTTCACATCGCACTTGCGGACTGGCTTGGCCTCCACCCATTTTGTGAACTTGTCGACTATGACTAGGAGGTGGGTGAAGCCAGAGGGGGCCTTTTTGAACGGGCCCACCATCTCCATGCCCCACACGGCGAATCGCCAGGTGATGGTCTTGAGTGACGAGCTCGGCACGTGCGTCTGGTGGGCGTACTTCTGGCACCCGACGCAGCGTTGGACGATGTCGACCGCGTCGGCGTGTGCGGTGAGCCAGTAAAAGCCATGTCGCATGGCCTTGGCGACTAGGGAGCGGGCGCCAGCGTGGTGGCCACAGTCGCCAGCGTGGATGTCCTGGAGGATCTTGCGTCCTTCTGCGGGTTGGACGCAGCATTGAAACACGCCAGTCACGCTCCGCTTTTGGAGCTCGCCGTTGATGATTACGAAGGATTTGCAGCGGCGTGCTATCATTCAGGCCCGTGTCTCGTCACCGGGTAGGGTGCCTCCCTCCAGGTAAGCGACGTATGGCGCGGTTCAATCGCTTGGCTAGGTGATCAGTGCGACCAGTGCTGCGAAGGCTTGGTGATGGTATCGAGGAAGACACCGGCGGGTGGTGCGAGTCGAACCGAGCCGATGCGGGAGAGTGCGTCGGCCTCCTTGTTCTTCCGCCTGTCGATACACTCGATGGAGTAGCCCGCGAAGTGGCCTCCCAGCTGGTCCACTACTTGGCGGTATGCCGCCATGGTGGGGGAAACCGTGTCATAGGTGCCGGTGACTTGCCCGACGACGAGGTCAGAGTTGCCGTAGCAGTACAGGAGAATGATGTTCATCTCCTTGGCTGCACACATGTCGTGGAGTAGCGCCTCGTACTCAGCCATGTTGTTGGTGAAAGGGGTGAAGTCGAGGTACATGATGTAGCGTAGCTTGTCGCCCTTCGGAGATGTGAGCACGATCCCTGCCCCTGCGCCATCTGTGTTCTTGGAGCCGTCGAAGTGTAGGCTCCAATAGTGGAGGTATGGTAGTTTCTCTGGCTGCTGGGCCTCCTCCCAGTCGGCAAGGAAATCTATGAGAGCATGTGACTTGATCGCCTGGTGCGGATCGTACCTTATTTGTGGACTCCGATCTCGACGGCCCACTTGGCGACTCTCCCGGTCGCCTCGCGGTTGCGGATGATATCCTGCAACGGTGCTGAGGATACGACCGTTATTGGGTGCTCCTAGAAGTAGTGCGGTAGGCTCTGAAGAATGCATATACAAATTTTTGGTACTGCGGGTAGCGCTGGCGCGATTTGGTGAGGACTTCACTGATGTAGTACACATGTCACTGCACTGGGCGCTCCTTGCCTTCCTCTGGTCGTTCGACGACCATGACGGCGCTGACGACTCGCTTGGAGGCCACGACGTAAACGAGCATGGGCTCCTTCTCGACGGGGCGACGAGTAGTGGTGCCGCGAGTAGAACCTCCTTGAGGGCATGGAGCGCATCGTCTGTCTCCTTGTCCCACTAGAAAGTGGGGTTCTTGCACATTAGGTGGTAGAGGGGCATCGCCTTCTCGCTTAGCCGGGGGATAAAGCGACCGAGAGCCGCGACTCGCTCGACCAACTTCTGGATGTCGCGCAGGCACTCGGGTCTGCCGAGGTGGGCGATCGTCTTGATCTTGGCGGGGTTCGCCTCGATCCCGTGCTTGGAGACGACGTACCCCAGCAGCTGACCAGTGGGTACACCGAAGGTGCACTTTCCTGGGTTTAGCTTTATTTTGTACCTCCGCAGGTTGACGAAGGTTTCTGCCAGGTCGGCGAGTAGGTCATCCTGGCGAGTGGACTTTACCACCATGTCATCGATGTAGACGTGGATGTTGCGGCCGATTTGGCTCGCCAGGCACTCCTGCATACACCTCTGGTAGGTCTCCCCGGCGTTCTTGAGGCCGAAGGTCATGGCGATGTAGCAGAAGGCTCTGAATAGCGTGATGAATGCCGTCTTATCCTCGTCCTCAACTGCCATTTTGATCTGATTGTACCCAGAGTAGGCATTAAGGAAGCATACCGACTCCAAACCCGCGGTTGAATCGATGATTTGGTCGATTCGCGGGAGGACGAACTTCTCCTTCGGGTAGGCGCTGTTGAGGTTTGTGTAATCTATACACATTCTCTAGGTCCCGTTTTTATTCTCGACCAGGACTAGGTTTGCCAGCCACTTGGAGTATTTGATTGTCCGGATGAAGCATGCAGCGAGTAGACGCTACACCTCCTCGGTGATTGCTCGATGGCGCTCTTCATTGAAAGGCTGCAGCGACTGCTTGACGGGTCGCGCTTTGGGGCCGACGTTGAGTTTTTGCTCAGCGAGTTCCCTCGGGACACCAGGCATGTCAGATTCCTTCCATGCGAAGATGTCGCGATTCTCACGTAGGAAGTCGATGAGCGTGCCTTCCTATGCTGGGCTCATGCCCATCCCAATCGTCACTGTCTGGCTGGAGTCGCCTGGGACCAGCTCGACGGTGCAAGTGTGCGTCGCTGCCTCGAAGGCGGTGGAGCTGCCACCCTCCGAGTTGGGCCTCTTGAGTATGGTGGGGTCGTCATTGTTGACCCCGCTCGCGTACTTGGCGAGCTCCTCTGCATGGTTGGCTTCTGCCACGATGACAGCGTCAGCGAGCTCGGCGCTTTTGGCCTCGCACTCTGCGGCCATGTCGGGGTCGCCATGGAGGGTGATGATGCCGCACGGCCTGGGGAGCTTCATGGCGTTGTACGTGTAGTGGGGCACTACCATGAATTTGGGGAACGCTTGGCGCCGCAGGATGCAGTGGTAGGGGCTGTTGAACGGCACCAGCTCAAAGACGATCCGCTAGGTGCGGAAGTTCGCTGGTGTGCCGAAGGTGACTAGCAGCGTCACCTTGCCGATCGGGTACGCCTTCCGACTGGGGACGGTGCCGTGGAAGGTGGTGTAGGTCGTCTCGATCATCGACTGCAGGAGCCGTAGTCGCCTGAATGTGTTCAGGTATAAGATGTTGATGGAGCTGCGGCCGTTCATCAATGTCTTGGGGAGCCAATAACCTCCCACCTTGGGGTTGACGACCAAGGCAACTCGGCCTGGATATTCGATCCGTGGCGAGTGGTCCTCGCGGATCCAGGTGATTGGTTGCTCGGACCCGTTAAGGAACTGGGGGATGTCGATCTGGGACACCGCGTTAACAGCGACAACGCGGGCGATGACCTTCTTCTCGCGCTTCATGTTGAAGCCTGTGAAGGTGTGGAGCGAGCCAGCGTCGTTGCCGAATTTGCTGCCATTCGGCGGATGGTGGTCGGGGTCTTCCCTTGCGCGCCATGCCTTCCCAATCGACGGTCGTGTGCATGGCAGGTTTCCCCTCCCTACTGTAAAACACACAGGGCTGGTTGAGGAGAGCCGCGGGGTCGAATTGTGGCTTCGCCTTGTAGTTTCCACCGTCTTGGCGTTGGCCTCCATCGCGGCGAAAGCTTTTGGGCTCGCGTGGGGCATACTCGGTGTTGGCGACGAAGTCGACTCGCCCATCACCTTGGCGCTTTCCTGTGAGGCGAATGTTGATGTACCATAGCTTGGGTCGTCTCCCATTGTCATGGCCGCTCGTGCGACGATTCCCTCCCGACTCGTCATCGGTTTCTTGGTTTGGGTCCTCAACCGCGTACCGCTTGGCGATCTCGAGGAGGTCCGGTATGTTGTCGAGTGTTTTGTACACCCGCATGAGTTTGGCGACCAGGGGCTCGTAGCGGCACGAGGTCTTGAAGCAGTGGATCGCGGTGTCTGGGTGGATTCCGGCCGCGTAGTACCACAGGTCTTGCCACATTTGGACCCAGCTGTGGGTGGACTCGTGGGGTCCCTGGACGCATCGCTCCAGGTCCTCGATGGTGGTGGCGCGGGTGTAGGACCCCTCGAAGTGCCTGACGAAGGCATCACGTATTTCCTCCCAAGAGTCGGTGTTGTCCGCGGGGAGGGTGTTGATCCATTGCCGGCACGCTCCCTCCATCATGAGGGGGAGGTAGCGAGCGGCACGCAGGTCAGTGTGGCCGGCGATTCCCATCGCCATGAGGTAGGTGTCTAGCCACACGGACGGGTCGTACGAGGGGTCGTACTTCTCGATCTCTTTCGGCGCCTTGAAGTTCGCCGGGTATCTTTTGCCTCGGATCATGGGTCCGAAGCACTAGGGTCCGACTCGGCACAACGACCCCCTTGGTTCGTTGTCGCGGCGATTGGTGAGGGTGTGCCTCAAGTCATCATGCTAGCGTGCGTGCCAGCTCTAGTCGTTGATGATGTGGGTGCGCGCGTCGACTTACTGCCCGTTGGCAGCGGCGAAGTTGTTTGCCGGTCGCGGGTCGTTGGTGGAGAGTGCCGTGTTGGGGATATGCTATATGGGTATCCTCGTAGCGTGTCACTTATCCGGATAACCCGGGTGGACCATAGTCGGTAGCATGGCCTATGTCCTGCTGGGCGGCCCAGTTAGATGGATCCAGAAGGGAGGCCCATGCCGAATAAAGGAAAGCTACGGTGGAGTCACCAACTTACCCGGAATCTTGGAGTGCAAGATACACAAGACTAGTAATAGACGGTGTAGGACTCTGTAACCTGTCTGGCTAGGACTTTTCCCTGTAACCCTAGGACCTCACGACTATATAAGTCGGGCCTATGGGAGCCTTTAGGGCACAATCTCAGACGATCATAGACAACTCCATACAACCTCGCATAGTGAACATATCCCAGTAATTCGGCGTATTGCTCTTATAGTGATTTATAGCAGGAGTAGGATTCCGCCACCGTTGTGGGTTCTGAACCTAGGTAAGCTGTGTTATCTCGTACCCGTCAACCGTCCACCTTACCCCACGTCTCTAAACACGCACTGTGAGGACCCCTCCATGGTGTACTCGTCGGCAATACCACGACAGTTGGCGCCCACCATGGGGCAAGAGGCGCTGTAGGCTGTTCAGCGGGCGAGGACCAAGATCTTTGCGGGAATCGACGAAACCGTAGCCATCGGCCGTGTTCTCTTCTCCGGCAATGTTCCGATCGTCCCTCCCGACGAGTTCTGGATCCCGGCGAAGACGAACCCTACGCGGTGTCCAATCGTTCCTATCGGAGACATCCACCTCTTCATCGGCGAAACCGACTCGAGCACTAGTTCCCTGGGAGTCGGAGGAGCATCAAGACCCGCACGGACCGCCTACGGTAAGGATATGTTCGTGGAAGGATCGATGTCAGATCTCTCTTTGGAGTTTGCCGGCAAAGATCGAAAAGCATCAAGGCCCGCACAGACCACCTACGGGCAGGATACGTTCGCGGAAGGATCGATGTCGGATCTCTCCTCGGAGATTGCCGGCAAAGATCAAAAAAATTCAAGGCCCACCCAACCGCCCCTGTGCAGGATATAAAGGTGGAAGATCACTGCAAATCCGCCGGGTTAGTCCGTGCGTCTAGACAGCAGAGATCCAAGTTCGTCGGCGTGGTTACCATCTTCGATCTGGCGCGCTGCGTTTAGGGAGAGGGCGAAAACCCCCGCGATTACCTGGCCAGGTGGCTCCGTATACAAGCCGATCTAGCCCAATTCCCCGATGATAACGCTTTGTATCACTTCGTGGATGGACTGGACCGCGGCACGCTTCTCCGACATTCTTTAAGATGGCAGTGGGCAACAGGACGCCTTGCTCTCGAAGAGATGGTGAGCACCGTCAACAGCTACGCGGCAACTGACGCAGCAGCCCAGATGGAACTTGCGCTCAGAGACGGAGAACCACCGATTCAACATCCGCCGCCACCGCCTCCCGCCGCCATCGTCGCAGCAGCACCACCACCTCCAGTCATCGTCGAGGCCGTTGCACCACCACCGCCCGTCATCGAGGAAGTCCTGGCACCCTCCTACTCTGTCATTGTTGCGCTTTATGCTGACTTCAGTGCAGATTCAGAGGAGATAGACTTCAGTACAAAAGAGCTAGACTCCGCTATGCAAGAGATGGAGGAGGAGTACTCGCACGACGAGCAAGCCAACAACACCATCACGTCTCGAGGGGTGTTTGTCACCATTGGGATGGCGATGGATGGAGATCAACCCGGACGAGCCCCGCCTACGGCACTGGAAAAGGGAAGGGGCCACTTATTGCTACTGACGATGATCGCGCAAAAGTCATGCCTCCTCCGCCTAACCCAGTGCAGCAGCCGCAGGAACTCGGCACCGGCCCGAGCAACAACAACACAGCAAACTTGCCGCCTCCAGCATCTACGTCTGCAGCAGCCCAAGTTACTCCAGCTGATAGAGTGATGTACGGAAATCTCCTCGTCGAGCCACTAACCGTTGCTCATATCCGTAACGTGACCCATCTTGACGAGAAGCGCCAGCAGCTGCTGGAGGAAGCGCAAGCCATCGCGGAGCAAGGCGCTAAACTAGATCGAGATTTGGTCAACACGCAGAAGTCGATAGAGAAAGCTAGATCAATGGAGGCTGAGTACAAGACTTTACTGCAGCAGAAGGCTAAGAAAGCTCTGGCTCGCTTCATCAACGATCCTGGTGTACGGCGCAATCTAGGATGGGCTCCCCCTTAGCCGGCACAGGCCAATCCATACATTGATAGTGAAGGCAAGCAGGTGATGCCCACCCCACTCCTTAACCTCGTCGTCGCCAAGACCCTTCTGGAGCAGGATAGATAGCCTGAGGCAGTGGAACATGTCTATGACCTAGTGGCCAAGGCGGTGAAGCAGCAGGAAAAGGCCACCTCTTAGAGACTCGATTCTGACCCAGCGCTTTGCCAGTCTAGCCAGTACAAGCCGCCAAGGGACAGATCTCCTCTTAATGTCGGATCCTAGACGGGTTCAGCAGAACGAAGACGGAGGGATGCGCGCAACAGGATGGATGCTATCCCCATATCCTCCGATCATGGAGAAAAGGCCCGACCTCGTCGCCCGTTGCCACCGCCCTGATCTCCCCGACATCGTGAAGATTACAAAGCTCACCATCATACGGATATGCCCCCACCAAAGCAGTGCGGCATCGTCATCCGTGACAAGGCGGAGCAGACCCGTCATGACGGAGAGTGCAACCAAGGACACAAGAGAAGGTCACGCCATGACCCTCCGTGTCCGATAAGCGACTGTAACAGGCGAGAGGTGTCGCAGGAGAGTAACAGCAAGAAGGCTAACCCACCGCCACCTCCGCCTCTGTCACCACCAAGCAGTCACCATGGCGGAGGAGGCCCACATCGTTCGCGCAGCCCATCCCCTGTTGACAAAAAGAAGAAGAACCCGGAGCCGTACGATGCATGTTCGCAGATCGATCAGATCCACGAGGCCCGGGAAGGACCATACCTGGGACCATGTTGCTTTGGACCTGCAATACGGTCCGCAACTTAACCCAAAGGTTTCCGGATTGAAAAGACCATCAATCCCTATAACGGCACCGCCAAGCCGGCCACATGGTTGCAGGACTACGGCAATGCGGTGGAGATTGCCGGAGGCAACCCCAACGTCGCCGTCAAGTACCTCCCGTTAATGTTGGCGGGCACGACCCGTCAATGGATCGACGACTTGCCGGAGAAATCTATCTACAACTGGCTGGACATGCAAGAAGCATTCACCAAGAACTTTGAGGGTACATACAAGCGTCCATGCACTATGGAAGATCTACAGCGGTGTGTGGAAGAGAAATACGAGACATCTCGCGCCTACCTCTCTTGCTCGCTGGATATGAAGAATTCCTGCGCAGAAGTACACACCCAGACCGCCATGGCTGCCTTCATCGATGGATTGGAAAGGGGCACGTTGCTCCGGCATAAGATGAAGCGCTTGTAGGACAATCACCAGCATGACTTGAACCAGATGATTCAGTTGGCTAGTTAGTTCGCAGCTTCCGACGATGATGCTCGTGGCTCCTTGACGGCAACAGCCGTTCCAACTCAAGCTCGGAGGAACAGCAGTACAAAGCGGAAAACCGCTCCAGAAGAAAATCAATCTACCGACATGGTCGCCATGACTTTTGCAGGAAGAGGAGAAGGCGGACAGCGTGGCCGAGGAAGGGGATCTGGTCGTGGTCAGCAACGAGGAAGTGAAACCACCTTGGCGCCGCTCCATGTTCCCCAAACCTACGAGGAGTATCGCGATATGCCATGCCTCGTACACCTCGACGCCAACGGCAAGGACACCCATACCAATCGACACTGCAAATTTGTCAACAACCTCAAGGAAGACCCGAAGTCCGGCTACAAGCGAATTCGAAAGAACAGACCGCGAGGCAAGGGCAAGGGGAAGAACAAGGAGGAGATGTCCAAGGATTCGAGTGATATGGACAAAGACGTTGACCCCAAGCACGCCGCTAAGAGAGATGACAAGGGCAAGAACCCCTTCGCAAAGAAGGCTCCAGTCTACCACACTTTCCTTGGAACCCCCGCCGTCCGACAACAAAAGACCTCTATGAGGATCCTGATGGACACTCTCCCCCCAGTTCCCAGTACCTGCGTTGGTCGGAGGTTCCAATAACTTGGGACAGGACTGACCACCTAGACCTCATACCTATGGAGAACCAGTACGCCATGGTCATCAACCCCTTGATTGACGGCGTGGAGTTCACCAAGTGTATGGTGGATAGTGGAAGCAGCATCAACATCATGTACCTGGATACACTACAGAAGATGAACTTGACGGCGGCAAACCTAAGGCGGACCAACACCATCTTCCACGGTGAAGTTCCTGGTCGAGAGGCTCGGTCCCTTGGGTGCATTACACTTCAGGTTGCCTTTGGCGATGTTAACAATTACCGCCAAGAGCGCATGACCTTCGAGGTGGTCCGCTTCAAGATCCTGTACCAGGTCATATTTGGCCTCGACATATTCCAACGTTCATGGCCAATCCATGCTTCGTCTACAACGTTCATGGCCAATCCATACCCGGACCAAATGGTGTCATCACCGTAGCTGGAAGCTTTACCAAGGCAAGGGACTGCGAGATCAATGAAGCAGTCGTTGGAGAAGCTGTCCTCTACAACGAAGAATTCAAAGAGATACAGAGCAAGGTCAATGACTCAGAGATGCCCGCGTCGAAGAAGCAGATCTCCGACTCCGCTCCTGTGTCCAAGGCCACCATCGAGACCAATCCAGTGGAACTTATGGTAGGCGATGCCTCCAAGGTCACCGCCATTGGGACGAACCTGGATCCCAAATAGGAAAGCGCGCTCGTCGAGTTCCTCCGTGAGAATAGGGACATCTTTGCTTGGCAACCTGCCGACATGAAAGGTGTACCTAGGGAACTTGCCGAGCACAGCTTAAACATTGATCCAAAATGTAAACCAGTGAAACAACCTCTACGACGCTTTGGAGATGAGAAGAGACGCGCCATTGGCAAAGAGATAGCTAGGTTACTTAAGGCTAGATTTATCCGAGAAGTCCTTCACACGAAATGGGTGGCCAATCTTGTACTTGTCCCCAAAAAGGGAACCAATGAATTAAGAATGTGCGTTGATTACACCGGCTTGAACAAAGCATGTCCCAAAGATCCGTTTGCTTTGCCTCGCATTGACCAAGTCATTGACTCGACGGCCGGCTCTGAACTTTTGTGTTTTCTCGATGCATACTCAGGATACCACGAAATCAAGATGAGGAATTTGCACCCATTGGACACTTCATTCACTACCCCATACGACACGTTTTGCTATGTTACGATGCCCTTTGGACTGAAAAACGCAGGTGCTACGTACCAGCGGACAATGCAACATTGCCTTCACGACCAAATTGGTCGGAACATTCACGCCTACATGGACGATATCGCGGTGATGTCCAAAAATTCAAATGACTTAATCACCGACTTAAAAGAAACCTTTGATAATCTCCGGAAATACAACATGATGCTTAACCCTAAGAAGTGCGTCTTCGGGGTTCCAGCTGTCGTGGTTTTGTCGACACGTACGCCATAGGGGTATCCCAACGGCAAGATTAGAGACGTGGGGAGAAGAAGGAGAGCGTCCGGGTCGGCTTAACACAGTTTACCCAGGTTCAGATCACACGACGGTGGCGAGATGCTACTTCTGCTATAAATCACTATAATGGCAATACGCCGAGTTACAGGATTGGGGGTTCGCTGTGTGCGGGTAGTGCTATGCACTTGGTGTTCTTGTGTCTATGCCCTAAAGGCTCCCGTAGGCCGGCTTATATGAGCGTCAGGACCTAGAGTTACATGGAGAGTCCCAGCCGAATACGGTTACAGAGTCCTAGACTAACACTAACTAGTATTCGTGTCCTCCAAGGCTCCGGCTTCCATCTATGGCGGTGGCACGTCGCCTTTCATATCCTGGCTAGACCTCCGTCTTGTCTATCAGCAACTAGGCCGCCCGGTTATACCATAGGCCTAACCACCAACTGTGGGCCACCCGGGCTTGCCAGTATGAGACTATGTCGTACGTATACCCATTTGGTATATCCACAACAGTAGCCCCCAGAGTTCTTCAAGATCCTCGCGTTCCTCCGTCTATCTTTGAGCGTAAGTATCACATCATCTTCAATTTGTAGGCGTGCTTCGTGAAGAATCTTGGAGAGCTCCCATATCATATTCTCATCTGACTAAACCTAGCCACCGAGTTTCTTGTATGCTTCTGCGAACGAGTCCAAGGCGGAGAATTCTAACGAGTCGTTAGAGATTCTTCCAAGATCTAGGAACGTCTTCAATATCATCATCCATGTAGGACGATAGGTAAGCCGGAAAAAATCACGGCTATCGGGCCACGATCGTAAAGGCTGCCAAACTTCCGACTTAGAGCCAACAAAATCACAGACATAAGAGCTTGCCGAATTAAGGTCTTAGAGCCTCTCATATCACGGACGTTTAGGCCATCGAGCCGTGTAACCTAGTGAAACTTCCGTGAAAACAAAGTTGATGTCGAGCCCCTGGGTTTCGCTAGCCGGATTTTTCACCGTCTTGAAAGTATTGTTGATATAACCATATGTAGCCCCCGAGCATTGAGTCGGCTTCATCGAAGGCGGCTTGATGCTCAAAAGAACATGTATAATTGTGCATCAAACGATTGTAGCCCCCGAGCGCCAAGTCGGAGTTTCAAAGGAAAATCGTCTTGGTGCTCTCAGAGTAGCTTCGGAAAAAATGCAAATAGTGTAGCCCCCAAGCGTCAAGTAGGAATTATTTCGGCTTGATGCTCTAGAGAGAACTAAACCATGTCTTGGAGATCATCATAATGTAGCCCCCGAGGTTTGTTCCGGCTTGGACGCAAGGTGGGACAAACCTCTTAAATTAGAGATGTCAAGCCCCCAAGCGTCGATCCGACCTTCTCAAAGGTGGCTCAAGTCTTGGTCAACGATTGCAATTGCAGCCCCCGAGGTGTCAAGCCTAGTGAAAATCCGGCTTAAAACACCTTAATCCAAGGAACGCGGCAATTTCCAAACTTTACGTACCTGAAATATAAACATAAAAATACAAATGTATTAAACTGTTCCTTTGATAGTGTCCAACGAAAAAATGTAAGGCGAAACAAGCATGGCCTTTAAACAAATGCTTTAAAGCTGAAACTATGCAGCAGATGGACAACATAAAACTGTTTAGGAGGAAAAAACTTAACTAATTTAAACAGTTTATATAAAACTTTATTTAAGCAAGTGCTGGCTTATCCATTATTCTGGTTTTTATGCTTGACCTTTCATGAGACGGAAGACTCGCAGCACAGAACCATGTCCTTAGGTGATGATGCCTAATGGCGCTATTTTTTTTAAATAATACATTTTTTTATTCATTGTCACAAATAATACGCAATTTTAGAAATTTTCAACTCTGTCGGTCCGTCGTCCGTTGAACGGACGAAGGCTGCGTGTCGTCCGTTCAACGGACGAAACACACCTTCGTACGTTGAACGGACGACACGCAGCCTTCGTCCGTTCAACGGACGACATGTCTGCTAGCTCCTCTCTCGATTAGTGCAATCAGTGGCGCAGTGCATATGTTACTTTCGCGGCCGTCGTCTCCTCAACGGACGAATCCCCCTTTCGTCCGTTGAACGGACGACACGCAGCCTTCGTCCAGAACGGACGGACCGACAGAGTTGCAAATTTCTAAAATTGCGTATTATTTGTGACAATGAATAAAAAAAATGTATTATTTAAAAAATATTAGCCCTAATGCCACCGTCCAGAACCCAAGGCCAAAATGCCGGCTTTGAGTGCCGGAAAGTCACTACTCCGGAATCCACATAAAAACAACAGAAAATGTGTATCCAGAAAACTTAAGCTAACGCCCGAACACTGGTAGAAAAGGGCCCATGCGTCCCGGTTGGTAAGGGCCATTAGTCCGGTTGCCCAACCGGGACGGGGCAATCGGGACTAAAGCTCTAACCATTAGTCCCGGTTGCCCCACCAACCGGGACTAATAACCTGCTGCCACGGCAGAGATTTGGCCCATTTATCTGCCGCGGCAGAGAATTCATTTTGGCACATTTTGTTGCCGCGACAGCATTTTCGCCACTTTTTGTGCCACGACAGAGAATTCATTTAGGTTGTTTTATTGTTTATTTAGTGTTTTGCACTTATCAACGAAAGAACCTTATATTACACAAGATCATCATGACAATATTACATTCAATACACGGATCGAGTTCATGCACTACATACAAAAGTTGCTATTCGATGCTACCGGCCAGTTCCTTCAAAGTTGCTATTTTTACTATCCCTATTGTCTATACACAGCAGAATAGTATTCCCCTTTCGGGTCTAGGACTTCTGCATCCAAGAATCCCGCCAATTCCTCCTGAATTGCTCTAACGCGATCCTTTGGCAGAAGACCGTCCCGTAGACGTTCGATCTGATTTAAAAAAGGAGTCAGCCTATATGAATATGAAACTAAACACAATTTGTTTGAAATTAAAAACTATAAAAATTGTTTACGTACGTGGAGTTGCTCTAAATTTCTGCCCTTCTCATCGCACGTCTGCCGGATGAACTCGCATACATAGTATCCACATAGATTGTTACCTGGTCCCTGCGTCAGGCACTTTACGAGAACAGAGTTCAATCAAAATAATAATCAAGCATGATAATAACTGTATCAAAACTATAATCAAAGAGATGCGCGGATATAGCTAGTGGTGCTTACATCTAGTGGTTGAAATGTAAGCTCCTCTTTCCAAACACCCCTAGCCTTGTTGGTGAACCGTTTCCAAGCGCTGCCCGGCGAAGAAAACGAATAAAAGAAGTTATTAAGTACTTGATATCATAAAATTCACGAACGTTGCCGATATAGTGTCGTAATGATTAGAATTACCGCTGGATAAGTATCTGCATGTCCTTCCACGTCTCAAGGGGTTTATGTTTCGAGTCCATGACTAGTACACGCCCTTTGTCAAGTTGAATGATTAACAGAATATAGTGGAAGCTGCAAATGCATAACTAATCAATTATATACTTAACATCGAGTAAGCAAAATAGAAAGTGTATACAAGACAATAACACTCACTCGAAGTTGTAAGGAAATAGTATTTCCCTTTTGGTTTCTTGAAACCTTAACGCGTGTACTATATTATCCTCTGTATCCTGGGGGCTTATTTTGAGATTAGCTTCATGAACCCAATATGGGTCAATGAAGCCAATGTCATAGATTTGTCCTCTGCTGCATTCGAGAATCTTCATTCTGCATATTACAGTATGATTATATACATGCAATAAACAAAATAATATAGCTGGAGACTAAATTAATTACAGAATTAGTACTTACAGACAATAGGCACTGATGATCGATTTGTCTAAGGCATCTTGATTGAATAATTGAAATAGTTCATCAAATTCAATGGATATCATGTCATCCCTTTCTTTCCCATGATGCTTTTTTGTAACCCTCAGCACTATCCAGTTAGCCCCGGCCTTTGTGGCATGCAAGTACCAGTTATGCAATCTTCGCATTTTTGTTGGAAGATTGTTTACCTCCTCAGGTTTGACGAGAGGTTTGCCGTACTGGTATTTGTATGCTACTTAACTCACGGGGAAGAACTCTAACTGGGATAAGTACTGGGCAATACTCATACCTTGAGCAACGGCAGCTTCTCCGTATTGTGCAACTACCTCTGGATCATACTGCTCTTCGGCCCCATATTTGCTCGACCCCACATTGGTTTGAGAAATCACCTTGAGAGGGGCGCAAGTCTGTTTTGCTTGTTCTCCGAGCTGGGCAACAGATTTCCCGCTTGCATCAGTACTGCTCTTCGAGGCTTTTTGTGTCGCATGTGACTTGAGAATAGAACGCTCATAGTCTGATGACAGCTTTGGCTTGGGTTGATGAAGATTCTTTAGCATTTTCAACACTTTGGCTTTTTCTTCTTTGGTGCTGGGGAACTCTGGCTCTTTCGGCCGCCTCAGCTTAGCGAAAAACGCTGTCGTTTCCGCATCAACGATCGCCGCAGTCTCCTCTTCAGTACAGTCATAAGCTCTCTTGGGAGGAACCGTTGGTACTTTTGGAAGAGGCTCTTGTTTACGTTTCGGCGATCGCTTACGACGCACAGTAGCGGTACGCTTACGCTTTTTATCCTGAGGCGCCGGCGATGGCTCCCGCGGCGATGTTTGCACCGGAGATTGGTGAGGCGACAGAGCCGGGTGAGGCGACGAAGACGGCTGCCGCGGCGGCGACGACCTCGCTGGAGACGGGTGAGGCGGTGGCGAAGATGGCCTTGGCGTGTAATTTCGAAGCACGATACAATCCTTCGGCCATAGAATGGTGACGTTTTTTGCGTCACCCAACACAGTCACATCCCCTTCACCAGCAAGGTAGTGAAGATCCAAAACCTCAAAGGTGGGCATGATTTCATCCACACCGACAACAACGTAGCCCTCTGGAACCGGACGACTGTGGTAAGTTGGTGTGGGTCCAATTGGTAAGGCATAGCCGACCGCCACCTTCATTGATATGTTCACAACTTTGACATGTAGCTCGCAGTGTGTCATCTCTGTGATATCATCCACTGGGTAGCCAACAGGAGCCATCCCATCATCGGCATCGCCATTGTCATCACCCGGGACCTTGGTGGAAGCCACACTACTTTTTCGATTATTCGATAGGCCGGTAGCATCGAATGCAGTGTGCTGATGAGATGGGCCGGTAGTACTTTGCTCTTTAAGTGAGTTAATTTCATCTTGTCGTTGCTTTAATCGTTCTTCAATTAAACGCATTCGCTCTTTCTGACTTTCTTCTTCAACTGCCGCCCTGTCCTTACTCCTCTGACGGCTTCTATCAGGATATTTCTTCCTCTCTTCGGGAAACCCAGTCCTCCATGATTGGGAGCCTATTGTGCCTCGTGTTCGTCCATCATGTTCCTTATTTCCAAGGGCGAGTGTGAGCTCATCATTCTCTCTATCGGGAATGAAGTCCCCATCTTTAACAGCCTTTACTGCTTTTCTCATCCTCTCGATTGGCAAGGGGTCTTCTTTATGTCGTATGTTATATATACACCTCCCTTCCGAGTCCAACGTGCCCCCATGCCCGTAAAACCAATTCCTTGCACGTTCTACCCAATCGTCTGTCTCTGGGGTGATATTTTTATCACGCAGTTCCTGCTCAAGTTTCTCCCACTTAGGAATGCCAACCTTGTAGCCACCTTGCCCCATAGTATGGTGATACTACTTCTTAGCAACATTCAGCTTATTCGTTTCAGACATTTTCTTAGCTTTTTCTGATTTCTTGTATTCCACAAACTCATCCCAGAATGGTTTTATCTTCTCAAACTGAATATTCTTGAAATCGGGAGTCTTCTTTTTCACGACATAGTCAAGGTGCAATCTTTTCTTCTAGTTGGTGAAACACTGGGCCATCTTCTTCAAAGCCCACTCCCTGACCTTAGCCTCCATGGCTCTCCCATGTTGTAAGGCGTCCTCAACTGGATCCTCCGCATTTGGATCCAGCTCTATCTTCGGTAGTTTGAAATTAACCATGAGCCTCTTCCACAGTAAATCTTTGGCGTTGTTAGGGACAAATAAACATGTTCCCTCTTCATCCGCTTTAGCAGGCCTATTCCAATTTCTAATGGAGATCGGGATTAAGTCCCTAACGATTACTCCGCATTGTGCCACAAATTTGGTTGCGACAACTTCGGGAGCTGTCGGTCTGCCGTCGTCAGCGACATCTTCGATCCTAAACCTCTCATGGTCTTGCAACTTTTTGGTTGGGCCTCGTCTGCTCTTTTCAGTAGATTCCTTCGATCCGGAGGGCCAAAAGAAGAAAGATCATCGTTACTATTTCTATATAGATAGCAGATGATTAATTAATGAATTGATTTATATTACATGCACCTTGCCGGAGCGGTCGTCTTCTCGATTACACAAGGCATTGCCTTCTCCCTCGCGGAAGGCAACACCTTCAACCTCAAACAAGTTGTCTACTCCGGTAAAAAGAGGATCACCCTCACCGGAGTTGTTCAGAAACGTTGATACGTCTAAATTATCTTCCCCACGGATCACACCTTGGATCAATTCTTCCTTTTCTTCGTCTTTGACGTGTGGGTCCATATTTTCTGCATAGGTGAAAAAACAAATAAGTCAAAGCGGCTAAAGGAGAAAGTTAAGGAGAAACCCTAATATATACATACACAATAATAAAAATGAAGAGAAACCCTAAACCTAGCTACAAAAAGGAAACTGTGTAGTAGATAGGTAACTCTAGCTAAAATCAACTAAAATCAATATTCCAGAGTTCCGAGGGGTGTAACCTAGTTCGGAGAAACCTCCGATGCATATGAGAGGGGAACATGAGTATAAGGCTACAAAAGGGAAACTATCCAGCAGATAGGTAACACTAGATACTAACAAAATACCATATTGGAATCGATCTCGATCTCGATATCGTATTCTACCGAGAAGAACCAAATCACCGGAAAGAAAGGGAAACAATCAACACATGGCATCGATGCAATGCTCAAGCAATGATGATGATACGACAAGTTAATGTGCATTGGAATGTAACCCTAAAGCATGCTCGACAAGTTAATCGGGGTTCCGAGGGGCGCAAACCCTAACTCAAGGAACTCCGGAATCACCTGTTAGGGTTACTAGGGTGTTCTAATTAAACTTGTCATTTAAGTTGTTGAACAATGGATTACTATGGCATAGATAGATAGTTCTCATTTTTCTGAACATTTTGGTATATTATTTGTATTTTTCTGAATTACAGATTAAAAGTTATTGAATTTACAAGTTTTATTCAAATTCTGAAATTATTAAATCAAATGTTTAAACCTTTTGCACCATAGTATGACAAGGATAATGATATGAAAAGTTAATTTGTATTAAAAAGTAACCCTAAGACATGCTCGGCAATTTAAACGGGGTTCCGAGGGGTGAAAACCCTAACTCGGCGAAACTCCGGAGTATATGAGAGGGGTTGATTTTGTTTTCTAATTAAACTTCTCTTGAAAGTTGTTGAACAATGCATGATTATAGGTTAAATAGTTAGATCTCATTTTTCTGAACATTTTGATATATTATTTGTATTTTTCTGAGTTATAAATAATTAATTATTGAATTTACAATATTATATCAATTTATGGATTTAATTAAACCATTTCTGAATTTAAACAAAACAGAAAACATTTTTTACACCACCACTGCTAGCCACAGTGGCTGACAGAGGGGCCCGTGGCCACCTCAGCCTCCACGCAGGGAGGTGGGACCTGGACCAGGCCACGACAAACCTGCATCATAGAGGCACCTAGCCTCTAAGGATGGCAGGTGGGACCGGGGCGACGCGGGCCCCACGCGTTAGCCACGCGAGCACCACGTCACCACGACGGGCGACGCGGCAGATGGTGGTCGACGATGACCCTGGGGAGCACGCGGGACTGCGGGGCTGTGCGCATTCGAAAGAGCTCGTCGAGGCGAACCATATGGTGGCTGCGCCGCCCATTATTGGTCGCCGGAGCGACGAGCACAGCGGCGGACAGAGGCGGGGGCGACAGATGGTCGTCGCGGTAGAGCTAGAGAGAGACAGGGAGCGTGTGAAGAGGTGCTAGAGCACCAGTGGCTCACCACGAACGCGATGCCGGGGTCGGGGAAGCAAGGGGTGGCCGAACGGAGGCGAATCGACGGCGGCCGGAGCTCGGGAAGATGGGTTGCAGAGCTTGATTAAGGCCGAGCGGGGACGATTCCTTTGGCGTAGAGACGCAGTCCAGCACGGCGGATCTCCTCGGCGACGAGCTCGGCGGGCAGCCTGCCGGCATTGTGGGGGGGGTTCCTGTGTGCGCGCGTCGATGAATGAGATGGGGAAGAAGAAGAAGAGGAGGGGCACCCAGTTATAAACGAAGGGCCTTTAGTCCCGGTTGGTGGCTCCAACCGGGACTAAAGGGGCATACGTCCCGGTTGGAGCCACCAACCGGGACCTATACTCCAATATTTTTAGCACACCAAGGGTTGGCGCGCAGGGGGTCTTTAGTCCCGGTTGGTGGCTCCAACCGGGACATATTCCCCTGTTTTCAAAAAATTTCAGGTATTTTCTCTCTCTTCCCGCCTTATTTTTTATTTTGGGGTTTAAATTTGTATTGTTTCTTAAATGATAATTAATTTGGAATTTAGAAAAACTTTAAACATAAAAAGTGTTTGTATTTGAATAAATAATTCAAAACCATTTTTTGTTTTAAAAAATAATTAATGTAACCATTTAAAATATGAACCATTTACAATTAAAAATGAATTAACTTATATTTTTTTAATATCAATTTGGAATTTAGAAAAACATTAAACATAAGAAGTGTATGGATTTGAATAAATAATTCAAAAACATATTCTATTTTTAAAAAATAATTAATGTAACCTTTTAAAATGAATTAACTTATATTTTTGAATATTAATTTGGAATTTAGAAAAATTTTAAACATAAGAAGTGTATGGATTTGAATAAATAATTCAAAAACATATTCTATTTTTAAAAAATAATTAATGTAACCTTTTAAAATGAATTAACTTATATTTTTTAATATTAATTTGGAATTTAGAAAAAATTTAAACATAAAAAGTGTTTGGATTTAAATAAATAATTCAAAAACATTTTCTCTGAAGAAGTGTATGGTCGAACCGGTGTGCATGAAGATAGGGGACGGGCATCGTTAGAACTTGCATTGGATCTCTGAAGAAACCACGAGCGATAGATCATGTACCTGTAGTACAAACCGGACCCACTTCCTACCGATTCGGCAGACATTTGTCCTTTTTACCCGGGATGGACGAAAAGGTTTGAGATGTACCGGTTGGGATATAGTCCATGTAAGGTGGTCTAGTATTTTAGGAAAATAGTACGGTAGCATTTTGAAACGGCATTTTGGTGGTTACTTCACAAAACGACCCGTTTTTTGCGCTCGGAAAATGGAAAAGGGATTTTCCGTGCGACAAAAAGGAAAACTTCCTCCTGCAACATTGTTCTACATACCAATGTCCACACACATGCATAATATGGGCACAACATCACAAACTATGCCGTGATTCAGCACATAACATCGGTCATTTGGACCGAAAGCCATGAAACCTCGAACATGATAGGTCATTTTGTGAAGGTTTTTTCGAAACATGATCATTGTTCGGCACACATTTAGTCCCGGATGTAGTCACAAACCGGGACTAAAGGGATTGCGGCAGAGTAGGCCAGACAACACTAATAATAGGGGTGAGTGTCGACATTACGTCGTGCGGCTTGTACCTTGTCCCGGATGGTGTCACCAACCGGGACTAAAGATGAACCTTTAGTCCCGGTTGGAGACACCAACCGGGACTAAAGATGATTCAGCACTAATAATAGGGGTGAGTGTCGACATTATGTCGTGAGTGTCGACATTATGCCGAGCTGCTTGTACTATAAATATGCATCCTTATGAGTCCAGTCCTCCAGCCAGTTTGAGGCATCTCCAAGATGGTTTTAGAGAGCAGGGACACCACTACGGCCAGTTTCAGGGAGATGCCGACGGAGCCCAGTCCTCCGGCATCTCCGAGAAACTGGTCATAGAGGCACTCCCTAATATGTGAAATTAGTTAGCTCCGAGGCGTATTGATCTAGTTAGTGAAGTTACAAGCTGCAAGATGGTTTTCGAGAGCAGGGACACCACTGCGGCCAGTTTCAGGGATATGCCGACGGATCCCAGTCCTCCGGCATCTCCTTGAAACTGGTCATAGAGGCACTCCCTAATATGTGAAATTAGTTAGCTCCGAGGCGTATTGATCTAGTTAGAGAAGTTACAAGCTGCAAGATGGTTTTCGACAGCAGGGACACCACTGCGGCCAGTTTCAGGGAGATGCCGACGAAGCCCAGTCCTCCGGCATCTCCGAGAAACTGGTCATAGAGGCACTCCCTAATATGTGAAATTAGTTAGCTCCGAGGCGTATTGATCTAGTTAGTGAAGTTACAAGCTGCAAGATGGTTTTCGAGAGCAGGGCCACCACTACGACCAGTTTCAGGGAGATGCCGACGGAGCCCAGTCCTCCAACATCTTCAAGAAACTGGTCATAGAGGCACTCCCGGTCCAGCCACAAAATGGGACTAACACTCAAGACATTTATTAATATTAAAAACTGAGACTACAAAACCGGGACTAAAGGCCACAAACCGCGAAAGATATCCTTCGGTCAAGCCACAAACCGCGAAAGACATGAACTAGAGTTACATAATATGAGCATGAACTTCTTGGCATATGTCATTCCTTATGACCGCTTCAGACGTAACCATGGAGCATCTTCTTTACTTAACGGAATGCTTGGGTCAGTTTTCACTGTGAAGGGCGGAATTTCATCAAACTTATTATAATCTTCTGACATGTCTGTCTTGTCCTCGATTCCCACGATGTTTCTTTTCCCTGAAAGAACTATGTGACGCTTTGGCTCATCATATGATGTATTCGTTTGCATATTTTTTCTTTTTTTCGGTCTGGAGGACATGTCCTTCACATAGAAAACCTGAGACACATCATTGGCTAGGACCAATGGTTCATCTCTATAACCAAGATTGTTGAGATCCACTGTTGTCATTCCGTACAACTGGTCTATCTTTACCCCTTCCCCATTCAGGTTGACCCATTTGCAGCGAAACAAAGGGACCTTAAAAGAGACTCCATAGTCTAGTTCCCATATCTCCTCTATGTAACCATAATATGTGTCCTTTTGTCCATTCTCGTCTATTGCATCAAAGCGGACACCACTATTTTGGTTGGTGCTCTTTTTATCTTGGGCGATCGTGTAGAATGTATTCCTATTTATTTCGTACCCTTGGAAATTCAATACAGTAGAAGATGGTGACGCGGCCAACAAGTATAGCTGATCTCCAACAGTGGTGTCATTCAAGAGATGTATCCGCATCCAACCACCAAAAGACTTCATGTGTTCATCTGTAATCCATGATTCAGGCTTCCCCGGGTTTTTGGAGCGTACAATATTCTTGTGTTCCTCGATATACGGAGCTGCCAAGGTGGAATTATGTAGAACTGTGTAGTGTGCTTTAGTGAAAGAATCCCCGTCCCTACATATCATTGCTTTCTTTCCCAGCGTGCCTTTTCCACTTAGTCTTCCCTCATGCCGCGAGTCAGAAACACCAATCGGCTTAAGGTCAGGAATAAAGTCAACACAAAACTCAATGACCTCCTCTGTTCCATATCCCTTGGAGATGCTTCCTTCTGGTCTAGCACGGTTATGAACATATTTCTTTAAGACTCCCATGAACCTCTCAAAGGGGAACATATTGTGCAGAAATACCGGACCGAGAATGGCAATCTCTTCCACTAGATGAACCAGGAGATGCGTCATAATATTGAAGAAGGATGGTGGGAACACCAATTCAAAACTAACAAGACATTGTACCACATCCTTCTGTAACCTTGGCAGAATATCTGGATTGATTACCTTCTGAGATATTGCATTGAGGAATGCACACAGCTTCACAATGGGTACTCGAACATTTTCCGGTAGAAGCCCCCTCAATGCAATCGGAAGCAACCGTGTCATAATCACGTGACAGTCATGAGACTTCAGGTTTTGGAACTTTTTCTCTGCCATATTTATTATCCCCTTTATATTAGATGAGAAGCCCGACGGCACCTTGATACTGTAAAGGACTTCAAAAAAGATTTCCTTCTCTGCTTTGGTAAGAGCATAGCTGGCACGACTTAAGTGACGCCCTTTATCCGTCTTGTTATCTGTATGCATGTTCTTTGGGTCTTTCATAATTTGTTGGTCCTCCCGTGCTTCAGGTGTATCTTTTGTCTTACCATACACGCCTAGGAATCCTAGCAGATTCACGCAGAGATTCTTCGTCACGTGCATCACGTCGATTGAAGAGCGGACACGCAGGACTTTCCAATATGGCAGCTCCCAAAATATAGATTTCTTCTTTCACATGGGTGCGTGTCCTATAGCGACGTCGTTCGGAACTGATTGACCGCCAGGACCCTTTCCAAAGATTACTTCTATGTCCTTGACCATACCAAATACATCATCACCAGCAGGGAGTTCAGGCTTCTTCCGGTGATCTGCCTCACCTTTAAAATGCTTGCCTTTCTTTCTTACGGGATGATTGGTCGGAAGAAATCGTCGATTCGCTAGGTACACAACCTTCTTGCATTTATGAAAATATGTACGTTCGGTCTTCTCTAAACAGTGGGTGCATGCCTTATATCCTTTGTTTGTCTGTCCTGAAAGGTTACTAAGAGCAGGCCAATCATTGATGGTTACGAATAACAACCCTCGTAGATTAAATGGCTCCTGTTTGTTCTCATCCCACGCACGTACACCTGGTTTGCCCCACAACTGTAAGAGTTCTTCAACTAATGGCCTAAGGTACACATCAATGTCGTTGCCCGGTTGCTTCGGGCCTTGGATGAGCACTGGCATCATAATGAACTTACGCTTCATGCACAACCAAGGAGGCAGGTTGTAGATACATAGAGTCACGGGCCAGGTGCTGTGACTGCAGCTCTGCTCCCCAAAAGGATTCATGCCATCCATACTTAGACCAAACCATAAGTTCCTTGCGTCACCTGCAAAGTCTGGGAATTCTCTCTCGATTTTTCTCCACTGTGACCCATCAGCAGGGTGTCTCAACTCCCCGTCTTTCTTACGGTCTTCTTTGTGCCATCGCAACAACCTGGAATGCTCTTTGTTTCTGAACATGCGTTTCAACCTTGGTATTATAGGAGCATACCACATAACCTTAGCAGGAACCCTCTTCCGGAGGGGCTCTCCCTCAACATCACCAGGGTCATCTCGTCTGATCTTATACCGCAACGCGTTGCATACCGGGCATTTATCTAAATTCTCATACTCCTTCCCGCGGTAGAGGATGCAGTCATTAATGCATGCATGTATCTTTTGCACATCTAATCCCAGAGGACAGAGAGTCTTCTTTGCTTCGTAGGTACTCTCGGGAAGTTCGTTATGTTTTGGAAACTTCGGCTTCATTATTTTCAGCATCTTTTCAAATGAGGAGTCAGTTAGACCACACTCTGCCTTCCATCGCAACAATTCCAGTGTGGTACCGAGCTTTGTGCTGCCATCTTCACAATTTGGGTACAACAATTTCTTGTGATCTTCTAACATGCCCTCTAACTTCAACTTCTCATTTTCTGTTTCACAGTCTCGCTTTGCATCAGAAATGACCCTACCAAGTTCATCAGCCGGCTCATCTGATGCCCGTTCTTCACCTTTTTCCTCTCCATTGTCTTCCATTGCAGTATCACTGTATTCAGGAAACATATGATGATAGTTGTTATCATCATCTTCTTCTTCACCATCTTCCATCATAACCCCTCTTTCCCCGTGCTTGGTCCAGCAATTATAGTTGGGCATGAAACCTTTCATAATCAGGTGGCCGCGAATGATTTTCGAGGAAGAGTACTCCTTGTTGTTCCGACATTGAACACATGGACAACGTATAAATCCATTCTCTTTGTTTGCCGTAGCCAAATCGATAAATTTATCCACGCCTTTGATATACCCGGCTACCCGCCGGTTACCGTACATCCATTCCCGACCGTTCATCTGCATCATATAAGTAAGTTTATCAAAAAACAGGACATCATAAATAGTGAAATAACCAAGTCACACCGACACATTAATTGTATCAATGACCTAGAAAAGATAAGATTGCTAACCTCGATCGAGGGAAATAAAGAGGAGAAATCTCAAGTGCGTCTCGGACACCTTCTATATTTTTGTTCTATGAGAAATTCAACGGGATTTTTCACTCAAACATTTCAACAAACACCTTCAATGCATGCATGAGAAAAAACTAGCACACACCCTCACACCTTCCACCATTCGAAAAAACAGAGTGGAGGCAGAGGGGGCTGGGGCGTTGCATTTATAGAGGGCAAGGGGTCTTTAGTTCCGGTTGGAGCCATCAACCGGGACTAAAGGTGCGTGCCACCTTTAGTCCCGGTTGGTGGCTCCAACCGGGACTAAAGACCCCTTACCAACCGGGACCCATGCCCCCTGGCCCCGTGCCCGCTCCAACCGGGACGCGTGCCAGCATTAGTCCCGGTTGGTGGCGCAACCGGGACTAATGCTCCGAGGGGTCGCGAACGGATGGCCATTTTTCCTCTAGTGGAAGGCGGGTTTTTTACATGGTACGGGGCCTTAAAATGGCATGCCAGTAAAAAGTTTATACTCACGAGCGCAAGGCAACACGTGAAATAAGCTATGGCCAAAACGAAAACGGTAAAAGACTCGGGATATGAGTGAACCAATCTTAATCTCATGATCATAAATAATTAAAATAATAAATGTAAATAGAGACTTAACTGTTTAAACGAAGTCGGCATTGTTCGCGACGAAGACAAATTCGGTCTCTGCAAAGTATATTCCACTATAACGACGAAGCCGGACGTAGCTGATGCGTACTCTGCGTTACTATCGTAAAATTGCAGACAAATTCAATCAAGCCAATACCATATGCGGGGTCGGCCAAGACAAACCGGCAGACATGATTGATTCTATCTACCAAGTACATGCATTATGGGCAAAGTGCTTTCACGTTAAGGAGTAGCTAAAGGACAAGCTCCATAATGCTTCACGATTGCCTGATGCAACAGCTATGCTCCGGACTTGATTTGAATAAGACCTTGCGAAACCAGGTTGTTTCCGACGAGTTGTTCCTCCGTCCGGGTTCACATGCCGGATTGGCTCTACAATCGAATACCGGTTGGTATCCGAGTAGTAGACGCGTTGCGATTGGTTTAGACCATCTCGGTGACTCACGATCGATTCGAATCATCGGAGGCCATGCACGAAGCCCAAAAAACCAATCCGGATGACCAATCAAGTCGGAGGTTGTGTTGAAGCATACGTAGAAGGTTGCTGGTCTGCTGGATCCATTAGCTTGTCGGCGAGGAAAAAACCAAGCAGGATCATTGTAGTTTTTGCTGATGGAGATTCCGCACCTCCAAAGATGATTTAGATGTACATATCCGGGATGCAGCCGATTCGACCACACGCTAGAAAGAGCGATGACAATGTCGGCGTGTCCACTGGAGATGCGTTTTGTCCGTCTTCAAAGACGGCGATGAATCCCGCTTGGATCCGTGCTGTAAGCGCCTCTTGCCCCACGATGGGCGCCAACTGTTGTGGTTTTGTCGACACGTACGCCATAGGGGTATCCCAACGGCGATTTTAGAGACGTGGGGGAAGACGGAGAGCGTCCGGGTCTGCTTGACACAGTATACCCAGGTTCAGATATCACGACGGTGGCGAGATACTACTTAATGGCAATACGCCGAGTTATAGGACTGGGGGTTCGCTGTGTGCGGGTAGTGCTATGCACTTGGTGTTCTTGTGTCTATGCCCTAAAGGCTCCCGTAGGCCGGCTTATATGAGCGCCAGGACCTAGAGTTACATAGAGAGTCCCAGCCGAATACGGTTATAGAGTCCTAGACTAACACTAACTAGTGTTCGTGTCCTCCAAGGCTCCGGCTTCCATCTATGGCGGTGGCACGTCGCCTTTCATATACTGGCTGGACCTCCGTCTTGTCTATCAGCAACTGGGCCGCCCGGTTATACCATAGGCCTAACCACCAACTGTGGGCCACCCGGGCTTGCCGGTATGAGACTATGTCGTACGTATACCCATTTGGTATATCCACAACACCAGCCGGCAAATTGTTGGGCTTTATCGTTTCCCAGCGTGGAATCGAGGTCAACCCGGAGAAAATCAAAACCATCTTAAACATAAACCGTCCGACATGCCTAAAGGACATTCAACGACTAGCAGGTTGTGTTGTAGCAGTTAGTCGGTTCGTCAGCCGACTTGGAGAGAAGGCACTGCCGCTGTACAAGTGTTGCCTGCCAAAACTCACCGGCGAGCAGCGACGAGCAACACGAAGAGCCGGGAGGCTCCCAGAACTGCTGGTGGGCCCTGGTCCCTCGGGCAACGGCCCGCAAAACTCCGGCACACGTCCTGGCTTGGTTCGAGGGCGTGCCACCTGACCTATACCTGGTCAGGAAGGTGATGGATTGCTCCGATTGGTTTCCTGCATGGTAAACAAGTATACGTAAAATTCAAGCCGTGACCGGCTCCCAGGTTTCCCTGTAAATCGGCTCCTAGAGCCGATTGTCCCATGGTTCTGCATTAGATTTACGATAACATGGGGTTTTGCTTGATCACTACAAGTTAAATCGATCTACGACAGTTTAATGTTTTCACCACGTAACTGGAACGTCCTACACGTAATTGAGCCTGGTATGTACAAAAGATGAAGAATATTAACCCTAGAGGAGGCCTAATAACCAACGCAAAGTCAATTACCGGAACAACTTCTCTAGAACGAATAAGCCACGTCCTTACGTACTACTGGATCGTTCAACCCGTTTGTAAGGCCTGATTACGTAGATATTAAACTAAACCTTGGTGAACAAGGCACAACTATAACAGATCGAATCAGCTAAATAAAGATCAAGCAAGACACCACCCTCACACCCGGGAAAAGGTGCAAAGGCGGCGAGATAGCTAGAGGCAGCAAAACTAAACAATCATAGCGAAAAGTACTATTGCTAGCCCACACAAATCTATGATAGTAGTGTTACTCGCCATCAACAAGGCTTCAGTACGAGTAACACCAAACAACACATAAGTAAATACTGCCTAGATCGCAAGATGCGATCTAGGCAGCATGGCACTTACCCGAGAAAAACCCTAGAAACAAGGGGTGGCGATGCGCCAAGATTGTGTTTGTTGTGAACGTGATTGTCCTCTTTTTCTCGATAACCTTAGGTACATATTTATAGTCCGGAGACTCTCTACTTTTGGAATAACTCTACAACTCTATCTTTACCTAAACTGAAACGGAACCTAAACTGAAACGAAACCTACTATGATACAAGATACACGGGCAATTTAGCCCAATTCTACGCACTAGGCCGATCCAACAACACGTTGAATATACGCATCTTCCAAGCCCATCTTGATCACGGCCCATCTCCTTCGTTGGCCAAAATATGGCGATAACACATGCCCCCCTGGTTTTGGCAATGATAATTCCAAAACCACTCTGTGTTTTTTCCTTCTTCTCCTCTTTTTTTTTATCGGGCTGCGCGTTTGACAGAATACGTGGCAGAACAGAATCGTCACGCTACCCCTTCATCATGATGCCCTGTCTTCTCAACTCCTCCGCAGTGCATGATTTGACGATTTTGGCAGCGCAATCTGGGAAACCGCTATGGCATTGAACCGTCTCTCCACTATTCCCCTTATTTAAATTCGTCTGAGCAGTTCGCAGTCCCCATCTTCCTCTAGTAGCCAAAAAACCCTCTTCCTTCGCCGAAAAAACCCTCTTTCTCCGCCATGGCCTCCTCTGCTTCCTCTGGCCTGTCCTCCCATGCCTCCAACTCAATGAGCGACTGAGAGCCGACGCCAGAGCACCCGCCGATGGCGGCGTACAACACTCTCAACCCACAATGGTGGGACGAGAGGGGTTGGGACTTTGCTGTTTGGTCGGAGGACGACGCGTCCTTGACCGACGGCGAAGAAGACCTGCAGTTCCTTGCTGATGGGGAACTGGAGGCAGACAGCACCGATGACGCCATGTCCTGGGACGGCGTCGACTCCTCCGAAGAAGAGGAGGAAGAGGAGGACACCTCCTCCGAGGAGTACCAGCCGGTGAAGTACTTCCGCACCGGATCCAGTGAGGACACCGACGACGACGAGGACGAGAAGGCTCCTGCTGGCTTCTTCAGCAGCAGCAGCGAAGACGACGCCGGTAGCAGTGCTGAGGATAGCGCACAAAACGGCGGCGACGACAGCGACGACGACCTCGGCCTAGATTAGGAACCAGTAGCAGTAGTAGTAGTAGTAGCAATAAGCTCCCTTTTGTAATCAATCAGCCTTTTGTAAGCAACCAGCTTTTGAATGAATGAAAAATCTGTTTTCTCGAAGATTGCTTTTGTCGCCCCAATTTTGCCGATAGCCAAAATAGGTCGATGCTCCAGAAGTTGATGACACTGTATCGGCTCTCAACATACTGCACGCATACAGTCAAACAAGTCAAATCGCAAAGAGCCGATGACTACCCATCGGCTTCTCCCAAAAAACGTTGACAGGGCCAAAACTTGGTCGCATCTTTAGGCACATTAAAACGGCCACTTCTTGGTTTCAAACGGTGACCTGCGACCTTTCTCAAAACGGGTGACCCAAATCTCCAATTGCTCATCGAAAAACGTGCCCTGAACAAACAACTAGTGACAAGCAAGGATGAAGATGACGAAGCTGAGATCGCCGAGGTGGATCGTGTCCGTGCTGACGCCCTCAACGCCTTCAAAACATTTCTTCAGTAGCTTGTATGTGCGAACTGGCACCTGTTTGTAACATGTGTGAACCTCTAGAGTCGATGACCATGCATCGGCTATACATTTTGCTTTTATTCGGCCGATTTTCAGCATCGGCCCCCCACATTTTTACTGTCCATCGTCTCACGTGCTTTTACTTAGCCGATTTCATGTATCGGCCCCTCAAGTTTTACTGTCCAACATCCCACATGCTTTTACTTAGCCGATTTCATGTATCGGCCCCTCAAGTTTTACTGTCCAACATCCCACATGCTTGGAAAATATTTCTTGAGATGTTGACCGTTGACCGCCACTAGGAATTTCACGCCGTCCAGCTCCTCAAGTATGTACGCGTTTCCTCTTAAAACTTGGTCGACCCTGTACGGCCCGTGCCAATTTGGAGACCATTTACCATATGTTGCATCCTTAGTCCCCAAGGGCAACACAGCTTCCCATACCAGATCCCCAACGTGGAACTCCTTTGGCTTCACTTTCTTGTTGTATGCACGAGCTACTTTGGCCTTGTTTTCTTTGATTTTCTCAAGCGACCACAGCCTAAGCTCAGTCACATCTTCAACACTGTCACTCATCAAAGCTGCATATTCTTCAGCCGTTAGATTGTTCTGAAAGGTGACGCGTCTCGATCCAGCCGTAATTTCCCAAGGCAATACGGCTTCTTGTCCATAGACCAGATGGTACGGCGAGGTTTTTATCGCTCCATGACATGACATGCGGTAAGCCCATAAAGCCTCTGATAAAACCTCATGCCAACGCCTAGGGTGCTCATCGACTTTTCTCTTGATCAGCTTGATGAGGCTCTGGTTGGATGCTTCAGCTTGCCCATTCGCCTGAGCATAGTATGGAGATGATCTGATCAGCTTAATCCCCGTGTCCTCACAGAACTTTCTAAACTCTTGAGAAATAAAGACCGAACCTCCATCGGTCGTGATAGTTTGGGGAATCCCGAATCTATGGATGACATGTTCCTTCACAAAGTTGATAACATCCTTTGAGTTTACTGATTTCATCGGGACAGCCTCCACCCATTTTGTGAAATAATCAGTGATGGCCAAGATCCACATGTGGCCTTTGCTTGATGGAGGATTGATTTTGCCGATCATATCCATGCCCCAACCTCGGAATGGCCAAGGCTTGATGATGGGGTTCATTGCTGACGCGGGTACCATCTGGATTTTTCCAAATCTCTGACATGCTTGACACCCTTTGTAGTACTTAAAACAGTCCTCAAGCATGGTGGGCCAATAAAACCCTGATCGCCTGATCAACCATTTCATCTTGTGAGCTCATTGGTGAGTTCCACAGGTGCCTTCGTGTACCTCGTGTAGGAGCCGATTAGCCTCGGCTGTCCCCAGACATTTGAGCAATAATCCTTCCAGAGTCCTGTAAAACATGTCATCCCCAATAAGCACATACTTCATGGCTTTGTACCTTATCCGTTTAGGTGCCCCCCGAGCCGAATCCTTCAAGTAATTGAAGATATCGGCTCTCCAGTCGTCAGCTTCCAGGAACTGTACCTGAATATCGGCTCCCTCTGCAGCATCCTTGTAGCCTGAAGCCATCCGTGCAAGATCATTTGCCTCTATGTTCTGCGACCGCGGGATCCAGGTGAAGTTTACGTACCGGAACTACGCCATCAGCTCACGGCAGTGCAACCATAATGGGAAGAGGGACTCGCTCTCACACTTGTACTCCTCCGTGAGTTGGGAAATCACCAACTTGGAGTCTCCAAAAATTTCCACTGCTTCTGCTCCGGCTTCGAGGAGTAACTCCATTCCCTTGCATATTGCCTCGTACTCGGCTACATTGTTGGTGCGAGAGGTAGACAATCTGATGGAGAAGGAAAATGTTGCCCCCCGGGGCGACACGAGTAAAATGCCGATGCCGCAGCCATCGTCACAAACTGATCCGTCGAAAAACAAAGCCCACGCTCTTATGGACAGTGCTGCTATGTTAGTGTTGATCCTTTCAGCAATAAGATCGGCCAGCGCCTGTCCCTTAACTGCTTTCGCGGGTTGATACCGGATGTCAAACTCTGATAATGCAAACATCCATTTGCCCAGTCGGCCTTTTAACATAGGAGCCGACAGCATGTGCTTTATGACGTCTGATTTGCATATGATGATGATCTCTGCTGATAGCAAGATGTGGCGCAGCTTGGTGCAGGTGAAAAACAGGCAGAGGCACAACTTATCGATATCGGGATACCTTGTCTCCGCGTCCAGCATCCTTCTGCTTATGTAAAATACGACTCGCTCTAGCCCATCATAAACTTGCACCACCACCGAGGCGATGGATGTGTCAGCCACTGACAAGTAAATGTAGAACGGTCTGTCCGGCTGGGGTGGAACCAACACTGGCGGCTTTGTCAGATATTCTTTGATCTCGTCGAAGGCTCGTTGTTGTTCTGCCCCCCAGCGGAATTCCTCGTCAGATTTAATTTTCACTAGTCCCATGAACGGCTCTATCCTTCCTGACAGATTAGAGATGAATCTTCTGACGAAGTTGATCTTGCCGATGAGAGACTGCAGTTCTTTCTTTGTAGTGGGTGGCTTCATTGTTCGCACTGCCTCCTGATTTTTCAGGCCGATCTCAATTCCGCGTTCATGGACCAAAAAACCCAAGAACTGACCGGCCGTTACTCCGAAGGCACACTTCTTTGGATTCATCCGTAGGTCGAATCTTCTTGTTCGGTCCAGGACGCGTTGTAGATCGTCCAAGTGTCCTTGCGCTGAAGCAGACTTGACCACCACGTCATCGATGTAGATTTCCACCAGCTTGCCGATCATATCATGGAAAATATAATTCATGGCCCTTTGGTACGTGGCGCCAGCATTTTTCAGTCCAAACGTCATGACCACGTACTCAAACAATCCCACCGAGCCTGGTACTCTGAATGCAGTCTTGTGTATGTCTTCTGGAGCCAGAAAAATTTGGTTGTAACCGGCATTGCTATCCATGAAGCTCAAGATCTTATGACCAGCCGCTGCGTTGATTAACGTCTCTGCTACCGGCATCGGATACTCATCCTTTGGGGTAGCTCTGTTGAGATCCCGAAAATCTATGGCAACACGCCACCGGCCATCCTTTTTCTCGACAGGTACGATACTAGAAATCCACTCAGCATACCTGCATGGCCTAATTAACTTGGCTGTCAACATTTTCTCGACCTCTTTCTTGACTTCTTCCAGAATTTCGGCCTTCATTTGCCGTGCTCGCTGCTGAAATGGCCGAAATCCTTTTTTAAGCGGGAGCCGATGCTCAATGATGCTCCTGTCTAACCCAGGCATCTCTGTGTAGTCCCAGGCGAAGCAGTCTGGATATTGTTTCAACAGAGCTATCATCGGGCCCCGCAGACCCGGATCTAACTTCTTGCTGATAAATGTTGGTCGTGGCTTATCCCCAGGACCAATGTCGATCTCTTCTAGTTCATCAGCGGATGTAAACCCATACCCTAGCTTTCCGTCACTTGTCAAATCGATGCTAAACACAGGGCAAGCAGTAGGTGAGGACAACAAAAATAAGTTGGGCCGATTGCCTGAATCGGCCCCCTTTTTTATTGCATTAGTCAAGGATGGCTTACACCTTGTTGTTTCACAAGGGCAGGGCATCTCCCTGCTACGACTACGTGATCTGCTTGTCGTATGATTGCTGCTTTTTATGTTCTGTGGCCGATCGCGAGGATCGGCCGTACCACGTATGATCGTGGACCTTTCTACTCTGCCAGGCCAGTGGATAAGACCAGCCTCACCCCGTTTTTTGTAGCTTCAATGCGCTCACAACCATCTAAACTGATTCCAGAGATCGGCTCTTGGTCTTCTGCTTCCCAGACGTTCATGCCAGCTATGGAAATCTCGATAGAATCGTCTGCATGGATGACCTCCACTTCATCTCCGTCCCACTGTATTAGGCACTGGTGCATCGTGGATGGAATGCAGCAATTAGCGTGAATCCAATCTCTCCCTAGCAAGACAGCGTAGGTACTTTTGCTGCCCACGACGAAAAATGACGTGGGTATGGTTTTCCTGCCCACTGTCAGATCCACGTTCAGTACGCCTTGCGTTTCCGAAGACTGACCGTTGAAGTCGCTTAACGTGACGTTGGTTTTGATTAGATCTGCAGTGGAGCGTCCCAAACGTCGTAGCATGGAGTATGGCATGATATTGACTGCCGCTCCTGTGTCCACCAACATCTTGTTGACAGGTTGCCCATTGATGTAACCTCGTAGGTACAGGGCTTTCAGTGCTTGTAACCCTTCTCACGCGGCTTCTCAAAAATAACCGGCCGTGGGCCGCAGTCGAACTGTGCCACTGGTAGCTTATTAGTTCTTGGCGCACAGAATTCTGACGGAAGTATGAACACCATGTTTGTACCAGCCGATGTCTGTGCATCGGCTTTTATTGGTTTGGGGCGCCACTCTTTCCTTGTCGGGCGGTCTTCCGTCTCCAAAGTCTGCCTCACTTTGACGGCCAGATCAGGCCGTGCTTTCTTTAAAGCGTGGAGATACTGCGCTTCAGCTTCCTCCAAGTTACGCAGCCGTTGCACTCTCTGCTTTTGGGTGTGTCTGAGTCCATCGGGACACCACCTTGGACGGTGATACCTGTCTTCTTCTTTGTCATCCCTTGGCTTCTCGAGGCCCTTTGCTCGAGCGGACTCCCTGTGACGGCTCTGAGGTGGGAGAGGCCCTAGACGTTTGAACACTGACACCGGCCTCGTGTCCTCCTTCTGCTGTCCACATTCTGGGCAGTTGTCGACTGTAGGCAATCGGCTCATTCCCACGTCCCAGCAATACTTGAAGAAGGGACAATCCCAATGTTTGTCTGCGCCTTCCTTTTCTTTGGACGGTCCCCTAGCGAGGTGCTCATATCCTTCATTGTCTCCATCGCGCTGGCGCCGTTGATCATACTGACGCTCATACTTGTTAAGGAGATGCGTGGAATGTGGCTTCTGATACCGCACCCTCCTCACCTGTTCCTCTGTTAAGTACCGCCTGTCATTGTGGTCGGGCCGGTCGCATGGACCAGCCTCCTTTCTTTCTTTGCCCCGAGAGTGACCACCTTCCTCCTTGTACGTGTCATGGTGGTATCCAGACCCTGCCATATTAACACCGAACGAAAAGTCCAGCTGACGCCTCGCGGAGCGACTGAGTTCTACCATGTTGACGCCGGGAAACGGGTTCGTTTCCACTTTCATGGCGAACTGCCCAAGGATCAGACGGCCTTGTTCTATCGCCATTTGGATTTGGCGACGTAGCTCTTTGCAATCGTTGGTGGTGTGGGTGAACGAGTGATGCCACTTGCAGTATGGTCTCCCGTTCATTTCCTAAGCCGTAGGGATTTTGTGGCCTTCGGGTAACCTCAGCTGTTTCTCCTTCAGTAGTAAATCGAATATCTTCTCGGCTTTGCTCACATCGAAGTCGAACCCTTTTGCAGGCCCTTGCTATTTCACCCATTTGCAGGACACAGGATCTGCCCCTCGAGCCCATTCGGCTACGGCCACTTCCTGGTCTTGTGTAGGATCATCTTCTTCCGCATCGACCAGGCTTATCGGACGTTTGAATTTGTCTTGGTACAACTCAGGGTGGCGCTGTTCATACATCGTCAGTTTCTGGGCCATGTGCGCCAATGAGTTGTACTCCACTTGGAAAGCCAGATCCTTGATGGGTGCTAAGAGACCCAACACTGCCAGCTCGACTGCTTCCTTCTCAGTTAAACGAGCTGAGTAACATCGGTTCTTGACGGTCCTGAAGCGCTGGATGTATTCGGCTACAGTTTCTCCCCGCTTCTGTCGCACCTGCGCCAGGTCTGCAATGCCAGCCTCAGTAGCCTCTGAATGGTACTGGATGTGGAACTGCTCTTCTAGTTGTTTCCAGGTACGAATTGAATCAGGTGGCAGCGAGGTGTACCACCCAAAGGCTGGTCCTGTCAGAGATTGCGCAAAATATCTTACGCGCATCTGATCCGATGCCGAAATCATGCCTAGCTGTGCCAGGTATCGGCTTATGTGCTCGATCGAGCTTGACCCTTCTGACCCGCTGAACCTCGAGAACTCAGGGAGCCGATACTTGGGTGGCAGCGGAATCAGATCAAACTCGTTGGGGTACGGCTTTGAATAGCCGATTGTCCTTCTCTTCGGCACGAAGCCGAACTGGTCCCTCAGGATGGTACTGATTTGCTCCACTGTTTGAGCTGCAGGGGCTAGATTCTCATGGCTTGTTCCAGTGGCATACTTGTCTAGCCACGCCTGTTTGTCAGCGTCCATCCCAGACATCGCTGCTCCAGGAACGCCTGCTCCTGAAGATCCTGCCCCAGGAACCCCTGCCGCAGAAACTCCTGCGGTTGCAATCTGGCTGGTGCGTGCCAGGTTATTGCAGTCCGGCACGTAGGCGCATATATATCCGTGTGGGATTTCCTTAGGTGGCTCAAACAGGAATTGGCAATCGCCTGGGTCGCCTCCAGCCTTGTAGACGACGTACGCCGCTGATCCTGGCGGCTCTGGAACTGCGAGTGTGAATGGCAGCTGTGTCCTGGTCTGGAGCGGTCTTTCTCCTTGGTGGGTCCCTAAAGTGGGCCCCGACGGAGAGTACTGATGTTTCATGATCTCCTGAACTACGCGAACCGCGACCCGCTCGAAAGCGTTCACCAGGCTCTCAGAATGGCGGTGCAGAGAATGAGCCACCATGTAGTTGACCTCCTGCCGTAGAGCTCTGGTGCGCTCCTCCGAAGGGACAGACAGATCCACCTCATCAAGAGCACCCTCGGGGGAGAACCCCCTCCACTTGATGCCATGCTTACGGGTCCTCTCGAAAGAGCCGATGAGGTCGGCTTCGAAGAGATTTCTGATCTCGTCATACTTCGCCTTGTGCTCTTCAGGAAGCTCGTCGTACGTGACTGGTCTGTTCTCCATCGCAGCGTCGGATGTTGATGTAGATGTTGTTGAATGTCCCACCGAGCATGCCAGAATGTGTTGCCTGCCAAAACTCACCGGCGAGCAGCGACGAGCAACACGAAGAGCCGGGAGGCTCCCAGAACTGCTGGTGGGCCCTGGTCCCTCGGGCAACGGCCCGCAAAACTCCGGCACACGTCCTGGCTTGGTTCGAGGGCGTGCCACCTGACCTATACCTGGTCAGGAAGGTGATGGATTGCTCCGATTGGTTTCCTGCATGGTAAACAAGTATACGTAAAATTCAAGCCGTGACCGGCTCCCAGGTTTCCCTGTAAATCGGCTCCTAGAGCCGATTGTCCCATGGTTCTGCATTAGATTTACGATAACATGGGGTTTTGCTTGATCACTACAAGTTAAATCGATCTACGACAGTTTAATGTTTTCACCACGTAACTGGAACGTCCTACACGTAATTGAGCCTGGTATGTACAAAAGATGAAGAATATTAACCCTAGAGGAGGCCTAATAACCAACGCAAAGTCAATTACCGGAACAACTTCTCTAGAACGAATAAGCCACGTCCTTACGTACTACTGGATCGTTCAACCCGTTTGTAAGGCCTGATTACGTAGATATTAAACTAAACCTTGGTGAACAAGGCACAACTATAACAGATCGAATCAGCTAAATAAAGATCAAGCAAGACACCACCCTCACACCCGGGAAAAGGTGCAAAGGCGGCGAGATAGCTAGAGGCAGCAAAACTAAACAATCATAGCGAAAAGTACTGTTGCTAGCCCACACAAATCTATGATAGTAGTGTTACTCGCCATCAACAAGGCTTCAGTACGAGTAACACCAAACAACGCATAAGTAAATACTGCCTAGATCGCAAGATGCGATCTAGGCAGCATGGCACTTACCCGAGAAAAACCCTAGAAACAAGGGGTGGCGATGCGCCGAGATTGTGTTTGTTGTGAACGTGATTGTCCTCTTTTTCTCGATAACCTTAGGTACATATTTATAGTCCGGAGACTCTCTACTTTTGGAATAACTCTACAACTCTATCTTTACCTAAACTAAAACGGAACCTAAACTGAAACGAAACCTACTATGATACAAGATACACGGGCAATTTAGCCCAATTCTACGCACTAGGCCGATCCAACAACACGTTGAATATACGCATCTTCCAAGCCCATCTTGATCACGGCCCATCTCCTTCGTTGGCCAAAATATGGCGATAACAACAAGTTGCTGAAGAAGGTGGACAAATTTACATGGATGGACGAAGCAGATGCAGCATTGAAGCAGCTCAAGGAGATTCTTTCCTCAGCGCCCATCCTTGCAGCACCTGAGCCTGGAGAACCCATGTTAATCTACATGGCGGCAACCAACCGGGTAATCAGCATCGTCGTTGGGGTAGAGCGGAAGGAACCAAGCTATGAACACGGAGTTCAACGACCAGTTTACTATGTGAGCAAGGTCTTGACGGAGTCCAAGCAGCGTTACCTACACTACTAGAAGACAGCTTATGGAGTATTCCTTGCTTCTCGGAAGCTAAGGCATTACTTTCAGGAGCACCCAATCACAATGGTGAGCAAGACTTCATTGTCCGACATTATCAACAACAGCGATGCTACGTGAAGGGTCGCGAAGTGGGGCATTGAACTTGCCACCTTCGAGATCACCTACAAGAGATGTGACGCTATCAAGTCACAAGCCTTGGCGGATTTTATCGCAGATTGGATGGAGATTCCAGATGCTACTCTGTTGCCGGAACCAGAGTACTCGGTGATGCACTTTGACGGATCAAAGCTGCTTAACGGCTCGGGGGCTAGTGTATTGCTACAGTCATCAACAGGAGACAAGCTACACTACGTTTTGCAGATCCACTTCGAGGCTACGAACAACATGGCGGAGTATGAAGCACTCATTCACGGACTGCGTGTAGCCAAAGATATTGGCATCAAGCGCATAGTTTGCTATGGTGATTCCGACTTGGTTGCCCAGCAGGTGGCTGGCACCTGGAATGCGCGGAACCGTATGATGGCGGCATATCGAGACGAAGTGGACGAGATTGCCAAGAGCTTCTTGGGCTACGAAGTCAAGTATGTACCTAGGGAACAAAACGAGGCGGCTGATCTGCTGTCTAAGCTTGGATCAGGACGCAAACAAATAACGCCAGGAGTTTTCCTATAGCACACCATCTGTGAAGGGCGCCGACATCGAAAACCCGGATAGAGCTGACTCTTTCGTCAACATGGTGACTAAGGTCCCTCCGGCTTGGACAAAACCGTTCATGGATTACCTAGAACACGGAACTTTGCCCGACGACGAAGTCGAAAGACGGCAAATAGTACGGCGATCAAAGAGTTATACCATAATCAATGGGAAACTCTACAAAAGGAGCACTACTGGTGTATACCTAAAGTGTGTTTCCCAGCTAGAATGTATGGAAATCCTACGTGAAATCCATCTCGGAGATTGCAGGCATCACGCCGCTCCCCGATCGTTGGTCGCGAAAGCCTTCCGGCAAGGATTCTACTGGCTGACCGCGAAGGCGGACGCCGACAAGCTGGTTGAGACATGCATGGGATGCCAGTATTATGCCCGACAACCACATGTTCATGCTAAAGAACTGCAAATAATACCAATAACTTGGCCGTTTGCAGTCTGGGGGCTAGACATGGTGGGACCATTACATACGGCACCCTGTGGGTTTACGCATCTGCTTGTAGCAGTTGATAAAATCACTAAATGGATAGAAGCTAAACCCATTAGCAAGCTTGATGGGGCAACTGCCCTCAGGTTCGTCCGAGATCTAGTGGTGAGATTTGGTCTCCCACACAGCATTATCACCGACAACGGCACCAATTTATCACTCGGAGAAGTGGAGGCATATTGCTGGGAGAAAGGCATCCGACTTGACCTTGCATCTGTGGCACACCCACAATCCAATCGTCAGGTTGAGCGAGCTAACGGATTAATTCTGCAGGGAATGAAGCCACGTCTTGAGGCACCACTACATATAGCAGCTGGAGCCTGGGCGTAAGAATTGCCATCTGTGTTGTGGAGTTTACGAACTACACCCAATAGATCCGCCGGCTACACCCCTTATTTCATGGTATATGGAGCAGAAGCCATCCTTCTTCTGACATCCTCCACGATGCACCAAGAGTTGCCGCCTACGACGAGGATGATGCTGAAGAATCCAGACGCCTAGATGTGGACCTTCTCGAGGAGGAGTGCGTTTTGGCATGCCAAAGATCCTCCATCTACCAGTAGAAGCTACACAGCTACCATAGTCGCCACGTTCGGCATCGCTCATTTAAAGAGGGGGATTTGGTGCTCCGACTTAAGCAGAAGAAGTCTCACAAACTATCCTCGTCATGGGAAGGACCATTCATCATAAGCAAGGCGCTACTCAATGGGTCTTACTACCTTGTTTACAATCGTGAACTAAAGGATAGACCCAACAAGGATCATAAGCGTAAGCGATGTGACCCGGATGATGACTACTCGGAGCTTGATCGGCCATGGAACATAGCACAGCTACGTCCTTTCTACACTTAGCATTTTTTATCTAATTGTATACCTCTTATATGATCAATGAAATAAAGCTCTCTAGTTCACTCATATTTCTGAGTCTTTTACCTCCTTTAGTGTTCATTTTTGGATCATGTAAAACCTTTATGCATAAGGTTTGCGTTTGCACTTGTAAAAATTCTGCCTACGGGCGTTAGCTTAAGTTTTCTGGTCTACATCACGTTCTTTGTCATTTTTATGTGGATTCTGGAGGAGTGACTTTTGGCACTTATTGTCGGTGATTTTTCAGGTTATTGACGGTGCCATTGGGCATCATCACCTAGGCGCATGGTTCCGATAATGAGTCCTCCAACTCACGAAAATTCAAGCATAAGAACCAAAGTAATGGATAAGCCAACACTTGCTTAAAAAATATATACATGCTGGAAACTAAGTTCTTAAGGAGCAGGAAATAAACAACCATTGTTTTCCGCCTTAAGTTACATCAACAAGTTTTTTACGCGCATACACCAAAGGTGAAACAAATATTACAAAGTTGTTTTTCATTCCTTTGGCGCAGGAGACTTGGAAGCAGCATCGTCACCAGCCGGGGAATCACCCTCAACATCGGCACTATGGTGGGACTCGGAGGAATCTTGGTTGCCGTTGTCGAGGGTGTTCATGGGCATGAAGACGTCGATGTCCACCAACTCGGCAACTCTGGTGTCATAGCCCATGAGTGACGACAGGATGGCTTCATGATCAATCTCTTTGCCGTCATCATCAACATCGGGAATAACAGAGGTCACCGTGTCGATGTCGGCACCTTCATAGTGTGCCTTCACCATTGACAACGCCATCCTTGCGCCAACCCGTGCACATGAAGCTTCCAAGCTTGTAACACACTCGGGGGCTCGATGTAGAATCTCCGAGTACTTCACCATGGAGTCCGATGCCTTGATGTGTATCTGTAGGGGCTTGGCAATCTCTTTGGCTTGGGTGATGGTGGTGTTGATGAAGTTGCCGATAAGAACCATACATTCCTTGTCTAAAGGAGGCGATTGGGTTAAACCCATAGGGGCTACAAGTTCCGACAAGGAGCATATGAGTTCAATAAATTCAAAGTATCTAGACTATAGAAATACAAGGCGGAAGAAGCTTACTGAAGATGCTGGCCTTAGCCTGCCAGAGGGTGTCCGCCAGGGATTCTTTCTCATGTTGGAGGAGCCTATACGCCTCGCTATGGCGTTGGTTTTGCTCATCAGCAGCTCGCGTTTGATCTTTTAAGATCGCAAGCTCCTCCTTCAAGCGATTTATTTCCACGGAGGCGGAATCCTGCAGGGCCTTCATTGAATCCTCATGCATTTTCAGCATCTCTTTCCTCTCCTCCTTAAGGATCTTGTTCTCGCTGTCCAGCTGCTGGATGTGCTTAGACTGCTCGACAATGTCCTTGGCCTTGGCAACATGTTCTGCAAAGTCGGAGAAAGCAAAGTAAACAGTAAGTACTCGAAGAATATAGGCACAAAACCAAGACGGAATGCGCAAAAAGAAAACAGACTCTTGTTTTTGATGATATGTTCCTTCAAGATGGCAGTTTTACCCTTTTCGGCTTCAAGATCTGCGCGCATCTTCTGATCCTTGTCATTGGCCATACCCCTCCGATCATTCTCGTTCTATGGAAAAAAGAACAAAGTTAAAACTGTTCTTTAGTCTACTTGGAGCATCTAGTCGGAAAATTTCCACCTAGACGCTCGGGGGCTACAGGCGAGAGTTTTTAACTTAGCAATATGCTTAGCTTTTCTTTAAGCATCTATTCGGAACTAATTTAGTTACAGCTAGAGGCTTGGGGGCTACAGTATTGAAATTTATAAACACTGTGTATGCTACTCTTAAAGCATCTAGTCGGAATAGTTCATTCCATCTAAATGCTTGGGGGCTATAGTGAGAGTTTTTCTAACTGGGTTACTCTTAGAGCATATAGATGTAAAAACCTATGGTTTTTCCGTCTACATCCTTGGGGGCTACAGTGGGATACTCATATGAAATGCAAAAGGCAAAGTAAAACTTACAAGTGCAATGATCTTGAGGTTTGTAGCGCTCTCAGCCATCAGCTTGCCAAAGGAGATGTTGTTTCCTCGCAATATGTCTGCTTGGCAGAGGAGCTGCTCATGACCGCACGTCGGAGATGTCGGTGCTGCTCCAGGAACCAGAGTTGTAAGCGCCGGGTACACTATATTTGGAAACTCAAATGGTTTCTCGGGAGCAAGGGCGCTGCCTTTGGCAGAAGTACCAGCTTCCACCACCGCCTTGCTGCCACCGATGGCATCCTTAGCCGGAGCTTCATCCATTTGTTGAGTGGTGCTCTCCTGCGTTGCCTGCTCGCCGACAACAGCGAGTTCAGTAGAGGCGCCAGAATCCACTTCCATGGCGGAAGGGCCTGATGCCTCCTTAGCTTGTGAGATTTTCAGGGCAGACGAGGGCTTGACGGAAGGAGTAGTAGGGGCGATGGCAGGGGAGGCGTCGTGATGCAGCATATCTTTGATATTTCGAGAAGCCCCCAAAGTTTTGGAGGTCTTCTTGAGGCTGGTCGTGGCTTTCTTCCTGAAATGTGCAAATGCATATGTACAGGAGCAAGACAGATAAGTAGACAATGTAGGAGAATGAGAAGCTTACACTAATGGGGGTGGTTTGGCAAAAATCCCGGTGGTTCTTCTCTTTTCCGCCTCCAGGGCGGCGGTAGTCTTTTTGGAGGCTCCACCCTCCGTCTTCTTCTTCTTACCTCCGTCGGCAGCATTAGAGGTGGAGCTCTTCCGCTTCCACGCCAACGGAGCTTCGTCGTCGAGCACGACCGTGACTTCCTTCATCTTTGGATCATAGATTTGGGCAGCCAGGTTGTCCTCCTCTAGATCGCTAAGTTGTTAAGTAAGAAGTCACAGTGTTAGATAAAATGACATTTGCAAGACGGAAGAACTGGAGTATATATCATGCACGGAAAATAAAAACCTACCTTTGGGCACTTGCCGTCAACGAACATGTCGTAGGTGATGGTGAAGCCGCGCTTCTTATCCTTCACCCTGACGATGTCCTTAAGGCGGAGCTTGATGGAGTCGCTCGAGAAGTTGTCCATGGAGATGCGGAGGCTATCCCTTCTATCGCTGGTATACTCGTGCATAAGCTTCACGCGGTGCTGCAGAGGTTGGATTCGCCTGATGAACCAGCACATGGCTAGGTCCAAGCCGGTCAATCCCGTCTCTACAAACCACTCTATCCGCCTTATGGCACGAGAGGAGGGAAGGGAGGCCTAGGATCTCCATGACGAGGCTTTAGCGGTGGCTCCATCAACGAAGTCCAGGTACATAACTTGTCGGCCAGCCAGCGGAATGTCTAGGCCGTAGAAGTACGTCTGTTGCCAATTCTTACAGGACTCGTGGCCGAAGATGTCGGGGAACCGCCGGCCAAGTCGAATTTTGAAGCTTATGGTGCCACAGTTCCTAAGCTCTTCCTTGCTATGTCCGGCTTCACATTTGACGGTGAAGAAGTACACAAAAAGGTCTAACCTAGGCCTTATCCCTAGATATCCCTCGCAAAGTGTCGTGAAGTTGCTAAGCGCTAAGATACTATTGGGGGAAAGGTTCTGAGGATGGACCCTATAGTGGTTTAAGACGGAGAGGAAGAAGTTGGAGATGGGCAGGGAGACGCCGCGTACCAGCTGAGCTTGTAGGTACACCGTTTCTTCGGCTTGGAGAGAAGGTGTCACCTCGCCGTCCGGTGCCGCTCGCCAGGCAAGTCCCTCCATCGCGGGAAGGTAGCCTTCGACGACCATCTCTTGGATGTCGCGGTCGGTGATGTCCGATCCGCGCCAGTCGCCCTTGTGCGAGTCTGGCTCCTCCAGTGGCTCTAGCGCCGCCAAATTTGGGTCTCCGCCGGTGGACTCGATCACCACCGATGCGGGGATGACCAAACCCTCTGGGGGCATGACGACGGAGCTTGCCGGCTTCGTCGTGGCTTCGCTCGGTGACGCCATCGATGGAGAGGTGCTGCTGCTAGCCATGGAGTGGAGATTGGGTGCAACTGGTGCAGATGAGAGCTAGGTTTTTTCGAGGTTTCTCGCGTAGAGCTCCAGGAGACGCGTGGATGGAGGAAGAAGATGATGTGAGGAGAATGAGGTAAAAAGTGAAAATTTCCCCACGGGTACTATTTATCATCCTCGGCGTCAAGATTCATGCAGCTTGATCGAACGGTTGCCGCGTAGATGACGTGTTCGCGAACGTGCGCAGAAATTTCGCCACGTCCCCAACCGTCGCCGCCAATGGTTCGTATCGCTCGCGCGGGGAAATCGGATATGATTGCGTTCTCTGCATGTGTGAGTTACAAGGCATCGCTGACCTAAGCCTACGTCTTCCTAGCTGACATGGGTAGATGAGCTGTCACATCGAAGATTCCGACGTAGACGGATTCAATCCGACTATGGAGGAGTACGATGAAAGATTCAACATTTTTCCGGCCTACAAGTTGTAGACGGAGAAAGCTTTGCAAGGTTCTTTGGGAGGACTACAAGATATTTCTTGATGATTTGCTGACATCCAACAGAGCATTCATCTGAAGAGGCAAGACGGCGCAAGATCTCGGAGTTCTCTGGGGGCTACTATTGGGGATATGCTATATGGGTATCCTCATAGCATGTCACTTATCCGGATAACCCGGGTGGACGATAGTCGGTAGCATGGCCTATGGCCTGCTGGGCGGCCCTGTTAGATGGATCCAGAAGGGAGGCCCATGCCGGATAAAGGAAGGCTACGATGGATTCACCAACGTACCCGGAGCCTTGGAGTGCAAGATACACAAGACTAGAAATAGACGGTGTAGGACTCTGTAACCTGTCCGGATAGGACTTTTCTCTGTTACCCTAGTACCTGACGACTATATAAGTCGGTCCTATGGGAGCATTTAGGGCACAATCTCAGACGATCATAGACAACTTCATACAACCTTGCACAGCGAACATATCCCTGTAACTCGGTGTATTGCCCTTATAGTGATTTATATCAGGAGTAGGATTCCGCCACCGTTGTGGGATCTGAACCTGGGTAAGCTGTGTTACCTCGTACCCGTCAACCGTCTGCCTTACCCCACGTCTCTAAACACGCACTATGAGGACCCCTCCATGGCGTACTCATCGGCAATAACACGACACTAGTATAAAAGAGGCTATCTGTTCGTGCCTCCTAACAGCATTAGTCTCGGTTCCTCCAAGAATCGGGACTAATGCGGGCACGCGTCCCGGTTCGAGTGGGCACGGGGCCTGGAGGCATGCGTCCCGGTTGGTAGGGGGTCATACGTCCCGGTTTGTAACACAAACCGAGACTAAAGGTTTGGTGTCAGCCACGTGGCGTTTCCAGCACCTTTAGTCCCGGTTTGTGTTACAAACCGGGACGTATGCTCCCGCCCTCTATAAATGCAATGTCCCAGCCCTCTGTTGGAATTATGCCCTAGAGGCAATAATAAAGATGTTATTATTATATTTCGTGTTCATGATAAAGTTTATATTCCATGCTAGAATTGTATTAAGCGGAAACTTTGATACTTGTGTGGTTTATGAACAACGCCGTGTCCCTAGTATGCCTCTATGGACTAGCTCATTGATTAATGATGGTTAAGGTTTCCTAACCATAGACATGAGTTGTCAATTAATAATGAGATCATGTCATTGGGAGAATGATATGATGGACAGACCCAAATTCAGCAGAGCAATTAGATCGTGTCATCGTGTTCATCTTTCTGAAGCTTTTTCTTATGTCAAATATTGTATTCCTTAGACCATGAGATAATGCAACTCCCTGGTATCGGAAGAAAGCTTTGAGTTCATCAAACGTCATCCTATGAGATGGTGATCATAAAGGTGTCTCTCAGGTGATCGGAAAGTACTTGTTGGGTTGTATGTATCGAGATGGTATTTGTTCCTCCCAAGTCGGAGAGATATACTTCGGGCCCACTCGGTAATCGATATCAACACCGCTTGCAAGAAAATGGTTAAGGAGTTAATCACAAAGTGATATCGGATTACGGAACGAGTAAAGTACTTGCTGTGAACGAGATTGAACTAGGTATTCTGATGCCAACGATCGGATCTCGGGCAAGTAAAATATCGCTTGACGAAGGGAATATATATATGGGATTATTTGAATCCTGGCATCATGGTTCATCCGATATGATCATCGATGAATATGTGGGAGTAAATATGGGTTTCCAGACCCCGCTGTTGATTATTGACAGAAGATCATGTCTACATATTCTCGAACTCATAGGGTCACACACTTAACATGTCTCGACGCTAGGATAGAATGGATAATTGGTTTATGAGTTTTTGTTCGGAGTCTCGGATGAGATCCAGGACATCACGAGAGGTTCCGGAATGGTCCGGAGAATAAGATTCATATAAGGGAAAGCAGTTTTTGGATTTTGGAATTGTTTCGGAATGTTCGGTATTGTACCGGAAGGTTCTAGAAGCTTCCGGAGTGGGACCAACGTGGCCCCACTTGTCGGGAGGGGGAATGGTCCTACGAGGGAGTGTCCTGGCCGCATTGGGCCAGGGGCACAATGCCCCATAGGCCCAGCGGGCCAAGCCCTAGGGGAAACCCTAGGGAGAGCTTCTAGAAGGGGGGGAACTTGCCCCCCACTCCACCCCTTGTGGCCGCCAGCCCTAGAGTTTGGAGGAGGGGCAAGGGCAGCCGGCCAGCCCTCTATATAAAGAGGGAAGGGGCGCACCCCCCCACACCTCCTCAAACCCTAGCCGCCTAGCTGCCCTCCTCTCTCTCTCTCTCTCTCTCTCTCTCTCTCTCTCTCTCTCTCTCTCTCTCCCCTGATTGCGTGTAGGCGAAGCCCTGCCGCAGAAACTCTCCACCTTAGCACCACGCCGTCGTGTTGTAGATCCAATCTATCTCTCCACCCCACTTGCTGGATCGAGGAAGGAGGAAATGTCGAGGTGCCGTACGTGTGCATCTCTCGGAGGCTTCGCCACTTGCGGCGTTGGATCGGATTGGATCACGAGGAGGAGAAGGCTAGTATGACTACATCAACCATGTTCTGTTGAACATTCCGTTGAACGTTCCGCTGTGCGATTTCTTCCCCGTTCGCATCCGTAGAATTTTTTTGATTTACTATGCTGCGAAACCCTTCAGTGGTATCAGAGCTAGATCTATGCGTAGATGTGTTTCACGAGTAGAATGCAACATGCTTGTTGAGGGCGTTGATGTTTTCTGTTGCAAGCCTCTTGTTGTGTACTTCTTATGACGCGGGATAGTGAGATCGAAGCGGTCTAGGACAACTTTACGTGACCTCCTTCGCGAGACCGGCTCCGCACTTGTTCCACACATGCGGCTGGTGGATGCCAGTTTCTCTCAGTATAGTTGTCATGGGATCTACACCGGATGTTGGCAACCATAATATCACCGTTGTGGCTTTCCGTAAGTAAGAATCGTTATTAGCTTGTTACTCCCATAAGCCACGTAAAACATGCAACAACAAAGTAGAGGCATCTAACTTGTTTTTGCAGGGAGTGTTTCTGTGATATAGTATGGCCCAAGATGTGATGTGTATGTTGTATGCAATGATCATGTTATGTAATATTTCACGACTTGCATGTCGATGAGGACACAACCGGCAGGAGCCATATGGTTGTCTTTATAATTGTGTATGACTTGTGTGTCAACTTCTTATACGCCATGTGATAGCTTTACTTTATAGCTAAGTAGTTAGCAATAGTTGTAGTTGCTATTCGTGGTGGAGGCAATCATGATGGAGTGATGGAGATCATGCTGGCACGCACAAGATGGAGATCATTGCGTGGAGATTGGCTATACCATGTCACATAAAATTATATGCATGTGATGTTTATCCTTTTATGTATCTTATTATGCTTAGATCGCGACGGAAGTATTATAAGATGATTCCTCACTTAAAGATCAAGATAAAACTGTGTTCTCCCCATGTATGCACCGTTGCGAAAGTTAGTCGTGTTCAAGCACCACGTGATGATCGGGTGCTATAAACTCTACGTTCACATACAATGGGTGCAAGCTAGTTTTGCACACGTGGAAATACTTGGGTTTGACTTGACGATACTAGCATGTACAGACATAGCCTCGGAACACACGAACCGAAAGGTTAATCATGAGTCATATGAATGATATGATCGACACTTTGTTGTCCACCATCGAAACTGTCACATGCCAAGATTTTCCAAATCCTGAAAATGTGAAAAATAAATGAATAAAATAAAACTTTGTTGATTTTCAGGGTGAGAAGAAACTTTTTGATTCCAATTGGAAACCTTCAAACCTATTTGGATCAAATAAAATCCTAAAGGGATTTAAAAAAAGTTAACTAAACAAGAAACTTAAAAAAATTTAAAATTACTATTTTTGAATCTTTTATGAAAAGATTTGGTTTTCAAAAACAAAGGTTAGAATTATAAATAAAGATTATTTTATAGAGCCAAAATTAAACCTTGGCCAAGCTTTTGAAATAAAACATTTTGTTTTGATAAAAAATAGTAAAGGTTTATTTAAGTAAAATAATTCCAATTTTATTTAAGTAAAGGCTTTTCCCATTTTAAATAAACACTAAAACTCATTTATTTATTTTAAATAAGTTTTCCAAGTATTCTTTATTTCCAAATAAAACCTACTAATTTGGTTTTGAAAATAATTAAATTTCAAATAGAGTTTTGAATTAAACAAATTCTATTTTGATTTAATAAACAAGGTCTATTCATTTAATTATTAATGGACCCTAAAATAAAATGTTATTATATTTTAAACAAGTTTTCCAAATATTTTATATTTTCAAATAAAACCTACTGAAATGGTTTTGACAATATTTAATTTTCAAATGGGGATTTTAAATAAATCAAATCATATTTGATTTAATAACTAAGGACCATTTTATTTAATAAATGGATCCTAAAAAGATTAAAAAAAATTATTTTGTTTTGGGCTTTGAAAAATGTTGACAAACAGAATTAAAACTTCACCCAATGCTTGGTGATGATTTGAATTCAAATGCAGATTTTTTTTAAATAAATCAAAACCTATTTGAATTAATAACTAAGGTCTATTTTAATTAATTATTTAATAGATCCTAAAATAAAAATATTATTTTGTTTTGGGACTTGGATTATTTCTGTTAAACAGAACCAAATCCAATTGCAAAGTGTGGTGAATGTTTGAATTAATTTGATTGTTTATTTTGTTGTTTGAAATTCAAAACAGAAAATAGATTTGGAAAAAGATAAAACATTCAGAAAGAAAAAAATAGGAGAACAGACCGACCCAACCCAGCAGCCCAACTAAGCCCAACAACCAGCCCACTGCCCTCTCCCGCAGAAAACGATTCGCGCCGCGAAAGAAACCCGCAGAGTAACTGACCGGTGGACCCATTCCCCTCTCTCTCTCCCTCACTGCCAGGTAGACCCCACACAGCCAGCTCACCGTCTTCAACCCCGCGACCTGTTCTTCCCTCCCCCTCGTCGCCGTTTCTGCCGTTGATTCCGTGGCTTAAATTCGCCTTAACGCGGCCACCATTACTCGCAGTGATCACGCCCATTTAAACGCCTGCGCCTTCCCCTCCTTTCCCTCAAACACCGCCTGCACGAGAGCCTCCAGAGTGCCCTCAATCGAAGCCGCACTCCCACTGCTCCGACCACCGTCCCTCCTCGATTCCGGCCATACCCTGCCGCCCCTTGCCTTCCCAAGCACGCAGACAAGTTCCCCGTCTCCTGGCGAACCCCCTCGTAGTTTCAGCTCGCCCGCGAGTGCCCTGCAAGCTCGGCAGCGACAACCACCGCCGTCGCCACCGTCTGCTTCTTCTCCGGCGACCCTCCCCGTAAGCATGCGTCCGCCCCTCTCCTTCCCGATGATGCTCCCTTAATCGCGACCCTCGTGCGTACCTAACCATGCCTCTATTTTGTCTTAGCGCGGTCCTAAACGACGCCAGCGACAACAACCCAAGAGCACCGCCGTCCGCTCCAACTCCGACGAGATCCACAGGTAGTTTCCGACCACCCCGCGCCCTCTCCTTCACGCACACAGCTTCTCCTTGATCTAGCGCAGCTGACCGTGTCCTTGTTTTCCCTCGGGGCGAACCGCAGCACCATCCTCGACGATGCCTGAGCAAGCCCGACGCCGACGACGTCTCCGACGAGCAATCGCCGCCGTTCACGTGCGCCCCCGGCCCAACGACGAACACCTTGAGCTTCCCCACGCTACTGCGAACACGGTAAGCATCCTCGTTAGCCTCCTTGCATCCTGCATCGCCGGCTCCTCCGTAGGCAGACTCGCCGCCGCCGCCAGCCGCCGTCAGCGCCGCCCGAGTATAGTCGATTAGATGTACGCCGTCCGATCTCGATCTAGTGGATAGGATAGAACCACTTAACAGCAAAGGGGTATGCATTCTCAACCATGCGATCTATTTAGATCCAACGCCCCGCAGAGGCCGATCCGACCGAATCGGTACAGGCCAGTCATATTGCGACGCGTGGCCAGTCTTTGTTTAAAACAGAATTTGAAAAACAGATTTGCTTGCAAATTTCAAACCCTTGTAACTTTTGATCCACACGTCCAAATTTTGCAAACTTTATATCAATGGAATCAGTGGAACAAGCCCTAGCCAGCCATGCATTTTTTTTAGTAAAAAGCCTCTGGTAAAATTATTTTGTTTTTGTTTTTGCAGAAACTTTTGTATTCTTGTTTAGTTTATAAAAATTATTCCAAAATGTTTTTAGGGTTAAAATCTTTGCAAATTGGTTTGTTGTGAACCTACTGACCTTAGGAACCAACTTGTGGATTTAAAAATTCATTTTGAAAAGATTAGGATGGATTAATTGATTTAGCCCATTTCTAGTCAAATAGAAATAATGATTTTGCCATGAAAATGTTTTTGGAGTAAGAGCTTTGGGAAAAGGATTTGACTCAAACCTACTGACCCTAAAACACCAAGTTTTGAGAAACAACAACTTATTTGGTGAACAACATAAAGTTTTTGCTTTGATAAAAATATTTTCCACCACATAAAATAATGAATGGATTTAGAAATGGTTTATAGACAAAATCCTTTTGCAAATGACTTTTCCACTTTGAAAAATGACCACTTTGAACCTTACAAAGTTTAGAAGCCTAGTGGAGACCACCTTTGCAAATAAAACTATTTTTGCATACTTGCATGCATAACCTAGTTTCTCTTATTTTATGTGTGTTAATTTGTTTGATTGTTTTTGGTTGGAATGCTAGTGATATTGTGTTTACTTGATTGATTTGTAGTGAAGTTAGAAAAGTGTGAGACTATAAAGATCAAGAAATGAACCAACATTCCCTACCAAAAAGGCAAGTTACACTATCATCTAAATTCCTACTATTTTCATTATACTTAGTGGATTTTGAAAACATGCATGAAAAGAATTTTTATACTTATTCTATGCTAATCCTAATAGGATTCCCTATATATACCTTAGTGAAAACAATGTATTTGTTACATGCTTAGCCATGCTATATTTTGAAAAGAGATACGTGTTGAGATTTTATGAAGTTGAGAAAAGGACTTGTGTTTTTATATAATAAAACAAGGACTCAATGAACCACCTGGGTGGACAAGGACTTTGAGTCTTGGAGAAGGTGGCAACAAAAGGAACCATTCTATGGCAATCTCTTTGTGTTGTGCTCCAAAAGAAAACCACCCAGGAAACTTAGAGATTGAACATGTCTCTCCAATTGTGGCTTTCGTGTACAACCACATGCTACATATGGCTCTGGCTTTAGTCAACTACATTGGGAAGACCCATGCATTGTCTTCAGGCTACAGAAAATGGGGACCTGGAATCCTACATGTTACTGAAGACAAGCTAGCAATGATGTATGGGAGGACCCTTTGGAAAGACAAGCTAGCAATGTATGTGAGTACCAATCCAGCGGCCACTGGTGGCAACAAGATGAGAGTGTGATATGTGGGTAAAGTGTACAACTTCTGCAGAAGATAATAAAAATCTAAGTACTTAGCCGTGTCCCCGGTTATGGACAATACTGAGCAACTAAAGTTTGAAGCTATGGGAAATCTCGACATTCTAATTTCTAAAAGAAAACTTTTAAGTGATAACAAAAGACTTGCAGCACTTGGGGGTACCAAGAAGCTCAAGAGATTTGATAAAAACTTGAAGTACTTGGGGGTACCAAGAAGTTCAAGAGATTAATAAAAACTTGATGCACTTGGGGTTACCAAGGAGCTCAAGAGACTTTGATAAAAACTTGAAGTACTTGGGGCACCAAGGATCTCAAGAGATTTTGACAAGGACACTTGGTGGATTCCAAGGAGTTCAGAAAAGATTTGACAAAAGAATCAAAACCATTTTGAAAAGATAGGATAACTTTTGCTTTCTGCAAATGAGCCTCAAACTCTGCTTAACCAAATATGCATGTAATGATAGGATCCACTTATATTCAACATAGTAGTGAAACTTGCCAATACAATTCAAATGTATTGACCCTTGTGGCTGTAACTTGTAATGTTGCAGGTTTGGTTGATATTAGTGAAGATTGATTGATTAGGATTACAAAGTCTACAACCAACATGTTTGCCTGTGGCACCTTGAAAATGAAGGACCCCATGCTTACAGTTATTCCGCTACAATGTAATGTAATAGCCAAATGAGCTATGTAAGATGTAATACAATTATGTTATTCCTGGTTATAAAGTTATATTATGACCTTTGTTTCTTGATATTACATCTTAACTATGGATGCTAGCTATTTATCCAGGGACTAGCATTGTAAACACAGGGGACTCTACCTTATTTAAAGGTTGGGACCCTTACAGAAACCACATCTCTTCTCGTGAAGATCGGATTTGGTGTGGTGAATTTGGATCATGTTCACTAAACAACTTGAGGGATATTGAATTTAGTGGGAGTTCATCTAGTAATTTTATTAAGTTGAACTAGTTATCATGAACATAGTCAAAATTGTACTTGCAAATTTTGTAGATCAAATGGCTAAGTCCAACTTCAACTTCAACGTTTTTGCTGAGAAAGAAAAGCTTAAGAACAATGGGTCTAACTTCACCAACTGGTTCTGCAATCTGAGAAGCATTCTCACTGGCGGACAAAAGGACTATGTCCTTGAGAAAGCGCTAGGTGACGCCCCTGCTGCAGATGTGCCGGCTGATGAGAAAGTTGTTTCTCAGTCGTGCAAAGATGATTATGGTGTGATTAAGAGCACCATGTTGTTTTCTATGGAATCGGACCTTCAAAATCGTTTTGAGGAGTTCACCGGGCCCTTTGAGATTCTTGAGGAACTGAAAACCATGTTTCAGACTCAGGCCCGTTATGAGAGATATGAGATCTCTGAGAAATTCTTTAACTGCAAGATGGAGGAAGGGAGTTCCGTTAGTGAGCACGCCATTAAGATGTCGGGCTACACTCAACGCCTTGAGCAACTGGACTGCAAGATTCCAGAGGAGCTCAAGATTGACAGAGTTCTGCAATCACTCCCTCCTAGGTACAAAGGTTTTGTAGTTACTCATAATCAGATTGGTTCCAATGATACGATCACTGAGCTCTTCGCTAAGCTAAAAGTTGCGGAGGTGGACATCAAGAAAGATAATCATGTGTTGATGGTCCACAAGCCCCCCAGCTTTAAGAAAGGTAAGGGTGCAAAGAAGATCTTCAAGAAAGGCAGCGGCAAGCGCATTGCCCCTGCTGAGAAGAAGCTCAATTCTGGACCTAAGCCGGACACTGAGTGCTTCTATTGCAAGGACAAGGGTCATTGGAAGCGCAACTGTCCGAAGTACTTAGTGGACAAGAAGGATGGGACCATCAAAGGAATATTTGATATACATGTTATTGATGTTTACCTTACTAGCGCTCGTTGTAGTGCCTGTCTATTTGATACTGGTTCAGTTGCTAATATTTGTAATTCGAAACAGGAGCTATAGAATAGACGGCGGCTAGCGAGGGATGAGGTGGCGATGCACGTTGGCAACGGATCAAGAGTTGATGCGATGGCCGTCGGCACGCTCTCCTTAGTTTTACCTTCGGGATTAGTTTTAAACCTTAATAAATGTTATTATGTGCCTGCGTTGAGCATGAACATCATATCTGGATCGTGTTTATTGCAAGACGGTTATTCATTTAAATCGGAGAATAATGGTTGTTCTATTTATATGAGTAAAATCTTTTATGGTCATGCACCTGCTACGAATGGTTTATTTCTTCTGAATCTCGAAAGCAATGAAACACACATCCATAACATTGAGACTAAGAGATGCAAGGTAGATAGTGATAATACGACTTATTTGTGGCACTGCCGTCTAGGTCATATTGGTGTAAAACGCATGAAGAAACTCCATTCTGATGGACTTTTGGAGTCTCTTTATTTTGAATCATTTGACACGTGCGAGCCATGCCTCATGGGCAAGATGATCAAAACCCCGTTCTCTGGAATAATGGAGCGGGCAACGGACTTGTTGGAAATCATACATACCGATGTATGCAGACCAATGAGTGTTTCGACGCGCGGTGGTTATCGCTATTTTCTTACTTTTACTGATGACTTAAGTAGATATGGGTATATCTATTTAATGAAACATAAATCTAAAACATTTGAAAAGTTCAAAGAATTTCAGAATGAAGTGGAAAACCATCGTAACAGGAAAATTAAATTTCTACGATCCGATCGTGGAGGTGAATATTTGAGTTATGATTTTCTCACGCATCTTAATGCAAGCGGAATAGTTTCGCAACTCACGCCACCCGGAACACCACAGCGCAATGGTGTGTCTTAACGCCGGAATCGAACTCTATTAGATATGGTGCGATCAATGATGTCTCTCACAGATTTGCCATTATCATTTTGGGGTTATGCATTAGAAACCGCTGCATTCACTTTAAATAGGGCACCATCTAAATCCGTTGAGACGACACCGTATGAACTGTGGTTTGGTGCTAAACCTAAGTTGTCGTTTCTTAAAGTTTGGGGATGCGAAGCGTACGTCAAGAAGTTGATGCCGGACAATCTCGAACCCAACGCGGAGAAATGCATCTTCATAGGATACCCTAAGGAAACGATTGGGTATACCTTCTACCACATATCCGAAGGCCAAGTGTTTGTCGCAAAGAATGGATCCTTTCTTGAGTAGGAGTTTCTCTCAAAAGAAGTGAGTGGGAGGAAAGTAGAGCTAGACGAGGTTATTGAACCTTCTCTTGAGTTGGAGAGTAGCGTAGCACCTGAAATTGTTCCAGTTCCGTCTGCACCAACAATAGAGGAAGCTAATGACAAGGATCATGAAGCTTCGGATGATGCTACTACTGAACGTCGCAAGTCGACAAGGTCACGTGCCCCTCCTGAGTGGTACGGTAACCCTGTCTTGACTGTCTTGTTAGTAGACAACAGTGAACCTGCGAAGTATGAGGAAGTAATGATGAGCCGAGACTCTGAGAAATGGCTAGAGGCCATGAAATCCGAATTAGGATCCATGAGCAAAAACCAAGTATGGACTTTGGTGGACCCTCCTAGCGACCGAAAGGTCGTTGAGTGCAAATGGATTTCCAAGAAGAAAATGGACGCAGATGGTAATGTTACTGTCTATAAAGCACGGCTTGTCGCGAAAGGTTTTCGACAAGTTCAAGGTGTTAACTACGATGAGACTTTCTCTCCTGTAGCGATGTTTAAGTCCATTCGGATTTTATTAGCAATTGCCGCGTTTCATGATTATGAAATATGGCAGATGGATGTCAAGACTGCATTCCTCAATGGCAACATTTATGAAGAGTTGTATATGATGCAACCCGAAGGTTTTGTCGATCCTAAGGATGCTGATAAGGTGTGCAAATTCAGCGTTCCATTTATGGACTGAAGAAAGCATCTCGGAGTTGGACCCTTCGTTTTGATCAAGTGATCAAGAGCTTTGGATTTGTTCGAAATTGCTTACGAAGCTTGTATCTACAAGAAAGTGAGTGGGAGCTCAGTGACATTTTTGGTACTATATGGGGATGACATATTGATTATTGGAAATGACATTGACATGCTTAACGATGTGAAGAGTTATTTGAACAAATGTTTTTCAATGAAAGACCTAGGGGAAGCTACTTATATATTGGGCATCAAAATCTATAGAGATAGACAAAGACACCTGATAGCTTTAAGCCAAAGTACATACCTAGACAAAGTTCTGAAAAGGTTCAAAATGGATAAGGCAAAGAAAGGTTCAGTGCCTATGTTGTCAGGTAAGATATTGAGCAAGGCTCACTGCCCAGCTACGGTAAACGATAGAGAAGCTATGAGCAAAGTGCCTTATGCCTCAGCCATAGGTTCTATCATGTATGCCATGCTCTGTACTAGACCGGACGTGTCCAATGCTCTTAGTTTGACGAGCAGATACCAAAGTGATCCAGGAGTGGAACACTGGACAACTGTGAAGAACATCCTAAAGTATTTAAATAGGACTAAAGAAATTTTCTTAGTCTATGGAGGTGATGAATAGCTCGTCGTAAAAGGTTACGTCGACACTAGTTTCAACACCGACAAGGATGATTCTAAATCTCAGACAGGATACGTTTATATTTTGAATGGAGGAGCTGTGAGCTCGAGAAGCTGCAAGCAAAGCGTGATCACGGGATCTACAGTAGGAGCGGAATACATGGCTGCTCCAGAAGCGTCAAGTGAAGGAGTTTGGATTAGGAACTTCATCACTGAGCTTGGTGTGGTTCCAAGTGCCTTGGACCCACTAGAGATATTGTGTGACAACACTGGCGCCATAGCACTGGCTAAGGAACCAAGATATCATCCAAAGACAAAGCACATCAACTGCAAGTTTCATATAATTCGAGATTATATAACAGATGGAGATCTGAAGATTAGCAAAGTACATACGGATCTGAATGTCGCAGATCCGTTGACTAAACCTCTTCCACAAGCAAAACATGATCATTACCTTAGTGCCATGGCTGTTAGATTGTTGCCAGATGTAAACTAGATTATTGACTCTAGTGCAAGTGGGAGACTGTTGGAATTATGCCCTAGAGGCAATAATAAATATGTTATTATTATAATTCTTGTTCATGATAAAGTTTATATTCCATGCTAGAATTGTATTAAGCGGAAACTTTGATACTTGTGTGGTTTATGAACAAAACTGTGTCCCTAGTATGCCTCTATGGACTAGCTCATTTATTAAAGATGGTTAAGTTTTCCTAACCATAGACATGAGTTGTCAATTAATAATGAGATCATGTCATTGGGAGAATGATATGATGGACAGACCCAAATTAAGCAGAGCAATTAGATCGTGTCATCGTGTTCATCTTTGCGAAGCTTTTTCTTATGTCAAATATTGTATTCCTTAGACCATGAGATAATGCAACTCCCTGGTATCGGAAGAAATCTTTGAGGTCATCAAACGTCATCCTATGAGAGGGTGATCATAAAGGTGTCTCTTAGGTGATCAGAAAGTACTTGTTGGGTTGTATGTATCGAGATGGGATTTGTCCCTCCCAAGTCGGAGAGATATACTTCGGGCCCACTCGGTAATACCGCTTGCAAGCAAGTGTTTAAGGAGTTAATCACAAAGTGATACCGGATTACGGAACGAGTAAAGTACTTGCTACGAACGAGATTGAACAAGGTATTCCGATGCCAACGATCGAATCTCGGGCAAGTAAAATATCGCTTGACGAAGGGAATATATATATGGGATTATTTGAATCCTGGCATCGTGGTTCATCCGATATGATCATCGATGAATATGTGGGAGTCAATATGGGTTTCTAGACCCCGCTGTTGATTATTGATAGAAGATCATGTCTGCATATTCTCGAACCCGTAGGGTCACACACTTAACGTGTCTTGATGCTAGGATAGAATGGATAATTGGTTTATGAGTTTTTGTTCGGAGTCTCGGATGAGATCCAGGACATCACGAGAGGTTCCGGAATGGTCCGGGGAATACGATTCATATAAGGGAAACAAGTTTTTGGATTTTGGAATTGTTTCAGAATGTTCGTTATTGTACCGGAAGGCTCTAGAAGCTTCCGGAGTGGGACCAACGTGGCCCAACTTGTCGTGAGGGGGCGTGGGCCTATGAGGGAGTGCCCTGGCCGCATTGGGCCAGGGGCACAAGGCCCCATAGGCCCAGCCGGCCAAGCCCAAGGGGAAACCCTAGGGAGAGCTTTTATAAGGGGGGGGGAAACTTGCCCCCCACTCCACCCCATGTGGCCTCCGGCCCTAGGGTTTGGAGGAGGGGAAAGGGCAGCCGGACAGCCCTCTATATAAAGAGGTCAGGGGCGCACCCTCCCCCCACACCTCCTCAAACCCTTGCCGCCTAGTTGCTGCCCACCTCTCTCTCTCTCTCTCTCTCCCGATTGCGCGTAGGCGAAGCCCTGCCGCAGAAACTCTCCACCTTTGCACCACGCCATCGTGTTATAGATCCAATATATCTCTCCACCCCACTTGCTAGACCGAGGAAGGAGGACACGTCGAGGTTCCGTACGTGTGCATCTCTCGGAGGCGTCGCCACTTGCAGCGTTGGATCGGATTGGATCGCGAGGAGGAGAAGGCTAGTACGACTACATCAACCATGTTCCGTTGAATGTCCCACTGTGCGATTTCTTCAAGGGTACGAAGATCTCATCTATCCTCCCTTGTTGTTTGCATCTCCTAGATTAGATCTTGGCTTCCCCGTTCGCACCATAGAATTTTTTTGATTTACTATGCTGCGAAACCCTTCACCTCTGCCTCCACTCTATTTTTTCTTGGTGGAAGGTGTGAGGGGTGTGCTAGTTTTTTTCCCCTATGCATGCATTCAAGGTGTTTGATGAAATGTTTGAGTGAATGATCCCGTTCAATTTCTCATAGAACAAAAATATAGAAGGTGTCCGAGACGCACTTGAGCTTTCTCCTCTTTATTTCCCTCGATCGAGGTTAGCAATCTTATCTTTTCTCTGTCATTGATACAATGCATGTGTCGATGTGAATTGGTCATTTCACTATTTATGATGTCTTGTTTTTGATAAACTTACTTATGTGATGCAGATGAACGGTCGGGAATGGATGTACGGTGACCGGCGTGTACCCGGGCATATGAAAGGCGTGGATAAATTTATCGATGTGGCTATGGCAAACAATGTTGTGGTATTGCACGGCAGATGCTACTGGGGGTAGCTTACGTAAAGGGAGCAAGGCGACGTAGGAGAATCCGGGAGCGAGATTGACACACGATGTACCTAGGTTAACGTCCCCTCGGTGGAGGATCGCTACGTCCTGCTATCAATCTAGTATATGATCATAGGTTGGTTTACATGGGAGCCGTCGTAGGCGGAGGGAGAGACTAGATCTGGTCTAATGTGAGAGAAGATATCCCCAAAGGGGTGCCCCCGGTGGCTTTATATATGCAGCTAGTTAGGGTTTACAAGTACTAGTGGGCTTTGTATACAAGTCGCCGTATTGGGCCTCCAGTCGGCGCCACTCGTCTGGGTCCAGCATGCGCCAGTCTCCGTATTGGTCGAGTCGACCCGCTCTGGGATTGGCGATCCTGCTGGCGACTCCTCTTCGTAGGTATACCCCAATTGGTATTCCCCCATCAGTAGTCCCCGAGCGTGTTTTCGATTCGACGTGGGCTTGAGGAAGGGCGCGGAGAGTCTTGACGATGGGTCGTGGTTAATCGGCGACGAGCTCCTGAATAAAGAAAAGAACCGTGAAGCGGGAGGCGGTCGGCATGAGCCAGTCGGTGATGGCCAGTTGGCGAAAGACGCAGTGAGTCGGTAAAGCCGCCAGTTGCAGCGAGTCCCCGTCCGTGGAGCGTGCAAAGTCCCCGAGCGTGGCGAGTGGTGAGGTCGAGCGATCGGCGAGTGCCGACTCTGGCGTGCGCCGAGTGGCGAGGTCGAGCGACCGGCGAGTGGCGCTGTCTATAGCGCTCCAAGTCCCTGAGTGCGACGAGTCTGCGGTGGATATTCCCCGAGCGTGGCGAGTCCGTGGAGGCGATTCCCCGAGCGCGTTGAGCACGCGAGTGGAAAGTCCGCGGTGGCGAGTCCCCGAGCGCATTGAGTACGCGAGTGGAGAGTCCGCGGTGGCGAGTCAACGAGGGCGTGCCGTGGCCATTTAACCATGCGTGCACGCAGCATGCCTAGGAGTAGTCCCCGAGGCTCGAGTTGGCTTGTAGAGGCGACATGAGGCTCTTTAGAGATGCATATTCTGAAAATATTAGTGGTTGCTGCCGAGCATGGAGAGTGGCGAGGTCGAGCGACCGGCGAGCGCCCAGTCCCCGAGCGCGCCGAGTGGCGAGGTGGCGAGGTCAAGCGATAGGCGAGCGCCGAGTCCCCGAGCGCGGCGAGTGGAGACGTCGAGCGACCGGCGAGCGCCGAGTCCCCGAGCGCGGCAAGTGGCGAGGTCGAGCGACCAGCGAGCGCCGAGTCCCCGATCGCGGCGAGTGGTGAGATCGAGCGAGGCGAGCAGCGAGGTCGAGCGATCGGCGAGCGCCGAGTCCCCGAGTGTGGCGAGCGGCGAGGCCAAGCGACCGGCGAGCGCCGAGCCCCCGAGCGCGGCGAGTGTCGAGAAAGACACTATTTTGCTGGAAAGGAAAAAAGATACAATTGCATTAATGTGTACTTGCATAATATATTAAACAATTATAAGACATGCAAATTGTAGATGTTCAAGAAAATGCACTTTTGTTATGTGGATCGATGGGCAGTATGTAAGGTTTATGCTTGTCTTTTCATGAGTAGGTAGACCTCCAGCATCAAACGCTTGCCGGGTAACTGGGACGCGATGCCATAATATTGAACCCGGAGACAATGTCAGCCTTTTGGTACCCAGCCTCACTACTTCGACGGACGCGAATAAACAACAGACAAAACTCAAACCAATCCCAATTATGATTTTGGTCCCTGAAAGGGTCATATGCGACTGCATGGTCGGCTTTGGAGAATGAATGGAGATGCATATATGCTTTAGGCCCATAACATGTAAAGAGTATAAAGAAACGTAGTTGTGGCTAGACCGCGATGACGAGTCCCTGAGCATGACGAGTCCACGTTTAAGCGTGTCCGGATTTAGGCGAGTTTCGTAGTATAACAAGTTCGCGAGATTTGTGAGAACGGTCTAGCTCAGCCAAACCAACGGGCGATTGAATCTGATCCAAAAGATAGATGTCGGACAACTTCACGCGCCCTTGGTTTCCAAGGTTGACATCCGCGCATGTGCGTGTGCCGGGCGGCCGGTCGGACCAGGACGATCAGCCTGCGATCCCCGAGTAGCAGTTCTCGTATGTCACGCCTGCAGTAGTTGGTTAGGATCGAATCGGCCGCCGCAGCGATGAAGAATTCAGCATGCCGACGCAGATCGTTGATGGCGAGGATCCCGCCCGGATTATCACCCTCTAAGCACCGCTAGCCCCACGGTGGGCGCCAACTGTCGTGGTGTTGCACGGTAGATGTTACTAGGGGTAGCTTACGTAGAGGGAGCAAGGCGACATAGGAGAATCCGGGAGCGAGATTGGCACACGATGTACCCAGGTTCACGTACCCTCGGTGGAGGATCGTTACGTCCTGCTATCAATCCAGTATATGATCATAGGTTGGTTTACATGGGAGTTGCCGTAGGCGGAGGGAGAGACTAGATCTGGTCTAATGTGAGAGAAGATATCCCCTTTGGCTTTATATATGCAGCCAGTTAGGGTTTACAAGTACTAGTGGGCTTTGTATACAAGTCGCCGTATTGGGCCTCCAGTTGGCGCCACTCGTCTGGGTCCAGCATGCTCTAGTCTCCGTATTGGGCGAGTCGACCCGGTCTGGGATTGGCGATCCAGCTGGCGACTCCGCTTCGTAGGTATACCCTGTATTCCCCTATCAAACAAAGAGAATGGTTTTATACGTTGTCCATGTGTTCAATGTCGGAATAACAAGGAGTACTCTTCCTCGAAAATCATTCGTGGCCACCTGATTATAAAAGGTTTCATGCCCAACTATAATTGCTGGACCAAGCACGGGGAAAGAGGGGTTATGATGGAAGATGGTGAAGAAGAAGATGATGATAACAATTATCATCATATGTTTCCTGAATACAGTGATACTGCAATGGAAGACAATGGAGAGGAAAGAGGTGAAGAACGGGCATCAGATGAGCCGGCTGATGAACTTGGTATGGTCATTTCTGATGCAAAGCGAGACTGTGAAATAGAAAATGAGAAGTTGAAGTTAGAGGGCATGTTATAAGATCACAAGAAATTATTGTACCCAAATTGTGAAGATGGCAGCACAAAGCTCGGTACCACACTGGAATTGTTGCGATGGAAGGCAGAGTGTGGTCTAACTGACTCCTCATTTGAAAAGATGCTGAAAATAATGAAGCCGAAGTTTCCAAAACATAATGAACTTCCCGAGAGTACCTACGAAGAAAAGAAGACTCTCTGTCCTCTAGGATTAGATGTGCAAAAGATACATGCATGCATTAATGACTGCATCCTCTACCACGGTAAGGAGTATGAGAATTTAGATAAATGCCCGGTATGCAATGCATTGTGGTATAAGATCAGACGAGATGACCCTAGTGATGTTGAGGGAGAGCCCCTCCGAAAGAGGGTTCTTGCTAAGGTTATGTGGTATGCTCCTATAATACCAAGGTTGAAACGAATGTTCAGAAACAAAGAGCATGCTAGGTTGTTGCGATGGCACAAAGAACACCATAAGAAAGACGGGAAGTTGAGACACCCTGCTGATGGGTCACATTGGAGAAAAGTCAAGAGAGACTTCCCAGACTTTGCTGGTGACGCAAGGAACTTATGGTTTGGTCTAAGTACGGATGGCATGAATCCTTTTGGGGAGCAGATCTGCAGTCACAGCACCTGTCCCGTGACTCTATGTATCTACAACCTGCCTCCTTGGTTATGCATGAAGCGTAAGTTCATTATGATGCCAGTGCTCATCCAAGGCCCTAAGCAACCGGGCAACGACATTGATGTGTACCTTAGGCCATTAGTTTAAGAACTCTTACAGTTGTGGGGCAAACCAGGTGTACGTGCGTGGGATGAGAACAAACAGGAGCCATTTGATCTACGAGGGTTGCTATTCGTAACCATCAATGATTAGCCTGCTCTTAGTAACCTTTTAGGACAGACAAACAAGGGATATAAGGCATGCACACACTGTTTAGATAAGATTGAAGGTACATATTTGCATAAATGCAAGAAGGTTGTGTACCTGGCGAATCGACTCTTTCTTCCGACCAATCATCCCGTAAGAAAGAAAGGCAAGCATTTCAAAGGTGAGGCAGATCACCGAAAGAAGCCTGAACTCCCTGATGGTGATGATGTATTTGGTATGGCCAAGGACATAGAAGTAATCTTTGGAAAGGGTCCCGGCGGTCAATCAGTTCCGAACGACGTCGCTACAGGACACACACCCATGTGGAAGAAGAAATCTATATTTTGGGAGCTGCCATATTGGAAAGTCCTGCGTGTCCGGTCTTCAATCGACATGATGCACGTGACGAAGAATCTTTGCGTGAACCTGCTAGGATTCCTAGGCGTGTATGGGAAGACAAAAGATACACCAGAAGCACGGGAGGACCAACAAATTATGAAAGACCCAAAGAACATGCATACACAAAACAAGACGGGTAAAGGGCGTCACTTAAGTGGTGCCAGCTATGCTCTTACCAAAGGAGAGAAGGAAATATTTTTTGATGTCCTTTACAATATCAAGGTGCCGTCTGGCTTCTCATCTAATATAAAGGGGATAATAAATATGGCAGAGAAAAATTTCCAAAACCTGAAGTCTCATGACTGTCACATGATTATGACGCAGTTGCTTCCGATTGCATTGAGGGGCTTCTATCGGAAAATGTTCGAGTACCCATTGTGAAGCTGTGTGCATTCCTCAATGCAGTATCTTAGAAGGTAATCAATCCAGATATTCTTCCAAGGTTACAGAAGGATGTGGTACAATGTCTTGTTAGTTTTGAGTTGGTGTTCCCACCATCGTTCTTAATATTATGACGCATCTCCTGGTTCACCTAGTGGAAGAGATTGCCATTCTCGGTCCGGTATTTCTGCACAATATGTTTCCCTTTGAGAGGTTCATGGGAGTCTTAAAGAAATATGCTCATAACCGTGCTAGACCGGAAGGAAGCATCTCTAAGGGATATGAAACAGAGGAGGAAATTGAATTTTGTGTTGACTTTATTCCTGACCTTAAGTCGATTGGTGTTTCTGACTCGCGTCATGAGGGAAGACTAAGTGGAAAAGGCACACTGGGAAAGAAAGCAATGTTATGTAGGGACGGGGATTCTTTCACTAAAGCACACTACACAGTTGTACATAATTCCACCTTAGTAGCTCCGTATATCGAGGAACACAAGAATATTGTACGCTCCAAAAACCCGGGGAAGCCTGAATCATGGATTATAGATGAACACATGAAGTCTTTCGGTGGTTGGATGTGGACACATCTCTTGAATGACACCACTGTTGGAGATCACCTATACTTGTTGGCCGCATCACCATCTTCTACTGTATTGAATTTCCAAGGGTACGAAATAAATGGGAATACATTCTACACGATCACCCAAGATAAAAAGAGCATCAACCAAAATAGTGGTGTCCGCTTTGATGCAATAGACGAGAATGGACAAAAGGAAACATACTATGGTTACATAGAGGAGATATGGGAACTAGACTAAGGATTCTCTTTTAAGGTCCCTTTGTTTCGCTACAAATGGGTCAACCTGAATAGGGAAGGGGTAAAGATAGACCAGTTGTACGGAATGACAACAGTGGATCTCAACAATCTTGGTTATAGAGATGAACCATTCGTCCTAGCCAATGATGTGTCTCAGGTTTTCTATGTGAAGGACATGTCCTCCAGACCGAAAAATAAAAAATATGCAAACGAATACATCATATGATGAGACGAAGCGTCACATAGTTCTTTCAGGGAAAATAAACATCGTGGGAATCAAGGACAAGACAAACATGTTAGAAGATTATAATAAGTTTGATGAAATTCCGCCCTTCACAGTGAAAACTGACCCAAGCATTCCATTAAGTAAAGAAGATGCTCCATGGTTACGTCTGAAGCGATCATAAGGAAGGACATATGCCAAGAAGTTCATGCTCATATTATGTAACTCTAGTTCATGTCTTTCGCGGTTTGTGGCTTGACCGAAGGATATCTTTCGCGGTTTGTGGCTTGACCGGGACTATATATAGGGGGGCCTTTAGTCCCGGTTTTGTAGTCTTAGTTTTTAATATTAATAAATGTCTTGAGTGTTAGTCCCGTTTTGTGGCTGGACCGGGACTATGAGGAAGTTGTCCCGATTCGTACTTACCATTAATATCTGATCTCCAAACGCGCGCGGTCACATATTAGGGAGTGCCTCTATGACAAGTTATGTGCTGAATGACGGCATAGTTTGTGATGTTGTGCCCATACTATGCATGCATGTGGACATTGGTATGGAGAACAATGTTGTAGGAGGAAGTTTTCCTTTTTGTCGCACGGAAAAGCCCTTTTCCATTTTCCGAGCGCAAAAAACGGGTCGTTTTGTGAAGTAACCACCAAAATGCTGTTTCAGAATGCTACCGTCCTATTTTCCTAAAATACTAGACCACCTTACATGGAATATCTCCCAACCGGGACATCTTAAACCTTTCTGTCCATCCCGGTTAAAAAGGACAAATGTCTGCCGAATCGATAGGAAGTCGGTCCGGTTTGTACTACAGGTACATGATCTATCGCCCATGATTTTTTGAAAAAATCATTTTTAGAATCGCAATATGTGGTTTCTTCAGAGATCCAATGCAATTTCTAATGATGCTCGCCCCCTATCTTCATGCACGCCGGTTCGACCATAGTTAGAAATTCAAAAAATTCAAAACGGGCATAATAAATTCAAAAAAAATACGAACAATGAAAATCCTTCGCGTGGTGTCATATTATGTGACATAGTTGAAAGTAAACATAGCAGACTTGGTATATTGATCATGTCTCGAAAAAACCTTCACAAAATGACCTATCATGATCGAGGTTTCACGGCTTTCGGTCCAAATGACCGATGTTATGTGCTGAATCACGACATAGTTTGTGATGTTGTGCCCATATTATGCACGCATGTGGACATTGGTATGGAGAACAATGTTGCAGGAGGAAGTTTTCCTTTTTGTCGCACGGAAAAGCCCTTTTCCATTTTCTGAGCGCAAAAAACGGGTCGTTTTGTGAAGTAACCACCAAAATGCTGTTTCAGAATGCTACCGTCCCATTTTCCTAAAATACTAGACCACCTTACATGGAATATCTCCCAACTGGGACATCTAAAACCTTTTCGTACATCCCTGGTAAAAAGGACAAATGTCTGCCGAATCGGTAGGAAGTGGGTCCAGTTTGTACTACAGGTACATGATCTATCGCACGTGATTTTTGAAAAAATCATTTTTACACTCACAATATATGGTTTCTTCAGAGATCCAATGCAAGTTCTAACGATGCTCGTCCCCTATCTTCATGCACGCTGGTTCGACCATAGTTAGAAATTCAAAAAAATTAAAATGGGCATAATAAATTCAAAAAAAATCCGAACAATGAAAATCCTTCGCGTGGTGTCATAGTATGTGACATAGTTGAAAGTAAAAATACCAGACTTGGTATATTGATCATGTCTCGAAAAAACCTTTACACAATGACCTATCATGTTCGAGGTTTCATGGTTTTTGGTCCAAATGACCGATGTTATGTGCTGAATCACGGCATAGTTTGTTATGCTGTGCCCATATTATGCATGCATGTGGACATTGGTATGGAGAACAATGTTGCAGGAGGAAGTTTTCCTTTTTGTCGCACGGAAAAGCCCTTTTCTATTTTTCGAGCGCAAAAAAGGGTCGTTTTGTAAAGTAACCACCAAAATGTTGTTTCAGAATGCTACTGTCCCGTTTTCCTAAAATACTAGACCAACTTACAAGGACTATCTCCCAACCAGGACATCTCAAACCTTTTCGTCCATCCCGGGTAAAAAGGACAAATGTCTGCCGAATCGGTAGGAAGTGGGTCCGGTTTTTACTACAGGTACATGATCTATCGCCCGTGATTTTTTGAAAAATAATTTTTAGACTCGCAATATGTGGTTTCTTCAGAGATCCAATGCAAGTTCTAACGATGCTCGTTCCCTATCTTCATGCACGCCGGTTCGACCATAGTTAGAAATTCAAAAAATTCAAAACGGGCATAATAAATTCAAAAAAAATCCGAACAATGAAAATACTTTGCGTGGTATCATATTATGTGACATAGTTGAAATAAAAAATACCAGACTTGGTATATTGATCATGTCTCGAAAATACCTTCACAAAATAACCTATCATGTTCGAGGTTCCATGGCTTTCGGTCCAAATGACTGATGTTATGTGCTGAATCACGGCATAGTTTGTGATGCTATGCCCATATTATGCATGCATGTGGACATTGGTATGGAGAACAATGTTGCGGGAGGAAGTTTTCCTTTTTGTCGCACGGAAAAGCCCTTTTCCATTTTTCGGGCGCAAAAAACAGGTCGTTTCGTGAAGTAACCACCAAAATGCAGTTTCAGAATGCTACCATCCCATTTTCCTAAAATACTAGACCACCTTACATGGACTATCTCCCAACCAGGACATCTCAAACTTTTTCGTCCATCCCGGGTAAAAAGGACAAATGTCTGCCGAATCGGTAGGAAGTGGGTCCGGTTTCTACTACAGGTACATGATCTATCGCCCGTGATTTTTTGAAAAAATTATTTTTAGACTCGCAATTTATGGTTTCTTCAGAGATCCAATGCAAGTTCTAAATGAGCCATTTTTCTTCCCGCCATTTCTTCCCGCCATTTTTCTTCCCGCCATTTCTTCCCCCCAGTTTTTGCCGCTAGTTCTTCCCGCCAGTTCTTCCCTCCAGTTATCTTCCTACCATTTCTCACTATATATATTTGTAGGGTTGGCCTCCATTGTCATTGCACATCTCTAGACTCATATCTGCAACCTCATCACTCTTTCCCATGACTTACACTGTAGCACTAACTCCTAGGGAGGCCGAGGCGCTTTGCGCCTCAAACTACCCCTGCTCGCCGGGCTACTGTGTCCCCGTCGGCTGGATGCTGAGCGCTGGAGGCGTGCCGGCTCCTCCCGTCCCTCTAGGTGTGGCGCGCCGGATGGCCATCACGAACCACTACTACTTCGATCTCACGCCGGAGTAGCGGAGGAATCCCAGATGGCATCCCGACTATTTCCCGACTTGGAAAGCCTTCTTCGTGGATCGGCGTGAGAGGGCGCTCGCCAGACACGAGGAGGACGGCCCACCTCCTTCGAACTTCAACGAGGCCGGTCGGCGGCTGTGGTGGCGCGACCGGACTCTCCAAAGCGTCATGGCCTACGACACGGCCGCCGACTCTAGCCCTCGCCTGCGCTACCCTCAAGTCCAGCCCACTCGTACTCAGCCTTCAAGGTTCAACTATGGCGACCCCGACGACGACAGCGGCGACGGCCGCGGCGAGTACGACGACTATAGTGGCGAGTATTACCGGTGTAGGCAGGAGCATGACTGAATCACTCCAACATTGCAAAACAAGTTCGGCTGATTGTGGCTTAATCTGGCCATGTATCTTAATTTTCAGTTCTTCTATTTAACTTTGTGTTAGTTGCGTTATGTACTTTAATTCCAGTTCTATCCTAATAAAATTTTCTTTCCACCCATTATTTTGTCCTTTTTTCCTGCCCATTAATATATAAAAAATATAAGTTAATTCAAATCCAAATTAAAAATAGAAAATGGTTTTGAATTAGTTATTCAAATCCAAACACATTTTATGTTAAAAGTTTTTATAAATGCCAAATTAATATTCAAAAATATAAGTTAATTCATTTTTAATTGTAAATGGTTCATATTTTAAATGGTTACATTAATTATTTTTTAAAACAATAAATGGTTTTAAATTATTTATTCAAATCCAAACACTTTTTATGTTTAAAGTTTTTCTAAATTCCAAATTAAAATTCAAAAAATATAAGTTAATTCATTTTTAAATTTAAATGGTTACATTAATTATTTTTTAAAAATAGAAAATGATTTTGAATTAGTTATTCAAATCCAAACACTTTTTATGTTTAAAGTTTTTCTAAATTCGAAATTAATATTCAAAAAATATAAGTTAATTCATTTTTAATTGTAAATGGTTCATATTTTAAATGGTTACATTAATTATTTTTTAAAACAGAAAATGGTTTTGAATTATTTATTCAAATTCAAACACTTTTTATGTTTAAAGTTTTTCTAAATTCCAAATTAATATTCAAAAAATATAAGTTAATTCATTTTTAATTTTAAATGGTTCATAGTTTAAATGGTTACATTAATTATTTTTAAAAACAGAAAATGGTTTTGAATTAGTTATGTTTAAAGTTTTCTAAATTACAAAGTAATTATCATTTAAAAAACATAACAAATTTAAACCCCAAAATAAAAAATAAGGCGGGAACAGAGAGAAAATTCCTCAAAAAATTTGAAAACACGGTCATATGTCCCGGTTGGAGCCACCAACCGGGACGAAAGACCCCTGCGCGCGCCAACCCTTGGTCTGCTGAAAAAAGTGGAGTATACGTCCCGGTTGGTGTCTCCAACCGGGACGTATGACCCTTTAGTCCCGGTTGGAGCCACCAACCGGGACGTATTCTCCCTCCCCTTTATACACGACGCGCTCGTTCCTCTTCTTCCCTTCTCCATTATCTGCGCCCACACACAACACAGGGAGACGCCGCCGCCCCGCCGTCAGGCTGCGCGCCGTCGCCTCCGTCCTTGAGCGCTCGTCGTCGCCTCTGTCCTTGAGCGCTCGCCGTCGTCGTCGTCCCCGGCCACCTCCAACCGCTGCCTTGCGTCTTCGTCCCCGGCCAGCAGCGCCACCGCCGCCGCGCGTCGTCGCCGCCAGAAGGTGCGCCCCCTCTCCAGCCTGCCTCCGTCCCTCTCCTCCCTCTCCCCCTGCCGCTGCCGGCAGACACCGACGGGATTTCTCGCGTGGCCTAGTGCGGCAGGTGCAGCGGTGGCGGGATTTCTCGCATCCGGTGGAGGCCTCACAGCGGGGGGCGGTTCTGTCCATGGCGGAAGGGCAAGGTACTGTTGGACTCGACCGGCGGGTGGCGTGGCGTGGCGACGGAGGGTGCTGGCGTGGCGTCGGCCGCGCAGATGTTGGGTCGGCGGTGATGCATGCTCGCCCGATCTGGGCCTCTTCGGGCCGTTCTTGTTGCGTGCTGCTGCCCCTCTGCCTACACAGGGGTCGGGCTGGTGCAGCTACGGGGCCGTCGAGCCATGCCGGCGCGCAGCGGTGCCGGCCACTACTAGCGCGAGCAGGCCGCAACGGGGCCGGTGCGCCACTGTGGAGGGGCGCGAGCTTGGGCGCAGCGACGTCAACTACAGGGGCGAGCAGAGGAGGGATCCCGGGCCTAAGCTATTTTAAATTGTTTCTAGTTATTTTTTTAGATATTATCATATTGTGTATATATATTGTGTATGCATACTTATACACTATTTTCTATATGTATATGTATTTTCATTTTGTATATATAAAGGAAGTAAAGGACGGGTGCGACAACGCCATATATGTTTTGGACCCGATCCCCACGATGCCGGCAGGCTGCCTGACGCCGCCTCCATCCTTTGCGCGCCCGCTGTTGTTGGTAGCGCCGCCGCCTCCACCCTTCGTCTTCGTCCATCGCCCCCACGCGCCTCTTCCGTCTCCGCCTTGCTCCGGCCATGTCCAGCGCCGTCGCCACCTGCGTCTCCAGCGCCGCCCGCCGCCTCACCCTCTCCTCCCCACCCGTAGCTGTGTCGTCGCCCGACCGCCACAGCGCCGCCCGCCTGATGACCCACAAGTGTAGGCGATCTCAACAGTCGAATTGATGTTTCAACTAGGAAAAAAGGTCCTTTGGTTATAACTGGCTCGCCTCCTCTTCTTTTTCTTCTTCCCCATCTCACTTCTCTGCTTCTCACCGACGCGCGCACAGGAACCGCCCCCGATGCCGGCAGGCTGCGCGAGCTCGCCTCCGCCCGGCCGCCTCTGCGCACTGTCACCCTCGTCCTTCTAGCCAACACACGCAAGCAGGGTCGCCTCCTTCTTGCCGGAATCGAGCCCGAAGATCTCCTGCTCCGACGGACGTCACTGCCAAATACTACCGCTCCCTGTCACGCCGTGCTTCCCCAACCACCCCATCGTGCTCGTGGTGAGCTCTCCGTCCTCCTGGACCCTCTCCCGTCCTCCCTCTCGCTCTGTTTCGAGCCTGCGTCGAGCGTCGCTTTCCGCCGCCGCAGTTCATGCTCGCCGGCGTAGATTCGGCTGCCAAAACAGGGCAGCGCACCACCATATGTTCTCTGTGCTGCCCTCTATCCAACCCGCCTACCCGCATAATCCTCCGAGCCCTCCTTCGCTGTCCCCATGAATCGCCTGAGAGGTTGACCGTCGGGTGATGTCAGGCTGACGTCACCGTGACGCCAGCCTATGGGTCAGCCAAGTCAACCCCCCTCCCCGGCCCCATTCGCTTGCATGGCTGACGACGTGGCCTTGGCCCCACCTGTCAGCCGTAGTGGGTAGCCTCTGCCCCGGTGACAAATGACCCTCACCCATGTGCTGATGTCACAGTGATGCAATAATTCCATTTAAATTGATTAAATAATTCCATAAAATGTAATAATCTTGTAAATTCAATAAGTAATTCACTATAACTCAAAAAATATGTATAATATATAAAAATGTTCAGAAAAGTGAGAACTATCTATTTAAGCTATAATCATGCATTGTTCAACAACTTTCATAACAAGTTTAATTAGAAGAACATAGTAACCCCTCACAGGTCATTCCGGGGTTTCTCCAAGTTAGGGTTTTCACCCCTCGGAATCCCGATTAATTGTCGAGCATGATTTAGGGTTACATTTCAATGCAATTCAACTTGTCATATCATCATACTTGCTTGAGCATCGCATTGATGCCATGTGTTGATTGTTTCCCTTTCTTTCCGGTGTTTGGTTCTTCGCATTGTACATATTGATTGCACATTGTACATATTGATTGCGCATTGTAGTATGCCATGTATTGATTGCCGCCTTTCTTTCCGGTATTGGTTCTTCGCGATAGGATCCGAGCCCGAGGGTTTCTCCGAATTAGGGTTTATGATATTGTAAATTCATTTTTATTATTGTGTATGTATATATTTGGGTTTCTCTGAATTAGGGTTTATATCTCTCAACACGGTACCTAACATTCTCCCTTAGCCGCATTGACTTATCTGTTTTTCCACCTATGCAGAAAATATGGACCCACACGATAGAGACGAAGAAAAGGAAGAGTTGATCCAAGGTGTGATCTGCGGGGAAGAAAATTTAGATGTATCGACGTTTTTGAACAACTCCGGTGAGGGTGATCCTCTTTTTGCCGGAAGAGATGACTTGTTTGAGGTTGAAGGTGATGCCTTCCACGAGGGAGAAGGCGATGCCTTGTGTAATCGAGAAGATGACCGCTCTGGCGAGGTGCATTTAATATAATTAATTCATTAATTAATCATCTGCTATCTATATAGAAGTAGTAACGATGATCTTTCTTCTTTTAGCCCTCCGGATCGAACAAATCTACTGAAAAGAGCAGACGAGGCCCAACCAAAAAGTTGGAAGACCATGAGAGCTTCAGGATAGAAGATATTGCTGAAGATGGCAAACCGACGGCTCCCAAAGTTGTCGTAATCAAATTTGTGGCACAATGCAGAGTAATCGTTAGGGACTTAATCCTGATCACCATTAAAAATTGGAATAGGCCTGCTGATGCGGAAGAAGAGGAAACATGTTTGTTTGTCCCTAAAAAGGCCAAAGATTTACTGTGGAAGAGGCTCATGCTTAATTTCAAACTACCGAAGATAGAGCTGGATCCAAATGCGGAGGATCCAGTTGAGGACGCCTTAGAACATGGGAGAGCCATGGAGGCTAAGGGCAGGGAGTAGGCTATGAAGAAGATGGCCTAGTGTTTCACCGACTGGAAGAAAAGATTGCACCTTGACTATGTCGTGAAAGAGAAGACTCCAGATTTCAAGAAGATTCAGTTTGAGAAGATAAAACCATTCTGGGCTGATTTTGTGAAATACAAGACATCAGAAAAATCTAAGAAAATGTCTGCAATGAATAGGCTGAATGCTGCTAACAAGAAGTATCACCATTCTATGGGCCAAGTGTTGGGCCACGCAGAGATAAAACAAAACTTTTCCTCTAACATGGTGATCCCAAGATCTCGCTGAGGTAGAAGGCCACGAAGTTTACCACTAGACGCGCAGTTGCGGATTACTGATGAAGCGCGTCAGTTGATGCAGTGCAGTCCTCACGATCCGATCGTCCTGGTGCTGATCGCACAGCACCTCTGCTGGTATCCACACGTACAAGGAGGAGCGCCGGCGGCAAACTGCTAGGTTCGTGACGACGACTGGATTGCTGTGGAGCTAGGGTTTCCAAAACATGGAATGACCTAACCGAACAACAATTAACCTTTCTGGGTTACGGTGCTCCACTATATATAGGGAGTGAACATGGGCTCTGCTCGCGTGGCCCATTCACTAAAGCCCATATAAAACTAGTCACCGTGAGTCCAACTCACTAACTCAGTCCTAATCCGGTTTAGGTCCAACCCAACCAGATTACAAGTTCAGATCCAATCCGAACTTTCTCCCGCTCTTAAGTGTGTGACCCCGCGGGCTCATGGCTACTTGAACACGATTGGAGTCCGACTCTCAATCGATCAGTCGGTAGCGGCTCCTAGCAGAACGTGTCGACTCCCAAGTACCAAAGAGTCATGACGACTGCCTTTCCAATGCGACTTACGTCCGAGTCCCTTCTGCCTCATGATATACCTTGTCAGACTATAGGCGAATAATTGTCATCCCTTAAATAGTCCGACTCTCTTATCGATCTGAGATAAGTGATTCACCCGACTAACCCTTAGTCGATCGCCTCGGTTAACACTTAACCGAGTCGTGCATGGCCATGCTTTCCGAATCATATCTCACGAGAGGGCCTAGAGAATATCTCTCCAAGTGGAGGGGCAAAATCCCATCTTGGTTATTCACATCACGCAGCTTGATTCTTAGTCGACCCGAACCCTGCCTTTATAACTGCCCAGTTACGGATCAACGTTTGACAGAACCTAAGTCGGTGATCCTCAACTCGGACTATGCAATAACCTCGGGTCAAAGGATTACATTGATTGAGATATACAAATGACAACTTGTTCGTTGTACCCCAATATGGGTCAATCCAACTCGCTAAACTCTTTAGCAGAGTCTGTGTAAGTTGGAATAGCATCTCCATGCCCATGACAAGTGGAATCGAGTCATCAAGCCAACTTTCACATTGGTCTAAGTTGTGTGTCCAGCACAACCTCAATGACCAAGGATATTTAGTACAAACAACATGAATGCATAGTTCCACAACCGAATCACATATTCAATGATACACATCAGATGTTTTATACAAGGACTACTTAATATCTTTATGAATACAAAGGGAAATCTCATCATACATGATTGCCTCTAGGGCATATTCCCAACAGTCTCCCACTTGCACTAGAGTCAACCTTCTGACATCACATGTCTAAGCATCTAATGCCCATGTCTCTCAGGTGCGCCTCATGCTTTGGCTGTGGTAACGGCTTTGTCAACGGGTCCGCAATATTTGCATCTGTGTGTACCTTGCATAACTTGATATCACCCTGATCCACGAACTGGCGAATCAGGTGGTACCGCATGAGTATGTGCTTGTTCTTCTGGTGCTGTCTATGTTCCTTGGCTTGTGCAATAGCACCATTGTTGTCACAATACACGTCTAACGGATTGGACGAGCCCTGAACCGCACCAAGATCCATGAGGAAATTCCTCATCCAAACATCTTCCTTTGCTGCCTCCGAGGCGGCAATATACTCAGCCTCTGTTGTAGACACAGACACAGTCTCTTGCTTGGAACTCTTCCAGCTCACAGCACCTCCGTTTATAATAAACACGTATCTGGATTGCGAACGAGAATCATCAGAGTCGGTAAGTTAACTCGCATCCGTGTAACCCTTTACACTGAGTTCATCTGCACCACCCTAAACCAAGAACATATCCTTAGTCCTTCTCAGGTACTTTAGGATATTTTTAGCCGCTGTCCAGTGGATCTCTCCAGGATCAGCCTGGTATCTGCTCACAACACTTAGAGCATAGGAAACATCCGGCCTAGTAAAAATCATGGCATACATAATGGATCCGACTGCAGAAGCATACAGAATCGCACTCATCCGACTTTGCTCATCAGTTGTCGAAGGACACTGAGTCTTGCTAAGTTTTACACCATGGGACATCGGTAAGAACCCCTTCTTAGATGATTCCATGTTGAACTTCTTCAACACTTTGTCCAAATAAGTACTCTGACTCAATCCAATGAGCCTCCTTGATCTATCTTTATAGATCCGGATTCCGAGGATGTATGTTGCCTCACCCAAGTCTTTCATTGAGAAACTCCTTTCTAATGATTCCTTGGTTTCTTGAAATATCTGGACATCATTTCCAATCAGTAATATGTCATCCACATATAAGATTAGAAAATTTACTTTGTTCCCACTAAACTTCTTGTACAAACAAGAATCATGCTCACTCTTGATGAAGCCAAACGATTTGACTACCTCATCAAAGCGAATATTCCAACTCCGAGATGCTTGCTTCAACCCATAAATGGATTTCTGAACTTTGCACACCTTGTCAGCATTAGCCGGATCGACAAAACCCTCGGACTGTATCATATACACGTCCTCGGTTAAATTTCCGTTAAGGAAAGCCGTTTTGACATCCATCTGCCATATCTCGTAGTCGAAATAGGCCGCTATAGCTAACATGATCCGAACTGATTTAAGCATCGCTACGGGGGAGAAAGTCTCGTCGTAATCAACTCCTTGAACTTGTTAGAACCCCTTCGCGACAAGGAGTGCTTTATAGATTGAAACATTTTCATCCATATCAGTTTTCTTCTTAAAGACCCATTTGCACTCGACGGGTCTTGCACCATCTGGCAGATCAACCAAGTTCCAAACTTGATTTTCATCCATGGACTTTATCTCGGATCTCATGGCTCCAAGCCATGACTCGGAATCAGATCCCACCATCGCTTCCGAATAATTTGCCGGCTCATCACTGTCTAACAGTAACACATTATGAAAACTTCGTAATCTTGCCGATGTTTGTAGTACAGGTGCTGCTGCCGGCTCAGCTGCCACGACCGGCTAAACCTCCAAGGTTTTTGCCGACTCGCTACTAGCCGATTCCTCTCGAATTTCTTCGAGCTGCACCGTGCTCCCACTTACTCCCCGACTGAGAAACTCTTTCTCAAGGAAGACACCGTTCCGAGTGACAAACACTTTGCCCTCTTCTCGGTTGTAGAAGTAGTAACCTAAGGTTTCCCTCAGATACCCCACGGAAATACACTTATCCGACTTGGCTGTAAGCTTGTCCGACTGAAGTCGCCTGACAAATGCTTCACAACCCAAATCTTAAGAAAATAAAAACTAGGCTTTTTGCCTGTCCACATCTCATGCGGTGTCTTCTCTACCGATTTTGATGGTACTCTGTTTAGTGTGAACGCCGCTGTTTCTAGACAATAACCCCAAAATGATAAAGGCAGATCTGCCCGACTCATCATTGATCATACCATGTCCAACAAGGTTCGATTCCGTCTTTCCGAAACACCGTTCCTTTGCGGCGTTCCTGGCAGAGTAAGTTGAGGAACTATTCCACAACTTTTCAGATGGTCATAAAACTCATGGCTCATGTACTCGCCTCCTCGGTCCGACCGAAGAAACTTTATTTTCTTGCCGAGTTGATTCTGTGCTTCATTCTGGAATTCTTTGAACTTTTCAAAGGCTTCCGACTTATGTTTCATCAAGTAGATATATCCATACCTACTCAAATCATCAGTGAAGGTAATAAAGTACTCATAACCACCCCTGGCTGTCGTGATCATTGGTCCACATACATCACTATGTACTAGTCCCAACAAGTCGGACGCCCTTTCGCAACTCTTTGCAAAAGGTGTCTTGGTCATTTTGCCGAGTAGGCAAGATTCGCATGTCTCGAACGAATCCAAGTCGAACAAAGTTAGGAGTCCATCATCATGGAGCTTCTTCATGCGTTTCCAACTTATATGACCAAGCCGACAGTGCCAAAAGTAAGTCATATTCAGATCATTTGGTTTCAACCTTTTAACATTTATGTTATAAACCGACTCACCATCAAGATTCAAAATAAATAACCCGTCCTGGACGGGTGCAAAGCCGTGAAACATATCATTCAAATACAAAGAACAGCTATTATTCTTGATATTCGACTCATAGCCTTGCCTCATCAAACATGAAGAAGAAATAATGTTTCGACTGAGCACTGGAAAATAATAACAATTATTCAGTTCCATAATGAATCCGGAAGGTAAATGAAGTTGCATCGTGCCGACTTCCAACGCAGCAACTCTTTCTTTGTTGCCGACTCGAATATCAACCTCGCCTCTTGCTACTCTCCTAGTTCTTACCAGTCCCTGCAATGAGTTGCAGATGTGAATAACTGATCTGGTATCATATACCCAAGAACTATTAGGTGCATCAGCAAGATATATGTCTATAACATTGCAAACAAGTGTACCTTAGTCGGAAGTCATACCTCCACTCTTGGCTTTATCGGCCAAGTACTTGCTGCAGTTCCTCTTCCAGTGGCCATCCGCCTTGAAGTAGAAGCAAGTGGATCTGGCTGAAGGAGATGGCTTAGTCCCTTAGGAAGCCCTTGGGACCGGGTCCTGAGCCTTCTTTCCTCCTGACTTAGCCTTCTTCTTAGTCCAAGAACTCTTCTTGAACTTAGCCTTATTCTGCACCATCAACATTTGACTGGTGCCCTTCTTGAGATCCGCCTCTGCCTGCTTGAGCATCCCATGCAATTCAGTGAGCTTCTTATCCATACCATGCATGTGGTAGTTCGAAATGAACTGCCCATATGCACTAGGAAGAGAGTTCAGAATTATATCCGTAGCGAACTCTTCGCTAATGGTGTAGCCAAGCCTCTCCAGAGACTGCACGTAACCAACCATTTTGATCACATGCGGACTCAGTGGATCACCATCCTTAAGCTTGCAACTCAGCAAAGCCTGAGAGACTTGATACCTCTCAGTCTTCGCCTGAGCCTGGAACATACTTTTGAGGCTTTCGATCATATCGTAGGCCTCAACATGCTCGAACTGCTTTTGCAAGTCCGGTTCCATGTGATCAAGCATAAGACAACTAATATCCGTGGACTCATCCTTAGCCCGATGGTAGGCATTGGTGGCTGCGACAGTCGCATTCTCATTTGGCTCATCTGGAAGTGGGTTGTCTAGGACATGGTCCTTCTTTTCTTGTTTGAGAACAATTCTCACATTTCGATACCAGTTGGTAAAATTAGTGGCGTTCAGTTTATCTTTCTCAAGGATAGTTCTCAACGCAAAACCGGATATCTGAGATTGACTTATACTTGGTGCCATGATAAACAATAGAAAATATGCAAAACACTTAAGACATGTATTCATAAAATAGCAAGCATATTAAACATTTTAATATTTTATGCTCCCACTAGAACCAACACCCCTCCGATGGTTGCTTAGTGATTCAGGATCCTAAATAAGCAAGTCGGCTAGTGAGCTTTAGCATCACCGCTAGCCGCAAAGTGATCTAGGTAGACAACTCCTTGTCAATCGCATCTCATGCGACTCCTATTGGACGGATGGCATCACATGCCCCGGCTCCCATCCGAGTTTTCCCCCAGTCCCACAACCGTTGTGATAGACCCGTCTAGCTTACCGAGTGTTTCTGCAGTAAGAGTCCGAATCGAACCCACCTAGTCGGAAAGAATTGGCAACACCTCAATTTTATGATCCCACTACCAAAAATGTCCGACTTGTGATGGTGCAAACACTGGCGGGAAAACCGACTAGACTTTCTTTGAGGGATTAAATTTTACCGACTATCTAATAGAGGTAAAACAGAGACATAACAATAACACAAAATAAAGCAAATATAATGTGAAATGGTATGGCTCTCTTCATGGCGATCTCCATCTCCACAAAGCCTGAATCTGACTTGTGCCAACTCTTGTCACTTGCCGTCTTACTCCATGTCGCCGACATGTACATTGCCTTGCATGCCTTCCGGGTTCTCCAAACAGCTACAGTAGCTTATGAAAGTAAATTACATAGAGAATCCGACACGCAGGTTGTTATACAATAAAATGACAGCACCTAGGCTCCAGCCGGCTGACAAAAATCGTGATTCGCAGATCACGTATGGATTACACACATACATCACATGCACATGAACCATACCATTCACAACTTCCACTAAAAACAAGTTATGCATAGATACAATATCTACCGGCGTTGTGAAACTTGCAACGACATCTAAGCCGCTACGACAGGGCGAAGCCGGCGGTCACGATTCGATCAAACTCTTTGATCTTCGATCACCACTTCTGGATTTACGTGTCACAGTCTACCCCGATGGTGGAAGCCGACCGGTAGGGGTATGTCGTTCCACGACCTCAGCAGTATGATCATGGAAATCAGATCTACCATTCCCCGAGTACAGTTGATCCAATCAACTTCGTACAAAACCAATCTATCTCATAGATCGACCACCAAAACAGCATATAGATCTCATCTAAATCCTACCGCATATCACATATGCGAGATCTCGAGCCTAAAACCATAAGCTATCGCTCTGATACCACTGTTGGGCCACACAGAGATAAAACAAAACTTTTCCTCTAACGTGGTGATACCAAGATCTAGCTGAGGTAGAAGGCCACGAAGTTTACCACTAGACGCGCAGTTGCGGATTACTGATCAAGCGCTTCAGTTGATGCACTGCAGTCCTCACGATCTGATCTTCCTGGTGCTCATCGCACAACACCTCTGTTCGTATCCACACATACAAGGAGGAGAGCCGGCGGCAAACTGCTAGGTTCGTGACGACGGCTGGACTGCTGTGGATCTAGGGTTTCCAACACATGTAATGACCTAACCGAACAACGATTAACCTTTCTAGGTTACGGTGCTCCACTATATATAGGGAGTGAACGTGGGCTCTGCTCGCGCGGCCCATTCACTAAAGTCCATATAATAGTACTCACCGTGAGTCCAACTCACTAACTCAGTCCTAATCGGGTTTAGGTCCAACCAAACTAGATTACAGGTTCAGATGCAATCCGAACTTGCTCCCGCTCTTAAGTGTGTGACCCCGCAGGCTCATGGCTACTTGAACACGATTGGAGTCTGACTCTCAATCGATCAGTCGGTAGCGGCTCCTAGCAAACGTGCCGACTCCCAAGTACCAAAGAGTCATGACGACTTGCCTTTCCAATGCGACTTACGTCCGAGTCCCTTCTGCCTCACGATATACCTTGTCAGGCTATAGGCGAATAATTGTCATCCCTTAAATAGTCCAACTCTCTTCTCGATCCGAGATAAGTGATACACCTGACTAACCCTTAGTCGATCGCCTCAGTTAACACTTAACCGAGTCGTGCATGGCCATGCTTTCCGAATCATATCTCATGAGAGGTCCTAGAGAATATCTCTCCAAGTGGAGGGGCAAAATCCCATCTTGGTTATTCACATCACGCAGCTTGATTCTCAGTCGACCCGAACCCTGCCTTTATAACTGCCCAGTTATGGATCAGCGTTTGACAGAACCTAAGTCGGTGATCCTCAACTCGGACTATGCAATAACCTCAGGTCAAAGGATTACATTGATTGAGATATACAAATGACAACTTGTTCATTGTACCTCAATATGGGTCAATCTGACTCACTAAACTCTTTAGCCGAGTCTGTGTAAGTTGGAATAGCTTCTCCATGCCCATGACAAGTGGAACCGAGTCATCAAGCCAACTTTCACATTGGTCTAAGTTGTGTGTCAAGCACAACCTCAATGACCAAGGATATTTAGTACAAACAACATGAATGCATAGTTCCACAACCAAATCACATATTCAATGATACACATCATATGTTTTATACAAGGACTACTTAATATATTTATGAATACAAAGGGAAATCTCATCATACATGATTGCCTCTAGGGCATATTCCCAACACCAAGGTGGCTACAGGGCTGGCATTCCTAAGTGGGAGAAACTTGAGAATGAACTACGTGCTAAAAAGATCACCCCAGAGACAGACGATTGGGTAGAACATGTAAGGAATTGGTTTTACGGGCATGGGGTCACGTTGGATTCGGAAGGGATGTGTATATATAACATACGACATAAATAAGACCCCTTGCCAATCGAGAAGATGAGAAAAGCAGTAAAGGCTGTTAAAGATGGGGACGTCATTCCCGATAGAGAGAATGATGAGCTCACACTCGCCCTTGGAAATAAGGAACATGATGGACGAACACGAGGCACAAGCGGCTCCAAACCATGGAGGACTGGGTTTCCCAAATAGAGGAAGAAATATCCTGATAGAAGCCGTCAGAGGAGAAAGGACAAGGCGGAAGTTGAAGCAGATATTCAGAAAGAGCGAATGCGTATAATTGAAGAACGAATAAAGCAACAACTAGATTAAATTAACGCACTTAAAGAGCAAAGTACTACCGTCCCATCTCAGCAGCACACTGCATTCGATGCTACTGGCCTATGGAATAATCGAAAAAGCAGTGTGGCTTCCACCGAGGTCCCGGGTGATGACAACGACGATGACGATGGTGCACCGATGATGGCTCCTATTGGCTACCCAGTGGATGATATCACAGAAATGACACACTGCGAGCTACATGTCAAAGTTGTGAATATATCAATGAAGGTGGCGGTCGGCTATGCCTTACCAATTGGACCCACACCAACTTACCACTATCGTCCGGTTCGAGAGGGCTACGCTATTGTCGGGGTGGATGAAATCATGCCCACCTTTGAAGTTTTGGATCTTGACTACCCTGCAGGTGAAGGGGATGTGACTGTACTGGGAGACACAACAAATGTCACCATTCTATGGCCAAATAAATGTATCGTGCTTCGAAATCACACGCCAAGGCCATCTTCGCCGTTGCCTTACCCGTCTCCAGCAAGGTCATCGCCGCCGCGGCAGCCATCTTCGTTGCCTCACCCGGATCCGTCGCCTCAGCAATCTCCGGCGCAGCCATCACCGCGGGAGCCATCGCCGGCGCCTCAGGACAAAAAGCGGAAGCGTACCGCTACTCTGCGTCGTGGCACTACTAGGAAAATGGCTATAGGTAATCAGCACATCCGTGGCTCACATGGTTGAAGTGCCCCACGGCTAAAACAGGCGTGGCTCACCTATGGGCAGTGCCCTACTAGTAACTAGAACAATCGTGGCGCACATGACCATAGTGCGCCATAGATATGTGTGGGCCAGGGCCCTGTTGGCCGCACGCCAGACATCCGTAGCGCACATAGGGTAGGTGCGCTACGGTTGTTAGTGTCAACCGTGGAGCACATGGAGAGGGTGCGCTACGCCTAAGCGCATGCCCCTCTCTGCTGTGAAACGGCCAGACACATCTGTGGAGCACTATGGCATGTGCGCCACGGATGTTACTACTCCCTGTGGCGCACTATGGCATGTGCGCCACGGATGTTACTACTCCCTGTGGCGCACTAGGGCAGAGTGCGCCACAGATGTTGCGATTTTTTTGGCAGCTGCACTTTATGTGCACATGTGTGACCATCCACCACCCCACACTTAACTTTCCCCTTATTCTTCCTCCTTAGATCTAGTCGGGATCTTCTTCCCACCTCAATTTATCCACCCATTCACCATTTTTAGCATGTAGAACTTGCCTTGGATGTTACATAAGTAATAGAGGAAGGTCTCCGATCTCTCATATCCTTCTTCGGTCTCGCGCGCACCTCTCCTTTCCATCTTTCTCGCGATTGGTCTCTCATCTCGGTAAGTTGTCCATGTAAGGATGTGTTCATGTGTATATGGATGATATGCTCATATGTATGTAGATGATCGATGCTCATGATGTGTGTATGAGAGGATCGATGCATGTTCATGTGTATATGGATGATATGCTCATATGTATGTAGATGATCGATGCTCATGATGTGTGTATGAGAGGATCGATGCATGGTCATATGTGTGTATGAGAGGATCGACACCATTGCATGCATGCATTGATTATGTGGTTCTAATAGACTTCTAATTTATCGTGTACACCGTGCAGGCAAAAATGGTGCTCATAATGAGTGAAGACATTGTGGCTAGATTTGTGAAATGTGTGACGGCCGACATGATACGAAATAACAAGACAGATATAAGATGTCCGTGCAGAAGATGCAAACTCAACTGGGTGATCGACCCAGATTCCGGGAATCTTCAGGCGCACCTGCTCCGCCATGGTTTCATGGATGGATACACTTGTTGGATAAGCGATAACGAAGACGATGGAGACGGTGAAGGTGGGCAACATGACGATGATCATCATCACGGCGAGAACAGGCGAGATGATGAAGAGTATCCTGGAGATGGTGAAGGTGCGGAAGTAGACCGGGATGATGATGATCTAGATGCCGGAGGAGTAGACAACGATGGAACAACGTCAGGCTGGGTGCGGGACCCTTATGTGCAAGAGCTGCTTCTCAAGCAGACGAGTAATGCCAGGGCTGCCGCTAGAGAGAAAGCCAAGCTTGCGCAACTTGAGAAATACGCGGTTACTCCATTGTATGAAGGATGCATGCCAGATGATACCCGGTTGAATGTAACGCTCAAGGCTATCGAGATGAAGGAAAAACACAAATTGAGCGACGCAAGCTTCGATGATATGATGGCATTCTGGCACGATCGTCTCCCGGAGGGGAACACATGTCCAACTAGTATCGAGGACGCCAAGAAAATCGTCTGTCCTCTTGATCTGCCGCACATTAGATATCATGTATGCATCAACGATTGCATCATTTATCGGGGCGAGGACGCGGAGAAAACCACATGTCCGGTGTGCGGCGTGAGTCGATACAAGAAAGGGAAGAAAGCACCTCGAAAAGTGGTATGGTACTTTCCTATCACTCCTCGTCTGCAGTGCTATTTCGCGGACCCTAAGAAAGCAAAGCTCATGCGATGGCATGCGGAAAGGAAGAAGCCACGAGATGATGATGATGACCCCGAAAAGGATGAGATGCTGATGCACCCTTCAAATGCTAGCTAGTGGAATGCATTGGACCTCGAATTCCCAGAATTCGGTGGAGATTCGAGGAACATCAGGCTTGGTGCGAGCACTGATGGACTCAATCCGTTCGGTAGCCAGAGCAGCACACACAACACTTGGCCCGTGTTTGTATGGATGTACAACCTCCCTCCATGGTTGTGCATGAAGAACAAGTACATACATATGAGTATGCTAATTCAAGGGCCGAAACAACCTGGTACCGACATCAATCTGTATCTCGGGCTGTTTAAAGAGGAGCTAGCCACGTTATGGGAATCTGGAGACAATACTTACGATGCCGTCGCACAAGATTATTTCACTATGAGAGCCGCGTTGGTCACTACGGTGCAATACTATCCAGGTTGCGGGTATATCTCGGGGCAGGTTATCCAAGGATTCTGCGCATGCGTTAGGTGCATGGATAACACAAGCTATCTCCAACTAGAGAAAGATCCAGGGTCATCGAAAACCGTGTTCATGGCGCACCGGAGGTGGCTCGGCAAGAATGATCCATGGAGAAAACGTGGAGACCTGTTCGATGGAAAATCCAAGACCCGAGGAATCCCAGAGCATAGGAGAAGCGAAGAAGTGGAAGAGTTGCTGAAAAACTGGAAAGATTGTCCTAATCCTGGAAAGAAGCGAAAGAGGCAGCAACAAGACAAGCCGCTGATGAAGGTATGGAAAACAAGGTCTGTTTTCTGGGAGTTGCCATACTGGAAGTTTCTCCGCACGCCTCATAGCCTCGACATCATGCATATCACGAAAAGCGTGTGCGATAGTCTGTTCGCCACCATAATCAACATGCCAGATAGGACGAAAGATGGTCCGAAAGCAAGGCACGACCTGATATGCTTGGGTATCCGGAAGGAGCTTCACGGAGGACACACTACTCCTGATGATCAGGAAGATGACGATGATCATGAGTCGGAGACGACACAAGGTCGTCGGAAGGGTAAAAAGTTCAAGAAGAACGAATATTACTGCCCTCCTTCTTGCTTCACTCTAAGCCAGGATGAGATCAAACAGTTTTTCAAGTGCCTTCTAGGAGTCAAATTTCCTTACGGCTACGCGGGCAAGATAAGCAGATACCTAGACGAGGCGAAGCAGAGGTTCAGTAGCATGAAGTCTTATGACTGTGTCGTGCTAATGACGCAGGTACTTCCGGTCGCACTAAGAGGGATAATGGACGAGCACGTCCGTGAAAAGTTATTTGGCCTCTGCAAGTTTTTCGACGTCATCTCTAGGAAGTCAATTGGCGTGAATCAGCTCGGGAGGCTACAGGAGGAGATCGTGGTGATACTATGTGAGCTTGAGGTCTACTTCCCACCCGCATTCTTTGACATTATGGTGCATCTGCTGGTCCATGTCGTGGAGGACATCTTACAACTCGGGACGATGTTCCTCCGCAGCATGATGGCGTTCGAAAGGATGAACGGACACATCAAAGGATACGTTCGCAACAGGTCCTGTCCAGATGGAAGCATAGCCAAGGGCTTTCTGGCCGAAGAGTGCATCTCTTTCTGCACGAATTATCTAGACATCGAGAACCCTGTCGGTCTTCCCGTCAACAGGCACCTTGGCAAGCTCGACGGATCTGGTCACCGAGAGGGTCATCGCATACTGCATGCAGACTTCAATTTTTGACGACTTTGATCGAGCAAACCCCGTCACGCTACAGCATTTAGAACTGGTCGATCCTTGGGTACAGAAGTACAAAAGGTTAATCGAGAAGAAGTACAGTGAATGGGGCATACAGAGGACGCAGGGAAAAATAATCAAAGAGCACAACTCAGATTTCACGCTTTGGTTTAGTCAGACACTCCTTGATAATCCCCCGCGATCGCATTCGTCTGACACGGAAAAGATCATATTCACCTTGTCGCAGGGACCGATCCAAAACCTGGTGACCTATCAGGCGTATGATATCAACGGCTACACATTCTACATGGAGGAAAAGGACAACAAGTGTGATTATCAGAACTCAGGCGTAACGTCGAAATTCTACACCGATGACAACGTGAAGGAAATATTCTACGGAAGAATCGAGGAGATCTGGGAGCTCGACTACTATGGAGAAAAGGTGCCGATGTTCCGTGTCAGATGGGCAAAGGGCGTCGAAAGAGAAGACCGGTATTTCACAACCATGGTTATACCCGAAGCAGCCAAATCCAAGGCCGCCGGTGCAAACGTGGCCACCAAAAATGAATCGTGCGTACTGGCTACCAAAGTGGACCAATGTTTTTTCATTACCGACCCGACAAAGCCTAGCCGTGTTGTCGTGAGGAGAGGAACAAGAAACATCATCGGAATGGATGGAGTCGCCAACGAGCAAGACTTCGACCAGTATGGCGATCCAAAGATTGAACATGACGACGACTACGATGCAACAACATACATCACAAGAAGAAAAAGGACAACCCTACCCAAAAAAGGGAGCCCGTTCGAAAGAAGAAACATTAAAGTGCCGGGGCTAAATTATTCAACCGCGACAAAGAAGGGAAAAAAGATTGTAAAACCCTAGCTCAAAAATTATTGTAAAACGCGTGGTCGAAAAAGATTGTAATATTCATGGACAAATTATTATGAAATTTAGTTATACTTTGAATCATATTTCTACCACTTTTATGACATATATTATCACTTTTGGGCATTTGTGGAATATTTAAAAGTATTTTAAAAACAAAACAAAACTTATATGGCATATATCACCACTTTTGGGCATTTTTTGGAACATCTAAAAGTATTTTTAAAATAAAAATAAAAAATTGGGGCACCAGGATTTGAACCTGGGTGGTCACAAGTTTAGAATAGAGCAGTGCACAGAACCAGTGGGATATGACAGTGGTAGTGTTAACTAGTAGGGTGGCTGCCCTCTTATCTGATAGTCCAACCAACATAGGCGTAGCACACCCTGGCCAAGTGCGCTACGGGTAACCATAGCGCACTTGGCCAGGGTGCGCTACGCCTATGTGGGTTGGACTAGTCAACCGTGCCACGTCCGCCTCTCTCATCCCCATCTCACAGACACCACACACATCGATCGCGCCCCGCCGCGCTGCACCACCGCCGCTGCTTTCTCGATCCGCCACCGCCGCGTTGCGCTCTCGAGGAGGAGGAGGCCCGCGCTGCTGCTGATCCGTGGAGGAGGAGGAGGCCCACGCCGCTTGTGGAGGAGGATCACGCCGTTCGAGGAGGAGGAGGCCCGCGTCGCTGCCGATCCGTGGAGGAGAAGGTCATCGACGCTCGAGGAGGAGGAGGCCGCTGCCGCTCGAGGTTGAGAAGGAGGAGGCCGACGCCTCTCCCACACGCTCGTTGTTGTCCTCGTCTCAGAGGATGTGAGCCTCCCCTCTCTCCCTCTCTCCCTGCCCACACGGTTCCTTCTCCATTGGGGCAGACCGAGCTCATGACGCCTTCGCGTCCAGGGTTTCTGCTTAGGGAATGGGAATTGGGAAACAATGGCTCATCTGCACATGTAGCTCTAGATTTTAATTGTTGGTGCTTAATCATCACTTGATGTTGCCATTTCCGTCGTGTTTGTATGAGGTCTCAGTCAGATGTAGTTAAGTCTGGATGCAGCAGTTTGCTCCTCTACTAGCCAAGCACATGCCAATGTTAAGAGTAGCAAGCTTAAGGTTAGGGTCCTGAGTTTATTCTGTGTAGCAAGCTTCAGGTTAGGTTCAGAGTAGCAAGATTCAGGTTAGGTTTAGGTTAGGTTCAGAGTAGATGAAAATGCATTAGTAGAACAAAGATATGTGCAGTAGATTAATATAGCACTAGATGGTCATATATTCTTTAACCCAAGCATGAAATAAAACATCACTCATGCATCAAGTCCAGTAACTTCTTGCAAGTCCAGTAGATGAATATAGTAGTAATGGTCATATTTTATAAAGTCCAGTAATAATAGACACAGAGCCTGAGCCATTGGTTGATCAGATTAGGAAAAACCTGTGGACTGTGTAAGTGTTGAATTGTTTTTTCTTTCATTACAGACTTGCCAACGGTATTTATGGAACATTGACGATTTAGTTTGATGGAGTTTCTAATTCTCTTCCCTCTTTATAAGTTTTTTACTTTGGTCAAAATGAAAAGTGCATCAATTAGTTTCTCTTCAGCTGTTGCCAATATGTAGTGCCCCTTTGCGCTATTCTTTTTTCACAATGACCTATCTGTAGTTCTTTGCAATGAAACATGGTATTAGTTTGAGTGCCCTGATTGGGGTGGCAGTGGCTGTGCTGCATGCATCTGCATGCGAGTAACTTCTATTCTAGTCCAGTAACTTCAAGTTAGATGTCGAGTTGCTGTGTATACTTGTAGTTGCTGTCAAGTTAGATGTCGAGTTGTTGTGTATACTTGTATACTTGTAGTTGCTGTCAAGTTAGATGTCCAGCATTTAAAACAAGTCTGCATTGCACCTGTAGTTGTTGTCAAGTTAGATGTCGAGCTTGTGCTTGCCAAGGTGAACTGTGTATACTTGTCATTTGCTGTCATTTGTTCACAGAACTAAAAATTATGTTGCCGTCATTTGCTTGCTGAACTTGTGCTTGTTATGGTGTATGGTGTATTCTCATTTTCTTATTGCAAGCAAATGACAGCAAGGATTGTTGTTATTGTTGTAGCACTTCAAATTATTCTTGTGCTTGTATGAAGCACTTTATTATGTCGTGTATGCAGGTTCTTGTATGAAATGAGTCCTGATTTTTGCCGGAATGTTGATTAACTTCCGTTTCGGCAGAAATCGGGCACTCCTAGTTTAACAAAAATAGCAAAGGTCATGCCTGATTTTTCCGGGCATTTAACCAATTATTTGTTTTTTATTAGTGTAAAGATGTGTGACAACGACGAGGCTGGATGTTCTGAGCGCATCAGCGCTGAAGGAGAACTCAGACCTCCGAATAAACAATTGAAATTCTGGGAGGCGGCCCAGCGGCTAGAAGATGATCAAGAATACCATCATTCGGAGAGCGAGGATGATGAGATGTAAGACGCGGAGGAAGAAACCGAAGGAACGACGGATGATGAAACCATTGATGGTGGCGAGGGCACAGGGAGTGGTAGCAATCCTCCTAAGAAGAATAAGAAGAAGAAGACGAAGGACCGGCGCCCGAACATGGTCGGCACAGTCAGGGAGGAAATTACAAAAGTGAGCCCATCAGGGGTTCCTTTGGAGCCCGCCCTTGTCGTCAATGGGTACGATGGGCAAGTGGTGGCGATCACTCAGACAACCATCTCGATCAACACCGAGAATCTCCGGCATAAAGATAATGGCCACTTGCGCACACTCCTCTTCGAGAAGCTGCACGCAAGATACAAGTTCCCCGCTAAGTATCAGAACACAAATTATCATGGGAACGAAGTAAACAAATCCTCCCTCACAAAGATGAGCACCGCCATGGCCAGCTGGAGAACCCGGATAAAGAAGAAGATTTATAAAGAAGGCAAAATTCTCGAGGAGATCCAGAAGATTGACCCGCAGATCACCGAAGATCAGTTGCGGGAGTTCAAGGAGAGGTGTGAATCCGAAATAGCCTTGGCCAATAGTAATTGGGGAAAGGTGTTGCAGGCGATGAATATAGGTCATCACCATCTCGGATCTGGTGGATACAGAACCGCGGAGGCGAAATGGAATAAGGAGGATGAAGAGTATAGATCCAAGGGGATAGAAAACCCCTTTGCGAAATTCGAACCCGGGAAGGTTCGAAACTTCATCAGGGCCCGTTACCATGTGGACCCAAAAACCAAACAACTCACCGCGGATCCTGCGGTGAAGGAATTCGAGGAAATTGTGGTAAGTACAATCTAATTACTGTGGATCAACTCGATTGCAATCTAATCAATGATCTAAATGATTCACTGTTACTTCTTCTATAGGAGGAGGACGAAATTGTTGCTAGTCATGGATCCCAGGGTTCCTCATCCTAGGGGTCGACGGCGGCCACCCGGTGGGATAACCCTTTTAACAGGGCAATGAACCGGGCCAAGATTTAAATAGAGCTGATTACGAAGAAGCCGTCGTCGGCTGGCCGTCTGGCCGGCCACGGGGGTAAGAATTGGGTGGATCATTTTGGTCCACCGCCGAGGACGCATGTGGCGCGGTCAGGAAGCAGCGAGGAGGAAAACCGCGAGGTTCAAGAACTTAAGGCACAAGTGGCGCGGATCCCGCAGATTGTCCAAGACAACCTGGCAATCACCCTCACATCCTTCCTGCTTACCTTGGTGGAGTCAATAGCGAACTGGAGTGCGGGTGGTCGAGTCGGGCCGTGCCCGATTCCAAGCATGGTCAGCAGCCACTCGAACAATGCGGCGCCGACGAATCAGGCGAACTACGTGTTCTTGACATCGCCCGCTAGCACCGCGCCGCCGCAAGTGTTGGTGACTCCCCCTGCCATCACCGCGGCGCCGGAGTACATGTTGGTGCCCCCCTGCCATCGTCGCGGCGGCACCGGAGCTCCAAGCACCCATCGGTAGGGAGAATACACCGGCGGCCAGCACCGCGCCATCAAGCAGCCCTTCCGTCTCTTGCACGCCCGTCGCCGTATGCGGTGCGTCGACATTAGCCGATCTCGACGCCATCACGGTAAACAAATTTACCGCCTTTCATGCCATATATTACTCTTATGGCATCTCTGACGACGTTGTACATGTTTTCCGCAGACGGATGTTCCTTGCACTCTCTTATGCTACGTGAACAACGAGGTGAGGGATGTTGCCAAGGGTACCATCGTTCAACCCTTGCAGCGCACGTTCCACTCAAGGCCGATGCCAGATAGCGTGCACAGGGTTAAAATTAGTCGGGTGCTAAGGGGCTGCGACGACCTGGAACCTCCCATTCAACCCCCAGGAGCGGATGAAGAAGATCCGTTTGTCCTCAGAACTTGCTTCGGCTTATTCTTGATATGTCCAAAGAGCATGATCCGTTTGGGGATGGCGGGGGCCATCACGCCACAGAAAACAGCACCGCCTGTCGTGCCAGCGACAAGCGGTGGCAAGGCCCCCTTACTGCCCTTGCCGTCACCTCCACGCGGTGGGTCGGATGATCATGTTGATGATATGCACATGGCGTAGGATCCGGCCGAGGACGACGAAGACTGGAATGATCACTTCTTCAACACTCAGTTTAGCAACGAAGACCTAGCTACTGGCCCCACAGAGAAAGCCACTATCACCAAGCGTCTGTTTGGTTCTTAGGAGACGCCTCCAGCTTGCGCCTTTACAGAGCCAGCTGATACAACCAACCGGCCCTTTATTCTAAGCCCTGACACACTACATAGGGTGGCCGGTGCTCAGATTGCGGTGCATGCCCGCTCTCCAAAAGGAAAAAAGGGCAGGAAAAGAAAATCTAGCAGCTCGAGCCAGCCAGTGGCGTCAATAACTGCGAATCCGATCAGGTTTCGGGACGGGCCACCAAGACCCGATGGTATTATGTGGAGGATTCATGTGGAGGGTGAGCCCATGCTACCTAAGAATTTGTGGAAGCTCGCCAGTTCAGAACTGCAGAGTGTGCATGACGGCGTGCTGACGATAGAGAGAGGCCTTCTACCGGAGAAAGATCCCTCGCACACGGTATTCGTGGTTAAGGTGCCACCAGGCTTGGGCTTTGTCGACAATGCCCCTGCGGATCTGTTCTTCCTGCGGTTCGACAACATCTTCAATATGTTCCACCTATAGCCGCTGCACTATACCATGGTCCGTCTATTTTCTCTCAGCCTGGCCATGCAGATCATTAGAGAGAACACACCGGGCATCGCTATAGTGGACCCCTACTACATGCGTGACAGCTGCTTGGGTTCCCCTGCCGAACGACGTATCGTGGCCTGATACCTATAAAGAATCCTCGTGGCGAACAAGACAAAGGAATACATTCTCGTGCCTTACTTTCCCGAGTAAGTCGTGATTCACTCGCCACCGTCGATTGGCTTTATTAGATCATCATCATTCTTTTTCCAACACACTCCATTTGTATTTTTTGCGCAGATATGAACACTTCACGCTCATCTCCTTATCGCCGAAGCATTCCCACGCCACGTATTTCGACTCGGGGAGTCTAGAAAAGAAGAAAAACTACGACAAGATCAAGGATGTTCTGGATGATGCTCTCACTGGCTTTGGCTCGACGGAAGGCACCACCTTCGTGCGTACGAAGGTCGAGTTCGGCAGGCACTTCTTCAACCACGTAACAGAGTTCCCCTGCGTGAAGCAGCCGGAAAACAGTAAGAAGGAAGCCTACTACGCACTCCATCACATGAGGGCGTTCCTACTTGACCAGCAGAATTCTACGCTGCCAGATCATCTCAAACAGTGGGCCAAAGCAAAGGCCAAGATCACTGATTCAGATATTAGACAAGAGATGTATCGCATCCAGCAATAGTTTGGGCCAATCATCTTTCGTGATGTCATGACTTCGGGGGGGATCTTCTATGGAGGAAATATCCCGAATAACCGTGACATAGAAGATCGCCTAGAGATGCAGGGTGACTATAGGAAGTTCATGACGAGACAAGGCGTCCTCCCGTGACCTAAGCCGAGCCAGAAGGCTTGATGTTGGCCTAGTTGTAGTTACAAACTATAGATGACCTTTGTGTGTGTGGACAAGTGTACATGCTACTATACTTATCTTGTTAGGTGTATGAATCATCGCTTACTTATTTTGCTTATTATTATATATCAATCAATGCTTGGTTTTTTTGCTTACTCTTTGGTCCTTTGCTCACTTTGGTCCTTTTTTTCCTTACTCTTTTTTCGAGAATAATGCCGATGATTGAAATGTCGTGGCACACTATATATGTGAATGTGATACGATGGGATTGTGAGCCTTGTGATATGCACAAGTCCAGGTCTTGTGCATCCTACTTGGCTCACGGTTCCATCGTAGCATATTCCTGTGTCTAACGACCTATGTATATATATGAGGCATTCTTTTCGAGTTATTTTTGTCTTTTTCGAGAATAATGCCGATGATTGAAATGTCGTGGCACACTATATATGTGAATGTGCTACGACGGGATAGTGAGCCTTGTGATATGCACAAGTCCAGGAATTGTGCATCCTGCTTGGCTCACTGTTTCGTCGTAGCATATTCCTATGTCCAACGACCTAGCTAGTTATATATGACGCATTCTTTTCGAGCTACTTTGGTATTTTCGAGAATAATGCTGATGATTGAAATGTCGTGGCATAATATATATGTGAATGTGCTACGACGGGACTGTAAGCCTTGTGTTACGCACAAGTATAGATGTTGTGCATCCTACTTGGCTTACAGTTCCATCATAGCATATTCCTGTGTCCAACGACCTATGTATATATATATGAGGCATTCTTTTTGATTTACTTTGGTATTTTTCGAGAATATGCCGATGATTGAAATGTTGTGGCATAATATATATGTGAATGTGCTATGACGGGGTAGTTAGCCTTATGATATGCACAAGTCCAGGAATTGTGCATCCTACTTGGCTAACCGTTCCGTCGTAGCATATTCCTGTGTCCAACGACCTATCTAGTTATATATGAGGCATTCTTTTCGAGTTAATTTGGTCTTTTTCGAGAATAATGCCGATGATTGAAATGTCTTGGCACAATATATATGTGAATGTGCTACGACGGGACTGTAAGCCTTGTGTTATGCACAAGTCTAGATGTTGTGCATCCTACTTGGCTTACAGTTCCATCGTAGCATATTCCTGTGTCCAACAACCTAGTTATATATGAGGCATGCTTTTTGAGTTTGGTTTTTTTGATTTAGGAGTACTTTCTATAAGTGTATCTTCATATGCGACTTTAATAATATATTTTTTTTCAATCATCGGTTAATTATTATTGTCAACTTATAGATGACGTGGTACGTCGTGTACAAGGGACGGGTTCCCGAAGTCTATGATGATTGGGAAGACTGCCGGAGACAGGTGCACCATTTCAGTGGCAATAGCTACAAAGGCGAGCTTCCGAGCTCTAACTTGTTCGATCGACACATGTATTCGCATGTCACCAAATACTTTATAACTTGATTGAAACAATGTAACTTATACTATGTATTCATGTATGAGACTTATCTATATGTATTTGTTTCAATCTTGTTTTTCAAATTGTGTATTTATATATATAATTGTATATCTTGTATCTGTGTGTGTATATCTGCCTGTAATATTGTATATAATCTGTACTGTATATAATCTGGCTCGGAAAATAAAAAAAACAAAAAAACACATGTGGCGCACATGACCTACCTTTAGTGGCGCACTACACCTAAAGCGCACCTCAGAAGCTTAGTGGCGCACCCAGTGCGCCACAGAAGATCCTAAGCGTAGCGCACCTGCCCACATAGGCGTGGCGCACTAGCAGGTGCGCTACGCCTATCTCTACACAACTGTGGCACACTAGGCAGTGCGCCACGGCTAAGAGATAGCCGTAGCGCAAGGCTAGTGGTACACCCCTAGTGCGCCACAGATGCTCTTTGCAGGTGCGCCACGAATGGCCATTTCCCTAGTAGTGTGGTAAGCGATCGCCATAACGTAAACAAGAGCCTCTTCCAAAAGTACCAAAGGTTCCTCCCAAGAGAGCTTATGACTGTACTGAGAGGAGACTACGGCGATCATTGATGCGGAAGCGACAATGTTTTTCGCTAAGCTGAGGTGGCTGAAAGAGCCAGAGTTCCCCAGCACCAAAGAATAAAAAGCCAGAGTGTTGAAAATGCAAAAGACTCTTCATCAACCCGAGCCAAAGCTGTCATCAGACTATGAGCGTTCTATTCTCAAGTCACATGCGGCACAACAAGCCTCGAAGAGCAGTACTAATGCAAGCGAGAAATCTGTTGCCTAGCTCAGAGAACAAGCAAAACAGTCTTGCGCCCCTCTCAAGGTAATTTCCCATACCAATGTGGGGTCGAGCAAATATGGGGCCGAAGAGCAGTATGATCCAGAGGTAGTTGCAGAATACGGAGAAGTTGCCGCTACTCAAGGTATGAGTATTGCCCAGTACTTATCCCAGTTAGAGTACTTCCCCGTGAGTGAAGTAGCATACAAATACCAGTACGACAAACCTCTCGTCAAACCTGAGGAGGTAAATAATCTTCCAACAAAAATGCGAAGATTGCATAACTGGTACATGCATGCCACAAAGGCCAGGGCTAACTGGATAGTGCTGAAGGTTACAAAAAAGCATTATGGGAAATAAATGGATGACATGATATCCATTGAATTTGATGAACTATTTCAATTATTCAATCAAGACGCCTTGGACAAGTCGATCATCAGTGCCTATTGTCTGTAAGTACTAATTCTGTAATTAATTTAGTCTCCAGCTATCTCACCTTGTTTATTGCATGTATATAATCATATTGTAATATGCAGAATGAAGATTCTCGTATGCAGCACAGGACAAATCTATGACATTGGCTTCATTGACCCATATTGGGTTCATCAAACTAATCTCAAAACAAGCCCCGGGATACGGAGGATAATATAGTACACGTGTTAAGGTTTCAAGAAACCAGAAGGGAAATACTATTTCCTTACAAATTCGACTGAGTGTTATTATCTTGTATATACTTTCTATTTCGCTTACTCGATGTTAAGTATATAATTGATTAGTTATGCATTCGCAGCTTCCACTATATTTTTTTAATCATTCAACTTGACAAAGGGCGTGTACTAGTCATGGACTCAAAACATAAACCCCTTGAGCACTGGAAGTACATGCAGATGCTTCTCCAGCGGTAATTCTAATCATTACAACACTATATCGTTAATGTTCGTGAATTTTATGATATCAAGTAATTAATAACTTCTTTTATTCGTTTTCTTCGCCGGGCAGCTCTTGGAAACGGTTCACCAACAAGGCTAGGGGTGTTTGGAAAGAGGGTCTTACATTTCAAGCACAAGATGTAAGCACCACTAGCTATATCCGTGCATCTCTTTGATTCTAGTTTTGATATCGTTATTATCATGCTTGATTATTATTTTGATGGAACTATGTTCTCGTAAAGTGCCTGACGCAGGGACCAGGTAACAACCTATGTGGATACTATGTTTGCGAGTTCATCCGGCAGACGTGCGATGAGAAAGGCAGAAATTTAGAGCAACTCCACGTACGTAAACAATTTCTATAGTTTTTAATTACCATCAAATTGTGTTTAGTTTCATTCATATAGGCTGACTCCTTTTTCAAATCAGATCGAACGTCTACGGGACGGTCTTCTGCCAAAGGATCACGTACGAGCAATTCAGGAGGAATTGGCGGGATTCTTGGATGCAGAAGTCCTAAACCCAAAAGGGGAATACTATTCGGGTGTGTATAAACAATAGGGATTGTACAAACAGCAACTTTTGTATGTAGTGCATGAACTCGATCCGTGTCATGATGATCTTGTGTAATATAATGGTTCCTTCATTGATGAGTTCAAAACACTAAATAAACAATAAAACAACATAAATGAATTCTCTGCCGCGGCACAAAAAGTGGCCAAAATGCTGCCGCGGCAACAAAAGTTGCCAAAATGAATTCTCTGTCACGGCAGAGAAATGTGCCAAATCTCTGCCGCGGCAGAAGGTTATTTGTCCCGGTTCGTGTTACGAACCGGGACGGTTGCTCCACCCCACTCGCCCTCTACCACGGCCACGTGTACCCCATTTTGTCCCGGTTGGTGGGGCAACCGGGACTAAAGGTTAGGGCTTTAGTCCCGATTGCTCCGTCCCGGTGGGGTAACCGGGACTAATGCCCCTTACCAACCGAGACGTATGGGCCTTTCTGCACTAGTGTGACATGCCACGTGCGCGGGTCGATGTTGGAGTTACAGGGACTCGGGTGGTGGGCAGTTGAGGGTGTTTGCCACCATTGGGCGGCCGCTCGAAGCCGCCTGCTGTCTGACGAACGTGAGTACATGTGTGGCATCCCGCAAAACCACTACTAGAAAATCGCGTTGAATTTGTGCATAGCATCGTCATCATCAGGCATTGTTTGCATAAAACTATTTTCGCAAAACCTATTTTGTTTTCTGAAACGCCCCGCCTTTTATTCAAACGCCAAACACCGGTTCTCCGGAATTATTTTGTTGTCGGCTATCGGGTTGCGAAAGCCGTGTTTTAAAATAAATAAAAATTTAAATTATTTTAGTGGGGGCAGTCGAACGGGCCGACCGACCCGAACGACCACCCCCAGAAAACTAAAACGGTCCACCCCAAACCAGCCCTCTAAATACTACATTTACCTAAAACCCTACCCACCCTTGCCTCCACATCACCCCACCCAATCCCGAGTTGCCACCTCACCTCTCCTCTCTCCCTCACCCTATCCCACGCTGCCACCTCAGCCTACCCCCACTCCCTCTCTCCACCTCTCTCTCTCAACCACACAAACACACACCCACACAGCAACCACGCGCGCGCAGCCCTCACCACACACGCATGCGGCTGCCTGGCCCATCCCCTGGGTCCCACCTTGCCACCAACCACCCCTGGCTCACTACGCCCCGGGCCCACCACCTTCTCCTCCCCGCGTTCCCCCCCGACCCATCTTCCTCCTCCCGCGCCCCTCTCTGGACGCTCCCCACCCGCGTCCCAGGAGCCCGGCGAGCCCCGCCGTCGCCCCCGCCGGCTCGCTCCTCCCCTCTCCCCGCCGCCGCTTACCTCCTTCCGCCTCGCCGCCCTCGCCGGCCCTCCTCCCTCTGCCCCCCCCCCCCCCGCCGTTCCCGAGCCGCGGCGCCTCCCCCACCCCACCGGCCCGCACCGCCGCCGCTCCCCCGCACTCCGCCACCGCCACCGGAGCCCCGCCCCTCGCCCCGTCGCCGCCCGCGGCTCCGGCCTGGGCCTCGCCCCGCCCCGGCCGTGCTCGTCTGCCGTCCCCGCCGCCTAGCGCGTCCGCGCTCGCCTCCGCGACGCTCGGCCCCAGAGCTCCTCCGCCCCGGCAGAGCTCCGCCGCCCCGCCTCCAGACCGCGACGCCGCCGCCGGTGGCCTCGCCGCCTCAGCGCGTCGAGCTCGCCGCGGAAGCCCGCCTCTGCGCCGGCCCCGCGAGGTCTCCGACGCCGCCGCCCCGGCGAGCTTCCGCCTCTGTCCGCCGCCACCGTGGCCCCGTCTCAGCGCGCCGGACCCACCTCGCCTGGCCCGCCACCGGCCCCACCTCGCTTGGCCCGTCACCGACCTCCTGAGGGCCCTGCCGTCCGTGTGCGCGTCTGCGTGAGCTCGTGTATGTGTGCCTTTGGAGTTTACTGATGTTCCCTATGGCCGTCTTGAGGCACCCCCAAGCTCGCCAACGGCCTTCGGCGCCGAGCCGAGGACATTCACCGAACCTCCGACAACATCCTCGACAAGGCCGACAGGATCTCCGCCGTGGAAACGACAAAAACAGACGCCATGACCCGACGCCCCCGGATGCCACAAGATCTTCTTCCCAGGATGCGACGTCGAGGCCCTGAACCCCGAAGACCGTACCGATCCCGACGTCCAAAGACCCCACCCCCTGGACCCGAGGACGCGAGAAGTACGAACCACCAAGATCGACATCATTGGCCAGATCCGATGGAATCCCCGACGCCCACACGAGTTTGCCATCGACAACAAAGTCGGAGTCCAAGTTTTCCTCCATGGAAGCCAAGCACACCGAACCCGGAGTTCGCCACACAGATGCCAAGATCTCCTGACGCCGAGACTCAAGTCCGACACCGACAATCGAAGCCGGAACCGACAATTTTGCCTACCCGGACACCGTGCGACAAGTACTCCTTCCCCCGGACACCGAGACGCTGGACCCTCAAGTTCTCCGTCCTGGACACCAAGAACTGCATCCCGGACGCCAAGACCGTCCCGTTACGAGGACCCGACAAGACCGTCGCGACGACAAGAACTACCCCGATCCGAGACCCTAACCCCGGAGTTCGAGAACGACCCCGTCAGAACCCTGGACCCTGAGACCGACCCCGAACCCCGGAACCCAAGATCGCCGAACCCTAATGTGTGAACCCTTTCCTCGAACCCTGTTTCATAACATAATACAACTTGTCGCATAATAATTGTCATCTCGCATGCATATCTGTGGTTTGGGGGCCTTATGCCGATTCACCTAATAATTAAATATGGGGCCCATATGCGGGCAAATCTAGCCTTATATTGGCCTCATTTAAACTTGCGTAGCGAACCCGGTACTATCTTCTGCCATGTTATGACAACATTAAATTGCAGGGGTTCTAAACAACTTGCACCATCTAATTAATTGTCGGGACCCCGGTTCCGCTTAATCTGGCCTAATTGCATCGCACCTTGCCATGCCATGCATCATACATGCATCATGCCGATCTTCTGCCGTTGTATTAAATAGTGCATCCGGTGCTTCTTCTAGTCTTTTTCTTCTTCACGGATAAGGCCGTTGAGTTGATGTGAGCTTCGCCCCGACCTTCGGTTGAACCTTCGACAATGTTTTCAGGCGAGCATCCCCCCCTTTCTACCTATCTTATTTTATAGTCTTTATTCCCTCATGTTGATCTATTGCTATCTGTGTTGCGATGCTCTAGTTTTTCGTACCCGTGATATCCCTTGCAGCCTTATATTGCCTTGGACACATCCTATTACCTGTTGTTTGGTAGATAGTTGGACTTGCGCGTCGTAGTCGCTTGCTCAAGTGCTGTTATGTGTCGTCCAGTGCCGCAGTTGTTGATGTATTGCCGCATGTTGATGTTGGAGATGATCCTAGTTTTACTTATTGTTCACTTTAATTCCTGTTTAACAACTAAAATTGAAATAAGCAGAGGCATCGGTGGGTGATAGATAATATTTGGTTTCCGAACGCCCACTTGTGTCCCGTAAGACCCCGAGTACTTGATACCTGTTCCTTGATTTATCGCGCTATCCACATCCGGGAGGTATATGGGACCCCCCTGAGCCAGAGCTTGATTCAGTCTTATTTCTTGGGGCCACAACTAGTTTGAGGTTTTATTTACGATCCTGTACTTATGCCATGTTACTTTCTGTATTTAAATTGTGCGACAGATAGCACACTATACTGTTTAGGAAGGCGGAGTGATTACGCGGTATCGACACCCCGAGTTTTCGGGTTCCCAGTCGCTTACAGCCATTGGCGCTAACCTTGAGTCCGTCTTGAAGCTAGCTTACTTCGTTGCGGGATCTACTCAAAGGGGTGGCCCCTGAAATATTTCTGAATCCTGTGATTGTTCAGTCGTGAAAGCCTCGTTGGGTTTTGATTTGGTTTTTCCGAGGTTGATCGAGCGTGTGTTGCTATTGGTGCACCCCGGCCGGGTCAAAACTTTCTGAAAGCCGTGTCCGCGGATATGGACGACTTGGAGCACATTATCTCGATCATAGACAAGCATAACTAAAGTTTACTGCTATAAATTTGACTTTATAATGACTAGTAATCAGCTTCACTATAATGGAATGGCTAATTAATACTGCCCACAACTGCTTGTTGACGTGTCGCTTGCGACCATTGTACCTGACTAGTAAGTATGGAAACTACAACGGAAATGACTAAGTAAAAGTACCAACAACTGCTGGGTTTTGGGGTTATCTCATGATAATTGTATCTGACTAGTAAGTGATGCCACTATAACGGAATGATTAACTAAAAGTGCCCACTGCTTACTTTATCAGGATGATTCTCTAAACCTGACTAGTAAATTGCCGCAACTATAACTGAATAAATAAAACTGCCAACTGTGTGAGTTCCTCGGTTGACTTGCTCGTTTGGTATCGAGGGGGAAACACCAGGATGGGTTTGTTTGATGGTAGTATCAGGTTATCTCCGCATAGGTCTTTCTTATCCCTCTCTGATTGCCGCCAGTTGTATCGAGTCTCTATAGGTTGTTTAGTGCATGCTGCCGCTGCCGCTTCAGTACACCATACCTATGTAGGCGAGGACCGCCGAATTCTAGCCTCGCCGTGTACTGGCCTCAGTACTGACGCTCCTTTCTTTTTCCTTTGCCCTCTGTCGGCACCCCTTTTGCTTAAGCAGGTTTTGAGATCGACGTCGTTAGCAGGGTTACCCTTCCGGCTTGGCCTGGGCAGGGTTATGGACGCCATTGGTTATTCTTTAGGGCTCTTAGCCCCATTTGCATCTTGTCCGTAGCTGGACGCTATATCGTTTTCAAGGTGATTTGGATCTTTGTATATTATCTCTGTATTCTTGACTCTTTGAGTCGCTGCTATATATATATCTGTTCTGTGGGTCCCATCGAGGACTGTTGTGTAATGTTATTACTTCGTTTTCCACCCGCACGAAAGTGCCTGGTGGGCACCTTTGAATCGTTTCTATGCGGGTTTGGCGAATTTTGCTCAAACTTGCATAGGTCCGATTCTGAGGGTGTTACAACATGCGACCCTATGAGTTGGCACCCGCGTTTAGTTGCTCGACTGCCTTGGTGAGTAGAGCCTTGGCGTACTGGATCTGCAAGGCGCCTTCCCCGGTCACGGTGATGTTGTCGACCGCGGCTCGGCTCGCGATGACGTTGTCCATCGGCGTGGAGAACAGCGGGAGGCCTGGTGGTGGTGGTGGGGCTCCGTTAGCCGTCGCGCCTGGTGGTGGCCGGGAACTTCCTCCTGGCGGCGCGTTTTTGCAGATCGCGCGCTCGGCTACGCAAGCCGGGTCATTCTCATCGTCGAAATGCAGGGAGCGACCCTGAACGGTGGGGTTCAGGCGCGACCTGATGCGAAGTTGGTGGTAGCACGAAAGCTCCTGCGCTGTCACCTGCTCGAGGCGGAATTTTTCGCGCTTGGCTTGTTCCTTGCGGACCGCCTCCTCCAGTCACACGCGGACTTCCACGGCCTCCGTTGCCGTTGTGGTCGGCGGGATCGGCGTGGAGAAGGGGTCTGGAGAGGGGTCCGTGCCATTATCCATGTAGGCTGCAACGTTGCGGCCAGATCCGACATGGAGATCGCCAGAGTTCTCCGACCCGGAATCAAAGTCGAAGATCCCAAGAATGGAGGGATCCTCGAAGTTTCCCACGTTGGAGACCTGGGTGATGGAGCCCACGGGTAACATGGTGACGATAGATCCGGTGGCCGATGCCGGGGTCGCCGAGTCGGCGTCGTATTTGAGGGCCGCGTCGTCCGCAGCCATGGCAGTTTCGGCCACGTTGTTGTTGGCCGAGTCGTACTCGGAGGCATGGAAGTGGATGGTGCGGACCTGGATCTCATAGAGCCGGTCACGTGGTGGCGACTCGCGGATGCGAGCCGAGTCCTTCGAGGCGATGACGTCGATGAAGCCGACGAAGAGGCTGATCGTGCCGACCGGCATGATCACGCTGTGCGTGACGGGACGTGCCGCCGGGACGTAGCTGCACGGCAAGATCTAGAGGATCTCGCCATTCACAATCATGCGGCAGGTGGCGATCATCTCGTTGATGGGCAGATTGGATCTCGCCGCAGAACACCGGCCTGACCGGCCAAGCCCCACGGTGGGTGCCACTGTTGTGGGAATGGCCATGGCAGATGCTGCAATCGGCAGCAAGTAGTATAACAAAGGGCAAGGGCGGCCAGCCATCTGCGGTGCGAGATGAGGGCGGAGACACAAGGTTTTACCCAGGTTCACCCCCGGAGGGTAAAGACCTACTCCTGCTAGATTTTATTATGGAGAGAGTACAAGGGCGAGCTCGACGACTAGGCGGCGAGTCGCTAGGGTGTATGATGGAACGTCTCCTCTATGCGTACCCTAGGGTGGTTTATATAGGATCACCTCGCTAGGGTTTACAGATCTACAACCAAATTAGTTAAGGATTCAGAGGGTTCTTGACCTAATCCAACTGGGCCTAGCTACGCTTCTGGGCCTCCAGCTTCCAATCGCCTGAGCCCTCGTCAAGTCTCGATCCAGTCGCCGTCCTGCAGGCCCACTCGCTGGCAGCTTGGGCCAATAGGAAACGTCATGTTGGGTATACCCCGGTAGGCATATACCCATCACGGATGTTGTATATAGGTTCTGTCTATGGTATGCAAACAAAGGTACGCTGTGTGGACTTAGACAAACGATGAAAAACTTGCAGAAACGGTGGTAGTTAACTCGGCGGAAAACAAGATCAAACACTAAACATAGACGCAAATGAGAAACTAGACTTCCATGTTAGAACCTACAGATCGGATCTACGAGAAGATACGATCAACAACTAAAACTCGAAAACGATGCAATCTAGTCTATGGCAAATCTTTTTGTATGCGTTTTTCTATATATGACTGAAAATAAACTAATCTATGGATGGATTGTAGATGCTCACCAAGTAAACAAGGAAATCTGATACCAAGATGATATCAGGTGGCCCGATATTCTCAGCAAGCAGTTGGCGATGATGATGGTGGATGATAGATAACTAGTCTATAGCTACGAACTCTCCTACTCGAACCCTAATACCAATGCAACAACTCTCGAACCCTAGGGATATTCACAACACCATGCTCTTGCACACGTAGCTGTCGACCACGAACGGTAGTTTGCAATCTACTAATTCCCAATGGAATAACATATCACACTCAATTGTAGTTGGTAAATCGATCACAAGGTAATTCCATAGGTTCTAATAAAAAACAACTCCAAAATAGTTTTAACATGGTCTAACCCTAATTACGGGGCGTCCCAGGGCTTATAAGGGCGGCTAGGCGACCAGAAAATGAAGGTAAGACGCGTACGACTCAAACTGATACAAGCCGACTCAAACCAGATTTGGTTGTCGGCCAAACATTCCAGTGTAATTCAGCCGAACAGTCCGGGTGGGCTCGGACACCCCGGAGTGTGCCGGACAGTCCGGTGTGGCGAAAAACTTCAAAGTTTCCGGGTGGTGTCCGGGTAGTTTCCGATCTTGGATACAGACTGGCAGCGCCACGGGGCTTCTCCGGGTGGGCCGGACACTCTGGTTGATGTAGTCCGGACACTCCGGTGGTCGTAGTGAATTTCCCTTTTGTCTTGATGATCTTCTCTTGCACCTTCCTACTGATCCTCCCTCGCGCATCCTTGGGCGATCATCATGTTATGTCCATGTGCTTCAGCTCCTCGCTCCATGCTACGCCTTCTTCTCCAATGTACCTGATCATACAATAGCACAATTACTTAGGTAGTATAGAGTTCTCATTAATTAAGACATCAGGTTCATTAAGAAACAAGTTCACCTGTTGTTTTAGTAGCTTAGCATGAGCTCTTGTAATCGGTCCAATTCTAATCTCGTTGGATTGATCCTCCTTTGCAGCAACTGGAACATATTCAGTAGTAGCTGGGGTAGGTGTAACTATAGGGATGTCCTCATCACGCTGTTTCTAATGCATAACCCCAAAATGATAATGGTAAATCTGTAAGAGACATTATAGACTGAACCATATCTAAGAGAGTTCGATTATGATGTTCGGACACACTATTACATTGTGGTGTTCCCGGGGGTGTCAATTGTGAAAGTATTCCGCATTTCTTCAAATGCATGCCAAACTCGAAACTTACATACTTACCTCCACGATCAGATCGTAGAAACTTGATCTTCTTGTTACGTTGATTTTCCACCTCACTTTGAAATTCCTTAAACTTCTCGAAAGTTTTAGACTTATGTTTCATGAAGTAAATATACCCATATCTACTCAAGTCATCAGTGAAGGTACGAACGTAACGATATCCACCCCGCGATGCAACACTCATTGGTCCACACACATTGGTATGTATGATTTCCAATAAGTTCATAGCTCGCTCCATTATCCTGCAGAATGGAGTCTTAGTCATTTTTCCCATCAGACATGCTTCACATCTTTCAAGTGATTTAAAATCAAGTGATTCTAGAAGTCCATCAGAATGGAGTTTCTTCATGCGCTTCACTCCAATGTGACCAAGACGGCAGTGCCACATATACGTGGAATTATCATTCAATCGTGTTTATTTAGCATCTATATTATGAACATGTGTATCACTACTATCGAGATTCAATAAGAACAGACCATCCATCTCGAGTGCATGACCATAAAAGATATTACCCAGATAAATAGAACAACCATTATTCTTTGACTAAAATGAGTAACCATCTCGCAATAAACAAGATCCACTTATAATGTTCGTGCTCAACACAGGCATTAAATAAAAATTATTTAAAACTAATCCCAATGGTGGATGAAGAGGGAGTGTGCTGACGGCGATCACATCAACTTTGGATCCATTTCCAATGCGCATCGTCACCTAGTCTTTCGCTAGTCCTCGTTTATTCAGCAGCACCTATTTTGAGTTACAAATATGAGCAACCGATCCAGTATCAAATACCCAGGCACTTTTACGATTACTAGTAAGATACACATCAATAACATGTATATCGAATATACCTTTGTTCTTGATCAATAACATGTATATCGAATATACCTTTGTTCTTGATGTTGCATTCTTCAAATCTTCCAGGTACTTGGGGAAATTCCACTTCCAGTGACCAATGCCCTTGCACTAAAACACTCAGTATCATGCTTGGCACCAGCCTTGGGTTTCTTTGTAGGCGTAGCAGCTTTCTTGCTACCCTTCCTAAAGTTACCCTTCTTCTTAGGCTTGCCTTGCTTCTTCAAGTTGGTTGTTTTGTTAACCAGCAACACTTGGTTCTCTTTATTTATCTCCACTTCCCTAGACTTCAACATGGAGAAGAGTTCAGTAAACGTATTTTCCATATGCTGCATGTTGTAGTTCATTACGAAGTTCTTATAACTAGGTGGTAGTGATTGGAGGACACGATGAATCCCCAAGGAATTAGGAATCGTTATTCCCATGTCATGGAGCTTTTTAGCATGCCCAGACATCTTAAGCACGTGCTCACTGACGGAGCTGACCTCTTCCATCTTACAGTTAAAGAATTTCCGGACACTTCATAGCTTTCCATAGCCACATGGGTCCCAAATATCATTTTGAGCTCCCTGACAAATTCATAAGGGTCGTGGTGCTCAAAACGTTTTTGAAGCTTTGATTCCAAACCATAGAGGATGGCACATTGAACTATGGCGTACTGATTCTTCTGAGTATGAAAAAAATTCTCTTCATCGGGATCATCATCTGCAGGCAGATCACCTAGCGGTGCATCCATCACATAGGTCAATTGACCAGCATTGAGGACAATCCTCAAGTTGCGGAACTAGTCCACGAAGTTGCTTCCATTGTTCTTCAACTTTTCTTTCTCTAGGAACACATTAAAATTGATGGTAGTATTCGCCATGATCTGCAAAATATTTGCAATAGTTTAGACTAAGTTTATGATAAATTGAATCTAATTAATACTTAAATTAATCTAGGTGAGCTCCCACAGAAAACAATATCCCTCACATTGTTTTAGTGATCACACGAACCAAATCCACCTCATCACGCCCGATCATCACGTGACATGGTATAGTTTCAAAGGCGAACAATCATCATGTTCATCATATCATCTATATGACTAATGCTTTACCTTTTCGTATCCGTGTCCTGAGACCATGTCTATACATGCAAGTCTCGTATGGGTTAACCTTCAGTTTCTGCATGAGCAAATATGGCTTGCACCCGTTGTATGCACACGTAGATTCTAGCACATCCGATCATCATGAGATGCTTTGAAACGACGAGTCTTAGCAACGGAGATAACTAAGGATTAACACCTATTACTTGATATTTTGGTGAGAGGGATCATCTTATAATGCTATCATCACGATCTAAGCAATAATAGATGCATAAAAGTATTAACATAACATGCAATTCATAATATGTGATATGATATGGACTTTCCTTCTTAATCCTTTCATCTCCATGTCCAAAGCACGATCATGATATCCATCATCACCGGCATGGCGTCAAGATCAATGGTGCCGCTCCATGGTTGGCGTCCACCAGCATCGACTATTACAACTACTTTGAATAGACACGCAGGTCTTAACGAAATTAAAAAAACAACCATATGGCTCCTGTCGGTTGCCAACTACAATAAGGATCTTTGCATACATCATGTATATTCACAATCATGGCCATATCACATCGTAGCACACCCTGCAAAACAAAGTTAGACACCTCTATTTTTATTTGCATGTTTTACGTGGTTTAGGTCTTTCGAATAAGAACAGTTCTAACTTACGAACACGAACCACAACTTTCATACTAGTATTGTCAAACGCCCGTTGTAAATTGGATCTTCACTATGGTGGGAGAGATAGACACCCGCAAAGCCACTTATGCAATCCAAGTTGCATGTTGAGTGTGGATAAAGTCCGAGCCACTTCATCTCACCATCGGGCAAGATACAAGTACACAAAAAGCAATAGACAACTAAAGAATCAACGCCCATAATAACCATTGTGTTCTACTCGTGCAACAGATCTACGCATAGACACGGCTCTGATACCATTGTAGGGGTTCATATCATGGAAAACAAAAAATTTCTATCGCATGAACACACACAAGCCAAGATGTATCTACTAGATTGTAGCAACGAGTCGATAGAGTACTAACCCTTAAGATTATAAAGTTGTTAACGAGATCGGATTCTCATCGGTGATGTAGTCGTTCACTTGCCGATCTCAAGATCGTGAAGACTATCCTTCCAGCGTAGCATTCCGACAGCGCTCCCGTAGTCGGTCACACGTTCGGTACTCGATGCAGACCTTCCTCTCCCTTGTTCCAGCAGGCAGCAGAGGTTGTAGCTCTCTCCTCGCGATTCCGAAAGCACGACGATGTGGTGTCAGAAGTAGAGGGGAGATCCCGCAGGGCTTCCCTTAAGCCGGTGCGAGTATGGTGGAGTAGAAGAGCTCCTCGGTGATCTAGGGTTTAGAGGACGAGGTTTAGAGGTGGCTGGTGGCTAGGGATTAGGCTAGGCGGCGGCTAGGTTTAGAGGAGGCCCAGGTGGCGGCGGCTAAGGTTTGTGGGGTGGTGGCTTGGGGCGCCCCACCCCTTATTTTATAGATGGGTGAGGTGGTTGGGGGGAGGGGAGTACTCCCACAACTCCTCCTTGTGGCAGGCGGCAAGGGAAGGGAGGAATCATTCCCTAGGTGGGATTCCTCTCCTCCCTCCATAAAAAATTTGACTTTCAATGTTGGGATTTGACTTTTATCAAACAAGTGTTTTATCCGATCAAACTATTGTTTGATTTCTCTCTCCCATTTCCTAGCCAAGTGACCTAGTACATGATGTAACCATCACACATTGTTATGACACATCCATGTACCCTTCCCCTTCCAGGTCGGTGGACCATCTAGACCCTTCTAGAACATTCGAGTGAAAACACCGAAACCATTCCCGAACTCAATATTTGGAATTTCCTTATATGAATCTTATTATCTATACCATTCCGGATCTCCTCGTGATATCCTGTATCCAATCCGAGATTCCGAACAACATTCAGTCTCTTACTCACATTCCATAACTACTAAACAAAATCGAATCCTTAAGTGTGTCTCCCTACGGTTCATGAATTACATGGGCATGATCGAGACACCTCTCCGCTCCATAACCAATAGAGGAATCTGGAAATTCATATTGTTCCCACATATTTCTATGATTACCTCCTGATCAAAATGAACCATTAACATTCAAAACCAATTCCTCTTGGTCTCATGATATATTACTTATCCGAGGTTTTGATCATCGGTATCTCCATACCTAGTTCAACCTTGTTACCAATAAGTACTCTTACTCATTCCTGTGGAATGGCATCCCTTGTGACCAAGTCACATTCTTGCAAGATAATTGGATGGCATTACACCGAGAGGGACCAGAGTATATCTATCCATCATATGGATGGACAAGACCCACTCTTGATCCATGCGCTTCAACACAGACTTTCAGAATAACTAATGCAACCTTTATAACCACCCAGTTACGGAACTGGTGTTTGATGACATCAAAGTATCCCTCCGGTGATGGGAATTAACACGATCTCATGGTCGAAGGATTAGGTTACAATGTATTTAAAAGCTTATAGCAAATGAACTTCTAAATGACTTGATCGTATGCTATGCTAATCTATATGAGTATGTTCATCACATCATTCCCTTAATGTTATGGCCTTGTTATGAATAACATCCAATGTCCATGATCAGGAAACCATGATCATATTAATCAACAAGCTAGTATCTACAAGAGGCTTACTAGGGACTCTTATATGTTTACAAAACACACATGTATTAATGTTTCCGGTTAATACAATTATAGAACATTTATCATAAACACAAAAGATATAATAATAAGCATATTTATTGCCTCTTGGGCATATCCTCAACACTCCCCACCTCTTTCCTTCGCCACATTCACCCAGTCCTAGCGCCTCCGTCGTCGCTGCCTCCACCACCATGATACGTCCAATTTGCACCACCATTCTATATCATAATTTGCCTCTATTCATTGATATATTTCATTTTAAATGGTGATACTTATGCATTTTCATCTGTTTTTGCATGTTGGATGATTCTAGGAGGATGAACTGCTAGAGTCAGGATTCTGATGGAAAAAGCGGTGTTTTGATGCAATTTCGCGAAGATCAGAAAAATACCAGAAAACTACGGAAAATCCTATTTTCCTATAAGACGAAGGATGCCAGAAGGGAAGGCGGAGTTGGGCCACAGGAGGCTCACACCCCCTAGGCGCGGGCCACCCTAGGCCGCGCCCACAAGGGTGTGGCCACCCTCGCCCACCTCTGGCTCCGCCCTCTCGCCTATATCCTCTCCTCGAAACCCTAATACACGAGGAGCAACCACAGAAATATTTCGCCGCCTCTGTGGGCGGAAAACACCGAGAGAGAAATGAAGGAAATATGCCCTAGAGGCAATCATAGAGATGATTATATTTCTTATGTATCCATGAGTTGTTGTAATGTAACTTGAATATCCATATCAGGCATCTTGTATTGATTGGCAATTATGTGAATTGTTTGTGAAACTATATACTTGTATGGTTATTTAATAGTTGTCCCTAGTCGGAGTTCATGTGAGGACACATGTGAATATTAGACTAGCACATCGATTGGTTGATGACTATGTTTTGGAAGTCATAGACATGGATATGTCAAACCAAGATGTGGACACATGTTATGAACATGGGGTTGGACTAACCCAACTTGAGACTGGCAATTAGTTGCAGATCTCTTTGTACACATCGTGTACGTTTTTTCCTTAGACCTGAGATTGTCGCATGTACTTGAGATGTGGATCGACATACTTTGGGGCTATCAGATGCTACTCTGTAACTGGGTAGTTATAAAGGTAGCTTTCGGGTTTGTCCTAAAGCATGCTACAAGGCATGGTCAATCAAGATGGGATTTGCCCCTCTATACTTGAGAGAGATATCTCTGGGCCCCTCGAGTGATCGGATCTAGAAATGCATGGCCGTGCTACATATGGTTAAGAGTTAACCTAGTAAAGGGATTCTGAATCACAGTATCGAGAAAAGGAGGTCAGCTTGGAGCTAGACCAAATATCGTGAGGCAAAGGGAAATACATGTACTAATCCTTGTGATGGTTCGTCCGATATGATCTTTGTATGCGTTTAGGAGTTGGCACGTCTTGCTAGAGGCCGCTACCGACTATTGACAGAATAAGTGTATTTGTGTCATGTCTATACGTATATGAACCTATAGGGTTACACACTTAAGAGGCTGGAAGCCTAATGAGGATTGGATCCGAATTAGACCAGGCTTAGGCTACTAACGGGCTGCTAATGTAGAAGCCCACTAGGGACGCCTATATAAGAGAGGGTGGGGCGAGCCGACTAGGGTTAGACCATTCCTCCCAGCCGCCACTCCTCACGCCTATGTTGCACGCGTGGACCTAGCAGTCCGGCATCTGAAGCTTCCACTCTGTACGTGTGGATACCACAGAGGCGCTGCATCTGTAGTGCTTGGACAAGTCGCACAAGGGGAGCTGCTCGTGGGACAAGGACGTGGAGGAGACATAGAACATCTACACTGCCTGGACGCGCTTCATAAAGTTCCGCAACTGCGTCTCTAGTGGTAATCCCATGATCTATGACAACAGTTATCCTGGTTTACGCGGTAGAAAATTTTGATTTGCGCTAGTGTAGCCTACCCGTATCCCTTCAGTGGTATCAGAGACGATGTTGTTCAGGTATCGATTCGGGATGTTTGCATATGGTGATATGTAGATTGACATGAATGATGTGATCATTTATATTGCGGTGGTTCAGGATTGATCTACGATCTTGCTTTCCGTGATCGTGATTCTGAGGTAGTCGAACGACTTACCCCTACCGGCCGGTTTCCGCCATCAGGGTAGACAGTGAAACATAAATCCTGTTGAATCACGCGAAGATCAATATGATTGATCGAATCGAAACCTAGATCTAAAATCGATGTACCGTGATCAAAGGAGTTTGATCACATCGGAACAATATACGGTTATGGTAAATTTGATTTGCCGATCAAAATCCTTAAAGAAAATTGTGTAGATACCGCGAGGGGTGCTGCCCCTTTGAAACCCGCAGGGGGAGACCCCCTAGACCCCCCTATTCGTAGCACATTTTTTGTATCTCGTTAAGGTAACTAGGTCCTGCGAGGTCACATGATCCGATAGAATGCGATTCTATGCATAACTTGTTTTTGCAGGATGTATGTGATCAGTATGGCCCATATATGTATGTGATGCATGTATGAATTTTATCATGACCTGCGTGTCCTGAGTAGGGCAACACGGCTGGATCCATATGTGTTGTCAATTGTTGTAATGGCCTGCGTGCCAACTTGTGATGATTCCAATTCTATGTAGTTTTGATTACTAGTTGTTAGGGGTAATAGCTTGTATTAGTTCTTGGAGGACTCATCACTTGGAGGATGGCTCACATGGAACATGAAGATGGAGATCATCATGGTGGTCAGGTTCTATGGCGATGGAGATCACCATAAGAAAATGGGCCATACTGTGTCACAACTATGTGAATGCTATTCTTATGCGTTTTACCTTATGCATGCTTAGATGATAGAAGTAGAATGATCCCTCACAAAGTTTAAGTTAAACCATGCCCTCCCAACCAAACCTTGCACCATCCTATGCCATGTACAATCGTTGGTGAGCCTATGAAATTAGGGTGCCGTGGTTTTCCTTCGCTAGATGGGTTTGTATTGGATACCTACACGCATAAGGGTTGGTGAGCTTGACAAGGTCATCTTAATAGTTAAGGCCCTTGGGGCATAAAGGTTGGGCGCCTAGTTTTGACATAGAGATGTCACCCAACAACAAGAGTCATATGTGATATGATTAGCAAGTGTTGCTTACTGATTTACCTTGTCTTCTAGCAGTGATGCTAAAGCTCACTAGTAGACTTGTTAATTGTGGATCTTGAATCAGTTAGTATCAATACAGGGATATTGATTTAAGTGGAAGTATATGCTATTAAATTGTTTAATATGTTTTACTCTTTCATGGTTACCTGTAAGGTTCCCAACCTTTAATAAGGTAGAGATACCTGTGTTTGCAATGCTAGTCCCTGGATCAATAGTTAGCATCCACAGTTAAGATGTAATATCAAGAAACAAAGGTCATAATACAACTTTATAACCAGGAATAACATAATTTATTACATCTTACATAGCTCATTTGGCTATCTCATTACAATGCAGCAGAATTTAACAATAGCATGGGGTCCTTCATCTTCAAAGTGCCACAGGCAGACATGTTGGTTGTAGACTTGTAATCCTAATCATTAAACTTCACTAATATCAAACAAACCGGCAACATAACAAGTTACAGCCACAAGGGTCAATACATTTGAATTGTATTGGCAAGTGATACTATGGTAATATTGTGGAGTCCATCATCTATATGCATTTGGCTAAGTGGAGCTTAGGCTTGCTTTGCTCAAAATAGATTTTCCTTATCATTTGAAAACACTAAGTTTTTGCTTGACAAAAATCACCCAAGGAACCACCAATAGAAATTGGTGAACCTTAAACCCTTGTTCAACCACAAGTTTTTAACTTAGAAATTGGGATGAGGAGATTCTTGATAGCTTCCATGTCTTGATGCTCAAATTGTCCTTTGCCAGGGACATGGCTAAGTACTTAGATTTTACACTCTGTAGAGGTGGTGCACTTTCCCCACAAGACTTGGTTTCACCAAGACAAGATCTTTCAGAAGCCTTCCCTTAGACCAGAATGCACGTGTTCCAACCTATCATCCCCTACCACCAACTGTCCATTTGGCTAAGTTCTTGCAACCTATATGATCCAGGCAGAGCCCATAATGCCAAGTGGCTACACTTGAAGCTTCTCAACATTTGACATCTCAAATCTCTTTGTTCCTGGGTGGCCATCCACAAGTGAGATACACAAGGTAAACCATAGAAATGGGCCTTGTGAACCACTCAACACAAACCATTCCTTCCATTCCACCAAGGTGATTCATTCACTTAGTTGTTTTATTAAACAAAACACAAGTCCTCAGACTTAGAAATTTTTCCATAGCATGAATATATATTCCACCCTTGTTTTCTACTAGCTAAGTTAAGCATGATAGTAGTAGGAATCTTAACTTAGGAAAATTCTACTAAGGTTTCATCTACTAGGATTTCCCATGGCATAGTTTATACTTATCAAAATTCCATGCAAGTCCTACTTAGAAATATCACTAATGCATAGTGAAAATAATGGGACAAAAGTATGAAGCATCACTTGCCTTTTTGGTAGAGAGTATAGGTTCACTCCTTGATCTTGCAATGTTCACACACTTCAATTCACTACAATTCAATCAAGCAAACAATATTTCAATCTACCATTCAAGCAATTCATCACATAAAGTGATAAAATCAAAGTAATGCATGCAAGCATGCAAAAGGTTGTTTTATTTTCAAAAGTGGTTTCTAGTAGGTTATAAACACTTGGAAGCACCTATTGGTCATTTTATAAAGTGGCAAAACCATTTGCAAAAGTTTTTACTTCATAAACCATGTCATTATTTTATGTGGTGAAGAAATGATTTTAATAAGGAAAAATTCTATGGGTTTCACAAAATATGTTTTGAAACCATATAACCTTGTTTTTAGGGTCAGAGGGTTTATCTCCAAAACATTTCTCAAAGGTTTTCTTCCAAAACCATTTTTATTAATTAAACCATATTTTTATTTGACTAGAAATGTTTTAAATCAAATATTCATTCTTTTATTTCACCAAATACATTTTTGAAACCACAATTTGTTTCCTATGGTCATTAGGTTCAAAACACACCATTTTATAAAGATTTTATCCTCAAAATCATTTTGGAAAAAAAATTATATCCTAAACATGCATACACAAGTTTCTGTAAAACAAACAATTTAACAGAAGCTTTTTACTAAACAAAGTGCATGGTTGGCTAGGGCTTGTCTTGCTGAATCCATTTATATAAAATTTGCAAAATTTGGACGTGTGGTTTGAAAGTTATGGATTTTACAAAATTGAATCACAAATAGATGAAATCTTGTTTTTAAATCAGACTCTATGACACGCGGTGTGTTTTAATTCGTCGGTACCGCTTCGGCCGGATCGTGCGATGGCAGCCGTTGGATTTAAGTTACATCGCACGGTGCACAGGTGCTACTTACCCCTTCAATTAGCTTCTATCCTAGCCGCTGGATCTTAATCACACGGCGCACAGCACGCTTGCCAGAGACGGGCGGCGGCAGGTGGCGGCGGCGTGTCTGGCTACGGCGTAGCGGCGGTTACAGGAAGCGAGGGAGAGAAAGGTGTGGCTCACCAGGTTCTCCGTGGCGTGGGGAAGCTCAATGTGCCTTCTGCTTGTCGAGGGGCGCGTTGGTGTTGTGGGGATTGCTCGCCGGAGTAGCTTCCGGGCTCGGTCACGCTCGGTTGTGGTCGAAGGCGGGTCTCTGGGACGCAAACCATAAAAATAACGCATCGGGAAGGTGTACACGAGTTCAAGGATCACGAGAATACTCACCAGTGAGCAAGGGGCGCACGAGGTCGTTGGCTATAGCTCGCCGGAGTCGAGTTCATCCTTGGTGGCGCTCAGACATGGACGGAACCGAGGCTGCGGGGCATGCGGGGGCGAGCTGGTGCTACGAGGAGATGCGCCAGGAGGTGGGGAGTATGTGAGCTTGGTCGAGGAGGCAAGGGGCGGCAGGGTTCGGTCGGAATTGTTGCTGGAGTGTCGTCGGACAGGGGAGCTTCGAGGTAACAATTTCAGCAGCCTGGTGGCTCCGGGGAAACGGGGACTGAGGGGAAACAGAGAGGAGGCGAGGGCGGTTAATAGGGCACAATCGTGGCGAGTAATGGTCGCGGCATCAACGCGTATTGAAGCAAATTTAAAACCTGCAGAAACGGCCGGCGAGAGGGGGCGTGGTCAGCGGAGTGGGTGAAGATGATGACTGGGAAGGGTGGGGTCGCTTGGCAGTGAGAGAGAGAGTGTGGGGGTGGGGTCCATCTGTCAGCGTCACTGCGGGTGTGTGTTTGAGTGAGAAGGAAAACGGTTCGGGAAAGGGAGATGGCTGTTGGGCCTTGTTGGGCTGGCCGGCTGGGCTAGGTCCTTTAACATTTCTTTTTGTTCTGTTTGTTTTTTTCTTTTTCTCATTTGATTTTTCTGTTTTGATTTTGAATAAACAATTCAAACATTCATTTGAATTCAAACCTTTGCCAAAATTTGAGTAGGTTTAAATACTGATTAATAAAACATTATGATATCATTTTTAGAATAAAATTTTATTCTTTTGGGGGTCTTTTAATTATTCAAATAAGCCCTTGTTTTAAATCAAATTAGATTTAATAATATTTTCAAACACCATTTAAATACTTTAAACTTTCCAAATCTTTTCAGTAGGTTTTTATTTGTTTAATAGGGTGTCAAATAATTCATCTTGAGTTATTTGGAGAGTATTTGATATGATTCATAAATCATTTGAATTGGGTATTTGTTTTAATTCCAATGGAATTTAATATAGTTTTAATTCCCTAAATTTTATTTGGAAGATTTCTTTAATTTTATTTAAGTTGAATTAAAAAAAATTTATTTCATTTGGGGTAAATTCCAAAATACTATTTTCTCATGAATTATACAATTATTCTTATTAGGGATTTGTTTTTATTAAAATAGGGATAGGATGGTTAATGACATTTTATTTTATTTTGGAAATTCTTTATCCATTTATTTTATTTGGGTTTTGGATTATAATCATTCCATTTGCTTAATGGATTAGGACAAGATTTAATTTAGTCTTTATATATTCTTTATTTAATATTTCTTTTCTTCATCTTACAAAATCCTTATCTTTTTATTTAGAGATCCAAACTTGGTGATTCCAATTTGTAAAATCTTGTTTAATATTTGTTTATCTTTTTTAATGTCTTTCTTGATCAATTGTAAATGTTTGTTGACAAATTTTTATATGGATCAAATCCATAGTCTTGGAGATAATTTGGAAATGATTTTTATTCCATTTAGGGTTTTGGGTTTGGATTTATTTTCCAAGTGTTTAAATTTCGAGATGCATTTTATGAGGAAAGCATTTCTCTTGATTTGGATTTTGTTGAATTCAAACTTTAATTAAAGTTTGTTCAAGATGGGATTTTTAAGTTTCCATTTAGAAACAAAGTTCCTTTTCACCCTAAAATTCAACAATCATTTATTTGGTTTATTTATTTTTCACATTACAAGATTTGGAAAATCTTGGGATGTGACACATGGCTTAGTATTTTGCATGTTTTCTGGTGTAGATCAAATGGCACCGAACACTAGATCACCTTTTTCTTTCCGTTCGATTCTTGCCAAAGATAAACTAAATGGAACAAACTATTTGGACTGGGTCCGTAACCTGAGAATAGTTCTCAGGTCTGATAAAAAGGAAACAATTCTGGATACCCCAATCCCTGATGAACCTGCTGATAATGCATCTGCTACCCTCAAGAATGCCTACAAGAGAGCATGTGATGATTCTCTTGAGGTTATTTGTCTAATGCTTGCATGCATGGAACCTGAACTTCAAAAGAAGTTTTAGGATCAGGATGCGTACGATATGATCGTTGCGCTTAAGAACATGTTCCAAGATCAAGCGAGGGCTGAAAGGTACAATGTTGCAAAGTCCTTTGTCGAATGCAAGCTAGCAGAGGGAGCAGCTATAGGCCCCCATGTGATCAAAATGGTTGATTATAGTCAGACTTTGGAAAAACTTGGTTTTCCACTAGGCCAAGAGTTGGCTACTGACTTCATTTTGGTGTCTCTTCCATCTAGCTATGGGCAATTCATCTCGAACTACCATATGCATGGGGTGGAGCAAGGCCTTAATGAGTTATGCGGGATGCTAAAAACAGCAGAAAGTGACATGAAGAAGTGTGCAGGGCATAGTCATGTGATGGCCGTGCAGAACAAGACTAGCTTTAAGAAAAAGGGTACTTCTTGGAAGAAGAAGGACAAGGCTAAGGATACGATCCCTAAGCCTGCACCCAAGAAAAAGGCTAGACCTGTAGAAGACACTGAGTGCTTCTTTTGTCATGAAGATGGCCACTGGAAGAGAAACTGCAGCAAGTACCAGGCTTCTTTAAAGAAGAGTAGAAGTAAGAGTACTTCCCACTCAGGTACGCTTGTTGTAAATGTTATGGACATTCTTCTCGCTTATTCCTATGTTAACTCTTGGGTATTTAATACCGGCTCGGTTGCTCATATTTGCAATTCGATGAAGGGGCTAATAAGGACTAGAGAAGTGCAAAAAGGCAAAGTGGATTTTCGCGTCGGAAATAAAGCAAGGGTTGCTGCATTGTTCGTTGGTATCATGCAACTTCACCTTCCATCAGGATTTATTATGGAGTTGAATAATTGTTATTACATTCCTAGTATGGGTCGAAACATTTTATCACCTTCATGTTTGATGAGGGATGGTTATTCATTCGGGAGTGCAAACAATGGTTGTGTAATCTATAGGAATGATATGTTTATGGCTGATGCTCCCATTGTGAATGAGTTATTTATTTTAAATCTTGATGATGCATCTGTTTACAATGGTAGTGCTAAAAGTCCTCAGCCTAATGATTTGAGTCCTACCTATTTATGGCATTGTCGTTTGGGGCATATAAGTGAAAAGCGCATGAAGAATCTCCATGGTGATGGTCTTCTAACTTCGTTTGATTTTGAATCATACGAGACATGTCAGGCTTGTTTACTTGGAAAGATGTCTAAGTCGCCTTTTTCGGGTTTACCCGAGAGAGCGACAGACTTGTTGGAACTCATACATACTGATGTATGTGGACCAATGAGCACGACAGCTAGAGGAGGATATCACTACTTCATTACTTTCGCTGATGATTTCAATAGATATGGTTATGTCTACTTGATGAAGCATAAGTCTGAAACTTTTGAAAGGTTCAAGGAGTTTCAGAATGAGGTAGAGAATCAACGTGGCAAGAAAATAAAGGCCTTGCGATCTAATCGTGGAGGTGAATATTTGAGTCACGAATTTAGCAATCATCTTAAGAGTTGCGGAATTGTTCCACAGCTCACGCCTCCCGGAATGCCTCAAAGAAACGGGGTATCCGAACGGCACAATCGAACTTTGTTGGACATGGTTCGATTGATGATGAGCCAGTCGGATTTACCATCATCATTTTGGGGTTATGCTCTAGAAATGGCAGCTTTCACACTTAACAGGGTACCATCTAAATCCATAGTTAAGACGCCATATGAGATGTGGACTGGAAAGAATCCCAGTTTGTCTTTTCTAAAGATTTGGGGATGTGATGCATTTGTCAAGCGACTTCAGTCGAACAAGCTAACACCCAAATCGGATAAGTGAATTTTCGTGGGATATCCGAGGGAAACCGTAGGGTATTACTTCTACAACCGAGAAGATGGCAAAATGTTTGTCGCTCATAGCGGTGTTTTCCTAGAGAAAGAGTTTATCACAAAGGGAACGAGTGGAAGGTTGCTGCGACTTGAAGAAGTTCAAGCTGAGCCAGTTGGGGATGCTTCTACAAGTGATGCTATTGTAGCAGAACAAGTTGAGGAACCCGTGGCAATAGAAGCACCACAACCACGAAGGTCGGCGAGGCTCCGCGAAACGCAGGAATTATTATTGTTAGATAATGATGAGCCTGCGACCTATGCAGAAGCGATGGTGGACCCAGACTCTGAGAAATGGCTAATCACCATGACATCCGAGATAGAGTCCATGGGAGACAATCAAATTTGGAACTTGGTTGACCTGCCTGATGGTTTTAAAGCCATCGAGTGCAAATAGATCTATAAGAAGAAGATTGATATGGATGGAAATGTTCAGATCCATAAAGCTCGACTTGTTGCAACAGGTTTTCGACAAGTTCAAGGAGTTGACTACGATGAGACTTTCTCGCCCGTAGCGATGCTTAAATCTATACAGATCATTCTAGCCATTGCTGCACATTTCGACTATGAAATATGGCAGATGGATGTCAAGATGGCTTTCCTAAATGGAATCCTAACTGAGGACATGTATATGATGCATCCCGAAGGTTTTGTCGATCCAAACAATGCTCGAAAGGTATGCAAACTTCTGAAGTCCATTTATGGGCTGAAGCAACCATGTCGGAGTTGGAACATTCGACTTCATGAAGTTGTAAATGAGTTTGGCTTCATCAAAAACGAACAAGAACCTTGTGTTTACAAGAAGGAAAGTGGGAGAGCGCTGGTATTTCTAATCTTATATGTAGATGACATATTGCTGATTGGAAATGACATTCCTATGCTCGAGTTTGTTAAGACCTCGTTGAAAAATAGTTTTTCGATGCAGGACTTGGGATAAGCGGCATATATTCTGGGTATCAAGATCTATTGAGATAGATCAACGAGGCTAATTGGATTAAGCCAGAGTACATACATTGACAAAGTGTTGAAACGGTTCAGCATGGAAGAGGCTAAGAAAGGGTTCTTGCCCATGTCTCATGGCATAAAACTCAGCAAGACTCAGTGTCCTTCGACTACTGATGAGCGTGAGCGCATGATCAGGATTCCATATGCTTCGGCTATTGGATCCATCATATATGCAATGATATGAACTCGCTCATATGTTTCCTATGCTCTGATCCAGGTGAAGGTCACTGGACAGCGGTAAAGAACATCCTTAAGTACTTGATAAGGACTAAGGATGTGTTCCTAGTTTATGGAGGTGAGGATGAACTCAGTGTAAGAGGTTACACAGATGCGAGTTACCTTAACGACTCAGATGACTCCAGATCGCAATCTGGTTATGTGTTTGTCATGAATGGTGGATCTTTGAGTTGGAAAAGTTCCAAGCAAGATAAGGTGGCTTCCTCTTCAATAGAAGCTGAATATATTGCCGCCTCGGAGGCTGCAAAGGAAGCTGTTTGGATTAGGAATTTCCTGATTGCTATTGGTGTGGTTCAGGGCGCGTCCAATCCCATGGATGTTTATTGTGACAACAATGGTGCTATTGCACAAGCCAAGGAACCTAAACCAACACCAGAAGAACAAACATATTCGCATGCATTACCATCAGATTCGAGAGTTCGTTGAGGATGGTAGTGTCATCATATGCAAAATACATATGGACTCAAATGTTGCTGATCCTTTTACAAAGCCACTCCCGCAGCCTATGCATGAGGTGCATGCAAGATCAATAGGTATTAGATACAATCTAGATTATCGCTAGCGCAAGTGGGAGAATGAAGGAAATATTCCCTAGAGGCAATCATAGATATGATTATATTTCTTATGTATCCATGAGTTATTGTAATGTTCCTTGAATATCCATATCAGGCAAATTGTATTGATTGGCAATTATGTGAATTGTTTGTGAAACTCTATACTTGTATGTTTATTTAATAGTTGTCCCTAGTCGGAGTTCATGTGAGGACACATGTGAATATTAGACTAGCACATCGATTGGTTGATGACTATGTTTCGGAAGTCATAGACATGGATATGTCAAACCAAGATGTGGACACATGTTATGAATATGGGGTTGGACTAACCCAACTTAAGACTGGCAATTAGTTGCAGATCTCTCTCTCTACACATCGTGTACGTTTTTTGCTTAGACCTGAGATTGTCGCATGTACTTGAGATGTGGATCGACATACTTTGGGGCTATCAGACGCAACTCTGTAACTGGGTAGTTATAAAGGTAGCTTTCGGGTTTGTCCTAAAGCATGCTGCAAGGCATGGTCAATCAAGGTGGAAAACAGGGCTGTAGTCCCGGGCCGCAACGGGCTCTAGTCCCGGTTTTGGGTCCGGGACTGCGAAAACGGGACTAGAGCCCTCCCCCTCTAGTCCCGGCTCGCAACAACCCGCGACTGATAACAGCCACATGGTTGTTTCAGCGTCGCGGGGGGCGGAACCCCTCTAGCCCAGGCTGTAACACCACCCGGGACTAAAAGATTTCCTGCCGCGGCAGAGATTGTGTATTTCCATTTTTTTTGCCATTTCGTTCCTTTTTCATTTTGTGTTTCATTATAATTCAAACATATATTTCAGTATACGTATTATACGCTACTACATACACACTACACGTCGATGCATTTATATAATTAATTGATCCCTTGCAAGCATACATATAATCAATCATATCAAAAGAAACAAATGTTTTGAAATTACATGGTCATTGATGAATATATATATCATATCAGCTACATGAAGATGACTAAGGAAAATCGAGTTCCACGTCATCCGCCTAATGCTCTCCATGTACATCAAGGACTTCCTTCTTCATAAATCCCGCCAGCTCCTCTTGAATTGCTCTTATGCGCTGGTCTGGCTCTAGTTTCTCCCGCAAATCATATATATAATGTGAGTCAACTTCCGCTCACTGGTCAACTCGCGGATGTACTCGCAGACGTAGTATCCACATAAATGAGTTCCTGGTGGCTGCTGTAAACTCTTCACCATTTTATAAGTTAACTCCTCTTTGAATGGACCTGGTATTTTCTGTCTGAAACGTGTCCAACACCTGCTCGGCAAAGAAAATGAACAAAGGATCTATTAGTTACTTGATATCAGGAAATGAATGAAAGAGGACGATATAATGCAATACTGATTGAAATTACTTATGGAGCATTGCTTTCATGTCGCTCCACTGCTCTTGGTCCCAACTTAATGAGTCGTGGAATTCAAATAGGGAGTTGTCAACTTGAATGTTTAGCAAGATCCAGTGGAATCTGCGGACATTTACATAAGCATGCATGCATAGGTCATCCAGTAAGCAAAAATAAAATGTGTACAAGATATAAACACTCACTTGAAGTTGTACTATTTCCTTAACAAAATTATGCTCGGTTAAGAACCTGCACAGGTCTTCCTCCACGTCCTTGGGGTGATTCTTTAACGTATATTCATTAATGATATATGGGTCAATGAATCCAACGTCGTATCTTCTAGATCTTTTGCATTCAAGAATCTTCATTCTGCAGAATATAATATCATCATACAAAAGGATATATAGTTAGGATAATATATTAAATGCAATGGACGAGCTGAGCTACAAACTTAATTATAGAAATAAATAACTTACAGACAGTAGCAACCAATGATAGATTTGTCGAGGGCGCGCTGGTTGTATAGCTGAAATAGTTCGGTCATTTGAACATGTATCGAGTATGGTTTGAAGTAATGCTCCTTTCTAACGTCTACCGGAAACCAATCTTTCTGATGCTTTTTTTTCTGCTTGAGACATGTACCATTCGTGCAGATTTCGCATATGTGTGGATAGACGCGCGAGCTCCTCATTACTGACTAGAGGCTCCCCTTGGACATAATACCGTACTATCTGACCCACTAGCGTATCTTCATAGCCTAAATATTGACCAAGAGACATATTTTCTTCGTTAGCAAGTGCTTTGGCCTGCAATACAGTCATTCCCATAAGTGCAGCATTATTACGGGCTCTAGGGTCCATTATTTGCATGTCCATATCCATTTCAGCTCTGAAGGCCTTGTCGAGGTCTGAAATGACTTTGAGCGGGGCGACCGATTGATTCTTCTGTGCTCCGAGCTGGGAAACTTGCTTCCCGCTTTTTGCACTTGTGATTTTTTTTCTTTTATGCTTGCTTAATAATCTCCCGGTCATAGTCTGATTCCAGATTCATCGATATCTGGGATGGTTGCTCAAGAAAGGACTTAGCCCACTTTTTGGTTTTTTCATTATATACCGGCTTTGGCTTAGGCTTTTTGGGTGCAAAATGCGCCTTAACTTGGGCAGCCACATCCGCGTTAGTTTCCTCATCGGTCTCGTCATAAGGTCTCTTTGGAAGAGCCGGCGGGATGTCGACTATCTTCGGCGTTTGACCTTTCTTCGATGTGGGGCGCGGGGGACCGTCGAACTTCCATTTATTTGACGAGGTAGTAGTATTGCACGGAGGCAGAGGCGGAGATCGAGTATTGCACGGAGGCGGAGATCGAGTTGATGTACTCCTGCTGCAGCGATCGTCAGCGGGGCGGGGTGGACTTGGAGGTTGGCGATAATCAGGTTGGGGTGGACTTGGAGGTTGACGATATTCGATGCGAGATGGACTTGGATTCCTCGGAGTCGGTGGCCTTGGCTCCGAGCCTGGAAACTTGATGTACTTCTTATTCCATAGAATGATGTTGCGCTTGACATCTCCTAGTTTCGTAAGGCCTTCAGGCGTAGCGATTTCAATCTCTAGGTCCGCAAAATCCTCCACTATGGCATCCACCGTGACACGAGCATAGCCTGGTGGAATTGGAAGTGAATGGTGGAGTGCTCCAGGTAGACAAGGTAAAGCAGTGCCGATCTCCACCTTGAAGGACAGGTTTTTCATTGGCTGATGTAGCTCACATTGTGCCATCTCTCTAACATCATCCATGGGGTAGTGAGGAGCCGGTGCATCATCCAGAAGTGCTTGATCATCAGCCCGGACCTTCGTGGAAGCCATGCTGCTTCTCCGCTGGCTAAGATCCAATGCAGGATCATCAGACCGCGGGTGAGTTGACGATGGCGGCCTTTGGCTAATTTCATGCATGAGGTTCTTCAGATCAGCTAGGTCCTGCTCTACCCTAGAGGTCCGGTCTACCACCCGGTCCTTCTTTCTTTGACGGCTTCTGTAGCTGGCATCCTACTGAGGAAACCCTTTCTTCCACGAGACACCGACGCCTTTGCCTCTTGTTGGTCCTCCCTTTTCAGGATTCCCTAGGGAGCGTGTCATCTTGTCGTTCTCTCTCTCGGGACGGAACAATCCCAATTGAGCATTGTTCATTGCTTTAATAAGTTCTTGGGAGGGTTTTAGAATTTTATCATGAAATAATGTCTTCCCTGTTTCTGGGTCCAAGGATCCCCCGTGCCCGTACCACCAGTGCTTTGACCTCTCGGGCCATCCATCTGTACCAGGAGTGACGCCTCTATCCCTCATGTTCTTCTCCATAGTTTCCCACTTAGGGACGGCACTCTTGTAGCCACCTGTCCCCATTTTATGATGGTATTTCTTGTTGGCAGCATTTAACGCGTTCTTTGCCGACTTTGCCTTTGCTTTATCAGATTGCTTGTACTGTACAAAATTGGGCCACTGTTCTCTCAACTTCTCGTTTACTCCTGTGAAGTCTGGAGTTTTCTTTTTCGTGACATATTTTGCGTATAAAATTTTCTTGTGGTTCCGGTACAGTTCAGCCATCTTGCTCGGTGCCCACTCCTTGAGTTTCGCTCTATTTTCAAGCCCACCCAGCCTTGGGGTAATACCATCTACCTCAAATTCCTCATACTCTGGAGGTAGTATGAAATGCGCTATGAGCTTCTGCCAAAGGTCATTTTTGGCATCATCGGTGACATGCTGTTGGATTCTTCACCGGGTTTCTTTGACTTATTCCATTCTTGGATGGTGATCGGCAGGTTGTCCCTAACAAGCACACCGCATTGATTTATAAACATCCTTCGGTGCTTCTCTGGAGCAATCGGTTCACCATCATCATCTATTTCTTCGATGGTGAACCTATGATTACCATCCAACTTTTTGTTTGGCCCTCGTTTCGTTTGAGCTGTCGATTGCTTCGATCCAGTGGGATAAAAGAAGAAGAGAGAGTGATTAATATATATCTAGATCAGTTAATGAATAAAGGTAACACGAGACTTTATATATATATATGTACCTCGCCGGATCCTATCGAGGGGCCATCATTATTGTTGCTATTTGTTTGCCCTTCGTCCATCTGGTCTTCCCTTTGGTACATTAGGTTTTACTCTAGTCCATCACCGGATGGATTCAGATATGAGGATATCTCTTCCTCGAGCAAAATATCTTTGCCGGTAGTAATATTAAGAGGAATTTCACCTCTTATCATGCCCTGAAGAAAACCTTCACCGATGCGACTAGGATCTTCGGATGGATCCATGACTTAATTATCTATAACAAAAAGAGAGTTAAACAGGTTAGAAAAAACAATAATCCTAATAACTAAAACAATATAATCCTAATTATAATAATCTTAATATTATTTGTGCTAAAACAATAATCATAATAACTAAAACAAAAAAATAACCCTAATAAAACAATAATCCTAATAAATAAAACAAAAAAATAACTAAAACAATAATCCTAATTCTAATATTTTAATTAAAACAATAATCCTAATACGAAAACAAAAAAACCCTAATATAAAAAAACTATAGAAAAAAACTATAACAAAAAACCCTAATAAACCTAATTATAATAATCCTAATACTAATCCTAATAACTAAAACAATAACTAATCCTAAAAACTATAAAAAACTATAGAAAAAATATAACAAGAAACTATAAAAAAACTATCAAAAGTACTAACATTTCCTAATAATATAATAATAATATAAATACTAACATTTCCTAACATTTATATAAAACCTAAATATTACTAATAATAATAATAATAAATGTTACTACAAAAACCTAAATATACTCCTAATTAATACTAGACTAATTAATACCAGATTAATTAATACTAGACTAATTATATACAAAAACCTAACTATATAATTAAATAACCACCTCCGGCAAGGTGGGCGGCCGGAGGAACAACGGCGCGGAGAGGCGGTGCGGCACGGCGCGCGCGACACGTACGGTGGGCGGCACGGAGGCTCGGCGGGCGGCTCTGCGGTACGGAGGGGCAGCCGGAGACGAGGGCGGCGGCGCGGGAATCGGCCGGCGGGCAGCACCTCCCCTGTTCTTGCGTCGGTGGCGCCTCGTCTTCGTCTTTGTCATCAAATCTTGCTGAGTGCTGGCTCGGCGCACCAGGGGCGAGCGCGCGTATATAAAGGGTTAACCCTTTAGTCCCGGGCTAAGCCACGGGACGGGACTAAAGAGTCTTTAGTCGCGGGCCGTGGCTTAACCCGTGACTAAAGACCCCCCTTTAGTCGCGGGTTAAGCCACGGCCTGGGACTAAAGGGTTTTTTGGCCGCTTCGTTCTCGCGTGCGCAGGCACCCTTTAGTCCCGGGTCCAGCCACGACCCGCGACTAATTGCTATTTTGTAAATTTTCTTTTTTAATTCAAAACAAATATAAAAACATTGGAAAATCATATATTTTATTGTAATAATCCAAATAAAACAAATAATATGTCTATTATTATCAGAAAAATATAAAGAATCTTAATATAATATCAATTTATCTGTTTGCATCATTTATAAATTATTTCATTTGTAAATTTTCTTTTTTTAATTCAAAACAAATATAAAAACTTTGGAAAATCATATCTTTTATTGTAATAATCCAAATAAAACAAATAATATGTCTATTATTATCAGAAAAATATAAAGAATCTTAATATAATATCCATCTATCTGTTTGCATCATTTATAAATTATTTCATTTGTAAATTTTCTTTTTTAATTCAAAACAAATATAAATCTTTGGAAAATCATATATTTTATTGTAATAATCTAAATAAAACGAATAATATGTCTATTATTATCAAAAAAAATTCAAGAATATTAATATAATATCCATTTATCTATTTGCATCATTTATAAATTATTTCATTTGTAAATTTTCTTTTTTTAATTCAAAACAAATATAAATACTTTGGAAAATCATATCTTTTATTGTAATAATCCAAATAAAACAAATAATATGTCTATTATTATCAGAAAAATATAAATAACCTTAATATAATATCCATTTATCTGTTTGCATCATTTATAAATTATTTCATTTGTAAATTTTCTATTTTTAATTCAAAACAAATATAAAACTTTGGAAAATCATATCTTTTATTGTAATAATCCAAATAAAACAAATAATATGTCTATTATTATCAGAAAAATATAAAGAATCTTAATATAATATCCATTTTGTCCCAATTGTAGTCACAAACCGGGACGAAAGATATTTCCTGCCATTTCCCACCGCTTCCCGCCAAGTTTTCCCGCCCTTTCCTTTCTACGAGAGCTTTTAGTCCCGGATGTAGTCACTAACTGGGACTAAAGATATTTCTTGCCATTTCCCAAAGCTTCATTACTTTCACTGATGATTTCAATAGATATGGTTATGTCTACTTGATGAAGCATAAGTCTGAAACTTTTGAAAGGTTCAAGGAGTTTCAGAATGAGGTAGAGAATCAACGTGGCAAGAAAATAAAGGCCTTACAATCTAATCATGGAGGTGAATATTTGAGTCACAAATTTAGCAATCATCTTAAGAGTTGCGGAATTGTTCCACAGCTCACGCCGCCCGGAACACCTCAAAGAAACGGGGTCTCCGAACGGCACAATTGAACTTTGTTGGACATGGTTCGATCGATGATGAGCTAGTCGGATTTACCATTATCATTTTGGGGTATGCTCTATAAACGGTAGCTTTCACACTTAACAGGGTACCATCTAAATCCATAGTTAAGATGCCATATGAGATGTGGACTGGAAACAATCCCAGTTTGTCTTTTCTAAAGATTTGGGGATGTGATGCATTAGTCAAGCGACTTCAGTCGGACAAGCTAACACCCAAATCGGATAAGTGCATTTTCATGGGATATCCGAGGGAAACCTTAGGGTATTACTTCTACAACTGAGAAGAGGGCAAAGTGTTTGTCGCTCGTAGCGGTGTTTTCCTAGAGAAAGAGTTTCTCACAAAGGGAACGAGTGGAAGGTTGGTGCGACTTGAAGAAGTCCAAGATGAGCCAGTTGGGGATGCTTCTACGAGTGATTCTATTGTAGCAGAACAAGTTGAGGAACCCGTGGCAATAGAAGCACCACAACCACGAAGGTCGGCGAGGCTCCGCAAAACGAGGGAATTATTATTGTTAGATAATGATGAGCCTGCGACCTATGCAGAAGCGATGGTGGACCCAGACTCTGAGAAATAGTTGATCGCCATGAGATCTGAGATAGAGTCCATGGGAGACAATCAAGTTTGGAACTTGGTTGACCTGCCTGATGGTTTTAAAGCCATCAAGTGCAAATGGATATGGATGGAAATGTTCACATCCATAAAGCTCGACTTGTTGCAAAAGGTTTTCGACAAGTTCAAGGAGTTGACTACGACGAGAGTTTCTCACCCGTAGCGATGCTTAAATCTATACAGATCATTCTAGCCATTGCTGCACATTTCGACTATGAAATATGGCATATGGATGTCAAGACGGCATTCCAAAATGGAATCCTAACTGAGGACATGTATATGATGCATCCCGAAGGTTTTGTCGATCCAAACAATGCTGGAAAGGTATGCAAACTTCTGAAGTCCATTTATGGGCTGAAGCAAGCATATCGGAGTTGGAACATTCGATTTGATGAAGTTGTAAAGGAGTTTGGCTTCATCAAAAACGAACAAGAACCTTGTGTTTACAAGAAGGAAACTGGGAGAGCGCTGATATTTCTAATCTTATATGTATATGACATATTTTTGATTGGAAATGACATTCCCATGCTCGAGTCTGTTAAGACCTCGTTGAAAAATAGTTTTTTTGATGAAGGACTTGGGAGAAGCGGCATATATTCTAGGTATCAAGATATATAGAGATAGATCAAGGAGGCTAATTGGATTAAGCCAGAGTACATACATTGACAAAGTGTTGAAACGGTTCAGCATGGAAGAGGCTAAGAAGGGGTTCTTGCCCATGTCTCATGGCATAAAACTCAGCAAGACTCAGTGTCCTTCGACTACTGATGAGCGTGAGTGCATGATCAGGATTCCATATGCTTCGGCTATTGGATCCATCATATATGCAATTATATGTACTCTCCCAGATGTTTCCTATGCTCTAAGTGTTACGAGAAGATACCAGGCTGATCCAGGTGAAGGTCACTAGACAGCGGTAAAGAACATCCTTAAGTACTTGAGAAGGACTAAGGATGTGTTCCTAGTTTATGGAGGTGAGGATGAACTCAGTGTAAGGGGTTACACAGATGCGAGTTACCTTAACGACTCAGATGACTGCAGATCGCAATTGGTTATGTGTTTGTCATGAATGGTGGTTCTGTGAGTTGGAAAAGTTCCAAGCAAGATACGGTGGCCTCCTCTTCAATAGAAGCTGAATATATTGCCGCCTCAGAGGCTGCAAAGGAAGCTTTTTGGATTAGGAATTTCCTGATCGCTCTTGGTGTGGTTCAGGGCGCGTCCAATCCCATGGACGTTTATTGTGACAATAATGGTGCTATTGCACAAGCCAAGGAACCTAGAAAAAACCAGAAGAACAAACATATTCGCATGCATTACCATCAGATTCGAGAGTTCGTTGAGGATGGTAGTGTCATGATATGCAAAATACATACGGACTCAAATGTTGCTGATCCTTTTACAAAGCCACTCCCACAGCCTGTGCATGAGGCGCACGCAAGAGCAATAGGTATTAATTACAATCTAGATTGTCTCTAGCGCAAGTGGGAGACTGAAGGAAATATGCCCTAGAGGCAATCATAGAGATTATTATATTTCTTACGTATCCATGAGTTATTGTAATTTTCCTTGAATATCCATATCAGGAAAATTGTATTGATTGGAAATTATGTGAATTGTTTGTGAAACTCTATACTTGTATGGTTATTTAATAGTTGTTCCTAGTCGGAGTTCATGTGAGGAAACATGTGAATATTAGACTAGCACATCGATTGGTTGATGACTATGTTTGGCAACTCATAGACATGGAGATGTCAAACCAATGATGTGAACACATGTTATGAACATGGGGTTGGACTGACCCAACTTGAGACTGGCAATTAATTGCAACTCTCTCTTTACACATCGTGTACGTTTTGTCCTTAGACCTAAGATTGTCGCATGTACTTGAGATGTGGATCGACATACTTTGGGGCTATCAGACGCTACTCTGTAACTGGGTAGTTATAAAGGTAGCTTTCGGGTTTGTCCTAAAGCATGCTGCAAGGCATGGTCAATCAAGATGGGATTTGCCCCTCTCTACTTGAGAGAGATATCTCTGGGCCCCTCGAGTGATCGGATCCAGAAATGCATGGCCATGCTACATATGGTTAAGAGTTAACCTAGTAAAGGGATTCCAAATCATAGTACCGAGAAAGGGAGGTCAGCTTGGAGCTAGACCAAATATCGTGAGGCAAAGGGAAAGACATGTACTAAACCTTGTGATGGTTCGTCCGATATGATCTTTGTATGCGTTTAGGAGTTGGCACGTCTTTCTAGAGGCCGCTACCGACTATTGACAGAATAAGTGTATTCGTGTCATGTCTATACGTATATGAACCTATCGGGTCACACACTTAAGGGGCTGAAAGCCTAATGAGGATTGGATCCGAATTAGACCAGGCTTGGGCTACTAATGGGCTGCTAATGTAGAAGCCCACTAGGGACACCTATATAAGAGAGGGTGGGGTGAGCTGACCAGGGTTAGACCATTCCTCCCAGCCGCCACTCCTCACGCATGTGTTGCACATGCGGACCTAACAGTCCGGCGTCTGACGCTTCCACCCGGTACGTGTGGATACCTCGGAGGCGCTACATCTATAGTGCTTGGACGAGCCGCGCAAGGGGAGCTTCTCGTGGGACAAGGACGAGGAGGAGACGTAGAACATCTACACTGCCTCGACGCGCTTCATCAAGTTCTGCAACTGCGCGTCTCATGGTAATCCCGTGATCTATGACCACAGTAATCCTGTTTTACGCGGTAGAAAATTTTGATTTGCGCTAGTGTAGCCTACCCGTATCCCTTTAAGAAAGAGCTCTCCGGCAGACAGATTTCTGACGAGGAAATTCTTTCCCGGAGAGGAGAGATCGTCGCCATCAACACCATCATCAAGCTAGACTTCATCAGGATCATCATCATCCACACCATCATCTCCACCAGCACCATCATGACCACTCCATCCCGCTGTAACAATTGTGTTGAATCTTGCATAGTTCTTAGGGGAAACTTTCACGGTGTTGTTTACTATTGTAGTTGATGCTTGTGAGTGGAATCATTGAATCATTATTTATGTTCAGATTATTATCCATTATCATATCATCTTGGATCTTGATCCATATGATGTCTCGTGAGTAGTTTGTTTAGTTCTTGAGGACATGGGAGAAGTCATGTTGTTAGTAGTGGATTTGTGTTCAGGTATTATTCAATGGTTTACTACTTAAGTTGTTTTGCTATTCTTCTAGTGGTGTCATGTGAACATCGACTACATGATACTTCACAATTTTTGGGCCTAGGGGAATGCATTTTGTATTTGCCTACTAATTGTGGGGTTGCCGGAGTGACAAAAACCTGACCCCCCGTTAGGACACCTTTGCACAAGGGAGTGTAGGATCTCAGAGTTTAAGGTTGTGGTTAGATTTACATCTTAATTACTTTCCTGTAGTTACGAATGTTTGCAGGAGGTTTAATCACAAGTATGTACTAGTCCAACTAAGGTCGGTATGTTAGCACAGGTTCACCCATACAACACTTATAAAACCAAAGAAGATTAATCAGCTATAAGAAACAAAAGCACTTGACAGTATTCCCATGTGTCCTCGAGAACGTTTGGTCCTCGTAAGTATTTCCACCGGCTTGTCCTTTGCTATTATTTCCATGTGCTATGAAACGAAAGCACTTGACAGTAAATACTTAGCAATTATTTGTTGTTTTATTTACTTGCACCTTGTTTCTTTGCTTTATGAGAAAACCCCTAAAAATCTGTTTGCTAAGTATTCTGCTCCATACCACTAGTCAACACCTTCTGCTCCTCGTTGGGATCAACGCTCCTATTTATCGAAAGTACTACGATACACCCCCTGTACTTGTGGGTTATCACACCACCGACAATGAAGAAGCTAGGATGGTTCAAGAAGGCCAAGAACGGCCACGAGGCGAGCGGGTCCGTATCAAGCGGTCGGTGTCGTCAGGGGGCTCCTGCCTCTTCTGGTCTGCAGGCCTTCCTTCAGGGGGTCATGCCGCCGCGGACGCTGGACTTCGCCTGCCGCCCCGCCGAGCGCTAGATGGAGGAAGAGCCCCGCCGCGACTGTCGCCATTTCCGCGTGGCGGAGTGCGAGTGGTGGTGAAGAGAGGGAGCAGGCATCGCCCCCCATGATGTCTCCCTACCGATGGGCTGGCACCCTAATTGGGAGCGGGTGCCGGTGCCGCTCGCGCCAAGGAGGGCAAGGAGCTGGAGGAGGAGATCGAACGGCGCGTCCGCAAGCTCCCACCAGCCCTCCGTTGGGATTGCGGCTACTAGAACAAGGAATTCTTGAAACAATTCCTTTCCTGGGAATACACGGCGCGACGTGCGAGTTCCTTCCTCGGCGAGTTCAATCCCCGCCTTCGATCCCGACGACTGTGGAGCCATCAACCATTCTGACGCCAAGCTTGGCGATGACGACATCGATATCGTCGTCAAGGAGGAGGGGAAGGAGGAGGAGGCTGTCGCATCCTCCGACGCGCGCCTTCCCCCGGAGTACCAGGAGCTCCTAGCGCGGGGCTATGACGAGGATCGACCAGCCCGCGCCTGCTCCGGCGTTGCCACCGGCACACCTCTGGGCGCCGCTGGAGCACATTGACCTCGACCCCTAGATAGACGCGGCGGCGCCGGGTAGCTAGGGCTAGAGCTAGTTTAATTTTCGTCTTTTGTATTTTGAATCTAAATTATGTATAAATATATACAAACTTAGCCAGTTTTAGTGTGAATTGTCTCTGTTTGATTAAAAAAATTAGTATGGCCCTGTTTGTCAAACGCTGACAAATAGATCGCGTCCCCACTGTTTGTCAGACAGACTAAATCATGACATAAAAATAACCACGATCCAATTTAAACGGACAAAAATAGACAGTTTAGTTCGGCCTTTTATGTTGGCCCGGTGGAGACCTTACTATGCACTCACCTGCTATAAAGTCGTCCAAGCTATGATTTCTGTGCGACCCCTATCCGGACTAGCTTTGCTAGCTTCCAAACACGATAATCAAAGCAAACGATCGATGAAAGAACATTTGAACTTCACGGACTGCACAGTTCGGACGGACGATCGATGAATGACCAGACCAGCACGTACAAAAGGAATCAAGCGTGCATCATAAAATTCACATGTCGTAGTCGTACTACTATATCCACGACTACACGGTCCATGTACGCACTCGCTTGTCTCCACACGGAAACCGTAAACCTGTGCAAACCTCGTTTGACCGGTTTGAATGGTTTGGCCTAGTATAAATTTTTTGTACTTCTTACCGGTTGAGATTGGGCCTGTGAACGAGATTGTACTATTCCGTATAAAATTTTGGCAGTTTAGACGGTGTGATTTTGCACGCCTTTAGGAAACCGCAAAGAGAAGAGGCAGATCTCGAGGAGTCACTAAGGACGTACACGCACACGTTTTTCCCTGTTTTGGACATCGGTTTCGTCTCAATCAGTCAGTTTGCGGAGTGGCCATTGGTCCACCCCAGTTTCATCCCGGTTATGGTTGGACCCGAGACTAATTAAGCATTAGTCCCGGTTTTAAGGCTAGAATGTCAGCAATCTTTAGTCTCCGGTCAAACGGGACATTTAGTTCCGGTTCGTATCTAAAAGGGGTGTTTTCGGTGCCAACCTCTTTAGTCCCGGTTCGTATTATCAACCGGGACTAAAGGTGTGATCTTTAGTCCCGGTTCGTATTACCTACCCGGACTAAAGAAAGTGGGCAAAAAAATTCTCAAGGTCTGTTATGGCAGTAAAACGGGCACAAATCCTTCTGAAGATCGTCTTTTCTAGATTCAAAATCATACCGAAAAATTATAAAAAATTCTAAAAAATAAAATCCTTTGAACCGTAGTTATATTAAGTGATTTAGTTGTTACGAAAATTAACAAATATAAATTTCGACATAATATATAAAAAATCTTATGAAAAATTTAAATGGCCATAACTTTTGCATACAATGTAAAAAAATACAACCTATCAAAACATGCAGTAAAAATTAGCTCTTTGATTTTAACATCCTTAGACCGTTTTGGATTCTTAAAATTCAAAAAAAAAACTATTTCAGAAATTAAATTATTTTAGTATTTTTTATGTCATATTTGAATTTCTCGCATTTTTCTGATAATAATGAATATATTATTTGTCGAATTTCGATTTACAGATTTGAAGATATTATTTATGTCATATTAAATGAATAAATGGCAAAAATGAATAAAATATTAATTTAATTAGTTTTTACTTTCATTAGACTAAAATATTATTATTACTTATTTATTGTTGTTTACTAAAAATAGTTGTTCTTAATTTTAAAAAATAAAAACGTGTCACATATTGATATAAGTTAATAGGATTGATATACTAGTCTTGACAACAAGTTATAAGGGTCCTTCACGCATGGTGAGAGAGATGGAATGGAGAAGTTAAGCGTGCTGGGGGTGGAGTAGTGCTAGGATGGGTGACCGGTCAGAAAGTTTGACCGTAAGTTTGATTTAACATAAGATTATGTATAATTAGTGTTAAAAATAAGAGCTGTGGGAGATTAACGAGTCAAACAATTCAAAAGTTTAAAAAAATCGAAAAAAAATAAAAAAAATGGATTTTTTAAAAAAGAACCTTTAGTCCATGTTAGTATTACAAACCGGGACTAAAGGTCCCGCGCGCTCGACGCTGCCCCGTGCGCGCCTTTAGTCCTGATTTGTGGCTGAACCGGACTAAAGGAATAGGCCTTTAGTCCCGATTTCGTAGTCCTGGTTGGGAGACCAGGACTAAAGCCCTTTACAAACCGGGAAAGAAGGAACGTCTTCCACTATTGACACGTCGTCCGGGCTCAACCCGGTTGTGGTGGCCTGTGCCCCCAATTGCTGCTCCACGCAAAAAAAGGTGTAAAAAAAGAGGCCAAAAATAATTAAACATATTGCATAAATAGGTCCTTGTCATGGGTCCCCCTGTCACAAAATATACAAAAAAAACCTCAATATTATGGGGTCCTTGGCGTGGAAGGGAGGCGAGGCAGGGGACGTTGCTTCTGGCCAGCCGGCGTCCTGGTCCTGAGGCGGCCCGCCGCCCACTCCTCGGCGGCGGCAACGGCAAGGTCGATGAAGACCTGCGGCACGCCACCCAGGACGGGTGCAACGCATGGGCGGTGCCATCCCACCGCTTATCCTCCTCCAGCTGCGACACCAGGATAGCGTCCTGGAGCTCCTCCTCCTCCTTAGTCACCGGTCGGGGTTGCGTCTACGACTCCTCCTGCTCGACGGCCACCAGTCGGGGTTGTGGCTCCTACATCGTCGGCCAAGGCCACACCTCGGACGCGACGGTGTCGGCGCCCCGGTAGCGCGACCAGTCCGGGACGTCGGGCTGCGGCGGTGGGAAGTGGAGGCCGCCGTCCTCGTCCTCCTCCACACCGGAGTCCTTCTTGTCAGACCCATCTCTGTAGTCCTCCTCACCTGCATCGACGGGCGCCCCTTCACGTCAACGTGCCCCCGCCCCGTCTTCGCTCACTCTCTCTCTTTCTCCTTCTTCCTCTTTCGTCATCTTCTTGAGCTCGCTCTCTCCATTTGTAGCCTCATTTTCAGCCCGATTCAGCCCCTTTTTCACCAAATCTTGTGCTAAATTATAGTAGACAGTTAGGGGAAACCCGATCTACTGATGGCATAGATTGGGGAAGTGATATGTGGTGTTTTTGTGGAGGGAAGTTGTCGTGGTGGTGGCACGGCGGATGCCATGGGCAGGCTAAAGTTGGGGCCAATGTGTACTAGTGGGATCTAGGGAGGGATAGTGTAGTAGATCTACACACGGTATAGTATCAAGATCTTCTCTTATGATCAACAATGGTGTACACTTTCTCATTGAGCTGTAACACAGAGAGAGGAAGAAGAAACCCTCAGGAAACTCTCCTAAAACCTCTTAGTGTAAAATGAATCGATCCCCAACTCTAGGAGGTCCTGGCTCAACTTATAAAGGGATGGCCATGTTACAATTAGGGCTAAGCTGGACGGTATATTCCCAGCATATTCTATTCTATTTTAGGTAATTTGGTGGGAGTATTTCGTGTGTCCCTTCAATCGATGGGAATAACCCAGAGTCCATGACATATGACTCTAGGACTGTCTCATCGATGACGTTCCCTCTATCCCTTCCCCTCTGGCCCTTGTCCTTAGCGTTTGGCTTTGCCGGGATTCTTGTGGGAGAGACAGAGTGTAGTGTTGACCTTGAAGCTTGTTTTCTCCTTCTCGGGCAAGCCTCCTTTTGATTCGGCCCTGACCTTCATGACTCGGCAAGACCTGTACCTGTACCTGCACATACATACCACAATATTCATCATGCCGACATATCGTGTTTGTCGGCCGAATCAACCCAAAGCTACTTGGCTCTGGGTAACTCTGACCTTACTCGGTCGGCCTAAATATAACTCAGTCGGATCATGCCTTGGCCTGATCAATACATTGGTGGGATTTACCCCTTTACCTTAGCTTGATCCTACCTGGCTGATGGTGCCCAATACTGTCGTGGTACGCTTCGTTGGAAACCCCAAGAGCAAGGTGTGATGACCACAGAAGCAAGTTTTCCCTTAGTAAGAAACCGAGGTTATCGAACCAGTAGGAGGAAGGAAAAATCCCAAAGGTGTTGCAAGCAACGTGGAAACCTGCACAACACAAACTCAAGACTTTGCCCCAACAAATCAGTGAGGTTGTCAAGCTCACCGGTTTGCTGTAAAAAGGATTAACTGTATGGTGTGGAAGGTGATGATGGTTTGCAGCAAGTAAATAGTGGAAGATGTATCAATGGTAAAGATTGGACCGGGGTCCATAGTTCACTAGAGGTGCTCTCCTTAGATAACCAACATGGCATGAAGGGTAAACAAATTACATCAGGGCAATTGACAGGAACTAAGCAAGGCATAACAATGCAATACTAGACAAAAATATCACATGAGATTCGATTGGGCAATACAACAATATACATAGACCGCCATCCAACTGCATCTATGACTAGAAGTCCACCTTCAGCTTATCATCCGAACCCCCTCCAGTATTAAGTTGCAAGCAACAGACAACTTCTTAAAGAAAAGTGTGTAAGGTAAACAATCCACTTTCTCCATGAACAAGAGACCGTTGTTTTCTCCCTAGTGGCAACTGCACATCTACAACCGAAGAGATTTTTGTCACTTCCCTTGGAAACTAGAGGCATGAACTCACTATCGAGCATAAATACCCCCTCTTGGAGTCACTAGGAACTACTTGGCCAAGATAGCTACTAACAACGAAGAGCATGCAAGATCACAAACAACAAAGACTTGATAGAATCAATAAGACAAAACCATTAATCAATCTGACATAGTAATCCTAATATCCATCGGATCCCCGCAAACACAACATGCACGATTACAAATAGATTAGATCTTGATCATGAACAGAGATCATAAGATCTATACTTGAAAGCACAAGGAGGAGATACAACCATCTAGCTACTACATGGACCCATAGTCCAAGGTGGAACTACTCACGCTTCATACCAGAGAAGAAGGCCTCCGGGATGATCTCCCCTCCGGCAGGGTGCCGGGAAGAACTTTAGATCCCCCCCCCCGATCTAGAGACGATGGTGGCGGCAGCTACATATAGTTTCGTGGATTTTTGATCGGGTTTCTAGGGTTTCTACATTGGGGGCTTCTTATAGGCGAAGGGGTGAGCCAGGGGGGCCACCAGGGTAGCTGCACCCCCTAGGCGCGAGGTGGGCCCACCCGTGTGGCCAGGGGGTGTGGCCCCCTGGTGAGCCTTCTCCGTCTCATCTTCTAGCTTCGTGTTGCCCACGATAAAATATTGACTTTGGCTTTTGTCCCGTCCAATTCCGAGAATATTGATTTTCTGCCTTTCTCGAACCAAAAACAGAAGAAAACAGGCAACTGGCACTATGGCAACTTGTTAATAGGTTAGTACCAGACAACATATAAAAACACCTCAAAGTGTAGACAAAGCAAAGCAAAGTAGATACTAAACAAGCATGGAACATCAAAAATTATAGATACGTTTCTGACGTATCAATCATCCCTAAGCTTAACTCTTGCTCGTCCGTGAGTAGGTAAGTAATAAAAAGAATAATTTTTGAGGTGACATGCACCATCAAAACCAAGATCAAACCGTTTTCAAGCATTGAAAGCTGGGATCAAAGAACTCTAAGCATGTGCATGGAAGATGGAGTTCTAACAATAGGACAAAATAACTATGCATGCAACAAGAAAGGCTAGAAACAAATATCATGAATAGCATGCATTGAAAAATGTTTGTTTGTTTCATATAAAGAAAACATGGCATAGTGGCAATTAGCTTGTCCCTCATAGAGTAGCAAATAGATGCATAGGACACCTTCAAAGTTCATAAGAGTTACTAGATACAAGTAGCACAAGAACAAGTAATATCACAATATGCATCAGTCAATAAGTTATGGGACACTGCACATAGAACTAAGAATTGCAACTATGCTCTCTTAATGGTGCCTAAAGGTAGAAGGTGGAGACTCAATATAATAGTGGAAGAAAGGCCCTTCATAAAGGGAAGCAGGGATTTCAAGTTTGAAAAAGAGCTTCCAAAAATTATGGTATTTGTTAGCTTTCAGCCCTCATTGCCCCTATCATAAGCATCTTGAAGTGATTAAGGTTAGAGTGAAAAAATTATAGAGTATATGCTTGACAAAGTATAAGTTGGCAATCTCATATCCCTTGAATACGAGGGCCACACCTCATGCTACTCAACTTCAGTCACATGTAAGTTCTTTTCATAGTAAGTACATGTGTATCATAGAGAACCGCCAAAGGGGTACCCCTTGCACATGGCACACGAGCTATCCAATAACCAAAATTACAAGGCAAGCAGACAGTGAGCATATCAGGTGATGCTGCAAGTTTCCACCATGATTAGGCATGGATTAGGCTAGCGGCCCAGGTGTTTCTCTAACAAAAAATACATAACTCCATGGACTTACAAGCTCTCTCTTTATTTCACACCGGTGACATCCATAGACAAAATAGCATCATATCAACTATGTACAAAGTACAAGTGCAATGTTGAAAACTTTCCCCATGACAGCATGGTTCTGCTAATTCAACATATAAGTGCAACCATATACGATATAGACGACACAATGGTTCAAGTTTATTAGGGGCAAAGAATATAAAGTGTGTCATCAAGTTCGTGAGGGCTTTAATCACTAAGTTTTCACATAACAAAATAGTTTTTAATTGGAAGATAGATGAAAACAAGAATATACTTGGAATGGTGCATAGGTGTTTAAAGTGGACAGTTTGGAATAACTTGGTTTCTTGGGAGTTGGAAGCATGAGCAGAGCTTACTCATACAAGTGGAGGCTAGCAAAAGACTGGGAGCAACCAACTAAGAGAGCAATAATGGCCATAATCATGCAGAGCGACAAAACATTACTAATCAAAGCATAGAGTGGTCCTACAAGTCAAGGACTAAATGATCATAGAGGCTATGGTGACTTGTTCATAGTCATAACATGGTGTGAGCATGTGCCAAGTCAACCCAAACAAAGCATCAAATGAGAATACCAAAATAATATGCTTTTGTATGCTAAAACAACGCATGATTCTTTCAAGCCACACTAAGCAATCCAAATTGTTTGGAACAAGACATGCTACAGAAATAATCACTAAGCGTAAGGTCAAAACAACACCTAGCATGTCATGCTAAAGTCTAAGTCACAGTCAATGCAAGCTCCTCTTGCACTTCAAGCAAGAACTTTCTACTCCTTTCTAACACCAATTGAGTTATTTGAAACAACACAGCGAGAACAGGGGTCCAAACTACTTTATTCAAGCAAACTAAACAACTAAGCAAAGCAAACTAAAACCAAGACTCTCCAAGAACAACACAACAGTGCATGAAACAATAAAAACAAAGTGTCTAGACAGACCTGAGCTTTTTATTGATGAAGAAGGGGATGCATTAGGCATACCCAAGCTTTGACGCTTGTACCTCCTGGATATTTCTTGGTGTGACACCGGGGTGGCATCCCCAAGCTTGAGTTTTTGTCCATTCTTCATCTCATTACATCATTCTCTCTCTACACCTGAAATTTTTCCTTCATACAAAACTCCACACAATCTTCATTAGCAACATTAGTGTATTCAAAAGATAATAGACCTTTAGGATTAGCTTTGGAACAGCAAAAAAATTCACTAAAAACACAAGATACTGTAGAAACTCCTTCAAAAAGCTCAATTGCCCAAAAGAGAACTCAAAAAGGAATCAATAAGAAGCAAATGCAAATAATGGTAGAAATCTGTTAAAACAGACCAGCAGGTAGAAACCGATTTTTTCATAACTCTTCTGTTGCTCAAATCAAAAAGTGTTGAACTAACGAAAGTTAGCTAACATACTGAGGGATTTATTCGTACATTTTCATCTCAATCCGACTTACAGAGAATCCTCAAGAATTTTTATGTTGGAGGACAGAAATCTGTTTCGGGACAGCAACTCCCCAAATCTTACTTTCCTCTCATTAGAGATCATTCTTGGCACAAAAGGCAAACAAAAAGGATAAGGAGAGTTTATTACTGAAATAATAACTTTCAAGACTCAAGGAAACTCTTGGGTTATCTCCCAACAAGTATTTTTCTTTAACGCCTTTCAGTTAGGCACAAGAAGCAAGAGATCAAGTATTTTCAAATGAAGAATTTGCTATCTTGTTATTACCTTTCTTCTTCTCTTTAGGGAAAATATGATTGCTTATTGGAGGAGAAAAATGCATAATTCCTTTTCCGAAATCTATTATTGCTCCAAGGTGTTTCAGTAGGGATCTTCTCTTATGATCAACAATGGTGTACACTTTCTCATTGAGCTGTAACACAGAGAGAGGAAGAAGAAACCCTCAGGAAACTCTCCTAAAACCTCTTAGTGTAAAATGAATCGATCCCCAACTCTAGGAGGTCCTGGCTCAACTTATAAAGGGATGGCCATGTTACAATTAGGGCTAAGCTGGACGGTATATTCCCAGCATATTCTATTCTATTTTAGGTAATTTGGTGGGAGTATTTCGTGTGTCCCTTCAATCGATGGGAATAACCCAGAGTCCATGACATATGACTCTAGGACTGTCTCATCGATGACGTTCCCTCTATCCCTTCCCCTCTGGCCCTTGTCCTTAGCGTTTGGCTTTGCCGGGATTCTTGTGGGAGAGACAGAGTGTAGTGTTGACCTTGAAGCTTGTTTTCTCCTTCTCGGGCAAGCCTCCTTTTGATTCGGCCCTGACCTTCATGACTCGGCAAGACCTGTACCTGTACCTGCACATACATACCACAATATTCATCATGCCGACATATCGTGTTTGTCGGCCGAATCAACCCAAAGCTACTTGGCTCTGGGTAACTCTGACCTTACTCGGTCGGCCTAAATATAACTCAGTCGGATCATGCCTTGGCCTGATCAATACATTGGTGGGATTTACCCCTTTACCTTAGCTTGATCCTACCTGGCTGATGGTGCCCAATACTGTCGTGGTACGCTTCGTTGGAAACCCCAAGAGCAAGGTGTGATGACCACAGAAGCAAGTTTTCCCTTAGTAAGAAACCGAGGTTATCGAACCAGTAGGAGGAAGGAAAAATCCCAAAGGTGTTGCAAGCAACGTGGAAACCTGCACAACACAAACTCAAGACTTTGCCCCAACAAATCAGTGAGGTTGTCAAGCTCACCGGTTTGCTGTAAAAAGGATTAACTGTATGGTGTGGAAGGTGATGATGGTTTGCAGCAAGTAAATAGTGGAAGATGTATCAATGGTAAAGATTGGACCGGGGTCCATAGTTCACTAGAGGTGCTCTCCTTAGATAACCAACATGGAATGAAGGGTAAACAAATTACATCAGGGCAATTGACAGGAACTAAGCAAGGCATAACAATGCAATACTAGACAAAAATATCACATGAGATTCGATTGGGCAATACAACAATATACATAGACCGCCATCCAACTGCATCTATGACTAGAAGTCCACCTTCAGCTTATCATCCGAACCCCCTCCAGTATTAAGTTGCAAGCAACAGACAACTTCTTAAAGAAAAGTGTGTAAGGTAAACAATCCACTTTCTCCATGAACAAGAGACCGTTGTTTTCTCCCTAGTGGCAACTGCACATCTACAACCGAAGAGATTTTTGTCACTTCCCTTGGAAACTAGAGGCATGAACTCACTATCGAGCATAAATACCCCCTCTTGGAGTCACTAGGAACTACTTGGCCAAGATAGCTACTAACAACGAAGAGCACGCAAGATCACAAACAACAAAGACTTGATAGAATCAATAAGACAAAACCATTAATCAATCTGACATAGTAATCCTAATATCCATCGGATCCCCGCAAACACAACATGCACGATTACAAATAGATTAGATCTTGATCATGAACAGAGATCATAAGATCTATACTTGAAAGCACAAGGAGGAGATACAACCATCTAGCTACTACATGGACCCATAGTCCAAGGTGGAACTACTCACGCTTCATACCAGAGAAGAAGGCCTCCGGGATGATCTCCCCTCCGGCAGGGTGCCGGGAAGAACTTTAGATCCCCCCCCCCCCCCGATCTAGAGACGATGGTGGCGGCAGCTACATATAGTTTCGTGGATTTTTGATCGGGTTTCTAGGGTTTCTACATTGGGGGCTTCTTATAGGCGAAGGGGTGAGCCAGGGGGGCCACCAGGGTAGCTGCACCCCCTAGGCGCGAGGTGGGCCCACCCGTGTGGCCAGGGGGTGTGGCCCCCTGGTGAGCCTTCTCCGTCTCATCTTCTAGCTTCGTGTTGCCCACGATAAAATATTGACTTTGGCTTTTGTCCCGTCCAATTCCGAGAATATTGATTTTCTGCCTTTCTCGAACCAAAAACAGAAGAAAACAGGCAACTGGCACTATGGCAACTTGTTAATAGGTTAGTACCAGACAACATATAAAAACACCTCAAAGTGTAGACAAAGCAAAGCAAAGTAGATACTAAACAAGCATGGAACATCAAAAATTATAGATACGTTTCTGACGTATCAATCATCCCTAAGCTTAACTCTTGCTCGTCCGTGAGTAGGTAAGTAATAAAAAGAATAATTTTTGAGGTGACATGCACCATCAAAACCAAGATCAAACCGTTTTCAAGCATTGAAAGCTGGGATCAAAGAACTCTAAGCATGTGCATGGAAGATGGAGTTCTAACAATAGGACAAAATAACTATGCATGCAACAAGAAAGGCTAGAAACAAATATCATGAATAGCATGCATTGAAAAATGTTTGTTTGTTTCATATAAAGAAAACATGGCATAGTGGCAATTAGCTTGTCCCTCATAGAGTAGCAAATAGATGCATAGGACACCTTCAAAGTTCATAAGAGTTACTAGATACAAGTAGCACAAGAACAAGTAATATCACAATATGCATCAGTCAATAAGTTATGGGACACTGCACATAGAACTAAGAATTGCAACTATGCTCTCTTAATGGTGCCTAAAGGTAGAAGGTGGAGACTCAATATAATAGTGGAAGAAAGGCCCTTCATAAAGGGAAGCAGGGATTTCAAGTTTGAAAAAGAGCTTCCAAAAATTATGGTATTTGTTAGCTTTCAGCCCTCATTGCCCCTATCATAAGCATCTTGAAGTGATTAAGGTTAGAGTGAAAAAATTATAGAGTATATGCTTGACAAAGTATAAGTTGGCAATCTCATATCCCTTGAATACGAGGGCCACACCTCATGCTACTCAACTTCAGTCACATGTAAGTTCTTTTCATAGTAAGTACATGTGTATCATAGAGAACCGCCAAAGGGGTACCCCTTGCACATGGCACACGAGCTATCCAATAACCAAAATTACAAGGCAAGCAGACAGTGAGCATATCAGGTGATGCTGCAAGTTTCCACCATGATTAGGCATGGATTAGGCTAGCGGCCCAGGTGTTTCTCTAACAAAAAATACATAACTCCATGGACTTACAAGCTCTCTCTTTATTTCACACCGGTGACATCCATAGACAAAATAGCATCATATCAACTATGTACAAAGTACAAGTGCAATGTTGAAAACTTTCCCCATGACAGCATGGTTCTGCTAATTCAACATATAAGTGCAACCATATACGATATAGACGACACAATGGTTCAAGTTTATTAGGGGCAAAGAATATAAAGTGTGTCATCAAGTTCGTGAGGGCTTTAATCACTAAGTTTTCACATAACAAAATAGTTTTTAATTGGAAGATAGATGAAAACAAGAATATACTTGGAATGGTGCATAGGTGTTTAAAGTGGACAGTTTGGAATAACTTGGTTTCTTGGGAGTTGGAAGCATGAGCAGAGCTTACTCATACAAGTGGAGGCTAGCAAAAGACTGGGAGCAACCAACTAAGAGAGCAATAATGGCCATAATCATGCAGAGCGACAAAACATTACTAATCAAAGCATAGAGTGGTCCTACAAGTCAAGGACTAAATGATCATAGAGGCTATGGTGACTTGTTCATAGTCATAACATGGTGTGAGCATGTGCCAAGTCAACCCAAACAAAGCATCAAATGAGAATACCAAAATACTATGCTTTTGTATGCTAAAACAACGCATGATTCTTTCAAGCCACACTAAGCAATCCAAATTGTTTGGAACAAGACATGCTACAGAAATAATCACTAAGCGTAAGGTCAAAACAACACCTAGCATGTCATGCTAAAGTCTAAGTCACAGTCAATGCAAGCTCCTCTTGCACTTCAAGCAAGAACTTTCTACTCCTTTCTAACACCAATTGAGTTATTTGAAACAACACAGCGAGAACAGGGGTCCAAACTACTTTATTCAAGCAAACTAAACAACTAAGCAAAGCAAACTAAAACCAAGACTCTCAAAGAACAACACAACAGTGCATGAAACAATAAAAACAAAGTGTCTAGACAGACCTGAGCTTTTTATTGATGAAGAAGGGGATGCATTAGGCATACCCAAGCTTTGACGCTTGTACCTCCTGGATATTTCTTGGTGTGACACCGGGGTGGCATCCCCAAGCTTGAGTTTTTGTCCATTCTTCATCTCATTACATCATTCTCTCTCTACACCTGAAATTTTTCCTTCATACAAAACTCCACACAATCTTCATTAGCAACATTAGTGTATTCAAAAGATAATAGACCTTTAGGATTAGCTTTGGAACAGCAAAAAAATTCACTAAAAACACAAGATACTGTAGAAACTCCTTCAAAAAGCTCAATTGCCCAAAAGAGAACTCAAAAAGGAATCAATAAGAAGCAAATGCAAATAATGGTAGAAATCTGTTAAAACAGACCAGCAGGTAGAAACCGATTTTTTCATAACTCTTCTGTTGCTCAAATCAAAAAGTGTTGAACTAACGAAAGTTAGCTAACATACTGAGGGATTTATTCGTACATTTTCATCTCAATCCGACTTACAGAGAATCCTCAAGAATTTTTATGTTGGAGGACAGAAATCTGTTTCGGGACAGCAACTCCCCAAATCTTACTTTCCTCTCATTAGAGATCATTCTTGGCACAAAAGGCAAACAAAAAGGATAAGGAGAGTTTATTACTGAAATAATAACTTTCAAGACTCAAGGAAACTCTTGGGTTATCTCCCAACAAGTATTTTTCTTTAACGCCTTTCAGTTAGGCACAAGAAGCAAGAGATCAAGTATTTTCAAATGAAGAATTTGCTCTCTTGTTATTACCTTTCTTCTTCTCTTTAGGGAAAATATGATTGCTTATTGGAGGAGAAAAATGCATAATTCCTTTTCCGAAATCTATTATTGCTCCAAGGTGTTTCAGTAGGGATCTTCCAAGTGTCATATGTCCTTTGCCTACACATTCTATAACAAGATAATCAGTAGACACCATTTTACCTGAGATTTTTGTAAACACACCTTTAGATATTCCAATGGGTAATAAAGTGGCATTATTGGTAAGAGATATTTCTTCTCCTCCTTTAGAAAGCCCCCAAAGACTCAAAGACTCATAAATATCTTTAGGCATAAGGCAAAATTCAGAGATGATATCACAGCGAGCATCAAAAAGTGTAGTATTTATAGAGACTTTGATTGTGGGAAACCACTTTGAAGGCTCAGAATTTATTGGAAAATAATCATTATACGCCCTAATTGTGTGATAGCAACTATTCAAAGCAGCAATACTGGACTCAAGAGTGTTCAACCTAGCAAAAATATTTATGAAAGAGGAATCAGACTTGTCAGGCATATTATAAATTATAATCAATGTCTTTATGGCATCAAAAGCTTAATCCTCAGTACATAGCAAAATATCTTTCTCAGCCACAGCATCCAAAGCATATCTATAACAAAGAGCAATACCGTGGTAGAAACTATTAATAACCAAGCTAAGACTCGTCTTAGGCTCAGTTTCCCTTTGTAAAGCAGAGATTCTATACCAAGCTTCTTTAAAACCCACTTCACTTTTTTTCTTAAAAGTGGAGATATCTTCCATAGGTGTCACAGATATTGGACCAAAAACAGACATGGTAGCAACTGGGGTAGGAACTAATTTTTGGGGTTTTTGAATAGGGAAAGCAAACCAAACTAAACTAAGTTTATGGAGTTTTTGATAAAAAGAGGGATACAAAACCAAGCAAAATAAACTAAGCAAACAAAAAACAAAGGAAAGAGAAAGTTTGAGGAGGACTCCCCTTGTGAAGACGTCCTTAGCCTCCCCGGCAACGGTGATAGAAAACGCTTGATGGTTCCCAGTACTGTCGTGGTACGCTTTGTTGGAAACCCCAAGAGCAAGGTGTGATGACCACAAAATCCAGTTTTCCCTTAGTAAGAAACCAAGGTTATTGAAACAGTAGGAGGAAGGAAACGTCTCAAAGGTGTTGCAAGCAACGTGGAAACCTGCACAACACAAACTCAAGACTTTGCCCCAACGAATCAGTGAGGTTGTCAAGCTCACCGGTTTAATGTAACAAAGAATTAACAGTATGGTGTGGAAGGTGATGACGGTTTGCAGCAAGTAAACACTGGAAGATGTATCAATGGTAAAGATTGTACTGGGTTCTATAGTTCACTAGAGGTGCTCTCCTTAGATAAACAACATGGCATGAAGGGTAAACAAATTACAGCAGGGCAATTGACAGGAACTGAGCAAGGCATAACAATGCAATACTAGACAAGAAAGATCCTATGAGATTCGATTGGGCAATACAACAATATACATAGACTGCCATTCAACTGCATCTATGACTAGAAGTCCACCTTCAGCTTATCATCCGAACCCCCTCCAGTATTAAGTTGCAAGCAACAGACAATTATTTTAAGCAAAGTGTGTAAGGTAAACAATCCACTTGCTCCATGAATAAGAGACCGTTGTTTTCTCCCTAGTGGCAACAGTACATCTACAACCGAAGAGATGTCTGTCACTTCCCTTGGAAACTAGAGGCATGAACCCACTACCGAGCATAAATACCCCCTCTTGGAGTAACTAGCAACTACTTGGCCAAGATAGCTACTAACAACGGAGAGCATGCAAGATCACAAACAACAAAGACATGATAGAATCAATAAGACAAAACCATTAATCAATCTGACATAGTAATCTCAATATCCATTGGATCCTCGCAAACACAACATGCATGATTACAAATAGATTATATCTTGATCATGAACGGAGCTCACAAGATCTATACATTAAAGCACAAGGAGGAGATACAACCATCTAGCTACTACATGGACCTGTAGTCCAAGGTGGAACTACTCACGTTTCATACTGGAGAAGAAGGCCTCCGGGATGATATCCCCTACGGCAGGGTGCCGGGAAGAACTTCAGATCCCCCCCCCCCCGATCTAGGGACAAAGGTGGCAGCGGCTACAAACGGTTTCGTGGAGTTTTGATCGGGTTCCTAGGGTTTCTGCAGCAGGGGCTTCTTATACGCGAAGGGGCGAGCCAGGGGGGGCACCAGGGCGGCAGCACCCCCTTGGCGCGGGGTGGGCCCACCCACGCGACCAGGGGGTGTGGCCGCCTGGTGAGCCTTCTTCGTCTCGTCTTCTGGCTTCTTGTTGCCCACGGTAAAATATTGACTTTGGCTTTTGTCCCGTCCAATTCCGAGAATATTGAATTTCTGCCCTTTTGGAACCAAAAACAGAAGAAAACAGGCAACTAGCATCGTGGTAACTTGTTAATAGGTTAGTACCAGAAAATATATAAAAACACCTCAAAGTGTAGACAAAGCGAAGCAAAGTAGATACTAAACAAGCATGGAATATTAAAAATTATAGATATGTTTTCGACGTATCACTGGAATAATCCCCCAACATTAGTCCCCTAAGCTAGTGGGTTTTGGAAGCTTTAGCTTGCAAAGCCACATCAGGTTCTATGCATTTGGATTCTTCATCCGTATTGCCGACATAAATGTTAGTCGGCCCCTATTCATGTATACCTTGGTTGCACCCTTGGCAACCTGATATGGGTTATGATTTTATCTGGCTTCGTCTGAGTTATGTCTCGAAGGCCGAGTCATCTTTTCTCTTTCCGGGTTATCCCCTTCCTTCTCTTGTAAATTTCTCGTATCCTACGTGTCTTTAATCATTGCGGCGTGACTCATTTTATTAGCCGCCACAGTGATTACTGACACCTAACGTTCACTGTAAATGGTCAAAATCCCCTGTGCGTCTTCGGTTACTACATGGGGCATCGCGCGCCACTACTCCTGTTCGTGGTGTAACCGCCCTTGTGGCTCCACCCCATGATCTCCACGTCGTGATACATGCGTGCAGAACCGTAGCATCGCGCGCAAATGATCCCTCGACCGTTCGTGGGGCATGCCCATAAATAGGGAAGCGGGGGAAATCCCTATTCACTTTCCCCTACTCCCATTCACTTCCTTTTCTTCCTCCCAGCGCCGCCGCCATAGAGCTCTTCTCTTGCGACCGCGTCGCCAGTTTCTTTCGCTCCAATGCCGTCGCTTGGTGTGCTCCCCCCCCCCCCCCCCCCCCCGCTCTTCCTCTGTTCTGGTGACTCCACGCCGCTAGTGCATGTACTTCCTTTACGCTACAACGGGTCCATGGCAAACGAGGTCGATTCCCGCCGCCACAAGTTCTTCCTCTTCAATTGATTCTTCTGACGATCCTATGGGAAGTTCGCATGGGATCGTCGCCTCCGACGAGTGCGAAGGGGGCGGCGCCGCCGTTTCCGAGCGGGGATCCTGGAAGGGGTCCACGGTCAGTCAGGAGGAGATTGACTGGCTCATCCAGATGCGCCGGATCCCGTCCGAGGTAACCTGCCGTCTACCCGGCAATGAGCTCTCCCCCGACGTGAAATAAGGTGAGTACGTAGTATTCGTCTCACACTTCACCCGTGGATTTAGCCTCCCTATTAGCGATTTCACCAAAAGCTTCTTAGAGACTTTGAACTTCAGTCCCACCATCTCCCAGCAAACGTCATAGCCTCTCTCTTGGCTTTTATCTTGGCCTCGGAAGGATACTTCGGCCTCTTGCCGGATTTCAAGTCTGGGCCAGATTTCAAGTTAGGGCTAACGTGGTGCCAAACAAGGAGCTCCGGCCCTCCGAAAAATATCTCACCCAATGCGGGGCCGCCTCCATAACACCTCGGAAATTCTCTACCTTCCCCTCGAGTGACAGGCGTAGAGTCCTATAAGAAATGGCACAAGTCCTTATTCCACGTGAAGATTGACGTCGAGGAAGACAAGATTCGGGTGCCGACATTCTCAGTCGGCACCCCCTCCAAGAAGAACTGGGACTTTGATCCCAAGAATAGAGATCCTTTCATCAATCTCTTCGAGAAGTGGCTCAGCAAACTAACCGACACCGGTTTATGCGGCGATGACCTCTTGGCCACATTCATCAACAGCCGAGTCTGCCCTCTCTAGAAGCGCACACACAAAATCTGCCACATGAGCGGTCGCTTCGATCCGAATCGAGTCTCAACAGTTGAGTTGATCCATGACCAGATCTAAAGACGTGTGAAATCCATTTTAAGACTGAAATGGACAAGGATTTTATGTGGGGCCTGAGGCCTTACAGCCGAGATAACCTCTAAGGTAACTTGTTTTTGAGTCAATTCTTACCGAGTTAACTTTTATGTCGGCACTCCATCTTACTTGGCACTTTGTGCTTCACCTTCAGAAATTCCTCCAACAGACGAATAAGGATGGTACAAACTTTGACCTTACTTGGGGTAAGGATCGGGATACCTCAGACGACGGTGAGCCAGACTCCGAGGAATTCATGCCCATCCCGGACTCCAACTCTGGATGACCCACCAGTAAGACCTCTACCTTAAGGGACTAGCCGGATGATGATGAATCTGATGATTGCGAAGTTCTCAAGGTACTTAATCCGGCACCCCGCTCATATGCATATCCGACTGATTTCGTCCTAGCTAACCTGGCTGGGCAGGTCCACGACATGCCTCCCGTGGCCACGAGAGACCAAGACACTGTGGGGAAGCACACAACTTCCTCTGATATCCTGGACGAACCTTGCAAGAAGCGAGTGAAGAAGGCCGCCCAGAGGGCTCCCAAGGCCAATAAAGCACCAACCGTTTCTTGGTAAGTTCTCTTGTCCGAATTATGCTTGCATTCTTGGTTTACACTTCTTGTTTCTCTATTTCTTTTGTAACTCATTTTTCTATTTTGTTTACTTCGGCAACACCCTTCTAATTATTCCCCAGAGTGGGTCCAGCAAGGCGTCTCAAATTCCTATATATGCAGGCATCACCTCTAGCCCAGGACGATGTACGAGTTTCGAGCCACGTTCGTGGTGGCTCTACTCCTGAGCCGACTAATAGTCCTTCTCGGCAGGAGCTTGAGAATGTTAGCGGTGATGCCACTGAAGGGAATATGCCCTGAGAGGCAATAATAAAGTTGTTATTATATGTATTCCAAGTATATGATAAATATTAATTTTGCATGCTATAATTGTATTAATACGGAAACATTAATAGATGTATGTTTAATAAACAAATGGAAAGTTCCTAGTTATGCCTCTCTTATAAACTAGCTCGTTGATTAACAAGATGATCAAAGTTTCCTGATCATGGACATTGGATGCCGTTAATAAGGAGGTCACAACATTTGTGGAATAATGTGATGAACATTTATCCAAAGTATAGCTTACTATGAAATTCATTGCGTTTATATTGCTATAAAATCATGCGAATTAATCCAAGTCCTTAGACCATGATATCATGTTAATCACTAACAATGGAAGAGTATCTTCATAAGATCAAAAATCACACCGTGAAAGGGTGGCTATAAAGGTGGGTTCAGTGCTACGAAGGTGTTATGTAGAGGATCATGGATCAAGAGTGGGATTTGTCCATCCCGATGATGGATAGATATATTCTGGTTCCTCTCGGTGATATTACATTAAGAATAGCTTGCAAGCAAGTGATGTGATCACTAGAATGTTATATCATAGGAACGATAAAAGAGTGCATTCGGTAACAAGATCAAACTAGGTATAAAGATACTGATGATCGAATCTCGGACATGTAATATATTGCGAGACAAAGGGATTAAGTTACTAGCGTTAAAGGTTCTCACGATCATAGAAGTCATCGTTGAATGTGTGGGAGTCAGTATGGATCTCCAGGTCCCGCTTCTGATTATTGATCTGAGAAGGGTCTCGATCATGTCTGCATTATTCATGAACCGTAGGATGACAAACTTAAGGGATGCCAAAACCGTTTGAAGCAAATATGTTCTAGACGAAAGAATTCCATAGCGCTGGAATTATTTCAATGGACACCGGAATTGTTTCGGGTGAAATTGCTGAAATTGATTCTGCATGTGATATTATAATATTGCAGGGGGTTTTATGTGAATGTTTGTTAATTAAAGTAATTAACAAAAATCTATAATAAATAAAATAGTTTTATTAAATGAGAGTTGTATTAAATTTGGAGGATTAATGCATGTGAGTGGGATTTTTGGTGGAGAAAATGGAGGGGCAATTTATGTGAGTGGAGCTCCCTCCACATGAATGAGGAAGAGGTGCGGGAACCCCCATGGTGCGCCGGCCATGGGGAGGGGCTGCCCCCTCTCCTATATAAGTCCCCCCTCTCACTCCATCTCACTTACACCTCCTCGTGAAGGATCTATCTCCCCCTCTAGAATTTTTTCCCATGGTCTCGGACTAGCGAGATACATGTTCCCGATGGAATTTCGTCTGGAAGGAGTTGCTTCTTCCACTGCATTGCTAGAGCAAGGTAGTGGAGGTTGATCGGTGGCCTAAACGTGTGTGCGATCACGGATGCGCTGCTGAGTTGTGGCGCTGGACTTCTTCTCGATCCTGAGATTGGCAAGCGTTCGACTACATCATCCACGAGTTCAACCTCGTTACACTTTGTAGGTATAAAAGGGTATGTTCTCTATGGATGTATATCCACCCGTAGCTAGTATCTAGTAGATAGATCTTGGTGCTTAGTACTTCCCGTCGTAGGAAAGTTTTTGTTTTCTATGTTGCGAACCTAACAGTGGTATCAAAGCCTGATCTATGCTTAGATGCTTTGCATGGGTAGTACACATATGAGTATGTGGGAGATGATGATCATGTTATTTCTTCTTATATGTATTTTGGATATTGGTGGCATAGTGGGATGAAGCGGCCCAGACTAACTTTACATGTCCTCGCACATGAGACGAGTTCCACGCTTGACATGCAACTAGTTTTGTATAAGTGGCTAGCGGGTGTCTATCTCTCCTACTATAGTCAATATATGATTTACATCAAGTTGCTAATAATTTAGTTATCATCGTTGTGGTTCCATGTTCGTAGGTAAGACCGGTTCTATCTTCGAAAGCCCTAAGCCACGTAAAAAATGCAATGGATAAATTAGAAGCGTCTAGTTTAGATTGTTGTTGGGCTAGTGTCATGATATGGTAATGTTGTAAGTTTATACTCTTACAACACACCTAACATGTAAGTTCCATATACCTTGGCATTACACACAAAGGAATGATAAAGATCATACCATGATGCACATGATAGTGATCAAGTGCAAGAACAATATCATTTCACTTTTCACATATGATGTTTTGCATCTTATATTGCTTGTTTGGCGTTTTAGTAGCATTATAAGATGATCCCTCATTTAGATATCAAGATAAAAATGTGTTCTCCCTTAAGTACACACCATTTATATTTCGTTGTTTCAAGACATCACGTGATGATCGGGTGTCCTTGAATCCACAATAATATTTCGGGTATAAGACAGTTTTACACATGTGAATACTAAGGTTCTTAATTGGCGAGCCTAGCATGTACAGACATGGCCTCGAAACACGGACCAAAAGGTTAAGCATGAGTCATATATTTGATATGATGCCCATATAGATGCTCGCCTTTGAAACTACACCGACTCACGTGATGATCGGACTTGGTGTAGTGGATTTAGTTCATGTAATCACCAAAAATACACGAGGGATGTTGTTTTTGAGTAGGAGTTCATTCATAATTCGGATTAGTTGAACTTGATCTATCATAAACTTAGTCTAAACTTTACAAACTCTGTTGTAGATGGCACCAACTGCTTTTAATTTCAATGTGTTCATGGAGAAAGAGAAACTTGCGATGAATGATAGCAACATTACCGACTGGGCCATGAATTTTAGGATTCTCCTCAATGTTGCACACAAGCTAGATGTTCTAGAAGCGCCGCTAGGCCCCCACCACTTGATGATGCCCCTGACAAGGAAAAGGACGTCTATTTTGACTCGTCAGGAGGACCACAACTTAGTTCATTGCATCATACTGTATGGGCTAGAGCAAGAACTTCGAAAGCGTTTCAAAAACGGCAATGCCTTTGATACAATGGGTGAGTTGAAAATGATTTTCAACACCATGCTACTATAGAGAGTTATAATGCTTCTGAAAAGTTCTTTAGCTGCATGATGGAAGAGAACAGCTCCGTTAGTGCGCATGTACTCAAAATGTCAGGGTACGCCGATAGGCTTGTGTCCTTGGGAATAATGAATCCCATTGAGTTAGGCATACATCGTGTTCTCCAATCTCTGCCACCTAGCTACAAGATCTTCGTGATAAACTATAACATGTAGGGCATGAAGAAGTCTCTCCTCGAGCTTTTGTCAACGCTTAAGACTGCATAGGTGGAGATCAAGAAAGAACATCAAGTGTTTATGATCAATAAGACCATCGGTTTTCAAGAAAGACAAGAAGGGTAAACAGGAGGGAAAGAAGGGCGTCAAATATGTTGCCGCGCCTGAATAGAAATCCCGAGATGGCCCTAAGTCTGATACCGAGTGCTATTATTATAAGCGGACTGGCCATTGGAAGCTCAACTGCCCCAAGTATTTGGCAGACAAGAAGGCTGGCAAGGCAAACAAAGGTATATATGATATGCATGTTATTGATGTGTACTTTACTAGTAATCGCAGTAGGACCTGGGTATTTGATACTAGATCGGTTGCTAATATATGTAACTCCAATCAGGGGCTGCAGAACAAGCAACCACTAGCAAGGGGTGAGGTCATGATGTGTGTCGGCAATGGATCAAGAGTTGATGTGATCGCCGTCGCAACGCTGCCTCTCCACTTACCGTTGGGATTAGTGATAAATCTTAATAATTGTTATTTGGTTCCTACACTGAGCATGAACATTGTATCTGGATCGTGTTTAATGCGAAGTGGTTATTCATTTAAATCTGAAAACATTGGTTGTTCGATTTATATGAATGATTTCTTTTATGGTCATGCACCTGTGATGAATGGTTTATTCTTGTTGGATATCGATAATAGTGTTACACATATTCATAATGTTGATGCTAAAAGGATTAAACTTGATGATGATATATCTGTATATATGTGGCACTGCCGTCTAGGTCATATTGGGGTTAAACGCATGAAGAAACTCCATTCATATGGACTTTTGGAATCACTTGATTTCGAATCATTTGATATATGTGAGCCATGCCTTATGGGGAATATGACTAGAACACCATTTTCCGGTTCAATGGAACGGGCGAAAGATTTATTGGAAATCATACATACTGGTGTATGTGGTCCAATAAGTGTGTCGGCACGAGGTGGATATCGTTATTTTGTTACTTTCACAGATGATTTGAGTAGATTCGGGTATATCTATTTGATGAACCATAAGTCTAGAACCTTTGAAAAGTTCAAGGAATTACAGAGTGAAGTCGAAAATCATCATAATAGAAAGATCAAATTTCTGCGGTCCGACCATGGAGGTGAGTATCTAAGTTACGAGTTTAGCGTACATATGAGAGATCATGGAATAGTTTCACAAGTCACACCTGCCGGAACACCACAGCATAATGGTGTGTCGGAACATCGTAATCGTACTTTATTAGATATGGTTCGATCTATGATGTCTCCGACTCACTTGCCACTATCATTTTGGGGTTATGCACTATAAACTGCTGCATTCACTTTAAATCAGGCACCATCTAAATCCGTTGAAAAGACATCGTATGAATTGTGGTTTGAAAACAAACCTAAGCTATCATTTCTTAAAGTTTGGGGATGCAATGTTTATTTGAAGAAACTTCAACCTGATAAACTCAAACAAAGCGGAAAAATGCGTCTTCATAGGATACCCTAAGGAAACTATTGGGTATTCCTTCTATCACAGATCTGAGGACAAGGTTTTCATTGCCAAGAATGGATCCTTTCTAGAGAAAGAGTTTCTCAAGAAAGGTGTGTGTAGTCGGAAGGGAGAACTCAAAGAGGTTATTGAACCTTCTCTTCATGAAACGACGAGTGGCGCAGCACTAGAAATTGTTCCGAAGTTGACTTCACTGAATGAAGAGGGAACTAATGATAATGATCATGAAACTCCAAAAGAGCATACTATCAAACCTCGCGGGTCAAGCAAGACACGTGCAACTCCTAAACTGTACGGAAATCCTATTTTGAATTTCATGGTTGATGAAATAGATGACCCTGTGACGTATGAAGAAGCGATGATGAGCTCGGATTCCATCAAATGGATAGAAGACATGAAATCCGAGATGGAATCCATGTACCAGGTTTAGACCTTGGTGGACTTACCTCACGACTGAAAGGACGTTGAAAATAAATGGATTTTAATGAAAACTGATGCAGATGGTAATGTAACCATCTATAAATCTCAACTTGTCGCAAAGGGGTTTTGACAAATTCAAGGAGTTTACTATGATGAGACATTCTCTCCCATAGTGATGCTAAAGTCGGTTAGGATTATGTTAGCAATTGCCGCATATTTTGATTATGAGATATGGAAGACCCTCAATGGTAACATTGAAGAATAGTTATATATGATACAACCAAAGGGTTTTGTCGATCCTAAAGATGCTGACAAGGTATGCAAGCTTCAGCAATCCATCTATGGACTGAAGCAAGCAACCCGGAGTTGGAATCTCCGCTTTGATGAGGTGATCAAAGAGTTTGGATTTGTCCAAACTTATGAAGAGGCTTGTATTTACAAGAACGTGAGTGGGAGCAATGTGGCATTTCTGATATTATATGTGGATGATATGTTACTGATTGGAAATAAAGTAGATCTTTTAAACAGTCTTAAAAGTTATCTAAACAGAAATTTTTTGATGAAGGACCTAGGTGAAGCGTCATACATATTAGGCATAAAGATCTATAAGATAGATCAAGATGTCTAATAGGGATATCACAGAGTACATACCTTGATAAGATTTTAAAGAAGTTTAAAATGGACAAAAGTAATAAGGGGTGCTTACCTATGTTGTAAGGCATCACATTGAGTAAGACTCAAAGTCCGGCTATGGCGGAAGAAAGAGAGATAATGGATAATATCGCCTATGCTTCAGCCATAGGTTCTATAGGCTGGCTCAATAGACTCGCTGGCCGCAACACAGCTTTTGATGTGTCTTAGCTGCGGTGACCGTGTTGGGGTCCTGGCAACCGGGATACCATGTCACGTCGGCTACTAGGCCCAGCGCCTTGTAAGAGCATGCCTTCGAGAGGCCATGGTGCCTCCGGAGGCAGTTTCGGCGGACGCCCCCTCGTGAGGCCCCGCTTCGTGAGGGGACTCCCTCCGGAGGTAACCCCCCTCTGTGCGGAGTTCCGCCGTGCTCCTGTTCTTTGGAGGCCCTGAGTTACTCTCTGGAGCCTTTGGGGGGTCCCTCAGGGCGGCCAGCAGGCATGCAAGTCCCGACAAGGGGCATAGCAGCCATGTGCGCACCCTTTGCCTCGGTAAAGGGAGAATTGGTCCACTACCTTTTCTGTAAGGAAGGGACAGACGACCTTAGCAAGGCCGGCCCCATGCTTTGCCGTTTCAGTGCAAGGGGACAACAAGCAGCGCCGGACGAGGACTGTTGGAATTTGCCCACAGATCGACTACATCAAACTAGACAAACAAACATGCTCGAAAAAACTTGTGTCCACGGGCACGTATCGTGCCCTCGAATTTTCTTTATTTCTTCTTTTCTCAAACTCTACAAGACTCACGGTCTACCCTTGCTTATATATGCAAGCTAGACCACTAATACTAAACCTAAACCATCACGTATACACGTACGGATACTACTAGTACTAGGACTCACACATACACTTGCCTAACTAGGAAACCTCCCTAGACTAAGACACGTACACACCACACATACCACGAACATACATAGTCCTAGTGCTACTCGGACATAGACTAGTATCACTCGGACTCTCTTACCAAGATTAAGCTAACAATCTCTCCCTAATCTTGATTGACTACTCTTCGTCTTCCATGCTTCTCTGATCTTGAATCCTTGTAGATCTGCGTCTTGTCTAGGTCTCACACCACGACAAGTCTAATTGGCTCTTCCCAATTTTAACTTGGCGAATTTACGGAACAACTCAAGCATGATCCGGATTACCCAGCCATGCTAGCAACCTTGTGGAATCGCACCACCCGTGGAACACACCGTCCACCCTAGCGCAATACATGTCGACCTCCTGGCGTGGACTAGACCATCCACTTCGGCCTCATGTAGAGACATGGCCTCATTGAAGAGACTCTCCTTCACTGGTTTACCGCCCTCTTCACACTTGAACTTGATCCTCTCGTCGAGACACATAGACGACCTGATTGAGGCACGCAAATTGCGTCTTCGTCCATATAATAAACAGTCCCTCAACCTTCATTCGCTTCAGCTGCAACGAATCCTCACAGAGACAAGCACTTGGACACAACGACGACTCACAGACACGACGCTGACCCAACGTGCCAACCCGCACGACCATGACTCCTTGACTCTTCAAATTTCTCGGTTGACGATCTTGACGAGACTCCCGGCACCGCACCTCAGCACCTCCTCTCCCATCAACGATCATGCACCTCCACCGCTTTTCCGACGACGGCGCCCTGCCGCCTCCCTCGTGTCGCTCCGCCGGACCACCACGGCCCGCCATCTTCCTCCTTGCCGCTCCACCGAGCGACAACATCGCCCGCCCCGAGGCGCTAGTCGGGTCGCCTCCCCGGGGCAAGCTTCAAATCTTCGACCTCGCTCTGATAACCAAATTGTTGGAATTTGCCCACAGATTGACTACATCAAACTAGACAAACAAACATGCTCGAAAAAACTTGTGGCCATATCGTGCCCTCGAATTTTCTTTATTTCTTCTTTTCTCAAACTCTCTCAATGTGTTACAAGACTCACGGTCTACCCTTGCTTATATATGCAAGCTAAACCACTAATACTAAACCTAAACCATCACGTATATACGTACAGATACTACTAGTACTAGTACTCGCACATACACTTGCCTAACTAGAAAACTTTCCTAGACTAAGACACGTACACACCACACATACCACGGACACACATAGTCCTAGTGCTACTCGGACATAGACTAGTACCACTCGGACTCTCTTACAAAGATTAACCTAACAAGGACAAATAAAGAAAAAGAAGGCCACTTTATTAGCGGACGGCGTAGCGTTCAGCGCCCAAGACCCAGTCCACCAAAAAACAGTCTTGTAGACCAGGACCTCGAGAAGCGACTTTGTGGTAGCCCTTCCTGTCCAAAGATTGAGGGAAGAGGCCTGTCGCCGCCCTATATAAGGATCCCTTCTCCTACCTTAGGACGGATCGATACTTGGGATCTGAAACACTAGACTTCTATCCTCCATTGTATCCTTGCGAAACAAACGAGCAATACAATAAAGCAGGAGTAGTGGCTTTACCTCCTCGCGAGGGTCCCAAACCTGGTTAAAAAACCTTTGTGTCATCTTTCTATCGTGCGCTTGCTCTATTGTCGCCGCCATCGCTAAGACACCTTGGAACCGCGTGTTCAGCCCTCTGTGAAGCTAAAGGATTATTAGAATCTAGTTGCCTTCGCGAAACAAATCTCCGACAGACCGGTATTATATTGTTTCAATCCTAATAAGCAACTGTACCACTACATACAGATCAGCCCCGAATCTATATGGTGGAGCATTTCGGTGAGCCCGTGATCCCGTGTAGTGGTACAGTTGCTCAAGGGTCACTTGGGACGCGGGTCGCTTTCCATGCAGACTTGTCCGAGCACCTCGGACAAGCACTACTCTTTATTGTCCAAGCCATGATTTATGTGCGTCTCCTCTAGCTAGCAAGCATCCTTTTAAACAGAGAGGGCGGACCTCGAGGTCTCCAATAGGGGTCAGGAGGGACACACTGCACGCGCGACATTTTTCCGTGCAGAAAGCAGTTGAGAGCAAAGCTACTCATGCCATCTGAAGACAGATCGATCATGTCATGTGCGATTGTGACTTTGCCTTATATCACTTCTATATATATTTCGTACAGATATATGGCACGGATATGATTGACCTTGGACCATATATACTCATGACTTCTCCTGGGAATTCTGAATCTCGGCCTAGGCACACAAGCATTTGCTGCGACTGTAAAGATGTTAAAATTTTGGTAGTCCACCTGCTAAACCAAGGACAGACAAACAATAGACAACAACGTGGAAATTAGTGACATTCTGATCTGCCAAGCGTCCACCACCTTACCGATCACAAATTTAGGTTTGCTCCTGCACTACAAAATCGATCGGTCCCAAGGTGGATTTTCAAGCTTCAATTTATTGGACAAGATAAGAAGAAGATTGGCCTCATGGAAGATATATACATATTAACACAAGAAGGTTCGTTTGATCTCGGTACAGTCTGATATGTTAAACCCTGTTGCATAGTCTAGTTTACTGTTTTCTTCTTCAGAGAATAAACTGTCGAGTGTATAAGGCTGTTCGTATCTCGACGTAGCTAGATTCTGTTTACTTTCATTAGTCTAGTTGTTGCCAAGATTTAGGGTGTGTTTGGATTGTGGCCAAAGTGTACCTTACCAATATTTTGGTCATGACCAAAAGGTTGGTTCTTGTTTGGATTGTTGCCAACTTTTTTGACATGCCAATGCTCCACTACCAACTCTAGTTCAAATTTTTAGCCAATGTTGGCTAACTTGTGGGCAAGCAAAGGCTCAACCAAAATTTTGGCTAGCCAAATATTTGGTAGGGCAATCTTAGGCACAAACCAAACACACGCTTAGGGATCGTGCGGTGGAACAATGTAGGCCTGGTCGTGGCGATCGTAGTGGTCAGCGCATACCGTGTGTCATGGGATGGCATTACCGGTAAGCTCGTATGTAGCTGCCGTTTTCTGTTAGCGATTTAGGTGGATCTTCAGAGTCCATAAATAAAGAGATAACCAGAAAAAGTCGCACGGTGCACACGAAACAAAATTACTTTGTCTCGTGTTCTGTTTTTTTAACAGATGTCTCGTGTTCTCTGTTCTCTCAAACACACACAAACTCACACAATCACCATTGCTAGCGATCCTAGCAACGACAAGTGGTATCAGAGCCTCAGGATTTGGTGATCATCGTTGGAACACCACCGAGCCGTGCACAATGGTGAGCCGTGCGGCAGGAGATGCTGCGGCGAGAGTAGCGGCGGAAGTGGCGAGAGCAGCGGCGAGAGTAGCGGCGAGAGCAGCAGCGGAAGTGGCGGGCCGTGCACCGGACAGGTCAGTGACCCCGGTGCACAGGCGCTTGCAGAGTCATGGACGAAGCCGAGGTCGGCGTGGTGGCGGTGAGATCGTGGTGCAGACGATCATTCGAGAAGGAGGTGAGGCGGCGGTGGTAACGTGACGTTCCCCGCCCTCATGCGGGCGAACTACTCCGAGTAGGCCATCCTGATGCGCGTGCAAATGTAGGGGTGAACCTCTGGGAGGCCATCGAGCCTGGACTCGACCGGCAGGAGCGTTAAGATCTGAGTGCAATCCTAAGATCGGTACCGTCGGTGATGGAGCATGTCCTAGCGGCGAAAGACAACGCCAGGGAGGCATGGGAGGCGATCAAGGTGTTACGCATGGGCGTGAACCGCGTTCGCGAGGCGCTCCGGCAGAAACTGCGCAAGGAGTTCGAGAATCTCGCCTTCAAGAGCGGCGAGAGCATTGAGGACTTCGTCTTGCGCATCTCTGATATCATCAGCGAGTTGCAGTCACTCGGTGACACAACCTACACTGAGCTCACTGCCATGCAGAAATTTCTTCGCGTTGTTCCATCGAGGTATGCCCAAATGGCTTGTTCAATTTAAACCTTACCCGATCTGGAATATATGTCTCTTGAACAGCTCATCGACGACTGTTGGTGTCGGAGGGACGTGGCGAACCGGAGGTAGATGCGGGCGGCCGATTACTCCTCACTAAGGAGGAATGACGAGCATAGCGCCAGACGTGCTGCCGAAGACGGATCCTCGAGTGGAGGAGACAAGGGCAAGAAGAAGGGAAAAACCGAAAAGCTAAAGTCGTAAGGCGGCGGTGGCGGACATGCGAAGGGCAAAGGCGACACCCCTCCTCGTCGAAAGGGCGAGTCTCGCTATTGCGGCATCAACGACCATTGGGCCAAGGAGTGCCACAAGAAGGAACGCGATCAGCGGTAGAAGGGAGAAGAGGCTCACATCGCTCAGGCAGAGGGCGACGAAGCCGGCACGCTCCTTGCCGTGAGCGTCGTGGACGTCAGTGACTCCACAGGGCCAGATCCACATGCGACAGTGCACGCCCAGAGCGTGCATAGCGCTTCGCGGGCTGGAACATAGCATGCACCGGTTGCGCACAGTGTGACAGTGGCTGTCACCCAATACGTCTTCCTCAACGAAGAACGTGTCATTGATGTCTACGCACTTTTATTCTTGTAAACAGTTGTTGGGCCTCCAAGTGCAGAGGTTTGTAGAACAGCAGCAAGTTTCCCTTTAGTGGATCACCCAAGGTTTATCGAACTCAGGGAGGAAGTGGTCAAATGTATTCCCTCTCAAGCAACACTGCAATCAAGATACAAGAAGTCTCTTGTGTCCCCAACACACCCAATACACTTGTGAGGTGTATAGGTGCACTAGTTCGGTGAAGAGATAGTGAAATACAAGTGGTAACGGTGCCAAAAAATAGCTTCTGACTTGTTGTTAACGTGGGCTAACGGTGCCAGAAAAGAGCTGATGGCGTGGAGGAAAGGTAAAAGCCCAAAACCTCCCCGGCAAACGGAACAAAGATGGAAGCAAGAAAACATGCAACAGATCTAGTAGTAAATGGTGGTTCAATGCTTAGAAACAAGGCCTAGGGATCATACTTTCACTAGTGAACACTCTTTCATATAAATATCTTCTCTTTATGATACTACTCTTAACTACGCTCTAGTTGGACACCTAATCATCGGTAGGGTTATAACAGCACTCCTCAAAGGCCGCCTTCTCCAATCTAGATAACCCCACACTATCACCTTGAGCACTAAATGGTTCCAACAAACACCACAATTTCATAGAGACATCCAACTCCAAATATAACTCATAACAAATATTCGGTCTAGCCAAAGTGCCACACACGGTATGCATGATGTCACTTTCACATACGTGGAGAAAAGCATATATCTATTAAAGCATAAAGAGTATTTATGTATACTCAAACCTAAGTGCCACCATGGCGTGCACGTTGTCACTTTCACACACATGGGGAAAGCAGAAATCTATTGAAGCACTTGAGTAGCAAGGTAGATCTACTTGATTACAAAGCTCATGATCACAATATGACCATGCATAGAGAGAGAGATGAACACATAGCTACTTGTAGAGCCCTTACCTTCGAGGAAGAACTACTCCCTCATCATCATGGGAATCAGCAACGGTGATGGAGATGGCGATGGAGATCGATGGACATGGCTCCGGGGGCACTTCCCCGTCTCGGCAGGGTGCCGAAACAGAGACTTTTTGTCCACCGAATCTCCCTTTCGGTGGCGGCGGTGCTACGGAGGTTTTCGTGGATTTCTTCTGGATCCCTTAGGGTTTTCTCATAGGGGGGCTCTTATAGGCGCATGAATCAAGGTTGGTGGGGGTCCACACCCCCTCCAGGCGCCTCCAGGGCTTGCCCGTGCCTAGGGGGTGCGGCCACCCTGTGGCCCCCCTCCGGCTCTGCTTCGTGGTTCCATGTTGCTCCGGGAAAATCATAACTTTGGCTTTTGTCCCGTCCAATTCCGAGAATATTGATTTTCTGCCTTTCTGGAACCAAAAACAGAAGAAAACAGGCAACTGGCACCTGGCAACTTGTTAATAGGTTAGTTCCAGAAAAGATATAAAAACACCTTAAAGTATAGACAAACAAAGCAAAGTAGATACTTAACAAGCATGGAGCATCAAAAATTATAGATACGTTTCAGTTGTCTTCCTCAACGAAGAACGGTGGAAAAGAATAGATAGAAACTTGAAAGGAAAACCCTAACTTGTAACCGACTCGACCTACCCGAGACCTGGTTTACCCATATATAAAGGCCAGGAGGGCATGTCGAGGACGAACAATCCATAACCCTAGCATACACCACGCCAGATTACATCTGCGCACCCCTTGTAACCTTCATTTCCGCCATTAATCGAGAGTAGACAAGCAGGAGTAAGGTTTCCCTCCGGGGGCATGTATCTGGGTAAACTTTATGTCCCGTGTTGCTTGTTTGCTAGCCGTTCCGCGATCTCCAGCGTGTCCCACTTCTCCAAAACCCAAGTCCATAACAATGGACATTGACGAGTCGAAACCTCGTCACCTGGAGATCCGTACTTAGTCCAACACATTCAACGATCTCATGTGATCGTGTGAACCTTTAACGCTATTACTAAATCCCTTTCTCTCACGATTTATAGTAATTTAAATATAATGACTTTAATCGTATTACTATACTTCAGATGAATTCATTCCACCAATTCCTTCAATGTTATGACCTCGTTATTAACAATATCCAATGTCCATGATCAGGAAACCTTGATCGTCTTGTTAATCAACGAGCTAGTTTATATGAGATGCATAACTAGAAACACTTTATTTGTTTATTAAACACACATGTATTAAAGTTTCCTATTAAAACAATTATAGCATAAAAATAAACATCTATCATATACTTGGAATACGATAATAACAACTTTATTATTACCTCTCGGCATATTCCCTTCACGCGATGCGAGCTCGCGCTCGTGTCCCGACCGTCGAGCTAGCGCTCGCGCTCACGCCAACGCCTCCTACCACTGATCCTCCACCTCGTCGCGCCCCCACCTGTCCTCCACCTCTGTGTTGCAAGCTCGCGCTCGCGCTCACGCCACCACCTCCCACCACCGATCCTCCACCTCGGCGGTGCGCCCCCACCCCTCCTTCACCTCTGTGCTGCAAGCTCGTGCTCCGGCCGTTGAGGAGCGAGAGAGGAGCTCACCCATGGCCGATCTGGGCCTGGAGTGCCCCAATTTGTCTCCCCCTCTTTGTTCTTCATTTTTTTCTTTTTGTTACCTAGTACCCAATGTGGATTTTGCTAGATCTATGTATAAATCTTGTATGACGTGAATGTTGAGTATTAATTAATCTTGTGTGTGTCAAGGTTTATTTATCCTTTTCTATATCTTGTTCATTAGTTTCTTCTATGAGAAGGTTATATCTTGCTGCATTATGTATGTTTCCTTGTAGAAACATGTATGAAACACGAATGGAACTTATGAAATCTTATATAGATCTTGTCGACTTGTTTGTTCTATGAAGCATGCTATTTCTTCTTTCTAGATCGTGAGGTATATGGAACTTGTATGAATCTTTCAAGTTTGTTAGTGATTCTTTCTATTTCTCTGAAGTTTTTTGGTGATATATTTTTTCTTGACATTCTAAGTTGAATCTGCGTTGATACCTCTAGAAAACTACTACCAATCTGAGTTAAATCTGTGTTTATACACTTGGTAATCTGTTGTGCTTCTCGAATGAAATAGAGAAGATTGAGTAAATCGTTGAATATATTATATGAACTATTTATGAATCTTCGAGGAAACATGTATAAAATCTGCTGTATTTTGTTCTTGAATTTTTGATGGTTCAATCTTTTTTTTCTTTGTCCGTGGTGAAAAAGAATGGTAACTAAATATGGAAAGAATCCCAAACAAGGTCGCATGAATCTGGAAGCATACACCGACGTCTACTTTTTAAGGATTTGTTGTAAAACTTCATTGAAACATATAGGATTTGATGGTCTTCCAAAAACATATGTATTATGTATATTTTCTTGGAGAAACATGTTTGAAACGTGAATAAAACTTATGAATCTTGTATGAAAACTTTCGATGTGGGTTGAAACATGAATGAAAAATATGATACAGATTGTTTTTATTGAAAAATGTACTATTAAAATAAATATCATGAAATTCTATATTGTTAAATAAATGGTATGATAAACAGTTCTTTTAAATTTATATGAAAAATGCTTCAATTCTGAACGAAATGTCCATAAATTTAACAGTTGCCAAATGCTTAAATGAAACTTTTCTTGATAGAATTAATATGATTTTTTTGAAACTATTATATTTTTCTTTGTGTAAACAAGTGGGGAGGCAAACGGCGATAAAATATGTATAAAACTTGAAAACAGTAGGAGCTGAGAAGTAAACAGCAATGAAATTAATCAGGAAGTGGGGTGGAAGAGGGTTGTTTTGTAAAACGAGTAGCACAAATTTTCAGCAAATAGAGAGTAGAAATGATGCCGGGACCCAACTTAGAGGTATATTGCATTTCTCTCCTGCCTATAGATTTTTAGCTACCTATATAGAGGCTATTTCGGTCTTGCCACACCTTCCTCTCTCTGCCTGCTAATCTAGTATGCCATATATACAAAGGAGCAGCAAAGAAGACAGCAAATACTTGCCAACGACCGGAGCAAGACTATCTAGCTAGAGATCGAGGAGAAACCATGCCTGCTTCTGACATGATTCTACCACCCAGTCCCTCTGCCGAGCCTCCATGTGAAGCCGATAATGGAGATACATCTCTTAAGTTCCTGTTGATACCAATTCTGGTGGTGGTGGGCGTGGCGGCCTTGTTTCTGATGCATGTGCTGGGCACCCTGCGCCGGCGGTCGAGCCACAAGCTCCTCCACGCCGTCGTGTTGGGAATCCACACGCTCTCCTACACGCTGGTGAGCTACACCCTCGGTCTCATCCAAGAGAACAAATACTCCTTCTTGGAGCTCCCGGTGTGGGCGGTGTGCCTGCTCATGCTTCTCGGCGGAACCGACAACCTCATGGCCTGCAACCTCAACGACCTCGACAACTGGAAAAGCTTTCACCTGAAGCACCTCCTCAAGGGAGGACTGGTGGTTTCCATCGTCGTGGCCTACAGAAGCATCTTGCGCCAGAGGCATTGCCTTCTGCCGCTTGTGCTCATTATATTTGTCAACTTCCTCCAGTCATATGCTCGGATCATGTCCATGAGGATGGCCAGCAAGTCCCAGCTACTCCGCAAGAAACTGAAGCCCATCGCCGACTACATGAAGCACGAGGATGATCCAGGTCAGCCGATCAACCTCCCAGACATGAAAGGCTACCGGTACATCGTCGCCGGCGAGGATATGTTGGAAGACCTGGATCTGGAGAGCATCATGCCAAGGGACAGGAAGTTGGATGGTGTCACCACCGTGGAGGAGATCTATGGGTGCAACGGGCCCTTATTAGTCTCTGAGAGGGGCTCGCGGCTCAAGGACATGTGCCTCTCCATGGCCCTATCCAAGATGCTCAACCGAAGGTTCGCCGGCTTAGAGCTTGCAGAGGCGGGCCTTACAAAAACTAAGGACTTTGTGTTTCAAGGTCTGCTTGCCAAGGACGACAAGGACAACAAGCGGTATGAGCGGCCTTTCAGGGTGATCGAGGTAGAGCTTGGTTTTGTGTATGATCTGTATTACACAAGGTACCCTTACCTATACCACAAGGGTCGCTACCTGGCGCTCTGCCTCTCCCTTGTCATGGTATTTCTCTGCTCCTGGCTCACCTATGAGCTCTTCAAGCATAGAAGCGTCAGCAGCCGTGATATCATCGACAAAATCAGTGTCAACCTCACGCTGGTTGTGATGGCCGTGGTGACAATTTTGGAGTTATTTCAGCTGTACCTGCACATGGCCTCAGGTTGGCTCAAGGTGGCATTAATCCGAAGCTACGTGACCTGTCCTGCCTTGCACGGCAGTGGTTCTTTCCTTCATATCCTCATGGATCTTCTTTTGAGATTCAAGGCGCACGGGTCATGGGAGAAGAAGCTTGGGCAGTACTCCCTCCTCCAGAATTACGACCACAAGACTAGTAATTTTCTTCACTATGTCACACTGGGATTGGCTGACAAGCCCATCATGGGGCGCAAGAGTGGGAAGCTGGTCAAGCTGTCGACACATGTGAAACAAGCAGTGGTTGATTCCCTCCTCGGAAGCAACGGCGGCCAACTGATGAACGGGGTAAGGTCGTTACACAACAATGGCGTCCACGAGAATTTCTCATGGGCGTGCCACGGAAAATCCGTGACACGCACAATACTGGTGTGGCATGTCGCAACTACCATATGCAAGCAAAAACTGGACGCGGCATCAGGCAATCCACCACACCAGATCACGGCGGTGTGCTGCCGGAGGAGCCAGAGTAGTAGGTCTCCAAACAACAATGGGTTGGTTCCGGAGCTCTCCATCCACACGGCACACTCTTCCATCGCCTCGGATCTGTCTCAGTACTGTGCCTACCTCGTCGCTTTCGCGCCGGACCTCCTGCCTGACCACTGCTTCGACTCGGCGGCTGTACTCGACGACTCCATCAAGGAAGCACGTAAACTGCACTCCCTCCAAGGCGCCAAGAAGACAATGGAGAGAAAATGTGAAATGCTGATGAGCTTTATCATGGATTCCGGCGGCCATGACGAGCAGGATACTCGCACAGTCGTCGTGGGCGCTCGGCTTGCGAGGCAGCTAATGGAAACAGAGCTGCGCTGGAAGGTGCTCTCGGGTTTCTGGGCAGAAATGATGCTCTACCTCGCGCCGTGTGACGACGCCCATGCCCGAGATCACCTGGAGGCCCTAGCCAGGGGTGGGGAGTTTATCACGCACCTCTGGGCGCTGCTCACCCACGCCGGCGTGCTGGAGCGTGACACTGCTGGACTACTCGCTCCCGCCGTGTAATCAACTGCAACCGGTGCATGCCTGCCGTATGTTAAGTTTATCATATCATCATATCTAGTAGGAGTATGTACTACTAGTACAATTAAGGCATGCCTGTGTGCTGCTATCGTACTCTTATTTGTATTTATGGTCCTACTCCCTCCGCCTTTTTATAATATTATTAGATGTTTTAGCTTTCTCAAAGGAGTGTATCACTAGTAGAAAAACTGTCTTCCGTTCTGAATGGCCCAGAGCTTTTGTTCCGATTCCGCCACAAAGATAACAACACAAAACTTGGTACCACACTAGATATGCTGAAATGGAAGACAACAACTAGTTTATCTGATAAGAGATTTGATAAGTTATTAAAAATAATGAAGCCGAAGCTTTCAAAGGATAAAGT